>CM024547.1:18419694-19669694 GCA_014182365.1 Eucalyptus tenuipes
CTGCAAAGACATGAGATATTTGTTTACAATTAGGAGTTGTCACATAAACAAGCTGCCTCACCATGACTAAACCCCGAATGGTAGGCTCTAGGGAAAGTGACAACAAATTCTCCAGCGTTTTGCACCAATCTGATCAAGGGGAAAAAGAAAATCATTGATATAGACTGATGCATTATATTCACAATACCAACTAACTGACTCACATATCATTAACAAGATGTCCTCAAGCATTTCCATTTTCTTCACTAAGGTGAAAAGGCCTAACAGAATATCTTGTTCAGGAATAACTACCAGAGTATCTATCTCAGCAATACATAAATCACAATATTATTGAGCGAGAACTATTACTAGCACGATGATTTCTAGCAGACATGTCCAGTATTTCTTAGCTACAAGCAAAGGTGGTTAGACAAAGAAAATAACACTCCAAAATGAGCTAGGTCACCTGCAACATGGAACTCCTGCCCCCACAAGCACTTCAGGAGACATTACTGTCGTCTTCTCACCAAGAACGGCAAATGTAACTGATAAGACCATGACAATAAAAATTTAGAAACATAAACTCAGTCATCATAACCGACTGCTTTGTAACAGCAATTATGTCACTGGTGAACAAGAAAGGTTAATCAGAAATAATGTTGAAATTGATGAGACGATGCACGATCATGCAAAGACTCATGATGCTATCCTTCTCATGGCAGGCTCAAGAGACAAGATAAAGTGTGCATATTTCTCCATGTCAATAAACCTGATTGATCCATTCCTGAATCCTAAGTGAAGGACCTAGTATATCCGACATCATTCTTCACTCCTAGTCAAAGTGAGACAAAACACAGAAGGAATGGGCTAACAATGTCCTGTGACAGTCAACAAATCCCAAGATGGTCTTGCAAGAATTTTTATCTTTCTCCTCTAACTCCGCAGCAAAGTCCAAACCTCCAGGGATCAGAAACTGACATTTTGTTGTCCCATCTTTAATATTCTTGCTATTTTTAACTAACTCTGTTCACTTACTTTATTAGCACATCCACATTACATCCAACTATTGCATCCTTGTGAACCACCCCGCACAACAAACAAATTCCAATGACAGACAAACCTCATGGATCTGCATTCCTCTCATCCCCTAGCTCCTCAATAATTATTTTAAACACTAAGGTCAAAAACCGAAACCCTCACTTCTTCCAGCAGTTTTCGATCAGAGCATTAGAGATTACGATGCAACAAATCCTATTTAAAAGATTTAACCTCTTCTCTAACCAGGAAATTCCGTGACGGAACCAACGCCAGCATATATATAGAGAGAGAAAGAGAGAGAGAGATGATATGGCAGTCCGAAGAGATATAACTAGCCTATCAACAACCAAACAACTGATAGAAAGTGATGCAACCATACAAACATCAGGTGAAAATGTAAAGCCATGACAAAAACAGGGGATACTCAAGATTTAGGCCAGGACATGGACTCACTAAGTGGATTGACCTCTCCTCCATACCCCTGAACCCTGACAACCTCCTCAAATGCAACTGCAGCATCTCTTGGCACACCATACCAAGTCTTCCCAGCCCCCATGTGCAAGTAATTCAGGCTGTGCAAGTCATGGTCCTCGACATGCCAAGCGAACCAGCTAAACATCATAGCCACATAAACCATTGGTGAAGTGACTCCCGGTATCTCCTCCTTCATGAACCTCAGCAGCGACCCTTTCGACCTAGAGACCCCTCTCATGTTCCAATTGGTCTCCCCGACAGTCACCATACCTTCCCCTGTCTCCCTCCCCTTCTTCGAACGTACCGGCGGAAAAGCCGAACCGGGTATGTCATTCGCATACTCCACGGGAAAGGGTTTGTCCACAGCCGCCTTCCAGTAAAGGGTCTCGATTTCGAGAGCCGAAGGAGACCCCTTCTTGTAGAATTTCCTCAAGTAAGTCCTCTCGAAGCTCTTGGCCTTGGTCTCGAAATCTTGGAAAGTGTAGTTCTCCCCGCTCTGCCACACGGGCTTCTTGACAGGGCACGGCTTCCGAGGGCAGAACCCGATCTGCTGCTGCCGGGTAGTGAATGTGGGTGAGGATTTGGAATTAGCACGCTCGGAGCTCGAGGCGCGAGCAGCCAGAGAGCGGTTCAGATTGGTAATGGCGGATTTCTTCGGGCCGGGAGGCACGGGGGGCACAATCTTGCAGATACCATACTTGGAGGCCTCCTTCTCAATCTTGAAAATGTAAGCTATCGGATCTTGAAATTCGGCGAGCGTGGGGTGGTACTCCGGGGCCAAAGGCAGATTCTTGAGCCATGAGAAGACCTCTTGGGACGGCTCTGTTGCTGCTGCCATAGAACAGGACCAGAAAAAAGGGGGGTTTTTTCCTGCTGGCCCTCGGGATTCTTCCTTCCCCCCCTTTTATTCTCTGGTGGGTTTATCACAGGAGACCTCCATTGCAGGCTAAACGGAAGAAAGCAAGGCCAGAGGAAGAGGAAGAGCGATTTCAGATTCCACGCTACATATTCTGTGCATTTTTCCTCTGGGTTTTTATGCGTATTCCCCTGTTTTTTTTTTAATGCAGAGGAAAAAGAGAACGGTGAAAGCCGAGGGCAGAGGAGAGGCAGGGGTTAGAGAAGAAAGAAAGAAAGTGAGAGAGAGGGCAAAACTGGGGTAAGAGAGTGGGGAGAGTAGGAAGAGGTGAGTGGGGGTTTTATATTCAGTAGGCGACAGTGGTTTCCTCAAATTATTACAGAATTTTTTTGCCCCACTCTTTTTCCCCTTTTTTTTTTTTTTTAATTTTTTCTCGTTGACGCGAGCATCTTTTTCGTCATTTCCCGGCGGTTTCCGTTATGGATGATCGGGCGATGTCCGGCGGGACGAAAAATGGCGACCGTCGCTCTGCAAAGATCGAACCTTTAAGGCTTCGACTCGGAGTTGTACGTAGGCCCAAAAAAGAAAAAAAAAAGAAGAAACGCCCGTGTTTTTACGGAATTGGTATTGGAGTTGGACGCATCTGTCCTTTTGCAATTGAATTCTTCTGCAGCTCGTGTCGGGCTTTTCTTTGGATTAGAGATGGGTTGTATCCACGGCGTGATCCATCGTTGGAGGAAAAACTTTGGTCGGTAAAAATCATTAGCTTAATATAATTTCGAGATATTTATCACGATTCGTAGTATAAAAGTTTGGTTGGGAGGTCCATGTTTTGTATGGTGCGGTCCACAAATGACTTCTCTTTAGAACATTATAAAAATGCCGGACACATGGATCCGGATCACTGTGTGTTTTGGCGATGTCTTTGTCTATGACATCAGCTGCGAACTAAATAATACAATAATTATAAGGTGACAAAATCATTCTGCTTTCAAGAGAGGGCAGTAGTACCGGAGAACAACAACTGTTACCGCAACTGCTGTTGACATTGCGACTATCGAATCTCACTTTACGGCTCGATTATGTGGCTGACAAAATTTACCTCAGCCTCTTGAAACCAAATTTCAGATCCTCCATTTTTAAGCACAAACCATGGCTTTGCTACTGTAATTGGGTGGGCATTTTTTTTTGTCGGACAGTGAATCAATTCACCCCCATGTGAAACTGATATGTTTGCAAGAACCAGCTCTGTAACAGGCCCAAGGCAACAAGAACAGCGTTTCAGAATTTGACAAGAGTAGACAGATGTCCAAACCCAAACGCGTTCGAATTCATCCACTATTGCAAGAAATCAGAAGCGGGCACTTCACCATTTCCTTTCTTCAGCTTGCAGAGGTCCATTTTGCAAGCGAAGCATGACGGCGTGTACATTTTCTTTCACATTTCATATGCAGCAATAGGAAACTTCAGTAAGACCAGTATGTTAACTATCTGAAAAGTTAGATGTAGAAGCAATTAGAGGCGACGCAAAACAACATGCAGATGGACATGGTTTTTTACAAGACCCATTTGCTATAAAGAAAACAATTTCAAAATTTATGGGACCAATTGTCCATTTAGTCACTAGATTGTAGAGGACAGTCAAGGAAAATGTACGATACATGATGCAACTCGATCTTGATAGATTACAAAATTATCAAATTAGCTGCATGAGGTAGTTTGGGTTTCAACTGCTCAGCCATTTTTCTTGCAGCCTGTTCCTCCTCCATGGCAGTTCCTTCCGTTAAACAAGCATGAGGATCAACAACAATCTCCTCGAGCATTGTGGCCCTTTCAAGCAGATATGAGAGGATCTCCGAATCAACCGCATACCCCCTAAAACCACATATTTTCACCACCTTGAGATATTGATTAGGAGTTGCATTCACCTTTTTAGCATTCCTTCGTCTCCACGGTTCTGTCCACTCCAGCTGCAACAAAATTATAGCATATATGCCACATGCAATACAAGTCAGATCAAGCCTCATGTATAACTTGAG
Source organism: Eucalyptus tenuipes (assembly GCA_014182365.1). Lineage (NCBI taxonomy): Eukaryota > Viridiplantae > Streptophyta > Magnoliopsida > Myrtales > Myrtaceae > Eucalyptus > Eucalyptus tenuipes. Next base: position 18,424,081 of record CM024547.1, read on the forward strand.
AGCGCCAGCATAATACTATGCCAAAAAGAAAAATTGTGATAATACAAGCACCTAACCTAATGCAACTAAGACTTAAATGGAATCCTTTGACAATCATATAAACAATAGTTGTTTGGGAATTTCTTCCAGGATAGCCATTGTTGATGCTTACACCTTTTACCATTTCTTGCCATCTACTTGGCAGAGGAACAGCGTACAGCTACAGGTAGAACATAATTCAGGTCCATATGGTTCACTTGGCAAATTCGATTTATCGAGTAAGAATATCATCTAGCGTCAGCCATGAACCTTAGGGTCATAATGTGACATATTGAATGAGAAAACAAATTTTTGTGGCCCAACCACTTTATGGACTTCCTATAAACAACGAGTTCAGCTCCCCCAGATCAGCCAGGCCAGCACAATAAACTGAGAATTTGCAAATGTCTTAACAATTCATGCCTAAGAGTAGCAATTCCCTATTTCCTTCATAAAAGGTTACATAAAGCAAGACTCAGCCAGTCGATGACATCGCCCATATTCCACAATGACTTGGGTATCAAACAGAGCTTTCGGTGTGTCACGCAATGACTGAGCAGCTACACAGTCTTGAAAACTAAGGAATGAAGATGGATCGACATGAATATTAATATTAAGCGATCTATTTTAGATAAAAATCTATAGATGCTTGCCGAAACATCAAATTGAGAAGCATGAAATACCAGGCGCAAACATTATGTCACTGCAGTAGTAGTTATCGCCAGAAAATGCAGTATATAAAAGAAGTACCGGTCTTGATGAGACACTACGAAAAGTGATAGAATCAGCAACAATCATTGATATAACCACAGTGAATTATATATATGGGGCCATTACTGAAGCCCATATATTTAGACTATTATCTAGGAAAAGGGGAAACAAACTGCAGAGATGCAATATGAAGCAGCACCTACGTAGCATCGACAAATGAAATATCTACCTCAAGTTCAAAATAACGCAAGAATGGTGCTGCCTCTATAAGAGGAGTTAAACCAAGGAGGCTTGCTGTATCAGATGTGCGAACTCTCCATGTGAGATGCCTGAGACTAAATAACACTGGAAACTGTGGTATCTCTAGACCATCCTGAAGGATCAGCACATTACAATTATCAAGAATGTAAAGAACTTTGAAGCAAGATCTGAACAGGAACCACCAAAACCACCTTGAAAAGATTCATGCGTAAGTGAAGAGCTTCCAGTTGATGCAAAGAGCTCCAAAAAGGATGTAGATAAACACTAATAGGATCATAAAGAGCACCAAGATAAACACTAGTTAGCAGAGGAACATTCTCGATGAGCACTTGTGGTGCTCCTTTTGTTTCATTGTGGTAACCAAGAGATAACAGATTTGGCGCAGAAACTTCAAAGTTTGTCAAGCTATTAGAATATATAAACAAGTGCTTCAGAGAAAGAGAGGAGCCTGAAACTTTTATATTCGAAAGAAGCTCCGAGCCTACTATAACCAACCGCTCAAGAAAAGGACAACTGCTGAGGATGCACTCCAAAATCTCATCCATAACATTAACGAACTTCAGGCGCAGAGACCTCAGGCAAGACAAGTCAAAACGGCATCCAGCGCTTGGAGAAATGAACTTGCTGGGGAATGTGTACCATGTAGAATGGTTCCCTTTGAGAAAGGGTGAAAAGTCCAGCTCCAAATTCTGAACTCTCTTTGCCAACGCTGCTGCGACCCACTCATCTACATAACGCCTCGAGCGATTATTCAAATCAAAACACACCCTAAGCTCACGAATACTCAAACCTTGGTGTGAGTCCAACACCCGATTGACCCATCCGATGAACTTGAACCTTTCCACTCTCAAAGATTTCGTGTTATGCAAGATGCCATGCTTTGTCTTCGAATCTTCAAAATCCAAGCTACCCGTTGTGTAAGTCCACAACTTTTTCCATCTCCGAGAAAGAACGCTAGTCCTCACAGCTTCCTTCAAGGTCAAAAGGGACAATATGGAGACAAGAATTTCATGCGGCAGTTTACTGATCAAGTCCTCCTCCAAATCCCGGCTCCTCTCCTCACGCTAACGAATCCAATGCAATAGACAAGAAAGAAGATCCCAAAAACCAAACAAGCGCTCATCAGAACACCAAAACACTCAACCACGACCTTCCAAAAAACAAAATAAACACAACCATAAGAGCAGACAGGTGGACATAACATCATCTCTTTTTAACGTTTGAAGTCGCTGATCCATATGGACAACAAGCGCAGGCGCAGGCGCAGCTAGAAACGAAGAGTAGCAGTAATCCGAAGCAATTCCGAGATTAAGCTTCTTTCAAGAAAAGCACGAGACAAGAAACTGTGAACTCCATCACGAGAAGTGAGTCGACATCTCTGGCACTACGTCTACATATTTCGGAGCGACAATGCGATCCGAAAAAAGGACAACAGATTCACCTTCGGGGCACCGCGTTCCGCGGCACCGGCGGGTGGACGAAACTCTTCGTCGCCGCCGCCGTCCATGATCACCGGGGACTCGCTCCGAGACGACGGTCAGGAGCCGAAGCGTCCCGAGAAACGCCGACGGAGAAGGTGAGAAATGGCCGGAGAAGGTGCGGCAGAACGGAAATCATCTCGAACGAACGAAGAGCTTTTGATCCTGATGCGATTGAGATGGACACTGGAGAGCGTTCCGAGATGATGATTATCGTTAATCGACCAGAGCGGAGCTCGCTCTCCCAGCAAGCGAACGAAACGGCGTGCCGTCCTCGTTCTTTTGTAGTTCGAGCGGGGCCCCTCAGGCGGTGCGGCGCCGCCGTCGCCTTGGAGTTCGATGGGCCGGTGAATTCTGGGCTGGGCCGACCTGATCGCAGCTTTCTGATTCTTTAGTCAATAAGAGAACAATGACTACATATTTAATTTAGTTCCTGGACTATACAAAAATATTTTGAAATATTTTGTGCTGTCCATAATCTTGAATTAGTGTAAGAATTATATTGAAAATTTTTATATAAATCATAGACTACATTGAACGAGGACCACACTGAACAATTTAAAAGTCCATGGACAATATCGCACCTTAGGCTAAAGTTCGAAAACTATATGTGTCATAGTCCCAAAACAACAATGATCAGTTTCTTTATCACCATATGATACTCGATAAAGTAAGAGGAAATCACATAAATGGTCCTTAGAGTTTAGCTCATTGTATAATATTATCCCTAGAATTTTAATTTATTCAAAGCGGTCCCTAAACTATTTATAATTGGTCAATGTAATATTTTCGTTTGCTCAAACAACCAATTAAATGTTTTTCGATGACATGAATTACTATATAATGAGTTGTACTTCTAAGAATGATAAATCAACACATTTATCTTATTATTTAAAAGAAAAATAAGAGCGTTAACACATATAACATTGATCTAATGACATAAATTATTATATCTCAATTTAAATTAGATATTCTACTTTGATAATCCAAGCGTTTTTTTGACGGTATTGAACATTTTCACATAATTTAAGAACTAGATTGAACATTTTCTAACAGTTCAATAACCTGAGTGAACGAATCAAAAGTCCGAAGACATCATTGCACATGGAACATAAATCCAAGTACCATGTCATTTTTTTCCTAAAGAAATGTCCTCAACCAAGACCATTCAGCGAAAGACTACATGGCGCCGGTATGCGCAGTGCGCACTCGGAAACTCTGTGTGGTTCTCTGGTGGATTAACTTCCAAACGGACGGACACCAAGAACCGTTGAAACCAAAAGAAGCGAAACCGATCCCGCACAGCTGAGAAATGGCGATCGCCACCGCGCTCTCTTCTTCAACCTCGTCGCTGCTCGTCTCGCCCGCCAACCCTTCGACTTCGACCAATGCCCGTCTCGCGCTCCCCCAAGTCCCCCGCCCTCGCTCAAGTTCAAGTTCGCGCGCCAGAGCAGCAAGCATTCGCCCGCCGAGACCGCGAAGGCTGGCCGCCACCACCACCGCAGACGCTCGCGGGAGAAGGAGCGTCGTGGTTCGCTCTGCTGCTGCGTCGCCGCCCTCGCCCGCTTCGCCTCTGCCGTCGGCTCTTCTCTTCGACTGCGACGGAGTGCTCGTGGATACCGAGAAGGACGGCCACCGGATATCCTTCAACGATACTTTCCAAGAAGTAACATTCCCCGCGTCCCCCTGCTTTTTACCTTCGCACTTCTTCCTTGTAGTTATTGCTTTGGTGTTGGTTCGTTCGATGGTGCGGAATGGGATGGCCTCGGCATCGGAAGAAAATCTATAGCTTCTTTCGCATATTGGGTTGTCTTTTGACGATTAGACCGGAGACTTCGTGGTGTTAAAAGATGTTAAAAGCATGAGGAACGCAAGCTAGCTTTCTTTGTAATTGGGAAATTTGATGAGTTCCCTTCATTCGATTCGTTTAAGAGATTCAACCGGACTTTTTCAGCGAAGCCAGAATGGTGGGCTCAGCATCTTTTGCTCTGAAGTTGAGCGTTTGCTTATAATTTCTTTTCCTGAAGTTTTTCGAGAAGCTTTAATCTTCAGAAAGAAATCAATCAAAACACCATGTCGTGTTTTCATATTTCTTGTAAAAAAATTTCATGAATGAACCAATACCTTCCAGTGGGACGTGAAAACTATGGTGTTTTGCTGTAATGTAGATTAGGTGGTTCTTGATGGGAACAGGGGAGGTAATTCTGTTGAAATTTTCATTCATGCCTCATACCTATGGCTCAATGATTTTCATGCATGAACGCTAACATCCAGTTGATCACAATTTTCTCAGAAAGAATTGGGCGTCACCTGGGATGTAGATTTGTATGGAGAACTTTTGAAAATTGGTGGAGGAAAAGAAAGGTATCTTGTCATTATTTTCCGTGAATTCTGGAGTTAAATTGTGTAGGCCTGTATAGATTCATTGAAGAAATTCTCTAAATTTGAGAAGAATATGGTGAACAAAGTCGTTCAAGCTCGAGAGGGGAAGAATGTTAAACTGATATTTAACTAGACATATGTTTGCAGGATGACAGCGTATTTCAATAAGACAGGATGGCCTGAAAAAGCCCCAAAGAGTGAAGAGGAGAGGAAGGAATTCATTGCTTCTCTTCACAAGCGAAAGACACAGTTGTTCATGGCCCTTATTGAAAAGAAATTGCTGCCCCTTCGGCCCGGTGTTGCAAAGTTCGTTGTCATGACCCCTTTTCAATTTCTCTACTTTTATGCTTTCGCCAGAAAAAAGAAAAAAAAAAAGTCTATTTTTATGCCAGTTCTTCTGCTTGCACAGTTTTTGCTCTTTTAATTTGTTGAGGTCATCTCCCATCTGTTTTACCTTCTGACCAGACTGGTTTCACTATTATTACTTCCGCAGTGATGGAAAATGAATAGTGACAACGTCTGCCTATTTGGATGCCCTATGGATCTAAGAATTGCAATAAACAATTTATAAGACTTGAAAGATGAACTTCCGTTAACATTTTTTTATTTTAACTGTAGTTTATCCTGGCCTAAAGTTCAGATGTTAAGCACACCTCTGTTAGTTTCTGGAATCCTATTCTTGTGCAAGATCCCATCGGTGGACAATGACTACAGATATGTGCTCTTTTGTCGGCAACTGTAAATTTGATGCAAAAGATTAATTAGCATCCATATCCAAATGTCTAAATTCCACTGTAAGAATGTGTATACTTCCAATGCACTTCTTTAGAACCTGATAAGCATGACTTCAAATATATAGATTCCAGATGTCACGCTGCTGAGAGACTCACCAATTGCGCAGGCTCATTGATCAAGCTCTAGCAAAAGGAGTACAAGTTGCTGTCTGCAGTACCTCGAATGAGAAGGCGGTATGCTTCAGCAGGTTCTACAAAATTAATATTTTGTGCAGTGCCAATAATGTTTCACATGCATTAAACTTGCTAATGGCACTTCTCAATGGAGGATGAAATGGAGTCTTCCAGTTTTATATCTCTGTAAATTTGGTATGCTGATTATTCAAAACTTTGGTTCAGAGTCTCGAAAGAAAATGAATTTGAGCCAGTAGAAATTCTTCTTGTATGAGCTTTCTATAAATAATAGACCAAAAATCGCATTTATGGCTTTCCTTTATCTTAAAGAAAGAGGGTTCAACTTCAAATTTGGCTTCATTTGAGGAAAAAGCTGCAATTTATTGATTTATATTATGTGAAGGTATTGATTTTCAAGTCAAGTTCTCTTGTGGACACTAAGTCATGCAATGGTTTCAGGTCTCTGCAATAGTTTCATGCTTGCTTGGGCCTGAAAGAGCAGAAAAAATCAAGATATTTGCTGGAGACGTGGTTCCGCGTAAAAAGCCAGATCCTGTAATTATCTCCTTTGCTTAATCTATATGAAGGTGTTATGTAGAGTGTAGTGCTTCATGGGATAATCTGATTATGGTCTTATCTTTTCATCATTGTAGTAAGTGATCAGAGACTTGCCAAGTGTCATATTGCGAAATAACCTTCAATAAGTTAGTAATCCTGGATATAGGATTTCTCCTGCACTCAAAAATTCAGATTTATCAGTTGACATACTGCTAACCTTAATTATCTTGTGTAGTCATTTTTCCTTGCCCAATTAATTTGTTTAATATATGCATGTCCTTAGTCACTCATCGATTTTAATTCTTCAACAGGCCATCTATCTGTTGGCTGCCAGCACCTTGAGTGTTGATCCTTCAAGGTAATATACCCACCATTAGCTTTGTCTCTTCTAAACTATGAGGTCAAGCACATGCTGGCAGCAGCTCCCTTTAACGCCCTTATCCATATTTTATTTCATTCAGTTAAAATATGTTTCATCAACTATCTTAGATGCATATCATGGTACTGTGATGTTTATTGCGTAATGTTGGAGTTCTGCAGTTGTGTTGTGGTTGAGGACAGCGCCATAGGCCTCGCAGCAGCCAAAGCTGCTGGAATGAAGTGCATCGTGACAAAGAGCGGGTAACTACATTTACTTCACCATCTAGATGGTCCTATTTAACCCTTAATTTCCTTTATCGCTAATTTGACGGGGAACTTCGGTCGGTTTCAGTTACACAGCTGAGGAGGACTTTGTAAATGCTGATGCAGTCTTTGATTGCATCGGAGATCCTCCAGAGGAACGCTTTGATCTTACATTCTGTGGAAGCCTTCTTGAGAAGCAGTACGTTAGCTAGTCAACTTGCTTCTCGGTCCTTTGGCCAATTCTTTTAGTTTTCTTTTATGTACTCTCGAATATTTTCTCGAGATCCATGACGGTAGAGTTATAAATCTAAAACGAAGCACGGACAAGAAGTCCTTGAAATGTACAGGACTTCAATTTTTATTGCCCTTTGAATATTTTCTCGAGATCCATGACGGTAGAGTTATAAATCTAAAACGAAGCACGGACAAGAAGTCCTTTTAATAATATTTTAATATTTTTGAATTTTTGAATTTTTGAATTTTTATTTTTAAATTTTTGAATTTTTATTTTTATTTATTTTTTATTTTTTATTTTTCTTTTTATTTTTTTCTTTTTTCTTTTACAGGACTTCAATTTTTATTGCCCTTTGTTTAATCTTTCCACGGTAAGTTTGATTCCAAAAGATACGAATACTCAAAACTGCGGGACTCCAGAATTCTGAACATTTTGACGTGGTTCTATTGGTGTGACAAGGTTGGCTCCTCGGCTAATGTCTGACCTAATTGCTTACAATGCATTCCCAGTAATTAGTACCGGATGTATGGACAAATCCTTCAATTACGGGGGCTGGCGGAAATTTTAACTGACTACCAAGGCATTCTTTAGAGAGAGAAAGTTCCTGTTTTATCATTGAGTAATGTTAGAAAAGTCAACACTAATCACAAAATCAATCTATAAATGATTCAGAAGCCTTCAATTTATTGTTATGTATGACAGGTCGGTTGCAGTCTCTCCTCTTATCATGACCAATTTTTCAAATGCGTTTGAAAATATCGAGCATTTATCATTGTAAGACAGTTGGCAATGACTAAAAACGAAGTTGGTGTTCGTGCATTTACCGTAGTCCAATAACTAATTGCGCTGATTGCGTGATCCATCTAATCAAGTCCTCGGAGATGACACTACCGGTATACCCAAGGCAGACCATGTCCTACAAGCATTACCGCCAGAAACAAACTCGCAGACAGTGACAAATACAATTGTGTGGCTGAAGAGAAAGCTTGATTTGGCCAATCAGTCAACCTGTCCCAGCCCAGGAACGTTGCTAACATTGTAACCTTTGAGGCCGCCATCAATAACGCGCACAACCGCGTAGATGCAGAGTCACATCCACCCACGGACAGTCGAGCAGAAACTTGTCAACTGAGAGACTAGTGCACGTCCACCGTGATCAGAGACACGAAAGTCGCCCCTTCCGTTCACATCTAAGACGGCTATTGACCAATAGCATAGGGGAAGTGAAGCCATCCTTGAAAATGCATTCTATTCTGGAGGTAACTTGCAGTCTCGCGGTACCCCAAAAATAAAGAAAAGGGCCAAAGAACAACACCGGAAAACAAGCTGAATCGCATCAAAGAATTCTTATCTTGCTATCATACTGCATACGACAAATACGATGCACCATGAGCCTAAAGCTGGATAAGCAACTAAATTTATACATCAGCTGATCTCCGTCGCCAAACTACAAGGAAATATTGGAAAAAAAGGAATCAAGATGAACCGAAATAGCCCGCATCTAATCGGTCTTCTGAAGCACTTGAAAAGCATAAGTCGTTACATGACGTGACAGGCTACAACATACTCGAGAAAACAGAGATATATGTTTCCCTCTCAAGTAGCCACAACTGAAGCGGGTGATGAGGATGACTCGAATGAAGATGGGAGCCATCCCTTCTGATTAGCATACTCCACATAGAAAGAGAATTTCTCTCTTGCATTCGGGATGTCAAGAGCCAAATCATCCATTCCATCCTTGATCCGGGTGAAACCTTTTGTCATCTGATTGATGGTGATGAGCCCCTCACTGTAACATCGTTGCAGCAGATCCAGCATCCTGTCGTTCTTCTTCTCCATGGCCATTACCAATGCCTTCTTTACGACTTCATGATTGAAGAAGGGCATTCCCAGATCACGAATGCACTGGCAAGCCTCAGTCACCACCCCACCACTCTCGTATTCCTCCAGGAGCTTTTGAATTTTGTCCTTCGCATCCTCAACAGCCCACCCGGTTCCACCTCCCCAGCACCTAAGAATCCTCTCGCCAGCATGACGGGCAGCGATGAGCGATCGAGCCATGCGCACAGTTTCGCTACCACTGCAATTAGGAGGCAACCTGCTTCCAATTTCTTCTAGATTCAGTGGGGCCAACACATCATCAATAACAGCCCTAGCCAAAAATAAAGCAAGCTCATTTGAAGCATCTACAATGTCGAGAGCCGTGTCCTCTGCTGATTCCAAAAGCAGCACAAACCCATTTACAATGTCCTCAGTTGAAAAAATCTCAATATGGAGGGCAGACAGCAGGATAGATGCCATCTCTTTCTCTCTATTCTTCCTGTCCATAGCAAGGGTGATGAGCCTCTTCAAAAATACGGGGTTGAACTCAGGTGCTCCAAGATCTTCCAGGCTCCGAATGAGTTCGGGAATGTCATCAGAAAGAAAATATTCATGAATTATAGTTACAACTTCCTTCTTATACCGCCTTAACTTTTCATCTTCAATTTGTACATCTCCATTATCTGGTGACTTCGAAAATGAAGCATCAAGCCATCCTTCAGAGATAGCCTTGGGAACCAGTGACTGGAACAGGGACTTTGCAGATGGAACGTCCAGAGCAAGGTCATCGAGACTCTCAGCCAAACGGCCAAACCCCTTAGCCATTTGACTAGAACTTATTAAGCCTTCCTCAGAGGCTTCCTTCAGCAACTTCATTATCAAGGGTTCAGTTGCTCGTGTCTCTATTGCAAGAACCAAAGCCCTTTTCACCACCTCATGATGGAAAAACGCAACACCCAACTCCCTGATGCACCTGCATGCCTCGAAAGCATCTCCGGTCTCCACATACTCCCTTAGTAGACCATCTATCTTCCTTTTCACCTCTTCAACAGTTATGTGTGTACTACCACCCCATCTCCTCTCCAAAAGTTCTGCATGGTGTGGGGCTGAGAGATAACTCTTTTCAGCAGTCTGAATAACCTGGAAACCTTTAGAAGATTCTGGCAGTGTTTTCTTAGCCCTTGTGAGGAAGGCTGGGGGAAGAATCTCGTCGACTACAGCCCGTGCTAGGAACAATGCAAGCACATCAACAGCATCCAATATATCAACAGAGAGATCGTCAGCCGACTCAAGAAGCAAGACAAACCCATCTCTGATTTGTGGTGGGCTGATGACATCAGCATACAATGCAGAGAGCAGGACCGAGGCCATTTCTTTCTGCTTATCATGCCGATCCATGGCCATGGAAACTAGCCGTTTGATGAAGTACGGGTGATACTCACTTGAACCCAGTTCCCTGAGATCAGATGATGCCACGTCCACATCACCTGTGCTAAAGTATTCCTCTACAAGAGAAACAACAGCTTTCTTGTATTCATCCAAGGGGTCTGAGACTGTAGAACCAACGAGTTGATATGGCTCCTGCAGAAACAAATAGCAGAAGCAACACAATCAACACTTGCACCAAGTACTCATCAATAAAACAGCTAACCTCCAGCACACAGATTGAGGAGTGATAAATGCCAATTAAAGGCGGAAAACAGCCATTACCTCACCACTGTCATAGTTGGGATCATTTCTATCAAGATGTGATCCACCATCAGTGTCAAGCAATTTTCCCCAAGTTCCCTTCCCCCCACCTCCGTCTGTTTCCAATATACAAGTAATAGCACATGCACATAAAAAAGAGAAGATTGCTCAATTAGCGGTTTCAGACCATAAGCATTAGATTATAACTGCTGCATCCAGAGAACTAACCTAAATTGAACTACTCTCCTTTGTAGCATAATCACATAATCAAGAAAGATACATACACGTCCAATAAATACGCAACAAAAATATAAACATGAAAAGCCTATGGCCACATGCGATTAGGTGGGGAACCTTAGTTCATTCCAACTCTAATAAGCAGATTTCCCAAATGCAGCTCTTGGGGTTGCTGCAGTAGACCTACTGGAAATAGAAGAACATCAGAGCTACTCACACGATCAGTCTAAACAAAAAGCCCAACTCTGAGTTGTAAGAGATATTAAATCAAAGGCCTCCTAACCACCCATACTGCAGCCAAAAACTGGAATATGACCCAAAACCACAACTCCAACAGTTCCAAAACTAGATACTTTTGGCAAAGCATTATTCAAAATCCACGATACAAAAATATAGGAAAAGAGGAATAATGGTCATGGATTCTCTTGATCACCTATTATATTTATGTTCACAGACAGAAAAAGGATTAACTACTGCACTTCGCAAAAGATCAACTAATTAGTCTCAGGCAGGAAATGGAAATAAGCTCTTACAGAGAGGATCACACAGACTTCTTAGGAGTTCAAATGATCAGATCAACTTTGACCTAGACATGTGTTTTACCCTGAAAACATCCGCACGATGCAAAAACAGGAGGAACTAAAAATGTAGAGTGGTAGCAACGAGCCCTTCTAATGACGAGAATACAATGAGACAATCACAAGACCCAGGACAAACAGAACCGGACATCCGAATCCTTCTCGATGGAAACATTACTCGAGCATAATTAGAGAGCATCAAATTTACCTTTCTTGACCCGTATAAGCTTCCCAGAGTGCGACCTCCGCACGTGCCTCACGGCGATTCCAGCCGTGGGCGCCTTGCCAGCGGCCGGAACCTTTAACGGATGCTCAGCAAGGAGCGTTTTAGGCGATTTGGGAGAGGACGACAGAACCTCTGCCTGCGTCGCTAATTTAAGCGTCTCCCTCTGCTCATTCGTCAGGAAACCCTCGTTCGACGCCATCTGCGCAGCAGCCCACTCCTAAACCAGACAAAACGACAATAAAAAAAACTACACCACCAACAGCAGCCTAACCATCGCCATCTACCATCATCATCCCACTCGATCTAACCACGCACGAACCGCGGGGGGCTCGCCGCGCATTCAGAAAACGAATCTAAGGCCTCAAGTACAGGACGAAGCACGACGAACGGGAGAGAGAGCCAACCTGAGCCGCGAGTTCCAATTGGCAGCATTTGAGCAGGAAAAAAAAAATCACTAATAATACCACAACATTCGCGAGACCGATACAAGTTGCCAGCACCGCGAAACAAGAACCGTAAAGAACAGAACCGAGATTCAACCTGAACGATTGCACCGGCGAGGCGGACGGAACCGAAGCGCGTCCGATTCCTCTGCGCTTGGCCCGGACGATGAATCTCGAGCCAAGACAGACAGACAGACAGACAAAGACAGAGCAGCCGCAGCAGCAGCAGCGCACGGATTGGATCTCCAATCGACCAGAGAGAGAAAGAAAGAGAGAGAAAGCAAACTCCCGCCGGCGAGACGAAGCCACGCACGCAACGGACCACCGCGCTCCCCCGCCGCCGCAGCAGAGAAGTCCGATACGCAAACCCTAGATCAAAAACCTCGTCCCGTCCGTCCCGTCTTGTCCCCTGGAAGAACCAAAAAAAAAAGAGAGAGAGAAACTGTGGATCCGATTCCTTCTTTCCTTTTTCTCCCCTTTTTGTTTTTTTATTTCCTTCTTCTTCTCCCCGCGTGTCGCGTGTCCGGGTCGCAATCCGTTGAGCAGAGATGCGGATAGAAATGGATGAGAATGGAGCGAAAAAGGAGACGCAGAAAGAGGAGAGAGAGTGAGAGAGAGGGGGAAAGAAAGAGCGCTGCGGAGAGGGGGTTTATATAGGGAGGCTACCGCCGCGGTTTCGGCTGCACGTCACCGCGGAGGTTTCCCGGCCTCCACGTGGCACCGTCCCTCTTAGGAAGCCCGGTCGTAGAGGGGGCCAGGCACCGCGGCCGCTGCCGCCACCTGGCGCCTCTTCAGCCGCTCTAGGGTTTTCCTCTCCCGGGGGTCCCCATTTTTTACGAGAATGCCACTGGATCGTGCCTCTGGAATTTCGCTTTTTCCGGATTTCCCCCCCCACACCTTTCGCCTTTATTTTCTGGGTTTTCTTTTTTTTTTTCTAACTGGTCGGCTAAGGAGCATGGATTTGATACGCTGGCGTGGCGAGATAAAATATGAAATTAATTTTTGGATGGTAAAGATTCCATGCGCTTGGGAAATGGACAGGAGAGAACAAATAGGTTCGGTTTTTGTCTCTTGCCGATGATGATAAGGAGATCAGATCAGGCCGACGTGCCTGCACTGTAGCTGTTAACTTAGCTGTTAGTCAAGTGATTAGAAAGAGGGTCCCAAGGAAAAAGTGAGGGGCGGCGGGCGTCGGCAATCGATGAGGTCGATCGATGAACTCGTTGCGCTCGAGTGTTCGATGAGTATCGAGTAAGATTTTACCTTAAATAAATTGATTCCTTGAGCATGCTCGAGACGACAAATGTCGGAAAGTGGACCTGGGTTTGCATCATCAATCATCGATTCATCGATTCATCATCATGTGTGTTTTTTAGTCCGAGGAATGGGCCGTGGAAAATTCAGGAAGATTTTTTCACTTCGATTTGCCAAGGGACCCAATGCATATATAGAACATGTCTTATCTTTGCAATGCTGGTGCAAGCAGGAAAGAGAGCCCAAGATCCGTTCTCTGCCTACCCAACTGGGCTTTAGAAGCCAGTTCGGAGAAGCCAGTGGACAAATTGAGGATACAAAAACAGAGCCGCCCAATATGCAGTTGACCATCCATACAGAGAGAAAGAACTGCCACTGGCTCCAGGCTACCATTCAAGAGCAATTTCGTGTTGTGTGCTTCGGAAAAATCGGGTATATTTCCGGCTTATCAATGTTCTCCGATGGGTATCGGTTCCTCGCCCTATCTCTGTACAGCAGAACTACTTGGCAGCGCCGCAGGGAAGCACCCACTCGACGAAGTGAGGGCGTTGTCTATCATGCCTCCTTTCGCATGCCTGCAACATTCGCACGGTTTGTTCTGATCAAGACCAAACTCAAAGCAACTTGTACAAGACTGTAACTGGGAAAACAAAGGGGTCCTCTTCATGTCGTAGTTATGTGATGCAGTAATGAGTCATTCAACAGAAAACAAGCACATAGTCAAATCTTTAAGGGAGATGATTCCAAATGAGTAAAATGCATAAGTATAAGCCAAAAAGGAGAGACATGAAATAGAAACATTAACAGGACATTCAACCCATTTTAGTAAGTTTACATTCTCTATCCACTGCAAAAAATAAGAGTTGTAGATCTTCTCGGGGCTTACCTTCCTAAGTGGCAATATTGGGGTTCGCCAACAAAGAACATCTGGACTTTCCCTTATTCTGCAAAAACAGAGATTCGGCAGCAACTATGTAAGAGCATGTTGAGATAAATAGTGTCATTTTCCATGAACACAAACAAAGCAGTCAAACATGCACGCTACAGAATCATCTCAACGACCATTCCACTTTAATGCCTAATGCCCGTCATTACTGGACATACATTTACTTTAACATTATGGCAGACAAAGCACTGACCAAAGTGATCCACACATTCTGGCAAACAACCATCCTGAGATGTGACAGAAAATATGAATGTAAAGCCACTCACGAATCAGCGTCCCTGGAGACGCTCGTATAAGCATCCGTACGGCAGAAAAGAAATTGTTCGTCCGCGAAGGTTAACGTCTCTGTAGACGTTTTCCCAGGGATGGACAAACCAAGCTTCTTTTCCTCAGGCATATCATGGCAGATCATCTGTCGAGTGTCAGGCACATTTGAGGTCTTCTGAGCCTTCATAACACGGGGGAAACAGTTTGACTGAACTTCTGGCTCTCGGCCAGAGATTACACGGTGTCTACAGCAGATCACCTCTCTTCCTGAACAATCAAACTCTGGATCCGGCAGATGGCCCTCCAGGTCGTGTGATGACCTCCGGGACATGTCTGTACCAATACTTAGAAAGTTTCCGTCGGCATTTCTTAAGGTGCTTACTTCTCCAATTCGGTGATCACATACATGCAGCATTGGAGATCTGCAATCAGAAGGGCACGCTAGATTTGCTTTTGCCCTAGTTGTGTACTTGTCACAGGTAGAGTCAGAATAATCAGAATCGCTTCCTTGTTCAACAATTGTCCGTGTTTTCTGCAGCATTCTGCGGGAGCAGCTGAACAAACTAAAAGATGGCCTTTTCACTTTTACATGCTGTGATTCCGCTGCACAAGGTACATAATTGATTCTAATCTCTACATTACGGCCAAGGATGGACTGAAGTGAACTGGCAATCAATTTCCATGATTTCTCAGCCCTTGTCACATAGTCAGGATGACTGAAGTCCAAATTGGCAACTGCAATACCTGAGATGTCGAACAAGTCCAGTCATCACATATTACAGTGAATATAAAGACCTAATACAGATTGATGAAAGAAAAGTAGAAGAATAAAATGATCCAGAAGAGTTCAGAGCTTGGATTCACATGAGCTCAAGCTGGAGGCAACCAAAGATGCATTGCCACAAATTAATGTGTTACGGTGGACACCTAATGGCCAAATTAGCAAAGATGACACAAAGCGACATGCAGATGGAACACCGAAAAGAATTTAAGCAACAAAGGCAGGTTGACCACAATGCAGAACACTCAAAAAACAAAAAAAAAAAACAAAAAACTGCAAATATTTCCACAAATAATGACATAAGAGGTGTCATCATGGTACCCATTTGGTTCGAGTCGCCATTTGAATAATGGCATAAGTGGATCATTTTGAATATGTGGGCACGGGCTCTATCTGCATCCAGTTAATAAAGGCAGCAACATAGGGCTCAAGGCATAATCATGCTGGGGTCAGGCACACTAAATAAGAATATAGGCATCTTGAGTAAAGTGTATATAAAAGCCGAAGTTTCTCAATGACAGCTCATCATATCAAGAGATAATAGTTTCAGAATCACCAGTTTCTCTCATAACACTGTTGTACTGACCCGCTTGCTTGAGTCTATCAAAGATAGGAAGCATGTGTACCTTGATCCAAATGAAGAGAGGACATACTTCCATGTTTCATCAGAAAATTCTTCATAGCCTTTGACTGACATAGTTCCATAGCCCTTTTCCAGATAGAATCCAGCCTTTCCCTGTAGTTTACCTGTGCATCCAATATACACGATTCGCCGCAATCACATGAACAATGGATGAAATGCTTCTTGCTCTCTTCTGTAGAGGGTCTGCTGCAACAGTTGCCATCTATATCTGAACAAAATTAGTCTCAAATGAATTAACTACATTCACCCTATCAAAAACTTGCTCCAGCTTATATCAACAAAGACTTCTGTTATAAAGCTGTGACTGAACTAAGCCACTCACCCTTCTCCATGTTCCGTGGACAACATTTCGAATCACGTTCATCCAAAGAGGAAGAATCTGCAGAACTTAGTTGTAGCAGCGCCACTGTGAGCCACGTTGTTTGATTCTTTGACATCCTCAATTGCTTCTCAGTTTCGGACAGTAACTTCAAAGCATGACCCAATTTACGCAAGTCAGCTTCCGCTAGAAGAAGAAACCAGTTCCAGTCAGAAGATAGCATTTCAAGGTGATCAGCATCCACTCTATTGTTCAAAGTTTAATACACGACAAATCAGAAGGTGCCAGAGAGGTCCTCTAACATGAACAAAGCGATAGCAATTCTGCCTGAAACTAATTAAGCAAGCACCATGCCAGTCCACCAACCCACACTATGTTATCTGAAAAATACGTCCATTAACATGCACTAAGATACATTGCTGCATTCTGCAAGCTCATTTGATCTGCAAGAGAGACCAGATGGAGACCAGACGGACTTGCAGAATGTGGCAGTGTAATAAAAGTGAAAGTAAAAAAAAAGACAGCGTGAAACATCATTAGGAAATATCCACTTATAATGATGAGCCAAAAGGAAAAGGACCAGGGTTTGATTCTTTAATTGCACTAAATGCCAATAAATGAAGGATGTGATGAATAAAGGTAAAGCCCTGCTGCTGACACGTTTAATTCAATCGAAAAAAGTTTGAGTTGGCAAAGGCTTTCAAATGAAGTCGATTGCCTTCAAAATACTTAACATACTCAAAAAATGGACCATACCAATGAAAGAACCAAGTGGACTGCACTAAATGTTCATTAACACCTCCTAATCACTGAAGGCAAAAACATTCCACCCCCCAAAAGAAAGGAAAAAGAAAACACTTCCCAGTCACCAGCCATCACAGACGTAACCACATGCACCGCCTTTATATGATTTGTCAAGTTCATGTTTTTCATTTGAGTTCATTGTGTAAAGATTATCGTAGCTTTCAATTGCCCCAAGTCTGAGGACCTTGGAAAAGTCATCAAGTTCTAAGGGACAATAACTATAGAATTTCATCACACTTATGCAGTAATGCTACAAAATGACAGCATGCGCTTGCTAGCTCCTTCCTATTTCCACTGGTACAGAAAATGAGATCTCAAGGAAACTAGGCATCGATCATGGAAGACCAAGCACCACAATCTACCAAGAAAATCCAAAGAGAAGCAATATACATGACAGCAGTCAAATTCATAAATTCATTCCTCATATTGTCCATAGTTAGTGGTGCACCATATCCGAAATATTCGTATGCCATTTATAATGGTGAAATACAATATTACATCTCATGACCTCATGTAATGATGTTGGAGCAATTTGATGACATGTTAATATGCATACATGAATATGAATGCTTCTGGCCTTCGCTAACTCAAGTAGCAGGCTACACAACTTACAGGTGTGAATGTTCGAAAACTTCCTGCGAGCTTCTGAATTTAGTTCCTGAGACTGACCCGAGAGAATATCCATGATAAGATTTGCCAACTGTGATATCAGTTGCATTGGGTCAATTCTTGATCTCATCAACTCCCGAGCTCTTATGACTGTATTGGAAGTGTCAGAAGATAAAGCTAGATCAAGCAAATCAAGCAATTCATCATCAGATACAGTTCCCATCTGCACAAGAGAAGATGGCCAATCACGATTCATTTAATATAGCATGAGCTGAAATAATTTAATACAGGTTGAACTGAAAGCATGAAAAGGAGAAAAGTGTGGGGCCCTCACGAGCTCATAGGCCAAGGACATTGTGATTCTTTTCCCAAGTAAACTGAGCTGATCGAGCATCATTTCTGCCTCCCGAAGGGAACCATTTGATTTTGCAGCAATAAATTCTATGGCAACTTGATCAAAGTCCAGACCCTCTTCTATGCAAATTTCACCCAATCTGTTGGCAATATCTGCAACCTTTATCTTTGGAAAGTGATATCTTTGAGAACGTGACAAGGCACTTCTTGGCAGCTTGTCAAGCTCAGAAGTGATCATAATAAACACAACGTGCTGGGGAAGTTTCTCTAGGCTACTCAGAATCATAGCCCACGTCTCTGCACGCATCAATTGGCATTCATCGATGATGAAAACCTTGAAGCGTGAAGAAACTGGGGGGATGGCCGCATTTTTCAACATGGATCGAAGTCTATTTGTGCGGTTTATTATCAAAGAATCCACCTCCTTGACGTCTCTGCTCCATCCAGAAAAGAGAACTGTGCATTCTCTGCAGAATCCACATGGTCCTTGCTCCTTCAACATAAGGCAATTTAGTGCAGCAGCAAGTACTCTCGAAGCAGAAGTCTTGCCAGTGCCACGGGGGCCATGGAAGAGATATACGGAGGGTATTTTTCCTGTAGATATAGAACCGTGTAGAGACTTTGCTATTACATCTTGACCCACCAATTCGTTGAAAGATTTAGGCTTTGACCTTTGACCAAGTCGCTTCTGTATATTTGAATACAGGGTACTTTCATCATCTCTGCAAATATCTCTCCATCCATATCGATTTGCCTCATTCACATCCTCAACTAACAGAGGCCTGTCTTCAACATCGGATAAAGCAATTGACCTCTTGAATTTCGGGGTCCCTGACCAGCAGCAGCTAACGCTGCATCCATCCCGAGAGTGATCATCTGCATCAACTTCATTAGCAAACAATGACGGGCTACGGCTTGAACCTCCTAGATAAGCATCAATTCCCATATTTCTTGGAGTACCTGCGCAACTTTCGACGTCACCAACAACACCGCCCGATCTTCTCTGGATCCTGTACTGAGATTTTCGTTCTGAAGCAGTATGTTTGATATTTTCTGCTCGAGATGATCCCATTGACATCTCACTACACGAATCGACATCCTCCATACGATTGCTAGGAGTTACGCAGACTAAGTCCAACCCTTTGTCTGTAGTATCATGCCGATACACTTCATTTGTTAGCCCAATAAGCTCTTCTTGCTTTTTACTGCAAAAATCCTGCTCTCCTGAAGGTGCATTCCAAGTTGGATCGCATGCATCGCCAACAAAGCATCGATTCTCACAATTAACTAACTTAGACTTCCTCGGTGTTGGATTAACATCATCTTCATCCAAGCATTTTATATCATGGCCCTTTCCCACTAGACCCTTGTCGACAGAGGCGCCTTCTTGGGGACTGTTTATAAACCGGAGAGATATCCCATTATTTGAATTGGTTTCCCAATTAGCATTCTCAATCAAAGCAGAAAACTTGCTCATGGAATTCGTCGAAGGATCCCTGAGTGACCTCACTCTCCTAAGCGCCACAAGAGCTCTGGAAATAGGAATATCGACCGAATGCCGCCTACCATCCATCATTTTCTTCAAGACCCACCACCACAGAAAAAGTGGACTTCTCACTATCCTTTATATCTCAAGAGCTGAAAGAAAAGCAGAGCGACCCTGAAAGAAAATAAAATTTATGACCATCAAAGTTATCAAAAGAATACCCCACCGGACTAATCTATTCTTGAAAAGGCAAAAACGTCGTTCTACTTTTTAGGGTTCGAACACACACAAGCGCACACACGCAGAGACAGGCACAGCACATCAAAATTAGGAAAAAAGAAATCACTTCATTCACGCTCTCCAAATGCATGTCACCACCAGCTCTAGCTTTCTAGCTTCTAGGAAAGTAAGGAGTTTTTTTTTTTTTTTTGGCTAGAAAGGAAAGTAAGGAGGTGAGCAAACCTACAGCAGAGTTTCAGATTTTTTTTTTTTTTTTTTTTTTGGGAAAAGATAAACTGAGGCAAAAATGAAGCAATGAGCAAAATATGAAATGCTTAGATTTCTGGATGGAATAGGAGTGCAGCACCTGAACGTGAATAAAAAGACAAGCCGTTCGCCCTTTTAGAAAATGTATGTCGCTACACCGGAAATAGAGGAAAAGAGACAGCTGAGAAGGGTGGGGAAAACAGTCAAAGAAAACAGGGCAAGGCAAAAATAAGAACGTGCAAGGCACCTGCTGCCTTAGTACATGAACAGTGCATCTCGGAACAGTGTCGGCTTCGACTTCGCTCGAACAAAACAGAGGAAGAGTGTCCCCTCTACGCGCAGAAAGCTCACACACTCGGCCACTCACAGAGTCACACTACTTCATTTCTCCGTAACAGAGCATGTCAGAGTCCCAAGAAGAGAGAGAGAGAGTGTGTCTATGGAGAATCTTGAATTCAAAGCAATTAGAGAGAAAAAAGGGTACACATATATGCAAGCGAAAACAACGAACGCGAAACGACAAAGTTTGAAAAGCTCGGACCTGAAGCCAGCAGGGAATTAATAAAGAAATGCCGAGTCCCCCATGACCACCACGAGGGTGCGACTGTAGACGGGAATATCTCCCGATTTCCGTTTCGAAGTTAACGACGGCTTTGAACGTGGGAACGGGGGGTGGAGGTAACGTGAAAAGCGGGACACGAGACCCCCCTGGCCCTAGAACGCCGCAGCGGCATCGGCGGCAGAGCTCCCTCGTCGAAGCCTGTTCGGCATTGATTTGACATTGACAGCACCGCCGGTCGGAGACGACGGTGACGGCGGCGAGGGAAAACGGTCAGTGGCAAAGAAGTAAATGCCATTAATGGGCGAGGGCCATTGGCAGAATAGAGCGACTGCCATTGCAATGCGGAGAGAGAAAGGAGAGAGATTCGAGGAGGGAAAAAGTAATGGTTTTTGCAGAATTTATTTTGTTCTTGTGCAGAGTCTTTTGCAGGCGGGGGTCTGGCTCTCTCGTTCGGCGAGCCCACGGGGGTAGTTTGGGGATTTCAAGTTTTCGCGCTTGACGGTTTTTAGTTAGTTGGGAGAAGGTGGTGGGGACGGGAAAAGCCGTATCTCCGGTTCGGTTTGGCGAAGTTCTTTACTCGCGCGGTTGGAGCGTGAACGACAAACGCGAATATGTTGCTAAAAAACAGGGTCATTTCTGAAAGTATTTATTTAAATGTGTAATTAGCAGCTTAGAAAGGCATACCTTTTTTTTAGTAATGTAGAGCTTAGAAGCACTCGATAATGAATGACTGAGAGTACTTGTTAGGGAATAATAAATGAAATTTTACACTTTTAACAGTTTTATTTAGTTGACAAGGGATGGTGCATGAATATTTAGACTCGATAACCTAATTCGTTCGAAAAAATCTTTATACTTGCACTAGTTGTGCGTGTATCACGCAAAAATGAATATTTTGGAATTCGTTAATGCTACCGAGGAAATAAAATAATGGCATGTGATTGCATTGTCGATTCTTGTGTGGAAATCGGGGTGTAATCTTTTCAACTTAGGAGATGAATAAATTATCAAGAATTAAGCTATAAATGTTTTTTAAGTACTCATTAGACAAATTTAATGTGGAGCAGCCATCTTTTTCAAAGTTGTGATTATACATTAAAAAAAATCATTGTATTAAAAGATTGCACATTAATTGTTTAACTAGATGTCCACGAGACACTCATTGAAAGATCCTATTATACAAGGGACCTTTTTAAGAACACGTGTCTTTCATGACACTTTTTAAATATTCCTTTTCGAAATCATAATTATACATAAAAAAAAAAGAACAATCAATGAAATGGAAGATTGCACATTAATTACTTAACTAGATCATCCACGAGACACTCATTGAAATACCATACTATATATGGAACCTTTTTAAGAACGTGTGTCTTTCATGACACTTGATAAACATACTTAACGAAATGAAGTTTCTATTCGCAGCACTTTCTGCGTTGCTCACTCAACAAATGTGCTCGAGATACGCACTAAACTATATTCCTTTATCTCTGAACCCCCCCAAAAAAAAAACTATACTCCTTTATCAATAAAAGGCAAATAATACATGTCAACACTCGTGCGATATAAGACCAAATAGACCCTTCAACGGCAAAACAGACGAGCGTTAACCGAAGCACAGCATCTGAGGCGCGTGGTGGTATTGTAGATGCGTTTCCGAGGACCAACGGAAAGAACGCAAGGCAGAGGGAGGCGAGTAAATCCGGAACGAAGTCCGCATTCGGGTGAAAAGGACAAGAGACATGTCCCCCAAAATTTATGTCTCGCCTCCCACGGGACATCGACTCATCCCATCAAAGAGAGCACGGGCTGCCGTCGGTCCATGCATCCTGGCGCTTGTCTATCCCCCAAAGTCCTCTTTTCATTTATTGAAATCGAAATCAAGGCCAAGAGCCAAAAGACGGAAAGGATCACACAGAGACTTTTGGAGGACCGTGTCCGATGAACCCCTTCTCATACCATAAATTTCAAAATCACCGGCAGATATATCCGGACAACAGTTATTTAATACTCATTTAATAAGGTGATTAATATTACGAAAAATCTCAAATTGACATATTTATAATAAATTTACCTAAAACTATTTTTTTAACGATAAAAAGTCTTAAAATGGTACACTTTGACGAATTTACTCCAAAACTGATATATTTATGACAATTTTACCCTTTGTCGGTTTACGTTAAATTTTGATGTTGAATTGCCGAGTTAAATGATATGTGATAATTGATTAGTATATTGATTTAGGTTTTTACTCTCCATTTGTCACATTTGTATCATTTTTGTGATTTTTTTTAGTATTAATCAAATTTAACGGATTGTATATTTGTCACAAAGTATATCGGTTTTGAGTTTTTGGCTATTAAAAAATTATTTTTGAATAAATTCATTTATCGATTTTGGATTTTTTCTTATCATTTTATGTAAATTTATCATAAGTATATCAATTTAAAATTAATTTATAATTTATGATAAATTTATCATAGATATATAAATTTAAATTTTTCGTGATATTACACCTCAAGGAAAAATACCATTGGTCGGCATTTCGGGAACCAAAAATTTTCTTCATAGAAAAATACCGATCCTCATCTCCCCAAAAGGAAAAAGAAAGGGAAACGAGATAATTATTAGCCCTAGCCGCATAATTCAGTGCATGAATTATCAATAATTTATTACCAATTTCGAATGGAAAAGAAAAGAGCGAGAGGAAAGTGGGGTTGGACCACAGGCGAGGGAGGGAGTCAGTGAGTTGACCGCACCGCTGGCCCCGGCAATAATCGTTCAAAGGAAAGAGGAGAGAGAATAGGATGGGACGGATGGATAGATTCTAGGCCTGCAAAAGAGTCCGTGACGCGCCGACTCCCCCCCTACGGGGGAGCCTACGCGCCGCAGCCAATTGATGAGGGTGCGCTCGCCGACGCGCGGGATTCAGGGGAAGGGGGCGGCGTTTTCCCCCGCCGGACGGGCGCACGTGATTTGACCCCGTCTTACCGTTGCGAACCCCGTCGCTCGTCCAGCCGAGGCCAGCTGGACTTTTTGGCCTTTGTCCGAAAGGGTAATAATTAATTAATTTCTCATTTCCTTTTTTTTTTTTTTTTTGGGGGGGGAGGAGGCCGGGAAATTTTAGGCTGTGTGTATAATTGACCGCCGCTGCTCTCCTCGTTGCATTTAAAATCGACATGGGAACGATGTAATAATTTCTCATTGTCTCCTACCTCGCACGATAGTCGTGTCGAATTATTATGTGTCGTAAAAATGAGCAAAATCAATGCATAAAAGAATGGGTGGTCAATTTAAAATCTGAAAATCCGCCTCATAATATTTGGTTCTCGAAACATATCCTATTTAAGAATGATCGGTTTTTAGGGGACACGTGAATTGTTTGCTAATGACCGATTCTAAAGGTTAATTCCATGCACCCTGTGATCTATTTACCGGGTGGGTCTATAGAATCGATTAAAATGTCCCAACTTTAAAAGAGGCGGGAGATTTAAGAGCGAGTGACAAATTCGAAGGATAGAGAAAACCGAGAGCAAGAGTGATAGAGTGATTGACGTTGCTGAAAACCACCAATAGTGAGAAAGAGAGAGAGACGCAAGCCATGAGGTGAGTGAAGTGAGAGATGGAAAGAAACAAAAAGGAAACTTGGGCTTTGATTTGAAAAAATTAAACTTACAAATTAAAAAAAAGAAAGTTATATATCTACCAATTCGATCAAAGTGAGCAATTTCACACTTAGAATTGGGAATTTGACCAGTACTTATCAATTCCAATAAATTAGAACTATGAATTGGATCAGTTCCTACGGGGATCGCCGATTTTGGCTAATCCGATCCGGCACGATTTTCAATTCTTTTATACACTCCTACTCCTATTGATTGTGGAACCAGCCGGGGTTTTTTATTTTCTTCATTTCATTTTATTATATATAAACATAAATACGATAATTTCTATTTAGAGATAATATATTAAATATATATGATTTCAAGAAATAATTTATGCGTAAGAGAGAGAGCAATATAACTCATTTAGACCACCGCCTGCGGTGACTCAGTTGGATAAACGCTCCCGTGAAGTTTACCAAGGATGGAGGAGTTCAAATCCCATTTGGACGCACGGGATCTTAAGCGACAACGTCGGGGTGGTGGGTCTCCGCTAGCGTCGCTCAGGGGTTTACCCACTACCATTGTCTGAGGTTCATTCGCAGGTATCAAAAAAAAAATAATAAATAAATCTCGGATATAATATATATATATATATATATATATATATTCAGGGTCGAGTAAAATCAGTTCAAAAAGGGTACGGTTCCAGGGGCCGGCTACAACCTGCCGATTCAGAGTACTGAAACACGAACGAAACTGGTCAAGCCCGCTTTTCAGTTTCTAGAGCCGGACCGATCCCTCTTGTGAACCGGCTGAATGAGACCGGTCAGGGCCGGTTCCATTTGAAGCCCAGCATCAAGGACGTCTCGTTTGTCTGTTGTCAGTGTCTCCGGACACTGCGGCAGCCCAGCCGGTTCGAAGCCTTTTTGTCACAAGCCTTGCACTTTTATTGGGCCCTCTTTCAGCTTGTCTTCATGGGCTTCTGCACTTGGTGAAATGGGCATGACTCATCACTCAAACATGAAAAGGCTGGCAGCCTCTTCTAGCTTGGTCCATCGAGTTGAGCTTCATTAGGAAAAAAAAGGAAAATAAATAATTGTAACGCTTTGAGCTCTTCGATAAAAAATTGATTTTGGGCACACCATATCTTCGAAGTAACTTTCATAGCTAAAGTTCTCCCTTTCGTGAATGCATAATTGATAAACAAAAATGGACAAGAACAACTTGCGTACATCTACACAGATTAGTCGAATTGAAATATCAAGAATGTCTTGTGTTAATCTAAGAAGATATGCAGAATTTAAGTCACTTGCTTGGTCTCGCCGACAGGCGTGCCAAATTGATGTGAAGCTCGAGCTTATAATTCACGAGATAAGTTGGAATGGCTTATAAATGTCTCGATTCAGCTTATCATTAGTGTCAATTTCGTACCGAGATTTTTTTCTTGTACCGTCAACATCTAGTGCTTAGGACAAGAACCGAGTGGAAAATATATTCGCAAGGTGGGGACCGACAAGTGGAGTTTTTCAAGTTTTTGGCATTTTTATTTAATTTTAGCTTAAGGACCAGAGTGGATGAAGAGACGGTGGCTCGTCTTGGATTGGTCGTGAGTTAACACGTCGAACCAAGTCGAGCTGGTCTCTCCGATTCCTGAAAGGCCGGCTTTTGCTAACTTGGCGCTTCGGACCATCCAATGTTTTCTCCAAACTGGCCCTCCCACCTGACAAGCGTGGCCCTCGGTCGGTGGCCTTATTCCCTTCCACGTCAGCTCCTAAAAGATCTCGCACCCCTCCCCCGATCCCGTGTCCTGAGAAGAAATATACCCGACGGGGCAGGGGCAAAGGTGGAACTGGAAAATAGATGTCCGCACGCGTTTGCTCGCCCGCGCCCTTTGTCCTTACTGCTACTACCGCCAGGCTGGCTACTGGCAGCGGTGTTGGTGCCCTTTTTTGTGATTATTATTTTCTTTTTTTCCGATTTCGCGGGCGAAAAGAGAGAACAAGGGAAAGAGAGAGAGAGAGAGAGAGAGAGAGAAGAAAATCGAATGTCCGTTTTCCGTCGACCGCCGGGAAAGTTCTGGTTGGTCAAATTCAGGAATCGCCGGCTTAGTCAGAGTCAAACCTTAAAATCGAGCTCGGACGGCGGCTAATGTCTCGCCATCGAGAAGGTTTCGGGAAGCATCCACGAGAAAATTCGTCCAAAGCCCACACGTTTAAATTTTTTACTAGGGAAAAAGCTAATATATTAAAATCCAAGAGATTATGGACGTCCAAACAAGCAAAATAAGCTGGGGGGTAAAATTCGGTATCGATATCATATTAAAAAGTTCGATCCGAAACTTAAAAGTAATAGATAAAAAGAGCTCACGTGTATATAAAAAGTATATAAATCTTATAATCAAGCGATGTGAGATATTTCAACATTTTAATTGAGCAATGACTACTTCTCTTGTTTTTTACTTATTTTGGATCTTTTTTATTTCTAATGAATTATTTAAAGGGTAAAATCGTCAATTTAATTTTTAAAAAAAAAAAGAAAAGAAATCTTTACAATTCAAACAAGATGCCAAATCAATTAACTCACTCACATGGCCCCGCACACCATTTTAATTTTCACGGAAACAGACAGTTGGGCCTACCTCGTGGAAGAGACGTTTCGTTTCTACATCCATGAAACTTGGGAGTGTTTTTAGAAAAAGGGTGTTGGTACTCAACGGTACTCTTTTTCGACCACGAAAAACACAAATGTTTGTCCAATGCTCGTGTCATTCGAAAAAAACAAAGTGAAGTATGATGAGAATTTCCCACGTCCCCTCTCCCATTCCATTCATTCGCATACCATTTTGCGTCCTAAGCTTCTAGAATCTGCATTTTTTGCTTGACACTAACTAGGGCCATCAAATTTACCTGCTTATCGGTAAAAGAAAACAAGTGAAATTTAAGGATGATCGATTTTAGGGTAGGGGATTTTCACTTTTAAATCGTGAAATCGACCCACCCTTAATCGACAGGAATTGAATAGGATGAAGTCATTGAACAGATCAAAACGTCCCTAATAAATTCATGCAATACATCTATCAAAGCGGAGTAGCTCGCCTTCCTTTCCCGTGATCTATTTGCGTATGCTTTTATTTCTATAGCTTTTTCTAGCAAGGCTGACTTTGGAAGGAGTCTACTCGAAAAAGTTGGGTTCTTCAGGTCATCCAAGGCACCTTCTCAATATCTAGTACATAATGCATCATGTGATAAACCACTTTCCAATGTCAGCTTTTTACAAAATGTAAATTCGAAATTGGCCGAGTGTTACTAGCAAAAGTTACAGCATGGCCTATGTTTGGCCCCTATTCCATCATATATATTTCTAATAAATGAGAAGAAGGTGGAGACGGTGGACATAACCTTAGAAACTATGTGGAGGTAGGAGTTTTCTTGATGATTTTGAGGAATCTATACGGAGGCCACAAGATAAGTAAAGCGAGAAACAAACAGAAAATTGGGGTTTTGATTTGAAAACATAAAAATAAATAAATTATATAGATATGTATATATACTAGTTCGGTTTGGGTAAATGGTTTCACATCGGGAGCCGAAATTTAGATCAATACTCATTGGTTCTAGTAAATTGAAGCTAGGAACTGGATTGGTCTAGTTCTGGGCGGTTCTCGAACCTTTTACACTCCTATTGAAATTATCGTCAAAGACAAGCAAGGATGCGACGAACTTCGAAGTCTGGGTAACAAGACTCCAAGATGCGAATTGGAGGTTCTAAGAGCAAGGGGACTCAAAGTAGCATGTGGATACAGAGTCGATGAGATGGTATTCGGTATCTCCCTCAAATCATCCGCACACTTAACTAAAGGACGCATGTAAATGTTTTGAGTAGGCGCTCTTGGTTTTTCTTGAGGCACTCCAAAGTCCTTTTTTTTATAGGGAAATTAGCATAAATAGTCATTCAATTTCGACCCAATATATAACATAGCTTATGAACTTTTAATTTGTTCCATGTGATTCATGAACTATAATTAAATGTGTAATACGATTCATGAACTCTTAATTTGGTAAATGTTCAATTTTATTCATGGACTTAAATAATGAAATAACAACATTAAATATGTACCAAAAGTCCATAAATCACATTAAATAAATTAAAATTTTAGCAACTACATTACAAATTCAACTAAAGTTTAGAAATCATATTAAAAAATTAAAAATTCAGACATCACATTACATATCAAATTAAAATTTATAGATTTTCCGTGCCATTATACCTTTCATTTAAGGAAGCAACGACTCATCTCCTTAGAGAACGATAGAAGACGCGAGCACGGACGTATGCCAACGCCAGACAAGACGAAGAAAGAGACTCGGGACATCCTCGTCCGGGTCCGTAGCCAATTGATTGGCTGGATCATCTCCGTGATTTTTTTAATACGAGGTCAGAGGTAAGAGTGGCCAAAACGAAACTCGCAAGTGGGAAAGCGTCGTCCCCATTTAGTCCAACCTCACCGCACCGTCTCGCCTGCGGGCTGCCTCTGCTTCTGCTACAGTCCACACCGTCATTTCGCTGTCCCGTCCACCAAAAGATTCTTCCTTTCTGGTCAGCTTTGTCTATAAATTCGTGGACGCACCCCAGTTCGAACCTCCCTCACTTCTCACGCGATTCCTCTCGTGCTCCCTCCACCAACAACCCGATTCTCTCTCTCTCTCTCTCTCTCTCTCTCTCTCTGTGCGCGCATGGAGGATCCCAACGCTAACGCAGCATTCGCCGCCGCCGCCGCCGCCGAGAACTTCTACGGCGAAGCGTACGGACCACCCTCTCCGCCGGCGGGAGGCGCGGACCCGTTTCGCCGAGAACTCCCCGAGCCCGACGTTCGGATCCTCACCTCCGGCGGCCTTCGCATCCCCGCCCACTCTGGCATTCTGGTAATTTGAGGAAACACAGAGAAAGTCTCTGCTTTTCTCCGTTCGAGTTGATTCTCCGTCGTGGTTTTTTTTTCCGGAAATACCGGGCGCTCATCAGTCCTTCATGTGTTCTTGTTTTGGTGGGTTTGGAATTGCAGGCATCCGTGTCGCCGGTGCTGGAGAACATCATAGACCGGCCACGGAAGCACCGGAGCTCCGAGCGGGTCATC
Source organism: Eucalyptus tenuipes (assembly GCA_014182365.1). Classification (NCBI taxonomy): domain Eukaryota; kingdom Viridiplantae; phylum Streptophyta; class Magnoliopsida; order Myrtales; family Myrtaceae; genus Eucalyptus; species Eucalyptus tenuipes. Next base: position 18,453,497 of record CM024547.1, read on the forward strand.
CCGATCCTCGGCGTCCCCTGCGACGCCGTCTCGGCCTTCGTCGGATTCCTCTATTCCTCGAGGTTCGGTTCTTGAATCTTCGATTCGCTTGCCCTCGTCCAAGATCTCACACGAATCTTATTGCGGATGTTTCTTTCCCTTTCGGAATAGACATCTCATCCGAATCAATCATTGTCGCATGATCACGCCTAAAGTGTCGCTGCCACTTAGAGAAGTAAATCTTTACAAGCTTCCCTAAATTATATTAACTGACGTAGCATTTTTGCACGATCTCCACGCGAGTGCATTGTCGGAGAAATGGTCAGGTCCGGTTAAAAATGCATGAACAGCGTTCATCGAATGACGTGGGGTGCGGTGCAGGTGCACGGAGGACCAGATGCAGAAGTACGGGATCCACCTGCTGGCGCTGTCGCATGTGTACCTGGTCCCGCAGCTGAAGCAGCGGTGCACCAGGGCGCTGATCCGGCAGCTGACGGTCGAGAACGTGGTGGACGTGCTGCAGCTGGCGAGGCTGTGCGATGCCCCCGATCTCTACCTCAGGTGCCTGAAGCTGGCCCACGTCCATTTCGAGTCCGTGGAGGCGACCGAGGGCTGGAAGTTCCTGCAGAAACACGACCCGTGGCTAGAGCTCGAAATCTTGCAGTTCATCGACGAAGCCGAATTGGTACGCTTCTACCCAAGTTCACGTTATGCGTGCGAAGTCGAATTCGATTGAGTGGTCAAAAGCTCCGTCAAAGATTCATGTATTGGACTTGGAGAACACGTAATACTAGGAAAGAGTTTTGTTTACGCACGTTTCGAAGCGCAAGTAGCTTGAAAAAAATTGCAGTATATCAACATCCTAGAATATATTCGAAGTCTTGACTGTGTTATTGTATTCGAAGTCTTGCTTCTCCTAGGCAGAAGCAAGCAATTCATTGGTCATCGGTCTTCCACGGGCCTTTCTTGTCAATCAAATTTTCCTTGCTTCTCGGGTTATATTTGCATGATAACCAAGAAATATAAAAAATGTGATTTTGATTTTGACCAAAGCCTGCGAAGATTAACGAACAGTACAATTCTCAAGTGCAAAATGTTTTTTGACTGTTTTCTCAAACTCGCATGAATCGACTGTGAAACAGAGGAAGAAGAAGAGGAGGAGGAACAAGGAGGACCAGAGCCTGTATCTGGAGTTGAGCGAGGCCATGGAGTGCTTAGAGCATATATGCACAGAGGGCTGCACGAGCGTTGGCCCATGCGATGCCGAGCCCGTGATGAAGAAGGAGCCGTGCGGCAAGTTCGCCATCTGCCGCGGGATCCAGCTCTCAATCAAGCATTTCGCGACCTGCGAGAAACGGGTCAGTGGAGGTTGCTCGAAATGCAAGAGCATGTGGCAGCTTCTTAGATTGCACTCTTCGATCTGTGACCAGCCCGATTCTTGCCGGGTTCCCCTTTGCAGGTAATAGAAACCTCGTTTCGTGTTTACCAGCCAAAACTGATTCTTTTGTATTCGTATGGAATTGTGTTGCTGCAAAACACTAAATTTCTGTTGAGCATGCTAATAATTATATGTAGTTTGGCAAATTAGGTGGAACTCTGCCATAATCATTTTCATGTCAAATCCAGATATGAACGATAAGGGGAAAAGACTAGATTGACTAATACCTTATCTTGACTTTTCTAAATAGACTAAGTTAATATTCTTTGAATCTTTCCAACGGGGTTTCTAAGTGGCTGGCTGCTATAAGACATCAGCAGTGACATGACGAGACGGCAACCTGGGTCCGTCGTTGGACCCATCAGTAAATTGTCATATTAGCATTTCACTCCATTGCACGGCTCCTTGCAAGAATAGGGATACTGTCAGTGGGATTGTAGGGTCAGATTGGGACTGTTTCTTGAATTCATCATGTTATTGGAAGTTCATGCATCACTGGAACATTATCAACTACTGCTGGCTCATCATAATATCCGCCGAATGAATTCTGTGGGCCTCTTACTCATTAAAAAGCTCAGTGTCGATGTCCTCTCTTTGGGGCCTGTAATGAGTCGTGGGATTACTGATTCATATCTGCTGTCTCGGTGATTTTAACAGGCAATTCAAATTGCGAATGCATCAAGAGAAGAGGAAAGACGATGCCCGTTGGAAGCTGCTGGCAAAGAAAGTCATCTCGGCAAAGGTCCTATCCTCCCTGTCTCAGCCCAAGAGGAAGAGAGCAGAGGAACTGAGAGAGGAAGTAAGTGATCGCAGCATCAGAAGCATGAGATTGCCGACAATCGCGAGCCATTAGCATTTCACTGGTTGTCAACATGGAAAGATGGCAATCTGGTCCTCAGCCAGCACCTTTTTCGCGGCTAATTACCAGATCAAGCAGACAAAGCCCGTTCCAATGCTTGCTCGTATTGTAGGCTGGAACCGTTGCTTGTACTGTAATTATAGATATTCAAGTCGATGCAGATGCAAGTTATCTATAGTGGTCTCCGTATTACTGTATAGTCTTTTGATGTTCATAACTTTCGAGGGGCAAATGTGGATTCAGTGAAGAAAATTGCCCGAAATGTATTATATAGAAATTGTCAAATGTATCCTGCAACTTGTGGTGATTTTGTAATAGACATTAATTGGTTCTTCTCCTACTTTCCCACCTTTGCTTTTAACATGTAGTGTTGAAAGGTGTGTTTTGCACCTTAAAAGCGAGTCGTCCTCTAAGTCTTTCACATCTGAGCAATATCAAAGTCCGCACGAGGTCTCAGACCAAGTAGTTTAAGATCATAATCTGGATTCTGGACCACACCTTTGCTTTTTTCATATGTAGTGTTGAAAGGTGTGCTGGGCACCCTAAAAACGTGCTGTCCTCTGTTCTTGCAGTGGAAATTTCTAAGACTGGAGGGACCACAATACAAAGGAAATCTTGGTGAAACGTCTCTAGTAAAACAGAAGCAGTTAGAATGGGATCAACTTGGTGCCGTGAAGTCAAAAGAAACCCCGTGGAGGCACGAGATATGAGCTGATAGGTTACTTAATGGTTTGATTTCCTGCCTCATTGGCAAAAAAAGACCACTAAATTCTTGATTGCATGACTGAACTATTACAATAGCCAGAGTAATGTCTCCAACTTCAGGTTGACAAATATAAAAGGAAGACAGCGATTCGAGCAATTTTCTCATAGCTTAGATCGTAATCAACGAGATTTGTTGCATAAGCAAGTTGCATATTTTCTATGGAGTTTTTTTATGATGCTTTGTTAAATTTACTTGAAATTTCATGACTTCTCTTCCTAGGCTTAGGATTTCTCCATGCTACATCGGACCTTGATAATGTTAAGTTCAGGTTCCACTCATAATGATGTTAACTTGCGGGAAAAGATCTCGATATAAGTTAGAACAAGTGGTATCATATATAAGACACTCCATCTCACCATACCTAAATGATGTGGGATTTGGTTCATTCTAGCTCTCATGTCATTCTAGAGTTGAAGCCACATCTTGTCCGGGACAAGGTGCCTCTTTTGGCCTCGACAATCACTCATGCCCTCGTCGGACCTGGTCGTTATGGATAAGCCCAAAGAAATTTTCTTATTCTATTTCTGATGCACTGATGATCCTAAAGAACTGAATTTTCATTATAAGAGTTTTAAGGATTTGTGTACATTTCCATAAGATTACGCGACTAATCATTCTTCGAATTGTGCTTGACAGCTTTTAAAGGGCAATAAAAAGCTACAATGGGCATGGCGACAAAGGAATCTTCCGGGTCCCTACAGTACCCCCCTCCGGAGATATTTCCTGGAGCCGTTTCCATCATTCAAAGGGCTCTTAATGCGACAGGTCCACGCCTCGGAACCTAAAGTTTTTCTCGGTTGTAATCGTCGGCGGGACTTCCCTGTGCTGGGTCATTAGTAGTCAAATTCACTGGTTTAGGACCATTTTCCTATTAGCTTTCGAGAGAAAGATTCCTTCGAGAGCAACTGTAAGTGATCATTTTGCTAGGCCATTTGCTCACGTGGGTCCAAACAGAGACAGTGGCAGGCCATTCCTCCGACTTCTCGATTCTGCTACCCACTTGCTCTGGCTTTCATTGCAGCGCTAGCACGAACAGCAAAGACCATCGTTTGCAATTGCGGGGGTGCTTTAGGAAGCATCCTAGACAGAAAAAGGAAAGAGATGATGAGACCAAAATGCTTCGACGAGACGCGGAAAAGACCCACATGTGTATTCAGTGCCCGTCTCAATGATGACTCGTGAATCACTCGCTCACTCTGTGGTTGATCCATGCTCAGGATATTTTTTCACGCTTTCTTAAATGTAATGATGGAGTGGGCATCTTTTCGTTGTCTCCCATACTCGATTCTTTGCATTAGACCCCCTTACGTGCTGGAGTCTGTTGATTAGGCACGACGGGAGAAAAAGAATCAAAGGTCAATTTGGGCAGCTCTGTCTTGTTTTCGTTGTGGCCCGAATTTGACATTCAGGCTGCAATGAAACTGTACCAGTCCACCCTAAAAAAAATATATATATATATATATATATATATTTTTTTTTTTTGTGGTATCTGTATTTGCTGTTGCTGATCATGTCATAGACATAATATTGTTTCAATAAGAGTCGTCCGATCATTGCTCATATTTTCGACCTGAGCAGGTTGTTAAAAAGTTTCATATGGGTCTCGTCCGGATCTTGAAATTCCCTACATGTGAAACAAAGAAAGGGTAGAGCCGAGTATAGACTCGAACGAGATATTATATCAATTGGGAGCATGACATATTAAAATAAGAAGTGCATCCCAACAGCCCATCATCTCCGCAATGCAAATGAACAGGCGCAGGAGGCTCTCGCAGGAGGGCCTCAGGTAATAATTGTTTGGATAACAGTTTTCCTATCATTGCTCGTATATAATGGACCCTTATTTGCTGCGGATGGATCGAAGAGAAGTACCCGGACTACTGTAGGGATCGGGCTGGGTTAGGAACGTGGTTATCATGGGCTCGCTCAATAGGCCTCTGTTGGGGACCTAACTTCTAATGGAAGTGTACTGGGCCTGCTTGTGGGCTATGTAGATTAGATGGGTTTGAGGTGAGCCATCAGCTTTCATGGAAGCTTATAGCAGTCCGAGACTTGAAACTCAAGAATTCAGGACCACCTCATTTATACGCCATCAGGCATAGAACTTTAGATGCAGATCAAGATGCTACGATACACTCGTACTGCCGATAAACTGTGCGTGGCAGTCGAGTCTTTCCACTTCAGATTTCAGCCGAAGATTGATTGATCGGTGAATTGCAGTAGTTGTTGCTTGTGCATTGGGATTTTTACATCGATAGAGATGAAGGTGCATTTTGCAGATGTGCTAGGACAGAGGAATCGAATCATTGAAGGTCTTGCATCATTTATACAGTAACAATTCTAGGAAAGACCAATTTATCTCGCTGCCTATGAGACCCTATAAACATGCATTGTGGAATCACTGGGAACAAACATTATTCGAGTCTATGGGGACACAGGACATGCCCACTTCAAACAGAGGAAACAAATGAAAGCCTGAGAAACCGTGATCACTAGTCAATCTTGAGTCATTGCCTAGAGTTCATCCTTGACAGGAGACGAAACTCCAGTGGGATTATCCGAGGAGTTCTTGATGGGGTATGAGGCCTCCATGGCTATGCCGCACAGCCCTTCCTTAGCTTTGATCCCACGCTCCATCCTTAGGTAGCCCTTCTCGCCCCATTCCGGACCCCAGGAGTTCCTCACGATCCAGTACTTGGTCCCCTGGAGAGTTCTCCCGTAGCCGACAATCGCAACTCCGTGATCTAATTCTGTGCCACAGCTTCCATTGAATACACCCTGATAGGTTCACCAAGAGGTAACGGTTCAATTGAGCAAATTCAGTTGCTTTTAGAATGGAAGCAAGCATGTCTCAGACAAACTAGTGAATCTGGCGCTGATTAGATTAATCAGCCAAAGTTCTTGAAGACTCTCGGAAACATAATTAGGACACTTCCGAAAGCAGGATCAACTGTTATAGGAACGTCAATGGTTAGTTCCTTGTCATTGTCACGAGTTAATCAGGATTATGCCTTGACAAAATTGTAATCCTTGTGTCTGCATAAACGAGACGTTTCTTTCGAAAGTTCTGCTAAATCAGTTTATAACATGTTAAAATTACTTACTGCCGTGCAAACCGAATTTCCCGGAATTTTCATCGGATTTATATTGAGTAATTTTTACCTCGGAGTAGAATTGAAAATCTGCACCGCTTGCTTCTATGGCCACAGACACGGGCTGATTAGCGACCGCCTTCAGCAACGCATCCTCGTCGTTGGCCGGTACATTTTCATGTCCATCGATCGACACCACCGGAGAATTCTCCTGCAAGATATCGAAGGGCAATTTACAGATCACATGACAACGTTTCAAAGACTGTAGAATTGAGTTGAGCTTGGACTGTGATTAATTTACCTTGGCGGCGTCACAGGTCCCATTGCTAGCTTGGTAAGGGTAATTCGACTCGGACGTGATGCCTCCCTTCTGCTTGATGAACTCGAACGCAATATCCATGAGCCCGCCGTTGCACCCTTGGTTTTGTGTGTTGTCGCAGTCCACCAGCTCTTGCTCGGAAAGAGAGAGGAGCTTGTTCGTCCTCAAGTAATTGATTCCCTCGACCGCTGCCACGGTCGAAAACGCCCAGCAACTACCTGTTCCATCCCAAACAATAACCACGAAGAATCTTAGGATGCATAGCGACTTGTGACCTTATAGAAATGAGAGAGTGAATCATGTACACACCGCAGTGGCCTTGGTTCTTGACGTCGGCGACCGCGCCTTTCTTCCTCCAGTCGACGGATGGGGGCACTGGAGCGAAGTCCTTGTACATGAAGCTCTCGGAGCCTCGTTGCGCGCCCCGGAACATCCTGTGGTGGTTGATCTTCGACCCCGCGTACAAGCTCCTGAACTCATGGTTGGTCATGTCGGCGAACTTGTTGAGCTTCAGCTTGTAAGGCTTGTCCTGCTTGTTCACCCGGTGGACGTGCATGACGTTGTGCTTGAACACGTTGAACCGCTCGTGCTTGTCGTCGAGGCTCCGGGACACCGTGTGGTGGCTCCGCCACCGCTCGTACAGGTCCCACAGGCTGTCCTCCGACGCCAGCTCCCTCTCGTGGAAGTCGAAGCTCTCGGCGATCCCGAGGATCGACACGAGCGCCAGGGCAACTAAGAAGAGTTTCTTAAACTCCATATCCGTACCAGAGGGCTCAAACTCAATGCAACGCAAAGCTATGAAAGGATGTGGGCAATTCGGAGGAGTTGAGTGTGGTTTATATAGAGGAATGAAGAGAGAACGACGATGATGATCTATATAGACAGAAATATGCGAGAAGAGAAGAAGAAGGGATGATAACTGAAGAAGTCACAAGTTGCTTCCGGGCATGAACAATCACACGCCTCATTCATTACTAAAATACAAAGAGATTAACGCGCACAAGCAAGCCCGGTTACCGAGCGCGGCCTGCAAACATCAGAAAGATAACAGAACGGAAATGATGAAATAACATTGGCAGCGATCTTTTGCATGCCGAACACGCGATCACGCCGACGCCCACGAGAAAAAACAGAGGACGAATAAGGTAAAAAAGGAGAGCGGCAGGGGGTGACGAGGCATGGCGATTGCGGGTTCTTGGAAGACTGCTGATCGAGAGGGGCCACACGGTTTTGTTGCAAGGGAGACGTCAAAAGGATTTCATAACGTCCGAAACCACTTCGCTTTTCGGGTGTGAACTGCAACACTATATTTCAGGAGGGTTTTGTCATGTGCAAGCAATCCTAATTTCGGGAATACTATGTCCTTCCTAGTACATTTAGCTTAGGATGCTAATCGATGTACCAAGTGATGTGGCATAATAAAGATGAACGCTTTTAACGAGAGGGCCTTGTTCAATATCGGATTAAGATTTGGCATGTCCTTTTAAATCTGTATATGACGCATGGAGTTACGCATCTCGGGTCGAGCGAGTTTATGTGATTTGAAGATAATCCATATGTAAGTATCGTAGGTCTCGGTGTTGGAGGACCGCAACTTATTTTCTTCCCCGATTTAGTTAATCAACTCTTATCTACCGGATAAATTAGTGGGTGCCAGCCTAATTATGGCATCGGTGATTATGCAAGTGCGACCGTACGGCTTAAGAAAGCGAATGAATTTCATATGAGAATGAATTCGAGATGGATCAGATTACGTGCAAGGATAACCTGTGTGATGATATTAGCCAAAGTTTTGTTAATGGGACAGATGTCTTTTGCGTCCGAAATAGCTTATTTCTGATGCAATGCTATAATATTCTATGTATAAATGTTTTTTAATATGCATGACCCATGCAGATGCAGGTTACCCAGACTCCTAATGCTGATTAAAGAATATGGTTAAAGAGATTCTGGAGCCAGTAATGGAGGGAATCTTACGGTCTGACTAATCAGTCCAATTGAATCGTTTGCTTGTGGAATTGGAGTGGCGTCTTGTGTCGGATACTCATCCCTTCTACGATTGAAGGGCTTAACCATCCCAGAAATCAGGAGCCCCGCAGAGAGAACACATTCAAATTCTCGGCGAGGCTCGGGGTTGTCACATGCCAAGAGAATCTCGACCATCGATGTGGTCCATGCTCGATCCGACATGGTGAAAAAAGCCGATTGCAATTTAATGCCGCCTCGGTTTTTCGTGCGGTATTAAATTTTCCGAAATTAGGTTCGAGATGGTTGTGAGCCTATCGGAACTTTTTACCAGTCTTATCGAAGTTTGGAGAATCGAGAGAATGAGACAGTTGCAGAATTCACCAAGAAAAAGGTCTGACCTTCACTTTCGGTGTGAAAGTGGGGAGGGTGCGAGGCCAAATTCTATAATAAGTGGAGAGCTTGGGCACATGGAAGTGGGTGGCGTGCCTTCTTGGGTGTCGGAAAACCAGAAACGATGCTTGCCCTTTAAGTCTGGGCTTCTCAGAAGCTTTTGCTTGCAGATCATCTTCAAGGGCTCGGTTTTTGTATGAAAGTTACATGAACCTGAAAGTTTAAAAATACCCTTTTCTTTTACAGGTTCTAACCAGCTAAGCTCTTTCAAAAGACAGAGATGGAAAAGATGAAGTTCCATCTTCAATGCTTTCCGTAAAGTTATAGTTCAGTTTAAAGAGATTCCAGATGCTATTGGATTAACAATTTCGAATGACATGCGGTTTTGTTGTTTACTGGTTCTTTTTTCTTCTGTTGGCCATTAGATTTAACGAGTTGGGAGGTCGCATTTGTGGAAAGATCAGGACTAAGGTGCGTTTGGGAAGACTTTTGGGGAAAGTCCTTAGGAAAATGCAAAAACCTTTAAGTTAAAAGTGTTTTCCAAAATGCAAATTGTGTTTGGTAAATTGTAGTTTGAAAGCTCTTTGTAAGTATCTTTGAGTAAAATGGTGTTTGGGAAATTACATTTACAAAGAACTTTGGTGATTAATTAAAAAAATTATAAAAAAAAAAAAAAAAAGTTCACTAGGCCAAGCAACGGCCGTTGGCGGCCTCGGGGTCGGGCGACCTCTGTGAGGGTCGCCCAACCTAGAGGTCGCAAGACCTCGCGGCGACCCAAATTTGGGTCGCCGGAGGTCGCGCGACCTCGCGGCGGCGGCGCGACCCAGATCTAGGTCGCGCCGAGGTCACGCGCCTCGGCGACCGGATCGGTTGCGGCGACGTCGCGCGACCTCCGCGACTAGATCCGGGTCGCCGGAGGTCGAGCGACCAGATCCGGTCGCCGCGAGGTCGCGGCGACGCGACTCGCCGGTCACGCGCCTCGCGGGTGGTCGCCGCGACTCACCGTGGTCGTGCGACTAGCCGGTGATGGTCGCCGCAACCTCGCCAACCTTAGCCGTGACTTCGCCGGCCTCTCGAGCTCGTCTATGCCTCCGGAGAAGAAGATGAACAGTAGTTCATAAACAGTGACATGGGCATTTCGAAAATCTTTGCCGAAAGTGCCCAGGGCGTAACCTGGCAGGCCGGCGCTTTGGAAATGCCAGCATTCAAGGAAGGGAAGTTTCATTGGGTGTTTCCAAACACCCAATATTTGGGCAAATGGGCTTTGGACCCCCAAGGGGCTTTCCAAAGTGGTTCCCAAATGGAACCTAACATCTCATGCAAATAAGTGTAGCATTTCAGCAGGGGAGAAGCCGTGTCAGTCACAATATACAAGTGCTGTGAAAGATGGCATGTCGGTTTAGCGCGAGATGACACTTCTTTGTCTGAAACTGTGAATGTCTCAAGAATCTTGCTGCTATCAAATGGTTCTCTCTTGCCAAGAAGGATTAAGAACTAAGTTATTAGTTTCGACCTCTATGAACCTACAAAAACTGAATACATCAGTTAAAGAGCACCTAGAATTTGACCCAAGGGCATCATCTTTTGGAACAATGCTATTCGGACTATGAGAGCATCGAGGCGTTGGATCTGTGGTCAGGTCTGATAGATTCAAGGATCATCAGAAGTAGCTTCTCTATGCAAAGAGTTTCCATTCCATCACACCAAAGACTGCAGTACAATCAATCTGTCTTGAAAGGGACTCCCAAATAGAAGTAAAAGTACAGGTGGTTAAAACATTATATGTCAAATGCCAAACCAATGAATCAAAGGTTAAATCCCAGTGATGTCCTCTCTGTTTTGTCTATCTGTTTCTATACCAATCTTTTCACCTCAACTTAGTCCCACCCAACACCAATAAAAGAAAAATGAAGCGAAAAAAACAGTTCTGAACAGCTTACCCAGAACGGAATCTGTCCAACCAGTCGACACTCTTGCGCCCTTTTTCGACCTGCTGGTCGATACTCCTTCGGGGTTTCTCATAAAACTCCACACTCCTCCGAGATCTCTCCACGTGGTCAAAGGGTATTCTAAACTTATCTGGCCTCTCCACATTACTGTAATTGTGGTTTGGCACTCTAAGCTTTTCGGTCTTGTCTGTACTCTTCCTCGATTTCTCCCTCCGGTCGGTACTCTTCCTTGGAGCATCATAATATTCTGTGCTCCTCCTCGAATGCTCCACCCCGTCTATGCTTTTCCTTGAACTACTCCTTCGAGAAGGTGATTTCTCGACTGTTAATATGAACTTCTTAAGATGTCTGATGTACTCGGGGTGCAGTTCTAAGTTACAATGATTTCCGCCTTTGAGCCACAAGGGCTCGTATTTCTCCTGACACAGTTCCCATAGTTGCTTACCGTGAGAGAAATCAACTACTTCATCTGCTGTTCCCTGATGCAATACAAGGACGCAAAATGAAACAGTTATAAAAGAATGAAGAGGCAGCACTTGGAACAACAGCAATTAGAAAGTCATCCATCTTGAATCCGTTTCAGAGAGGAGCTTATTCATAATAAATCTCGATCTTCACTAATTTTCTTTCTATTGCAACTGAACTTTATATCACGTGACTCCATGCAGTAAAATTTTGCCTGCGTCTGCTATGGTGGCCCCAATTAATAGGCAAACCTCATCAAACCCTAAACATTGCACCAGATTCTCCAGTATGTCTGCAATGCAAGAAAGGCTCTTCATTTTGAAATTTAGCATTCTAACCTCATCAAACCCTAAACCTACAAGTGCTATGTTCTCTACGTATGGAACAAGAAAATTGCAGGTAATGCACATGGTGAGTCGATGAGCTTAAGAATCCATTGTTATAACTATTATTGCAGCTCCAAAAGATTAAGGTGCTCACGTGGATAACCAGCACTGGACACTTCACCAGCGGGATTTTGTCAATATTCTGCATGAAGACACATTGATTTCTGTTTAGTTCCTTTACACTAGATAAGGTCAGCTGAAAGGACAATATTAGTCATGACATGCTTGAGTCCAGACTATCTCAGGCACAAAGATAAGTACCTTGTAGATGTCGAACCAATATGTGCGTTTGACAGGGTACATGACCCTCAACCCAGATAGAATTGGACTATGCAGAACAACAGCTCTTAGACGAGGTAAGCGAGCTGCGAGATCCACGGTGGGCCCACTTCCAACCGACTGGCCATAAAGAATGATGTCTTCCTGCTTAGCACCGTAATTCTCTTCAAGACACTTGAATGCAGCTTCAATATCTGCATATGTATTGTTCTCACTTGGCTGCGAAACATAATCCAAATGAGGTGGTTCCTTATCCATTGCAAGAGAGTGCAGTGTAGAAAAGATTCGAAAGCAATTACCTTTCCCGACGATTGCCCGTAACCAGAATAGTCGTACCTGGGGAACAAAATGCATGTCCATCACATTCATGATTCATATCTCTTAGATGTGGTCTATGCAAGGAACTTGTTCACCAAGGAGCCAAAACACAAGATTTCAACATTTCTATTATGCTTGATCTGTAATGTTAAGTTACAATGATTGTACTTTGTGGTTTTTTTCTTAGAAATGGAAGCTACTCTCTGCACCCGAGTGTCAAGGCGAAAAATCTGTAGCTAATGCAAATCCAAATAATTTGGGATGGGACACTAGTTCTATGTCAGCCCACCCAGTTTCTCAAGTTTGAGCATCTAGTTTGGTTAGTTACTTTCATTCCTTTGCAACTAGGTGTATAAATTGACTGTACTAAAGAGTGGTCTGATGATCACTTCAATAAATTAGAAGTGAATCATCAGGGAAAAATCAGTGTAGTGTACACCAAGGGATTGAGCAGTTAGCCACAGAGTCTTCTCAGACAGAATGTTCTAATAAGTCCGTGGACATGGAGAATTCAAGTAGCCCAACTCTTGAGCATCTAAAAGTAAAATCTTGGAGGGAAAAAGCATAAAGGACAAGAGATTGCCAAGTGAAAGGTCCTTTGCTTGCAACGGATAAGAAGCACCTTTCTGGACACCTTGAACATTTGAAGATCAACATCTATAAGGGCATCATAATAAGAGTAGGATCACTAAGTTACGCAACAGAATCAGCAAAAAGAACTGCCGTTATGTTGTTCCGCGGTGAAAGTCATATGATAATATACTTCCAGTTACAGGTTACTGCATTCCTCAATACTGTGGGTAGCATTCAGTCAACCAACCAAAAAAAGGAATTGTTCAAATTCTATTTGAAAGGAAAAAAGTGGAAAGACGTAGGCTAGAAATTTTCAAATCCTGCAAAATGAGCCCCACCCAAACATTCAGACAGGATCACATCCCACTTTCCCATTGATAAGCATCGTCACCCAGAAAAATAAAAGACGAAATCATCAAATTCACCCATTCTATCCAGTTCAGATGACAGTATCAAGCTTCCTCCTAAACTATAGACAACTAATGCTATATATAGTTACTCCATGTTACTCCAACTGGGTGTTCATGTTTCACATAATTGGCCAGTGTGCAAAAATAACACATTTCCGCAAATTTCTATATCAAAACTGTCAAAAAAAATAATGAAAGATGAGATAGTTATCTTCACAAAAAAATTATCACGAATCAACACTGCATAACCTTCATACAGGACAGGAGCCATCTCAGCTCAAACATATTTGCATTCATCAACAAAATTATGCCAAGAAAAAGGGGAAAAAAAGAGCAAAAGCGAAAGCGAAAGGGACAACCCAACTAAATGAAGTACAAGAAAAAAAAGGGGGGAAATTTACATACCCCATGAGATTAACTTTGAGGTGGATGCTCAAATCAACGAAGAGCTCGTACATCTGGCCAATGTCCGTGGCATTGCCGTGGGAGTAGAGCAGCGTGGAGGTGGCCATGGGGTACCTCACGTACACGGCGGCGATCTCCGTGCCCCGCCGCGTCGACAGGCGGAGGACGTCGACGTTCTCGCGGTGGGGGAAGGGCTCCAGGAGCAAGAGCCCGGTGGCATGGTCCGTAGTTACCCGGTAGGAAGGTGGGTTCGGCGGGAAGAAGGCGAATTTCGCCGCCATGGATGAAGTGACTCCACCCATTGCTGCAATACCTCCCCTCTCTCTCTCTCTCTCACTCCAGAAGGCAAGAAATGCAGGGGCTTTCTCACTTGCAAGAACCCTCCGAAGAGTGTTTTCTTTTTCTTCCCCTTTTCTTGTTCCCCTTTTATTTGGGAGAATCTTGAGATGGTTTTAGAAGCAGCAGAAGGAGAACGACATGCTTTTGTTCTTTTGGGATGCTTTTGGAAGATGAATGTCCATGAGAACACTCTCTTTTTTAGCTCAAAGAGAAAGAGAGAGAGAGAGCGCCTAAAAGAGGGAGATTTTCGCAATATTTTTTTGTCGTTCTTGTTCTGCTGTAGACAGAGAAAGACCTTTTTTTTTTTCTTTTCTTCTTTTGTGGGCTTAAATTATTTATTATTTATTTTTATTTTTATTTTTTTTTTTTTTTTTTGTGTGAGGAAGAGGAGGAGGAGAGGGGTAATGATAGATTGACCATCTTGTCTCATGCATTTGTCCGAAGGTATTGTGGTCTCTGTCACGTGTTACCTCACTGTCCCCTTACCTTTCCAAATTCACTAGAGAGAGATTAGTGAACCTGCTTGACTGTAATCTTCCATGTTCTTCCACAAATGATTCTGATTTTCTGGGTTGAAAGTTGCCCAACATAGCACCCCCTACTAATGTTCACACCTCAATATGGTTTAAAATTCCTAAAGAGCTCTTCTAGTCATTGTGATATGTTCGATTTGAATTGATTGATGTGAAAAATGGGTGATTGATTGGTACGTCGTGTCTTTTTATAGGAAGTGAATTATTGATAAGATATTTTGTTTAAGGTTTATTATAGTACGTCCAATTAATGATCGGATCTGGCTCATCAACGTACACATCCGCCTTTTACTGCAATTTTGGTTTTTTTGGTTTTTTAAAGCTAGCGAAAACTTTAGAAAAGTGGTGGGGGTGGTCCAAGGAAAAAGAAAGTGAAAGCGAGAGCAATGCCGAAATAAGAAAAAATAGATTCCAATAATATGGGGAGCTGAAATGGGATGGCATGGATGGGTGGTGGTGACTAGTCGGGCTGTCCCTGCCCAAGGAAAAATAAGGGATAAAAAAAATAAAAATAAAAGTAGAAAAAAAGGATAAAAAGGAAACAAAATGGAGATTGTGTTTCCAGGTTGTCCCATTTGATCACACGTGTCTCTCTATCATTTCCCTCTTCCTTCGTCTTCCGGCATCACACCCCTTCTCTTTGAAAAACATTTTCCTTTCATTTTTTCACGCAAACAAATCCCGACCTCATAAAATGCCTTTGAATCTCATTTAGACATAGAAACTCCGATCCAAAAATTATAGATGATTATTTATTGTTTAAGATGTTAGGAATAAAAACCCAAAACCCTTATTATTTTATGACTGATTCAATTACTCGAAACTATTTTCTAATTAAATCGATTTTATGAGAGTATTCTTAGGGTTAATGAAATTATTTTGTGACCGTCTAGCAAACAAGTGTGTACATACCATCAAACTACTTTCTCTTGAGAATGGGAAAAATTTAAAGGAATTAGTATCCGGTTATTGATAATAATATAATGTATATAAACGGTCTTGTAATGGTGTCGGAATAATTGGAATCTCTTGTTGTGTTATAATTTTTTTGTATATATATTTGTCTGACCATATAGTTAGTATCAGCTTGCTGAGTAAGAAGTTCTGTATTTCTCCTATTCTTATATGCAATGCTTTTCTGTCTTCTTCAAAGTCCCAACCCAAATTGTAGTGATCTTTTCTGTTTCTTTTAATCTAATCTCAATAGTAACCTGACATCATTGGGTTCTCATAATCTTCTCTCTTACAGCTCATTTGCCCTAACCATGTCCGTCTGTCATCCCCGGATGAATTCCAAAGCATCCAAAGCTTTGGTCTGGCTCTCAAAAACATGTACAGTTTGCTCATCATGGCCTGATTCATAGGTCCTTCCAAGTCTAACTGATTTTTCTTTCTTTTTCCTTGATTAAGCGTGGTTAAGACAAGTTTAGTGATTAATCAATCTTATGCACTAAGATCGCGATTTTGGCATAAATAGTATGAAAGAGAAAGAAAGTGATGTTAAAGCCGAGCGGCCACTTTGAACTATTCGGCCCTGATTTTTCATGGCCCCTGATTTAATAGAGATCAGGGGCTGCATCTTTCTGTGACGTGATGGTTCTCACCCTCAAAACCCTAACATTCATTAAGCCGACTATTTCTAGAGTCAATTCAAGAAAATGTCATGTAAGAAGAATAATGGCAACTGTTAACTAACACAAGATCTGGTATCGTTGATGCTGTTCCATCAATAGACAATTAGACTAGCGCGAGACCTTGTTACATTATCCTTTCCCCCCACTATTACCTAACACAATAGCTAATGTAGCACCTAGCTAGCGATACCTTGGATAATTATTCTCCAAACATGCATGCTCAGCCAAGCCACATCCGAATAAACGCGGGTTTCGGGATCACCTCGACCCGTGAGGTACGCATAAGCCGACACCTACCCATCTCGAACCGAGAAAAACAGGGGAGAATGGAGTGGAAGAAGCAGTAGATAATTCTTGGGGATTTGCAAATTTGCAGATCACGCATTGCTCCGAGCGAGGACAACGAGAGAGCGCCAACCGGGCCGCGCAATAGAATAAGAAACAATGGCAACTTCTGGGAAAAGAGAAGAATCCTTTGGAATCGGGCTGCGGTATGTGAAACCGAGCTCGTCGACATGCGCGCACCGTGCCATTCACATCGGTCCCCACGACCCGTTTTGATGGGGATGATTCGTGAGAGAACGGCCCCCACAGCCAGCACGAAACGATCTGAGTGAAGAGAATATTGAGAGGCGTGTTGGAGATGACCGAGACAGCTGCCTCGATAGTTCCTGCCCCCCCCTCGTGCCCCTGTCCTAATGAGTCCATCCCCGGTTTCCTCCCCTGCTTTCCGAGACGTGTGCCCCCAGAATTCCTGGAAAATGAAAGTCTTTGGCTTTCGATTCCCTTCCCCACACTTTCGAAAATGGAATAATCGAGTGATGGGGTCGATTTTTGAATTTTGGTGGCTCCTCTTTCCCCCTTCCACCTCCTGCAAACCCTAGATAAGGCAACTCCAGTGACCATCCTCGTTTGGTGAGGCGCCACTGGACCATCGCCTATACGTATGTTCTCAAGTGCCTTGGGGTTGAACCGTATGGATGGACACCCGTTGTCGTAAGTGACAAACGCTGTGCCATTGGCGAGCGCCCGGCTGGGAAAAAACAAAAATAAACTTTAGGATCCAGTTGCGAAGCTGGAGAGTAGTCTGCGAATTCATTACGCTGCCCCACATGTTGACGATCAAGATATGTTAGTGGATAGCATCAAGCTTGGGTGCATTTGATTCGACTTTGTCAAAGCTCTTTGGGGCCTCAGAGACTCTTTTATAAATAGTGTTTGGCAATTTTTGGAGAGTTTTGGGAAATCGCAGTTGTATTTCCAAAGGATTTTAGCCCAAAGTAAATTTTGGGATACTTTGGAATGTTGAATTTTCATAATGCAAGTCTTGGATTTTATAATTTTTTTTATTCAACTCTTGCACTGTTCATCTTCCCTGCATTTTGCATCGAGAAGCTAGACAGCTAAGGGGTTGCCTGAGCCTAAACGTGATGTCACAAGACCTCAAGCCACCTTGTCTAGATTGCACAACCTTAGGCGAGGCTATTGGTAGTGAGATCTAGCTCACCATTTGCCCATCGATCATCCAAGCCTCGCTAGAAATATTTGAGGTTTTTTTTTTTTAACTAATTTTTTTTTTTTTACAAAGTGTAACTTTTTCCAAACAGTATTTAAATTAGAGTTGCTTTCCCAATGTGTTGCTTTTTCTATATTACCCTTTATTAAACAATATTTGCATTTTGAAAAATTTCCTTTCGCTAAATTCGTTTGCATTTTTCTAAGACTTTAATCTAAAGCCGAACCAAACGGAAGTTCTTGTTTCCACAACTTTACTAAACAGCCCTAATTTTCTATCAGCGTGGCGGAGCCAACATAAATATTGCTTTTGGAAGATCGAGCGATCTTCAGCATGCAGGAGGAACCATTCCGAACGATGAATCGCGCAACCTCTTCAACTTGCTTTGTCTCATGGACGGCCCGACACTCGACAGGTAGGCCCAAACAAGGAGAGACATTGCTAAGATGTCGGGCTTCAAGACAATGGCCCGTCATCATCGGACTGCAGAAAATGGAAAATTTTCAGACATGCTTTATCCCTGCCTCGAGGGGATGCACGTGCAACGTTAAAGCATTGATATACAAAATCAACCAAGACTGCGCGAATCGATTATTGACTAAACAACGGTTCGTCAGGATGGGAATATACAGTAGGATGGGAAAATAAACGATCTCTACCTAAAATACGCTCATCCAAAGGAGGAAGCTGAATTTATTCACGACATGACGACTTGATTAAGAGTGAGATGAAATTTCATACATTAATTTTCTACTAATACCTGCGACGGATAAGAAGAAATGTGCCAATCTCGTTATTTTTTCAATGAAGATGGAGAAGAACACAATGTCAGGCATGATCACAATCGCGCTATTTCTCGCATTAATCTTCAATCTTCCCTCCTCCATCGCATCCAAAGAAGACAAAGGGTTCGTGTCGGCCCTCATCCACCGTAGCTCCCCCGAATCTCCATTCTACAACCCCGACGCCTCGCCCGCAAGCATCCGGTGCAAGGCCGTCCAGGCAGCTAAAGCCCGGAGCCAGTACTTTGCACAAAGGGCGAGCATCCGGCCATCGGCGGTATACAACGGCTGCGGCGCAGCGACTTCTCTCGTTCCCTAGTCAAGGCCCCCATCTACCCCTTCGGACCGACCACCGAGTACGTGTTGAAATTCAGCATCGGAACGCCGCCGTTGGAGACCTACTGGGTGCCGGACACGGGGAGTTCTCTGGTATGGTTGCAATGCGCGCCTTGCCGGCTGTGCTACAACCAGACCACGCCCCTGTACGACCCGAAGAATTCTAGTACTTACGGTCGAGTCTACTGCGACTCGAAAGAATGCGAGTTGGTACACGGCCTTGGATGTAGGGCGAATGCAATCCTCGATTGCGAATACCAGTCTGCGTATGTGGACGGCACGGCGTCCCTTGGGGTACGTATGCTTTTGTTGTCTCAACGTATGTCTAGTTTCCGATTATTTCCTCGCGAGTCGTATTCCGGAAATGGTGTTCTCTAAAACAGATAGCAGCGCTGGAAACGATGACGTTCCTAAACGAGGGCGGGCAGAGGAATTTCTCCGGCATGATCTTCGGGTGCGGGCGGGAAAGTTGGGGCCGATGGGATAATCCGAGCCCGGCCGGTTTGGTGGGCATGGGAGTGAGCCAGATTGGGAAAGGCAGGTTCTCCTACTGCATCTCGAGCAACACCACCACCACCACCATCGGCCACAGCATGGTAAGGTTTGGGATCTTGGCCGTGGTTCCGAAGGAGAACTCAACCCCGCTCTTGATACAGAGGAATCTGCAATACAATGTGGAGGTGGAGGATATCAGCGTTGCAGGTACTGAGCTTTTGATTCAGTTCGGTTTAAATGATGGGCTACGATGAAATGAATTGATTAGATCTGTCATCATTTATGTTCGGTAATATTTCGAGATTTAGACTTGTTAAACAGATGAGTTGATTTTTGGTCGGGTCGATTTATACGGTAACGTAAAATCCAATTTTTCACCATTTATGACTCAACCATACCCGACACACCATATTACTAAAAAAACTTTCATATTTAATTCAATTTAGGAAAACTTATTCTTATGATTTTTTTTAAAGATTATAGTGCTAAGATACTTCCAAATCTAGGAAAGTTTGTTTCTTTTTTTTTTTTTATAAAAAAAATGAAAAAAAAATTCATTCAATAAAAATCTAGTGGACAATTTTTTATATTTTTTTAAATATTGAGGTTCCGTTTTTTTTGAAAATTTTTATAGGAAGTTGTTTTCTAGAAAAATAACAATATGTTTTGGTATTTATTTGAAATTTAAAATAAATTAAAAATTGAAAAATCTAATTTGATTTTTCTCCGTGCAATCCTTTTAAAATATTATATTTTATTTTTTTAAAATCGATTTTTTATTTTTAAAATTTTTTAATTTTTTTTAATTTTTTCCTTTTTCCTTTTCCTTGTCTTCAGCCGATCGCCAACCATGGCAATAGGTAGCAAACTCAAGCCTTGCTCAAGAGGGAGAGCAAGTGTGGGTGAGCCTAGTGGGTTTTAAATGGGTTCTAAACTCAACCTATTTAAGACCCACTTATCTTATCATTTAAATTTAAAACCCATTTAAAGTAAACTTTTCAAAATTGAGTGACCTATATATGATCTAATTATGTGGATTTAAGACTCATTTTGATAAGTGTAGTTGAGACCAAACCAAATTAATTCCTGAAATGTCTTTTTCTAATATTGTAGGGGAGCCATTGAATATACCGAAGTGAGTTTTTAGGACTGCTGAAGACGGGTCAAGGGGATTCATCATTGACACAGGAGCGACCCACATGATCCTCGACTCGACCGCCTACAAGGCGGTGGCTGGCGCGGTGAGCAAGTACATGAAGGAGAAGCTCGGCAGGGACCCGTCGAAGGACGAGTTCGACTATCTGTGCTACGCGGACGTGTCGGGCGCGCCGGCCATAACGATCATGTTCAAGGGGTTGGCGTTCGAGATATCGCAGAAGAACCCATGGGAGACGGTCGGTCAGGGGCAGCATTGCCTGACAATCCTGTCCGGCGACTCGGTCTCTATTCTCGGGGTGATCCAGCAGAGGGACGTCAACGTCGGGTTCGATCTGGATTACAATTACGTTTCTTTGCAGTATACCGATTGTCCATTAGTTCCTGATCAATCATCGTCCGACAACATCAACGACATATGAAAAGTGCGAACCGCACTGCACTGCGTCTCGCCACGTTATGCATTTTGAGATTCCCACTAAATTGAGCATAATTGTATCCGTCCTTTCGCCCATAAATAATGATTGCATTTTTTTTTGGTGCCTATATATTTTGGCTCTCGCGCCGGTAAGTAAATAACGTGCGACTTTTTTTTTTTTTCTTAAATAACTTGTCGGTAACATACTGATACTTTTATTGGACAATGTTTCTTTTTGATTTGCAAAATTAGCAATTGTTTAACTAACTTATCAAATTTCGAAATATTAATTCGTGGACGGCCCAACGGTTGGCGCAAACTAGGAGACTGGTAGTGGAGACACTACAAACTTGCTGGGCCTCGAAGGGAGTATGAAATTTTGAAATGGTTCAAGAAAATGGCCATCATCGACTTCTCTTGGAAAAAAAAAAAAAAAAAAAAAAGAATTATCGGAGAGCAACTAGACATTCCTTAACAAAAAGAAAAATTTCAGACTGTTAACACAAACTTTTGATTATAATTGATAACTTACAGACTTAGTCGATAATGATACGGTTTGGTGAACAATATAATTTATCAATGAAAAGAATATTTGACAATTTGAAGAGCAACAATAATATGCCAATAAAGTTATGGACATCGAACATTAGTTATTGATGAGAATCTCCATTGGGATAAAGTCATCTATATCGACATATAAATGCCGAATAGCTATATTTTTTTTTTTTTTTATATAACTTTAGATAGGTATTACTAAATGGTAGGAAATTGTGGATTTTGTAACTTCTTGTAATCATAGGTGGAATTAGAAAATTATTTTTGTTTAGAAGATAGGATTAAAAAGTCATCTTTTAAATTGAATAACTATTTATAATTGTCAATTGTGGGCTATAAAGAGCCACATCCTGCTCTTTGAAAAAGATCTCCAATCAATCACATAACTTCATTTTTTGTTTTTTTTTTTTGCAAAATTTACTTTTCTGCAAATTAAATGGCTAGGTTGAATCGCTTCCGGTCTTTGTATCTTAAAATTCCTTATCCTTTTACTTTCTTATCCAGAATAAGGACTTTTCGTATCCTTTGTCGATTCACTCATCGATTAGTCAATACTTTGAATGATATTATATTCTTCACCCCTTCCCATGTCAATAACTAGAATTAGCAAAATACAATGTCATAATTTGAAATCATTATCAACTTCATGTGGTATATCTTTGGGGAGACACAATGGGGAAAATAACCTATGTGAATTGTAAGGAAATGAAGTTCAATATATTCGTGATTAAAATGAAATTCATTGATCCAATTATAACTTGAATTGAAGTTCGATGTCTACTGATGGAGTCTCTTGACACAACACGGTGCATTTGAAGTATTGAAGGAAAAGTACCAAAACTGTCTTTCGTGTGTGTGTGTGTATATATATATTGGTGCCAATTCAATTCTAAACATTTCAATTGAACCAACTTAGTTTTAAACATTTTCATACTAGTATAAATTCTATTCATCCAACCAATTTAGGTTAGAAATTGCTAATATGGATGTCAACCATCTTAATTTGTATGGCCGGTCTTGACATTTATATATTTTTATAATTCTTCAATTTTTTTTTTATATTTTTATATTTTTATATTTTTATTATTATTCTTTTCCTTTCTTTTTTTCCTTCATTTTGGCTAGTGAGGGCCGCCTTGCCTAGGGCCTTCGCATTCTCACCGGTTGCGGGCGAGGAGGCCCTCGCTCAGTTCTAGCAAGGGACTTCGCACCCTTGCCCATGGCTGTGAGGGCTTGCTTGCTCTCGCTTGCCAAAATGAAGAAAAAGAAGAAAGAAACAAATTATAGAAAATTCAAAAATTTACTAAAAATGTTCACATTAATGCCGACCATGTCAATTTTTTTTTTTTTATCATTTATAAACCTTATTTTAAATTAACCAATTTCTTTTAGAAATGGCAAACATCGGTTAGAGTGAATTGCCATCTTTTATTCACTTAAGTACTGACTAGTTTTTCTTAGCTGCCGACTTTTTTATTGTTTACCAATATTTTATTTACCTTTCTTGATTGTGCCACAAATTTTCCAATTCTTATGTGAAATACTAGCACTAGTTTAAGTTATTTACCAACTTTTTTCTTTGATTAAGTGTGAACTAGTTTTGAAAGTGGCTATTGGTCTTTTTTCAACTTAAAATTCTATTGGGTTATTTAATCGGGGAAAAAAAGTTGGTAAATTACTCAAGTAAAGTTTAGTGATTTCATATAATACTTTAGTAAATTTAAGATGTTATCAAGAAAGGCAAACGAAAGTTGGCAAGAAGTAAGAGAATCTTTCTTTTTTTTTTTTAAAAAAAAAAGAAATATGAGAAGTTGGCAATTTAAAGCAAACCAAATAAATGTCGGTATGGTAATTTCATCAATGAAAAAGTTGGTAAATCACAAATAAAGATCGGTCATTTCATATAATACATTGTAAATTTAATCCGCTAATAAATAAAGTAAATAAGCATTGGTAATTTTAGAAAAACGTAATGACAACACAAATATCAGAAACTTTTCCATTTTTTTGATCGAGTATCCAAACTTTATTTATTCAATCAAATACCTCGACTTCAAACGTGGTTCAAAGTGAGACCTCCATTTTAAATCCTGAACCGAAAGTGTCAAAAGTTGACTATTCATATTGGCATTTAATATGGCTTCTTCAAATGATGCCGCATCAACGGACAGATATTAAACTACAAAAAGCGTCATCTCTCTCATCATCACCCCACACTTATATAAAGACGACATAGTTTTTGCTTAGCAAACCAACCACTTCAAAGAACCGAGCTTAACTTTTGCTAAATGAGCTGGCCTTGTCAGCAAACCGACATGGTAATTTGTTTAAACGAAGACCTCCCATTAAGCTATTTGGGAAGTCGAAGCAATTAATTGAATTAAAAAAAAAGTTTTGGTATTATTGTAAAAAACAGACAAAGATTCAAATATTTACGTGTCATCATTTCGTTATATAACTATAAGTAACTAACTCATGAGTTGGTAACGGTAACTTAGTTAATTGCTTAATCATAAAAAAGCTGGTAAGTAACTCAAATGAGAATTGATAATTAAAACCTAATTGTTATATTAATCGGAAATTATTGTTAAGTCACTCAAATTAAAATAGGTACTTATATAAGAGTTGTTAATTTAAGACATTGATTAGAAAGGCAAACAAGGATTACTTGAAATAAGAAAATTTATTGATTTGCAAATTGTTAAAAATAGTTGGTAATTTTATAAAGAGTGTCAACAAGTTACCAACAGGTTGTTGAGAAACTGGACAATCGATAATTTTTTTACTAATAGTTTTTTTTTTACATTCGCTAGCTTATCCGTAAATATACCAAAAATAGAAAACTCTTTTTGTTTTGTTGTCCTCTAAAGAAAGATGTTCTTGATTTTAAGGAGGCGCAATAAAGATGCATTGACTCACGGATATTTATATGCAGAAAATTCTGTAAAAGAAATGAATTTCCTAAGCTATAGAAATAGGTTTATAGTTGTGTATGTTTTGTTCTTGATTTTGGAGGACTGAGTTTATTTGAGAATTTATTCTCTTTTTCTTTCCTTCTTCCTCTCTTCAAGCATTTCAAGGAACCCTATGAGGCCTATCTCCAGCCTCCGGCAGCTCCGCCTTCTCCATCTACCATCACAGTTGTTCTCTCTGGCCATTGCCGTCGGTTCCCACCTACCCGCCAAAGCTCCTCTCTCTCTCTCTCTCTCTCTCTCTCTCTCTGTGATAGCCACTGTAGCTATGATAATATACTAAGTGGTTTATTATCAACACAATTTCGCAAAATTAAATACTAAGTGATATGGTAGATTGTAATTAGAGGTGAGCAATTCCGGATTTCGTATATGTTGTACTTGGAATCTAGAACTTACCATTGAAACATGTTCCTTATTTTTTGGATCTTGCAACCTACCCTGCACAAAGTGGAATGAACCTACCCTGTCATACGTTATAGGGCTAGTTTCAAATTTTATAAGTATTATTAATTAAATGATTATAACAAATTATCACCTTTAATGATCACAGCTTATTGTTAATTTACTGACCACAATTTATATTTAGACAAATGAAAAAAATGAAATATTAACAAAATGAAAGTCTCAGTCATAAAATGAAAGTTCAGATTAGTGGTTTTATATTATACACTCATCATTGGACGTCACAGAATATCATAGGGCCGTGTAAAGATATAGAAAAAAAAAAAAAAAATTATTTTAAGTTTAGATTCCAAATTTCACCTTGTCAAAACAGGTTCTCCAATTTTTTAGACCTAAAATTTATTCTACATGCCTTGAAACCTAGAACCTAATAGGTTTCTACTGATTTGACTCTTTGGTTCCAGTTTCTATCTTGGAACCATACTCACTTCTAATAAGTGAGACATAATCGAACATCCCATAAGAAATATATGTGATACTATTTTTTTCTATATATATTATGTATGTTTCTGTCTCCAGTAATTTTCAACAATTATCTTGGAAATTGACTTGTCTTGTCTCCTAGAATCTGTTGAGCTGCCACAGTTGCTGGAGAATTTCCCGTGAGTCTCGCGGCAAAAGACAAGACATAAAGATTTCAGAAAAAAACTTGCCCTTATATAGTCCGACCTCAAGCACCAACTCCCATTGGCAACATCTCTCTCTCTCTCTCTGTGTCTGTCTGTCTGTCTGTCTCTCTAATATCACCACCAAAATGCAGCAAAACCAAATGACACTGAACCACCAATGCCTCACCTCCTTCAAAACCCTAACGCCCCACCTCAGCTGCCTCGCGGCCAACCGCAACCTCCTCTATGCTGCCGCCTTCAACCAAGTCCACGTCTTCGACTTATCGACTCGAGTCCATGTCGACTCCTTTAACGCCGCCAAACCCTCCTCTGGCTCCATCAAATCCATCGCCTTCTCCGGCTCCAAAGTCTTTACTGCCCACCAAGACCGCAAGATCCGTGTGTGGCAAATCATGGGGGCGCCATCGAGAGGTCACCGCCTCCTGTCTTCGCTGCCAACCCTCAAAGACCGTTTGATGCGTTTTATCTTGCCCAAGAACTACGTTCATGTGAGGCGCCACAAGAAGCGGCTCTGGATCGAGCATAGCGACACCGTCTCTTGTCTGGCTGTCAACGAGGGTTTGATGTATTCAGTCTCATGGGACAAGAGCTTGAAAGTGTGGGACGCGTGCGAGAACAAGTGCTTGGAGTCCGTGAATAAAGCACACGACGATGCCGTCAATGCTGTGGTGGTTTCCGATGATGGGACGGTTTACACGGCATCGGCCGATGGAGCAATTAGGGTATGGGAGAAGGAGGAGAAAGAGAGGAGGCACAGGTTGATGCATGTGTTGGAGAGGCACAAATCCAGTGTCAACGCGCTTGCACTGAAAGACACTGGCGACGACGGACTTGTCTTGTTCTCGGGGGGTTCCGACCGTTCCATTGGGGTGTGGCGAAGAGATGATGGCTGTGATCGGATGGAATTTCGGGAGGCGCTGTGGGGTCATGGAGGGGCCATATTCTGCTTGACCATCGTCGGCAATGACATGTTGCTCAGCGGATCGAGCGATCAGACGGTGAGGGTCTGGCGACGAGGCGAGGAGGGTGGTGGGTATCTTTGCGTGGGAATGATGGGAAAGCATGAAAGGCCGGTGAAGTCGCTGGTGAGAGTTTCGACTTCAACAGATGATGCTTCTGAGAATGATGAGAACGATGCGATCACGGTTTGCAGCGGAAGTCTCGATGGAGAGATTAAGCTATGGGAGATTTCTGCTTAATGAGCACCTCACAGTCAGATTGCTTAATCATCATCTTTTGCAAGCGTCGCGCCACGCTGCCTTCTTATTTTCTTTCGATATTTCTGAAAGTCGAGTCACAAACAAGCATGAATCGTATTCTTATTCTATCATTTGATGTAATATATCTTAGTAATCGAATCAAGGTGCAGATGTAATAAGTCAATGCCGAGCCATTTCGGCAGGCTGTGTGTACCTTCCTTGCAGCTAATACAACGAGGTTACATCAAGGTTAGCTTGTGATATCTCAAGAAGTTAGCCCATATGATCAAACCGTATGAAAACACACACATTTTTTTTTTTTTTGATAACATGGGACGTCCAAATCTTCTCGGCTCAAGTTATATAGGGAAAAGTACCAAAAAAATCCTAAACTTTTTGCATTGGTACAAATTCATTCATAATCTTTTCAATTGGATAAATTTATTCTTAAACCTTTTGCATTCGTGTCAATTGAATCCATCTAAGATAATTTTGATCGGAAATTGTTAACATGGGTGCCGGCTATTTTACATGATATGATTGGCGCTAACATGTATAATTTTTATAAATTTTTAATATTATTTCTTTTATTTACTATTTTCTTTTCATTGTGGCCGGTGAACGAGCACGGGCTGCATTGCCCTCACCATTGGCTAGGGGACCCTTTGCTAAGCAAGGATTTGGCAGCCGATGATGGCCTGGGTAGGCCACGATCCTCATCAACCACAACAACATAAAAAAAAAAAAAAAAAACAAGGAGAAATCTTTTAAAAAATCAGAAAAATATTTAAACATTTATAAATTTTGTTCACGTCGATATCGATTATGTCATGTAAAATTATCAGTGTTCATGTAAGTGATTTTCAATCATAATTGGTTAGATTAACTCAATTATAACAAAAATAAAGGTATATGATTGAATTAGTTTTAATGTAATAAATTATGGATTTTTAAAAAGAAAATTCTTCAGCCATACATGCACTTTAAATTTCCATTATTTTATCATACAATAATATGATGCAACATAACTTACTGAACGTGCGCTTTCCTTCTGGCCGGACATTGATTTGCTCTGCCAATGAAAGACCACCTGCCCCACTCGTTTTTATTCCTTTAGTCATCATGTGATGTGATGGCGATGCGGGACGGTACACAAGATCGCAGCTTTTGATGCTGGAGCGACACGAATCAACCAATAGCATTAGCTTTGCTACGTTCTTACGACTGATTTTCATTCTTCAGTGCATCTCCCACGTGATCAACAATGATCCTCCGATTTATTCTTTTCTTGCCGTTGAAAAGCTGTGCACTAAAGTCTAGATGTGCCATTTAAATAACGTTTTGTTGCGCGTATTACGATACCCCAATTGATTGTCACTAAGATTATCAAAAAGGGTTTTGCTTCCTTAGGAGAATTGGCATGGACAAATGACAAACTCAGCTAATCAGGTCCTCTGTCGGCTCAGCCTTCTTAGACTAACCTCTACATATCCACAAAAGTGGGCGCATGTGCATTGTTCTCCACAGGTTCGCAGGTCATTTTCCCTTAACAAAAGTAATTGTCTCATCGAGCATTTCAACTCTTTTGTTTGTGCACTATGAAGGGCTTGAAATAGTTCTTTCGCCGTCCTATGACAAAGGTATCTTAAACCTTGCGTTACCAGAACGGGAAAATACTTGTTTATCGTATGTCGTGTTAATCATACTTCAAAGGATCAAAAGAGCCTAAGTGCATCCCAAAGTGACTCAGTTTTTTTATGTTTCACGGAGCCGGAAAGTTTTGGCTACATAGACAGCTCTTAATTTGAGTGTTACCCATCTTTTTTGGCAGGTTACTTATACCGTGATAGTTGGACAGAAGGCAACGAATAGGTAAACGGATATGAGAATCTGTACCTCAGAGTTGGAGAAATTATTGTACAAAACGTTCACATGGAAAGGACGACATGCTCGTGAAAGATACACGAGGTGAACTTTTTGGAAAGATGTAACAAGACAAACATCGATTGGAGGATTTGAATTGCTTCCTATCTTTTATATTGACAGCGTTCGACCGGTAGATAATGTTTTTAATGCAGTTTGATGACCATTTACTTGTCCCCAAATATTCCCCATGATGGTGTATTAGTAGATAATCAATCCACCAATCGTTTCGTGACTTCCACTGTCATCATGTTAATGCTATCTAACACCTACCCTTCAGTCATGCCCCTGCATAGACAAATAATTCATTCCCTGATCCTTAGACACAGCCAAATCAACACACGAGGGAAACGCATCCCATCATTCTTATGAAAAACCCTGACGTTAATTAAGGATAATTGATTTCAACGTGGGCTGATTCTTACTTTGAAATCGGAAACCACATCAGAAAGGTCAGTTTCGCATTTGTGTAACCAGGAACTGGCCCCACTTGCTCCTAGAACCAGACTGATCAATCTCCTTCCTAGGTCGGTCTAGGAATCGACGGTGATGGTTTCAACATATGGTTTCATGACCAGAGATTCCCAGTTTAGGTATGAGAGGAACAACGAAAGCCTCAAAGTAATGTAATCAAGCTGCACAAACAAGCGAACACGTAGGGCATCTTGGTCTAGAGGTTAGATCTAAGTGAGGTTCACGAGGGCGAAACTCATAGAGAAGATCCCAGCAATCACATATACTAGACACAGATTCATGACAATTCTTAGTTTATTCTTTGTATGAAGAATGGCAAAATGAGTATTTACCTTGATGAGATGTGATTGTCGTCACAAATTGTGACTCACGATTGGCTCTTGAACTTGTGAGAAGAGGCAAGAGCAAGAGAGGAGGCGAGAGTCGAGACTTGAGATGAGATCGCAAGAGGAAAGCGTTGAGCGAGAGGGACTGAGGGAGGCGACTTAGTCGAGAGATAGGCCTTAGATTGAGAGGTCAAGCAGTCAGGCTGTTAGGGTTTTCACTGAAGATCTTCCACGGATAGGCTATTAGAGTTTTCTCTATTTCTTTCAATTTTGACTAAAACTTTTAAGAATTTTTTTTAATAATAAGCATTGTAAAAAAAAAACAGAAGAAGAAGATAAATGAGTCTGGTCCACACCTGGAACCAGGAACCCATATGATTATCACCGATTGCAAATTTTAGGAACTGGGAACCACCCATAACCAACTCGTTCGAGCCGGTTTTAATGCCCAACCCTAAAGTTAATAGAGAATTCACTAAAGTAATCACTCCGGGTAATAACAAATGGAAAATGTCTTGTCCAGACTACAAATGAAGGACAAGTACTGTAGTTTTAGGTATCCAAGGTATGTAGTCTAGGTTAGCCAATAATGCACCTGGTGTGGAGAATATAATCTCTATCCTGAACAACTTACAGGGAAGATGAGGAGCCTACTCAAATAGCCAAACAATCTGTCAAAGAATCTCTTTACCAGTAGATAGAGTATTTGACTCAACCTAATCGTCTCTCGTGAATGTTCCTATTTCATGTAATCCTTAGTCAAGACTCAAGACCAATCATCAACAGAAGAGCAAAGTGAGACATATTGCTTAAAACTCTGTCTTAACTCAAGGAAGAGCACCATATGAAATTGCCTTAGTACAGGCGCCAAACTAGAGCTTCCAAAAAAGAATGTCTAATCAGCTGACATCTACCAGAATTCGCATTATAGAAGTTTAGAGTTTCCCTGTCATGTTCAAACTTCTGAAGATCCGTAAAACCAGGTAAACTTCCAAAAACTTATCAGGAAGCTTGTCATTCCTAGGATCTTTTCTCTAAATTGAGAATAGTGTCGTTTCTTGAGTCAGGGGGCCTTACAGTAATGCTCTACACAAACTTGAATAGAAAAAACTCAGCGACACCTAGAAAACACGAAGGCAACCTAAACTCTGGTTTGGCTCCTACAAAATGCAGAAAAAATTCTACGTACCGTTCACATATCTTTGTTTTCAGTCACCTACCATATTGTTACCAGCAACAAATAGAGTCACCTAGAAGATTGTACCCCTTCTGCAGGTATTGGAACATCGACAATTAGTGTCAATTTGAGACACCACAAACATCGGTCAGACAGCAAATGGCAATACATTCTAGAAATTAGCTAATTTTCGTTTTTTGGAGAATCTCCGCCATGTCCGTTCATAGTCGACCCAGCATTGTATTCAAATATCAACTTTCGAGTTTGATACTTCGGTTTCTCCAGTTAGATATTTTATAAAGAGCATAACAACGTAATCACTGACTCACAGATATAAAGCATTGCAGCATCATGTCTGTTGCCTTCATCACTATAAACTACTGATGATGGTATCACAATGCAGCCAACTTTAAGCGTGAACTATCTAATATAGTCTTCAAAGATCAAATTCAGATGGAGGTCTACAAGATCTTTTGGCGTAACATCAGATAGAGCCAGAAGGAAGGAGAGAAAATAGGTTCATAAAAAGTATGTCTTGACCTCATACAGAATAAAACATGATGTACTTTTACGTAATCTTCAAAGGAAGATTTCATTTACAAATCCTGATTAAGATAAAACTGAAATCCGACATAAGATTCCTTGAAACTTTACATCCTCGCTATTTCACATGGAGCATGGAGGTTGAAACAAAAATTTATCAATTTGGAGAAGGGAGTATAGTAATTAGGTTCTACCTATGAAGTACTTGTTTTTGCATGAACCAATTATCATCTTATTAATGAAAAACATGCTAAAATTCTCATCAAAACCTGATTTTTCACTGTCCAAGCTATATCAGGAAGGACCGTTTTAAAAGTCCAGAAGTAACTGGGGAAGAATCCTCTCCAAGTGAGTTGCTTCAACCTTTGTCATACCCTCCGCCTCAGCAATAGCGGCAGCCCTTTGCACAGCCTCTGCATCAATGTGAAGTACATGAGCCTTCTTACTATACCATCGAGGACGCAAAAGACAAATTTTGGCAAGGACGAACCAGTAATGAAGAGCCGCAAGAGTTCGCAGCTCAGCTTCAATGCATTAGCATTAGCTGCATCAAAGAAGACCGCCAAGTCTTAATGAAAAACTATTTGAAAGTGGTTTCTTTTTCCATAAGTAAACTGTACACGATCCTATTTCTTAAAACCGTAATGCCCAATGACTATGAGTACCAGAAGTCGGTCGATTCTTCTTTGATGTCGCATTCGCAGGTCCTGCCTGCAGCATTCATATACAGTTAGAGACCATAAATGAACATAGACAACACAGCTCATGCCACCAAATCCAAGGAACTACAGCGGAAACTGCTTTATTCTTCTGAAAGGGAAATTTTTCATTCGGTCCCATTCCAATTTTTGCGGCAAATATCCGACTCATCGGAAGGAGTAGGCCAATTTTTTTCATTCCACAGTGACAGCATCTCTAATTTCATGTCACATGCCCCCAAATCATTAGGCGGGTACCAAAACAAGGTTCTGGAGAAATCGGTTCAAAACTTGTCAAAGTCCCATCAGCTTCGAATCAATTGCGATCATCTCTCGAATTCAACCATCGAAAGCAAACGATGCCCACGAAAAAGTAGGAAAAAAAAGTTTGGAAACGAAGGCTCGCGATCGCCTTCGTTCAAGATAATCCTTTTCTTGCGATATAACATTACGATAAGAGGAGAAGAACGATGAATGCGCGACGGTTACCTCATTGTCCATCGCATCGGCGGCTTCATTTCTCTCGCGCTCTGCAACAACGAGCATTCCGAGTCAAAAAAGCTGATGATGGCCCCGGAAAAAGAAGGAAAATTAACGAGAACAGAAGCGGAGAGATGGTCGAACCAAGGGCCATCCTCGTCCACACGGTCTTGAAAATCGAATGGATCAAATCCTGAACGAAACAAGAGAAATCCACAAATCACAAAATGCGAGAATCGAACACGCAACAGAGACGAATGATATGAGAAAGGGGAAATTTTACAGGATCGAAGGTCGGGTCTTCCTCCATCGGAAGCAAAGCAGATTGATTCGACGCAATGCCCAAGAACCAGGAGGGGGTGGTTCGCAAATTTCCCGCTTTCCGAGAACCGGGGCGAAATGGGGAGGAGGACACCTCTTCTATTTTGAGTGGCACAGTAATATTATTATAAATAATTTTTTATGAAAACCGACTTCGACAAGCCCCTATAGCTCAGTGGTAGAGCGTCAGTCTTGTAAACTGAAGGTCTGTAGTTCGATCCTGCATGGGGGCATTTCTTTTTTGCCCATTTGGCTCTTTTTCCAACCTAAGAATGACGTCGCTCCGGTCCCAAAATGACGTAAGATCTGCGCTTCCTTTTTGCGGTTCGTCGTCGTCTTCTTCTTCAAGCCGCTCGCTTCCGCCAGCCGATCGACCCTCCACGCCTCCAAAAGCTTCGACTTTTCTTCTTCTTTTCTTTCGGAATTACTCGGGCATGTCCACTCTAATTCAAAAGCTCGCCAAGGCCGCGCCCTCTTCTCTCAAACTGTTCGGATATTCCAGGTTAAATCCGCGGCTGCTTCCCGCGCCCGCCCTCGCTCCTCGCCAGACCGTCGTCGGCTCATCGAGGCCGGGGTGCTCGCGCGATTCGCCGCGCTCTCCGGGTGAGGGCATCGGCGGAGACGCGGAAAGCTCGCAGATTTCGCGGCTTCACCCGGTTTTCCCATTCGGGTTTTGCGGAAACCCCGGTCCCATCCCTTCGGCCGCTCTCGGCGGGGCGGAGCCCGCGGAGGGCGACGACGCTGGGCGCGTGTGGGCGGATAGCGTGAAGAAGAAGAGGAAGAGGAAGATGAACAAGCACAAGTATAAGAAGCTCAGGAAGCGCCTCCGGCGAAAGGCCAAGTCGTAGTTTGGAATTTGAATTCGGTGAAAATCCGATGCGGCAGCGTTCGGTGCATTTTGGGTTTTTTTTTTTTTTTTTTCCTGTTGTTGTCCATAATTGTGACTGTTGTGGTTCTCTGAATGAAGTTCTTGGTCCGCTTTTGCAGTAAGATGTTCTATTGAATCTAGTATCGAATTATTATTTACCTATGCAATACCGACGCGGAATCCTGAGCTACTGATAAGAAAACAAAGAAAGGCAAAATTTAGGGTGGAATGTCAAGTCTACTAGCCGTCCTGTGGATTAGCAGACCTGCCTCTGTCCAAATCACAGCTTCTGCCTGCGTATACGCTGTTCCATCTCCATCCTAGAGACGATAGAAGGGGCTCATGTGATAAGGAATGCTTGGATAATCTCACTGTTGGGTGAGCACTAAGGTCGGTAAGCAGGGAGTGTGATCCTTTTAGGTTAGCAAATTGTTCCGACGCATCTTGGCAGAGTGGCGTGATTTCTGGGTCGACAGTTTATCTCGATTATCTTAGACGTTAGGGGCGTATTGAATTGCTAGTGTTGTTCTGCATTTGCTTTGCAAGAAAAATGCGTGCGAATATCATGGCAAGGAAGTGGAAGGTCTCTTCGCCTCTCTTTTCTTGTTTCAGAGTTATACGAGTTAGCAGTCGCATAAGAAGATAAAGGGAAATTGCATTAACATAAAAATGATACTAGACACGACTTAAGCTTCATAGGACCGACACATCTCAAGCTTCATAGGACTATCTTTCTGAAGGTGCACTGCCTTTCTAGTTTGGTCATATATCCTTATTGTGATACATCTGGAATCACGACATCTACACGGAGGCTTAGTGCTTAATCTGAGATAACATGCATCGCACGTCCTTACTGTTGGGCCTGTGCTTTGGCTCGTCCAGTGTACAGTAGTAGGCGACCTTTAAAACCAGCAGCATTTGCTCCTCGAACCCATTGCCAATCAACTTTGGGTCAATCGCTTGTTGAGGATTGTCCCCAGTCATCACATTTCTCAACCACTTGACCAGACTTATTTCTTGGGTGCGTTGGAAGAACTCATCCGATGGTAGTTTCCCGATGACCAGGGCGGCAAGCAGAACACCGAAGCTGTATATATCGCTCTTCTCTGTGAACTTGGAAGTCAGATGGTACTCTGGAGCAATATATCCCAAAGTCCCTACGACATTGGAGCTCGTGACATGAGTATCGTTATCTGGCATAGCTTTTGCGAGCCCAAAGTCGGATATTCGGGCCTCCATGTCGTCATCTAGAAGGACATTGGCAGGCTTGAGGTCTCGGTGGATGATCCTCGGATTGTGGTTCA
This sequence comes from Eucalyptus tenuipes, assembly GCA_014182365.1. Lineage (NCBI taxonomy): Eukaryota > Viridiplantae > Streptophyta > Magnoliopsida > Myrtales > Myrtaceae > Eucalyptus > Eucalyptus tenuipes. The sequence goes on from CM024547.1 coordinate 18,488,235, forward strand.
TATGGAGATATTCGAGCCCGGCTGCCACTCCCAGCGCAATTCGGTGCCTCGCGACCCAATCCAACTCTTTCTGACCTTGTGAAACCTTCTCTAGTAAATCCTGTAAGCTCCCATTCTTCATGAACTCGTACACTAGTAAGTGGCAGTCTGGACGAGTCAAGTGCGCCAGCAAGGGAAGTAAATTGCGATGCCGAATCTGGCCAACAGTCTGTATCTCGGACCGAATTTGGCGCATTTTCCTATCCAAGTCTCTGGTGTCTTCTTCTGTTAGCTCTGTTGCATCCCTGGGAGGTTGAATTATCTTCTTTATAGCAATCATCTTTCCATTGCTCGCAGGTAACTCGGCCTTGTAAACTTCCCCGCAGCCACCTCTGCCAATGACATCCAGTGATGACAGTCCCTCTTCGCTTTCCAAGAAAGCCAAATCCTCGGCTTTCTTGATCATTGGGCTAAAGATTGCTGGTGCGTAGTCTCTGCGTCCCCCTCGGATTGCCGCCAAGGTCAGCCTAAAGAGCAGCGAGAAGACAAATCCCGATACGATTCCAGCAACTGCTCCAGCTAGGAACCCTAGTAGCCACCCACTTAGCTTCCTTCGTCCTTTGTGACTATCGGATGGTGTGTTTTCTGATGGAGAAGGAGCTGGAGTAGTATTTGAAGCCTTTGATGGTGTTGGTGCAACCGCGGGTCTCGTGCTGGGTCTCGTGCTGGGACCCTCTTCAAAAATGTAACGTTTCGGTAGATTGTCACCGGATGGTTCGGCTCTGTTCAGTGATGGCACTGGACCTTCAAGAAACAAGTTCCCCGAAACATCAAAGAAGCGGAGATTCCGGAATGAGCGTATGGAAGCTGGAATTTTCCCAGTGAAGAGATTATCAGAGAGAGTAAGTTTTTCCAGGTTGGGGAAATACTTAAGGAAACTCAAATCCCCAGTGAATTTATTTGAGCCAACATCGAGCACTCGGAGACGATTGAGAGATGACAATTCAGATGGAATTTCTCCTGAAAGCCTGTTGTTTCTGAGGTTCAGAATTTCCAGTTTAGTACAGTCAACAATCTGGGAAGGTAGTTGGTCAACGAGCTTGTTGTTGGACAGGGAGAGCTCTTTGAGTTCGGAAAGCCGTCCAATTGCCGGAGAGAGCGACCCCTTGAGCTGTTGCGACTTGAAGACGAGTCTTGTGATTCTCAGGACATAGGTATTGTTGCTTGTGAGCCTTCTTTCGCAGATTACACCAGGTAGGTTGCATGGTTTGGTGGAGGCTAGATGAAGCTGAATGTCGATGCCCATGTCCTTTTGGATGGTTTTGAGGGCATCGAGATCCGAACGGTCAAGAACCAATCTTGCATGGGCTAGGACGAAGAGAGAGAGTATTGACAGGAGGAAAAGGCGGGTTTTGCCGCCAGCAGCAGGCGCCATATGGTTGCGGATTCCGGCGACGGGCTTGTTTTTAGATTAAGAGGGAGGCTATATTTGGCAATGACGAATTCCAGATATTTTTTTGGCTATTTGCTCTCTGGAGCTTTCCATGTTGGATGATTAGTGCGTGGTTGGCTTTTAAATCAGAACCTCTGTGGAAAATATTGCACGTAATGGACCAGTTGCATTGACTTGCTTTTGATGAGTTTATAGATTTTGTTTGTATTTGTGTCTGGACTTTTCTGAATGTGGAAAGGGAGTGAAAACCACAGCAAGTTCTTCGAACAAGCATAGTGATTGGGGTTGCATTAACTTTTTCAACTGCCAATTGCTGTAAGGAGATGGTCTTTGAATCTTCTTTTCAATCGACCGGCCGATGGTACCATTGGAGGGAGGGAAAGAACCAGATACAGAGTAGATGTCGCGAATGACTAAATCGCGTTGCGTTTGCGTACAAAATTTGGTGAAACGCTAACCTTTCACATGACATATATGAATATGATAAATATCGGTCGTTACATGATCGTTTTATCTTCTTTCTTTCCCTCCGCAGGTTTAGAAAGTATTGTTTGATCGACCCAGTGGGATACGTGAGCTGCCATGCCACAGATTGACATAGCACCGGCCTCGCCACCATCAAGAGGTAACACCGAAAACAGAGTACCCTGCCCTCTGTACTCTGCGAACTCGCGATATGTTTTTCACTCGCATCCCGGAGAGAGACGTGTTCTAGATGCCGCACTCGAGTGTATACCAACTGTGTTTTGGCAATTGAACCATGCGGAACACATGGAAAAGATCAGACAGGCCCTGCTACAGCAGTATTTTAAGTTCTCTGCTTTACTTTGTGTGCCGAGTCTCATTTCGAGAAACTGCGGAGCACCATCGCGATTTCACATTGAAGACGGCATCGACGTAGAGGAAGGGGCGATGATGATGGACTAAGAACACCCCCGACAAACGGGTCCGCAGAAGGCCAACTCTGTCTCTGTCGCTGTTTCGATGGGTCGATTTGAACGTGTGAGAAGCGTCCGTCCGTTCCATGACGGAAGAGGCTTCTCTGGGTCAAGTTGAACGTGAGAGAAGGGCCGCCCGTCCGGTCTACAGCAGACCGAAAGGGGGCGGGGTCTATTGGCCGTTGGATTTGTTTCGGCCAATCGTTTGCCGTTGGACCAGGACTGACTTGCTTTTGAGGCAACGTCAGCGAAGACTTGGGTCAACGGGGCTTGATGTCGACAGGCAGGTCGAGTCAACAGAAGCTGCGCGAGTCTTCGGCCGATCTTGGGCCGTTGGATTGGAAATTGATATGCGTGCGACGACCGTTTTGAAACTGACCAGAGGTTCCTCCCCATTGGTTCTCCTTTGGACTTGGTTTCCCACGAAAAACAGTACATCCGGGGTAAATTTTTCCACGGTTAATTTTCATTAAATTAAATTATTATCACCAAAAACTCCAAACCGATATATATGTGATAAGTGGAGGTAAAATCCTAAATTGATGCATCCATATAACAAAAATTAATAAATAATAAATTTTTCATGTTATCAATCCTTTTTTTCTCTCCTTTTTTATTATTTTCATTTCTGTGTTTTGTTTTTTGGTTAGATATGAGCAAAAGGAAAAATGTAAGAAAAGTCCTTAATTTCTTGGATCAGTATCAATTCAATTTTAAATATTTTAATGGTATCAAATTAGTTTTAAATCTTGTGACTTGATATCAATTCAATTTTAAACCTTTTAATGGTGCAAATTTAGTCCTATACCTTTTGAATTTATACCAATTTAGTACTAAACTTTTTTATCCAATGCTAATTTAGTCATTCCAATTAATTTTGGACGAATCTCATTCGGCCAACTTACGTGGCACCGCTGGTGCTCATGTAAACAAAATTTAATAACATTTTAATAATTTTTCGATTTATTATCATTATTATTATTATTTTCTCTCTCTTCTTTCTTTTTTCTTCCTCCAGATGATGGCCGATTGGTAGGCGATGATCAAGCCCTAGCGAGGTTGGCCCTCACCTAGGCCACGGCGAGGTCAACCCTTGCCAAATTCAGCGAGGCTGGCCCTTACCCAGGCCAGGGCAATGTCACCTTTGCTTGGGCAATGCTTCGCGAGGCCGCCCTAACCTCGGCAAGGGTTGGACTTGCTAGGTTTGTCCTCACTCAGGCCAAACCGGGTGAGGCTGACCCTTGCCAGGGCTTGACCTCGCCTAGCCATCGGTTGTAGGCCAATCACCATCTAAAGGAAGGAGGGACAAAGAAGATAGAAAAAAAATCATAAAAATATTAAAATTTGAAAATTATTAAAATATTATTAAAAATTGTTCTCGTTAACATCGACAGTACCACATTAGTTGACTAGTGTCTACATCAACAAAATTTGGCAAAAAATAATCGGAATGATTGAATTGGCACGAAATCAAAAGATTTAAGACTAAATTAACATTGATTCAAAAAATTTAGGACTAAATTGACATCATTAAGATGTTTATGACTGGATTGGCACTAAATCAAAAGGTTTAAGACTAAATTAGCACCGTTGAAAGGTTTAGCACTAAGTTAGCATAAATGCAATATGTTTAAGACTTTTTTTTGACACTTTTCCTAGCAATAGTCTATCGGACAGCTTGCCAAGAAAGAAATTCTATCAGAAAATTTTAAAAAATGACGACGGACTGTCATTTTCTTGATTTTAGCAGTTAACGCGGAAGGACACTTGTCCCTTTCACTTCCATCTTCCAAGCAATGAGCAAGAAAGTGCCCCAATAATGTTTAACAATTGGACTTCCGGTGGACGACAATGACTTGAACGAGTGATTGATTATAATGGGCAATCAAGTATTAATAGGTGAAAGCTGTATGTATGCAACGTTACGGTTGTTGCCGTTAAGTTAGCAAGCAGTAAAGTCGTAATCGACTCGAGCTGATCCGTTTGTGGAAATATCGGCAACTGTAAAACAACAACCGAGGGGACCACCCCCGTGAGTTTTGATGACCGGAAAGATAGAATTTCAATTGCATTTTAGGTCGTTTGTACAAGCTGAGAATAGTTCCCAGTTGATAGCCGTCCGACCCGTGAAAAACAAACAGAGAAGTAATTTGGGATAATTGCCCCCAAATAATCCTAAAATTAATCATATTGGTACATTGACATCCCAAATTATGTTCATACAATATATTTGAATCATGTATGAGATTACTCATTACCTACATGGACGAGTTAGATATCATACAAATTCGACTTATGTATTTTAAGATATTAATATTTTGCACTTAACATTTAGCTCTGATTTTTTGTTTTTTAATTTATGATCAATGGACGTCTTTTTATCTTTGTCAATCAAGAAGTTATTCAAGAGAAGTTTTGACCACCAAGTAGTAAAAGCAGTCGCAGAGTACTCCGTTTTCTCGTGGAGTCACAATTAGAATCAAGTCATGGGCGAATTTCTACTTAGATTATGCATATTCGATACACGAGTTTGATTCACCTCAACCCAGCAAACTTTTACGCATATCGATGAGTTATAATATGGTTTTACGTTTTTCTAATAGTGATCCTTCTGAAACAAGCAGGTTAGGCTCTGTAAGTTTTTTATTCATCTGGGGTGTTCCAGTGAGCTTTCACCAATAAGCCCGCTTACACTTCCATCCGTTTTTTGACATGTTAGCTTTTTGTTCTTTTTCAAAACGAATGAGTAACAAGCTTAAGCAGAAAGAAGAAATGAGCATCAAAAGGCCCGTGGATCACAGGGCACAATTGTGGGATATATGGGTAAGCATAAGGAGCAAGGTCCGAATCCGAGCCGAAGACCATGCCCAAACCCAAGCCCAACCTCTAAGTTGAGAAATCCTTCAAAATTCGTGGCAGGTGTAAGCAATCGGACATGGAGGTCAGTTTTTCTCTCCAACAAGCTGAAATGTCTTTTCCTCTCTTTTCTCTGTCTTCTTCAACCTTCGATCGCGAGGAGGGTTTACAAGCTACTCTCACCCTCCCCTCCATCTGCTTTGATTTTCTTTGAGTTTTTTTTTGGGTACTTTTCCTCTTTTTTCTCACTCCCGATCTAAATTTGAAAGTTGTGTTATTCCAATCTAGTTCTAAATTTGAGAGTTTGAGCTCTTTAAATCTAATTCTAGACCTAGGAGTTATTCTCTCTCAATTTAGATATGAGAGTTTAATAATATTTTCAAATATAATACACTCGTGCTTTCTCTGTGTATAGATCCTCTACCTCTACTCTGTCTTACTAAATTATGAAGATTTGCTCTTCCAAAGGTTAGATATGTGTTTGTCTTTGTATGGTGATGGTGTAGAAAATTTTGAATCTAGATGCGCACCACCAACTAGTAACATCGTAGTTATTAGAGAAGAAATTTCTGATGTGTGTTAATCATTAACAAAAATACAAGATCCAGTGATTAACCACAATTTTTTTTTGACAAATCCGTTCTTTTGAAATGTGTGTATGCTTAACTTTGCCGAGGTTTGTTGATTCTCCTTATTTTTTGGATTTGGCTTTGTTTTGTAGTATTCCAGCCTTTGCTTTACTTCGTTTTACCATGAAAGCTTATGTGTTTCTTAAGTAGTCTTTTCAGCCATGAATATAGTTTTCCTTTTTCGACCAAAAAAAAGTAATCGAAATAGTAAATCTATATATTTATGTGTTTACTATCCATTATATACGCTCTTTTTACTCGAAAATTTCGGGATAATCTCTCCGCGTCTTTCTAGAGTAAAACTAGAACCGTGCTTCATCATAAATGGACAAAATCGCAAAAATTACAACGTATGTCAAATAAACCATGGAAACTCTCGCATTCCAAATTTGAATTCGAGATGATTATTGCAATCATCTCATGAATCCCTAATATCTTAAAATTCATACCATATTTCTCAAAAAGATCAAATTTTTACACACACACATATATATTTGTGTTGTTGTTTAGTAATATAAAAATTGCTCGGTTGCGTGTAATAGAAATAGAGGCGGATGTTATGAACAGTGACATCATTTAGGGCCTAGCGTGTATTTGCCGCGACCAGTCGCCCGTGTCCCCTAGAACTCTTCGAACTGTACTCTCGCCAATCGCCAACACCCCCCCCTCCCTCTCTCGCTCTCGCGGGTTCGAATCCTCGTCGTTCCAACGGGTAACCGCGCTTCCTCGCGCATGGAGGTGATTCTCTTTCCCTTGGCTCCTCTGATTCGCGATCGTACCCGTCTGCGAATCGGGTCGCTCGGGTCGTCGCGCTCGATGTTGCTGACGCCCCCGCTAGTTCGCGCGCTAGTAATTTCCATCTCGAGTGAAATAGGAAAGAGTGGATCGAGGTAAATATGGTCGAGTTCTTCGCATGCGATGAGGTGGATAAGTCTTAGCTTCGCCTTTTTGAAATAAAGGGTCGGTTCCTGATGATTCCGTCCCGGTCAAGCAGCATCGGCAGCTTAGTGGGTTTGTTAGTTTCAACTAGATGGTGAGGGATGCTGTTAAAAAATTTTTCATCTTTGTGGGTCATCAGAGGGAAAGAGAAAATTTTGAGCCTTTCCCGAAAATGAGGATGCACAGGGTATCCGATATTGGAGCAGATAATGAATCTTTCTGGCATAGATAGAGGAAAACTATCAGGTGGCTTTGAATATTGGATACATCCACTGGTAGAATTTTTTGGATGAAATCGGGACTATGCCTTTGATGTGCTGAATTTTGTTGGACGGATTTCGTAATGTGGCCTCGATTAGTTACCTTAGCATTCAAGCCAGCGCTGAGGTCATGCCCATTTATGTTGTAAGGTTGGGACTTGTAATTTGAGGGCATCGGTTGTGGCTTTGCTCATGAATATATAGATACAGTATAAGTTGTACTGTGCCTTTCACTAAAGCTTTCTTTGGCTTCTCTAGTCATCATACATCACTGTAGGACTATGCAGGACAAGGTTCTCTACGTCAGAGAACTTGCTATATTACATCAGGTTGTTCTCCTTTAGATTGCACCTATATTTTTGAAGTTCTCTTTAGAGAATTCTAGCATGTTGGAGCTCGTCCAGGATCACTGATGGTCTGTATTGTAGATACACTTTGATTTCTCACTGTCCTGCTCTTTAAATCGTTCGAATTTACATTGGCTCGTGCTATCTGTTTCTTTTACTTGTATTGGACCATTATAAGGGAGGAACAAATTCTGTTTTGCAGCAGTTTTCGAGTGGAAATGGCATAGATAGGAACAAAGCAATGGTGGAGCAGTTGCAGCGCTATGGCATTTTTAATTCGAAGAAAGTTGCTGAAGCAATGGAGAAAGTTGATAGGGGTTTATTCGTTCCTGCTGGGACTCCAGCTTATGTTGACAGCCCCATGGCAATTGGGTACAACGTCACCATTTCTGCGCCTCATATGCATGCGATGTGCCTTCAGTTGTTGGAGAAGAATTTGCAGCCCGGCATGCATGCTCTAGATATTGGCTCAGGTTAATCCTTTTTTGAGGGACCATGTCATTGATATAATACCTTCTCCACAATTTGCGCTTTCCTCTTTCATTTGTGGTCCTCTTCCTGTAAATGCTTAAATCTATTGGAATTCAGATAGAGAGGAAAATAATCATGCCTACTCACCTTAGTAATGATTCAGCTGACAATTCCCCCTTTTGTGACTTGCTGGGATTTTATAATAAGTACACCATGAGAGCACAAATAGCAACTATCTGTTTGATACACCCTTTTAATGTCCTCCCTGAGCAGTCCAAACAAATTAAACTAGATCTTTTCCCCTGTCCCCTTGTTGAATTCTTGATCTAGGGGTCTTATTAATCTGCTGCTGCAATCCAGGCCGAGGTTCAGAATGCTTGTTTCTGCTGAGCAAACTCATTTGATTGAAATTGCAAACATCAGATCAATCTTTATTTACTTTTCTGTTACATTCGCAGAACCATACAAATTGATACTGTCATGATTTTTTCCAAATCAATCAGAAGTAATCCTCCTCCAGTATTTTTATAATTCTTGTTGAACGGGAGGTTATGATCTGTAGTTCTCATTGTGTCAGGTACGGGCTATTTGACAGCATGCTTTGCACTGATGGTTGGACCAGAAGGTCGAGCTGTTGGTGTGGAACACATTCCTGAACTGGTTACTTCTTCAATCAAGAATATTGAAAAAAGTGAGGCAGCATCGTTGTTGAAACAAGGCTCCCTATCCATCAATGTTGGTGGTATGTGTCCACTAGCCAGTAATGCAATACCATCTTTCATGTTCGTGATAATGATAATGGGAAGTTAGAAAATAACTCGTATTTTCCTTGGTGATTAAGGTTGTGTGTGTCCGAAAGAAAGAAAATGGAAATCTGAGGGTGTTTATGTTGGTAAATATATTACAATAACAACTACTGGATCTGAAGGTTTTTGAAGAAAAAAAATTAACATAGTAGTATAGCACATTTCAAGAGTTTGAATCCTAACACTTCCAGCTGTTTTCTTTTACATCTTTTCGTTCATCACCCTGGTTGTTGGATGTGTTACATCCATGTTGTGTGCTGAGGCTCAATCTACAAGAGTGTTGAGAGATATGCTAAATATAGGGTTGTGAAACTGTTTCTTAGAAAGCAATTTTTCTGTTAGTTCATTGAATTAGCTTTAAGTGAATATGATTCAAGTATAGATTTGTTTGGATGTTGACTCTTACTGAAGAAGAGAATTTTTTGTATAGGCTCTCAGCTACTTGATGCAAGAGCGTGTGAGTCTAACCATCGGCACTGGCATGGTGCAAAGTTTAAGGGGAAAACTGACTGCAGACATATCTTAAAATCCAACAACAACCAGACTCATAAAAGACTGGAAACTTTGAACTTTCTTTTGTTTCCTTTTCTGCCTAAGTTTACTAAACACTTGTTACTTTTCATGAAATCCTTCGATTCAATTTCCTTTGCTTAAATGCAAAGTCTTTAAAGCTAAAGTGCTACCAAACTCCCCTTATTCTTCAATAAAATCTATCATGGCATATTCATATTAAATGGTCCCAATTGCTTCGGTAAGTTCCATAACTTGCTAATCAGTAAGCAGTCGATTTGGTGGACAAAAACTTGATAGATTGTGCTTGAATATCTTTCGTCTATTAATTGCTCATGATCCTACATTTTTACCTCTTAGATGGCAGACAAGGTTGGCCAGAGTTTGCTCCTTATGATGCCATTCATGTCGGGGCAGCTGCGAGAGAAATACCACAGCCACTTATTGACCAGTTGAAGCCGGGAGGGAGGATGGTGATTCCTGTCGGAAATGTATTTCAGGATTTAAAAGTGGTGGACAAGAACTTGGATGGAAGCCTGAGCATTCGGAATGAGACTTCTGTACGTTATGTTCCCCTCACGAGTAGAGACGCTCAGCTACGGGGCACTTGAGATTTGAATTGATATACAGCATTGGCATCATCAGGTTGTACCAGGAGAGGCTGTTGTGATGAACTTCATGTACAGGTTCTCTGCCTGCCGGCCCTATTTGATGTTGTACCCTACTAGCTTGTGGGAGGTTGCACAGATGTTTATTGTTCATTTGGTAATATTGCATCCTACTGTTGTAAATTTCTCATGCATCAAGGACTACTGCAGAATAATGATATGCCGAGGAAATGCATTTGTGCATATGGGTTCTGGCACATATTAAAGGCATTTCATTAGTCAATACTCAGTGAAAAGTAAATGGCAGTGGTTTTGATGGACAATAAGATTTTTTTGAATATTCTTTCCTCTCTTCGGATGAATCTAAACTGAATTCACCATCTATACATTGGAAAGATCTAAATTGGTAACGACATGGTGCTCTGACCGTGACGACCACCTGTCTGAAATTACTCTCCATGAGATGCTGTTCTTGTTTTAATCTCCTCTATTCCGAAACACAATATATGGAGGTTTGACCACTTGCATTTCCAACTTCAGAAAGCCAGAAAAAACCTCTTAAATTCTCTTAGTTAGGATCAGCAACCTGAAACCGTGACGCCAGAGAGCAAGAGTCGACAGTATGCTCATGGCTAATTACCAGGAATTGAGCTTTTATTGGTGTTGCCTATAGCAATAAAAATTGAACTTTTACTGTTAGAGAGAAATAGTCTCCACGACATCCAACAAATGAAAAGCGGCATTCCGCAACTAAATGAATCCTCCGTCACCGGAAGAATATCCCTGAACATCTGTCCACAGTTCATCTTCCGACAAATAATTTCTGGTACCTGTCATCAGTTTCAGTACCTTGTACATCTTTTCTATTATGAACGAACAATTTCTTTGTCATACACCAGAGACTCTACTTTGACAACAGTAAAAGACGAGATTATGCAAGTAAAAGATGGCATCTCAAAAGGCTCGACAAAGGAAATAAGGCAGACAAAGCTTAAATAGTCTCCTCCTTTCGAGTTAAAAGGAGCTGCGCCTTGGTTTCGCCTCTGCAACATTTACCCTGATGGTTCTCCCATCCAAGCTCTGTAACACCAGGCGACACAAATGGTCAAAATAAATCCTAACTCTTTATTACTTTACAAGCAATTTCTGAAGAGAAAAAGGAAACTAATCTTCTCAAAACTAGCGTAATGGCTTGTCTCCACCAGTCAGAATTAATTGAAAAAAATACTAGCAAGCAAGTTGAGAAAACCACACAAGATATTTTCTAAAGCTGCTGTCTAAACAATGAGTCTGAAATAATTTGTACAGGTTTCTTCAACCATGACATCCACACAACCACCTGGAGGAGCTTAGGTTAACCAGAAATGTGCAGACAACAGGAAAGATAGTAGTACCTGTCTGTCAAGAGCGGCAATAGCGTCATTCATCTCAGTCTCAGACGCCATCACCACAAAACCAAAACCACGAGAACGGCCAGTTTCCCTGTCATAAACAACCCGCGCATTTACCACCTTACCATATTCACTGAAAATTTGTTCCAGACGAGCATCATCCACACTCCATGGCAGGTTCCCAGCATACAATCTATATTCAACATCAAGAACGCGAGGGAGGCGCTCCGCTCGTGATCCTTTTGGGGAAGCCTTATTGACAGTTAGAAGTCTACCATTTAAATCCTGTAGGCAAAGGTGATCGACCTTATTAGCATCAGAAATCAATAGACATGCCCATTAGGAAATTTCCAAACATTTTGAGGGATGGCAATCTCAACTCCACATAAGATACAGGTAAAAGTTATCGTTGATATGCAAAGACCTATCACCAATTTGGTTAGTCCTTTTCATCCATATCCAACCAAATAATGCTCATCAATACCATTCACAAGATACTCACGCCTAAGAAGCAGCTATGAGCAAATTAGGAACACACGGCACAAAAGAATAAATGTGCAGCTTGAATGGTCATTGACTCAGTACTAAGAGTTCAAGAATATAAGGTGGATCAACTAAAGGAATCTAGACAGAAAACACATAACCCAAGCTGCCAATACATAATTTAGAATGTCATAATTCATAACAGGTCTTCAACGTATTTGAAAAGAGAAATAAAACCGACAATCAAGAGATTCAAATTGCAAAGTTTTGCTGGATTGAACAGAGCACCAACGAAAACCAGAAAATCTGGCAGAAGTTCATCTCCTTCCCTCTTCCACCCACCCTTTTCATCTTGCCCTTAACAAGCCCCAACAACATCCCCACCCTCCATAATGAAAAGGTGTACCATGAATTGATTAGGACATGTAAGTGGTGAAGCAACCCAATCACCTCCCTACGAAAGTGATTGTTATCAGAAAAATCCACTTCCCATTGAAATTCAATATAGCTTAATTTTGCATGAATACGGGTCATAAATCATTATTACCACACTTTCTCCATCAAAACATTCCCATAGCGGGCCAAGACATGCCAAATACACAGTCACGCCCACGAAAGAAATGCGTGCACGTGCAGTTAAATGGATCTCCGATATTTTCGGAGGGATTTTCAGTTAGTCCTCGCAAACTACAATCTTTTTATATCTCAACATATACACGACAATAATGATATGTAGCTGAACAAACTAAACTCATCAGAACAGTAGAAACAAGCAAGGAAATACAGAGAAACTTACAAAGTGATGAAGCATTTCCACAGCCTTTTCTGCTTCTTCCACCGTGCTCATTGTCACGAACCCGAACCCACGACTCTGGTCGGTCTGCCTGTTATAAATAACCTGCCACACGATTCAAAAGAACGATAAACAGCCCCACTAAACCCCAAGATAAAAACATGAATCAAAACTCAACGAATTTCGCAAAAAATCACCGAAAAGGTCACCTCAGCAATCTCAACAGTTCCAGCTCGCTCAAATAACATGGCCAATTTCTCACTGTCAATATCATAAGACAAATTCCCAACAAATATCTTCGCCTCCTCAGGCGGCTCGACAAAAGATTCCTCGAAAAGCCCATCTTCACCGCCATCTCCCTCGGCCTCGCTGGCCTCAACACCCGCGTCCACTCCCTCGAGTTCGCTCTGCTCTTGTTCTTCCTGCTCGGCGGCCCAGCCAGCCGTGCGCGCGACGAACGCGACGACGGAACGGCGGTGGGGCTCGAAGGAGGCCGGAGCGAGCGCGGAGCGAGGGCGAGAGAGGCGAAGGCTGAGGTGCTTGGAAGCGACTGGCAGGTACAGGCGAGGGCTGCCCAAGGCGGAGATGGAGCGAGAAGGGCTTGCGAACAAGGACGAATTGGTCGTCAACAAGGATTTCAACGCCGTCGTCGACATCTTCGCAAAGACACTGGACGGAGAGAAGGGAAGAGGGGAGGGAGGGAGGGAGGAAGGGAGGGAGGGTTTTGAGGTTGAAGAAGATAAGGGTTTAATTCGAAGAGGAGAAATGACGCAAACAGAGACTTTTATATATGTCAGCCGGTTCAGTTCACAGACGGTGAGGCCGGTCCGGCCTGGCCCGACTGATTGATATATCTTTTCGGTTTTTGAAAATTGACACTTCACAGCAAAACATAAGCATATCAATATTGATTTTAAAAGAAATTATGGATATATCACTCAAGTGATACTTCACAAATAGTTGGGCTAGATTGGTCTGGCTAATATATATATATATTTCCTTTTGAGAACTTACGCTCCACAACACATTACAACACGAGCATATTATTATTGGTTCCGAATGATATCGATGGAGGAAGATGAACTTGGAGATTGACATTTGTTTCCTTCCATGAAAAAAAAGAGTCGTAATTTTTGTTTTCAATAATTTTCCATTAAGTATTATGGAATGATTGAAATTTTAGGATTTAAATTGAAGAGAAGAGATATGAAAAAGAAACTGTAAAAACGTCATTCAGTTGATCCTTTACTTTACATATAGTTGGTCCAAACCGGTCTAGCCAGCTCGGCATAATTCATATATTTTTCTTTCTTAAAATCGACACTCCAAACACAACAAAAGTATATTAATATCGATCTTGACAAATATCGGAGATGAAGATAAATTTGGGTATCCAAATTCATTTCCTTTCACAAAAAATTTGTCATGATAAATACCAATATTTATTCATGAAGTTCCATGAATGACCTTATCAAAATTCTCATTTTAGGTAATTAGTAACCCTATGGTAAGATCTGGTGAAGCGATTTCCTACTATATGATGATAGTTACTCTCTCACCTAGCCTTAACTTTCATCATTAATTATGTCCAAAGATCATTAACCATAACCTGTGTCCAATGAGAATGTCTCTTGTGGAATTTTTACAGAACTATAAGGGCATTCATGATAATCGTAAGGGCGCTTATGATAATCATTTTATTTCTCTGTTTTTTTTTTTTTTTTTTATTTTTCTTGTGAATCATCAACATAATCTTCTTGTACACTAGCATGCAAAACCCGCTACCTTATGTACAAATTCATACATGAATTTATGACTTAGATGTCTCGTCTCTTTCGGAAAATTGTACCTTCTAATTACATAAGCAAGAATGAGTCGATACGCCGACCTCCAAGAGAACAACCTCAGCATCCCAGAACCTGCATTCTCCTGGAAGCTTGAGGGTCAGCAACTTGTCTTCCGCACTGTATGTGAGCTCCGCTTCCTTCGCATCTACCTTGCACCGCCTTGGCCTGCTGCTACAGTAAGCTCCGAACCGTCTGCACCCCCGCAGCTTAATGTTCAACACACACCACGAAGGGTCCATCCTGTGCGCGAGCTCTTCCGCGGCACCTCCTGAGTTGTACATGTCAAGCAATCCGATCGGAGCGAAGTGAACATTCTGATCAAATACCTGTCCGAGTGCCCATGCGTAGAGTTTCGACAAATCAGGATTGTGATGCAAGAGCAGATGCACAGAAGGGAATAAACTGCAGGGTCTTTGGTGATTTACCCTAATGGGCGATATGGTGTATATCTCGCAACATAAGGTTAGCAACCATACTTCGAGAGTCTCTCTCTTCGACAGTACCCGGAGTGAAACTGTGACTTGAGAGGTTGTTTGATCATCCAAGTAAAAGTGAGATTTCGGATGCGGGGTACAGACACGAGGACTTGAGCACTGGCCTGTATGGAAGGCATAAACCGCAGACTCTCCTTCCCAATTCTCGCCAGCCATGTCTTCAAGAAACCTGACGTCGAGAAGATGGACATGTCCCGAGATAGGTGGTTAAATAGGCGCTGTGATGTGCTTCTCCTGATCTCCCTCTTTCACAGGCCACGGTCCCGCTCCTTGGCAATTAAGCACTCCCAGGATCCCGTTTAACCTGTTCAAGTTCCATATCTTCAGCAAACTAGAGATTGAAAACCGAAGACTTGTGAGAAGATGTTTCTATTGTAAAGGTGCACCATAGCCGGTTCTACAGTATCCCGGTTCTACAGTATTGTCCTTACGGGCTTCTCATTTGTGATACTGATGCTGAATTTTTTTTACCTTTTCCCGTCCATGACGGGGTCTTTGAGCAAGCATTCTCGAGTGGGCCGGCCAGCACATCGAGCTTTCAGGTCAGACCCATCTGGTAGTACCAGCTTTCTGAGGATCTTGAAGTCGTGGTTCCCTGGCTTGTCACTGTATCGCATGATCATTGGCACAAGAACAGGATATTAACAAAACAAGTGCATTCATTGATGTCTTCTATGTCATAGTCCGCACCTTACATAGACTGCGCAACCACCTACTGCTCTCGCTGCAGCGTGGAACCCAGCTGTGTTATCTTTGCTCTGCATTTAACGTGGGAAATCAAAAATTTGAATCTGTAATCCTCACCGAGAAGCAGGTGAAGCTAATTACAAGAGCAATAGTTGAATGTCAAAACTATCATGTTCTTCAATCACGCAGTCAATTACAAGAGAAGAAAGCCTACATGAAACATGTCCCAATCTGGAACCACAATCTCTCCAAGAAGAAGACTGTTAAAAGACACCGAGGCGACGTGTAAGGTCTGAAATGTTGGTTCTCGAGGCATGAAATCCTCTGACGCCCTTGCAACCGAACTCTTCTTTGAACTGAACAGCTAATATAATTAATTAGAACTTGCATCAAAACTCACTACTTTAGCGCTATGAACCATTGACGAGATCAGTGAGAATTCCCGCAGAGCTGTATTATGACTCATGCAGCAAATGACATCGTTTTCTTTAAAGTTCCTTGCAATAGATTGCTTATGTGCTTCTTGATACCGCCTGGTCAAAGCAACTCGTCCTCCGTATCCTTGTCCTAAGGTTTTTAATATATTCTGAACATCTACCTTCACTCCATCAGCACCGGATTTCGCCAAATAACTATGGAGATCATCATAAAAATCCTGTATTTTCTGAGGGTCTATTAGCCCAACCCCATATTTCTCGAGGCTGTTCATTGCAATGTCTCTAAGGTTGCTGATATTTCCATCCAACTGAATCGGGTATACCAATTTAGGGTTGTACTTCTTCAATTTCTTGGATGATGGGTGTAAACCGCCCCAATAACCAGCCAAAGCATGCCACATGTATACAAATCTGCATGAACGAGCAAATGCCAATGATCTCAAAACACACATATTTAGATCATCCTCATCAGCAACAGTGAAATATGCCGAACACGGACGCTTACCTTACTTCATACTTGTCCTTGACAAATTGAACCAAGCCATGAAAATCCCGTAACGCATTTTCTGAAACGGGATTCCTGAACTTGCCATTTTCTTTGATGTCGACTAGCCGGACAGCAAAACTGAAAGTCATTAACAGAAGCGGATTTTCATGATTCACCAATTAATGCCGTTGTCATATCCATCCGTAAAATGGTAAACCACTAGAAAAAGAAGCTAATGCATACTCTGTCCCTTGAAGAAATGGTTCACCATCTTCGCGAAACTCATCTAATGTATCTTGCCACCCATCATCAATGATTAAAAATTTTGGTGAGCAGCCTCCATCTTTTAGACTGCATGGACATAAGACATCAATGATCCTTCAGCCTCCTTCTATGGAGCTTAGTCTCGAGATATTTATTTTACAGCCAAGTTACCTGTGAACGCCCTCTTTGTAACCTTCCGGATTGACTTGACGATAGAAAGCATCCCACGTGCACCAACCGAACCAATCCAGATGCGCCGGCAACTACTCCAGTGCAGGCGAGTCAATAGAAGAAAAACCATCAAAGATAACATTGAATCAATACCATGGGTAAGCGAAAATCTATTTAACCTTTTTGTTCTCAATGAGGCTAAATGTGCCTTTCTGCTTCTCCAGTATCCTATCCAAACGCATTCGAATAGTCTTCTAACCTTGGGCCACCACGTCGTCCTCCTAAATTTCTTCTTCTTCTTCATCTTCTTCGTTGGATGGCCCTTCATTTGCTCAATCTTTGATAAGAAACTACCGCCATCGAACCCATCTCATGGAAAGGAGGCGCAGCTAGGTTCTCTATTTATATTCGTATAGTGATTCAGCCGAAAGAGATGTATTGTCGTGCACGACATAGTTTAGTCTATTTAAGCGCTATTAACTTTTGTCCCATGAAGCTGGATTTTGCTGGTGAGCAATAACCACCCGCACTAAATGGCGACTCAAGGCGAAAATCAATGTAATTGAGGATCGAATCATGGAGAAAGGACCACTTCTTGATTGTTTACAATTTCCACCGTAGGTGTCATTCCTCTACGCCATATTTGTCGTTGAACGGCATTTTGCCGCATCCCTCGTTGAGTCCAGATACCCAGAGAACACAAATGCTGTCATTTGCAGCAAAGAAGGGAACCCTCATCTCCATCCTCCGTCCTCTCTTCAGTCTCTCGACGTAGCATCAGTCTGGAGGTCGACGACTTCCTCCGAGTCGTGGGAGTTTTGGGCTGTGGCCTCCTCCGATCTTTTTGGGAGCTCGAGCGATGATGGCATCCTCGAGCTCTCGCTGAGAGCCCTGGGGAGGGTGTGGTTGGGCACCTAGAGGAGGAGTGCCACCACGGTCGTGAAGCTCGAGAAGGTGAAGAAGCACAGGTACCCCTGGCCTGACGATCCAGATCCGAATGTGAAGGGCGGAGTTCTCAGCCAACTCTCACACTTCAAGCCGCTCAAGGAGAAGCCAAAGCTGGCCACTCTGGAGTTAAAGAAGCCGCTTGTTGATCTAGAGAAGAAAATCATCGACATGAGTTGCTTACTGTATCATGTGGACGTATGATTTTGATTGAGTGACCACCTTACTGTGAGCTGATTGCTTTGTGGAATTTCGAATTATAGTCCTTTGTAGGTGAGGAAAATGGCAAATGAATCTAGCTTGGACTTCAGCGATCAAATTGTTTCATTAGAGAATAAATATCAATAGGTTTGGCATCTTTGCTTCTATAGCATGTAAATGGAAATGCAGATGGTAACATGTAATTCACTTCACTATATTAATGTGTTGCGGGAGTTATGGCCATATGTGAGATTAACTCATCAGGATCAATCATCAAATTGAGTAATGACAATTGATTATAACTAAGTTAGGAAGCATGCGGAGAGGATAATTTAGTAGATAATTTTCTAACTAATCGCATTATAGACAAGAAGAGTGTTCAATGTCCTCCTAGTGCATCCCCAATTATCGAGGATAAAGTGTCGACACTTGAATTTTTGTCAGCGTTTTAGGTGTTAATCCATTTTACGAAAATATATATAAAGAAAAGAAAAGAGGATGAAAAGATAAAACAAAAAAAGAGATATAAAAAAGGAGGAAATAAAAAAAAAATGGCAATAAATTCGGAGCCTAATCCTTAGGAAATTTCGGGCGTGCCAAGCCCGCGTAGCCAGCCTATTTTCCTTATTTCGTTTGTCTCTCTTGGCCCATGCTTCCTTCCCATTTTCCTTGGGCCCATTTCTTTTATTCTTCATTTTTATTAAGCCCATCAGAGCTTGGACAAGGCCCGACCCCAACTCTTCTCCTGCCCTTCCCCATGCGCTGCTCCCTTCCCACCAAAGCAGGTGGTCTGTGACGTAAGAAGAGGAAGGCCGAAGAGGAAGAGCCCGTGAGCGAGAGGGGAGCGACGGGTGGGTGATGGGAGCAAGTCCGCACCTTCAAGAAGGCGTGAGGGATAACCACGCGTAACCGAAAAGATTCGCGAGGGGGAGAGAAACGGATTCTCGCTGAAGAAAAGAGCAGGGCTAGGCCGGGCGGGACGGTTTTTACAAACAGAACCAGATCGTGAACAGAGAGAGGAACGAGATCGCAGAGAGAGAGAGAGAGAGAGAGAGAGAGAGAGAGAGAGAGAGAGAGAGAGAGGTTCACGCTTCCTCCGGGAGTAGACAAAGAGGGATCGCCGGAGCTTGGCTCCGATCCTGGTCGAGTCGCTGTCGGCCACCTCCTTCATTCGTAGCAGAGTATAGCCCGCTGCTTCGCCGGAGGAAAAGGAGAGCACCGTCCAGGTTTGAGACACGTCCCTTTTGGAATTTACTACTGCTATTAGGGAATGTTTATGAGTCTCTTTTCGTTTTAGACACGTCCAGGTTTTTCTTTTATGACGGATTATGTGGTAGTGTGCAGCTTCATTATTAGAAGATGAGTCTCATGCGGGTAAAATAGAAAGAAACTTATCCAGTGCTTGAGCTGTTTCTCCCCGATGTTTATGTCGTGAGTTGTTTAAAGGTTCAGATATCAAGTGGCACCAGAACCGAATTCGGACCTCCGTGTAGAATCTTGTAAAAGTTATCTAGGGCTGGTTGCCTGCGGCTCATGTCATTGTTTGAACCGCCCAGGCTGCGAGACGCCATGACATTCATTACACTAGAAATTTTGCATTCATCATTACTTCCTTGGTCTTTTCGAAATTTCTATGAGGTTACATGTCAAAGGTATTATCATATCGGAAGCTGCCTATGACCATTTTCGTGAGAGTACTAGGCAATTCGGCTTTAATCATCAAGGGCTTGTGGTAGACATGGTATTTTGCCGCTGGAGAGCCTTTTTACAACTATTTTACTTCAAGGAGTTGTTTTGATACAACTTGGGTTGCTTATATATATATATATATATATGAGTGTGGTTGTTTTCAGGTTCGAAATTTATGACCCTACTTTCCTATCCCATTATTTTATTGTCTGGAGATTATTTATATGCTTCCGCGTGCATATTAAAATAAATGGGTCGGCGATACATCCAGGGACGTTGCTATTTAATCGACCAAGCTAGGATGGGCGCGTGCTCGAGGATCGGGGCGTGACAATACTGTATTATATGTATAAAATGTGCATACGCTTCGCTTTGATTCCTCTTGTATCTCTAATGAGCCATTCAGTTATACTAATTCCCCTCCCCCCCCCCCGCGCAAGAAATACTAAATACCTCTTGACTTGCGCTACTCTAGCAATGATTCCTTTTGCTATAGTTATCCATTGGATGATGGTTCCTCCTTGACTTAATCTTCAACTTTTTTCATGTTTCAAGTCAATCGATCATCACAATGTATCATGAACTTCACTTAAACTCTGTTTATCATAAACTCATAATTAATGAGAATGTCAAACATTCTATTGATTTTCGACTGCTCGGTGACCAAATGAGAGAGCTTTGTTTTTAGTGGGCCAATAATATTGTTATAACATTATGATTGATACGCTTATTAGGTATTCTATTGACTGGGCATTATGGGTTAACGTATCGTCATCATCTAATTTGGGGCCATTAGCTTCTTCATATTTGAGCTTAGTTTTTGGGCTTCGTATAAACAATTGTATGTCTTTTTTCCAATCATATGATGACATTGAAACACTAACTGAAAATTCTTTTTGTTCATTTGCGGTGACTAAAATTCATTTGGAGGATATAAGTCTTATTGATCGCTAAATATGTTCATTACATTCACATATTGTAATATATAGATTGATGATTGAATTCTTCTGCTTTGTTAATTTTTTACTGATTTCGAAATTAAAAGAAAAAAACATAGGTCCTCTTATATTAGGCATTCAAGGCAGAATCAATTTTTGCCCTAAATTTGTTTTTAAGGCAATTAGTTGATTTGGAAAAAATAAAATGATTTACATACAGTTGGATTTGATTTCAAGATTTTCAAAAAGCTATTGATAAAGTAAACTCAAAGGGCAAAGAGAAAAGTTAAACTGAGCTACATAGATCGATCACAAGATACAAAAAGAGAAGGTACAGTTATATGAGAAAAGCAAGAATATTCAAGTAGGGTATAAAGTTGTTCTGCTTGATCAGCAATTGCTCCTGTCTCCTTTAAAGTCACTACAAAGGTCCACATCTCAATGCAGAATATTCAAGTAGGGTATAAGTTGATGAGATAATCACTGTAGCACCACCAAGATCTTAGCAATTAAATTTTTTCGGTATATGAGATATGCCATGGTTAGATGGTGCAACACGAACTATTCGAATTTATTACCTCTTATATGATAAGACTAACTTGAATTAAAGTGACCTAAATTATTATCAAATTACGTTACCAATTGTATGTGCGTTACAAGATCTCGCTTGTGTGACGTATCGATATTTTATCACTTCAATTATATTTTACCTTTTTCTATTGAATTACAACTTAAAAATGTTTTGGTTTGTAATTCTTTACATTTAATAGCTTCTTTTAGATATTATCCTTCTAAATTAGCACCAATCCCTAACATTTCCCTGTTAGTTATTCCTACAACTAAGTTAGCTTTGGAGGTAGAAAGGGCATAGAAAGATGAGTCTTGCTAATATGACGGCACCTTTATCTACCATCAATAATGATACCACAATGATCACAAATTCCTATAAGCGTGGATTTGGCAACCGAAGCTATGGAATTCAGAGATATTGAAGACCATAATTAAGAGCTAATGAAAAGCAAATCCATTGAACGTGATCATTTTATTACGAAAAAGAAAAACATCGTAAAATATTGAATTTGGTGAATTTTTCTTTACATTTCTTTTTAATGGCACAAAAATGTTTTCACTTGTAGTACTTCCAGCCAAATCCATATATATATATGCATGTGATAAAATATACACAACACAAAAACATCTTCACTTCTAATACGATCCAAAGACAAATACAATACTTATAGAATTCGATCCCTTTCATTCTTTTTTATTTTTTTCGTATTCTATTTATTCATCCTCTCTTAGGCGACCTTTTAGAGCGCATAAAAAAGTAAAATATTAAAAAAGTTTAAGATGAATAATTCCGGAAAGTGTTTTCACATTCTTAGATTTAGGAATTCTCTTTTCTAATTTTATGCATGAATATTTTCTTTGACTGGAAAGTATTTTCAATTGACTTTCATTTTGAGTGAATCAAATGGATGAAAGTTCCAAAAAAATACTTCCTCCCAAACAAATGCACTGTAAATTAGGGTTTTAAGTCAGCCGCCTCTAAAGTTTAAATGGCGAAATGTAATTCTCACTTCCCATATGTATTCACTTAGTCTCGCTTCTATCCTCGGCACACCCTAAATTTATATGCTTATTATCGTGCATGCTTCTATAAGGAAAATCATAATATATTCATGACCTCTTGACTCGTAAAATATATCTAGCTTGGATCAGGGGATATGTAAGCGAAAATCCAACTGCATAGCTTGGATACGGAATTTTTTCCGTTTAGTCCCTGTTGTGATTGATAGCTAGAATGACACAACGGAAACAAATAAATAAAAAAAGGCAACCAGAAATGTGGAGTCATTAATCCCTGAATTAGAGAAGCGGCTGGTGTTGGCGACTAGCAGCAGCATTGGCGATAGGCGGGCAATGACTGGTTGCGGCAACTTCTGGCATCCGATGACCAATGAAGGGGGCGGGTGGAGTTGTGCTTTGATAGTTTTGTGGTTATAGAAATATGGAAGTGGAACCGCAGTAATAATTGTAGCTAGGTAATTGATCCGATACCATGTTGTTCGAGAAATTTTATTCCGTGTGGAATACAAATCTACATTTTGATTTCTCTCCATGTAAGCCAAACGCCATAGTGTTTTGCACTTGATCACGAATAAGTAAGCTTTCATAAACTTTCATAAAATGCAATGAAATTTCACTATTGAAAAATTCAATTCTATATTAAATGTAAAAATGTACTATATTGACAATTTTAATAGGCGTCTTCTTAGGTATTATATATATATAAGAATCTCACTCCCCAAATGGGATTCATGATTTTCTCAGGAAACTAGACAAATTTTTCACTGAGAAAACAAGTGATAGATGAGGCATTCATTCTTCACTTATCCCCCCTCACCTTCGCTCTAATTAACATAAACTTTTTCATGCCTATATTTCCTATTTTTCATAATTATTCGAAAATACTAAGTCCAAAAGGTAATGCTAGGTATAAAAAGATTGATAAGAAACTTAACATCATACTATAGAAAAAGATTCGTTATAATGATATGTGCATATATATCATTTTTTTTTTCCTAACTCTTGATATACATGGCACTATCAAGGAAAATATTAACGAGATTGAAACATAATAATTAATCCGAAAATATTTTTTTAAACAATTGCTTACATCACTTAAAAAAAAAACGAATGAAAACTATTTTCATTGCCTACTAAGATGTATAAACATAACTTATTGTTGATAATGAAAATATTTTATACTGACTAATTATTTTGAGCAATACTTTTAGGGATATAATTTTCAAATTAAATTTTTTCGTGAGATAAATGGAGTCTGAATTTATAGAAATCAGGAATCTGGCGTCCGTGAGTCCCAACGTTATGATAGCTGGCTCTTACAAGTTACAATCAAGGTTCAGATCTCCAAAAATTTCTTTTGTGCGTGTTTTGCTCCTTCATAACCTGCATTCACGTGGAGTTCAGCTCATGATATCCTCTTAGGGGAGTCGAATTGCAAGAATATAAGGGTCACCTTTTGACTTTTAAGGTCATTTTTGCGATTAAAACCTAATAAGAACTAAGAGAGTAAAGGGAAAAAAAGGAAAAAGAAAATATTAGAAAAGGAAAAAAACTAATCGCGCGAGTCCTCACTCTCTTTTTGCACTTTTGTTTTGCGCCCATCTCCTTTTAATTTTTGCAATTAAAACCTAACCATGTGAGCCCTCCCTCAAGCAAACCGAGAACAAACAAGTTCAATCAAAACTCCATACACCAACAAATCAAAACACGAAGTTATGCACTTCACAGTCAATCGACATATACTCATCACCAGACCTCCATCGTCGACCGCCACATTCGGCGGTCATCCTCGACCAATGTACACCAACTACGATTTCTACAGACACGGAGGACAAGAGACATAGTAACACACAAATAAGAGCAACGAGATAGACAAAATCGATGTGAATGAGTGTAGCGATTAACACTCAGGCCATGGATTCGACACGATCACCTAGGGAGGGAGGGAGGGAAGGAGGGAGAGAGAAATTATTGATGATTTTTTTATGCATGAAAATTGTGTTTGACAGCTAATGAATCCATTTATATCACGTAAATCACAATAAAAGTTTTCCGATTTAACAATTCTCAGAACTCCTTCACAAATATTTCTCGTAGGCATATCGCGGAACAGTTTATGACGAGGGATAAAATTTAACTATTTCAAACTGAGGTTTTTGGATTGACTCAAATGAAATTCCCGAGTAATGTTCTAACAGCAACCGCAACTTGACAAATATACATTTGACGATAATCTTTGTAATTATTGGTCTTGCAAATCTCTCTCTTTCTCATAAAAGCATGCATGCGATGGTACTTCAATCTATTGCAAGTAACTTAGTGTCTCTTTGGGTCAAGCGATATCATTATTCTCGATCTATATTCATCAACGACGAGCATCCTTCTAAAGATTTATCAAAAAGGTACATACACAATTAAGTAATAGGTCTCCAAAATTATAGAAAATTCCTATGGTCGAGGTTTCCCGAGAAGGTAAGCCCTCTATAAAACTATTTTTGTGGTCATTCTTAAAAAAAAAAAAAAATCCCAATAGAATATTTAGCTACGGTACATAGCAAGAAAAGAATTGATATTTTTCCCACATCAAAGATGATTGAATTTTGAAAATTCGTAAACTAAGTAATTTTAAAGGATATATATATATTTTCCTTTCAAAAGGGAAATATTCATTAAATTTCATGTTAATTTAATATATGAATTTATTTTCCAAAATTGGAGTCAAATTTGGTTTGGAATTCGAAAGTCTGACTGTTTGCGTAAAACGCCTATATTGTTATAGTTGTGGGAAAATTAAAGATCTCCACTGCTATTTTAAAATTCTATCTCTCATCTCCAATCTCAAACAAAAATCAAACTTTGAATAATCTCCTTAACGATCGAGTTCACTTATTTTGAACCCAACCTCCGCACTTCTCATCTTGTTCCAATCTCTATCGATACCTTCATCAGATTACAAATAGCAAAGTTGATAATCTATTTTCTTTTCATTCACGGCCGAGCTTCAATGGGTTCCTCCAGCAGCTCCCTCACGTTCGAGCTCCATTCCCAAGTGATCTTTAATATCTGTGAGCACTCAATCCGTGTCATGTCTCAGATCCACCCGTCGTCTTCCTTGAACGGCAACAATAGGGTAGATATGTCAGTGAGGCCACCGGCGGATCATCCAACAGCTTACGGGTGTGTGATCGGAGTCAAGAGGGGTTGCACCGTGGAGATATTCGATAGTTTCAAGCTTCAATACGACCCCGCCACTCGTTTTCTTGACCACGCCTTTCTCAACAAGCAGCACAAGCGCTGTTCGAATGAATCAAGTGCCCAAAAAGAAAGTTTTGACCCTATATGAGCACAGAGGGCCATGCATTAATATGTGGAAAAAACTTTAGCCAAATGTCATCGAGAAATCAGGATACAACGTGGGTACATTATGGAAAATCGAAAAATGGAGAGCAAAGTGAGACAAACCACAAAGTTAGGTAAATGTTTAGGCTATACAAGATTATTAACATTGAATTTTTCACCAAGAACAAGTAAAATCAGATGAGAGACCAAAATAGAAGGCAGGACTTATGTGGAGGAGGGCAGGAAACCTGACCTTGAGCAAGGACGACCAGAGGAAGTTCTGATTGGGAAAATTCCCTGAGATCTTCCATTCTGGTTGGTACAACTGAAAAAAAAAGGAAACAGACAATGACTATCAAATTAAAAGACAAACCTTTAGAAAAGGACATAAAAACCACTTACCTTCTCCACAGATGGCAACAGGGAGATCCTTTAGGGCACTTAGGGTATAAGGATTGAGAATAACGCACATCGGACTTTTATTGATATTCATCAACTGCAAAATACACTAACATTATCGTAATACACTTTGCGTAACTTGGAGAGGGGTTACGCCACATTAAAAAAGGAAAAAAAGTTGTATGATCGCACCATTATTAGAGGTCAAAAAATTCAGACTCGCACGTGCAACAATCACATTCGAACCTTATTTAACTATAAAGCCAACGCGGAGACTCAATTATATGGAACAAAACAGTGAACACAGGCAAAGATCCCAACCAAATAGAGGATTACACTCGGAACTTACAGCTTTGTGAATAACCATACTAGATTTATCTGCAATGCTGCCACTGGCGTACCATCCGAGCATACAAAAGTCCGGGCAAGTCTCCTTATCTATCGCCAATTAAAGAGGAAAAAGAAGAAAAAAGAAACAAGATCAGAAACAATAATTAAAAAAAAAATTCTGCTCGCAATAAGAAATCATTAAAAAAAAAAAAAAAAAAAAGAGAGGCTAAAAAGAGAGAGGGAGAGTAGAGCACCAAACAGCGCTTGTGCTGCTTGTTGAGAAAGGCGTGATCAAGAAAACGAGTGGCGGAGTCGTATTGAAGCTCGAAACTATCGAATATCTCCACGGTGCAACCCCTCTTGACTCCGATCACACACCCGTACACTATTGGATGATCCGCCAGTGGCCTCACTAACATATCTACCCTATTGTTGCCGTTCAAGGAAGACGGCGGGTGGATCTTGAGACATGACACGGATTGAGTGCTCACAAATATTAAAGATCACTTGGGAATGGAGCTCGAAAGTGAGGGGGCTGCTGGAGGAACTCGGCCGTGAATGAAAAGAAAGCAGATCATCAATTTTGCTATTTGTAATCTGATGAAGGTAGAGATTGGAACAGGATGAGAAGTGCGGAGGTTGGGTTCAAAATAAGTGAACTCGATCTTTAAGGAGATTATTCAAAGTTTGATTTTTGTTTGAGATTGGAGATGAGAGATAGAATTTTAAAATAGCAGTGGAGATCTTTAATTTTCCCACAACTATAACAATATAAGCGTTTTACGCAAATAGTCAGACTTTCGAATTCCAAACCAATTTTGACTCCAATTTGGAAAATAAATTCATCTATTAAATTAACATGAAATTTAATGAATATTTCCCTTTTGAAAGGAAAAAATATATATATCCTTTAAAATTACTTAGTTTACGAATTTTCAAAATTCAATCATCTTTGATGTGGGAAAAATATCAATTATTTTCTTGTTATGTACCGTAGCTAATTATTCTATTGGGATTTTTATTTTTTTTAAAGAATGACCACAGAAATAGTTTTATAGAGGGCTTACCTTCTCGGGAAACCTCGACCATAGGAATTTTCTATAATTTGGAGACCTATTACTTAATCGTGTATGTACCTTTTTGATAACTCTTGAGAAGGATGCTTGTCGTTGATGAATATAGATCGAGAATAAAGATATCGCTTGACCCAAAGAGACACTAAGTTACTTGCAATGGATTGAAGTACAACGCATGCATGCTTTTAAGAGAAAGAGAGATTTGCAAGACCAATAATTACATAGATTATCGTCAAATGTATATTTGTCAAGTTGTGGTTGCTGAAAGCACTTAATGATTAAAGTCCAATCTAAGATCGATGGCCAATTAAACTATCAAATCTAACTTCAACTTGAAACTGAGTGCGTTTTAATATGTCTCGAAGTCCGAGGCCTTTGTGAAACTCAAATTACTAAATGACACACAAACAAATAATTTCTGTGACATCCGGAAATTCTTACTTCAGCTTATGATATGTAGGTATATAATTGTTAAATGTGCAATCTCAGCTGGATTATTGATGTGGAAGTACGCTGTAGATGTGAAATGTATTTTCCGTGTCCATTATTCTCCAAAAGTGTTTTCAATATGATTAAATTAATGAGTATTTCTGAATGGTGGATTATAGTGGTGATGAAGGACATGCTGTGTTGTGTGTTGAATAATTTTCACGTTCGAAATTTACTTGAGTAGTGATTCTCCTAACTTTTGACAACATTTGCTAAATGTTTTGAAAAGTTCCAAATATTTTTTGGTGTTATTAGTGCTTAGAACAGACACTACTTTCTTTGTTTATGCAATTGATACAGAGGGTGTTTTATGCCATTTGTAACGTTTTAAATTTGAGAACATCTGTCTCATTCTTCACTAATTATTTTCAAACGAAGGTTGTCATTGCTTGTAACCTTGGTCAATTTTTCTTATCCTCTTGTAACTCTTGCATAGTCTTTCAAATACATATCCCTTGGCCATATAATCTCATCTCAAAATTCTTTAAGCCTTCAACTTTCTTTTTCAATCTCACTCTCCAAAATTTTAAGTGTAGGCAAAATTCTTACACTTCTTTTCTTGAAGCATATAATTATTTCCATCATTATATCACACTGGGCAGGAATTATGTAGCTGGTGCTTTTGAAAGTGAATGCTGATTTTGCCCTTTTCAACAACGGCATGAGTCTTTAATTCTTGGCCATTTTAAATAGGGAAAACATAATTTTGATCTTATTTTTAGTATCGCGAGGAATTATCTTTACTCTGTGGACAAGAGGAATAGGTTTTAGAGGCATGGTTAAGGAAATCTGTTCCCAAGGCCCATGAAGCTGGATTTTGCTGGTGAACGATAAACACCCGCACTAATGGCGAGTCAAGGCGAAATCAATGTAATTGAGGATCGAATTATGGAGAGAGGACCCGCTTCTTGGCTGTTTAGAGTTTCAAAAGCTTACTGTGAATTTAAAAAATGTTTGAAAGTGGTTGGTGATCAACTGAAGATTATAAACTTCAGGAATCAAAGCCACTGAAATTGGTGTCATTAGTCTAAAGACAAACAAGGCTTCGGCTTTCAACCACACACCATACGCACTCTCATTACTTTTTAATCACCGTCTGGGGAACAAAGTTGATGGGCTTCTGAACACGGAATATCCCACAAGGGCTGGGTGGTTTTATGCAACCGATTAGAAGGGAGAGCTTGAAGATGTTAGCCCACTTTTGATTCGTGAAGACACAGTGGGCCACCTGATCATGACTGAACTGGGCCGAACAATTCTTGCATTCAACGATCAGAACTCAAATGTCCCAGGGAGGCGAGAAAATATTCAGTGGTTCCAAAGCGCCACGTCAATTGGTGACGTGGCGCACTTTTTTTATTTATATCCAATAATTGAGCGACACGTGTTGGATGAGGTGGAATAAAAAATGAAAATCTTTTTTTTTTTCAACTTCCTGCACCACCCACTCTTCTCCTCTCCTCTGCAAATCGTTTCTCGGCCATGGATGACACGGCCTCCTCCTCCTTCCGGCCACCGCTTGCCCAGCCACTTGAGAATCTGGTGCGGCTGTCTCCACCGCACAAGCCAGAGGGGACTTGGAACAGTCATGGAGTCTCTCTCTCTGGTGTCTCCTTCCATTGTCCTCCCTTCAAGTTCCCTTCCGTGAAGCCCAGCCATGACAGATCTAGAGCCATGGCAGGATCTAGATCTGGAACCGCGGAGCCATGGCCGCACAACAGACCTTGGAGCCAAATCTGTTGCGGTTATGGCTTCACAGACGAGGCCGGCCCTCGCCAATCTGGGCGAGGGATGGCCTCGTCAAGACTTGTTCCATCATTTTTGAAGGCTTAGCCATGATGGCTCGACCAAGATTTGGAGGAGGAGTTGCTCGGCCATGGCTCGGTCGAGATCTGGAGAAGGTTTAGCGCTCAGCTTTTTTGAAGCTTAATGATGACTGGAGGAGGGAGTCGACGAGATCTAAAGGTTGGCCAGGTCTGTTGCGGCCATGGCTTCGCGGTTCCAGATCTGGACGCGGCCAAGTGACACCGGAAGGGGCGGAGATGGTGCCCGGACGAGTGTTCTCTGTCAGGGAGGAAGATGAAGAGAAAAATAAAAGATTTTTATTTTTTTTATTCCACCTCATCTAACACGTGTCGATCTATTATTGGATATATATATAAAAAAAAAAAAAGCATGCCACGTCAGCAATTGACGTGGCGCTTTGGAACCACTGAATATTTTCTCGTCCAGTGACTTTCTAGTATGAGATCTAAATATTTCACCTTAGATTTGACCAAATTTCCTATGTCCAACTACATAGGAGGAAGAGATGCTCAATAGTTTTTGGAGATTTTTGACGCAGAGTAGAGTGGGTCCAACAAGGCCTTTCTCTTGAACAAATTTTCTCGTGTGGACTATGCATTTTGACATATACTCCACATTAAAATACATATTTTTGGACAGGAATTTAGTTTTCCAAATCTTCATTCATAGAGTCCTAGGAGTCCTAAAGGAGGATGATTCTTGATTTGAATTTTGCCGATGGTCTATCATTCGCAATAGATTTTACAACAAGGATTTGGCTTTGTCTTTCACTTAAATTTAACCTTTACATAGGAACTCTCAAAATAAGGTCACATGCTAGTTGTATAACTCATGTATGTATGATTTAAGTTTTGACATGATTAAAAGGGCAACACACAGTGCTACGGACGTCAATAGTTGTTTACAATCCTAAATAGATTGTCATATCAGAAAACGATTCCATTGATGTGAGTTAGAAAATGTCCCTTTGGCTTAGACAAGGACTTATTCCCTTTGACAATTACAATGTCGAATGACATTCGCTAAGAGAGAATAAAGCCTTTCACAAGAAGTCCATGTGGAAATGTCATTGTATTTTGATTATCCCCACGTGTCACTGTCTGGCTAGAGAACAAAATTGGGAGTCGAATTTCGATCTCATTGTGGGTGATGCATTATCCACTCCCGCCGCATCCACGACTTTGATGCTTAAAAGCACCATCATCGCAAATTTTAAATCCACAATTCACATTCCACCTTTAAAAACCAACCATTCTTTCATAGACACCTTTTTTGTTCTTGTTTTTTTTTTTTGGTGCGGGAATGATTTAAAATGAAGAATTGCCAATGTCCAACTCTTCTTTAGTGTGAAATCGTTGGTATTCCCTGATTAATAGGAAAGAAAAATATTTACAACTAATTGAGGTGTGTGAGGCGTGCGGGTATCGGCACTTTAAAATAAGGAATGCAGTTCTATTGGGCATCCCATTAGGAGAGGGGATAGCTCTCACAGGCAACTTGCTACCCCTTGGATGCATCTCACGAGAAGTCCATGTGGAAATGTCATTGTTGATTGTCCCCACGTTTCACTGTCTAGCTAGAGAACAAAATTGACAGTTGAATTTTTATCTTGTCGAGGGTGATGGATTATCCCTTCCTGCCACATCCACGACTTTGATGCATGGAAGCACCATTATTGCAAATTTGAAATCCACAATTCGCATTCCACCATTAAAAACCAACCATTCTTTCATAGACTCTCTTTTGTTCTTGTTTACTAGCTATGCTACACCAGGCATAAACTCTTTCGTATTATAATTTTCACCTAAGAAACATGCTTGTTCGATCCCTAAATTCACACAATATTCTCAGCGTAATTTTGAATTTGTGATTTTTTTCAATCAAGTTTAGTCCTTAAACTCATAGGGGTTTTTGCCAATCAAAGTCCAAGTCAAAATTTATCTCTAGATCGTTGACTCCGGACGTTGTTTTCGCTTTTTTGAAAATCAAGTTGGAAGGGGAACTTGATTGGAAAAATTCTTTGAATTCAAGGAACAGTTGGAGAATTGCAAGTTTATGATCAAATATTAATGTGATGTTTATAAATTTATTTATGATCATGGTTAAATAAGCCTGTTGGCCATCCAAGAAAAGAATGGCCTTTCTCTCTCTCTCATATCTATTCCATATCTTTTTCTTTGCATCCTTTTCTCTTACGTGATGCCTTTTATTTTGTCGTTGATAAATGGGTTATTAGCGACCTCATTAGAATCGCTGCCCCGGGAGCAAACGTGCTACGATTGTCGTTTCCTTTTCGTCAGAACAACATGCTACAATCATATAGGCCAAATCTTTCTCTTCTCTTATATTATATTATATTATATGGTGACCAATGCCAACTTGGGCACCATCCGACCCGAGAGGTCAAAAGCAAGACACCTAAAAAAAAATTATTGGCAACTAGGCGCATTCCGTCTCCAGCAGCCAATAAAAAGCAACATAATTCGCCTTTTTGATTAAAAAGTTTGGCCGTGGAGAGAGAGAGAGAAGATCTAGTGTCCATTTATTGGCTCATTGGCCTCCATTCATATTGCTCCTAATCATTGGAAAGCGTAAAGCGTCAAGATTTGTGGATCCGCTCGATCTTCCTACTTTGCAGACCCAAAAGATCAAATAATCATACCTTCATCTTCGCATGACCCGCCAATAAGTCTAGACTCCACACACACACACACACATATGACAAACTAAACATAGTAAAAAAACATCAATTCATTTTTCACATTTGCCAGGACAAACTTGGGACGTTGTGGTTCCTAACATCAATATAAAAAGGCCACAATGTGACATACGAAAATGAAAGGTAGACATGCTTCTCCCATGAAGGTTAGCAAATATATTGATATGTTAATATAACCAAAAAAATAAGAGGAATTAGGAAGTCCTAATATGTACTAAACTAGATGGATGATTCCGTTCCTTGGAAATTAAAGAAAAAACGGATATAACAAAAAATAAAAATTGAGTATTCTTTCCTTCATATGGAACATTACTCTTAGCATAAATTTGAACTAAAGCTACAATACATGTACAAAAGTATGATTGAAGCCATGATCAAAGAGAGATTCTAAATAAATGTTAAGATAACATTTAGATGAAGTAAAAATCCACCTATATAATGTTATGAATGCTAAAGGAATATTTAATTGCAATGTCTAAAGATAAGCTAAAATTACAGCTAATTTAAATTGGAAATCATGTGTAGTGTACTTAATATGTGGAGAAATCGTGTTAAAGAAATGAGAAGCTCCATCACATTCTTAATAACTTACAAAACCAATTGTAATTTGATACATCAATGTTAACGTTGACTTGCTTTGGTCGCTTTCAATTCCTCAACATGATCCATGAGGTTGGATTAAGACTTTTGATTTCTCGTGATGACAGATGAGGATTGATTAAGGCGTGTGCGGTTTCAATAAAAACGATCGTAGGCTTATCGTCATCGGTTACGTTCTATAAAAAGAAAGCCGTATAAAAGAAACGCACGCACACGCATGCATTTGGAGGTCATAGAGAAGGGAGCCTGCATTAGCTGTGAATCGATAAAGTCAGTAGTTATAACCCTTGTTTGGAACACACTAATCACTAAATTAAGTAGCCAAAAATTTGTTAATTGTAATAAGTTGGAAAACTCTATCAGGAGCTATGTTTCTTGTTTCTTTGTTTTTTCTTTTAGTGATATTTCATCCAATTTCACAAGAATACTAAAGAGAAACATCCTAATGTAACTATAAACAAAGGCCAATCCCAAATAATTTCAAAACAAAACAAGTTTCAAATGACAAGATAAATTATCTAAACAAGATTAGGAGTCATTTGCTTAAAGAGCAAATTTATGACTTCTTCAAACCAACATTGGTGGTCAATCACTGATTTTTAGTGATGAGCATACATCGAAATTTTCATATATTATTATGGCTTTGTCTTTCAGTGGGGTGCACCTAAGTTTGGCGCTCCGAGTATCATTGCCGTCTAGAGAAACAAGTTGAATGAGCACAGATTCAACACTGTGAGAGTGGGACCTTCACGAAACTCCTATGATATTCTTTAAAATTGGATCTATACACCAACGGAACACGGGGTAGTAAAAGTCCAAAATCATAGACGGAAAAAATCTCCGAATCTAGACTAGAATGGGATATAAACCTCCTCGAAATGGGAGAGAAGTTTCCATATTCTAACCAAACGAGAAGAGAGAAGCTCCACGGAACGGGAGGAAATTAAGAGAAAAGAGAGCGGAGAATCAAATCAACCAAGAAAAAAGGAAAAAGAAAAGGGAGGAGAGGGAGAAATCTACCCTAAATCACCTCTTTTGAGCTTTTGTTTTTTTGGGTCTATGTCTTTACAGAGGTTGAAGAACAAAGTCATGTGGAAATTAAAGGCAGAGGACCCTATGTTTCTCGTTCTTGGGTCAACAAAGTTACGTGGAAATTGAAGGCAGAGGAGCCACGCTTCCTGTGTCCTTGGGCGTAAATCATGGGAAAAATCATGGGATTTTTCTAGAGCTGTTTCGCGCGTAGTTTCGTTGGGAGACGGTTGAGGGGGAACTAAACTTGCATTTCTCTCTCTCTCTCTCTCTCTCTCTCTGTGCTGCTCTCTTTCTTAGCCTCTCCCTTAATTAAAAGGCTCCGCTTCCTCTTCTCTTCCTCTCCTCCATCTTCCACCTCTCTCTCTCTCTCTGCCCTTCCCACACTTCAATCTTAATTCCTCACTTCTCTCTCCCTCTCTCCCTCCCTCTGCCCAGTTCCTCACTTCTCTCTCTCTCTTTCTCTCTCTGTGCATCTCTCTGCCTCTGCAAATGGACTCTGCCGCCGCCATGGCCGCCGGAATGGCTTCCTCCCCCTACCTGTCCTTCCCTCCCCACCCCAGCCCTAACCCTAGCGCCAAATCCCTTCCCCCAACGCCTTCTCCCTCGGGTCCCGCAAAATCGAGAGGCGCCTCGTCTCCAGATCCCCGCGGTGCGTCCAGTCCCTGAATCCCGACGCGGACAAGACCCCCGCTTCCTCCTTCTCCTGCTCCGCCGTCGCCTTCTCGCCCTCGCAGACCGCCGACCTCGTGCCCTGCAAGCTCCAGTCCCTGGTCTCCGAGTTCCGGTCCCTGTCGGAGCCGATTGATAGAGTGAAGCGGTTGTTGCACTACGCCACCCTCCTTCCGAGGCTCCCCGACACGGCCCGGGTGGACTCCAACCGAGTCATGGGCTGCACCGCTCAGGTTTGGCTCGTTGGCCTTTTTCCCTTCACGTGCTATTTCTGTCGTGATGCCTTCTTGAACCCGTCGCCGAGAGATTACGCAGAAGGACTCAGTTTTCTGTTATCGACCTGACTATGCGATCTATCTATCGAATCGATTTTGGCTGATCGTCGCGTTTCGTTGGAAATTCATCTGTAGCATGGCAACTGCAAGTAGGCATGCCAATTTGTTGTCAAATTTGAAATGAAGATAGGATGTTCACGACTTTGGGCATAGACATACTACAGAGTTTAGCGGGGTGGTCTGTGATTTTATTAAAGTTGGGTTATGGAAGTTGGAGGATGACAAGAGAAAAGGGTCGTTTTTTTTTTTTGGTAGGTTTTCTGTTACTAAGCCTAAAAAATATTGAGGGGGATGCCCAGATTTTGCTTCATCCTATATATAAAGAGTTATTGTTTTCTAATCTGATTTTCCCTATAACATTTACATCATACCATAATAACTGCGCAGGTGTGGTTGGAGGTGAATATGGAAGAAGATGGTAGAATGAGATTTGCGGCCGATAGTGATTCTGAGATCACGAGAGGATTTTGTTCGTGTTTGATCTCATTATTCGATGGGGCTGCAGCTGAGGAGGTTTTGAAGGTGAAAACAGAGGATTTGGCAGCACTGAATGTAGGGATCCCAGGGGCTGGACGCTCCCGTGTTAATACGTGGCATAATGTGCTGATTAGCATGCAAAAGAGGACTAAGGCCTTAATTGCAGAGCAGGAGGGGAAGGCACCTTTCGATCCATTCCCATCTTTGGTCGTGAATGCAGACGGTATCCAAGCAAAGGGAAGCTATGCTGAAGCTCAGGTTAGCAATATGCTTGGTGGACAGTCTTGTGTTTATTAGGAGCTTTTATTTGAAAAATTAACAATCACAATTCCCATGCTATTGTATGAGCTTTGGCTCGCCTCACTATCTTCCACTGCTTCTAAGCTAGGAGTTTCCATCTGATGATTGCGGACTCAAGCTGAGCTTTTTCGATTGTTTATAGCAGACTGTAAACCTAGCTGGTTAAGGGATTTGTGTTGGGAATATATGAAAAGCAGAGTGTTTTCTTGTCATGTTTCCTTTCTTATCTTTCATATGTTGAGAATTTAACGAAATTGAAATGCCTAGGCGGAGTCAAGCTGAGCTTTTTGGATTGTTTGTAGCAGACTGTAAACCTAGCTGGTTAAGGGATTTGTGTTGGGCATATATGAAAAGCAGAGTGTTTTCTTTTCATGTTTCCTTTCTTATCTTTCATATGTTAAGAATTTAAAGAAATTGAAATGCCTAGGCCCCTTGTTTGCTAGACAAGTCTTTGCACTTAGGAAAATATTTCCTCGAGCCTTTTATTCTATCTCCAACATGAATTTTGGAGTGAACTCATTGATTTGGTGACTACTCCATCCAACTTGTTCTGTATATCAAGGAAAGCATCTTATGCATATGGTTTTTTGAATGGAGCATGTAAAAGCAAGTATAAAATGGGTTTGTTCCACGCGTATTCTTTTATTTTTTCTACTTATTACCTTCATGAAGGTCATGTAATCCCATCTAAAAGTCTTCGCTGGTGGGGTTGGCATGATATGTTACCTGGCAGCGATGAATAACAACCTAAGCTTCCTAATAGTTTAATTGCAGGCAAGATATTTGTCTCCTGATGAGTTTAAGGTGAAAGAACTTGTCAATGTGCTTAAGGAGAAGAAAATTGGTGTTGTTGCACATTTTTACATGGACCCTGAAGTCCAAGGCATCCTAACAGCTGCACAGAAGCAGTGGCCTCATATCCATATATCTGATTCCTTGGTGATGGCAGATTCTGCAGTGAAGATGGCAAAATCTGGATGCCAGTTCATAACTGTTCTGGGAGTAGATTTCATGTCAGAAAATGTTCGTGCTATACTTGATCAAGCTGGTTTTGCAGAGGTAAACTCTAAGCATAAACGATGGTTTTTCGTTTATAGATATCATGTCAGAATTATACTCGATCAAGCCAGCTTTGCGGAGGTAACTCAGTCAAGCAGGTCTGAGGATGGCTTATCAGAAGGAAAAGTTAAAAAGTCAGAAGTGCATACTTTTTGCATGAATCAATCAAGTGAATGAACTTATGTTTAAATTTTTCAGGGACACCTGACAGATGATTCATGCATTTTTCTTTTTATATACAAATATGCAGGTTGGTGTGTACAGGATGTCAAATGAACGTATTGGCTGTTCATTAGCAGATGCTGCTTCCTCTCCTGCTTACACAAATTATTTGGAGGGAGCTTCTCAGTCTCCACCATCTTTGCACGTTGTCTACATCAATACTTCCCTGGAAACAAAAGCTTTTGCCCATGAGCTTGTGCCCACAATTACATGTACTTCCTCAAATGTTGTTCAAACTATTCTGCAGGTTTGTTGCAAAAGGAGTTTTCTGCATTTAGCCTTACTGGACTCTGCATTTTCTCATTCCAAACTTTTTCTCCCAGGCTTTTGCTCAAGTGCCAGATTTGACTGTTTGGTATGGACCCGATTCTTATATGGGTGCAAATATTAAGGAGTTGTTCCAGCAGATGACTATGATGACTGATGAGGAAATTCATGAAATCCACCCTGGACACAGTAGATCATCAATTAGGTCATTGCTGCCCCGCCTGCACAATTACCAGGTCCTCTTCCTTATAAATCTTATAACTCGTCCAACTCTATGAATTTTTCAGCCTATATTATTGCCATGCCTTGCTGTATGGCATAAGCTTTTCATCTCTTTTTGATTTTCCTAGTGTGAATAAAAGTTTTAAGTGCCCGCAGAACCCAGTTTTCACTTGGTACTGGTGCATACTTTTCGCAAGTTTTCTCTTTGATCAAAGGTTAATATACTTATGGTTGGACAGATGTTATTATTGGGAACAATATTTTGAAAGCACTTGATTTACTGAACAATATATCTATTGTAGTGAAGATTTTGGTTAGCATCTACATTAATACATCTCGACAGTCATGGTCTCTGCATATATATCTCTTCGAGTCTTTTGAAGTGTGACCATCTCAAATCTTTTCCCTAACAGGAGGGAACATGCATCGTACATCACCTTTTTGGACATGAAGTTGTCGAGAAGATAAATGAAATGTATTGTGATGCTTTCCTGACTGCTCATTTTGAGGTCCCTGGGGAAATGTTCTCTCTTGCAATGGAAGCTAAGAGAAGAGGAATGGGGGTAGTTGGTTCCACCCAAAATATATTGGATTTCATTAAACAGAGGGTTCAAGAGGCCTTGGATAGAAAGGTCAATGACCACCTTCAATTTGTCTTGGGAACAGAATCGGGAATGGTGACTGCAATTGTTGCAGCTGTTCGGAATCTCTTGGCTTCTGTAGAGTCTTCTGCAGGTGAACCAAAGATTAATGTGGAGATCGTTTTTCCAGTATCTTCAGAATCAATTACTGGAACATCAACAAATGGATCCCCTCCCATGAGTTCAGTCAAAATGGGTGATGTCGTGTTGCCTGTCATTCCTGGAGTTGCAAGTGGAGAAGGCTGTTCTATACATGGCGGCTGTGCATCTTGTCCATATATGAAGGTCCGTTTAGCTTCTGTGGTAATTGTCATAGTTTTTATGATGAAGTCCTTCCAGATTAACTATTGTAAGCAGCTTGTTGGTCTGATGCATGCAGTGCATTGTACTGAAAACTAGGTTGATGCAGATCTGAGATGTTACCCGCAACACTATGTCCAGATAGGACCAGCAATAGAATTATAGGTAGAGGAGAAAATAATGATTCAGTTTGTTCTAAGGGTCCAAAATGGAGCTTTTTGGGAGGGATCACCGAATTGCATGTGATAAGCTAGTAATTTAAGAAAACACTTGATTGTGAGTGGGTAATTTACGTTATGTGCTAGATGTAGCTTAGTGATGGTCTTTCAGTTTGTATCCACTTTTCTATTAGGGTTATCTTTAACTTGATTGTGCGTGATTTTTCCTTCCCATGCCAGTATACTACATCATTTCTACATGCTTATTAGAGTCACTGAGCTTCTGATGATCCTTTCTGTTATGTTGGTTTTTACGTCGGGCCTGTATTTTGGTCATACTGGGGAGCACCGGAGCTGCCATCACCTAGAATTTTCCTTTTTAGATATGAACATAGTTTGATATGGACGAGCAATTTGCTTAGTGGCTCAGATGCCCAGAATTTAGTTATGTACACGTATTCTGCCCACCTTGACTTGACTTTTATTTTTATATTACTCACTATGATAAATTAGTTAGTTGTTTATTTGATTTTGTGCTTTAATAGGTTCAGAGCTGATGTTCTGCAAGGTTTATGACTGGAATCTGCATGACTTGTTTTTGTCCCGCAGATGAATTCTCTGACCTCACTTTTGAATGTTTGCCACAACTTGCCCGATGATAAGAATGCCCTTTCAGCCTTTAGGGCTGAGCGATTCAAGTCACAAACACCTCATGGGAAGGCCATTGCAGAAGTTGGATGTGAGCCGATTTTGCACATGAGACATTTCCAGGTTAATATTCTGTCCGGGTAGATCAACCTTTCAGTTTAGCTGTCTCAAAATATATTGACTCAAAGTACTCTCCATACACAGGCTACAAAGAAACTGCCTGAGGAGCTTGTCTATCAAATACTTCATCCTGACAGTAATGGGATGGTGGCATCGTGAGATTAGGAAGGCCATGATTGGAGAATTATGGTGTCCCTGCCCAGTGGATGTCTCAGAACGGGATATCTTGAAAAGCGGTCAGAAATGGATACTG
This sequence comes from Eucalyptus tenuipes, assembly GCA_014182365.1. Taxonomy (NCBI): domain Eukaryota; kingdom Viridiplantae; phylum Streptophyta; class Magnoliopsida; order Myrtales; family Myrtaceae; genus Eucalyptus; species Eucalyptus tenuipes. The sequence continues at coordinate 18,527,909 of CM024547.1, forward strand.
GATTAGAGCCGGTGGCTTTTTCAGTTGGAAATTTTGTCTAATCTCTATGCTGCGGAGGATCCAGCTAGAATTTTGGTATCTCTTGAACCACAGAAAGCTCTCTCTCTCTCTCGTTCGCCCTTGTGCGTTCTTGACACAGCATAGGTTAGGGTGTTAGGGTTAGTGATGGCCGTGATCAATTGTCACGCCGATTCGTGAATTATTACAGTTTGTAACAAAACGACCTTTGCTTTCCAGGATAATAAAATAGAGACAAACGTGAAAGGATGAAGATTTCATTTGGTTTTGGAAGAAGGCAATCCACCTTAGCTTCAAGCTGTGGGCTTTGGGCCTTTTGACGTCTGTCTGTTCCCTCATCTAAAAATAAACGAAATAGAATAACATCAAGTAGCGCTCAAAATTCACATAATCCATTTCACGCACGTGGAGTTTTATTAAAGAAGATTCGAGTCTGCACATCACTATTATTGCTGTTACCATTGCATTGATTGTTATCATTAATTAATGATCGTCGAAAGTTCTTATAACCGTGCTGTTTGTTGTCTGGCTATATGATTCGTAGAATGGATTTATATGATGGTTGAATTCTTGGTGAAATGGTTTTCCTGGTTTATTTGGTTCGAAAGGTTGATGTAGGCTTCATAAAATACTAAGAATGTGCTTAATTCGGGGAAGATGAATAATTGGGGAAATATATTTTCAAAAATGATTGTTTATATTGCTTGAAATAATTAGTTGATGAAAAATATTTTCATCATCCACCAAAATATTTTGTTATTGATAATGAAAATATTTCCATTGACTAATTATTTCAAGTGATATAAGCAATCATTTTTTAGAGAATATTTTTCAAATTATTCATCTTCAATGAAACAAATGGAGCCTAAGGCTACATTTGATAGTTTGGATTTGAGTTGTCCTATGTGGTGTTTAGCAATGTCCTCTTGACTGAATACACCTCGATAAAATGTTGGATAAAAAATTTGGGCTAGAGGGTGGGATAAACTTGGATTGAATAATTTATTTAAAAAATAATAATAATTTAATGATGGAGTAATGAAGCAGTGCGTCCGGCTTCGCTAGCCACCGTGCAAGGATCACCTCCATGATAGCCGATCATTGTCACTTTCGACTACTGAGTAATTGTCATCTCCTCCAATCACCATTGATCGTCATTGCCGTCTAGTTGGTCATGCTCTGATGACTAAGGGTAAAAATGAGCAATTATAAGTCACATGGCCATCACTATTGAATAGTCCTTGAATGAGTGCATCTGATCTTTCGAGGTCGTCGTCCACGATAGAGGCATGTTTGCCCTTGTTACTTGTTGTCCCAATGCCGTCCACTAGTGGATCTTCATCCACCTCCTCTCCGCCCCTCACTACCCCCAAATCATTGCTTCAACGTCAAGTGTCAACTGAGCTTTGCGCGCCATGTCCACCACTTTGTCACCACCCTTCATCTCTGCATTGATGGTTGCTGCCTCGTCTACTAGATCACCATGGCAACTACCTCTCCCGGTCACTTTGTGACGCCTTTGGCGACCCGAGGCTCATCTTCGCCAGTGTCTGAATCGTCTTAGATATGGGGAAGTTGAGCGAACATTACGATTTTAAGGTAGAGATGTCGACGGACTTGGCGAAACTAGCAATGAAAGTGACAAACCGCAAGAAGCTGAAGAGAGCATACTTGAGATGCTAGTAAGGGAGCTCAAGTGGCGAGATCTAGATATCATGGGAAATTGTGCTGGGCAATAAGATTTTCAAATGTTTGTTTTTTATCTTGGAATGCATTGTGATGGGATTTTATAGGATTTGGAAGATATTTGAAAGAATTCTAATCTCATCTTTTTTTTATCCTATCTTGTCATAATTCAAAAAAAAAAAAAGTAAGCTAAGAAGAAAGTAAATTGAATGCCGATTATTTAATATGTAGGTAGATTATAGAAGAGTAACCACTAGGGTTTGCCTCAGTGGCCACCCTTCCGACATGGAAGAGGGAGGTGGGGGGTTCGAATCCCCACATTCTCAGGGGGTTGGGGTGGGGACGATTTAGTTTCAAGAGTGGATTTCGACTCCCACGCCTTGCAAGGAGGTAGGACAAAAGTTTGAGAGTGAGAGTTAGAGTAGGAATAGAGTAGGACTGACAAAAAAAAAAAAAAAAGATTATAGAAGAGTTATTGAAAGGGAAGGTGGCTTAACAAGGAAACAAAACATGCATAAAAATGGATAGCATCTACACCCATAAATAATTTGTAAATTCATATAATAGTTAGCAAATTTAGGACGTTTGTAAGAAAGGTAAACAAAAGTTGGCTAAAAACAAATAAAAAAGTGTTTTTTTTTTATCAGAGATAGGAGAATTTTTTAAGTTGAAAAAAACACCAAATTAGCATTGGTAATAAACTCAAATAGGAGTTAATAACACAAAATTAATAGGTAACTTAAATGTAAAAAAAAAATGATTGGTAAGTAGGTGAGCGACACATATGAATTTCATAAATAAGAAACAGCTAGCAAGTAACATAATCGAAGAAAAATTACTTAGTCATACAATAAGGTTGTTAATTTCAAAAAATAATTGGTAATATTAGGCATCGATAGAAAACGATAATTTGAAGTTCGTAAGATAATATAAGTTTCTTTGTTAGAGAGAAAACAAAGTTGGTTATTAAAAAAAGATTATTAGACGTCAACAACTCATTCAATAGGAATTGGTGATGCAAAAAAGGTTATCAACTTAATCGGAAATTTTTCTTGATAATTACTTTGATTGAAGTTGGTAATTTTCAATAATAGTTGGTAAATTAATAAAGCTGATAACAAGTAAGGCAAATAAAAAATGGTAAGTCGATTAAAAGTTAGTAACAAGAAAAAGTTTGATAACTAACTAAAATGAGAGTTGGTAACCCTTCACTAGTGTATAACTTAATTGGAGAAAAATTGATGGGTCACATAGATAAAGGTTGGTCAAATTAAGCTGCGTTAAGTTGGTAACTAGAATGTAATGAATGATAAAAGCTGTTTTTTTTTTTTTTTTTTTTTTTTTTTCTGTTTTTGGCCATAGACAAAGCAGTTGATGGTTTGGAAAAAGAATCAAATGAACATTGATAATCAACTCAAATAAGAGTTGACAACACAAAACTAGTTGGTAATTAAATCAAAAGAAATGTTAGTAATCATCATAATCAAGACCAGTAAACTTTTATGGAGAAAAACAGGTGATTAAACAATGATATAAATAGTTTCTCACTGAGAAATAGATTACCATCTTAGACACATATGCATAATTTGCTATTAGAATAAGTCTACATGTTAAACGTTACTTTTAATTGCTGCAACAAAGCAGCTTGTATCTACTATACAAAACTGAAGGATAGTACAAGTGCCTTCCGAGTACATCCACAGAGAAGACGCCGTCCCTAGATCTAAAATGAGCCGGCCATTATCGCGTTTCATCACGCAGTCTCTTTCTTCTGTTCTGTCTCTTGCTTGATATTACCAATGTCCCATGCCCCTTTAACCCCATTACCTCTCGTGTCCTCAGCCAAAACACAATATCTCTCTCTCTCTCTCTCTCTGCTTCTCTGTGGGTTTGTGTTTGTCTGTGAAGTCCTTTTCTTGATCATGATGGAGAGAAAAGTAACGAGCAGAGACATTGCTAGAGATCAGAACAAACTAAGCTCGTCCATGAGCCTGCAAAAGAAACTAACAGAGAGCAGGCGACCGGCTGCAATCGCCAAGCCTGAGGCAGCCCCCGACCTCACGGACTTCATGAACGACATGTTCTTCGGCACTGTCAGTGCAGAGACGAAGGCGTATAATTTGACCGGGAGCCTGGCCAAGGTTCGAGATTACAAGGAGGATGATTTTGACAGTAGCACCAGGAGCAACAGCAGCAGGTCGACTCAGGCATGGCTAGAAGAGGCCAAGCGGATAGTGGCCACTTCGCCAGGGAGGTGCGACTCTCCCTCTCGGCTTGTGGGGTCGCCGAGGTTCGCGGTGACAGCTCAGGGCAGGCTCTCTTTGCCTTCCAAAATTGATGGAAGGGATCCCCTCTCTAGATCTGCTAGGAGGTACGTGTGTCTGAAACCTTGAAAAATGACAAACCCTTCTTGTTCTGGTTTTCGTGCATGGTTATACTGAAACCATGAACTTTATATCATCTACGAGCCTATAAAGTTCGCATTATTAATGCTATATGTAGGAATTCAATGCTCTCGAGGCCATTTTGATCAAGCATCTTTAGGTATATATTAAGATTTTCTGTCGAAATCTAATGAATTATTTTCAGTGCGATCAGTGTCCATTTGGCATGAGAATATGTGATACCTCTACACTTGTAATCCATGTAACTGTATATCCAAGGGTCAATTAAAAATAAAAAAATTCAATTGTTCCACAAACCAAATGAGAAGCACGACAACTCCTGGGTAAAAATCAGTAAATGAAAGTCTGCCCCAAGATAGCCAGGTTAAAATTCAGTAAAAACTATTCTAATGTAATAAAAATCAATCTATAAAACGATTGGACAGACCTTTGTTGAACGTTTTGAATGTTATGAATTAGTTTTCCTGATTCTACTCATATATTAGGGTGGTAATTTTACATTTTTTAAAATGAGCAATGTTACCAGTATATAAAATTAGTTCGCCCGTCCTCATGATAAATCTCAAAAGAGGGAGAGAGAGAGAGAGGGCAAGCTCCTTTTAAATGTCTATCACTTTGGAAATCAATTTCATAAAATCCATTTTAGAATTTTATATAGGGATAATGGAACTACCAATCCCTAAATTTTGGTCAAATGTGAAATATTGTCCTTAAACTTTTAATTCATTCATTCCATGCAGTCATTAATCTATATATAAATATTCAACATAATCATTATCAATCCATGGAGAAAGTCATCACAAGCCATAAACCTATTGCGAAATGTAAAATATAATTTCTAAATTATTGTTAAATGTGTAATCTTGCTCCTACATTATTGTGAAGTTGGCGGTGAGAATCCCGACATAATCAACATGAACATTCTTAGCTCTAAAAATTCAACATTTTTTTTTTTTATATTATTGGTTCTTTAATCTTTCTAAATGTCACACTTCAATTTTTTATTCTTAATAAATGATTATGATTACCATTTAGTAAAGCAGATACGATGATAAGACACCACCGATTCAATTATAATAAGTTAAATGTTCTTCGAGGGTCAACTTGTTATTTTACATGATCCATACAGATCAATCTCTAAATACCAAGTTTCGCAAAATAGATTCTCTTTGAAATTCACCTGCGCCAAATGTGATTTCATTGGATGGATTATTGAAGGCAATAATTTAGTGGTAAGAGATTACATCCGAAAATATTACAATATTATTAAATAAAAAAAATCATTCTCTGAAAAGGGTGCACACTAAATTGACATTTTCAAGCATTATAGATCGAATATGCTACCATAAAAATGAAAGTTCTTTTCATATTGTGATAATTCGTATGGTTTACGATTTTTTTTTTAAATATAATAAAGGAGCAATAAAATGATCATACAATGTCAATATGATATAGAGATCTATTTTTCTAATTTTAGCTAATTTGGTAATCATTGAAATTTGAAGTGATTTTCATATAAAGAGTATATACGTTATATATTTGTCACCCGAATATGTGAAAAAAGAGAGGATATAAAAGGATAAAGTTGCCACAAAGAAATCATTATAGCTCCTTTCTCATTAAATCAAACCATGTGATAGTCATGTAATCTTTCTGTGGTAAAATTGTGCATTATTAGTTTGAAAAATCATATTTTTGACAAAAATATGTTGAACTTAATCATCGCATACTGAGTGTTGCTAAGCCTGAAAATAGGTAAACAGAATTTCATGTAACACTAAGACGTAAACTCTATTTGGATGTTAGAATAATCTTTATTAAACTTTCACGAGGTCACGTGTTTCAGTATTTCTTACGTAACTGTGGGGTTAAGTCAACTGTCAACTGTCAACTGTCAAGTCCGGACACTACGAATAGTGATCCGACTGATCCTCGCTGTCCTCTGCGAGCAGGCACAGAGCCGTGGACAGCTTCAGCGGCGAAATTCTCTCCAAATCCGTCAGGCACGGCCGTAACCGATCGGAGACCCCCGATACTCCGCCGGACTCCCCGACGGAGCCATCCTCTCCCGCCGAATCCGTCCACAGGTGGATCTCCAACATTCTCAAACCCCCCAACGCGGACGACTCTCCTCAATCGCCACACTCCATCAGCACCGACCAACCGCCTCAGCTTCTTCTGCCAAGACAGTTGGCGCACCGGCGGTCCAGATTCCAGAATGGTGCCTCCGCGGCCCAGGCACAGGCGATTCCCGCCCCTCCTCGGCGCTTCCGAACAGCAGTGCCGTCGCAGGATGAGCAGCTGCTGTCTCCGCCAAAGAACTTGGTCGAGTCTGCTCACCGAAGGTCGATTTCTTCCTCGACGTGCTCAGTGCCAGATGATCGGGTCCTGTCGCCTCCAAGGAGCCTCGTGGAGTCGGCTTACCGGAGGTCGGTGTCGTCATCCACTTGTTCCCTCGATAAGATCACGTCAAAGGCGATCAGTAATGGGGGGTTGAAGGAAGGCGATGGCGCAAGGGAAGTTGGTGTCAATGGATTTCTCAAGAAGCGGAGAAGCAAGATTGGAAAGATCTTCAGTGGTGAGATCAATGCCAGGGCGACGATTGTTCTCTCGGGACCTTCAAACAGTCGAGTATCTTTCTCTGCTTTTCTTTTTCTTTTCTTTTTCTTTTGGCCTTTTTCCCCTATAGTTCCATGACCGTTAGCTTTCGTGGATGATGATATTTCGTGTAGCGTTTTCTTGGCAATACTTTCGCTTAATCCGATTGTAGAACTCCCTGACCTACAAGGAAGTTCCATTTACTGATGCGAGATCGCGATGCTAATTCTTTGTCTAACACCAATATTAACAGTTCACTTGAGAGGAGCTAGAGGTTAACTTACATTGTATTACACTAAGCCCTTGGGTGATGCGATACTACTTATTACTGCAGATGTTATTTATTGGAAGATGGGTGCTTAATTCTGTTAATAATAATTGAAGACAAGCATAAATTTTTAAGGACAATTCGAAAGCATTGATGGACTTGTGTGAGCATGACAAGATTAATCGATGGCCTTTGGTTCTTTCACTCCAGGCCTGACTAGGCTTTTCATTTTAGAACTTTGCTTAGTTTGAATTATGTTTATCCGAATTGTTTGGGGCTGCAGGTACTAGTTCTATGATAGCTGCAATATGTTATGCATGGCTTTTGGAGAATAGGATGAACAAGAGCAAGGGAGAAGGCAATGGGGGAGGGTCTATTGCGGTGCCCATGATGAATGTTAGGAGAGCGAAGATGTGGAAGCAACGTCAGGCTGCTTGGCTCTTTCACCATGTCGGTCTTGATGCCACCTCCTTGCTTTTTGCCGATGAGGTCCTTGCTTTTCTATCGCACTACATTTTTGCTCCAAAGGGGGAAAAATGATCTAATTACCCGAGGAATGTTAGTGTTTACAGTAAATCCTTCCCTGTAGTTTTATGCTTGCTCAGATGCTTTCTTGGGGGAAACTCTTCTGTTTCCTGCGGCACCCAAGCACATTGCTAGATAGACAAAATGTAGAACAAGTAGATAATGAAAAACTTTTACTAGCCCAATGCAAGCAATGTGGTTGGAGAAGATATGAATTCTTTTTCAAATGAAGAAGTTGGTTACTGCGTTAAAGCGGTTCTGGTTGTTGCCAAGTTTTTGTATTATTGTCTTCAAATAGGACGACTTTGCTTGGAATTTCGACACAGCCAATTATGATAAATTCTGCATCAGAACCTGTATGCTCGATAACCATCATATACCATGTCCATCTGCTCTGTGAATTGCTTAGACAAAGTAAGATATTGTTTCTTCTACTTGGATTAGGTGGATTTGGAAAGTCTAGTGATGGCTGGAAAATTAAGCATCCTTGTGGTCGGGCAAGATGTCCTCAAAACGACTGGTGAGGTCAGTGCATATCAATCACTGTAAATCATCTTTAGGCACCGAATAAACTGCCATTTCATTCAGTGCACTGAAGAAGATGAAGATACCTGTATTTTACTCACTCTCTAAGTCATTGAATGTCTAGGTTGGATCTCAATGCACGGTTCTAACAGATAATTACTGTGAAGAAGCCTACGATCTGCTCGAAACTGAAGTGCTCAAGAGACTTTTGGTGAGTACACTTGTGCCCGCTTCTGTAGAAAGCTGTGTAATCATTGTACAAAAGTCAGAATTCTTACCATCTTCCCTTGTTACAGCTGGCAGGAATCCTGCTAGACACTCGAAACCTAAATGCAACCGGTAAATTGTCTACTACAAGAGATGCTGAAGCAGTACAGCTGCTACTTGTTGGCTCAGCCCCCAATTACAGAAATACTCTCTTTGATCAACGTAAGCCAAATGTACTATCAGATCTTTTGAGCGTGTCTGTGAAATGTGTTCACATGGTTGATTTTCATGGCCCTTCATCAGTGATGCAGGATCCACAAGACAGCACCTTTACTGAGTCCTTGCGGCAAAACTACGGGAAGCCTCCTAGTGAGAGTAAGGAACATATGCTCATAGAAAATCTCTGTACTAATAGATGGTGGTAAATCTACTTTCCCAAGAAATTAGCTCCAAAATGTTCTTTGCTTTCATGGTAAAACACCACAGGTAGTTCCATTGCTGGCTCTAGGAAGGACCACAGGGTTCCTGAAAGAAAGTCTACCTCTGTCCATTCTCAAGAAGGCATTAAGAAAGGTCCTGAAACAAATCACCATGATGCTAAAACTGCAAAAACTGACAGGGTTTCCCCAAAACCAGGTGAGACTTTACATAATTTTTGTTTCATGTAATGAGAAAGCGAAATCTCTGTTGGCATCTCATAATTTTCGGCTGTTTCTGGTCCGCATGTAGTACCAGTCCATTGTTCCAAAGTTTGTAATAGGTGGTGTCTGATTCGTGCAGATAAACAAAACCCAAATCCTGTACAACCTTCAAAAAAAGAATCCGATGCTGGTCGAGGAAAGAATACGTTCTTCCTGGCCAGGTGGTTTGGTTTCGGTCCAAAATGAAGACTGAATTCTAGAATGGCCTGTGAAGTATGATTGTTTCAAGGAACTCTCACTGAATTGGAAGCCAAGTTTGGTCTCCCAGATTGCTGATGAGCAAAATGGTGAAAAAAGTTGGTCCCTCCAAAATATTCCATTATTCTTGCTTTAGGTGTCATTATGGCATGAAAGCGTACTTACATAAGAGACGGAAGCAGTGGTAAAGGAGCTTTTTCGAAGACTAAAGACAACTGTGGATGCCATCATCTGTATTATCAGTTATTCCTCCTGTTGTAGCAGCCTTCAGTTTGTCATTGGACACACCACTTTTTTCCTTTGCGGCTGTTGCTTTGTCATCACTTTTTGAGTAGCTTCTGTTGATCTCAGCTCATTGTCATGTTCTTGTCCGTGGAAGAGGAGATCATGCCAGATGAACTTTTGTTTGCAAATCAACTGCCATAATTCCCGAGAAATATGTTGAAAAATCCGGTGCATTGCTTTGCTGTCTGTTGCTCCAGAAGGGGAAGGACTGTCCTCAACCGGGGGAACTGAGTTGACCTGTGGTTGAGGATAGTTGCTGTAAGGCGTGTCAACCCAGCTATGAGAATTTAACCCACTCTCACTCACTACAGGCGCGAAAAGCTACTATACCTACCTACTCAGTAGTAGCCAGGACCGAGATCCTAACATGGTGTCTACCTTCACCACCGTGAGGCCCCCTATATTTTTTTATTCCAGGCAGAGAGGGAATAGGAGGACAGCGTAGGGTCTCCCATCCCAGGGCGGAGCTCCCGCCTGTTTCCTCTGTGAGCCTTTTAAGGGACTTGCGCAAGTCCAAGGGAAGATGTATATTTACATAGAATACTTTATCAATTTTGTTAGAACACATGAAGATTCATTACTGTAGTTCCTTTTTCTTTTTCTTTTTTATAAACTGAGTGTGCATTTCATTTCCAATACTGTTTTTCATTTATTTATATTTTGCTCATGTCATCGGGAAAATATTGCCCCTTTTCCACCCTTCTTCAATCAATTTATCCTCCCGGTCATGGCAGGTTATAGAAAACTTATCATACCATCGACATTTGTATATATATGAAAGAGGGTTAAAAGCTGAATACAAAATTTTAACGTTGTAAATCTACTATTCATATTTTATCACTTAATAGAACATAAAATAATTTTATAGGAGGTAATGAAAAGAAACTAATATCCAAGCACTTGTTCATTCCAAGATTAGTAAGCCAGTTAGCAAAGCGATTTCTTTCTCGAAAGTTCACAACAGTTTTCTGATATCTTTGAGTAAAGAAGGACTAGCATTGTCGATCATAAGCTCCAAACCAAGAACAGTAATGGCTTTAGAGTCAATTTTAATAATCATCGGCTGACTAAAAATCTCAAGGATGATCTTATAAAATCCAAGTTATTTTACGAAGTTGAGTCCCAACCACAAAACCCAAAGTTCTACTTGTGTTGACTAACATATTTCTACGAAGGTCGCAAAACTACTAATACGGTCACCCCATGTGTTTCTAAATAAACCCCCTGCACCAGCAAGTCCTAGGTTGCCTTTAGAGGTCCATTAGTATTTAGCTTAATGTATCATAAGGTGGAGGATCCCATTAATCAAAATTGGACAAGTCCATGATACACTTAACGTTGAGTTATTCACGCACGAAGTTTTAATGATTTGCTTTGTGTATGATCGAATTATTTGTATCGGATTCAAAGGGAAAACAAAGTTGTTTTAAAAAAGTGACTTGTTTCTCTATTGTAAAAAGCCACACCTGCCTTATAAACTATACTCTAGTCATGATGAAAATTCCATCGTCCCTTAATAACGAGATTTGAATTCAACTATTGCGACAAATTCATTGAGAAGAATTCTCCTAAATAATATTGTAGGACAAACTTAAACCATATCCTATGGACAATTGGACAATCCCTTAGAACATGCAATTCCATATGAAACTCACATCTCAAGCAATACGGATTTTCTACCAAGTTGCAAGATGCTTTCAATTCATTAGATAATAGTTTCTTATGAGTAACTAGCTAGAGGAAAATTCTAATACATTGAGGTCCCTTCCACTTCCAAATTATGGACCATATACTATCAGATTCTTAATTGTCTACCTCATTGATTACCTCGCATGCTAAGTTAACAGAGAAAGTCCTGCTTCCAATACCCTCCCGCCAAAGATTATTGTCCCTATCAAAAGCTGAAGGAGGTTTGACAGCACTAATGTGAAAGATTGTATCTTCTAATATAATTCCTCGAAATATATGAAAATTCCAATTTCCATTTAGCCCGTAATCGCAAATCTGTCCAACTTAAAGGGACAGAATTGGGTACTAACAATATTATAGAGTGGCTCCATACATGGTATCCTTCCATATATCCAAACCTAACATGTTAGTCATTTCCCAAACTCCATGAAACTCATATTTGTAAAGCTGATCATACGTTCACAATCGCTTTCCATAATTTCAAGTCACCAGGTTTAGCATGAAATGTGAACAATATTTAGCAATCAGAGGCCCAAAGATTATTAGGTTGAGTCTTGAGGCCTCACACTAGTTTAATTATAAATCCTTGATTGGTTAGCTCAAGAGATCTAAAATCAAGACGGACACATTTCTTAGGCTTGCGGATGGACTCCCAATTCAGGAGGTGAATTTCACGTCCGTCGCTTGTGTTTCCTCATATGAAAGCACAAGAGTTCTTTTCAATCTCTCTACAAACTCGAGTTGGAACTTTAGTGCATTGCGTGTGATAGATTGGGTTAGACATAACTACAGACGGATAAAGTAATTCTACTAGTCATTGACCAGCTTTCAGATTTCCATCCACTAAATCTTTGATCTGTCCTATTCCAGATGACATCCATTTGATCTCTCAAAGCGCCTGCCATTAACATGAGATCATCCGCAAACATTAGATGAGAAATTTATGATCCACTCCTTTGAAAGCAAAAAGGTTTCTACCAGTTTGAATTTACCACATCATTAACGAGGTGAGAGAATCTTTCCATGCATAACAAAAAGATGTATGCTAAGATAGGGTCTTCTTGACGTACTGCCCTATTTGGAAAGAATTTCTCCGTAATCTCTCAATTCCACAAAACTTGCAAGGATGATGATGGGATGCAATTCATAATTATATGAACCATAGATGATGGTGTGATGCAATTCATAATTAAATGAATCATAGAACTTGGGACATCTGACATGTGAAGAGTCTCCTCAATGAAGAACCACTTGAATCGATCATATGCTACAAGGTCAATTTCAAGGATCATATACCCCATTTTCCCTGAATTTTGCTCATCGAGTGAATTGCCTCTTGTGCAACAATAACATTGTCCTGAATATGTCTATCAAGAACAAAACTGGCTTGATTAGGCGAAACAAGTTGCGGAAGCACTTCCTTTTGTTTGTTCATGATCACTTTGGTGAGAATTTTATAAGCGACGTTACACATACTAATTGGTCTAAAGTTATCGATTGATTTTGGTTGTTTCACTTTTGGGATCAGTACCAAGAGAGTTTTATTAATCTCAGTCCAGTTAAAATTCTCAGAGCATGTCTTAACAATAAAATTAACAACTGAATTACTAACCAGACTCCACTAATGTTGAAAGAAAACTATTTCAAAACCATTCGGCCCCGGCGGTTTGTAAGATCCCATATTAAACAGTGCTCTGCGGACCTCTTCTTTATCGACAGCTTAGCCAAATTCGAATCTTGCAAAGAACTCAGGACTTGAAATCTGTTTGGCTACAGAATCGTCGTTAGAATTGGGTCATCTTTAGTGAAAAGGTTCTTGTAGAAATCTACCACAATGCCTTTCAACTCCTCTTTGGTCAGACACCCATTCTCCACTATCATTCTTTAGAACATCAATTGTATTTTATTGATGACATTTATAAATATCTACATATTTAAATTGTAACTCCATCTAGGCATTCTTATTCTTTGACTCTATACATCCTCCCTTTCCGCCAATAAAATGGGTAGCTGATCCTTTTGGAGCCTGGATAAGGCAGCGACTCCTCATTTTCAATTCTGATTTAGGAGAAGACTCAAAGCCTTTGAGGTGATGCCGGTCAAAAAGTGTAAGCCTAGATCATTACAAGTATCAATCATTATGGCGGTCCATGTTGGGTGCAAAGCTTCGCCAATTGAATTGGTCCCTTTGACGGAGCCAAAGGAAATTCAACAAAAAGATTAAGAAAAATAAAAGACAACAGTGAACTTTTTTAAGCATGAAAATGGTGTCCAATTTGTGTTGGCCGTGGGGTGGTTTGCTCTGTTAAAAGTCATATTCTCCTATTGCTTCTAGTTATGATTTTTTGGACTGGTAAGGACTTAGACTCCATTTGGAGTAGATTTCTCCACATGTTCTGTCCTTGGATGCGCATCTGATTTACCAACTTCCGTTGTTGTTAATTAACAGAAGAAAGCAGAAGTAGTTTTAACTTTATATGCTGAAAAGACCTAACCAAGAAATTAGACAGATCTTATACAGATGCGGGCAGATGGCCTCAGCAGAGTGCAAGAACAGGGAATGAAATGAAAAACGCAACACATCATAGGAAGAGCCCATGTGCATGCTCTCGGCAACGTTTTAGGCTTTTTCGTCATCATCTAGAGGAGAAGAGCAGCTTGCTTTGCCCAGTCACATGCATTAGCATTGTTTTCCAGATACAGACATTCAGTAAGCTATTGAACTATTCCAAATCTTGTGTATAAAAAATATATATAAATATATATGGTCACAGAAGGGCATACATATATTGGGAGACAGAATCTTTTTGGAACCCAAAAAGAAAAAGAAAATATTTGCTCACTTATCAAGATCAGATCGAGAGAGAGAGATGGAGATAGGCTCGTCTAGATGGGGCATTATTGGGCATGTAATTGATCCAATCTTTCTTGTCCAATTATGCCCACTTGTTCCTTCCCAGCTGTAAGTAACCTCCAAGCTCTCTTCTCTTGGCCCCTCCACATCTAATCTCTCTCTCTCTCTCTCTCTCTCTCTCTCTCTCAATCCAATCTGTATTCTCACCACTTCATGTTGTTGGCCCTTTACATGCCTGAAGACCCATACAAATTCTTGGCAAATCTAGCTTTTTTCTGGGGATCTTGACAATATACTCAAGTTTGGCCTAATATGATTCATCTACTCAACCTTCCAAGCATAAAGAAACAAGCAAAATTCTGCAGACCCACTTGCAGAAATCCCATCCACAGAACCCGAGCTCTCCGTCTGCGATGACAATGGCGTTGATGCGTATGGCGAAGATGCCGAGGATGCAGATATTGATGACACAATGGGCTTGAATATGAACAATGCATGCCTTAGACCTGGGCTGAAGAGCCAGTCATGGACATCCCAATAGACCTCCACTCTAAGCTTGTTAACATAGATGGACTCATTACCTCTGAATTTCCACTGGAGGTGTTTCACATGAATTGCCAATTGCCCGTCGATTCTGATCTCCATTTCTGGTTCGATCCCATTTAGTGAACTGCCATTGCCGATGCTCCCACTGCTGGAATTCCTGTTCTTACATTCAATCGATATCTCGTGGCATCCGTCCTTCTCATAAAACTTAGCCCTTGTGGAGAACTTCTTTTTACCGAATACATGCTCTTTCTTTGAAACTAAAATCGGATCGATAAGAGCCGGCCTACAACCAGTCTTCCTATAAGCATCCTTCTTCAGATCACCAACAAGCAGAACAACTTCCTCGTCGCAGACTACAGCGACATAGTACTCAGAGTTTGGTTCAGTTTCACCATTAAATTTCGCTGCTTTGAGGTCCCAGAAAATATCGACCACTTTTCCCTCAACCGTGAAGTGCTTAGATCCTTGTTTCCTCCAGAAGTACCACGGTTTGAGCTCCACTTTGCAGGTGTACTGGTTTTCTCCTTCGGGGCCTTCGACCGATACAGAGAGGCCATGAAGCATCAAATTCTTGCACCATGTGATGGTGATCAATCTGCACTGATCGGCAATCTTTGTACGGTAGACGGACATGAAAACGCTCTGGCCAGACCTTGTCACAGCATTCTGATCATCACTCAGCTTCTCACCGGATGAAAAGCAAGCGGGAATCCCAATTTGGTCTTGCATTCTTTTTGCTTGAATCTTGATCGATCAACTTGATTATGGACAAAGTTCGGCTAAAATCAAGAAGCAGCGGCTCAAGAGATGAGAAAATATGGGTGCAACAGGCAGGATGAAAGGCCTATGAATATCAGCATAGAGAGAGAGAGAGAAACTTACTTGCTAAAATGAATTCAAACAGAGATGCTGCCAGAGGTGTTCTTCTTGGCAGCATTTACTTACAAAGAAAAAAAAAGATTATTGTTCTCCAAACTGTCATAGAGATGGCAGTGACTGAGAGCTAGTGAAGACTGCTCTTTTTATATGCTTCAATGATTTGTTGCCGTGCCTGATTTCCTCTTAACTGGACTTCGCATCTCTCCGATTGTATCTTCTTATTTAATTGATTTTCTTTCTCTAACTAATGAAGCTAAGGACAGCTTTTGTGAAACCAAGGTGTTTTCTTTTGCTTCTGTTGCACTTAAATTACTCTTTCCCATGCATGGTGAAAAAGCAGAGACGCCATTTCTTCACTGGATTTAGAGTACAGTTCATTACGTTTAGAAAAAACCAATACAACTCTGCTAAACATGCCGGGCACATGATATGTTTAGAAAAAAAAAATTAATCAATATGACCAGTCAACAACTATTTAAATAAATAAATGAATAAGTTAGAGGGAAAGGCAGAGAGAGAAACTTCGTCACTTCAACGTGGGTCTTCATAATTTTCTACGATTTGAGTTGAACACCAACTACAACAACGTGGAAATGCACTTTTAACCTTTTTTTCCTTCGAAGATGATGTCTGTGCGAGGAATCTAGGCACTAGATAATGGTGGTGGTGGTAGTTGCAGAAAGTGAGAAGTCAGGCTTCTATGGTTCTGCAGGTTTTTAGATTGGGCCCAAATCTCAGCTTTCTCTGCGCTCTCACAGCTCAGAGATAAAGATAGGGCAAGTGATTAGAAGATGAAGTCGCCAATTCATCTTGAATAATGCAGCTTGTGAAGGTCCCATCAGTCAAATTATTTACAAAGTTCCATGGTGGGACTGAGCAGAAAAGATGGCATCTTTAAAGAGCCTCTGCTTTCTTTTTTGTATCAGCCAGTTTTAAATTTGTAATTCCTGAATAAGTATTTCCCAGATTACTCGATCGAGAGCATCTTCCACACGGAAATTGCACGCCCCTTCTCAATACAAGAATAGACTTTGCAATCAGAAGCCAATGATTGCTGCTCCAAGACAAGGCACTTCATGCAAATCTTTAACAATGATGAAGAAAAGAGAATCATGCCCAGTGTGGTATCAAGAAAAAGAGAGGAACTGAGGTTATATACAATGATAATATGATACTTGATATTCTGAGAGAGGGGAGGAGGAGAAGTGGGCATGTTGGATCTATTAACCAGTTGTCATAGATTACACCAAGAAACAGTTGTACTAAGATTAGGTGAGAGAAAAGGTGATTTCTTTCACCTTATTCGATTAGTTTTGACATGGAAAGATTTGACTTCATTTATTGCCTAAGTAGAATCCTATGCGACTTTTCTTGGACTTCGGTTGTTACGTGTGAGTCCTATCATGACATTTTAAAAAAAAAAGGCAGCAACTTTAATTATCTTTCTATAATAACAATTGTTTAGGAAAGACCTTTTCCCTTCTTTATCAAGAAAATCAAGATATCGCAAAGAAGAAATTAGTCGCATACCCAAAGGAAAGACAACCTTTTCTTTATGAGACGATACAAAGCAGGTGTTTTCTTGGGTCTCTGAATGTGATGTGCTTTTACGACCTCTGAGGAATAAAGAAGAAAAATAGAACTTTGATGTAATTCCATTTGAGTTGTCAGTTGTCTGAAATCCTTTTTTGTGGGAATCCTCAACTGTCTGTAGAAGAATTTGAGTAGATCAAAAACCACAATGAAATCGTCACTCATTCTTGAGCTTGCCACCGTCGTTGATCCGAAAAGTTCCTAACTTTGCAAAGCCGCATTCTCACTGGTAGTTCAAAGAGTTGAAGTGTTGCAACTTCGAGTTCAAGTTCGAGCCATTATGTCATCAAGAGTTTAAGTTTATCTGTCTTCAATTAGAGCAACAGCCAACGGTTTTTGCCTGCCTTTTATGAAGTCTTTGGGAAGTGTTGTCGTGGAAAGCCACGCATGATGTTTTCAGCTTTCTGGTCTAATCTGAGCAACAATGCTTGCCCGGAAACACTGAAAAGAAAGGAAACTAGCAACTTGTACTGGAAAGAGCAAAAAAAGCTGCATTTTGTTATCAATTTTGATTGGACAACATAGTCTTGCTCGTGTGGTTGATTAGCTGATGTTAATATCGTCATGCCTCTCGATGAAGAATTAAACATCCCAGTGATTAAGTTCATCTCCATGGGGATTTATGTCTGTCCCTGAGTAGATAGAGATTGTCAGGCCGAATTGGGATATATTGCTCGACCAGTTGGAGACTCTTTCCCCATTTGTGTAATTTGCAAAAGATTATTACCTACTTTCTTTTTCATGAATTGGCTGATCAACTCTGCAAATCATTCTTTGGATGAGAGGACCATATGGGATGGGAAACTCACCCTCAGGTTCTAGCTGCAGTAATGCAATTCCTGCATCAAACTTAGGAAGCCCGAACAAAGTGCGTAGCTTATAATGCTATGCAAAAAATGTTGGTGATTTTACTTAGAAGGATCTTGTAAGGCATCAATACACAGAATGAAAGGCACCTAGATAAGTTAACGCCAGAACACTATGGCTGTTCTTCTGAGTTAATGCTACTTATGATCAACTCCATAAAGTTGCCTGTTTTTGTACCCTGAGCAGGAAATGCCCCCGGAGAGAAGAGGAAATGTGATTCAGCCTAAATGGTCGCTGACTCGCTATAGCACCTAACATGGTGATCTGAAAGAAATTTTGCAAGTAAAGAGGATAGTGGCAGACATGGTCGTTAGCTAGGTATGTCCTTCAGAAGTAAGGCATGAAGATCTATCTTGATTCCTTGGATTCTCTCTCCATGTCATTGGTAGGCTCTGCTTATAATTGGAGAAGCAAGCTATACATAAATTCGCAACCTTTCCAAGTCACAGAGCAATGCAAGGTGGAAAATCGATAGCATGTGCAGACAATGCTGGTTGCTAGTGAAGTTTCCGAGGGAATCCTTTGTGACACCAATGTCATCTCAGTGCGTTCTTGCGACCAGTTATAAACATTGGTGTTATCTATTATGCGATCCCTAGCCGTGGCTCATAATTCTTGGTCAACGTAAGCATTAAGATTACTGCCCTGCAAAAAGGGAAATGGTTTAAAACTCTTTTTCTCATGATCGGTGATTGCATCATCTACTGATTTTGATATTGCATTGCACATGTTCCTCCCTTTTGTGGTTCCTTTCTGATGGATTCAGGCTCGTGTTGGAGTTTCTCCGAACACCATATCAAGCTAGATTCACTGTACGATGCTCCTCTTCTGGAGGACTCATCAAAGTTGACTTCCAGATAAACTAGCAAAGATTTTTACCTGAACCAGTGAATGAAGGATTTGACACTTCCTAGGGCATAAAGGAATTTTAATGTTGTCAAACATCATGTATCTGATTGTTATTGCTAACTGCAAATTGGCTCTAGTAATTTCTGTTCTTTGCGATGCCCTTCGAAGCATGGAAAGAA
This sequence comes from Eucalyptus tenuipes, assembly GCA_014182365.1. NCBI lineage: Eukaryota > Viridiplantae > Streptophyta > Magnoliopsida > Myrtales > Myrtaceae > Eucalyptus > Eucalyptus tenuipes. The sequence continues at coordinate 18,546,784 of CM024547.1, forward strand.
AAGATGAATTCTCCAGGTATGCATTCACAGCCCTCTTCAAACTGAAGTTGATTTTGTAGTGCCCGATGTGTAGTACTGGGCCACGTCCAAGAATTAGAAAGCGTTCTACTTACAAATCTGCTGATCCTTACCAATGTGCTACACAATTTCTATTTTTGGTAGTTGATTAGAGGGAAAGACACTCTGAGACTCAGTTTAAGCTAGATATTGGGATGTTTTTCTCAATCTCCTTCTGAAATTTGAAGGGGAGATTAATTGAAGTGCTAGTCAGGGTTTTGTTTCTGATAGCCTGATGATAACTCTGCTTAAAGAAAAGCTAATCTTACATGATCATACTCATGCATTTACCATCCCTAGTATTCTGCAAGCTGGGAGCGAAATGCCCCATGTGGACTAGAATAAGCTCTTGAACAATGCACAGGCATGGACATTCCAACTTCGGTCTCTGTCACAAAATTCTAGTACTTGTCACAGGGAATTATGATCAGCATGATTCTCTTTATGCACTGATGAAGCGGTTGTCATGACCACTTGTTTTTGAGGTAGAATTTCTTGTCTTTCTACTTTGGAAGTAAGATGTCTTTGACAGAGAAAATATTGCCTACAGTTCTGATTCTAGTGTGGACTAATCAGAGTCCACTCACCGAGTAACTCGTCTTCCGGTGCCACATGCTGGAATCAGAGCTGATTTTGGAAAATAGAAAAATTCGGTTCTTTCTCTTACTGATCCCACCAAAGACCCCTGCCTATCTCTTGGTTAATTTGAAAAAACAAAGATCTCTCTAGAAAAAAAAAATTAATTGGGCTCCATCAAATCCTTTCTCCCACAATTAATTGGAATGGAAGCGAGGGCTCTCTCTCTCTCTTCCCCCCGCCCCCCCCCTCCCCGTATTTTCGTTCCACTCTTGCCCAATAGCTCTACAGATGAGAAGAAATATAATTTACTTAATTTCTAAGTCTTTATCTTTTTTACTCATTTGTAACTTTCTATGCAAATGAGCTGTTAAGTTTTAAATTGATGGCTCATGCTTATCTATATCAAAATAAAGCTAACTACATCATATTAAACTGAACGACTTGCTTTTTTCCAATGCGAAACTATTCAAAAGGCCACATTAGCCTTTTTGGAGGTTCTTTTTCTAGTTTTTGGTGGGGGTTAGGGGTGAAAGTAGCGTTGGGATGCTTCTCATCCGCAAATATGGTATTGATTCAAATATCACTCTTCAAGTTTTAATTATACCTCAAGTAAGGAGGCTATCATGCGCCTCACACACATTGTTCTAATCACAAGAACATAAACACCACTTCGCCGAGAGGCAGATTACACCATTCTGGAGACCTAAGGTATGTAAATTTGCCTGCACACATTGTTCTAACCACAAGAACATAAACATCACTTCGCTGGGAGGTAGATTACACCATTCTAAAGACCTAAGGTATGTAAATTCATGACACAAGGCACATTTTTTCATCCTTAATTAGTCATAAAGCTGAAAAGACAAAGTGTTCAATACCTAGCAAAGGTAGAAGGAGGGGTAGCGCAAGACAGAGCGAGACATCGACATGGTTTCGTCGAACAGTCGGACGAGGCAGATGCGGACACGTTCATCGGGCGATGAGGGCGAGGAAAAAAAAAAACCTTGAATCGAAAGAAAACCCTAAATTTACAAATCGATGGCAAAAACAAAAACAAAAAACAATGTCGGAGAAAATGTAAAAAAAATCGGTACCTAAGCAAAGGTGAAGTGGTTCGTCGGTCAGTCGACGGCAGCATGGTTTGTCGAGTGGCCTATTGAGTTTCTGAGTGGAAGGGCAAAGCGACTGGGAGAGATTCTCGGGAAGGAAGCGGCCTCCGCAGATGTAAAGGAAGCATGTCAGAAAGCGAACGCGGAAGCGGCGGCGGCCGATTCGTCCAATGGCGGGCTCCATCGTCCATTGGAGAAAGAGCAAACGGCAAAGCGATCAAGAGAGATTCTCGGGAAGGAAGCGGATGCAGAGGAAGCGTGTCAAAAGCGACGCGGGAGCGACGTCAGACAGCAGGCTCCATCGTCCATTGGAGAAAGTGTGAAGAGCAGAGCGATCGCACGAGAGCAGAACGAAAAAAGAGAGAGAGAGAGAGTCCCACCTTCGTTCAAATTAATTATGAGAGGAAGGATCTGCTGGTACCCAGCTAAAATTTTCTTGGAGAGAGGGAGATTCACTTTTTCAAATTGATCGAGCGACAGACAAGGGTCTCTAGTGCGCCAGCAGGAGGGAACCGAATTTCTCTATTTTCCAAAGGAAGCTTGATTCCAGTGTGACATCGGGCGACACGTGTTGCCGGGTGAGTAAATTCTTATTATGTCAAATTGAAATCAAAGCCGCAAGTAATATTGGCTACGTGTAGGAACTGCCTTTTCAAGGAGTTTTGGGGGACTAAAGGCCTTTGAGCCAAATATTTAGTGTTTGGCAATGTTTTTTTGACTTGCCTTTGCCAAAGGCAAACCTTCCCAAGGCTGAAAGCCGAAGGCAGGTTGGGGGCTGCCTTGGGCATTCGGCCTTCTCGGAAGGCTGAGGGGAGAGTAAGACAAAAAAATTTCTTCCACAAATGTCCTCACTAACATTTCGTTTTTCTGGTTTTGTCCTCGTGACTATTCACCTTCTTCTTCGTTGAGGTTGGCCGGCGAGTTGCGTGGAGCTGCGAGGGACCGGCGATGAGCTGGACAGAGGTTGGCATGAGGCCGGTGTGTCACGGTGACCGCCAGCGACCAGTCGCGTGACCTCGGCGACCCCCCACGAGTTGTGTCGCCGGGACCGCTGCAACCCCCGGCGACCACCCAGATCTGGGTCGTAGCAAGGTCGCGCGACCGCGCAACCCGGCGACGCCGCGACCCTTGGCAGATTTGGGTCACCGGAGGTCGCCACGACCCAAATTTGGGCTGCGTGACCTCCGGTGACCCAAATCGCGCGCAGATCTGGGTCACCGAAGGTCGTTGTGACCTAGATCCGGGCCACGTGACCTTCGGCGACCCAAATCGAGCGATTGGAATCGCGCGATCTGGTTGCAATTGGGGTTGCCGCAACCAGATCGAGCGGCCCCGGCGACCTTCGCACGGAGGTCGCGACACGGCAGGTCACGCGACCTTCCGGCGAGGGTCGCCGAGGCCGCTCGATCTGGTTGTGGCGACCCTCACCGCCGCATCCTCCACACAGCGACCCTCGCCGGACGCTTGCCTCTCGCCGAACCGCCTGCCCCTCGCTGGCAGTAACCAACCAATTCTCATTTTTTTTCCTTTTTTTAATTACAAAAGTCTTTTGCAAAGTTAATTTGTCCAAATACTATTTTGCTCAAAATACTTCACAATGAACTTTCACAAATACGATTTACCAAACACAATTTACATTTCGAAAAACTCATTTAGCTCAAAGGCCTTTATATATTCTCAATGACTTTTCTCAAAAGTCTTTCCAAACGCACTCATTCTCTAGTCGGCAATTTCTGGTGCTAACGTACAGTTCAACAACACTTCGAGCTAGTATGACACAGCTGAGGTGGGCTTCAAGCCCAACAAGCCATCTTAGGCTTCACAAAGTAGGTTTCCTTATGCTTGCCGTCATCGAGGACACGACATCCCTCTTTATTCAGCAGAGTCGTGTAAGTATCTCGATCCATATCAGGTGAATTTTGACATACGCATGTTTTGCGGCAGCAATTTTTGGGTTGCTGAGGTCACACAGAGACCCTTCTCAGTGCTTGTTATTGGTTGTGTTGCCAAGGAAATCTTGCGGCCATCCAGGGCTTTGCTAGCATGCTTATTAACATGTCATCATCTTAAGTCTGCACTGAAAGTCACTCGTTGTTGCTTAGCGATGCTGGAGAAGCATCTGTTTCACCATCTCAGCACGCCCTCCTCCCAGAATCTGCAGAATTCTAATGGAAAATCTTGGTTTTTAAGCTTCAGAATCATCTACCACCATGGCTGATCATAGAGGCAATTCCCTGAGAGAAACTTGGTATACCCTCAACGAGCTCGTGAAGCAGCAAACGTGTGTGCCAGAGTTGAATTACGTGGCGCCAACGGAGGCTCCAGTCGTTCGGGTTGTGGGGTACCAGGAGAACCATCATCAGTCATTTCATTCACTCCCCATGAACCACGAGAAGCAGCAGATGGTGATCTGCCGCACAATACCAGCCTCAAAAGCGAGCGTTCCATTCCATAAGCCGGAAAAATCAACATGAAAATGATCAGGTTTTGACAAAATTATATTTGGCTAGAATTCTTGGGCACCTATGTATGGAAATGAGATCCAAGATCGGCCGTAATGGTTTCTCAACGACCTAAAAATAAGAGGAAAATTCTTACCAACTTCATAATTTGGTATGATTCAGTAAATCATTGAATATTAGAAGGCAAATCAAACCAAATCGATGGAACTTTTAGTGAGTAAATTTATTACCTATCCAACCAGAAAATGAATTAATCACCTTAGTGAGTCAAGGGTGGAGTCTAATCTCAAATCTAAATATGTGCAGCCCAAAATCGAGAGATGTACACGTGGCGCATTTCCAGGTGAGTTGCACAGAAATCGGGTGCAACTCGTTCGCGAGGGGGAATGGAATGGATAAAACCCAGCCCTCTATCGAGAGGCCCTCTTTGATTTTGCAGAAGAGATAACCCCCGTCTGTCTCTCTCTCTCCTCTCCTCATCTTTCTCTCACTCTCTCCTCCCTTCTTCCTTCAACCCATTTTCAAGCTCTCTTTCTCTCTCTAGCGAAGGGGCTTCCAATTCGCAGAGCCAGCAATGGCGCTTTCGACCGCGGCCTCCTCGAAGCTCATCTACCCGTGCCCCGCCTCCTCCTCCTCCGCCGCCGCCGCCGCGGCCCCCGCCGCCCCCGCCGCCCGCGCCCTCCCCTCCACCGTCGCCGCCGCCGCCGTGTTCCGCACCAGGCTCGCCCCGGCCCAGCTGTCCTCCTCCTTCATCGCCCCCTTCGCCCCTACTTCCGGCGCCTCCTCCGCGGCTGTTGTCCCCGCGCGGCGCGGCCGCGGCGCCTTCACGGTGCGCGCGGCCCGCGGGAAGTTCGAGCGGAAGAAGCCCCACGTCAACATCGGCACCATCGGGCACGTCGACCACGGGAAGACCACGCTCACCGCCGCCCTGACCATGGCCCTGGCGGCCATGGGGAACAGCGCCCCCAAGAAGTACGACGAAATCGACGCCGCTCCTGAGGAGCGCGCCCGAGGTATCAATCTTTCCTGTGGTGGTCGCTGTCGTTGATGGAAATTATCGGTTTATGCCGGTCTTTGAATTTTTACCGAAAGACTTTTTTTCTTTCTTGCGAATTGCTTCTGTGAGGTTATGAAATTGTGCGGACTTGTCTTCAGTAGTCAAACATTGTGATTGCGGTTTAGTAATTATCTTGCGTTTCGTGTATAAGAGCTGCTGTAGTACAGAATTGAGCTGGATTGTAACCTGGGACATGGTTTTGAAGAGCTAAATAATCAGTGAAACTTTCAGTTAGAGGTTTAGTTTTGAGGGGCACAATTGTGACTGAAGTTGCTTAGGAAAGCTGGGTAAAAATGATTGGGGTCATTGTGTACATGGTGGTCAGGCAATGTCAAGACTGTGTTTAAAAGTGCGTTAAGATTGTTTCTTGTTGAATAGAGAAAGTAATCTTACGAATCTTCTCTGAACATGCCTATGTTACTTGATTATTGAGTTTAATCTTCGAGAGGATGAAAAGGTTGAAACTTTGTTTGTGGAATAGGTATCACCATCAACACCGCCACTGTGGAATACGAGACTGAGAGCCGCCACTACGCCCACGTCGACTGCCCTGGACATGCTGACTATGTGAAGAACATGATCACTGGTGCTGCCCAGATGGACGGTGCTATTCTTGTCGTTTCAGGTGCCGATGGGCCAATGCCACAGACCAAGGAGCACATACTATTGGCTAAGCAAGTTGGTGTGCCCAACATGGTGGTTTTCCTGAACAAGCAGGACCAGGTTGATGATGAGGAGCTTTTGCAGCTTGTAGAGTTGGAAGTCAGGGAGTTGCTTTCTTCGTATGAATTTCCTGGTGATGACATCCCCATTCACTCCGGTTCTGCCTTGTTAGCTTTGGAGGCTTTGATGGCAAATCCCAGCATCAAACGCGGGGAGAACCAATGGGTCGACAAAATCTATGAACTGATGGATTCTGTGGATAGTTACATCCCCATTCCACAAAGGCAAACTGATCTCCCCTTTTTGCTGGCTATTGAAGATGTGTTCTCGATCACTGGTCGTGGTACTGTGGCTACTGGCCGTGTTGAGAGAGGAACAGTCAGAGTTGGAGAAACACTGGACCTTGTTGGTTTGAGAGAGACGAGGAATACAACAGTTACTGGAGTAGAAATGTTCCAGAAGACGCTTGATGAGGCAATGGCTGGAGATAATGTGGGTTTGTTGCTCAGAGGTATTCAGAAGATCGATATCCAAAGAGGGATGGTTTTGGCCAAGCCTGGAACTATTACCCCACACACGAAGTTTGAGGCCATAGTGTACGTATTGAAGAAGGAGGAGGGTGGTAGGCACTCACCTTTCTTCGCCGGCTACCGGCCTCAATTCTACATGAGGACTACTGATGTCACCGGGAGGGTGACTTCAATCATGAACGATAAAGATGAGGAGTCCAAGATGGTTATGCCTGGGGACCGTGTTAAGATGGTGGTTGAGCTAATTATGCCCGTGGCTTGTGAGCAGGGAATGAGGTTTGCTATCAGAGAAGGTGGAAAGACAGTGGGAGCCGGTGTTATTCAGTCCATCGTCGAGTGACACTGGAGTATGCTTTGGCTTCAGTGCTTAGTGCTTGACTCTTTGAGTTGATTCTTCATTATACCATCAAGTTGTGGAACTAATGAGAATTTGAATGTCATATATTTTGCGGTTTTGCCTCATCTTTGCTTTGTGAGAAGTTGTAGTTGGACGATTAGTTTTATGATAATCCAGAACCTATTGCTTTCTGCTGTATCTGTCATCTTAGCTGCTTCTGAGTTTCTTTGGCCATCCCGTAATATTGCTTGTTTACGGATTAGACCCTTATCGTTTCAGCGCAGCCCATTCTTGTTTTCAGTTGCTACTGTCCTCTCCTTTTTAGCGGAAGAAACCTGTTGACGATTGTTCACCTTACATTTGAATGCCTGTGTTCATTGGTTCTTGTGCGTCATGCATTTTGATGGGGACATATGGATCCCTTTTCTATTATCTTAGCAACTGCAAACTCTTATAAAATTAGTGCCCCGAATCCTTGGTTTTATGTGTTCAGGATTGGGAATTCTCAATGTTGCTGTCACGAAGGTGTTGTCCTGCCACGAGGAATATATTGAGCTTAAGCTCTTGCGTAGCATTCGATGTTCAACGAAGAACGCACCGTCCCTTTGTATTTGCCTAACTTTTGCTTAATCCTTTGGAAGCAAATGATACCCACACTTCAATCACGGATTGTTATGTGGACAAGTGACTAATCTAATATTTGGTTAAAATTTGAACGAGTGACTAAATTTAAAATTTCTCCAATGCCAGGTATAAACTCTAACTGGAGAAGGGAATTTACTTCAGAATAGTTTTGGAGCTGGAAAAATTTTTCAAGAGGTTTTTCAGGCGAATGAAATCTATGTACTCTTTTTTTGCTGAAGAAATAAGTTACACTGGCTAACTAAAATTCAATAACGGGGGCCATTTCCAATTAGCACAAGTAGTTGTCGCGTGATACATAATTCATAAGCTACTTTCAACTATCAAGCACCCAGGATCGGCAACCAAGGTCGTCGCTTGGTAAGGGATGCGCAATTGCTTGCACCCGACAATGAGGGGAGGAAAACAAGAGAAGTGGAAATCCTAGAAAATGATCGAGGCCATCAACTCTTGAACAAATGCTGCTCTCTGCCTTCTTGTTCCATGGTCTTGTCCCTCACCTTCGTCCGATGAAGGGCTGCACGGAAAGCATCAGTTAGTAACTTTGGTTTTGTTTCTGGGAAATAAAGATGGAATACAAAATCTTTAACAGCTCTGTTGTCAGTCTCAGCTCAGATTATCCTTATCAGGCAATGACCACTTACTAAAGATTAAGCGAAAACAAGATGACTCAGTTCACTGGAGAAATTCTTTATTTACACCGAGGCAAGTTTCAGTTAACCATAAAAAAGGAAAGGATGCATCAGATTGTGTAAGGCACTGATGGTGATGAAAATAATAGGATTTGAAGCATTTTAGTTAAGTAAAATTTGGAAGGCATGTGAGCTAACGGTGAAGGGAGATGAAGGCCGTCTCCACCTTCAAGGAGGTCAAAGTACTTGTCATAATAAGACAGACTAAAGGCTACACACGTGGAATGGAATATCTTCCCTTATCAAATTAGTAAGTGTACCCGAGTCATAAGATTCTGCAGCACTGGCCAAGCAAGTAATTTCTTCAAATATCCTACATACCACGAGCCTGAGGCAAATGTTCAAAAGTCCTTGGTTCCTTCGGCAATTTAGCATTAATAGCATGCCTCAAACTTTGCTAAGGATCAAGTTACAGAGATTTGCCTTCTGGAATTATGCCTATTTTCTTCCCCCTTCTAACTATACAAACGCTACAAATTACCAATTCACAAGAACTTTGGTTCATATGCTTATTTTAAAGCCCCAGGCTTCTTATTTAGATGCATCTTACGATCATCACGCAAAAATACGTTCAGCAAGTCCAATCAATTGCCATACACCAATACAGATAGCCAAGCACCATTTCTGCATTTTGTTAATACGAAATTATTGATTCTAAGGTATCAATTTTGATCATGAAGAGAGACTTCGACAAACCTTTTAACTCCATGATTAGGTTCTTTTACTCTGTCACAGGTGTTTTTATCATGTCCCTATGCAGAACAGACAACTCACTGTTTTTAGTGGAAAACCGTACCTTTTTGCATCAGAAGTAGCTGGTGAATCCACAGAGGAAGCATCCTCTTGCTGAGCTTGATTGGGATTTGAGAATGGTAAATTATGTAGAAAAGGTGTGAGGAGCGGATCAGGTGTCGTCTCAGATACATTTTCCTTGACATGCGCTGAAGACCCAAGAAAGGAGCTAAGCTCCCTGCTGAGAGATGCTGAGCTAAAAGGCGATAATCCAGACCTATTGGATCGTCTCCTCCTCTGCAGAGTCCACATCAATACATTACTAGATAAAATTTAAGAGGAACAGAGCACTTGATTACCAATTGCATGCACTGAATACCATGATAAGAAGATGTGCAGAAGATAAGATGTTACCTTTAATGAACTAGTATGGTGTTCTATAAAATGTCTGGTGGCATCTTTTCCTAAATTTGCTGCACAGAGAGGGCAGACCTGAAATAGCAGGCATTGAAGCAATTTATCAAAATGCAAAATTAATTACACTAGGACTGCATGAAGCACCATGACATGATGAATTTCTGTGTAGCTACTTTGGAACTGCCAAGTTTGCATATATCTATCATTTAGAGCGCAGGTAAGATGGAGAACGCATATGGCAGGCCTGCAAATTCAGAGTAGCAAAAGAAAGAGGAAGTACCGCATTATTCAAGTTGAAGCAGTGTTCATTCTGCAAGTGTCTGCAGAGATTATTAACATCGATTTCTTCGTAACAGAAGGGGCAGGGAAAGAAAGCCCTGAAGTCGTCATCTCCTTCTGAATCATCGAATACTATGTAATTATCTGTCACAAAAAGATGAACAGAAAAACAAGAAAAGAATGTTATACGAATTAAGTATAGATGGCAAACACCAATGGATCAACAAAACAGAAGAATTCATCAGGATGGTGAAGGAAAGGATAAGGAGAAATCATAACTTGGAACAGGACTGCTGTATTTAGAGCAAATGAGGGGCAAATTGATTCCTCATGATGCTTTATAATAAAATAAATTCTCATGTTTTTCATCCGTAACCCATGATTCGGAACAAGATTTTAAAGAGGGTGCCTAACCTAGTAATTTTAGGAGCTTTCAAGAATTCCAACAACCTCAGATAAAGACCTTGCTTTACAAGGACTAATCATAGTCAATAACGACCTTGCTTTACAAGAAGGAGATAAACAGGTACTCAGAAACCCTTTAAAGACTCTCAAGTACCCATGAGAAAGAATTAATATTAGACTTCCAATCAACGGCAATTAATGCAAAGTTAAAGCATACAAGAGCACTTGCTTTAGACTAATTAGACCAAGCCAACTGGACTCAAAACCAACAGTTGAGCAGGCCAATCAAGAACACGTTCCTTATCCTAAAACGGTAAAAACCATCCTATTGAAGAAATATCTCCACTAATCCAATCTTTCTCAACATTGCAGCCCGAAGCAAAAAAAAAAAAAAAAAGAAGTTCTCGATTGCCATCTTAAAGGAACTCGCTATCTGCAAATTGAATGCATCCAAACAAATCGCAAGAGCTCTAGCTTCACCAAACTACTAAACTACAAAAACAAAGCAAACCCACTTGAAGAAGCAAAAATAAATGGAACCAATGTAAACCCAGAAGTCTCTTGTTCCTTCCTTTCTTTTTCTTCCTCCTGTTTTTCAGAACATGGGAAGGAAACCCAGAAGGCAGAAAATCGAGTTCGGCAAAGTAAGTACCATAATGAAGCCCAGAAGCGTGGACGGCAGAGAAGTGCCTGGAGGAGCGGAAGACACGGGAAGACCAGAAGTCAACGTCCATATCTTCAGCTCTCCGGCGAATGCTGTCGGGCCCCGTCTGGCCAGGACACGTCGGGTTCCGGAGGAGCGGGGAAATGGGTCGTCGGCGATTCGGGGAGAGAAGGACGAGAGAAGAGAAAGGCGCTACCTTTCGATTATCGATCAGCTGAGGAGGAACGAGCGTGTGTGGTGGTATCGATGTCACTCTCTTCTCCTTTTATTGCTAACTTCCCTCTTAAGACGAGGGGAGGCTTCTTCTCTGAACCTCACCAGCTGAATAGAAAGCCGACACGTGGCGCGGTGGCGAAATGCTTTTTTTTTTTTTGGCCCGTTGATCGATGGAGGTCTGCTGATCCTACCCACTTTGTCTCCTTCTTCTCCACGGCGAGGTCAAGCAGATGTCCTGTCGATTGCTTAAGGATCATTTGCATATATTTTTAAAAGTTGGGTTTTATAATGGTTCGGAGGAAAAGAAGACGGCCGAAAGCTTTGTGATGACCATGTATGCAGATGGTGATTTCTTTTATAAAATTCGAAAGCGCTTGGAAAGGTGGGTTCTGCTGATTCTGATTTGCATTTTTGACCGATGGGAAACTTTGGCCAGTGGACGTGAATCAGCAGCAGCTGGCCCTCGCTCGTGCAGCTTTTTGACGCGCGATAGAGAGAGAAAGAGAGAGAGATGCCTTCTCCGCGAAGTTTCTCTTCTCTCGGGCCCATCTGTCCATGTTGATGATGGGGATATCTTTCCACCAAAAGTTGCCTTGGGAGGAAAGGAAGAAAATAGGAAGAGCCTCGTCCACCCAGAAGATGAAGGGGGTGACTTTTTCGGCACATGGGCGTTGCGGTTTATTTTCCATCCGTTTGGGGGAGGTTTAGCAGAGGAAGGCTGCATGGAATTACACTCCTAGTTGCTTCGTTTTAGTGCCATTCTAGTGAAATCATGCTTAGCCATGACGATTAATACGATAAGTTTGATTTACTAAATTGATTCATCGAATGACATTGCAAGGATATTTATTAATAAACTACTTATGGATCTTGATGATAATTTTCCATGTCAATTGATCAACCGACTTTGTAAATCGGGTTTTGTAAATTTGGGATTTCTCATTGACCAAGAAAAAAAAAACGCTTGGCAATTCTTGAAATTTTGACAACCATGTAGGCTATCGGACTAGATGGTGATTTGAGAGTTAAAATTTTAATCCTGCTTAGGTTGATGACTTAGATACATGGATTGCGAAGATACGATGCATCAATTATGATGGATTTATGGAGATGATAATAATGTATCTGTCTTAGAAGATATTCTATAACTCCTCTAGCAGGAGTGAAAACAACCTGAAATGGATTTGGCACAATAGAGAAATTTATTTGGAACTTTAGCATAGTGAAGCGATTTTTCTTTCAGTTTTTTTTTTTTTTTTGTTCAAAAGTTTTAAGTGATAGGAACTTACAATGAAGGACCTAAGTCCTAATCTTATGCTTGGTTCACCTTTAGAAAAATGGAACGGCCATTCCTTCTATCAATACTCAATGACAACAATTAATTATAACTAACCTTTTAATTATTTAATTAATTATTATATATTTAAAAAAATCAAAATTTTTGTCAATGTAAACTAAATAATTAATTTTTGAATTAAAGCATGCTTATAGTTGTGGTTATTATTGGTCATTTTTTAAATATGATCTTCTATTTTAAATTTATCTCACAAACTATAATTAGTAAGATAATTGACGTTCTATAGTCAATCTATTGTATTTTAGAATCATGTTTCGCAAATTATGACGTGGTAATTTGATAAAGTTGTGGCTATACAGTCTAGATTGATGGAAACTTCCATTTCATTTCATACCTTTCATTTCTTATAATTAAAACGAAAGACTCATTATTCTATTTCATCCTTACTTAAACTAAACAAAAAAGTTTAAGGTTCGCATTTCTTCCACGTCATTCTATTCCTTTTCCATCTCAAACCGTTTCAATGGTGGACTAAGAAGTCAAGATCAGGAAGGTCGAGACAAACATCTTTCACGTAATTGTCGGACACAAAACTTTTTTAGGAATTTTTTTCTTTTGTCGTAATATTATATTTTTCTTGGAGCTTGCGGGGCAAGAGCAACCATTACCCACCACTAAAATTCCGTACTGAAAAAGGCCTAAAAAGGTCGAGGGGGCGTTGATAAAGGAGTTGGATTATAAAATGAAGAAAACAAAAGGAGGGAAGGAGGGAAGGAAATAAAGAGATTGACAAAAGAGACGACCCAACCCAGAGAGAAAGGAATGCGGTTGACACGTGGGACAAAAAGTTGCTTCATATATATTATTAATTGGTGCATTACACCTGGTAAAGTACCAAAGAAACCTAAAAATGGAAACTAATTAATCGTTGTATCTACGAAAGCCCAAATAAGAAAAGATGATGATAGGTTTGCTGCAAAGATACATCTAGTATATTAATCAAAACGAGTTAAATGAGCCATCTTGAGGCGGCCTTCTGAAAGGGAGAGATTATTGTATCGGAGACAATATGAATATGACATACTTTATGTAACTTTCGGCTAGAAATAGACATGTCGATTTTCTAGATCGATAAGAAAGACAGCTGCGATCCACCCTAACGTATAAGTTTGTCCACTATAATGTCAATCCCAGTTGCTTAGATTGTTTGAAAATCAATTGGGCCTCTGTAAAATAGATTGGGCCTAGAGATTGGATAAGCCTGAAAAGTCCCATTTTGAGGAGGGACGGGCTTAGTCCATCACTTAAGGAAGCCTTTCCTTTCATCGATCAAGGCCGGGCCCAAAACCAAGGCCCCAGCCTTTAGAAAGGAGTGACCCCAAATCGGCTTATACCCTTAAAACTTAACTCATAAAATAAAGGGAGTCGCTCGCATAACAACTATGATTTCTTTTTCAAAGGAATGGGAAACCGCTCAAAAAGGTAGACAAATCTGTTGGAAGTGCCGAAGCATGAATTGGAGTCCTCCCATGACTATGACTATCTCAATCATGTTAAAAGCGATGAGTATGAGTTATGTTTTTTAGGCTGCTTTTAACGGCAAGAATTGTCTTAACAATTTGAAGTACCTAGCCATTGTATGACATTTATTATAGTTAATTGCTCGTTTTTTGTTTGGCTTTTCATAACTCAATTAAAGATTGATTTTGTAGGGTGGTTCTTTCTAGACCTAATTTCTTAATGAAGACTCCGATCGATAGTCTTATTAGGTGCACACCATGAAACTAAAAACTAAAATTGACGAGGGTCTATTTGGGTGATTTCTCTTTTTTACTTTTTGTAAATTTTTTACAACAATATCACTTTGACTTGTATTTATCACAAAATACTTGAAAATTTAAAAATATTCAAATGTCAAATACTTAAGTGTGAAATGGTATGTGATCTTTCATAATTTTTTGAAACATAAATACTTCTTTTCGTTTTAAGAACATGGAGAAGAAGTGTAAGTAATAGTAGAAATTATAAATAGAAAAGTTATATCCCCAACCACTATATTATAATCATCATCATCGTTGATGTTGTTATTACTACTACTACTACTACTATTATTACTATTTCTCATTTTCTTGACCTTGTTTCTTAGTTTGCATCTAAAACTAACACCTAATATTACAGGAACTGAACAAACAAATCAGATGGTTTCAAGCGTAAATTTTGTGGTCAATAATGGTCCGTTACTGCTGTATAGGCATTATCCTAAAATCAACTCAATAGAATGTCCAATGAGTTCATCGATCATAAAATTATAATAATATGATTGGTCCATGAAGCCCATCAATGGAATGTCTGAAAAGCACATCGATTATGAGTTTTCAATGGGCAGAGCTTAGGTAAAGTTCATGTCACGTGGCAATATTCAACAAGTTTGAGTCAAGAAGGATCCACCGAACAAAGCATACCTAAAGCAAAAGGTCAACAGTAGTTAAGAATCATCCCTAGAGTTGTGCATGATTCAAGACACGAATAGAGATTCTTGTAGAGGATGATCAGGATGCATAATGGAACGATCCATTAAAGTTACAAAAGGAATTAAAGCAAGGGACATCCAACAAGTCACTCAGCACATTCAAAACAGAAACACACAAAGAGCAAGAATCACACAGCATCAAGAGACATAAAGAGCTCCGTGGCACCTAATGTTTTACCAGGGATCGACCCAAATTCAACCTCCTCGGAATTTCGATCAAAGGTTACAATTGCATTGGTGTTTTCATGGCATTAAATGATGTGAAGGAGTAGAGTTTGCTATTTCAAAGATATTGCAAAGCACGTCAGAGAGTTCTTTGGCCAATCAAGACACAGCATCATATGTACGAAACGATGTTACATAGTCAAGAACTCGGTGGCCGGCAAAAGGTCTTCGGTGACGCAACATATTTAATGAAACAATATTATGATGCAAGTGTTTCTCTGCGAAGAGATTGGCGGGCCGGCTGATATTGTTAACGTTAGTTGCGTTAACTTCTCTCTGTCGAAAGCTGTTCGAGTCGATCTTTTAAAATCTCATAATACCTATTAAAATAGTGGCCTCTGCCAAGGCATTTACAGTTCTCGCTATCAGTAAAAGTTGTGTTTATAGTTAGGAGCCAGCTCAAATTTGTGTCCAGGATAGAGGAAACAGCGTCAGTTTAAGTATGACAACTCTTTCCTTGATATAAAGCAAAGAACGAAGATTTTCCACGAGGTTCTTTGATGTATATAATAAATAAAGCAGCAGCTTTTCTTTTAATTATTGTCCAATTTGCTTTTTAACTAATGTGGTGTCCAGAGAGAGATAAACTTGTATTCCGCTCTCTGGAATTGTATAGCAAGATGCATACGATGTCAAATCTTTCTTAGTCTTTCTTGATTGTATTAGAGAGATATTGCACTGTAATACCATAATTTCACCTTTTGTATCGAAAGGTGTGGTCTTTATAGATCACAGTCAGAAGAATCAGAAACTTGTGATTATATAGCAATACAATCTTGATTATTGAAATTCAGGAAAGAGAAATGCGACGACCTAAAGGAGATCGGCAACATCACACAAGCAAAAAACAAAAGTTAATTATGGATATAGTTTAGCTTTTTATCTGATAAAGATTGATAGTTTAAAATCTGCTGATCATTGATTGGCACAAACTAAGAGCTCATAAAATTCCGCTTCACCCTCTACATATCACTATTTATCGAGAATTCAGCGGTTGCAAGTGCAAAGCATTATTTGCATAACTTAACTTTCAATCCTCACGCAGCTCCTGAATTTCCATAATATCTTGCATGCTCACTATCCTATATCAAATCACTATGGTGCTGGAGTAACTGCGCTACCCAGAAGTCATTCTTCATCCCTCTGCAAGCTAATCCTACCAACATAAGGTAAAAAAGTAAAAGAAAACAGAAAACAAAAGGGGAAAAAAAGGAAACAAAGTGCAAACTACAAGAACGAACACATTGTAGTACTAGAGGTTCGGACCAGGAAAGCTCAATTCCCCTTTGCATGGATTGAATATCATCTCCAAGCACACTTCACCACAATTCTCGGAGTGTCGGGATAACTACCGTCTCTGAGATCATCGAACGATAGCTCCAACCTCCGTTTGCCTCAAGCAGGCGACCCCTGGTGGCCAAAGCTGCGCCGGTAACAGCAACAGAAGGAACGTCATTGTCATGATTGTCGCCCATCTTAATCTCCATATGTGAAGTCGTTTCTACTGGGGCAAGAACAGAAGATGCAAGTAAGCATATTTATAGAGGAAGGTAGACATATATATGTGGAGTTAGTGCAGAAAGTTCCGATGTGGGGAAGGAGTTAACTGTTGCATTGTGTTGCACGCATACTGTACAAGTAAAGAGACTTATGTGTGGGGAGAGAGAGAGAGAGAGAGAGAGAGAGAGAGCGGATCTTGATTCCCGCATGCAAAATTTTTACCTCTTTTAACGGAGAAGGCGCGTTTCCAAAGGAGGAAAAGAAGTTTGGAAGGAGAAAAGTGGTGGGGGTGTGTTTGTTTTCTTTGAAGGCAAAAGCACGTTTGCTCTAAAGCTGGGCCTTCCCTTTTCAAAGGCTACTCCAATTTCTTTCAAAAGGGTCCTTTGACATATGTTCATATGGTGTGCGTTTGTTTGAATGTGTCTCGCTTTCTTGATTCGATTTATCTTTTGGTCGGTTTTTCTTGCCAAAGTAACTTTGATCTCAATATAATAGGGTTTCTTTTGCTAATTTTAAAAGTTTCTTCATTTCTTTTAGGGACTTTCTTTTGCTTGTTCAAAAAAAGATATGTTTTTCTAGTGTCTCGTGACGACAGTAATATATTCTTAATTCGGCGGAAATTATCGTGATGTATGTAACGACTATTAAGTGTCGGTGACTTCCATTATTGAGGTACTATCATTTCAAAATAGATACTGTAACGGTCATAATCATTATCATAAATAAATTTTTCAAGATCGAATGATATCTTAAACATTTATTATCAACCATTTATTTATATCTCCGTGTGCTTGTAAGCATGTGCACCAGAGAGATGTGAACTATATGAAATAAAGTGGATGTCATCCTTACATTGTCCATAGGGTTTTTGAAAATAAGTACAAATCATAGTATTTTTTATATGAATCATGGTTCTCCACTCGATATTATTCTAACACAACTAATTTTTAATACCTGAGATGTTTGAGTAATGGTGCCATGCCTGTCATTATTTCAGTTTTCTCATCACAAATCACATTTAATTATACGAAATGAGCATGCATAGAAATTCAATGAATATATATAGAGTCTAACCTAAGACAATTCACCAGTTTAGGCGTTGTTATATATCCAAAAAGTTCACTAGTATTTTACGTTTATATGCATTGTATATAAGGAGTCCTTATCATCGTAATCATGCTGCATTGTATATAAGGAGTCCTTATCATCGTAATCATGCTAAGTTTTTTCATTGAACGATGGGTTGGAGTTTATATAATTGTCAAATGATGGGGCCTTTTGTGTCAAAAGAAATGGGCGACACCCTTCGGCCAGCGGTGGGACCTACGGGTGGGCCCGACCCGACAGCGGGAAAAACATCGACACCTTTTGTCCTCTACCGCCACGGTTTTTTCGGAGAAGGGTGCTGGGGGCCCCACCGGAAGCATATGGACCGTTGGATGATGGGGACAGGGGACCGACGCACCGCGTCGTTACGTGACACGTGGGATATCAAGAGAATGCAGACGCTGTCGACCACGCCGGTCGAGGGGGGCAGGGCCCCCCCAATCAGCTTTCTCGTCCCGCCACCCTCCTTTTTTAACGGTGGAAAACTGAGACTTCGCGTGGACGACAATCAAAGGACTGGGGCCCACATCTGCCTTTTGAAATGACGACAAGGATCGCGAAACCGAAAAAATACATCGGATTAGGATATGGATTGGACGGGACTCGCCTTGGTGAGTCCAATGATTTCAATTTCATGTAAAAAAATCCTAGTACTTTTACCTCGTGACTCTTTCCCTTTTCACAACACAGGAACCTCGTCGACTCCCATGTTGTTTTTTTCAAACTCCCCGATCAAGCTCCGTCGACCATAATGATAACCCGTCGCAGCAAACAATAAATTCCTAATCCAACACATAAATCCAAACTCGTGACATAAGTGCCGAGTAGTATGGAATGTATGAGTCGGGATAATTCAAGCTCGAACGTAATGAATGCTTTAACAGTTCTTCTTTTATTCTTGTTTAAAATAAGTGGTACAGCACGAGGCTATCTATAATTCTAACTAAGGCGAGGAAGTATGGATAGGGATGCATGCATCACTTCTTGGGACGCCATTAGGGTTTAGAAAACTTGTCAAGATTGAAAGGGACGGGGATGGATTTGGGTGCGCATGGGCTGGGTGCATGCAGCAATAACTTGCGTTGGTGGCGACTGGTGATCGTGAGTGGGGGGTGGCTCAGTGCTCTCTCTTTTTCGACCGGCAGTGAAGGCTGAAAGCACAGGAAGGACCAGTACGAGTGATGATGCCCTCGCTTTTTCCGCTTGTTGCTCGGGATATCGAAATCTCACTGCAACCCCACTCGCCAGAAGTGATCCCGCTCTCATCTCCTGATGCGTGCAATCAGAATTGTCTCTAAGTCAAAGACCTATCCGGATGCCATTGATCGCTAGACCATGCTTTTCGTCCTGCCAAACCCGGTTCAGGCCGTGCTTTGCATTGGCCGAGCTCATTGATGGATTGGACTGCGTTGCGCGCCGGTGCTCTCAATTTGTGCCATTAGAGGTGATCGGGTCCAAAATGATTAGGTTTCAAAGCTAGAACCCGAAATCTACCCTATTTGCGTTGAACCAATTCTAAAACCTATCTTGTTTTCTGGATCTGGTTCGAAGTTTACACGAGAACATGTTTTTTTTTTTTTTTTTTTTTTTGGTTCTTTTTTATAGCAAAATAATATGAGATTATGAACAAGAAAACTATTCAAAATAAAAGATGAACAATATAGAAATCCCACTACCACTCGCGATGGCGCAGTTGGCTTCGGAGCTCCTCCCCCTCACGAAGGGGAGGAGTTTGAATCCCAGAGACGTCGCGTTCGCGCGACTCAAACGCAGCTGGGTCTGCGGTGGTGGTGGCTCAGTCTGCCCCGAGTTTACGTCTAGGGTGCCGGTCGACGGCGGTTCCCGGGTCATAAAAAATATATATATAAAAATCCTTATTTGCCAAAAAAAAAAAATCCATAAGATGAATACGTAATCACATACAATTATAAATGATTAAAAATTCAAATATATAACATAAAAGATAAATTATAAAACTCCATTTTCATTTATCCATAAAAATTTAAAAGAAAAGAAAAGGCTGGCGAGGAGTTCCGAGGATAAATAAAGAACAAATGAGTGCTGAGGTTAGAATTTAAGAAAAAAGAAATTAAAATTTTGGCTTTTTAGCTTATAAAACTAATTTCAAAATAAGGCGGTCTAGTCTAGTTCTTATGTGGGAATTTACTCGAAACCTATACTTAAACCGGTTCCAAAAATTTGAAACCTGTTCCTAGACTCATTTCAAGTTTCAATGAGAACCAGTTCCCAAGTAGAACCGTTTGGTAGCACACGCCTATGTGCCCGTCATGCTCACGCGGTTTTTGCCTTCCAATAGAAATTTATCGATATGAAAAGTACATCATTTGCGACATCTCTATTGATTTTTTTGGTCGGTGATCTCTATTGATTGGTTTATACATGAATATGAAATTCTCCCGAGTCCCCCAATACAAGAGAAAGGTGCCAGATGGGTCGCCCCCGGAACGATTGGGTCGGGCCGTTCTGGCCCTTCTCTCGCGGGCATTACGCATCACAGCCTTATGGTTGCCACGAGCCCATGCCTACGCCGCTCACCTCGGGCCATCATCATCATCATCATTTCGGGCTCACCTCACGGGTCGGCCCACATCCTTGGGCGGATCCGGCCCAACGAAAGTTAGCCCCGTCGCCCTTCGCCGCAGGCGCGATGCTTAAACCCTCACCACCACCGTCGCGAGCTTCCGTTGCAGAGCGGCGAGCGAGCAGGCGAAGGCGGCGATGGCGACGTCTCGAGGCAGAGCGGCGGTGCTCGCATCCATCCGGCTCGCTAATTCGCTGCCATCGTCTCGAGGGGGCGCGGCGCGGGCGCACCTGGCTCCGGTCGGTCGTTCGTCTCCGTCTCCGTCCCCATCTCTCCCGTCCGCCCATCCTCACGCTCTCCTCTCAAATCTCTGCCAAGGATTTCCCTTCTCGACCAAACCCGACTCAGTCTTGGATCTGGTCGTGGCCAACCGGTGGTCTGCTGAGCTGGAGAGCCAGCTCGGAGACATCAACCCGGCGTTGAACCACGAGGCGGTCGTGTACGTTCTGAAGAAGCTGGACAGAGACCCGACGAAGGCTTCCGGTTTTTTCCACTGGGCTAGTGGGCGAGATGGATTCTGTCCGAGCTCTTCTCTTTATAGCATGTTGCTGAGGATTCTGGGCAAGAAGGAGTCGATGAAGCAGTTTTGGTTTACCCTGAAGAAAATGAAGGAGCAGGGGTTTTACCTCGATGAAGAAACGTATGTGACCATTTTGGGGGCGTTCAAGAAAGAGAAGATGGCCAGCGATGCGATGGGTTTGACCCATTTCTATAAGAGGATGATCGAAGAGAACGGTAGGGACAGCGTCGTCAAGAAATTGGTCGAGCTTGTTCTGGGGAAGGAGTGGAGTAGTGAAGCTGAGAAAGCGTTGGCAGATATGAACGTGGCTTTCTCGGATACCATGGTCATAAGGGTCTTGAAGGAGTTGAGGAATAGCCCGGCGAAAGCTCGGAATTTTTTTGATTGGGTCGGAAGACGCCCCGATTATAAGCACAATGCCGTCACGTATAATGCGATCGCAAGAGTCCTCGGACGGGAGGATTCCATTGAGGAGTTTTGGAGCGTTGTCGAGGAGATAAAGAGTCTAGGTCATGAAATGGACCTTGACACATACATAAAAGTTTCGCGGCAATTACAGAAGAGTAAGATGATGCACGACGCGGTTAAGCTGTACGAGTTCATGATGGATGGTCCTTACAGGCCCTCGGCTCAGGACTGCAGCACGCTATTGAGAAGCATCTCTGCAACTGAGAAGCCGGATTTAGACTTGGTGTTTAGAGTTGCGAGAAAATATGAATCCACGGGGAATTGCCTCTCCAAAGCTGCCTACGATGGGATTCATCGGTCTTTGACGAGCGTTGGGAGATTTGATGAGGCGGAAAAGATTGTTCAAGTCATGAGAAATGCTGGGTACGAGCCTGACAATATCACACATAGTCAATTGGTTTTTGGACTCTGCAAGGCGAAGAGATTGGACGAAGCATGTGAGGTGCTCAATAAAATGGAAGAACACGGATGTATTCCGGATATCAAAACTTGGACCATCTTGATTCAAGGTCACTGTGCGGCTAATGAAGTCGATAAAGCGCTATTCTTGTTTGCTAAAATGATGGAGAGAGGGATTGATGCCGATGCCGATCTACTTGACATTTTGATCAATGGTTTCATCAGTAAGAGCAGGATTGATGGCGCCTACCAATTGTTCGTTGAATTGATCAAGAAGGCTCATGTAAGACCATGGCAGGCTGCGTACAAGAATTTAATTGACAAGCTTTTGGGAGTAAGAAAGTTTGATGAAGCAATGGAGCTTCTTCGGCTGATGAAGAAACAGAATTACCCAGCATATCCAGAGCCTTTTGTTCAACATATTTCAAGGTTTGGAACTGTGCATGATGCTTCTGAGTTCTTGAAAGCTTTGAGTGTCAAGGACTATCCGTCGATATCGGCTTATGTTTACGTTTTGGAGTCTTTCTTTAAGGAAGGCAGACACTCTGAAGCTAAAGACTTGCTTTACAAGTGCCCTCATCATATTCGTCAACATCCTAAAGTCAGTGTTCTTTTCGGTTGAGCAGAGGTTTGTGGTCATATCATGAAAAACTAATTTGTATTCATATTCGACAAATCCATTTTGGCAGCTTTGGATTGATGAATTTGGTCATGGTATCATGAAAAATGCTGTCATAGTTTATCATACCATGTCCTCAAAATGACTCTCAAATCATAAGGCTTTGTTACCATCTAGTCGATACGGCCATGTGAACCATATGGAAGCAACTTGTCTGGTGGTTTTGGTACATGTAGCTTGATTTATATCTCTTCCTTATTCGGAAAGGATGGACTCTTAAAGTCATTTGTTCTTCTGTCAGTTGAATCCTGTAAATTTATGGTTTGGTAAGACCACCCGGTTCCTGCACTGAGATGCTTCATCCGGTGTCTCTACTTCAATTCTTTAGTTTACTATATTTGCTATGCCCTTGCAGGTCGATTCGTTTAAGCTCCAATATATAACTTCCCCCGAGTTTGTAGGAAGTTTAATTTGTGATGAATCAGACGTTCGTCTTTCCTCAGAACGTAAATTCATTTATGTAGTGTGTGTACCGAGACATGAAAGTCTCCTTTTGCTATCAAGCAGAGGGACAGTACCCAAAGCCTTGTTACAGAGCAACTATAAACTACTGTGTAAGAAACTATGACCCTCACCTTAACACTGTAAATTACTACTACATGCCATGACCAAATTTATTCCTGCATGAACAACGCTGGGGCATTTGGATGCCCGTTAGAACTGTCTGAAGGTCCTCCATTTCCTCACCTGAAGCCTCGTCGGCTTTTGCCAAATAGAGCCATCAGCATCAGCTTCTAACTCAGCAGATCCTCCACGGCCTTCATTCTTTTTACGGT
This sequence comes from Eucalyptus tenuipes, assembly GCA_014182365.1. Lineage (NCBI taxonomy): Eukaryota > Viridiplantae > Streptophyta > Magnoliopsida > Myrtales > Myrtaceae > Eucalyptus > Eucalyptus tenuipes. The sequence continues at coordinate 18,569,728 of CM024547.1, forward strand.
CCCGCTCCGACGCTGGCTCGACCTGCTGCCGAGGAAGATTATTCTGGTACTGGCCGAGGGGAGCCCTGTTTCGGACTTCGTTGGAGGCCGGCTCATTCTTGAAGGCTCCGTACACGTTTGGGTATTGAGGGATGTCGGGATTGACGCTGAGCGTCTTTACCATTCTCGAGATGTGTTCGAGGTAATCATCGGAGGTGGTGTTCCAGCCAGGGATAGACCTGGGACTATTTTCTGAGCTTCGACGCATGTTTTCGCCTTTGCAGTGGTATACCGAAGGAAGTTCCATTTATACGTGAAGGGGAGAGATGCTTGTGCTATATTCTTGAAGTGACACTGACGGCATCCGATTCCCTTATATCTATATTTGAACCACAGAACAAGAACATGTGCGGAACGTACCCAGATATAGGGCGGCATCCAAGGCTTCTTGGAGATTTATTCCTTGACCGATACGTCATAAACTTGACACTTAATCGTGTCATAATGCGCCAGATATTTTTTTCCTTTTTTGTCTCTAGAAGATGCATCACTTGGTTTTAATATCCTTTTAAAAGTACCAGATATATATTTAAGGGATGGTAGGAGATTCTGCATATATCCCTATTATCCTGTAAAGCTTATAGATAGACCTGTGTACTCTTTATTCGATAATGAACAGAATATTATATTTTTCTATCATCACAATCCTCAACTTCGATATCGTACGCGTATAAATAATATGGATAGATTTTATCCATTACAACAAAAAGTAAAGATAAATGATATGGATAGATTTTATCCATTGCAACAAAAAGTAAAGATAAACAATATGGATGTTCGAAGACAATTTTGACCAAATAGTAAATATTCCTCTTGCTCAAAACCCACAAGAGATTCAATCTAATCCACTAGTCAAAAGTCGTATAATGCTTGACCCCTTGATATGTAGGAGCTCTGAAAGAGTACGTGATGGACCCTCCAACACCGCTGTGCCCTAGGCTCCTAGCCCTACGAGGTGACCGATCCCGCGGTAAGCCACGGCCTCCAAGTCCAAAGCGGGCGAACCGGAGGGTGGATTCACAGCCCGCCTCTCGTCCGCGTCGTAGCGGAATGGCCTGCTAGTTGGTGGGAAATCATGGGCAATGGTTCCTCCGGGCCCTTTGAATCTGTTCTCCATGCCACAGGTGAGATGTTAATTAGAAGCCGGCCACCTAGCGATTCCCTACAATTATCAATGTGGGCATGATTAGAAGAAAACATAGAATCATTAAATCCCACAATAGCATATCGAAAATGCTGGTGCTGGTATTTCTCTAAAGTGGTCCATAAAAAATTCATGAAATGATTTAACTTTTTCTCTGAAGTCCCTTGAAAAAGTTGTTCCAAACGAATTCTTAGTAACTTTTGGAATGTGCTTTTTTTCCTTATTCAAGCAAGGGCAGGGAGGGGGTTAGGCGTTTTCCATGTTGTCTTAGAATGTTTCTCACCATTGTAAATCCGATCATTTAGAGGATTAATAACGTCTTGAAAGACTAGTTACGGCCCCATTCCATCCGAAAAACAAAGGACTGATTCCAGAGGCTGAAGCGACATCAGCCCGAGCATTAGGCTTCTCCTAACGTTTTCAACTTACTATGTTCTTGACTTCTTAATTAGAAATAATAATTGTAAAATAAAAAAGACAATCCTTATACATGTACGCCACATTTCTGAAAATTGCAAAATAATTCCTATTTGTAAGAATAATTATGACGAGTTAATGTTTCGGTATCTTGACTACACTGACGCTTTAGATTTGGTACCGTGAGATTGGCCATTTAGGGTTTCCCTCAAAGAATTTGTAGTGGGACACCGCATGGAAGGAGCCGAGACCACGGAGGTTCTGGCCTTTCTTGTTGGGCTCCATCCAAGTGGTCCCATTCATTGACGATATCCGACACGCCACACCGCGGCATCATCATTTTCAAAACCGTCTGAGGATCCAAGGTTCTAGTAGCATTTAGATGATGATTGAGCTGATATACCTTGATGGCATGCTCTAGCAAATCGTTGAAGTCGTCATCACCAGCGTGGACCGAATGCTCAGATTGGTTGTAGTTCAAGCAGTGTTTAGATGATGATTGAGTTGATGCATCTTGACTACGTGCTCTAGCAAATCGTCAAAGCCGTCATCGCCAGTGTGGATCAAATGGTCAGATTGGTTGTCGTTCAAGTAATCGAATTTCTCGAGTTATTACTTGAGCTCGCAAATACCTAGGGCGTGGTCGTCCTCGTGGCATCCCTCAAGGTGCTTGAGGAAATCAAAGGCTGATTTGGTTTGCACATGGGAATGTGCTAAAACGGCATGGATGGTGAGAAGGAGGAGAAGCAAGTGGGAGAAGGTGGAATGGGGTTTGTTAGGCCATGTTTAGTGACGTTTCTATTCCCCTATTTTTTTTTTTTTTTTGTTTTGTTTTTAAAACAATAAAAAAAATAGAAATCCATTTGGAAAAGTCAATTAATTTTTATATTTCCCGAAACAGATCAGTGGTCAATGAATAGATTTAGAACATAAATAAAAAATAGAAAATCTTACTTCTTCCTAGGAATAAAAAAGAGGAAATAAGTTCATTTCCGAAAAACAAACTCGACGTAACCCAATGCTTGTCCTTACAAAATCGACACAAAGTTCAATCACCTAACCTGATCCAAGTCTCCATTTTTCATAATAAAATAAGAAAAAATCAGAAATTTAGCGAGAATTTTAGAAATTAGATTTTGAGTGGTTTTACTAGATTTTAGTGTTAATTCTAGTTTAGCATTAAAAAAGTGAAAATATTTTGATGAAAATGAAAATGAAAATTGGATTCAAAATTAAATAAGCTTTTAGGGTTTTGATATATGAATTTTTGAATGCCGTTTTCTTTTAGAAACAAGACTATGTCGTGAAAGTTTGGCAACTCCAAGCAACACTTGCTTGTAGCTAAAAAAGCTCAAAAGGTTTATGTACCTGTTTATTGTAATGTCCAAAAATTTATTATCAACTTCCTTTATATTGTGAGTTATAAATTAGTGGGACTCTCAGCTACCATTTTGGGCCGTCCATCTTCGATTAACTATTACGTTGGATTTTCTTAGGCCATCTTAGAATATCTTGATCAATTAAATAATTACAAAAGTCCCATTTTATTCAAAAATGAAATGCCAAGTCTCCACTGATATTTTAATAATTAAATGAAAAAAATTGGAAAGAGAAATTTTTAGGGTTGCATCGGACGTATTCCTGTTCTTTTTTTTATTAGGAATATAAATTTTATGTAGTTATCCAATGCGTTCTTCTACTCATAAAATCATCCAAGGAATAGACATAGAAAAAACTATTTCCGAATAAAAATTATTTCCAAAAAATATAAATGTTCCCAAATGCATTCTTAGGCTCCATTTGATAAAGTTTCAATTTTTATTTTTATTTTTTTGTTGTTCATTGGAATAGAAAAAGAACAAAAATCCATTTGGTAAAATTAGTTAATTTTTTTATTTTCTGAAATAAAAAAATTCACTAGGGAATATATTTAGAACAGAAAAAGAAGTATAAAAAGTTGGTTCTTATTCTTAAAAACAATTTCCAAAATAAGTCATTTTCTTTCTTTTCTTCTTCTTCCTCTTCTCATTGGTCGTCACCATTGCCGCCAGCTACTAGTCGTCAATTGCCAGTCGCTGCTCATCGGCCATACATCACTGGTCATCATCGGAAGAAGAGAGGAAAAAATAAAAATCTCAAAAAATTATTTAAAAATTAAAAGAAATTTTACGTCGAGAGAAAAATTTGTGGGTCATTTAGAATGCATTACTATTCTTTCTTTTAAAAATTTTGTACAGTTATCAAATATATTATTTTACTCAAAAACTATTCTAGAAAATAAAAATAAAAATAAAAAAAGTTATTTCTAATAAGAAATTGTTTCTGAAAATAGAAATATTATTAAATGCACTCTTAGTGGTCATGGCTAATTGATTAACACACTATTCTCAGCTAGACAAATTAATTCGATGAATGTTGTTTCTGTAGTTGCATATTTCTCAAGTGCGTCCACTTAACACATGAGAAGGTCGACAAGTTGAAAGGTTCATGGGGCAAGAAAAAGGTGCAACGGGACAACGATTATAAATAGGTCATCAAAGCAGACGTGTAAGGACCGGGAAGTGGAAAATTTTATTATATCAAACTCGTTCGTAATCGTGGTGTGTACATCTTCGTAAGACTTAGAAAAATTGACCTAAATATGAGTTGAAAGCAAGCAATGTGTGAAGGAGAAGTTGTGGGTAGTTCCAGAAGACGTGTGTAAGGCATTCTTAAAAGATTTCTTATGACCTTCGTGATAGGACATGAGTAGGATATAAATGGTGAAAAAAGAAAATGCGTTGTTATCATCATTGATTCAAAAGTAATATGGATTGCGTTAGGCAAAATGGGGGAAGCGTGGAACAAACTCAAACAATCGAGCAAGAAAAATAAATGATGAAATTAAACCAACCACGAAGGAGCTACATGATTTGACCGGCGTGCCTACTCTCACAGGAAGAGGATAAGGAAGAGAATGTTCGACTATAATCAAGATTAAGACAATGCAATTGCTAGTATTATACCCTTAATAAAGTGTTCCCCAACCCAAATTACACTTCAATATTTTAACAACGATCAACATCAGATGAGAGATCCACATGTGTTTGCTCAAACACTCTCAGTCCTTGGAACTTCCTAGATCTTTCTCTCGACTTAGACTTGTCGTACTGATTAATAAATTTGGTCAAAAACACTTATTTAAAAATCAATCCCTTGCGCCTTCGGGCGTCGACCTAAAGAGGCACAGACGTCAAATTTCAATAAAGTTGCGGTCCCTTTCGGACGTCTGGAAAGAGATATGGCTGGACATCTGAAGTCCAATGAATCTTCGAGGCTCGTCCTGGTGGTCGGACGTCCGAAAAGCAATTTCAGACCTAGGGTGGTCGATCCAAAATCCTCCACTTATTCCAAAAGTCCATCCCTTTACTTGGAAAGTGCGACTTCCATCCTCGCACACACGTAACATCTTTTGCTCACTCCGGGTGCCCTCGAGTCGGTTCCAATCTAAACTAGGTCCAATTTTTTAGCCCCATTCAATTGACTGAAAAGATAATTCTTTGAGAAGACCCAGAAGAGAGTAAATTTACGATAGAGAATTCAAGAACAAAAGATCGGTGGACGTGAGTTTTCTGTCTGTACAGAATAAAAGGGAATGTATATTATTGCATACGACAGACATGGCACTCCGTTCTTTGTGAATGCTTAACGTATATGTGCTTATTTAACTCGTAGTTGGTTATTTTCACTCAAAATACACCTTTTGAAATAAGATAGAAGCACAAGAGGGACAAAGTCCGAGTGTATTGTTATGGCCAGATTTGGATATAGACACAAAATGAATGTTCATACACTAGTATAAATAGAGTATAGACACCGAATGAATAGTATAGACACCGAATGAATGTTTGACGGTGAACTTTTCTTTTAGTCCAATTCGAACGACCCGAAAGCAGAAAACAAGTTGATATAAATTTGTCATGAAAGCAAGATGTGAACATTTGACATTAGTCTTTTACTAGTGAACTTGAAGACAAATGTCCAGATGTAATGACTGACGACATTATGATTAATTGTCGAGTTTACAGCCTCGTAATGGCCTAAAAAAAAAAGCATGACTTAGCCAAGTCAATTATTTTAGTAACGTTCAGCCTAAACATCCTTCACTTAATATGCTCAAGTGAAAGATTGAATATATACTATAACCTAGTCAAACGCCGTACAAGGTTTTGATTCCCTGAACATCATCGCCATGCAAGCCCTTGCTGACTCCGGTACTGATGGAGGGATACATTATGGCACCCGCGACTGAGCTATGCCCTAACCCAAGAAGATGGCCGATCTCATGCAAAGCCACGGTCTCCATGTCGTAGGAACCACGGACTGGACCCACGGACCACGGCTCGTCCCCGTCGTAGTGGAACATACCGATGGTCGGTTGAAACGCGTGGGCTATGACTCCACTAGGGCCGTCGAATGGGGCGCCGTCGCCATGGTCCCTCCTCGCGAACGCGATCGTGATGTCCGCGGACCCATAGTTTTGGGATTGGGAGAATGTGAAGTGCGTTGCAGAAGCCCACGTCTTGAAAGCCCGCGAGACGGGGCCCACCACGTCGTCCCGGGTCCCGGGATAGAAGGCATAGGTGAGGTGGTACTTTGAGGATGGCCATTTGGGACTCCCCTCAAAGAAAGTGAAGTGGCCAACGGTGTGGAATTTATTCGAGCCGTGGTGGGTCGTTCTCTTGCCGGACCGCATCCGGGAGGTGCCATTGACGATATCCGCCACGCCACACCGAGGCGTTGTCATCATAGTCACCGTTTGGGAATCTAAGTTCCCGGTGACCTCCAGATGGTAGTTGAGCTGGTACGTCTTGACGGCGGACTCCAAAAGCTCATCAAAGTCCTCGTCGTTGGCATGGCCCTGTAGGTTGGATTGGTTATAGTTCAAGTACCCGAATTTTTCGAGGTATTGCTTGAGCTCGTGGAGGCCCTTGACCTTGTCCCCTTTGTGACATCCTTGGAGATGCTTGATGAACTCAAAGGGGTTTTGCTTTTGGTCATTGGAGTGGGCTAAGACCGATTGAAAGAAGAGAGAAGAAACAATAAGCAGGCATGAGATTGTGGACAAGAAATTAGGATATGCCATTGCGGAAATTCTCGAGAGATTGCACTTTGCTTTGGATGGTACTGTGTGTGCATTTGCCATCCCTTGCGAGATTCTATTTATAGGCTTTTTCCAGTTGTGGAAAGATAAGAAAGTTCTTGGCATCGTGTCGCTCACGGCCATAACAGGGTCGTGACGTGAGGAGAGAGAGAGAGAACGAGTCCACTTTGTGAAATGTTCACGGTCATTCACCACTTTTCAGATCTTCGCAAAATGAAAATCTAGAAAACGTGAGAAGCTAATGAGAAGCTTCTGAGGGGTCGAGCAGACCCCTGCCTAACAAAAGACCTTCACAGTCGTCTCCTCTATAGCTATTATCTATTTAATCCTTTCATTATATTCCTAGCAATGTTTATAGTATTGTCATATTGTTAATTAGAAAAATGGGCACCAGCAGCAAATTCCGTGAACCAACATAAACGCGTCGTTTATACATTCGCTGGCGTTGATTATTCTATTCACAGTGGACAGAATAGAATTGCTTTTGTTTTTCACCCCATTTGCTTTTGTAAAATTGTGCTAAAAGATATACAGTCAAAGCAAGCTGGTCTTGGTGACTTTGACTTTGACTTTGACTTTGCTTCTCGTCCCACTAACTAAATTTGCCAACTAAAAGCTTCGCAGGAGCCCGTGAACGTTGGAAGTGATTCGTGGCTTGCAATCTCGTTCCATTTAATTAATAATTAACCTTGATTTTAAGAAAAATAAAATAAAATGGGGATGATAATCGTGAGAATACTAATTAACGATCCTGTTCAATTCCCCTTGTACAATTCCTCCCTCACAACTGCTAACGTAGAAAAATTTGGCTCCTTTCATGTATGAACGTGTTGACACGAAAAAATGCCAAGTCTTTGACCATTGACTCGGACTAGAAGAGAATGAACACAATTCGACAGAAGAAAAATTGGCTGAGTGCTGAAAGCTTTTAGTTGGCAAATTTAGTTAGTGGACGATTAAACTAGTTTTAATTGACAGAAAATACGATTTAAAATAATTAAGTTTAGGAGTATAATGACGACAGGCAAGGTTGACTCTGTGACAAACGAGTGATGTAGCTGTTGACAGAGTGATGATGGAGTAACCATTTAAGTGTTGGAGCCAACAGTTTTGGATGTAACTTGTCATGAAGATAACTGCAAAAGGGGAACTTAATGCAACCATCGAGTAGTGGAGTCAAGAAGTTCGTGAGAAACTGATTGTGACAATTGTAGAGAAGCGGAGGAGACATAACTATCGAAGTAGTGGGGATGACACAACTGTTAATGTAGTGAAGACATGGCCGTCAAAATGACAGAGTGGATTCCTTTTGTAAATAGAGATTGCTGAATTGTAAGTCATGTGAGGTGTGTTCTTTCCTTCTTCTTTTTTACTGTTGTTAACTATCAGTAGTAGGTACAGACACTTGTACTGTAGTTTGTAGAAGAAAATGTTGATCAATTAAAAAACACCAGCTGTTCAATTTTATTTTCTTGTTTATATTTAAATTTCCAGCACCTTTACATTATTGGACATGATTGTCTTCACTCTTAGTACTTTTAATTTTCTCGTCGTTTGTGTTGCCTATCCAAGAATTAACAAAGGACCTTTCATGTGACATGGTTTATATCTTTTTGCTAATTGGAAAGGATGGACTCATAAAAATATTTTGTTCTTTTGCCAATTGTTTCCTATAAGTTACAATTTAGTAAGATCACTCGGTTCCTGTACTTAGTTGCCTCATCTGGTGTCTGTACTTCAGTTCTTTTGTTTACTACGTACGCCATTCCATTGTAGGTCAATCCGCTTGAGCTCCAATTCATTACTCCCCCCCAAAACAAAAAAAAAAAAAAAAAAATCACTTATAAAGTCTTCTTAGACAAGAAAAATCTCCATTACTAGTACTAGCCAAAATTTGCTATGAAGCAGGGGGATAGTACTCAAAGCCCTGTTACAGAGCAAGTATAATACTATAAAGAAACCATAACGCTCACTTTAACACTATAAAGTACTACTACATGCCATGACCAAATTCATTATTCTTGCATGAACACTAGCGCATTTGGATGCCGGTTAGAACCGTTTGTGGATCTTCCATTTGCTCCGGCGAAACTTCCCCTTCTTTTGCTTAACAAAGCCATCGCCATAAGCTTCAAACTCAGCCAATCTTCCACGAGCTTTGTTCTTTTTATAATCCCTCTCCGACACTGTTTCGACCTTCTGCTGAGGAAGATCATCCAGACAGTGGCTGAGCGAAGCTCCGTTTCAGGCTTTGTAGATCGGCACCGACACTGCTTCAACCTTTTCTGCCGAGGAAGATTGTTCTGGTTCTGGCCAAGCAGAGCCCCCTTCCGGATTCATTAAAGGCCCGCCCATTCTTAAAGGTAATCATCGGAGGTGGTGTTCCCGCCAGGCATACGCCTGGGAGTATTGTCGAAGCTTTGATGCATGTTTCACAGTTGAGGTGGTACAGTGAAGGAAGTTCCATTTATAGATGAAGGGTGAGATACTTCTGCTATGTTCTTGAGGTGACATTAGTGGCATCTGATTCCGATACCATAAAGTAGAACAGCAAAGCAAGAACATGGGTGGATGGTACCCAGAAATACGGGGATATGGAAGGCGTCTTGGAGATTGACGTTTTAAAGTTGATGATTAATTGGGTTGACATGCGTTAGAAGTGTTAAGAACAGCAAGAACAGAAGCTCTACTGATGCTATTACTGATATCAGTAAGAACAGGGGAAGTAAGATATACAAGAGCAACGAAGAGAAAACATATGAAGAAGAGGAAGTAGAGAATATAAATGCTGCTGAGAAGAATGAGAAGAAAAGGGGCTACTGTTAGTATCAAAGAAAGAAAAAGAAGACAAAGATAAGAGTGATAATCTGTAAAGTGAGCTAGAAGCTCTATATTGGGATACTCTGTTTCGAACACTCTGTATAATGCTGCAAGTCTTGGCAAGTCTCGGTAGTTAGTCTGGTGTACTTCAGTTCTGGAAGTTAGTTAGTTTTTGCTTCAGTTAGTTAGTTTTCATTTCTTCAACTGCTCAATACATGTAAAACAGTTTCCAGAGATAGCCATTGTATATAAAAAGGCTAACTCTCGTGATTGTAAATAAGCGAGAGAAAAAGAAAAGAATAGAAAGAAGTTTTCCATCTCAAGATCTCTCTCTTTTGTTCTTTCATCCCAAGATTTCCTATTTCTTCTTTGCGCATAAACTTCTTCATGGTATTAGAGCAGTGGTCGATCATCCTTATTGGATAGTTTGCATGAGCATTTGATCGCTTGTGAAATCAAATCGAAGGTGTTGTAGCTTAGGGGTTCTCTGCTCGTTGGATCTGGTCTTCTGATTACCGAATCTAACTTGATCTGAAGCTGACGGCAACCGCGGTGACGACGGTGGCGAATCTGGTTTGGCGGATCTTTCTCGGTTTGGGGCGAAGATCGGCGACATCGGTGACATCGGCCGCGGCGGTGATAGTGATTCCCGCTCTGTGGCTCGATTTGCTCTCTTCTTCTTGATTGCTCTCAAGGATTAGCGTCACTCGATCGGGAGCTCGAAGCGCGAAGCTCAGATTCGTGCTGAGTTTTGAAGGTCTCGACTCGGCTTCGAGGGTAGAGATCGAGGCCGATCAACCGAATTTCGTCGGACTCCTTATTCATCCATTGAAGTTGCGGATTCAACCGAAGCCACTTCCCCAAGCGCTATAGCTATGCATCCTGAAGAAGTCATCTCGATCTTTGCATAAAAATGGCTGAATCTCGGACATTGAAGTCGATTCAAAGCTTCGTTGATCTATGAGACATCTATATCTTCCAACAGAGATACGTGAGTTGGTATTTCTCATCTATATCTAAACCTTCATCATCGAAATATACTCGTAGCAACATACCGCAAAACTAGTAGAGTTTGTGTTTGCAACTAAAGTTGTTCGAAGATCGGAAGAGTAGAATGGCAGCAAGAAGTTTGAGATATCCATTTCCTATTCATGTTAATATCTCGAATTTTGTTACCATCAAATTAGGCGAGGATAATTTCCTTCTATGGCAAGCTCAATTCTATAGATTCTTAAGGAGCCAAGATCTGTTTGGTTTTGTGAATGGGGAAATTCCACCACCTGCAAAGACATTGCAGGTCGAAGAAGGAGGTCAAACTTCTGAGGTTCCTAATCCTGATTATAATGACTAGATAAAAACAGATCAGCTTGTATCTTCTTGGATTAGTGGTGCTATATCAGAAAATATACTCGGCTTGATAATTGGCTTAGATCTTTGCTTATGAAGTTTGGCAAACTCGCTAAATCGGTTTACACAAAAAGTCAATAGCTAAGGAGTTCGAGTTAAGAGGAAAACTACAGGCTTGCCAGAAACGTGAACGAACATTATCAGCATACCTTAGGGAGTACAAGTCAATATGTGATCAATTGAATGCCATAGGAAAACCGGTTGATGAAATCACAAAACTATTTGGAGTTAGGAAGGCCGGGATCGAGTATGAAAGTTTTAAAACTACAATCTATTGCTTAAAGCCCCAACGAGAATATGATGAAGTAATCTCACACTTAGAAAGATTCGAAGCCGGGTTCGAGAATTACTCTTTAAATCGGTTCAATCCTAACCTAGCTTACTATGGCCAGAGGAAAACTGAAGCTATACATAAAGAAGAGGTTGACAGAGAATATATACAACAGAATACTATCCTTAGAGGATCAAGAACAAATAATCGTGGAGGACGAAATTATGAAAGAGGAAGAACATATAATGCCATATACAGGAACTTTGGTTATCCTGGAAGAAACATGAGTTATAGAAATAATAACTCAAACTATGAACAAGAAAATCAGCAGTTCAAACAACTCAATACCTCCTCTGGCTTGGGTCATGTTCAAGGATTTAGACCATACAATGTATCAGCACAAAGGTATTCTGATACCAGGTCATATCCTGCATCAAATTCAACTCTTCACAAAAAGGTGCAGGTGGAGAAAGCAGCAGAACACACTCGACTTGAGTGTCAAATCGTAAGAGGCCTGGTCATGATGCCTTACATTGTTGGTATCGGTTTGATAACTCCTATCAAGCTGAGGAGATACCAACAGCACTAGCAGCACTACATATTGAGGAGGCAAATGATCAAGAATGGTATCCAGACACTGGAGCAACAGCCCATATTACCTCTAATGCTGGTATACTTCATAGTCTTTCTAAAAATAACAATGCGATCTGAGTCATGATAGGCAATGGTCTGTGTTTACTGTCAAATACATTGGTAATGCAATACGAATACGCAATTGATGCCTTGCCTCTAAATGATGTCTTTGATTGTTCCGAGATTAAGAAAAATCTTCTATCGTGTCAAAGTTAAGCGATGATTACCCCTGTTCCTTTATCTTTAACAAAGCGGTGTGTATATCAAGGACAGCACCACCAACACAACCATGAGGCTAGGAAGCAAGGTTAAAGGGCTGTACAGAGTAGACCCTCATGCTGCAAAAGTCTACTTCACTCAAAGACAAAGAATTGTTGCAGAAAGTATCTGGCATCAACGACTGGCTCACACAAATCAGAATATCTTGAAGCATTTGAGGAATCAAAATCTGATTCGGTACAACAAAGAACCACGGTCTGTATGTAGAAGTTGCCAAATAGCTAAGAACCTTTGCTCTACCTTTTCCATTATCAAATTCTACAGCTACAAAACCTCTAGAACAAATTCACTTTGATGATATCGGGGGCCTTCTCCAATTAAATCTTTTCGAGTTTCAAGTACTATGTCATTTTTGTTGACAATTTCTCTCGGTTCAGTTGGATATATCCATTAAAGCTGAAGTCAGATTTCTATAGTATTTTTCTCATGTTTCAAAAGTTAGTAGAAAATCAGCATAGCTGTAAAATCAAGACTTTCCAGTGTGATGGTGGAGGAGAGTTTATTAGCCAAAAATTCAGAACTCACTTACAGAATTGTGGCATTCAACAGCATATCTCCTGTCCATATACACCTGAGCAGAATGGAATACCTGAAAGGAAACATCGACATATAGTTGAACTTGGTTTGGCTATGCTATACCATGCAAAAATTCCATTAAAGTTTTGGGTAGATGCATTTGCAACAGCCAACTACATTGTTAACATTCTTCCTACTCAAAAATTACAGATGCAGTCTCCCTTCAGCAAATTATATCAACATAAGCCAAGATATGACCATCTCAGAACCTTTGGTTGTGCTTGCTATCCTTGTCTTCGACCATATGCACAGCACAAGCTTGATCCACGATCTCTAACCTGTGTCTTTCTAGGATACAGTGATCACTATAAGGGATATCGATGTCTTGTCCCTACTACTGGTCATGTCTACATTAGTCGACATGTAGTATTTGATGAGAATTTCTTCCCTTTCTCTCGAAATTAGCAACGGTTTATCCCTCCTACACACACTTGTATAAGTTGTGGACGAAGAAGAGCGAGTTCCTAGCTCCCTCCACTACGAGATCACATAAAACATTCAACTTCTCGGTATACGGGCCGGGAACAAGAATCCACGGTGAGCAAACAAATGGAATGGTCTCACCGAATGCACTGAGAACAAGCGGTTTCTGTTTCTCCGGTGAATTCCCTATGGATCAAATGTCCACCACCACTCAAAGCATAGTCCATAACGAGTTGAAATACTGTTCCCATAAGCGAGACAACGAGATGGACCAGATATGGAACAACACACTTCAAATAATCGACAAATTCACAAGGTGCATTACCTACTCACCCTATGCGAGACTAGGTCTAAGTCGGCATTATCAAGACCAATCCTCGATATGCATGTCTTGCTATATATGAAGTACCTTTTGAACCAAAAACAATCAAATCGGCCTTAGCACATAAAAGGCTGGTATAAAGCAATGACGAAGAGATGGATGCACTTTATCGAATAAAACTTGGGAATTAATCCCTCGGCGGTCAAATGAATGTCATTGGTTTGTAAGTGGGTATTTAAAACAAAGCTCTTGGTGATGGTAGCCTTGATAGACTTAAGGCTCGGTTGCTAAGGATTTCATCGGGAAGAAGGCATTGACTTTAGAAACCTTTAGTCCGGTCATCAAACATGCTACAATTCGTATAGTTCTATCGTAGCCATGATGAAACACGGCCAATCCATCAACTAGATGTCAAAAATGCATTCTTACATGGTACATTGAATGAGATAGTTTACATGGAGCAGCCTCTGGTTTTCAAGATCCCAAGAAACCTCATCATGTATGTCTCCTCGGGAAGTCTCTCTATGGACTTCGACAAGCTCCTCGAGCCTGGTTTGACAAGTTCAGCAACTTTCTGCTTGAATATGGGTTCTTTTGCAGCTCAACTGACCCATCCTTATTCATCTATCATACTGATATAGACACCATTCTTCTACTACTATATGTTGATGACATTATCCTGACTGGAAGCTCCTCTCAATTACTTTCCAACCTTATCCATTCTCTAAGTCTTCAGTTCTCTATGAAAGACCTTGGCCCACTACATTACTTTCTTGGCATTGAAGTTAAAAATACTTTTGATCACCTGTTTCTTTGCCAGACTAAATATGCCAGTGATCTTCTTACTCGAGCTCATATGCTTGAGTGCAAACCAATTACCACCCCTGTATCACTAAAACCAACTGTTCTGATAAATGATTCTGCTCCCCTCTCCAATCCTGTCAAGTATCGAAGCTTAGTAGGTGGCCTTCAGTATCTGACTTTAAGAAGACCTGACATTGCATATGCTACAAATTAGCTGTGTCAGAAATTACAGAAACCCACTATTGCAGACTTACATAAACTCAAGAGAGTTTTGAGATATGTCAAAGGCACCATAAGTCTTGGAGTCTTCATTCACTCTCGAAGCTCTCTCCACTGTATGGGTTCTCAGATGCGGCGGGCGGGATGTGTTGAAACAAGAAGATCAACAACAGGGTTTTGTACATACCTTGGCTCCAATCTCATATCTTGGGCAGCAAAGAAACAATCCACAGTCAGTCGATCCTCTACAGAAGCTGAGTATCGTGCTCTTGCTTCTACATCGCCGAACTTACCGGATCGGCTTTGTCCTTCGTGATATAGGATGCTCATTGACTCGTCCAACACAGCTCTTTTGTGACAATAAATCAGCCATTTCTCTTACTATCAATCTTGTCTTACATGCTCGCACCAAACACATTGAGGTAGACTTTCATTTTGTTAGGGAAAAAGTCTCCTCAGGGTCACTACAAGTGAAATATGTTCCAAGTAACTATCAACTTGCTGATATATTCACAAAATCTCTCCCTCGTATTACCCACTATCGGCTACGAATCAAATTAGGAATTGGTTTCTCACCCATTCCCAATTTGAGGGGGATGTTAAGAACGGCAAACGAAGCTCTATTGATGCTATTGCGATATCGGTAAGAACGGGGAAG
Source organism: Eucalyptus tenuipes (assembly GCA_014182365.1). Lineage (NCBI taxonomy): Eukaryota > Viridiplantae > Streptophyta > Magnoliopsida > Myrtales > Myrtaceae > Eucalyptus > Eucalyptus tenuipes. The sequence goes on from CM024547.1 coordinate 18,584,883, forward strand.
TAAGATATACAAGAGCAACGAAGAGAGAACCTATGAAGAAGAGGAAGTAGAGAATATAAATCTTTGCCGAGAAGAATGAGAAGAAAAGGGGCTCTTTGTTAGTATCAAAGAAAGAAAAAGAAGACAAAGATAAGAGTGATAATCGTAAAGTGAGCTAGAAGCTCTATATTGGGATATACTGTTTCGAACACTCGTATAATGCTGCAAGTCTTGGCAAGTCTCGGTAGTTAGTCGGTGTACTTCGGTTACGGAAGTTAGTTAGTTTTTGCTTGATTAGTTAGTTTTCATTTCTTCAACTGCTCAATACATGTAAAACAGTTTCCAGAGATAGCCATTGTATATAAAAAGGCTAACTCTCGTGATTGTAAATAAGAGAGAGAAAAAGAAAAGAATAGAAAGAAGTTTTCCATCTCAAGATCTCTCTACTGTTCTTTCATCCCAAGATTTCCTATTTCTTCTTTGCGCATAAACTTCTTCAAGAAGAAGCATTGCTCGGCTTATAATAGTATCTTTGCGAAAACTAGGATTGAGCTATAAAGGAACCTTCGAGATGAATCGGGTGGCTTTACTTATACAATGTGTAGAGTGTCAAGATTCTGATATTAGTTTGTGATGGTACGGCTGCAACTAGTTCAAACTTCACAAGCAAAATCCCATCCTCCATATTGTAGAAGGGAGTTAAAATTCTATAAAATACATTTTATGGATTGTAGCGGACCTTAAAAATAAATGATATCTATAAATCGAAAGAAATTATGACCAAATAGTAAATACTTCCCTTGCTCAAAACCCACAAAGAGAATCAATTCAAACCACTAATCAAAAGTTGTACAACGCCTTGATTCCTTGAATATCATCCGCATGGAGACCTTTGGTAGTCCCAGGAGCTATGGCGGAGTACATGATGGCCCCTTCAACCTCGCTGTGCCCTAGCCCAAGGAGGTGACCGATCTCGTGTAAAGCCACCGTCTCCACGTCCAAAGCGGCCGAGCCGGAGGGTGGATCAACAGCCCACCTCTCATCCGCGTCGTAGTGGAACAGACCGATTGTTGGCGGAAACGCGTGGGCAATAGTTCCTCCGGGGCCATCGAAGCTGTTGTGCGCACCGTCTCCATGGTCTCCTCTTGCAAACCCTATTTGTATGTTGGCAATTTCATGATTCTCGACGTACGAGAAAGTGAAGCGTGTCACCGAGGTCCACGTGGCAAAAGCCCGGGCAACCGGGGCCGTGGCAGCCTCTGGGGTCCCTGGGAGGAAGCCATAGGTGAGATGGTAATTAGAGGCCGGCCATCTAGGGCTTCCCTCCAAGAACGCATAGTGAGACACGGTATGGAAAGATCCGATCCCACGGAGGTTCCGCCCTTTCTTTCCGAACCCCATGCGGGTGGTTCCATTAATGATGTCGGCCACGCCGCATCGTGGTCTCATCATTTTGGACATAGTCTGGGGATCCAAGATTCCCGTGACATTCAAATGATAATTGAGTTGGTACGTCTTAACAGCAAATTCTAACAGGTCGTCAAAGTCGTCGTCGTTGGCATGGATTGTCGGATGACCGGATTGGTTGTAATTCAAATAACCAAATTTCTCGAGGTATCTCTTGAGCTCGCGAATGCCTCCGGTATGATCACCCTTGTGACATCCCTGAAGGTGCTGAAGGAACTCAAAGGGCGATTTCATTTGGTCATCGGAATGTGCTGAGGCGGCGTGAAAGAGGGAAGTGAGGAGGAGCAAGTATGAGAAGGTGGAAAAGAACATAGCATCCATGGCTGAACTGATGAACGCGCACTCTTCTGGCAGAGAATAAGTAATGAATGAATGAATGTTATATGCGTTGTTGCATGTATCGAAGGAGGCCTATTTATGGGTACGTGCCCCTTTTGAGGTGTAGCAGTAGCTAGGTCATAAGGTCCCGTTGAAATTGAAATGTTCATGCATGGAAGAAACCGCAAGTTACGGGACTAACAGACAACGACCGCATCTATCTTCGAGAAAAACGCATATAAGAGTGGGAATTCGAGGAAAGAAACCCTGAGTACGGCATAAAAACGACCTTTACTAGGTCTTTGGGAAGAAGACGTATAAGACTGGGAACCGAAGAAGTAACATAGTTAGAACTCAATTGTTAATTTTATGTATTTCATAGAAAAAGCCTCGCAGACATTGACCTAGTCTTTGATCCCCACTTAAGTATCGCGAGCCAAACAAAATGCTAAAGCATTGTGTTATATAATTCAAAAGAATCGTCACATGGGATTCCTATATTGCGTGTGAAAAGCCACAAAAGCTGCATGGAAGAAACCGCAAGTACGGTACTAACAGACAACGACCGCACCTACCTTCGAGAAAAACGCGTATAAGAGTGGGAATTCGAGGAAAGAAACCCTGAGTACGGCACGAGAACGACCTTTACTAGGTCTTTGAGAAGAAGACGTATAAGACTGGGAACCGAAGAAGTAACATAGTTAGAACTCAATTGTTAATTTTATGTATTTCATAGAGAAAGCCTCGCAGACATTGACCTAGTCTTTGATCCCCACTTAAGTATCGCGAGCCAAACAAAATGCTAAAGCATTATGTTATATAATTCAAAAGAATCGACACATGGGATTCCTATATTGCGCGTGAAAAGCCACAAATGCTGCATAGGTACATTCTATTTGCATTAAATGCAAGTGGTCCCAGAACTTTCTGATATGTCTTTAGTATAATGTATAATGTCATCTTTAAACTTTTAATTTGTACAATATAATTTTTAAACTATTAGTAAATGTTCAACATAATCCTTTCGTTTGCGTGATTTTCATAGAATTTAGGGACTAAATTGAATATTTATTAATAGTTTAATGATCACATTGAACTAACTACAAATTTAAGGATGATATTACACGTTGGACCAAAATTCAATAACTACATTAAACAAATTAAAAGTTCAAAAATGAGATTGGACATTTAATCAATATTCGAGAACCATTTATGTAATCATTCATTCCATTAAAGATGCGGTGTACTGCTGATGATAGTACAAATCAATCTATAAAAAAATATGTGTTTTTAGTGGGACCCTCTATGAATTCTATATCTTCTTATGCGATTAACTTGATTGAGGATAAAATAATGTTGAGATAATTAATTAATCATCAGTCTACTATCATATGGAGCAACAGCCACCGCCCCTTAGCAATTTTTTTTTGGGGGTCAACGGAAGTTTTATTGAATCAAAACGGTCTTAAACATTCAGGCTTACAATAGGAGCATCGAGACAAAGCAAGTCCCACAGTGGCTGAGGGGATGTGCTACCCAATTAGGAAGTAAAAGGTTAAGTTTTTAACAACCCAATCCATTACTCGGTTACTCTCTACTACAATAGACAACCGTCGGATTAAAAAAAAGGCCCATTAAGTCACGGGCTCCCGAGATAAGCACGTTGACTTTCCAAGGCAAGTGATCTGCTGCGCTCTTCACTAGATCAACTGACGCCAAGCAATCTGACTCCAGTTGCAGCTGTTCTTCACTTCTAGACACGAGGAGAGAGAGGGCTTCTGGCAAAGCAACGGTTTTCGCCTGTAGAGTAGAAGATGAAAGGAAATGCAGAACAATGGAGAAAATAATGTTCTGTGTATTTCTATGCTGCAAAATGTACAAGAAGTGTCGGTATTTGTAATACAAGAGAGAAGAGAAAGAATATATGCACAATATTGTTTTTCCTAAAATATTCTATGTCTTTGATCTGCCATATCAATTGTAATCTCAATGGATAAAAACAAATTCTCCTTCCAACACTCCCCTTCAAGCTGGCGGCCTATAAATGTCAAAGGCGCCAAGCTTGTTCAACAAATATCTGTGCTGTCTTTGGCATAACGGCTTAGTGAAAATGTTTGCTGGCTGTTCTACAGTTCCAATTCCTCGAGTTGTAACGATGCCTTCTTGAATTTTTTCTCGAGTCAAATGACAATCAACCTCAATATGCTTCGTTCTCTAGTGGAAAACTGGATTCGCTGCTAATTTTAGCGCAGCATCATTATCACAAAACAAATCACTTGCTCCGTTGACTTGCACTCCAAGATCTGAAAGTAATCCTCGTATCCAAACTATCTCGCAAACAGTCTTTGCCATGGCTCGATATTCTGATTCTGCTAATGACAATGAAACTGTTGACTGTTTCTTTGTTTTCCATGAAATCAAAGATTTTCCTAGCTTGATGCAAAAGCCAGTAATGGATCTTCTTGTCATGGGACATGTAGCATAATCTATGTCACAATATGTTGTCATCTTCATGTTGCAATCTCGAGATAGTAGAATTCCAAGTCCTGGGCATCCCTTCAAGTACTTTACAACCTTCAGCGCTGCATTCATATGTGATTGCTTCGGGTTGTGCATAAATTGACTAAGTATTTGTATTGCATAGCATATATCAGGCTTTGTCATGGTAAGATAGATTAATTTGCCTACAAGTCGTTGATATCCCGATGGATCCTTGAGCAGTGAATCTTCATTTGGAGAGGAAGAACTCACATCATATTCATATGTTGTCAACTTGATATTCTGCTCAATAGGTACAGCAGCTGGTTTGCACCCGATAATCCAAAGATCGATATGATTTCCGGGACGAATTTTCGCCGGCGAGATAAATTCCCTCACTTTGGATCGAGCTATTTGATACCAAGAAAATATTTTGGAGGACCCAAATCTTTAATATGGAAAGCCGAATGCAAATATTCTTTGAACTTTTGAATTGCAACATCATCATTTCCCATGATAAGTATATCATCAACATAAATCAATAGGTAGATCGATGAAGTACCTTTGGTCCATGTGAGCAATGCATAATCATGCTTCAAGTGTTGAAAATCTACAGTTGTAAGTGCCGTAGTGAATTTTGCATACAACTGTCTAGAGGCTTGTTTAAGCCCGTACAGGGATTTGCAGAGACGGCACACTCGAGACTCCCCCTGTCGACATAATCCCTGTGGAACTTCCATGTAAATTTCTTCATCAAGGTCTCCATGAAGAAAGGCATTGTTGACATCCATTTGATGTAACTCCCAATTACGTAATGCAGCAATCGCAAGAAAGGAGCAAACAGTTACCTCTTTGGCAACTGGGGAAAAAGTCTCATGATAGTAAAATCCTTCACGCTGCGTGAATCCCTTTGTGACAAGCCGAGCTTTGTATCGCTCAATTGAACCATCTGCCTTATATTTTATTTTATAAACCCATTTGCAACCAATGGGCCTTCTGTGAGCAGGCAGAGGGACGATGTCCCAAGTGTTATTCTCTTGGAGAGTAGCAATCTCTTCTTTCATGGCCCTTTGCCAACGGATATCACGCGTTGCTTCCTCATAAGAAGACGGTTCTTGTTCTTCGAATATCCGACTGATGCAACACATGTGTTCCCGAGATAATTGACCAAAAGATACAAAGGAGGATACCGGGTATTGCGTACCTGAAGTTCTCAAGGTAGAGCAGATGTAATCCTTTGTCTATGTTGGGGGACGAACTAGTCGTCCCGAGCATCTAGGCCTGTCAACTGCTGGGGATGATTGTTCAATATGTTGTTGCGGTGACAAAGGAAGCCCATTACATGTTGCTGGAGATTCATTACTAGTTTGTCTTGTTGGAGAATCAGAAGACCCAGTGGCGAGAGTAGGAGATCTAGGACATGTCGTCGCAGAACATGGGTCGGGAAACGACTGATCTAGTCCAATCAAGATGTATTGTGGTTGCACAGAAATATCCTCCACTGATAAAAATTGTCGATGGCTTGATTCTGTCATGGACGCCTTATTTGAAGATCCCATTTCTTGAAAGGGAAATATAACCTCATGAAATATAACATCACGACTAACAAAGAAACGACCTGTAGATATCTCCATAACCCGATAACCTTTTCGCAGGGTGGCGTATCCCATAAAGACACATCGAAGAGCACGAGGGTCCAATTTATGTCGATACCGAACATTCGTCATGTAGCAAAGACAGCCAAACACGCGAAGATGACTAATGTCTGGTTGTTTACCAAAGAGCATTTCAAAAGGAGTGCAACCTTTTAATATTCTAGTTGGCATGCGATTAATTAAGTAGGCCGCAGTGATCACACAATCTCCCCAAAAAGATTAAGGAATGGAGGCTTGATATTTTAGTGCACGAGCAACTTCTAGGAGATGTCGATGTTTTCGTTCGACAGTTGCGGAGTGTAAGCACAAGAACTCTCATGGAGAATTCCTTGTGATGACAGAAAAAATTGATACTCAGTTGAAAAGAATTCACTTCCATTATCGTACGAATCCTCTTAACATGCTTATCAAACTGATTTTTAACCATGGATAAGAATTTCGACAGACATGAGAAAGCCTGACTTTTGGACTGTATGAGAAATACCAAAGTGGCACAAGAATAATCATCCACGATAGTAAGAAAGAGTGGAGATCCATCACGATGTGGTGTATGATAAGGACCCCAAATGTCCATATGTACTAATGAGAAAATACTAGTGGCTCGAGATACACTAGTTGGGAATGGATGTCTCGTTTGTTTTGCCAAGGGGCATACTTTACAATCAGAACAAGGAAAACAAGCACTAAGACCCAGACGTTTATGGGAAAGTGAAATTTTATTTGTAGCAACATCATTACAAGAAATGTCTTTATTCAAAGATGAAAGATCAAAATCTTTGGGGAAATTGATCCAGAAATACAGTCCTTGTTCCATTCTACCCAAGCCCATTAGTTTCCCAGTCGAAAGTTCCTGAAAGGAACAATTTTCATAATTGAAATTGGCTCGACAATTATTGTCCTCACAGACTTTGGAAACAACTATAAGATTAAATTCAAATTCTGGGATATAGAGAACGTTTTTAAGGATAATATTTGGGCTAAGGTGAACAGTACCAATCTTTCTGACATCAGTAATATTTCCATTCGGAAGCCGAACATATATGGAATCAGGCTTTGTAGAGGTACTAGAAAATAAATATTCATGACAAATTATGTGATCACTAGCACCTGAATCAATAATCCATGCATCAACTGAAATATTATTAGTCTTGTTTGATGAAGTACCTGAGAAATTTGCACTTTTGTCAACTGTCTGTAGCTGATTTAGTGCCTTCATGATGTTCTAATATTGATCCTGGGATATAGGTTGATGAGCTTTGTCATATCCTTGTGCTGACACCTGGTAAGCAGAAAATTCTTTTCCTTTCTTTTCTTTGTCAGTGGGTTTACCATGTAATTTCCAGCATGTCTCAATGGTATGATGAGGACGCCGACAATATTCACAATATTTACCTTTAAATTTGTAATTTTGGCTTCCTCCCTTCTGTGATGACGTGGCATTATAATGACCACCGGATTCAGCCCCATGCGAGATAAAATGAGAGCCGTCAGATCCGCAACCTCGCCTTTGATCTACACCATCCGGTCGAATGAAATTTGGGCCGTCAGATTCGCGCCCCTGTTTATCTCGACCATCAGTTCTGCTGAAGGAATAGGGGCCGTCGGATCCGAACTTCTGATCTTGGCCGTCCATTCGATAAGCCCTAAAATTAGGTTTCCCTTCGTCATCTTCATTTTCCCCGAAAGAGCGAGGGTGTCCTCCCGAAGTTGGGACTCGCTGTGGCGCGCGGAGGCTGCCGTGAGAACTTGAGTGTGGCCGAAAACCCTTGCCGGTGCATCGAGGGCCATGCTTTCTTTCATTATTATTATTTAATTAATGGCTCCATTCATTTTCAGTTCCAGCGGCAGCCATTCGCTGATTCTCCTCCTGGACAGCGAGCTGGAAGATGCGGTAGAGCAGCGGGACGGTTTCCATGGCTAGAATCTGCGTACAAAAAGGTATGTAGCTCTCGTTCAGGGCTAATAGGAATCTGGTCACCTTCTCGAATAAAATGCATGTCAATTAGATTTGTCTTTGATCTTGACAAATATTCCACTCGGGACATAGTGAGATTGTGGACTCCAGTCCTTCATAGCTGCTCAAAGATTAATCGGGACAATTAATTCTTTTGGAAGTACTAATGTGTCAACTCAAGCTAGGGTTCCAGAGCGAAATGATGTTGCAAATTTGTTTGAGCCGAATTGAGTCGATTTGAATTTAATTTAATTTGTATTATAGTCACGAGCCGACGTGCATATGATGCACACGTATGATCAGTGGTTGCTGGTCGGTTTTATTTTTTTAAAGTTGCAACGTAGAGAGAGTTTCTATGCGCGCGTGTTTTGTGTTTTTTAAAACACGGTAACAGTTTGTGTGTTCGTGTGTGTTCTTGTGTTGTCTTTGAGACGCAAGAAAGAAGAGGTTTCTCTCATCCCGTGACTATTATACATTTCAGTGGTGAATACTCGAACTAGAGGTCCGACATTTGTGGGGCTCGAATTGTAGAACATCCGAACCAATTCGTGTAAAGCGCGCTTCGAGGTAATTCATGTAACTCTCTTTTACATTCAGATTTTTGATTAAAACGCATGAACAACGCCTTTGGAGAATCATGTAGAAATATATCTTCTTGTTGAGTTGCGTTCTTTTTGTTAATTTTAACTTTACATGATTCATGAAAAACCTTCACCGAGGGCTTGAGTTCGAGAAAGCTTCCCGCTTCCCCTACATTTCCTTTATGTTATTCCACATTAATCTCGTGTCTTCAGTCGGAGGAAGCCCAGCTGCGACCTCCAGCGACACACAATTTCCGATCCATGTACGTACTAATTGGTTGCATTTGCGCCAATGGCATTGCAGGCGTTCATCGATCGGAAAGGGGACGGATCCGTCAAGGAATCCATCCTTATCTTTGGTTACAAGAGCCCGCCGAAAATCCCTCGCCCATGTTGAGTAGTGATCCGGTCCGATGAGTTGAAGGGTGATGAGTCGCAGCTCCGGGCCTTCGGCTGATGACGTGTACAGTGCATCTCCGGGTTCTGGACAGCCGGCGATGGGCGGAAGGACCAGCGGCGCAAACCCGGGTGGGAAACTCGGGTAGGGATTCATTCCCGACCCACCTGAATTGGATTCGGGTTCTCCATTTGGGCTATAATTGGGCCACTGTTGATTTGGCCCAGTGGTCCATGGTCCTTGAACTGGAAACCATGGTGCATACGGCCATGAAGTTGGAGTAGGAAGTTGTCCGGTTGTTGGAGTAGGAAGTTGTCCGGTGACTGGAGTGGATGCAGATTGGTCGGACGACTCCTTTGTTGTGTTTCTGGGTTGATCCAGATTTTGGATTTCTGAGTTGCTGGGGTTCTGCATATTGAATTCCTCTTTTCAATGTGCTGTCTTTGTTCTGCAGGTAGTGATTTGCAGCAACAAAAAAACAGAAGACAATTGGAGGCAATTCGGAAAGAATGGAGCGGAAGGTGGATCAGAAAAGCTGCTCTGATACCATGAAAGGAAATGCAGAACAATGGAGAAAAAAGGTTCTGTGTATTTTCTGTATTGCTAAATGTACAAGAAGTGTCGGTATTTGTAATACAAGAGAGGAGAAAAAAGAAGAAAAAGAATATATGCACAATATTGTTTTTCCTAAAATATTCTATGTCTATGATCTGCCATATCAATTGTAATCTCAATGGATAAAAACAAATTCTCCTTCCAACAGAAGACACCGATACTATTTTGGCTGCTCCGTCTAAGAGATTCCCCAACTCATCACGAACAACGCAAGCCATGGCTCTAGTGGTCCCTCCTTCCTCATACAATCCATCGCAATTCACCTTTAAAGTTCGCCCCTTTGGTGGAATCCAACTTAGAGATAAGTTCCTCTTCTCTACTTGACTCATCGATCACTCAAGGTTCCATCGTCTCCAGTTGTTGAGCATATTGTGTGTTGATTCCACTAGAAAAATTGGATTTGGATGCTGGTTGCGAAAAACAGAAGCACATCTTGCCTTCCAGATAAATCACAAGACACTTGCAACCATCTTAAAGGAAGGTGAATGCTCAGTTCTCACTCTAAATTGCTGTATCCAAACATCAATTCTTGACAGCACTTGCCTTAAGATTATAATTTGTAATGTAGGGTAACTCCATATCCGTGAAGTCCAGGAACATAGCAAGAATAGGTGCTCTACCGTCTCGGCTTCTTGTTTACAGAATGGACATGTGGGTCTTCTGAATTAGTTTTCTCTAGTAGGTATAGCGTTCTGACAAATACTCCGTGTGAATATTCTGACTTTGGAGGGCTTTTCATGTGCCAAATTTTGTTCCAACGCTCACGAGGTGGCTGAGTAGATGTTGATGCTTGCTTTTTTGTGCTCTGAATGGTGGCTGTTCTATCCATATTATACCCGCTCTTCACTATGAACCGGTCTGTTTCTGTACCAATCCATACTAACTCGTCTTGTGTGCTCTGGCTTCTCAGTAGGATTGTTAATATTTTGTTAACAATTTGGACATCAAACAGACAGTGAAGGGTCTGTTCGTCCCATCGAATCTCTTCTTTCAAAATCAAATCCGCAACTTTTGCTGGTTCTCCACAATTTGCTGGCCCCCAATGATTCCTCTTTTGAGCCATCTATCTTCTTGAATACTCATATCTTCACCTGTTCTTATTGACCACATCACTGAATGCAAAATAGTTTCACGACCCATTAAAATGCTCTCCCAATCCCATGAGGGTCGTGAGCCTTTCCTTGCGTTCCAAAAGGAACATTGAAGGAAATAAATTTCTTTCAAGATCTGGCATCATAAAGATGATCAATTTTGAGCTAACCTCCAAGCTTGTTTCCCTAGTAAGGCTTTGTTAAAGGAGATCAAATCTCGGTATCCCATTCCTCCTGAATCTTTCCTCATTTTTAACACATCCTGCTTCTTCCAGTGTTGTCCATCTTCTGATTCACTATTCCTCCACCAAAAAGCACCAACTTTTTCCTCAATGATTTGGCACGATAAAATAGGAATTTTAAAAATAGATATAGCTTACTATGGCAAGCTTGTACCACAGCCTTAATTAATATTTCCTTCCCTGCTTTTGACAACAAATTCTCCTTCCACCCCTCGAGCTTTGTATTAACTCTGGCTAGAATCCGAGCAAACATATGCATTTTAGAAACTCCCCAATTAGACGGGATCCCCAAGTACTTCCTTTCTTTTCTACTTCAGGCACTCTCAACTCATTGCCCATAACTATTCTCAAATTCTGTGGACAGCCCACAATAAAAGAAATACTAAACTTGTTTAAGTTATTTGCTTGCACAGAAGCATAGCAATATTAATTCAGAATCCAAGCTAAGTTCTGGCACTTTTTCACCTTTCCATCTAAGAAGAAAATCGAGTCGTTAGCAAATAAGAGGTATGAAAGAGCAGGACAATACTTGTTAAGTTTGATCCCTTTGATTGTGAAAGACCACCCGGTTCCTGTACTTAGATGCTTCATCCAGTGTCTCTACGTCAATTCTTTAGTTTACTATATTTGCTATTCCTTTGCAGATCGATCCGTTTAAGCTCCAATCCATAACTTCCCCCCAGTTTGTAGGAAGTTTAATTTGTGATGAATCAGATGTTCGTCTTTCCTCAGAACATAAATTCATTTATATAGTGTGTATCCCGAGACATGAAAGTCTCTTTTGCTATCAAGCAGAGGGACAGTGGCCAAAGCCTTGTTACAGTGCAACTGTAAGACAGTATAACACTCACTCACTTTAACACTGTAAAGTACTACTACATGCCATGACCAAATTTATTCCTGCATGAACAACACTAGTGCATTTGGATGCCGGTTAGAACTCTCTGAAGGTCTTCCATTTGCTCAGCTGAAGCTTCACCGGCTTTTGCCCAGCAGAGCCATCAGCAGTAGCTTCTAACTCAGCAGATCCTCCACGGCCTTCATTCTTTTTACGGTCCCGCTCCGACACTGCCTCGACCTTCTGCCGAGGAAGATCATTCTGGTACTGGCCGAGCGGAGCCCCGTTTTGGACTTCGTTGGAGGCCGGCTCATTCTTGAAGGCTCTGTACACGTTCGGGTATTGAGAGACATCGGGATTGACGCTAAGCGTCTTTGACATTCTCGAGATGTGTTCGAGGTAATCATCGGAGGTGGTGTTCCAGCCAGGGATGGAACTGGGAGTATTTCCTAAGCTTCGACGCATGTTTTCGTCTTTGCAGTGGTATAGCGAAGGAAGTTCCATTTATACATGAAGGGGTGAGATGCTTGTGCTATGTTCTTGAAGCGACATTGATGGCATCTGATTCCTTTATCTCTATTAGAACCCCAGACCAAGAACATGTGCGGATCGTACCCAGATATAGGGCGGCATCAAAGCGTCATAGACTTGATGCTTAATCGTGTCGTAACACGCTAGATATTTTCTTTTCTCTCTCTTTCTTTTTTGTCTTTTGTCGCTAGAAAATGCATCACTTGGAAAATGCAGAAATATATTTGGATTTTTATATTTCCCCTTTTACTCTTCATTTGTAATCAGAATATTAAATATATTTAAGAGATTATAGGAGATTCAGCATATTTCCCTGACGTGGACAATTTTTAATAATATTTTGATAATATTTTAATTTTTGATTTTGTAAAGCTTATAGATAGATCTATGTACTCTTCTTTTGTTGCCGAGGTCCAACGACCGGTTGGAGGAAGGAAGGAAAAAAAAAAAAATAAAAAATAAAAAAAGGAAAGGAAAAATAAAATAAAATAAAAGAATTAAAATTATATTTTTCTGTCATCACAATTGATTGAATCAACACTAAATAAAAAGGTTTCAATATCGTACGTGATAAGTTTTATCAATTGTAATAAAAAGTCAAGAAAAATAATATGGATAATCGAAAGAAATTATGACCAAACAGTAAATATTCCCCCTGCTCAAAACCCACAAGAGTTTCAATTTAATTAATAGCCACTAATCATCTCGGCGTCGTAGCGGAATGGCCTGCTAGTTGGCGGGAAATCATGGGCAATGGTTCCTCCGGGCCCATTGAAGCTGTTCTCCATGCCATAGGTGAGATGGTAATTAAAAGCCGGCCATCTAGCGATTCCCTACAATTATCAATGAGGGCATGATTAGAATAAAAAATAGATTATTAAATCCCACAATAGCATATCGAAAATGATAAAGGCCCACATGCCCCGGGCTTTTAGCATTGCCAATACTAGCATTTTCCTAAAGTGGTACATAAAAATATTCACGAAACGCCTTAACTTTTTTCTTAAACTGTTCCAAACAAATTCTTAGTAATTTTTCAAATTTGCCTTTTTCCTTATTCAAGCAAGAGCCTGGAGGGGATTGGGAGTTCTTCATGTTGTGTTAGAAAGTTTCTCACCATTGCAAATCCGATCGTTTGGAAGATTAATGATGTCTTGAAAGACTAATTAAGACACCATGCCATCCGAAAAAAAAAAAAGGGACTGATTCCAGAGGTTGAGGTGACATCAGCCCAAACATTAGCCTATCCTATCGTTTTCAACTTACTATGTTCTTGACTTCTTAATCGGAAATTTAAAAAAAGAAAACAATCCTTATATATGTACGCCACATTTCTGAAAATTGCAAAATAATTCCTATTTGTAAGAATGGTATCTTGACTACACTAAAACTTAAGATTTGGTGCTGTGAGATTGGCCATTTAATGTTTCCCTCGAAGAACTTGTAGTGGGACACCGCATGGAAGGAGCCGAGACCACGGAGGTTCCAGCCTTTCTTGTCGGGCTGCATCCGAGTGCTCCCGTTGACGATATCCGGCACGCCGCACCGCAGCGTCATCATTTCCGAAATCATTCGGGAATCTAAGGTTCCAATGACGTTTAGATAATAATTGAGGTGATAAACCTTGATGGCATGCTCTAGCAAATCATCGAAGTCGTCATCACTAGTATGGACCGGAAGGTTAGATTGGTCGTAGTTCAAGTGGCGTTTAGATGATGATTGAGATGATACATCTTGACAAAGTGCTCTAGCAAATCGTCGAAGTCGTCATCACCAGTGTGGATCGGATGATCAAATTGGTCATGGTTCAAGTAGCCAAATTTCTCGAGCTATCACTTGAGCTCACGGATGCCTTGGGGTTGGTTGTCCTTGTGGCGAGAAAATTACTAAAACAATCCTAAACCTACTGCAAATTTTTTTCAATTTTGTCTTAAATCTTTTTTTTTTGTTAATTCAGTCCTAAACCTTTTGTATTTATGCTAATTCAATTCATCCAGTCATATTTAGCCAATCGTTTGGCCGTTAATGTGAAATTTTTTTAATTTTTTTAATTTTCGATTTTTTTAAATATTTTTCTTTCTTTTTTTAACTTTCCGTCTTCCTCTGGTGATGAGGTCGACCTTGTCGGCCACTGGTGAGACTCACCCTTGCCGGCATTGGCAAGGGCGAGCCTTGACTTCACTGGGGAGGTGTTGCCCTTGCCATTGCTGGGCGAGGTGAGCTCAACCTTGCCCAGCAATGGTGAGGGCGATGCCTTGCCAAGGCTCGCCCTTTCTAATGGCCGGTGAGTGAGGGGGATTCTTATCAATGGCCAATGAGGCCTAGCCTTTTGGCCAAGTAAAGAAAATATATATATATATATATATATATATATCAAAAAATTGTCATGTCAGCGGTGGCTAAAAGGTTGGCGCTGGCCAGCGTCCATGTTGGCGTCAATCGGCTAAATTTGATCGAACGGACTGAATTGACATAAATGAAAAAGTTTTAGGATTGAATTGATAAAAAAAAAAAAGATTTAGGATTGAATTGGAAAAATTGTAATAATTTTAGGATTGTTTTGATAATTTTCCCCCTTACAGCATGCCTTAACGTGCTTGAGGAAATCAAAGGCTGATTTGGCTTGGACATGTGAACGTGCTAAAACGGCATGGATGGTGAAAATAAGGAAGAGCAAGTAGGAGAAGGTGGAATAGGGTTTGTTAGTGGCCATGGCCAATTAACGAACACACTATTCTCAGCTAGAGAAAGTAATTTGATGAATGTTGTTTCTGTAGTTGCATATTTCTCAAGTGCGTCCACTTAATACATGAGAGGGTCGAAAAGATGAAAAAATACAACGCGACAACGACCACAATAAATAGGTCATCAAAGCAGACGTGGGTAACACGTTCTTCAGAACACAAGGACCGGGAAGTGGAGATTTTTTTTTTTATTAGGCTCGTTCGTAGTTGTGGTGTGTATATCTTCGTAAGACTCAGAAAAATTGACCTAATTATGAGTTGAAAGCAAGCGATGTGTGAAGGAGAAGTTGTGGGTAGTTCCAGAAGACGTGGGGAACGCGTTCTTAAAAGATTATTTAAGACCTACATGATAGGACATCGGTGGGATATAAATGGCGGAAAAAGAAAATGCGTTGTTATCATCATTAGTTTAAAAGTGTTATGGACCACGTTAAGCAAAATGGCAGAAGCGTGGACCTCAAACAATCAAGTCGAAAAATAAATGATGAAATTAAACCTAGCATGAAGGAGCTACGCGATTTGACCGGGCGTGCCTACTCTCACAGGAAGAGACTAAGGAAGAGAATGTTCGGCTATAATCAAGATTGAGACAATGCAATTCCTAGAATCATACCTTTAATTGAAAGTTGTCCCGACCCAAATTACACCTCAATATCTCAACAACGATCAACTTTAGATAAGAAATCCACAAGTGTTTTTCAAACACTCTCACTCCTCGGCACTTCCTAGATCTTTCTCTCGAGTTAGGCTTGTCGTACTGAGTAATAAATTTGGTTGAAAACACTTATTTAAAATCAATCCCTTGCGCCTTCGGGCGTCGACCTAAAGAGGCACGGACGTTGAATTTCGATAAAGTTGCGGCCCCTTTTGCACGTCTGTAAAGAGATATGGATGGACATCCGAAGTCCAATGATGCTTCGAGGCTCGTCCTGGTGGTCGGACGTGCGAAAAGCAATTTCAGACCTAGGGTAGTCAATCCAAAAGTCCGTCCCTTTACTTAGAACGTGCGACTTACATCCTCGCACACACGTAACATCTTTTGCTCACTCCGGGTGCCCTTGAACTCCAATTCGTGTCGGTTCCAAGCTAAGCTAGGTCCAAATTTTGAGCCACATTCAATAGACTGAAATGATTATTCTTTGAGATGACCCGGAAGAGAGTAAATTTACGATAAAGAATTCAAGAACAAAAGATAAGTGGACGTGAGTTTTTTGTTTGTACGGAAAAAAAGCGAATTTATATTATTGCATACGACACACATGCCCTCCGTTCTTTGTGAATGCTTAACGTATATATGCTTATTTAACTCGTAGTCGGTTATTTTTGCTCAAAATACACCTTTTGAAATAAGATAGAAACACGAGAGGGACAAAGTCTGGTTGTATTGTTATGGCCAGATTTGGGTATAGACACAAAATGAATGTTCGTACACTAGTATAAATAGAGTTTAGACACCGAATGAATGTTCAACAGTGAACTTTTCTTTTAGTCCAATTGGAACGACCCGCGAGCAGAAAAAGTATTGATGTAAATTTATCATGAAAGCAAGATGTGAACATTTGACATTAA
Source organism: Eucalyptus tenuipes (assembly GCA_014182365.1). NCBI lineage: Eukaryota > Viridiplantae > Streptophyta > Magnoliopsida > Myrtales > Myrtaceae > Eucalyptus > Eucalyptus tenuipes. The sequence continues at coordinate 18,601,342 of CM024547.1, forward strand.
GCTTTTACTAGTGAACTTGAAGACAAATGTCCAAATGTAATGACTGACGAAATTATGATTAATTATCGAGTTTACAGCCTCGTAATGGCCTAAACAACACGCGTGACTTAGCCAAGTCAATTATCTTAGTAACATTCAGCCTAAACATCCTTCACTTTAATATGCTCTAGTGAAAGATTGCATCTACACGGTAACCTAATCAAACGCCGTACAAGGTTTAAATTCCCTGAACATCATCGCCGTACTAGGGCTTCCATCCAAGAACGTATAGTGGGACACAGCATGGAAAGATCCGATCGCATGGAGGTTCCATCCTTTCTTTCCAAACCCCGTGGGGGTGGTTCTGTTAATGATGTCAGCCACGCCGCATCGTGGCCTCATCATTTTGGACACGGTCAGGAGATCCGAGGTTTTGATGATATTTGGATGATAGTTGAGTTGATACGTCTTAACAACAAATTCTAATAGGTCATCAAAGTCGTCATTGTCGGCATGGATCATTAGATGACCAGATTGGTTATAATTAAAATAATTATTTCTTGAGGTATCTCTTGAGCTTTCGAATGCCTCCTGTATGAATACCCTTGTGGCAACCGTGAAGGTGTTTGAGGAACTCAAAGGGCGATTTCATTTAGTCACCTGAATCTGCTGAGCGGCGTTTAAGAGGGAAGTAAGGACAAGCAAGAATGAGAAGGTAGAAAAGAACTTAGCATCCATGGCTGAACTGATGAACGCGCGCTCTTCTAGCAGAGAATGAGTAATGAATGAATGAATGTTATTTGCGTCGTTGCACGTATCGTAGGAGGTTCATATATGGATACATGCCCCTTTTAAGGTGATGAGCAGTAGCTAGGTCATAAGGTCTTGTTGGAATTGAAAAGTTCATGCATGAAGGAAACTCTAAGTATGGTACTAAAAGACAACGACCACATCCAGGCCTTCGCAAAGAAGGCGTATAAGACGGGGAAATTCGGGGAAAGAAAACCTGAGAGTGCGATACTACAAGACAACGACCATTACTAGGTCTTGAGAAGAAGACGCATGCGACTGGGAACAGAAGAAGCAAAAAACTCAATTGTTAATTCTGTGTATTTCATAGGTAAAGCCTCGCAAAGATTGACCTCATCTTTAATCCCCACTTGCCCTTCAAGCATTGTATAATTCAAAAGTATCAACACATGGTATTCTTATATCGCATGTGAAAAGTCACAAACGCTGTGTAGGTACATTCTACTTTCATTAAGAGATAATAATACAAAGAGCCTCTAAACTTTGACACAACGTGCATTATCGTTCCTGAATTTTAATTTGTTCAATATACTTTATAAACTATTGGTAAGTGTTCAATGTAATCCTTCTGCTTGGGTCATTTTCACATAATTTAGGGATTAAATTGAATATTTACCAATAATTCAAGGAATGCATTGAACAAATTAAAAATTCAAGAACAACATTACACATTGAAACAAAGTTCAAGAACCGTAATGACCAATTTACAAGTTTAGGGATAACATTGCATATTAGACAAACATTAAGGACCATTTGTGTCATTTTCCCTCTCATTAAAGATCCGGTGTACAATCAATGATAGTGCAAATCAAGGTACAAGGAAACATGTGTTTTTAGTGAGACCTACTATGAATTCTATATCTTCTTATGCGATTAGCTTAAGAAGAAATTCCAAATAAATGTTTGAAGTACTTTCATTTTCTCAAATAATGGCTCAAAATGGATTTTGTGTCAGCTAAGGTCCCGAAGTGCCCTCGTTTTTTTAAATAAGGGCGTGAAGTTAACCTCATTTCAAATAAATGTTTGAAGTGGTCATATTAGTCTCAAAGAGGAGCTTGAACTCACTAGCTAGTGAAGGGCATTTTTGTCTTTAAATTTTTTCAAAAAATTTTCCTTTTTTCTTTCTTTTTCCAGTTTATTCTCTTCATGAGAGAGAGAGAGAGAGAGAGAGAGAGAGAGAGAGAGAGAGACACACACACACACACACACACACACACACACACACAAGCCCTCTAGTGGTCACCCCATTATCAATGGGGTGGCGGCGATAGTTGACAAGGTTGCTAGTGCTTGGGCAAGGGTTGGCCACCCTCGCCAGAACTAGAAGAGGTCCTAAATCTGTCGCCTGATCTGGGCGAGGGCCACCAATACCTACACCCATGGTTGTATTTTTGCTTTTTTATTTTATTTTAAAAAACATTAATTTAAATTGTCTTTGTGTGGAAATTCTCCTGATCGGCCAAAATATTTTGCTAGTCGACAAGCTCGCGAGGTTAAGCCCTTATTTGAAATAGCCATAACTACTTCAAGTCCTTATTTGCAATTTTTCCTTAACTTAGTTTAGGATAAGGCAACATTGAGATCACTAATTAATCATCAGTCTACTATCATATGGAGAAACAGCCACCACCCCTTAGCATGTATTAGGCATGAAAACTTCTCAAAGTAAAATTACAAAAGGCTTTCCACCACTTTGGGAAAAAGAAATTACTGTTTATTAACTCCATATGTTTCCTAAATAGCGAATAATAATGGAAAAACTCTATTGAGTTTGAAATGACAGCAACGATGTTTTATTCACTGTGCTTTGTAATTATCTCCCTATTACCTTCCGTTAGCTCCACATGGAATACGATGAAACAAGATGAATTTTGAGATAAAATCACGTCTCCTTTTAATACATTAACACATTACCCTACATGGCGTGTGTATGTGAACTTTCTATCAATAGAATATAGACACCAAATTAATTAATTTCAGATAATCGTTAAAAGCTTTATGTTGGTTCCCAAAGTAATGAGTGTTCCAAAAAAGAACTTTCCTTTGAGTCTATTTTAATGACCCGAAAGCAGAAAATGTTTTGATGTAAATTTGTCATGAAGAAGCGTATGTCACGTTGATAGCAAAAGGCATCATTCGACGTTGAACGTTTATTTCAGTCTTCTATTTCACGAAATTGTGATTAATACTCGAGTTTACAACCTCATAATGGCATAAACAACAGGCATGACTTAGCTAAGTCATCTATTTTGGTAACGTTCAGCCTAACATCCTTCACTTAATCTGCTCAGGTGAAAGACTGCATATATACTCCAACCCCATCAAACGCCATACAAGGTTTTGATTCCCTGAACATCATCCCCATGCAAGCCCTTGCTGACTCCGGGACTTATGGCGGGATACATAATGGCCCCCGCGACTGAGCTATGCCCTAACCCAAGAAGGTGGCCGATCTCATGCAATGCCACGGTCTCCATGTCGTATGAACCGCCGACTGGACCCACGGACCATGGCTCGTCCGCATCGTAGTGGAACATACCAACAGTCGGTTGAAATGCGTGGGCTATGACTCCATTGGGACCATCGAACGGGGCACCATCGCCATGGTCCCTGCTCGCGAATTCGATCTTGATGTCCGCAGACTCATAGTTTTGGGATTGGGAGAATGTGAACTGCGTTGCCGAGGCCCACGTCTTGAAAGCCGCGAGACGGGGCCCACCACGTCATCCCGGGTCCCGGGATAGAAGGCATAGGTGAGGTGGTACTTTGAGGACGGCCATTTGGGATTCCCATCGAAGAAAGTGAAGTGGCCGACCGTGTGGAAATTACTAGAGCCGTGGCGAGTCCCTCTCTTGCCCGACCGCATCCGGGAGGTTCCGTTGACAATGTCTGCAGCGCCACACCGAGGCATCGTCATCATAGCCACTGTTTGAGAATCTAAGTTTCCAGTGACCTTCAAATGGTAGTTGAGCTGGTACATCTTGATGGCAGACTCTAAAAGCTCGTCAAAGTCCTCGTCATTGGCGTTGGCGGGGAGGTTGGATTGGTTATAGTTCAAGTACCCAAATTTTTCAAGGTATTGCTTGAGCTCTTGGAGACCGCTGACCTTGTCCCCTTTGTGACATCCTTGGAGATGCTTGATGAACTCAAAGGGGTTTTGCTTTTGGTCATCAGGGTGGGCTAAGACCGATTGAAAGAAGAGAGAAGAAACAAGAAGCAGGCATGAGATTGTGGACAAAAACTTTGGATATGCCATTGCGCAAATGCTTAAGAGATTGCACTTGGTTTTGAATGGTATTGTGTGTATTTGCCATCACTTGCGAGACTCTATTTATAGGCTTTTTTCAGTAGTGGAATCATAAGAAAGTTCCCGGCATTCTACAGCTATAACAAGGTCGTGAGAAGAGAGAAAGAACCGCTACAGTGTACGGTCTATTGTTTACAAAACTTCGTGGAAACGCCAGGATTTCTGGTTTTGACTTGTACTTTTTGACGTTAAGTTGGGGTATGGGTTTGTACGGTCATTTTGGACAAACAATGCGAATGCAACTTGATAACAATGCGAACACAACTTGATGACTTTGAGACGTAATAGAAGAGACCTGTTCGTGGTATTTCTGCGCTTGTCACGGAAGAAATTTAAGGGCTGACTATATGATAATTAGAAAATAAAATTACCATTTAAAGTGTTTGATTCACATGACATGACAAGTATCAGAGACAAAAGGTAACTACTGTAATACACATGAAAAATGGGCATAACATTTCAAATCATGCCAAACATATCAAACCCATCCATAAAATCGACATTTTGAATAATGTCTCGAATCAAAAAATAAAGGCACTAATGACGAGTATTTTGGCATTCGATTCATCATATATTGTGCATGGACTTCATTATATCTAGAATGTCTCTTGTAGATGACTGGCTCAAACGCCCAATTGGAAAAAGAAAACAGGAGGACAAGACCAGGAAATTGCTGAGTAAAAACGTTGGAAAAACATGGTCACTGATCTTCTGGACGGTCCGGAGGCTAATGAGAAGTCTTTGAATGGCTGAGCGGACCCTCAGAAGAAAAAAGGCCCTGCCTAACTTGCCTCTTTGACCGAAGACCTTCACATTCTTGTCCTCTAATTTTTATTCATACGATTCTCAAATTATATTCAAAGCAATGTCTAGAGCGTGTCATATAGTTACTTAGAGAAAGTAATACAAATACCAAATACCATGAACCAATATAAATGTGTCATTTAGATAATAAATTCTCAGCGGCTAATTATTCTATTAACAGTAGACGGAATAAATTGCAATGTAAAATTACCTGGGTGCATCCATATGACATTTGTTTAAGCAAATGCTTAGTTTCCAATTAGATAATATGGAACGGGAACAGTAGACATAAATCATTGAACTGAAGAGAATACTGAAGCACATTATAGAAGATGATGGTGAGTTAATGTTAAGATTTGTTTAATTAATGTAAAGAATATTAGGGCTTTTCTCTAATTAGTGCAGATAATAGTGGTTGTGGAGCTAATTTGTGCACCATTCAACCACTCTAGAACGGACTCCAAGGAGAAACTTGAATTGGAGGGGGCGGTTTTGAACTAGACTCTCCCTTCTCTCCCTTTTTCTTTCTCCTTTGGCTGATTTTATTCTCTATTTTCTTTGTCTTGCTTTTCTTCCATTTTAGAAGTTTCTCTCTCCCATTTCAAGAAGGTTTCTATCCTAATCAAGTCTAGATTTAGGGTTTTTTTGCATATATAATTTTGGGATTTTGCTTTCATCAAGTTTCATTGGCGTAGAGTCCAATTTTGAAAGAGATTAGAGGAGTTTCACAAATGTTTTGCTCTCACGAGTGTCGGATTTGTGCACTTCAACCTTGAGGCAAGCCGTAGTAATAGATGAAGATCTCAATGTATGCTCATTACTGAAGACGGATTCAATGATCGGTTACCAATTCTGTTTTGAAGAAATCACATAACTGCTCTTTGAGTATATAATCCATAACTTTGTTCTAATGATGATTCTTCTAATATAGAGCTTGATTTGTCTTGGATTTGTTTGGGATTTGTCTTGATTTGATGTTGGATTGCATTTTTTTATTGTATACTCTTGGAAAATGAATGAAATGTTTCTTTGACAATTTTTTCATTTATTGAGTACTGAAATTAACAGATATAAGGGCGTTAAGGTTAATGTTAGCAGGTAACTAAGAAATTTTCTAAGTAATGTAGATAATTGCGACTCTAGAGCTAACTGCACCGATCTACCCACGCTAGTGTAAAATCAAAGGAATTGCTCAAAAATTGATGCAGTGACATTAATAAAATGCCGACAACCTTGCTTCAGCAGATCAAGAACAAGAAGAGGAGGAAGAATTTCATCCACAATAACCTTTGATAAATGCAGTGACAAAGCTGTATCATGCATTGAAGAACTAGCAATGCACATCACCAGCAAAACAAACCAACTCTTGAGAAATGGGAAAGAAGAACCAATACCAAAAAATTTCACTCAGCACAAGAAAGCAGACGATAAACATGCGTCACAGACATCGAGCTAAGATTTGGCAGCATCAGATCTCCGCGGAGCCCGACTATCCAATATTGGAGAAACACCAAAATCAGCATCCTCTTGTGCAAAGCAAAGTGATAACCAAGCAGCATGCATTGCCTCTGTGGCGGCTGTAGCCCGAGATTAGGGCCAATGGAAAGTCGAGTTCACTCTTCGAAACATGACTAATTATCAATCCAGTCCAATTCCCCCATTGTACAAGTCTGGCCTTGCAACTGTTAACGCAGACAAATTCGGCTCCTTATGAACTAAAAAGATGGATCTCAATCCAAACCCACAGTCATGCATCTGTATCCTCAGATATGTTGTCCTATGGATTCAAAGAGAACACGAAACATCAACAACAATTCCGTTTCTTTATTTCCAATCCAATATGCATGAGAGGAGAAAGCACAAAAAGGATGAAAGCTACTGAAATAGGCAGAAAAGATGTACGGTAGCCGTAGGCCTTCACATGGAGAAAACACACAGTGTCCTTATTTTAGCTTTGGTTTGACATGCTATTGCCAAAAATGGAGATATCCCGAACAATAATTCAGATAGAATCACGTAGTCATTGTCCAACATAGCAATGCACGCCTTCAGAAAACAAATGTGTGCAAGTCCCAGACGCATTTTCAAACTATTGTTATCTGGTTAACATCGAGGTGATAGACCATGCAATTATCTGACAAAATCAGGCTCATTACATCCGTTGCAACTCCTCCAGCACCAATGTAACTGTTAAGAAACAAAGGGCATTGACCCCAGCCTTTACTCATTTAACCGAAGAAATAGCATCATGTAGCACTCGATATGCAGGTGGACTGAGCTGTTCAACTGGATGAATCGGGTTGAGGGGTTTTCTTCAACAGCGAGTTTCCTCAAAACCAGGATTAGATCCTGGTTGAGGAGCAAACTGCTGAACCGGTTCAACATCTTGTTAATTTCTGAAAAAGCGACCTGATTGCCGGCAGCGGGTTTTAAATCCATGCCCTCTAAGGAAAGAGAGAAAAAGCTCCACACCACTCAACAAGTGAATTATCCTTTTGATTTTTAAAAAATTGTATCCGTCAGGTTTAATTTATTTATTTTTTATCTAAATTCAGCTTCGAAAGAGTAAAATGCAAGTACGAAAATACAAACCTAGGGCTCACGTCAACCATCCTAATTGAGGTCGAGTTCTACACCTAATATTGGCAAATTTAATACAAAAATTCATGAAAAGCTTGATTAGTGATTGGTCGAACCAGGGACAGGGATCAACTCAATGGACCACATCTAACAGAAGACCCATAGAAGGATGAACAAATGGACATTTTCTCATCTTTGACAATTGGAAAAAAAAAAAAAAAAAAAGCAGTAAGATTACACGAAACAACTCACATTTTCATTTTACTGTGGTCACAATAGCAACTAAACAAATGGATGAACCGTATCGCACATCCCTGGGTTCCTTATGCACCAAAGTGGCTGAATGGGCTCAGCGCCAATCCCTCTGCTGACCATTCTACTCCTCCATTCATTCAAACGGTCAGTTACTTCGGCGTATCTCTTCATGCCGTTCTTGTCCTGATTCCCTGACCACATGCTCTCTGCCATTGCTGAAGCTCTAGGCCAGATACGTGCATCTAGAACGGTTGGGTCCGCCTGCTCTGACCAGAGTGCAACCTCTCCACCAAGCACCAGTGTTGCTTCCTCCTCAGTTAAACCGTATGTTATATCATAATTGTATATAGTTTGCCATGTTTTGAAAGGTCCACACCATGAACCACCATTCCCCTGATTAATTCCTGGCGGCTGGTCATATTGACTATCATTTCCAAGAAAGTCGCCATGCCCACAGTCCAAGTAGTAGAAATCTGATGATGACACAATCGCTCGGTATCCAGATGAGACAATCTTTTTTGTGTTGTTGGGACCATTATTCCATGTCTGCAAGATGGTGTGCTCTGGGGGAAGAAGTGATTTATCCACCTTGATAATCGGATCTAACAAGACATCTTCCCAGTAGACAGCAGTCCTATTAAGAGACAGAATATAAGGTAAGGTGGAGTTCACAAATGTCTCAAGTAGCTGACTCAGAGTGCCACCACTCGACAGGAATGCTTGAATTGTTGGATCGGCTTTCCAACAGCCAGGTATGATCTCATCAGCTCCAGCATGGTAGAATTGATCTGGGAATAATGTCACCACATCGCGAATGACATTCTTGAGAACTTGATAGGTCTTTGGGTTCAATGGGTTAAGATGACCCGTTCCCGGTTCTGATGCTAGCCGATCTGCCCATTCACTTCCTTCTGGCCACCAAAACATGTTTGCGCAGGATACAATTTCTGGATAAGCTTCAGCCCACGATCCTGTATGACCTGATGACCAGTAGAAAAATGCCTGGAACAGAATCAGACAGATACTGTGCTACATTTGGAAATGGTGCAAATCTTTCATAAATCTTGAAAAAAGCGAATTTCACCAAGAAGTTGATGCTCATATTGACTATTGATGATTCCTCGAAACAATAACAATGATCAGATGACTACAATCGAAATGCTCCCCATTTAAGCTAATTGCTAGTGATTGTTTACATAAAAGCATGTAATATGATGATCTCACCTTTTCCCCCTGTTTTGCTTTCTTTTTCATCAATATGCTGAATTTTCTTGTTCCCCCATGAGGGCACTCTTAGTATCAAAACACAAGAGTTCTCACTCAATGTTTAAATTTTTTTTTTCAGACAAAACTGATCTAATGCATGTCTTTAGCCCTAAGTTTCTAGTGCAGTAATTGGTACAACCAATTCTACATATTTGACATCCTTCTCTTCTAACATACACAAGCGTCAAAATTTGATCTCTAGCCACTAGTTCAGTTTTAAGGTCCACATTTCTCATTCGGTCAAACTCCCACTTAACAAGTTTCACTCAGAATCCTTTAGTAGTTAAATAAGGCTATTAGGTGAAGTCTTTGGTTCACTGAAGTAAGAATATTATCAGATCGGCATTAGACATAAGTAGATAAAGGTTAATAACCAACTTTCTGATTCATCATCCTGTCTCAACGCATATCTACTTGCGTTTTTAATAATTTCTTGACTCCTGACACCTTCATTGTGCTATACATCTGCATTATTGTTTTACTCACTTGCCCCCTTCAAGCTTTAAAGTGGAAATGGGTACACAAGAAATGATCAAGTCATGAGGTCTCTGTGTGACTAATTATATAAGGTTTATGACTTCAATATTGAGACATCATCCAGAACTGTTTAGTCACAGATAAGGATCCTATCAGTCAAATTTTTAATTTAGATTCATAATATCGACAACTGCACAAAATGTGAATCTACGTGTATATTCAATCAGATTGATCAGCACATCACAACGCTTAGAATTGCAATCCTAGAGAACCCTGAAAGTCAAAATAATAGTTTTTACTGCAAAACATGAACACTGCTGAATCTAGATAGTACATTGATTTTCAAACACATTTTAGCCTCGAATTCATTTGCAAGAAAGTCAATAATAGGACAGGACCTGGAAAACAGAGAATCAGGGAAACCAAATGAACTGACTACACTAATTTCAGCAGATGCTAATTTTACCCAAAAGAAGAAAGAGAAATAATCAATGAAGAAGTACTATAAATCCACTCACCAGGCATGTCTAATTCTGGCAATACACGAACCCCATGTTCCAGGCCAAATTCAACGATTCGCCTGACATCAGCTGGTGAGTATTGCATGTCAGCCCCATAGGCTCCCTTAGCTGCTAGATCGGGTTCTGAAGGCAACAACAAAGGGAATGAATGCGAGTCAGTGATGTGCCAATGAAAAACATTGAGCTTGTTGGCACTCATTGCTGCAATAGTCCTTAGGATGTCTTCAACTTCATAGTAGTTTCTCGAGGTATCCAGCATTATCCCTCTATAAGAAAAGATTGGCCAATCCCGCACCTCCACTCCAACAGCCACCCATGAGGGCTTACCCCACACAAGCTGGGAGAATGTCTCAAGACCCCTCATAGCACCCCATACTGTCTCGGCAAACAGGCTAGCTTTGTCACCTGAGGTGGGGATGCTAAGGCTGTAGGATTCATTCACGCCATGGCTGAGAGGAGCAGCTAGATCATTGACCAATACAACCAGAGTTTGCAAAGTGGGGCCATTTGTCAGGTTGACATGCTGATTGGAAAGAGGATGGAAATGCTCGGAGAGAATGAGATTAAGGTAGCGCTTAACAGAAGTTGAGAGGTATTGGTGATGGGGAGATTCAATGGTAAAAGAAGGGGAAAGTAAGGTCGCTTGTTGAGTTGGCCATGAAAATTCTCTTGGTTTTGGCCATACACTGATTGCAGTACACTCGACAGATAAGATGGGAGAGCATACTAAAAACATGGTGATGAAAGTGATCAAAATTTGAGTGCCTTTACTCCACTTAGGAGCAGGGCCATCACTCTGCTCATCCATATTAGTCTCTAGGTCAAAACGAATCATCTAGCAGCAGCAAATGACAGCAGCTGCAAGAAAGACATGATTTTAACTACTGAAGGTAGCGTACTGTTAAGGTTGCCAAGATAAGTGAAGGAACTGTCCATTTTCAAATTAAAATACAAAAAGGGATTAATTCAGAATATGAGTAGACCGATCACCATATATTCAAAATAACTTAAAGAATAATGCGAAAAAGTGAATTGGAGAATTTTCTGTATATTTCAATCTATACTAATGAAGAGTAAATCAGACTATTTAAAGGTTTAATTAGATGACTATCTAACATAACATATCAATCAAAATATGCACAATCAAAAGGACGTATATGAGCAATCTTGAGAGATTCGGAGAATCAACAAAATTATCAGAATTTCTCTAACGAAATTATCCGGGAGAAATACCTAATTATCTCTTACAAGGAGCAAAGGAGACAGTAAACTGAAAGCATTTACTTCATCTTATGTGACCAAATTCACTTCTGCAAATTCCAAGAGCCAAAATAGACGACCCACGTGGAGAACAATGGACCGCTAGCCAGAGGAGTAAAACATAGCATTTGAAACAGAACTCCCCCTTCTAAATACTGGGAAAAAGGAGGAAAGAAGAAATCACACCAGCATCAACGAGAATGGATACGGCAAGTACGAATCAAGAACACAGAAATCAATTGAAGATGCAACAGAAAGCGAATCTCAAGATTTAGAAGTACATAAAGAACGAAAAAGTTGAAGCTTTACCTTCCACGAGTGCTCAGACACGCAAATGCAAGCAGAAAACAGCCACATTTATAAGAACCCACTTAGAGGGACAACGATTTCAGTGCATATAACAAAAGGAATCCATCGACGGACCGGCTAGAGATTGTCTCCGCCATCTGTCTCTGACGCAAGAGCTCTTTCCGCGTCCTTCACCATCAAAATAAACTATGCTTCCTCATATTTCTCGGCCCTCTTGGACTTTTCTCCGTGTAGCTTCTGCCTCCGCAGCGATCGCCGGTCGAATTCTTTAAGCGCATTCGCCCCCTCTCTCTGAAATTGACGCCATATGGTCTCTTCCCCTTGTCCTATTCCTCGCGCTTCGCTCTGCTGAAAAATTTGGACTCTGAAGAGAGAGAGAGAGAGAGAGAGAGCGAGTGACGACGACTCACGCTGCAAAAATACGCTGCCCGCGCGGCGGATGAGAAGACCTGGACTTTCCGGCAAAAGTAGGCTCTCAGTACTTGCGCGGTCTGTCACAAAGAACCTGTCGGAATTCATCTATAATCTAAATAGCGATGCACTTTGATTTCTACCCCTTTCGAAGTCGTCAATAGTTCAGTGTTAGTGACTTGAATTATAACGATATGGACTTCCTACAACGTATTGGCACATCTTGGATTTGTAAAATACTCCTTTGTACTCGGGTTTTCTTTAACTAAAGAACTGTGTAATTCGGAAGTATATTGACTCATTTCTGACATCCTTATTTATTTATATTTTTTTTTTGCCAGGCCAAATAAAGATTAAATTAATAATCTCGCAAGTATAAAATACAATAAAAAGGCATGTTTACCATTGACACATCCATGAGTAGAGATGAAGTGACTAGAGATGGAGGTGGCCTCCTGCCGACTTTTTTAATTGAAGCAAGTCTCGACCAAGTCATCGGGTCGAAATCATCGCTCATTGGGTTAGCCTTAGGGACCGCCATTCGAAAAACAGAAGTGTTGTCGGCCTACATTATCTTTTATAAAAGGAGCAATCGAAGAGCGTGGAGCATAGGCTGCTTTGGGCACGTTGTTGTGTCTTTGGCCATAGCGCTTACAAGAAGTGCACCTAGTGCAAAGTCCATGCGATACGGGGCAAAATGGGATTCACCAAAAACCTTGAAACATAAGAGATAGATACTTGAAAGTTTTGCATTTAACTTAGCAAGTTACCATGACTGACAAACGAACAGGAGAATGAAGAAAGAATTTTGTCTATGGCAATCATAACAACCATTAGCAAAGGAAAACCATGAAGCTTTCTGTTGGAAATTTGTCTTTTCTTATCCCATTTAGGAAAGTTCGAAGGAGATTGGCCAACTAATAAATGTGAGGCTTCTTCAGTATTTTAAAGAAAAAGTTAGATGTGGGTTAAACCTCACTATACCTATATGTGGGTGTGCCATTATTAGGTGCACTTAGCACAAGCGCGCCCGTGGTTTAATTAGTACTAACCCATTTATTTTTATTTCCATACAATTATCTTATTAAATTTAATAAATTCAAAGGTTGTTTTTTTTATTAAGTATTTTTGGAAATTATGAAAATTCAAAATTTTTTTATTAAAAAATATTATTATTTTTTATTATCCCGAATTTTTATATTTATGTTTTTTCAAAACAACATTTAGAAATGATACTCGTTTAGTTTGCAATCTTTCACAAAGGATTGCATTTGTTTATTTTTCAACTTCTTCCGAAGGGACACCCATTAACCTTTTATTTTAATTTTTATTTTATTCCGTACGGTTATCTCATTAACTTTTATTAGTTCAAAAGTTGTTTTTTTATTTATTAAGTATTTCTGGCAATCACGAAAATTGGCAAATTTTATTTATAGAAAAGGATTATTATTTTTTATTATTTTCTATTATTCTGAATTTTTATATTTGTGTTTCCTTTCACAAAGGGTTGCATTTGTCCGTTTTTCAATTTCTTCCAAAGGACACCCACTAACCCCTTTATTTTTATTTTTATTTTATTCCGTACAATTATCTTATTAATTTTTATTAGTTCAAAGTTTTTTGTTTATTAAGTATTTTTTTTAAATTATGAAAATTCGAAATGTTATTTACTAAAAAAGATTATTTTTTTATTTCGATTTTTTGTATTTGTATTTTTCAAGACAACCTTTGAAAAAGATACTCCTTCAATTTGCAACCTTTCATGAAATTTGCAACCTTTCATGAAAGGTTGCATTTATTCATTTTTCAACTTCTTTTGAAGGGACATCTTTGTTTATTTTACAACTTTTTTCCGAAATGATACATTCATTAAATAAAAATAAAGGGTTTAGAGCTAATTAAACCATGGGCGCCCAAGTACTAAGTGCACCTAATAATCGCGCAATTATTCAAACACCCACACGTGGGTATGGTGGAGTCTAGCTCACACCCAACTTTTTCTTTAAACACACTAAAGAAGCCTTAAACTTTTTAATTGGTCCACCTCCTCCCAACTTTCTTATGTGGGACGAAAAAAAAAAACACTCAATTTGTTTTACAAACAAACTTCTAACACTTTCCAATTCATGAAGTATGCATCTGCCAGCACCCAATTTTGTCAATGTCTATACAAGAACTAATAACAAAAGGTTTAGAAGAAATCCTTGAACTAGCCTGTGGATAATTACTCATTCAAATCCTAAATGGGACATATATAGTAAATTATACCCTCAAGCCTAAGCATAATCATATAAACAAGTTAAGTAAATCAAAATATAGGAGCAAGAAAAGAGAAAATGCTCGATCGATTTATAGTGGTTCAGCCCAAACTCGGTGCCTACATCTACTCCCTAAGCCTTATTGGGAGTTTAAAATCCACTATCTCGAAAAAGAAATTACAATTTGGTTAAGGAGGAGCCTATCCAAATACTCCAGCACAACTCAAAGTCATAACTGGTACATGGGAGTGTCTCTCAATAGACAATAGCAAGCCCTTTGCACAACTGTTTCAACAATCTCCAACAGAATACATGTGTTTTGCCCACTTAAACAAACTCGAGAGACCTCACTGTGTGGAATATTCTAACCCACAGGTAGCCATTGAAGCTTCAAAAACAGTCTACAGAAACGAAGTCAGTCGACTGGCGTGAGGGGCAAGAATAAGAAGGTGGAAAAGAACTTGGCATTCATGGCTGAACTGATGAACGCGCACTCTTTTAGCAGAGAATGAGTAATGAATGAATGTTATTTGCGCTGTTGCATGGATCGGAGGAGGTCTATTTATGGATACATGCCCCTTCTGAGGTGATGAGAAGGAGCTAGGTCATCAGGTCTTGCTGAGATTGAAATGTTCATGCATGGAAGAAATGGCACGTACAGTAATGATAGACAACGACCACATCTCTTCGCGAAGGGCGCGTATAAGACTGGGAAATTCGAGGAAAGAAACCCTGAGAGTACGGTACTACAAGACAACGACCTTTACTAGGTCTTTGAAAAGAAGAAGTATGCGACTGGGAACAGAAGAAGCAACAAACTCAATTGTTAATCCTCTGTATTTCATAGGAAAAGCCTCGCAGACATTGACCTGATCTTTGATCCCCACTTACCGTTCAAGCATTGTATAATTCAAAAGTATCAACACATGGTATTCTTATATCGCATGTGAGAAGTCACAAATGCCATGTAGGTACATTCTACTTTCATTAAGAGACAATAATAGAAATATGCTTTGACACAACGTGTGAGACCATGAACTATTAGTAATTATTCAATGTAATCCTTTAATTTTACATAATTTAGGGATTAAATTTAATATTTACTAACAGTTCATGGGGCAAATTCAACAAATCTAAGCCAAAGTTTAAGAATCATGTTGACCAAATCACAAGTTTAGTGATAATATTGCACATTAGATAAACGTTAAGGACCATTGTGTTATTTTCCCTATCATTAAACATGCAGTATACAACCAATGTGGTGAGACATACTTTGAATTCTATATCTTCTTATGCGATTAACTAAGGGGCAAATTCCAAATAAAGGTTTAAAGTACTTTCATTTTCTTAAATAATGGCTCGAAGTGGATTTTGTTTCAATTAAGGGCCTGAAATGCCATCGTTTTCTTAAATAAATGCATGAGGTGAACCTTGTTTCAAATAGAGGTTTGAAGTAGCCATATTAGTCTCAAAGAATAGCCTGAACTCAATGGCCAGTGAAGGGGATTTTTGTCTTTAATTTTGTAAACTATTTTTCCTTTTTCCTTTCTTTTTCCTATTTCATTCTCTCCATGAGAGAGAGAGAGAGGCCCTCTAGTGGCCATTGCCCCATCGCCGGTGGGGTGGTGGCAATAGTCGATGGGGTCATTGGCGCTTGGGCAATGATCGATGATTGTCACCAGAATTAGGAGAGGTTCCAGATTTATCACCCCGATCTAGGAGAGGGCCACCAATACCTGCGTCCATGGCTTTATTTTTGCTTTTTTAACAAAAGCTCTAATTTAATTTTAATTTTAATTTTAATTGTCTTTGTAAGGAAATACCCTCGATCAGCCAAAGTATTTTGCTAACTAGGGAGCTCACGAGGTTAAGCCCTTATTTGAAACTGCCATAACTATTTCAGATTATTATTTGTAATTTTTCCTTAACATAATTTAGGATAATGCAACGTTGAGATCACTAATTAATCATCAGTCTACTATCATATGGAGCAACAGTCACCACCCCTTAGCATGTAATAGGCATGAAAACTTCTCAAAGTAAAATTACAAAAGGCTTTCCACCACTTTGGAAAAAAAAAATTACTGTTTATGAACTCCATATGTTTCCTAAATCTCGTATAATAATGGAAAAACTCTATTGAGTTTGAAATGACAGCAACTATGTTTTATTCATTGTGCTTTGTAATTATCTCCCTATTACTTTCCATTAGCTCCACATGAAATTCGACGAAAAAGATGAATTTTGAGATAAATTACGTTTCCTTTTAATACATTAACTAACACATTACCCTATATCGTGCGTATGTATGTGTACTTTGTATCAATAGAGTATACACACCAAATTAATTAATTTTAGATGATCGTTAAAAGCTTTATGTTGGTTCCCGAGGTAATGAGTGTTCCAAAAAAGAACTTCCCTTTGAGTCTATTTTGAATGACCCAAAAGCAGAAAATGAGTTATGTAAATTTATCGTGAAGAAGCGTGTGTCACGTTGATAGCAAAAGGCATTATTCAAAATTAAACGTTTATTTCAGTCTTCTATTTCACGAAATTGTGATTAATTCTCGAGTTTATAGCCTCGAAATGGCCTAAACAACACGCGTGACTTAGCTAAGTCATTTATTTTGGTAACGTTCAGCCTAACATAACTCAAGGCTGCATGGATACTCTAACATAATCAAACGCCGTACAAGGTTTTGATTCCCGGAACATCATCGCCATGCAAGCCCTCGCTGAATCTGGGACTTATGGTGGGATACATTATAGCTCCCGCGACTGAGCTATGTCCTATCCCAAGAGGATGGCCGATCTCATGCAAAGCCACGGTCTCCATGTCGTACGAACCATGGACTGGACCCACGGACCTCGGCTCGTCCGCGTTGTAGTGGAACATACCAATGGTCGGTTGAAACACGTGGGCTATGACTCCATTGGGGCCATCGAACGGGGCGCCGTCCTCATGGTCCCTCCTCACGAATGTGATCTTAATGTCCACGGACTCATAGTTTTGGGATTGGGAGAATGTGAGGTGCGTTGGCAAGGCCCACGACTTGAAAGCTCGTGAGACGGGGCCTACCACGTCGGCCCGGGTCTCGGGATAGAAGGCATAGGTGAGGTGGTACTTTGAGGATGGCCATTGGGATTCCCATCGAAGAAAGTAAAGTGGCCAATAGTGGGAAATTACTCAAGCCGTGGCGAGTCCCTCTCTTGCCGAACCGCATTCGAGAGGCGCCGTTGACACTTGACAATGTCTATAACACCACACCGAGGCATCGTCATCATAGTCATTGTTTGGGAATTTAAGTTTTCAGTAACCTTCAAGTAATAGTTGAGTTATTTTCTTGATGGCGGACTCTAAAGGCTCGTGAAAGTCCTCATCAAGACCCTTGACCTTGTCCCCTTTGTGACATCCTTGTAGATGCTTGAACTCAAATGGGTTTTGCTTTTGGTCATCAGAGTGGGCTAAGACCGATTGGAAGAAGGGAGAAACAAGAAGCAGGCATGAGATTGTGGACAAGAACTTAGGATATGCCATTGCGGAAACTTTTATGGAGATTGCACTTTGGTTTTGGATGGAATTGTGCGTGTGTTTGCCATCACTTGCGAGACTCTATTTATAGGCTTTTTTTTCAGTAGTGAAATCATAAGAAAGTTCTTGGCATTGTACTGTCATAACAAGGTCGTGAGAAAAGAGAGAGAGTGAGAGAGAGGGGTCGACCCATTACAAAGTATGGTCGACTGTTATAAAACTTCATGGAAATGCCAAGATATCTTATCTTGACTTTTACTTTTAGACGTTAAGCTCTATAGTCATTTGGGACAAATAATGCCAATGTAGCTTCATAACTTTGAGACGCAATAGAAGAGACCTATTATGATATTTATGTGCTTGCCATAGAAAAATTTAAGAGCCGACTATCTGATAATTAGGAAATGAAATTACCATTCAAAGTGCCTAATTCACATAACTACAAGCATTAAAGACTAGAGTAACTGCTATAATGCGCATGAAAAATGGACATGACATTTCAAGTCATGCCAAACATATCAAGGCCCATCTACAAAATTGTTGTTTTGAATAATGTCTCAAGAGGGTCATATTTTTTTTTGGAGACAAAGGTACTAATAACAAGTATTTCGACATTCAATATATCAAATATTGTATGCGGACTTCATTATATCTAGAATGTCTTTTGTAGAGACTGGCTTAAACAGCCAATTGGAATAAAAGAGGACAAGACCAGGAAATTGCTGAGTGAAACGTTGAAAGAACATGGTCACTAATTTCCTGCACAGTCCGAATACTAATTAGAAGTCTTTGAAGGGTTGAACGGACCCTTAGAAGAAAAAAGGCCCCGCCTAACTTGCCTCTTTGACAAAAGACCTTCACAGTCTTGTCCTCTAATTCTAATTTATATGATTCTCTAATTATATTCAAAACAATGTTTATAGCGTGTCATATAGTTACTTAGAGAAAGTAATACAAATACCAAATACCATGAACCAATATAAATATGTCATTTAGATAATAAATTATCCGCTACTAATCATTCTCTAACAATAGACCGAATAAATTGCATTGTAAAATCACCAAAAAGTTTAAAGAGAGAGAAGGTGCATCCATGTGGCATTTGTTTAAGCAAAATGCATACTTTCCAATTAGATATTATGGAACGGGACAATTTAGTTTCAGCTGTTAAATGTCTATAAAGAGTAAACACAAATCATTTAACTGAAGAAAATACTAGAATACATCATAGTAAATGATGGTGAGTTAATATTAAGATTTTTTTTAATTAATGTAAAGAATATAATGCTAGGAAACTTGGCAAACCACTCTACCTACTCTATTATCAAATCATTGAATAAACTTGAAATGGACCAATTTAGTTTCAACATAATACATAAGAGTAGACATAGACCATGGAACTAAAGAAATTAATGTCAAAGTATGTCGATGTTGATGTTAGTGGCACTATCAAGGTTTTTTCTAATTGATATAAAGAGAAACGGGCACGAAATGAGAGATTTACATTAAGATACACAGTAAAGTCGAATATTAGGGGGCTAATTAGGGATTTTTCTCTGATTAGTGCTAATAATAGTGGTTGTGGAGCGAATTTGTGCACCATTCAAATATTCTAGAACAGAATCCAAGGAGAAACTTGAATTGTGGGGGAGGGTTTGATCAAGATCTGCCCCTCCTCTCCCTTCTTCTTCTTTGGCTGATATTGTTCTCTATTTTATTTTTCTTGCTTTTCTTCCGTTTTGAAGCTTTTCTCTTTTGATCTAGCTTAAATTTAAAAGTTTCTTTCTCCCATTTCGGGGAAATTTTTATCCTAACCAAGTCCAGATTTATGGCTTTTTGCGTGTATAATTTCGGGGTTTGCTTCTCTCAAGTTTTATTGGCGTACAAGTCCAATTTTGCAGGAGATCAATGGAGTTTTATGAATATTTCGCTCTCATAAGTGTCAAATCTATATGTGTTCAACCTTGAGGCAAGCTGTTGTAATATATAAAGATCTCAATATATGCTCATTACTGAAGATAAATTCAATAATCAACTGTCAATTTTGGCTTGAAGAAGTCACATATCTGTTTTTTGAGTGTATGATCCCTAACCTCATTCTAATAATTCATCTTATTATCTAGAATTTGTTTGTTTTGGATTTGTTTGGGATTTGTCTTGATTTGCCATGAGATTGCATTTCTTTATTGTATACTCTTGGAAAATGAATGACCTGTTTTTTTTGACAATTTTTTTTTATCAAGTACAGAAATTAACATATATAAGTGCATTCAAGTTAATGTTGGCAGGGTAACTAAGAAATTTTCTAGGTAATGTAGATAATAGCGACTCTGGAGCTATCTGCACCAATCTACCCCCGCTAGTGTAAAATCAAAGGAATTGCTCAAAAATGGATTCAGTGGCAATAATAAAATGCCAACAATCTTGCAAAACCAAAAAGAACCAAAACCAAAAACTCTTCACTTAGGGCAAGAATGCAGACAATAAGCATACGTCAGAGATCGAGCCAAGATTTGGCAGCATCAGGTCTCAACAGAGCCCGACTATCAATATCAAAAAACACCGAAATCAGCATCCTCTTGTGCGAAGCAAAGTGATAACCAAGCAGCATGCATTGCCTATGTGGCGGCTGCAGCCCGAGATTAGGGCCAATGGAAAGTCGAGTTCGCTCCTCAGAACATGATTATCAATCCAGCTCAATTCCCCCTTGTACAAGTCTTACCTTGCAACTGTTAACGCAGACAACTTCCGCTCCTTTCATGTATGAACTAAAAAGATGGATCTCAATCAAAACCTACAGACATGCATCTGTATGCTCAGATATATTGTCCTATGGATTCAAAGAGATCATGAAACATCAGTGCTAGACTAAACAACAATTCGTTTTCTCTATTTCCAATCCAATACGCATGACAGGAGACAGCACAGAAAGGATGAAAGCTGCTGAAATAGGCAGAAAAGCTGTACAGTAGCCGTAAGCCTTCACATGCCGGAAGCACAAAGTGTCCTTATTTGAGCTTTGGTTTGACATGCTATTGACAAAAATAGAGATATCCCGAACAGTAATTCAGATAGAATCACATAAAATCATTCTCCAACATAGCAGTGCACGCCTATCAAGTTCAGAAAACATATGTCCGCAAGTCCCAGACGCATTGTTAACTATTATCATCTGGCTAACATCGAGGAGATAGACCATACAATCATCTGAGAAATTTGGGCTCATTACATCCGGTGCAATTACTCCAGCACCAATGTAACTATTAAGAAACAAAGGACAATGAACCCAGCCTTCACTCAATTAACTGAAGAAAATGACATCATGTAGCACTCGATATGCAGGTGGAAAAAATCGTTGCTTTGTTCATTCATCAATAATAAAATCCACTTTTGTGTTTTGTTGACACCCAGACAGAATTGAACTGAGCTGCTCAATAGGATGAATCGGGTTGAGGGATTTTCTTCAACAGCGAGTCTCCTCAAAACCCAGATTAGACCCAGGTTGAGGAGCAAAGTGGTGACCCAGTTCAACTTCTGGTTAATTTCTGAAAAAGTGACCTGATTGCTGGCAGTGGGTTTTGAACCCATGCCCTCTATAGAAAGAGAGCAAAAGCTCCACACCACTCAACAAGTGAATCATCCTTTTGATTTTGTAAAGTTTTTTTTGTTTTTTGGTAAGGTAAGTATTATAATGATTTTAACCAACAAATGTACAAAAAATGACAAGGCACCAAAAGCTTACACTCATTGATTTTGTAAAGTTGTATCTGTCGGGTTTCAATTTTTTTTTAATATCTAAGTTCAGCTTCCGAAAGTTTATAATGCAAGTAAGAAAATTAATACCTAGGGCTCACATCAACCATCCTAATGGAGGTCGAGTTTTATACCTAATATTGGCAAATTTAATATATATCATGAAAAACCTGATCAATGATTGGTTGAACCAGGGACAGGGATCAACTGAACGGACCACATTTAAGAGAAGACCGATAGAAGGATGAACAAATGGACATTTTCTCAGCTTTTACAATTGGAAAAGAAATGCAGTAAGTTTACACGAAACAACCCACGTTTTCATTTTAATGTGGTCGCAATTGCAACTAAACAGATGGATGAACCGTATTGCACATCCCTGGGTTCCTTATGCACCAAAGGGGCTGAATGGGCTCAGCACCAATCCCTCTGCTGACCATTCTACTCCTCCATTCATTCAAACGATCAGTTGCTTCGGCATATCTCTTCATGCCGTTCTTGTCCCGATTCCCTGACCACATGCTCTCTGCCATTGCTGAAGCTCTAGGCCAGATACGTGCATCTAGAACGGTTGGGTCCGCCTGCTCTGACCAGAGAGCAACCTCTCCACCAAGCACCAGTGTTGCTTCCTCCTCGGTTAAATTATATGTTATATCATAATTGTATATAGTTTGCCATGTTTTGAAAGGTGCACACCATGAACCACCATTCCCCTGATTACTTCCCGGTGGCTGGTCATATTGACTATCATTTCCAACAAAGCTGCCATGCCCACAATCCAAGTAGTAGAAATCTGATGATGACACGATGGCTCGATATCCAGATGAGACGATCTTTTTTGTGTTATTGGGACCATTATTCCATGTCTGCAAGATGGTGTGCTCTGGGGGAAGGAGTGATTTATCCACCTTGATAATCGGATCTAACAAGACATCTTCCCAGTAGACAGCAGTCCTATTAAGAGATAGAATATAAGGTAAGGTGGAGTTCACAAACATCTCAAGTAGCTGACTCAGAGTGCCACCGCTCGACAGGAATGCTTGAATTGTTGGATCGGCTTTCCAACAGCCGGGTATGATCTCATCAGCTCCAGCATGGTAGAATTGATCTGGGAATAATGTCGCCACATCGCGAATGGCATTCTTGAGAACTTGATAGGTCTTTGGGTTCAATGGGTTAAGCTGACCCGTTCCCGGTTCTGATGCTAGCCGATCTGCCCATTCACTTCCTGCTGGCCACCAAAACATGTTTGTGCAGGATACAATTTCTGGATAAGCTTCAGCCCAAGATGCTGTATGACCTGATGACCAGTAGAAAAATGCCCAGAACAGAATCAGACAGATACTGTGCTACATTTGGAAATGGTACTAATCTTATCTTGAAATTATGAATTTCACCAAGAAGTTGATGCTCATATTGACTATTGATAATTCCTCAAACAATAACAATGATCAGATGAATCGAAATGCTTCCCATTTAATCTAATTGCTAGTGATTCTTTAGATAAAAGCATGTACTATGACAATCCCACCTTTTCCCCCTGTTTCTCTTTCTTTTTCAGCAATATGCTGAATTTTCTTGTTCCTGCAGTCAGGGCACTCATAGTATCAAAACTCTCACTCACTGTATAATTTATTTATTTTTTTCAGACAAAATTGATCTAATGCATGTATTTAGCCCTAAGTTTCTCATGCAATAGTTGGTACAACCAATTCTACAAATTTGACATCCTTCTCTTCTTGCATAGACAAGCATCAAAATTCGATTTCTAGCCACTAGTTCAGTCTTAAGGTCCACATTTCTCATTCGGTCGAACTCCCACTTAACAAGTTTCTCTCAGAATCCTTCAGTAGTTTAATAGGCAATTGGGTGAAGTCTTTGATTTCTTGAAGTAAGAATATTATCAGATCGGAATTAAACATAGGTTAGTAAAGGATAATAACTAACTTTCTGATTCGTCATCCTGTCTCAACACATATCTACTTGCATTTTTAATAATTTCTTGACTCCTGACACCTTCATTGTGCTATACATCTGCATTATTGTTTTCCTCACTTCCCCTCTTCAAGCTTTAAAGTGGAAATGGGTACACAAGAAATGATCGAGTCATGAGGTCTCTGTGTGACTAATTATATAAGGTTTATGACTTCAATATTGAGACATCATCCAGAACTGTTTAGTCACAGATAAGGATCCTATCAGTCAAATTTTTAATTTACATTCATAATATCGACAGCTGCACGAAATGTGAATCTACGTGTATATTCAATCAGATTGATCAGCACATTACAACGCTTAGAATTGCAATCCTAGAGAACCCTGAAAGTCAAAATAATAGTTTTTACTGCAAAACGTGAACACTGCTGAATCTAGATAGTGCATTGATTTTCAAACACATTTTAGCCTCGAATTCATTTGCAAGAAAGTCAATAATAGGACAGGACCTGAAAAACAGAGAATCAGGGAAACCAAATGAACTGACTACACTAATTTATGTTCAGCAGATGCTAATTTTAGCCAAAAGAAGAAAGAGAAATAGTCAATGAAGTAAGTATTATAAATCCACCCACCAGGCATGTCTAATTCTGGCAATACACGAACCCCATGTTCCAGGCCAAATTCAACGATCCGCCTGACATCAGCTGGAGAGTATTGCATGTCAGACCCATAGGCTCCCTTAGCTGCTAGATCGGGTTCTGAAGGCAACAACAAAGGGAATGACTGCGAATCAGTGATGTGCCAATGAAAAACATTGAGCTTGTTGGCACTCATTGCTCCAATAGTCCTTAGGATGTCTTCAACTTTATAGTAGTTTCTCGAGGTATCCAGCAATATCCCTCTATAAGAAAAGATTGGCCAATCCCGCACCTCCACTCCAACAGCCACCCGTGAGGGCTTACCCCACACAAGCTGGGAGAATGTCTCAAGACCCCTCATAGCACCCCATACTGTCTCGGCAAACAAGCTAGCTTTATCACCTGAGGTGGGGATGCTAAGGCTGTAGGATTCATTCACACCATGGCTGAGAGGAGCAACTAGATCATTGACCAGTACAACCAGAGTTTGCAAAGTGGGGCCATCCGTCAGGTTGGCATGCGGATTGGAGAGAGGACGGAAATTCTCGCAGAGGATGAGATGAAGATAGCGCTTAACAGAAGTTGAGAGGCATTGGTGATGGGGAGATTCAATGGTAAAAGAAGGAGACAATAAGGCCGCCTGTTGAGTTGGCCACGAAAATTCTCTTGGTTTTGGCCATACACTGATTGCAGTACACACGACAGATAAGATGGGAGAGCATCCTAAAACATGGTGATGAAAGTGATCAAAATTGGAGAGCCCTTACTCCACTTAGGAGCAGGGCCATTACTCTGTTCATCCATATTAGTCTCTGGGTAAAACAAAATCATCTAGCAGTACCAAATGACGGGACCTGCAAGAAAGCCACGAGTTTAACTACTGAAGGTAGCGTAATGTTGAGGTTGCTAAGATAGGTGAAGGAACTGTCCATTTCCAAATTAAAGAACATAAATGAAGTAATTCAGAATATGAATCGAATGATCACCGTATATTCAGAATAAATTTAAGAGTAATGCAGAAAAGTGAATTGCAGTATTTTCTGTATATTTAATCTATACAATAATGGAGAGCAAATCAGACTATTTACAGTTTTAATTAGATGACTATCTAACATAACATATCAATCAAGATATGCACAATCAAAGAGGGAAGAAATCACACCAGCATCAATGGTAACTGATATGCCAAGTACCAATCAAGAACACAGGAATCAATCGAAGATGCAAGAAAAAACGAAGCACAGGATGTAGAACTAAACAAAGAATGAAAAGTTTGAAGCTTTACCTTCCACAAGTGCTCCGACACGGAAATGCAAGCAGAAAGCAGCCACATTTATAAGAACCCAGCTAGAGGGACAACGATTTCAGTGCATATAACAAAAGCAATCTATTGACGGGGCCGGCTGGAGATTATCTCCACCATCTGTCTCTGACGCAAGAGCTCCTTCCGCGTCCTGCACCATCAAAATAAACTATGCTTCCTGATATTTCTCGGCCATCTTGGACTGTTCTCGGTGTAGCTTCTGCGTTGGCAGCGATCGCTGGTCGAATTCTTTAAGCGAATTCGGCCGCGCCCCCTCGTCTCTGCAATTGACGCCACATGGTCTCTTCCCCTTGTCCTATTCCTCGCACTTCGCTCTGCTGAGAATATGGACTCTGGAGAGAGAGAGAGAGAGAGAGAGGGGGGTTGGGGGCGAGGGAGGGATGTGAAGATCTGGACTTTCCAGCCAAGGTGGGGCTCTTAGTATTCGCGTGGTGTGTTACGAAGAACCTGTCGGAATTCATTTTTTATTCCAAGTGGCGATGCACTTCGACTTTTGCCCTTTTGGAAGTCGTCAATAGTTCAGTGTCGGTGACTTCTATTATAACGATATTAACTTCCTAAAACTTATTGGCACATCATGGATTTGTAAAATACTCTTTTCAACTTGGATTTAATTCTGATGTATATATGTCTAACATCCTTATTTATTTATTTTTTTCGCTAGGCCAGCAAAGAATAAATTAATAATAAAAGAACCACAAAAGTCTCGGGTTACTGTTCACCCATCTCTCTCGAGCTGGGCGCGAAGGTCCCTATTCACCTGGTTTGCACTTTTGCTGTTCCCCGAACCTCCGACCGTCCGTTGGAGCTGGTTCTTGGAGGATTGTCTTGTCCTGCCTCCATCTCCATTTCACCGAAGCTTTTCCATTGGGACGCATTACTCGGGTAAATATGGCTATCTCAAATTAGGTCTTGTGGGTCTCTACTGTTTTCTGGTCTGGTTGGGTTTGTTCTCTCCTGGACAATGGGCACTCTTAGCTTTGAGAATACAAATTTGGTGGGGGCCCAGCACAACATAGGAGCGCTAGTAACACCGACTATACATGTTGATCCAAATGGTCCACCCCTTGATCTTGCGACAGGGCGAAGGGGCCGAAGCAAGGGAAGGAACTCTTGGCCTCCTCAGAATAGGGGTAAGTCGGGTACCCCAAAAGCTAGACAACCTAGCGTCCTTGCCCATCCACCTATAGCCCCTCTTAAACCCGGTCATTGATTTCGACCTCCAAGTGGTCCTCGAATAAGCCCAATTCGTGGGGAGGCGAACCCAGCACAATCTCTGAAGAAGTCTGGCCTTGATGCAAGCTGGCCAATAGTCCGTTCGGGCTAATGTGGCAAAATCAGCCACTAAGGATTCGACCTCACCTACATGCCACCTAACCTCGTTAACAACAGCCCGATTGTGCGAATTTCAGATGAGATCCTTCAAGCCAACAACCCCAAGTGGCAGGAATGCTTAGTGGGCTACTTTGTTGGCAAGAAATTGCCTTTCAAGTTAACAGAGACAGCCCTAAAGCATATCTGGGGACCTCACTTGTTAGAAGTTATGGCAAACGACGATGGCTTTTACTTCTTCTATATATCGGATCTTAAGTTCCAAAGGAAAATACTAGAAGGAGAGCCTATCACAGTGGCCAAAGTCCCTCTTATCCTCCAACAGTGGCACCCGCTAATGGAACTCAAGAGAGGCCTCCACGAGACTATTCTTGTTTGGGTGCGATTGAGGAACATCACATACTCTCTCTGGTCGGCAATGGTTATTAGTGTTATAGCCAGCGCTATTGGCAAACGAAGCTCATGAGGATGATTTCCTACGCCCGTGTTTGTGTGGAAATCAATGCGAAGCACGTTGCTCATGAATCCATTCCAATTGAGCTAAATGGAGAAACCGGGCTGGTCTCGATTGAGTACGAATGGAAACCAATTGTATGTCCCTCTTATGGTTCTTTCGGACATAAGTGTGCTCTTTCCAATGCTGACCCGCCGTCTGAAATTGCTCCCTCTACCGATCTAAAGTCTTCTTTTACCGCTGGGAAAGCTTCTATGGTTGTTGGACAGCTTGCAGTAGCTCAGACAAAGGATGGATGGCAGGAAGTCCAGGGAAAGCTGAACAAGCATCGAGCTTCCTCTTCTTTTACTCATGCCCCCCTCCTCTAGATAAGTCTAAGGCCCAGGCCCCCCTTGCTATAAAGGGTACTACATTAAGTAGTCGTGGGACTCTTGAGAGATCCCTGCCAAATGCTCCCCCAGAGCGCTCCCTACCTGCCCCTAATCCGATGGCCCTTAGACCGCGATTGGAGACCTCCTCAATCTCGGAGGATAAACCTGACAAGGAGGCTAGTGATCTTGGCTTTGAGTCGAGGAGGCTGGTGTGCATATTCCCCCGCCTTGGAGATGATGCCCCCCAGCAAATGAGTGTTATGCAGGCTGCGGGCTCTGACAGCTGCTCTTTTGAAAGCCCTTTTTCTCAAAGCTACCTCAAAGAAAAAGAAAATAGGTAAAAAGTGGTAGGCCTTACCCTTCTTGTACATATGTAAATAGCTATGTGGAATATTAGAGGTATAGGTGATCCCATAAAGCAAGCTAAGATTAGGAATCTCATCGGAGCCAATAACCTTTGTTGTGTTGGCATTTTAGAAACCAAGTCCTCTGCTGTGATGTTTCCTGTTATTTCGGCTGGGATAGCTCCTAGTTGGAGCTGGAATGCTAACTATGATCTTTTTCCTAGAGGAAGAATATGGATTGGATGGAACCCTAGACTGGTGGAGTTTGATACTCACTCGGCATCCTCTTAGGCCATCCATGGTAGCTTAAAGTGCCTCGAGTCAAGTAGAACTTTTCATCTTTCGGTGGTATACGCTAAACACACTTTTGTTCTTAGACGGTCCCTATGGCAAGATATCATCCACAATAGCTCATTTCTTGTCGATATCCCTTCGGTAATTGCAGGTGACTTCAACGCTATTAGGGATCCGTTTGTTCGTGTTGGTGGCTCCTCTACTTGGATGCCTTCCTTTGGTGAATTTGGGAACTGCATTCGTCAAGCGAAACTAGATGACTTGAGGTATGTTGGCTATGGATTCACTTGGGCCACATCCTCGGGGGATAACCAGAAACAAATGAAAATTGACAAAGTTCTTGTGAACACCCAGTGGAGTAGAGTTTACTCCTTTTCTGAGGCTTCTTTCATGCCATCTGGTGTATATGATCATTCTCCCATGGTTATAAGAATCCTTCACGCTCCAAACTCAAGAAAGCCGTTTAAATTTTTCAACTTTTGGATGACTCACCCGTCTTTCAAGTTGATAGTCTAGCAAGCTTGGGATTCCCCAGTGACGAGATTGCCTATGTATATATTATACAACAAACTTAAACTGCTGAAATTGAGGCTTAAACACCTCAACAGGGACTCTTTTTCTGACATCTCCTCTAGGACAGCGGAAGCTAGGACTGCTCTAGATTCCATCTAGGATGCTCTTCTCATGGACCCTTTCAACCAGGCCTTGGCTGATAGGGAGAGGGACCAAGTTCGGGCTTTCTCGGATCTCCGCCTCCAGGAGAAATTGTTTAGTAAGCAGGAATCCAAAATCCGGTGGCTCAAAGAGGGAGACCTTAATACCAAGTTCTTCCATCATTCTGTTGATAAGAGGCACCTCCAAAACAGAATCCTATCGATGATGGATGATGAAGGGATCTTGATTTTAGACCCTACTAGTGTGAGACAGAAACTAGTTTCTCACTTTGAAGACCTATTGGTGCCTTCCGCCCTGGATCCCTTACGTTCGGTACAGACCGCGTTCTTTCTGAGATCAGATGCTATCAGTGGCCAGGCCTGTTACGAATGAGGAAATACACAACTCCATGTTCTCACTGCCGACAGGAAAGGCTCCAGGCCCGAACGGTTTTGGCGCCAAGTTTTTCAAACAAAGCTGGGAGGTAGTCGGCCCGCCGATGATCTTGGCGGTTAGGGACTTCTTTAGTTCAGGTAAAATCCTCAGGGAGATCAACAATACTATCTTAGTCCTTGTACCTAACATCCCAACGCAACTCCGCAAATGTTATAGGCCAATTGCTTGTTGCAATACTGTCTATAAATGCATCACAAAGATATTGGCTAATAGGTTGGCTTCCGTTCTGCCTTCTGTTATCAGTCATCCCCAAAATGCTTTTGTTAAGGGAAGGCGCATTAGTGATAATATTTTGCTGACTCAAGAGCTTTTTGCTGGTTTTCATCAACAACCCTACCTACCCAAGTGTGTTATCAAGGTAGATTTCCACAAGGTGTATGATATAGTTAATTGGGACTTCTTGGAATTAACATTGCAAGCCTTTGGAATACCCGAGCACTTGGTTAAACTCATGATGGTGTGTGCTCAAACACCTAAATTTTCTATCTCTCTAAATGGAGAACTTCATGGTTTTTTCCTGAGTGGCAGGGGACTCCGACAGGGGGATCCCATGTCTCCATACCTGTTCACGTTGGTAATGGAGGTATTCACAGGGATCCTTAATCTCCATACCCGGCGGCCTGAGTTTAAATTCTTATAGAGATGCAAGCACCCTCGGCTCTCCCACCTATTTTTTGCGGACAATGTTCTACTCTTCTCAGAGGCGAACATGCCCTCCTTATCCCTTGTCAAGGATGGTATTACTTGGTTCTCTCAGTGGAGTAACCTAGCCCCAAACCTGGATAAGAGCGAGATTTTCTTCTCTGACATCCCATCTCTTTCTCGGTCCAGCTTCAAGAACTTCCTTGGTTTCCAATAAGGTTCCCTACCATTTCGGTACTTGGGAGTGCCTATTATTGCATCTAGGTTATCTAAGACTGACTGAACAGTGTTAATTAATGCAATCACATCGAGAGTGCAATCGTGGACCTAACACTTCCTCTCGTTTGCGGGCCGCCTCCAGTTGATCATGTCAGTTCTTCACTCGATCCAGGTTTACTAGGCGAATGTTTTCATTTTGCCTAGGTTTGTTCTTGATACTATAGAACAGGTCCTTAGACAATTCCTTTGGAAAGGTCTTGAGCTTGGACCAGGAGGTGCGAAAGTTGCCTGGACCGATGTGTGCCTCCCAAAGGATGAAGGTGGCCTAGGCATTTGTAGATTGCGAGAGTGCAACAAAGTAGTTATGCTCAAACACATATGGAACCTATTCACAGATAAGGAGTCTTTGTGGTGTATGTGGATCCACTCGAATTTCTTGAAGAAAAAGAAGTTTTAGATAGCAGGTAAACCGACTTGTTGTTCATGGTTGTGGAAGAAGATACTAGACCTCCGGTAGGACTTTCGCCACTTGTTTGGGTGGTGAGTGGGAAATGGTTGTGCTGCCTCGTTTTGGTCTGATAATTGGCACCCCAAAGGCCCTTTAAGCTTGGTTTTTCTCGACCTGGACATATATCGCTTAGGTATCCCTAGGAATGCCACAGTTGTTGACTTCTTTACTCACTCATCCTCGGCATCTAGGGTCCATGACACTCTAGCTTCTTGGCATGTGCCACTTCCTGTGTTAAGCCAAGACGATGATTGCTTTCAGTGGATCGGACACCCGTCGGGAGTTTTTACAGCCGCCTCTGCTTGGGACAGTATTCGGCCAAGAGGCTACTTGGTGCCTTGGGCGTCCTTTATATGGAACCGCGCATTGATTCCCCGATTCCAATTTCACTTTTAGTTAATTACTAGAAATAGACTACCCACCCAAATCTTGCTTCTAAACTATGGCAAAATTTCAAATGCTAGATGTGTTTTTTGTGAATGTTGGCCAGATTCTATTGATCACCTCTTCTTTGGTTGTCGCATCACGGGTGCTTGTGCTATCTACTGGGCTACAAGATGCAACCTACCTTGGCGGAACAATTCCTGGTTGGATAACCTCCGATGGGCCACAAAGTACCTATTGGGAGATTCCTTCCACCAATCTCTTGCTTGGTATGCTTTTGGAGCATTATGCAATATTATCTGGAAGGAAATGAATAACATCCTCTTCCATAATTGCAAACCTTCTTTGTCGACTATGAAGAAGCGCCTAGACAAGGTCGTCAGGGACAAAGCTATGACCTTCCTACAGATCCCGAATAACCCCACCAATAGGAGGATGCAACAATGTTGGAATCTTAGTCCTTCTATCTTTTCAGCGTGAGCTATGTTTGCTAGTGTTCTCCTCCTTGGCTGAGGTGTCAGGGCTTCCCTAGAGCTTGCTGGAGGGTCGCTTGTGTCTTCGGTTGTGGGTGGGAGCATTCACCGAAACTGGGGCCTAGATCTAGCTTTGTCTCTTCCGAGGTGTTACTGCTGCGGGTTGGAAGGCTCATTGACTTCGGGGACTAGATCCGATTCCCCGAACGCTACTGTTGTGCCGCTTTGTGGGTTGCCGCAGTTTGCTGTCTAGACTCCCTGTCCTTGTTCCTTCCTATTTGATGCCACTGTTTGGCTACTAGTTAATGCTGGGTGGCTGTTTGTTTGCCGTAGGTTGGCTTTTGTTGTTCTTTTTTTTCTCTCAACACCCTTCCACTCATTTTGACATGTTTGTCTTTATGAGCGTAAGTTTTTTGGTGCCGAGATCCCTCTATTGTCTAGTTTGTGGTTTAAAGTCAATACATTACTTACCTTACCAAATAATAATAATAATAATAATAATAATGTCACAAGTACAAGGTGCAATCAAAAAGCATGTTCACCATTAACACATCATAATCAGAACTACTGCAAGAGAGGCAAAGTAACCAGAGGTCAAGGTGGCCTCCCATCAACTTTTTTAACCGAGGCAAGTCTCGAACATTGACACTTCATCAGGTCGAGTCAACCTCTAGGATGGCCATTCAGAAAATAGAAGTGTTGCCTTCCTACACTATCTTTTCTAGTGGGAGATCGGCTGCTTCGGGCACGTTGTTGTGTCTAGCCATGGTACTTACAAGAAGTGCACCTAATGCAAAGTCCATTTGCGAGGCAGGGCAACAAGGGGATTCACCGAAAACCCTCAAACACGAGATGGATACCTGAATTTTTGCATATAACTTAGCAAGTAGCTGTGACTAATAGACAAATAGGGGACTGAAGAAAGAATTTTGTCTATGGTCGATCATAACAACCATTTCCAAGGATAACCTTAAAAGTTCTATAAGTCTTTTTACTTTTGGATCTTAGGAGAATAAGCTATCCAATTCAAAAAGTGCGCATCTGTCTCCACCCAAATTTGTTGATGTCTATACAAATTAACAACAAAAGGCTTAGAAGAAAACTTCGGAACTAGCGTATGAATATTACTTAAATTCGAATCCTGAATGGAACAGATATAGCAAATTATACCCCCGAGCCTAAGCACAATCATATAAACAAGTCAAGTAAATCAAATATAAGAGCAAGAAAAGAGAATATGCTCAATCAGTTTATAGTGGTTCGGCCCAAATTCGGTTCCTACGTCCACTCCCCGAGCCTCACTGGGAGTTAAAATCCACTATTTCGAAAGAGAAATTACAATTTGGTGAATGAGGAGTCAAATACTCCAACACAACTCGAATCCATAACTCGTACAAGCAAGCATCTCTTAATAGACAATAAAAAGCCCTTTGCACAACTATTTCAGCATTCTCCAACAAAATACATGTGTTTTGCCCACTTAAAGAAGCTCAAGAGAGACCTCACTGTGTTGAATAATCTAACCCAAGGGTAGCCATTGAAGCTTCAAAAACAGTTCACGAAAACAAAGTCAGTCGTCTGGCGTGAAGGGCATGGTGACCGGAAAAATCCTTTCAACAGCCTTTTTAGTTCGGATTACCACTCCAATATGACCAGGCATTCGGTCATGACTTGATCTTAGTAAATCCAAGATTGACTTAATTTAGAGTTGTTCCAGTTATTCTGTATCAGTTCTTCAAAACAGTGTTACAATCCTGAACCACACCTCTTGGCTGCCTATGTAGCTGCCGTATACATTGAATGAGTCAAGTACCGTGGTACCTTGCTAGCGCTCTACTGGTTCACTGTGCCTCTGGGATTGAAACACCTTGAAAAGCAACATGTGAAAAATAGTTTAAGCCACCTTGACTAATGGTAGAACTTACATATTAACTTTGAAAAATGCTTACATGATCCTATCAACTATATGAAACACGTGATCAAATAACAACTTTTCGAGAATCACAATACTAGCGTTCACTCCAGACATTCATTTACATGCAAATGCAAGCAGCTTGTGACAAATTAAATCACTATTGGGAGCAAGTCCTTAAAAAACTAAGTTTTGGTGCTATATGCAAGACATAACAATAGCCGTCCATAAAGAATGAGACGCGAAAAGAAGATTCTACCGGCAGAGCATCGTACGTGATCTCGGGGTATTCGCCAAGTGAGAATTGCGGGACTCAAAAGGGCATGAGGAGATGAAAAAAATTTATATGATGGATAACTGGCGATCTTCCTGCTATTGCTGCTGCTGTTGGATCGTAGGATAGAACGAGAATTACTAAGAACAAGGCATATCATTGATTACATCTATAATGTCACCAAACGCGTTTTTAACATATTCTTCAGTGCTTGCCCAGCAGTAGGAGCATACAATAAGGTTGTCTTGATAAAGTCGTCAACAAATAAATGTGGCCGGCTTTGACAAACCTTTCAATTCTACCCATAAGAATCAGATCAACATGCGACAGCTTTCTTAAGGGGAAAAGAGATGACAATTTGGGCAGATGAAGGAAAAGAAAAGCACCACGATGTTTCCTCACCAGCTTCAAGAAAGTGGCATTGTCAAAGAATCTCTCATAAAGGGCATTTTCTTGAACGACGGCTGGACTGAAAAATAAAAAATATGAACAAGAGATATTCAGGGTAAAATACCATGTTCACACAATATTTTAGAGTTTATTGAAATAGACTGAAGATATAATACAAAAGGAAACGGATGATCATATAAAGCATGGCCCCTATCATGATCTCGTACTCATGGCCGAATGGAGATGATAAAAACGAACCGGGACTTGATTCTTTTGGCCCCAGTCATCGACACCCGTTGAATTGACGATTGGTACTCAGAAAATAAAAATGAGCAATCTCTAGGGATCTAAACAGTACCGGAGTCGAAGAGAATAAGGAGAAGGTGAAAAGGGCTCAGAATTCCAACTCCAAACTTGGATAAGAGAGACAAGACTTGCAGGCAGGGGTCTTGATTCGCGATGATTATCAGAGAAGACCGAGGGACTGAGACGGAAGATGGTGAGAGTGGAGTGTTGGGGGAAGGAGATGGGAGTGACGGGGGGACGCGAAGAGTGCTTAGAATAGGGATAAAATGGCGGTGAGATTTGAAAGATGGCCCTGGGAGATCGTTAAAAGGAGGGTAGTTGGTACTTGGAAGTTGGCACTCCAAAATTACGATTCTTATCTTTACTGGAAAATAATTGAGTGCGCTATTGATTTTCTGACTTACATAATTTACACAATTTAGTTCTTTAAATAGCGTGGCTTGTTGCATCAGCAAAAGATATTTCGTGAATAACATTCTTAATATGATAATGGCGGTCCTACATGACAGATTTTGCTATTAGAAACTAATAAGCTTAGATAATTTTGGGTACAAATAAAGTAATGTTTCTTTCTTTATTCTAAGAAACAGGAAATGGAAAAGATAAAAAAGAAAGGATAGGGATGTTGGACGACTTTGTTATTAGAAACTAATAAGCTTAGATAATTTTGGGTACAAATAAAGTAATGTTTCTTTCTTTATCATAAGAAACAGGAAATGGAAAAGATAGAAAAAGAAAGGATAGGGATGTTGGACGACTAAGTTGGCGATGATCAGCGAGGCGTGGTGCCAATCGACACGCGATGAAGATGAAATCTTTTCCGAGGGCATGAGAACTTTGCCATTTGTTCTGCAGATAATGCTCTCCATAAAGATTCGTTTGTTATGGATTCATTTAAATAATCGTGAATAAAACTTCTCAACGAGTACCTTTACGACACACATCATAAAAGAAAAGTTTTGATTTCAATTAATCTTTTCATTCTTGCTAAACATCGATGTCACGGAAATGATATGATCGTGCGAGCGGTTGATTTCTTATCTAATATTTAGAAGTAGGTTGGATGTCATTCATCAATTATCGGAAGATCTTGCTCAACTCTCCCATCGTATACCCCCAAATATTGAACTTGGGAAATCAGAACCCTTTCGAACTGGATCAAGAGCCTCGCTTCCCAAATGAAAACTCCAAGTATCACAGAGAGATTCAGAGTAACAACCAGCAATAAAGCATGACCACCATAGCATACAATATAGACATTAAAGATGGTTCATAGTTTATACATTCATCATACCATGACGACTCCAGATTTCCAACATACAAAGGACTAGAAACTAAATAACATCCTAGAAGCAAACATCATACATTCATCATCACCTTTATTTATTTAATAACATATGGGAATGATGACACTCTCCAGCTCAGACCACTAACTTATCAGGCCTTCTCCCCAGTAAGAAGATCCATGACCACGCGCTTGATGCTCCCATTGTTCTTCTTCAGCAGCTTCTTGTTCATCTCCTTGTCACAGAAGCCCTGCAATTCCATATGTCAGACAGACAAACCGACTACCTGAACTTGAATGAAATTAAGGTATGTAAGGGACCGAACGAGTAAAATAAGAGTTCGTTCCGCGTACCATCTCCTGCAACTCTCCAAGTATAGGATCCCATTCAGCAACATCGCAGAGATCATCCACTGACTGCTCCAAGTTGTAGGCGTTCATCCTCAGTACCTCCTTGTTCAAGTCCACCTGCTTAAAGCCCATCTCCTCCAGCTCCTTCAGGAGTGACTGTTCCACCACCTCTGTGTCGCTGCCGATGGCTTGAGACGGTGCAGATGAAGAAGCAATGACAGGAGGAGACACCGCCGCAGCAGTTGCGGCAGGAACTGCTTCAGGTGGCTCGACTTCCACTACAGGGTACAAAACGGGCCCAGAGTCCTCGGGAGGAGCAGAGGCTGATACACGTTGGCCAACCAGCAAATTGTCATTTATGGGAAAATTGAGCTCCTGCTCCTCCTTGTGCTGCTCAACCATCGGCTGAACTGGTTCAGTGACCGTGTTGGAGTTGTCATTTCCAAAGAAGTCAGAAACTACAGCAGGTGGGACATTCATGTCTAAGATTCCAGAGAGTTTAGACTCATCACTTTCTGCAGGCAAATTCAGGTTCAAACCCTGGAGGCTATCACAGAATGCATCCTTCTGGGAATCATCAACCTGCACAAAGAAATAAAATGAATTAAGTATGACCAAAAAAACTCATAGCAAAGAAGAAAATGCAACGGGAAGCTGCTTTACCTGAATCAGAACCCAAACACGCTGGCCGAACTTATGTCCTGAAGAAGATGCCATCCTCCAGTAGGAAATGTACCGACCAGCTGCAACTGGTGCCGTAAAATCAACAGCAATGTCCAGCTCCCCATCTACTGGCACACCTTGAGCAGGGACCTGGCAATTTTTTATTTTTTTTGGGGGGGCACGAAAACAAGAGAGATATGAAAAGTTCGCCGTGTAGCACTATTGAGGTACATGGATTAACGCTTTAACAGATCGTGCAACAACACGAGTTAGAAATTTTCAAGTCCCTACAATAAAGGAAACATGCCTACCTCGATTTCCACTGCATTAGTGTCACTGAAATTGTCTCCTCCAATCCGGAACAGTTGTGTTCCCCGATGCCAAACAAAATTTCCACTATTGCGCATACGCCATATCTTAGTGAAGGGCGTCGATGGTGCCATCACAGTGCCATCCATCACAGTGACATCCGAGACGAAGCGACTGTCCAGCTTAGGCTTACCAGACTTTCCTCCGCAGCCTCTCACCGGATGGGGGAATGTTGAAGGAGCCGCCTCCCAAGGATGCTGCATCCAAATAGTCAATGTTAGTTAAATTTGTTTCACGTCATATAGTTGTTGAGAAGAGTAGCAGAGAGAACTCCTAAAAATACATACCAGATCATAAAATCCTTTGAAAGGCCTTGGTAGTCTATAGGATCCATACATGGCTGGCCGGTCTATCCGGATATAGTCAGCAACATTACCCATTTCAGAGAAGCAGATGCTGCAGAGGTCATAGTCTTCCTTCCTGAAAAAAGATCGAATAACCTTCAATTGAAAAATCCCATTTCTACGGTTACAGAACAAAAATAAGAGCCGGCTTACACTTTTGATTTGAACCGAGGTCCAGTAATTGGATGAACACCACAGCCGTCACAGCGAATGCCCTTGTGGAATATACCACCCATGGCATCAGCATAGTTGGAGCTTCTCTTAAATGGATGCGGACGTCGGAAAGCAGCATGCGCAAGAGACCAGTCATCAGCAAGAGGCAATCCACTAAACGGGTCAACAAATGAATGACCAACAGCAGCAGGCTTTGGCATCGCTGTAGTGTTTGCCACAGCTGGGGATGCTCCCTGGTCAACACTGCTAATGGAATCATTGACATTTTTCTTAAGTTCCGTCTGAACTTCAGCCTGTGTCTTCCCACCTGAGACGTTCTGGACTTCCACCTTTGTATTTACATGCGGTGTAACAGGCACACCATTTAAACTTACAAAAGGCAATAGTGGTTGATAGGAGCTGACTGTAAACCCAGGGACAAGATTAGGAAATCCTGGATTCTGTACCATGCTTGTGGATGCTCCAAAGGCAGCAGATTGGGGGCTCGCTTGACCTTTGATATGGTTATTCATTTTTTCAATTGCCTTCGAAAGTTGTGCAGGTGTCTTCCGACCTGAACTGTTCTCCCATACCACCTTTGTTTTCCCACCGGATATGCAGCTAACCTGATCCTTGATTTTATCCTTCACTCTCTCCAAGCCCTTCCGCACTTCATCTTCTGTCTTTCCAACTGAACTCCCCTCCCAAAACACCTTTGTTTTCCCAAAGAATGGGTAGATAATCTGATTGTTGATTTGATCATCCAGTCTCTCAATTTCCTTCAGCGGGAATTCATCTTTTGTCTTTCCAACTAAAATTTTATGGCCTTCGACCTTCATCTCTCCACCTGAAATGTTCGACTCCCCAGAGAGATCGGCATTAAGATCAACAGGTACATGTGCTGGAGCAGCAGACACAACCCCGCCTTCATTAACACCTCCATCATCCACATCCTTGGAATCCTTGGATGATGAGTGTCCAAAATTAGAGTTTGGCATCACATCGCACATGCCTTCCTCCTTCACAACATCAGTATCAGCTGCCATTGATGTGGCCCCAGTACTTGCAGAGGCACCATTAACACCACCCGTGTTGCCACCAACCTGAGGCTGAAGGCCTGTATTCAGATAAGATTGACCCAACTTCGTAAAACTGTCCATGAAGTCCGAAATTGTCAGACTAGAGGAGGCGGCTCTAGAAGCCAGCTCCAAAGATAGTTTCGAAACTGCTTCACGAATTGGGTGTGGCACAGTTTTTAGAGCTTCGGCAACAACAGCATTGATGTCAGGCAACGGTTGCTGGCC
Organism: Eucalyptus tenuipes; assembly: GCA_014182365.1. Lineage (NCBI taxonomy): Eukaryota > Viridiplantae > Streptophyta > Magnoliopsida > Myrtales > Myrtaceae > Eucalyptus > Eucalyptus tenuipes. The sequence goes on from CM024547.1 coordinate 18,640,246, forward strand.
CAGAGGGGATCTTAGTGGGGTAGAACTTCCACTCGACCTAGCATATGATCTACCACTTTTCTCACCATTCACAGATACATTAATCCTAAGGAATTTCAGATGTTGCCTCATTACATCGCGCAGATCATTATCATCGACGAGAGTCACTACATCACCATCCTCGTCGACATAGGTCAGAGTCAGATCAGCATCGGGAGGGAAACTGAACAGACTGAGGATCTTGGCCTTCAGGCCAACCATGTCGAGATCCAAGTTCTCATTTTCATCCACGCGTGCATTGAAGCGCCTCAGAGAATGTTCATAATTGACCTACAACCATGTACCACAGTTAAATGAGACATGCCTCCTTGAAAATCATACCAGGCACCATAAAAAAAGCAATTTTCTCTTAAGAAGCCCATGTTCAAATTAACTTGACTACTCCTAAAATCAAAAAATGCATGACGGCAAAAAGAAAATATAGCCACATGATTACTGCTAGGTTCTAAGGCACACATGAACAACGCAAATAAGTCTTCCACGCTATAACCAACAGCTCCAGTGTAAGAACCCAAGTTCCTGAATGACTTAGCACGAGCATGAGAACATGTAACACCGAATCATGACAGAGACCGAAAAGATAGAAGCTGGGTTCCTCGGCTTTCCGAAAGTCTCTGCCTTGGCCCAATTTCTATCGATCAAAGACGATCAAGCATCTTGTAGCTCGGAAACCACCGGCGGATATCAGAACTGAGCACGGCACAAAACCCAATCCACGAAGCAACATGCAGACAGATTACGAAAGTCACGCGAGCCCCAAAGCGCACAGCACACGAAAAAAAGGAGGGTTTCCTCTTCCCAATTCGGATCGATTAAAAAAGCCCGTCCAATCCCACCACAGTCAGTCAAAAACTACAGTTCCGCGTGACGATCAAGAGCTCTAGCCGCGAACCGAGCGAAAGTTTCCGCCTTTCGAAACCCTCCGCGCAGCCACCCACACGGCGAGCCCAAATCATCATCCCCCGCCCCGACCTCACCATAAAAACAGGAAATTTCGCAAAGCGTCCCGCGCGGGCGGCGGAAAGCGGCTGACTTTCCATCGTCACATCGACCAAAACAGGAAGAAATCGAGAGCAGCATGCAGTCAATCAACACAAGCGAGCGAGGGGGAGAATTCGATGGACCTTGATCACGAGAGTAGACTCCATAATTCACAGTCGCGAGGCGAACTCGAGCGTCCCCAGTGATCCGCAAGAGCAAGCCCCCCAAAAAAAAAAAAAAGAAGAAAAAAACAGCCGACAAACCGAGGAGAAAAAAAGGAACCCTCCTCGAACCCGACGAAATCTTCCCCAGAAACCCAACAAAAAAAGAAACAAAAAAAAAGGAAATTTCACAAAGCGACCCACGCAGAGCCACAGAAAGCAGCAACTTCCACCGTCACATCGACCAAACAGGAAGAAATCGAGAACAAACGGGAGCAAACAGTCAATCATTACGAGCGAGAGAAGGGGGGAATTAGACGGACCTTGATCACGAGAGTAGACTCCATAATTCACAGTTGCGAGGCGTACCGAGCGTCCCAGTGATCCGCAAGAGCAAGCACAGGAAAAGCCAAAAAAAAAAAAAAAAAAAAACAGCCGACAAACCGAGAAGAACGAAGAAACCCTCCTCGAAATCTTCCCAGAAAACCCAAAAAAAAAAAAAACACCGGCGAAATCGGCGGCGATCGGGAATCAGGGGAGATCGTTCAGCGGCGATCGGCGCACAACCGCACTCCCAAGCGTACCAGTAATCCGCTTCTCCCTCTCCCTCTCACCCCTACTCTCTCACTCTCTCTCTCTCTCTCTCTAAAAGTACCGACGATGATGCTGCCTCTCCATTACGCACAATCAGCGTGCATTATATAATATTCTCGCCCCGTTTATTTTTTTTTTTTTTTTTCTTTTTCTCTATTTGGTTTTGCTTGGGGAAAAGATGGCCATTTTGACTTCCTTTTTTTTTTTTTTTCTTTTCGGGGCGCCTAACTTCTTCGCTAAGAAATAAACGGGGATTTAAAAAAAAAAAAAGAGGACGAGGGGGAATTATAAAAAGAAAAATTTGCTGCGGGAGCGGGGCCCACGGGGGCCCGTGGAGGATCCTGCGGCGTCCGTTACGCCACGTCGCGGGTGGGAGCCGCGAGATCGCCGTTCCCGTGGAGCGAGAAGCGGACGGGCGTGGGGGGAAACATCGGACGGCGGAGAGAGGACCGACTGACTTGCTCCTTAAGGAGCCGGGCCGTCGGATGAGGATGATGATGATCAGGAGGGTCGCGATTTTCCGAGATGGAAGATGGAGATGGAGATGGAGCGGCGACACGTCACGTGTCCTCCCGCGCTTCTTTCTTTCCTCGGGGCATTAGAGAAGAGTTCTGGGTAAGGACAAGTGGCCAACATTTCCACGCACTTAAAAAAAAAAAAAGGAAAACATGGTACATCTTATTTTAATTTATTTAATATAAAGTTAATACCCTGAAAAATTCAAAATTAATACATTTATAACAAATTTACCCGACTAATCATTAAAAATCTAAACTGGAACATTTATGATAAATTTACTCCAAACTAATTTATTTGACCACAAAAAACTCTAAACTAGTAAATTTGAAACAAATATATCTTCCGCTAAATTAAATTAATACCACAAAAAAATAGCAAAAATTGTAAATTATGACAAACGGAGCGTAAAATCCCAAATTGGTATATCGAGTCAATTGTCGCGTGTCATTTAACTTAGTAATTCGACAAGTAAAATTTAACGAAAACTAACGAGAAAATAAATTTTCATGAGTGTACCAATTTAAAATAATGCATGAACTTTTAATCATCCAATCTGATTCTTGAAATTTTCATTCATATTCATTTAGTCCATAAATTATATGAAAATATTTAACATTTGTCTCCTAATTTTAATTAATTAAAGGAAATATCTAATATTTTTATATAATCATTTAAGAACTTGATAAAGTTCAAATGTTATATTGAAAAAATCAAAATTTTAAGGTTCACATTGAATATTTTGTCCAAATTCAATGACAATCTATGTAATTATCTCTTAGATGAAAAGGAAAATTAAACTAAACCACTTCATGTCAATTTGTGTAATTATCACTTAGAAGGATCTCTTTCAAGTTTGAATTTGCTTATCTAAAGTCAAGGCTCTTCTACTTCGTTTTTATTTACCTATCTTTTAATTATTTTTTTCTCTCTCTCTCTCTTTTCTTTGTTATTCCATTCCATGATTCCTTAATAATAATTTTATTAAAGAATATAGTATACAAAATATGCAATAAATATAGACACTAAAAAAATTAATGTATACGCAGACTATATATAATATATTATAGAATAGATGGATAGTCCAATATATAAATAAAGATAAGAATAAATAATTAAATAAATGAATAATATTTTTTTTTTGTTATTTTGAATTTCCTTTCTTATATTAGAATCCAAAAATAACTTTACATTTGATTACTATTCTAATTATTTTAATTTAACAATTGTTTTATTCAAGAGAAATAGATTTTATCGGGGCTATATCTTTATTATATCCGACCTCATCTTATGTTAGCTAGAAATCAATTTTTATCCTGACTACCAGACCTGGCCGCAGGAAAGCTTAGGCATCAAGTTTTGAGGCCGAGACCGAATGTCAAAGCAAGAGCAAAGGTGCCGTACAGATAACTTCCTCCTAAATTGGGCCTTGGCCCGTCAATAAGTGGAAACATGGAGCAAGGCCCATCAGAATTGTTCCTCTTCTGTTCCGGCCCGTAATCTCGAGCGACGCCACGATACGCTCTTTTTTCTCAGTAATAGAAGCAAAAAAATTCGAATTTTCCGTCTTCTTTATTTTTACTTCCAATCGAGCGTTCGCGGGGACAATCGAGGAGGCGCTCCGCTGGTGTCCGTCCGGACGATGTTGCAGTTTCCGGGGTTCATGACGCAGTTCCCGGAATCGACGAGGATGATTCCGTCGTCGTTTCTGCTGCCGTCGCAGTGGCCTCAGCCCCAGAACGAGGAGCTCCTGCTCGCCCTGGAGGAGTCCGATTTCGAAGATAAGGTGACGCCTTTTTCTTCTCTTTTCTTCTGTCTCGACGCGGGTCCTTTTTTATCTTCTTTTTTTCCTTTTTTCAGTTCTTGCCTCGTTAATAAAGGGAAAGTGCTCGAGAGTTCTGCAAGACCCATTTTGGTTCGGTGATGATTTTGCTCGTCGTTCTGATAGGAAATGCCGTTTTGGTTTGGTGTTATCGATTGAGAAGCAAATTAGTGCTGTTGGCAGAGAAGAGAAGCTCGAGGCAGGGGCGTAGCTCTAGCTGATCTGTTTACGATGTTACCAGTGTTGAGGTCTTGTATCGGCAGCACGTTATTTTTCTATGTTCGGTGACTGAATAGCTTGAGCTGTGCCCGGAATCGAGCTGCTCTGTGGGCTGATCTAATTTGCTTCTCGATCGTCTTTGCCTGCATGTTCTCACGTGGTCGAGGATCGGAAATGCATCTCGGTAGTCGCTGCAACGAGGACTTGTGATGAGAATTGTGCTTTCAGTCTGTTCTACTTGAGTGGAAAAACTAATGCTTGATGCAGAACTAGTGACATAATAATTGGTTATGGGGGTTCACATCTCTTTGTGCCGTGCCATGTTGGATGGATGGTTCTGTCTTTCGTGTGCCTCGGTTGTAAGATTGTGTAAATATTGAAATGTTCACTGTACTTATACAATATATTGACAGATGAAAGGTATATGAAATTATGAACAGAGGCATTGTTAAAGAGAACCGTATGCTTGGTGGGAATACTCAGATAAAAGTATCTGCATTATGTGAGGAGAGACATGAATATGGTCTTCTTAGCTTCTTTGTTCTAGGAACTTCCTTGTTCGATTGTTAAGTGACAAATTTCTGATGGTTTTCTGGCAGCCGCTTTTAATTATCATGGTGCTCTTTTGCCAAATTGAATGTTGAGTATGGAAGGATTAATAGTTTAAGAACTTTAAGAATGCTTAATGATTTCTTTATCTTTGTTAGGCTATCTGCATCTTCCGGGGAAAAATAGAGTTGAGAAAAGTATTTTGGGAATGTATAATTTTCAAAATGGAGTGTGCTAGTTCAAATGTTGAAAAGTGAAGAAGAGCATATAGTTACAGCTTGTGAGATTAATAATCGGTCCATTCCTGGTCTAGGTAAAGTCCCATCTTGATGCTACACTTTGTTCTCTCCTCCTTCACAGGCGAGAATCCCTCTTGTAGTGAAGGAATAGGAGGTGTTGAAAAGGCATTGCATTTCCTCTCTAGGCTATGCATGCTTGTTTGTAATTCTTGCCATTAGGGTCGGTGCAGTTAAGGTTACATTGCTGGCCTATAGGACACGCGATGTGGCAATTCACCATGATTGAATATTTTAGTCCCAAACATGCTTGTTTGTAGTTCTTGCCGCTGACTGCTTAACAAGGACACACGATTAACATCTTGGTAATTTCACTTGTATGTATGTTGTGAACAGTGTAATGAAATCAGAAAATTGAATAGCAACCTTGTTGTGATCGGGAAAAGTGCCGCTGACATCGATAAAGATGCAGAGGAGGAAGATGCCGATGATGATGACCCAGACAATGCTGATGAGTCTGAAGGTGACGAATTTGAACAGGAAACTGTGTGAGATTTCTTCTTTTTGTGTGTGTGTGTGTGTGTTTACCTTCCTCACTACATCAAAAAAATTTGAGAACTAATGTCAGCTGTGAGTTTACAATGTCCATACTTTTACTCTGTAAAATTAACTTGTTCACCCAAAGAGAGACCGATGTTATTTTGAAGGAAAGATAGTGGGAAGTTGTATCCTGGATATCAGTTGACATTGTTATCTTCTCCTGTCTGAACTGGAGGGACTAGAAATATTAGCTGAGGTGGCATCTGTCGGCCTTTTCTTGTTGTCATTTCTCCTCTCTCTTCCGCGCTAAACCAAGTTGTATCTTCTTCTCTTAGCTCGATGGAGAAACCTATGCCTTTTCTAATGTCCATGTCATTCTACTATTAGTTCTGGAAGTAAATGAAGTCTATATATTTCTTGTTGGTTCACAAAGTGAAACTAACATAGCAACCAGCTCAATTTGTAACTAGTCAGATGACTCAATCACTCCTCGTGATTGAATGGATGAAAACCTGTGCTGCTTTCGTCTTGCAAGTTCAAATTGCCAGTCCTCACCGATAGACTTACAATTCCACATATAGCTGCTGCATATTCTTTCATCAGGATGATTGATGGTTTGGATCCCCTCTTGTATGAATACGAACTTGGTTATTCTTGTTACGTGAGACTTGGGTGGAATTACCTTATATCGCACTTGGTAGTATCATATAGTTGAATTTCGGTTATTCACTGGTTCAGACTATTCAGTTGCATAGATAAACTCATGAGATGAGGATGATATATCGGTTGCCGTGGATCGTGGTATGCCTTTCTATTGTTGAACAAGCATACGTCTGTTTCTTGCAATCTTAGCACAAAGATCGTGGAAACAATTTCTTCTTTACAAGATTCATCTTATGAAGAATGTGAACAAAGAGATGGAGGTCTGATCATTTTCCTGGAGACCCTGCATCTGCGGCGGGCGCTGCTTTACCTACAGCCTCCTGACTTTATGTCTTATCAATAGAGTCGTGCCTACACGAGATGGCATTTAGTCAAATTATATCGCCACCGCAACACCTATTTTTCTACATAAAGCCAGTGTGGACCGAAGTTCGAGTTAGAATATTCCCTTTCTTAAAATTGCAGGAAGGTTTCTCGACCAACCATTTTGGACGGAAGTCCAAGTTAGACTAATCCTGCTCTTGAATGTGTTCCTAAGCAGAATTCCTAAGTTCATATTCGCCCACTAATACTTTTCACGCTTCGGTTGCGATACCATTTACGAGTTTTGCACATGAGTTAGCAGGACAAAAACGTTTTTACGTCCCACGTTCATAATACAATCATGTATGTGAGTTATCCTTTCTTTATTGTTTTTGGCTTAACAAATATCTATGTAGCACCGACATGGATTCGCGACACGCCATACCGACACGTTATTTCTAAAAAATAAATAATTTCGACACATTCTGACACGTTATATATTAAATATATATTTTTATATAGAAATGCAAAAAAAACAATAATAAAAAGAGCATATAATTAATTTATACTAAAAATATTAATCTAACATTTGTTAATATCATTCATTGTTTTAATTTAACAGAGATTGAATGAGAAATTCAAAAATTACAAACACAAAAGAGTAAATTTGAAGGAACATATCATGTTTTCCTACACTTGTCGAATATTAGTGAGATTTCTTATAATGCCACACAGATTTCGGAGTTCATGATATAAATTGGTTTTGAGCTCCTCTACAAAACAAGGTTCGAGAAAAATGAAAATTTAGGACAAGAACTCTCCAAAAGAAAATGAAATAACTAAATTCGCCATGAAAAATGTGAGAGATAACTCACAAGCCAATGACATAAACCAAAAGAGAAAACTCGCAAGCGATGCCTGCAAGAGGCGAAAAAAAGCAAAAAACAATCACAACTTTAAGTCTGCAGGGGAGGTAGAGCGACACCGACAAGAAGAGGCACGTTTCATCGTCACTCATGAGTAGGTCAAAACTTATAAATGAGAAACTTGAGAGTGAGAATTTTCTTATTTCCCCTTTATTTTTGTTATTTTCATTATTTTTTCATATGTCTATATTTTGACTCCTCAAGTACTGAAAATTTTTAAAATTGACCCCATGCGTGTCAAAATTGCATGTTAGAAATTTCAGACTCGCGTGTTGAAAAGAATCGATCACGTGTCAGATTTCTTGACACTCGTTGACCAAGTGTCGGAACGTGTCAAAGCGTGTCGGAGCATGTCGGATACGTGTCGGACACGAAGGCTTCCGAAGAGTGTCGGTGCTTCTTAGACAGACACAACAAGAGTCTTAAACAGTTCAAACCAAGATGCCCGTGTTTCTTCGTATTCTGTTTGGTAGAGTAAACATTCAAATTCAATAACCATTGATAAGTATCTCATTATATTTTATGCTTTTCTCTGTATAACGGTCGAGTGATACCCAAGTCAGAATTTTTGGACACTCCTACCAGTCCATCTTTCGTGCGATCTTCAAGAACCCATTTCTTCATTGTCTCGACCAACTCCATTCAAACTTAATCTCAAATCAAGTTATCGGGTTCGAAATAAAAAATACCCTAACAACTCCGCTTAAAAGTTGGCTCGAAGCTAGCGCCATTGAAATTCCAACCGGCAGGTTCCCTCCACGCCGAACGGGCGTTAATTATAAAACACTCAAAAGACCTTTTCCCCTACCTTAATCAAGGAGACCGCGCCAAGGCAATGGTCCACTTGCCAACTGTCGTGTCCTCCCCACCAGCTCAAGATCAATGATAATCTCCCCCCACCCCCCATTAAACGTTTCTTTTTTGCTTTAGGTATGCGATTAAAACCTCCCCCGCATTGCCTTCACGACTCTTTCCTTCCGCCTGGCCCCGGGTGGCGTCAAATCATTACATTAGTAGGGCCAAATTCGAGTCCGTTAAGGCATATTCCATTCTCGGCTTAATCAAATTGATTGATTGATTGATTTAATTTTCTTTTGTTGCCGTTTTGACCACGCGTCGCCCCCCACGACAGTCCTTTCGAACGATAAAAAAAAGGAACCTTCCCGGCCCCAGAAATTTCGGGACAAGTGCCACCGCCGGCCCCCACCACCTTCTTCATTTCCCTCCTCGGGTGTCCCAGCCAGCATTATTCTTCTCTTCCTTCAAGGACCTGCAACACAAACATCAACACCAGGCAACCCAAATCAATTACGATACAGAAAAATCACTCAAAATTGGACAAAATAAACAAGCAAGCGATTCAATTACGATACAGAAATCACTTAAATAGAAAAAAAAAAAATAAACAAGCAAGCTACTAATCACACGCAGTCGAATCGAAGTAAATAAAAACCGCAATTACGAAATTAATGACGGGAATAAGTACGCATGAACTGCCAAATCAAGGAAGGATTATTCACGCGTCACGCAACGCAACGTTCGAAGTGGCTGGACACAGAGAATTTGGTCTGCGTATGCAGAGAAGTTGGGGGTGTTTTTTTCATCCATGGCAGCGCGTGAGAAAATTGGGGGGTGAGCCGAAAAAACAAAAAGGAAGAACTCTTTGTGAACGAATACTGTACAGACTCATCCAATCACACTCTTATCATTCCCGATTGTAGATTCTAAATTCGTTTTTGTAAAAACGGTGCAATCCTCTCTAATTTTATCGTCGTCGTTTTTCTCTTCTTTTTTTTTTTTTGTTGCTTTTGGGCCTTGTATAGGTTCTTCTCGATCTTTCCCGTTCCCGTTCCCGTTTCAGTGGCAGTACTTGCAGCAGTGGCCGCCCGCCCAGACCTTCCTCGACTCGACGTAGCAGGGGTAGCGGCGCAGCTCCCCGCCCTGACCTGGGGACGATGACGGAGCGGCGGCGACCGGCTACCGGTGCGCCAGCGGCCGGCGGCGGTGGCCGCGTGCGTCGGGGAGCTGCGGGCGGAGTGGTCGACGCTGGACGTGGAGGACGCGGGCGGGGAAACGACCTTGAGCGACTCCGGCGGGGACAGGACGGCTCTGATCTTCTTGGGCGAAGGCGAGGCGGGGGAAGCCCGGTCGTACTCCGCGATCAAGTTGGCCAGGTCCTCGTCGGACTTCACGGAGATCAGCGTCTCCAGGTCGCCGTCCGGCAGCGCGCACCTCAACGCGACGGAGAACCCGCAGAACTCCATCAGCTTCACCATCAGCTCTGCAACCGGACAAAAACAAAACACGTCAACACCGATTCCTCCAGAAATCCAAAAAAACCGACCGGAGTCTCTCCACGACAGGCGAACGAACCTGCGTAGGATATGGAGCGGTCGACGGAGAGGATCCGGGTGAAGCCGCCGACGTAGCGGAGCTCGCCGTCGGACTTGCGGAGCGCGATCTTGCCGCCGTAGCTGCAGAGGAACTTCAGAGTGCTCGACATCTTGCTGGAATCTGAAGGTTCTCTCACCATCTTTGTGTAGTACTGTAAATTCAAGATGCTGGAGGAGGAGGAAGACGACGATTTGGAATGGGATCGCAGAGGGCGGCGGAGATTCGAACTCGAGGAGTCCGAGGAGGAGGGAGGGATGGAGGGAGGGAGCTGGCTTAGGGCTTCAAACCAGAGGGACGAATCGACGAGGGTATTTATAGTCGGCGGGTTGCGCGTTGGGGTTGGGGTTGGGCTTCCTTTTTTTTGGGGTTGCTTCGGGGGATAGGTTCGGAGTCGGGTGGGACTCCACGCGGGTTCAACCGAAGAAACGGAACGGACTTTTTACGTTTTTGTTTTGGCGATATTCGGATATTCGGAGGTTTTGGTCGAATGTTAGGGATGGGAGGCCAGTGGGCGGGCCCCCACCCTGACGCCCCCCACCCTGACGTGGCCACCCTGACGTGGCACGGGAACCCTTGAAGCCGAAGCCGAAGCCGAGGCATCGGTTCAGTGGCGGCCGACGCCTTTGCCCGATAATATATACACACACACACACATATATATATATATATATATATATATGTATACGTATATATCATATGTACATTGTCGGAATTATTTAAAAAAAAAAAGCTTGGTGACGTGTTTTTCTTTTTCTTTTTCTCTGTCTGTAATTTCTTATTATCGCATTAAAACAAGGAAGGTGCGCACAAAACATAAAAATATATAGGCCCGAAAATCCCACTAAACACGTTTGTCAATGGAATTTGCATTCTTTGAGGAGGTTCCTGATTCTTAGTATGGAAATTTCATGTCTCGATCGTGACGAAATCCATAAAAAAAGAAAAAGAGAAATTAAACATATATAAGGCATATTCTAGATTGGCGAACGACCGTTACCTAAGGACGTAGTTGCGGGATTTTAGGTGCCCGCAGTGGCGGAAGGAATCATGGGTTTCCACCTCGACGTACATTGACTTAAGCTGGATGGCATATTCTATTTCCCCCAAAATTTGGTCCCCCGAAGACAAAAGGAAACACATGCGTCGACTGAGAATGAAATTTTTCTGGAAAAGTAATCGCGTGCTGTTTGGGGTTTGAAATTCTCGTATTGGAAAAGAAAACGGACGGAAAATTCTTTTCTGTCGTGTCGTATTTGTACGTATCCCGCTGCACATATGTCAAATATACTAACGTATAACTTTCGAGATAATTACATATCATGATAGGAGGCCACGCGTTGGAAATTCGTAGGAATCGCGTAATTGGATGGCCCGACAACATGACGAGGGTGCTTTTTGACATAGAGTTTTATCGCGTAGTAAAGTTCAGTCGGTTTCGGCGACTTAGTCGACGTTGTAGTTTCCCACGGAGCTGCGAAAAAGCACTTCGTCAAGAGAATTGACGGCTCGCTTTGCCGTAGGAGCGAAGGCCGAAGGCCGACCTTTTGCGGAAGACTGTTTACTTTTTTCAGGTTTGACTTGGGAGGTCTTAGTCTTCCTTTTGGAAAAGTTCAAAAAAAAATCTCGTCGACGAAGAAGCCTCGAAGCCCACACGCTTCGCCGAAACGTTCGAGTTCGGGCGATCGAATGGACTGGTCGGGTCGACATTTTCGGGGCGCGTACGTGGACGAACGAACGAGGTATGGGGGACACGTGGAGGCCTGTCCGGGGCGTCAGTCGGACCGTACCTGAGATTCTGCTTCCTTGGTTCGGTGTGCATCGGGCTAGTGCCTAAATGCATAGCACCTTCGAGCCTCATCCGGGGCCACTGGCTTGCTGCAGAACTCAAATCTGACGTCTCTTTCCTTTTACCCGAGAAACGGACGATAAATGGGCAGATTCCTCACGTATGGCCCAGGTTAAGGATGACGAAGAGGGACGGGAATGGCGCCTGTCGTCCATCGGATCGACATGACGTGAATCCCTTGATATTCCGATTCGACTTCTCGGTGGTTCACGCTAGTGGATTCAAATGGAATGAGGACTGCGTGGTCCCCGGTCGCTCCCGAGGCATTTCTGGTCCTGGTGGATCCTCCCAAGGCTCCCACTTTCTGGGTGAGAAGATGAGATGATGGGATTCTCGACAATTTTTTATGACTAACGTTAATCAAACCCGTACAACAAGAGATGTGTTTAGCCACGAGACGAGATAATAGGATTCCTGATGAGGCCGCGAAGTGCAGAACGAGCCGGAGTCGACTGGTTCTTGGTTAGTGTACAGGGATGCCGGTCAGCTTGTGTTGTGGAATTTAAGACTCGAGAGGCCGATAGATGGAAATGAACTTGAGAAGTTGGCTCTTCTCTAATGGACTCATGCGAGTTAAGATGATAACAACACATCTGTACAAGCTGGAACACTAAGCTAAACCCTACACTTGCATTGACAGTTCTCTTATGAACTGCAGGTCTCAATTTTTTCAAGCTTTTGATTAGAGTGTGAAGTTAAGGGAATGGAAAGTGAATTTGGATCTCCCCTTAGCGCTGCTGCCTTGACTGGTCTGCTGCAATGACTTGGCTACCGACTCTTTCATCGATTCGGGACCGCACACCAGGACTCCGATATCGGATCCTCCGGCTTCGTTTGGAAACTTGGCAAAGATATCTGTCGAAGTTAATGACGTCTGAGGTTAAGGCACACAGTCGTTCCGAGTTTTAAGGTCCTTAATCAAATGGAAATAGGTCCGTCATCAATAAGTAAGGAGATACCAGTGCATGAAACTGAAAAGATTACCTTGGAAATTAGGCCTGCCTCCATAATGAAGTTCATGTTCTTGAAGAGGGTCGTGTGGCTCCGCCGAACTTGGCTCTGTGAAACCACCCGCTTTCTTCGGAGACGTCGAAGGAACTGCTTTCTTAATTCTTCTCCATCTCAGCATAAGTGCCACGGTCATGCTGACTATAACAGATATGACGAAACAAGAAAGGAGAATAAGATCAACCACCGAAGACGGGGTTTTGGTTTTGCTGTCGGAACCCTTAGTCTTGAGGGTGCCGGCTTTCTTTTCCGACGGTACAAAAATGTGGTTGAAACATAGGAGAAGAACAAAGAACAGAATTGATGCGATTCCAAGTATTGCAGCTGTTATGGTCGGCTTATCGAACCTGTGGATAGCATAACTTGTGGCTTTCGCATCAAAATGTACAATTTGCCCCTGAGATAGCGCATCTTGAAGGATTCTTGCGGCTTCATCTGGCTGCTCCTCCCGGGTCACGTAAACCTTCAGTTTCAGATGCAATTTCCCCAAGGGCTGTTTGCAAAGTATATGCGAAATCGAGCTCAACAAAGACATGTCTCGAGATCTCTTTATCGCGTGAATGAGTTGTATCTTTTCAGGGAATTTGTATCGGCTGCTTCCTTTGGCCGACACAATCTCCTGCAAAATGCTCAGAAACGGCGTTATCCCGCTTCCCCCGGCTATCAGGAGCATACTGTCATATCTGCAGAAAGTATGTTTCGCTTTGAGAACTTGGGAAATTCGTAAGCATGTAGCTGGCAGTTAGCACATAGAGAAGATCACTGCCAAGGCGTTTGAGCCAACCTGAGGAAATCAACAGTGGAAGGCCCATATGGACCTTCAATTGCCACCGGTATGCACTTCATCTGATGAGTATCTGAACTTAGCTCCTCGGTTATCATACGACAGAGGGTATTTGTCCACCATCCTTCGCATTTGATCATCAATGACATCGTGTCCTCCTGAACGTTGGAGCTGGAAGTTATGCTGAAGGCATGCCACTGAAGTTTGGATATTCTCGGAACGTTCATAAAAACCACGCTTGTCGGAGAGTATTTCAGTTCTGCAAGTAGTAATAAATTAACAACCTGCTTTAAAGAAACTTAAACTGTGATGGTGTGCAAATATTTGGGTGCTAAGCAAGAGCAAAGTTGGATTTACTCGGGTCTTTTGGCAGGGTAAGCTCGAGAGCTTCACAAGGCAAGACTTTCGCTGAAAGAAGGTAAGTGTGTGGTCTTGATTGTATGATCCTGAGCAGCTTGTCCAGGCCAAACAAAAAGATTCCAGGAAATACCATGTAGAAATGTCTATCCCCAGCATGAAACAAGTAAAACAATATGAACAGTGTGTACAAATGGTGCGTGTAATAGAAGATTTCGAATTGTTTTCTCCTGATAAAAGGAAGAGATGTGATCCAAATAAATGAGTCCCAACACAAGAGCGATCTCTCCGGCGAGGTATATTCGGCCCATCTTTTGCCATCTCCACACCTGCTTATTAGAAAAGAGCGAGTGCGGTTGAAATTCAATTGTTTTTGTCGTGCATAGTGTTGTTATTTCAACTGAGTCAAAAGAAAATTAGAGATCACCTCATCCTGGATTACATGGCTGACCCCCCAGATGAACATGGTGCTTGCACCGTGAAAAGTAGCGAAGAGTATCATCCCAGTGCCGAGCCACGTATGATATCTCACAGAAGCTTCGAACTGGATGCCTAGCAAGCGAAGCACGGGCATGACCCGTAAAATGGGCAAGAGAAGCAGAGCCAAGCAGGCTTCTGCCAGTAGCCCAAACCGAGTTGCTACTTTCAGGTACTTCAGTTGCCATCTGAAATAAAGGTATTATTAGTTAGCGCACATTTAAGCACATAACCGCTTGGTTTAAGTAGCGATCGCTTACACTCACATGCTAAGTTTAAGTGATTTAACTGGTGTTAGCTTCTCAAAGTCATTAGAGATGCGGCAGTAGAAAGTCCATGCCAGGAAAATAACGAACACGAGAATGGCCAGGATCTCTACTACTGATATGATTCCCACGAGGCTGTTCACTATGATTGGATAGGAGAGAGCCGATAGCGAAGGTCTTCCTTTGCCTACTGCCAAATATCAATAGGAAAAGAGAGAGGCTTGACACTCCATACGGTGAACAGATATTAATTAACCATCCAACTTAAGCTTTTTACCACCTGCTTATTGCGCCGCTCGCTGTAACATTCAGGTACAGGGATCCAATGATGGCAAGAGCAATGATAGGAAAGGTGTAGACAGCAAAATTGAGACCTGAAAATAGAGGGAACGCAAAATTACCCTTCCTACAATGATTCGCATGCGTCATCAATACATCTCGCTCTTTGTTTGTTTTTCTGTTGGTAAGAAACGATTGATGCAGCTTCAATTTTCAAACCAAGTGCCCTAAATCGAAACCTATGGACTACAGTAGTACAATGGAAGAGGCTGCTTTCAGCTATGACTCTAGCCTCTAGGTTAGATTGAAAAGCCAGTAGGGTAATACCGTAATAGCCAAAAACCGTGCCGCGAGCACTATCTTCGGCTCCCTTCCATTTCTTCGTCCACATTTCCGTGGGCTTGAGGATCCAGAGGGCGACCCAACCGGCGAACAACGAGATCATCAATGCCTTTAGGAGAACGAGAACTGTTGCTCTTGCCATCATGCCCATCTTCTGAGTGGTTTACTCTGTTCGCTTGAGGCATGGTGCGTGGCTGTCTCTTTATAGCGAAAAATCTAAATAGAGACATCCTCCATGGGATGATACAGGTATAACGATTTGTGGCTTAGCCCCACCACGACTCGAGAGTGACCTATCACTTCCGGACATAGTTGGAAGAATGTGCCGTGATCCTAAAGTGCTGAGATGTATTATACGGTAACGTTTGCATCATAATATTCTCGCCCTTCATCATGTTCCAAATTGATCCAATGAGGAGAAAAAGAAGGCGGGACAGTTCTCTCGTGAGATCGACTTTGGTGGAGGACAATGATGGAGAAAGGTTTCCTGTTTTCCTAGATACAGGCGTCGGATCTTGGTCAATTCCTGTCTATTGAGAGATCAGTCCAGTGACATTGCTCACGCCACTTGCTCTCTGTCTTAGTGTGGTCCAATGCTTATTTAGTGGACTAAATGGTCCACCATCCACTACTACTCCCCATATCTTCTTATTTCTCCTCGTGATTTTTAACTCCTCTTTGGTTTGGGATTGTGGGAACCCAAGAAGTTAGGTATAATCGGCACACAGATTTCAAATGAATACATGATTGGATTGAAAGGTATTGGCTTTTGCTGTTGATACCAAGATGGCTTCCTGCATACCCAGATCATATTGAGAAACTTCTACATTTTGTCAAAACACATACATTAACAACGTTTGTTTGGCCACAGCAGAAGAAAAGGGCTTCAGTTCGTTTATCGGAAGGCAAGAACTGATTTCTACAAGAGAGAGAGAGAGAGAGAGAGGAGAACAAATAGATTGCTGTGCTATGAACCTGATGATGGCACTGGATCAAGTTGCATCCTTTTACTTTGGAGTATACTCTCTGTTCTCTCATCAGAGGAAAACTCATTTTTTCTGGTACAAAAATGCAACCATGTGGATTCTTAGGAGTTAGCACTTTGGGAGACAAACTGGATGAGTGACCATGTCCCACTGATGCAACCAGTACGTTCTAAGAACCAAATCCTCAAGGTTAAGCTTTGACCAGAAAGCAGAAAGCAGAGAATTAATTTTTTTGTTTTTGTAAAAGAAAAAGGAGTTCAGTGCATTCCTGCTGGAAAAGCATTCAGAATCAACTGAGATTGATGGAAATTGGAATCCATAAACAGGAAACTCACAAAAAGTAATGTCTCCAACTCCTATTGAATTCAAAACACCCAGAATCCATCCAATGGATTCGAGACATTATCCTTCAACTTTGATGTGTACCTCAGATTCTAGAATACAAATTACTGAGATTACAATTTACATATCTTTGTTACAAATAATTGGATCACCAAAACTCTGAACAATCAACTAATCGCCACTAAACACGACAGTCTTCCGTCCCACATGTACTATGCTCCTCAGGCGGCCCCAAGTCAAGACTGCAAACCCATGTGAGGAAAGAAAAGTCCTTCACCGGTGAATCACTGGCGGTGATGTAATAAGTTGCATAGCTAGAACTAGAAGTCCATACCAATGACTTGTCCTGCACTTGTTGTTCCAGTTTCATCCTACTTCAAATGGAACCAAGGCTAAAAGGGACGAGCAAAAACAAAGGCCCGAACAGAATTGGGCGACACCGTTTACCACGGAGAAAGGAAAAAAGGCCCATCATATGGCCCGATTCTAGATTGGTCCAGCCACGTCCTCTAGCCCCTGCACAAAAAGTCCCAGACATTCTATGGCCATGCAATCACTTCGGACCGGAATTTTACAAGGTAAGGGGCTCACGAAAGATCTGCTGAGTTTCAGTTCCTTATTCATTAAGTTGCAACCGAGTAGTTAGGGCAAATTGCCTAAAAGCCCCCAGGGTTTTAGGGTCGTTGCACATTGCCCCCTGAAGTTTCGATTTTTGCAATTCACCCCCTAGACTTGGGAAGTCAGTTGTGATGTGTTCCCTGGCATTCACTCAAGGTAAATTTTGCTTGGAGCTCCAACCACACAAGGTAAATTCATCATATAAGAATATACATATAAAAGCATAGAAGAGGCTTTTAGAAATATAATGCATGTGAGAGCGTGTGACTAAAGTTTCAATTAGAGTATGACCGGAGTCAACATGAAATGCATATGGATATATAGGTCTAAAATATATTCTTGAGTAGTCCTTTTATATTTTTTCATGTATATATAGATCTTATATGACCAATTTACCTTCCACAACTAACTACACGTGGTCTCGTGGCGAGATAAGTGACAAAAAATTGGTCGGAGTCAACGGCAAAGGGCAAATTGCCACCGATTTCAGAAAGTTGAGGGGCAAATTGCGAAATCTCAACAATTCCAAAAGAGTAATTCCGTTAGGATTGCATCCATCGAGTTAGACATGCAAGGTTAAAGCAGGTTTTTGAATCTTTTGATGACTTCCTCATTTATTTTCATCATGCCTTTTTCCTACAGCCTTGTATGTAGACGTAACAATTTTTTTATTTTCATTGAGAAAGTCAAAGGATGCTTTCTGATTTTCACAAATTGGACCGAACCCCTTTTCTCTGCTCTGGTATTGGGCGCCCATCCAATTAATGTGTTGCCTTTTTGACTTTGGGAGTCCTTTCCATAAAAATGGTTTTTTTGATGAGGATGGGGAAACGTAGGAGTGCAAGCAGCTCAACATCGTTCATTGAGGTAGGGTGGAGTATGAGGTGCCATCTTTATTCCCATCAGAACAGAAAATACAGGTGCATGTGCCTAACTATAGGGCCAGTCAATATCATATCTTTTCGATAGACATTATCCGGCTTTTCTTGATCAATGGTTCGAGATCAGACAAATGTAGGATCAAACTCCACACGTCCTTGTGCATTTTGTATCGTCCAATATGAGAGGCCAGTCGTCTCTGCATCTCGAATGACTTGTTTGACCATGCGCAACACATATGACTTTTTTAATTTATTTTATTTCTCTATAAGTCTGATTCGCTATTATCTTGCGGGTTTTCTGAACTTTATCCCAGGCGAACAAATCTAATAGAAACTTACAAGACAAATTATTAGGTAGGCGTTTTTGGTGATCAGAAAAAAATCAAAGAACCACTAAAAGAAGGGGAAAAATAAGAAGTCAAGCTTCTAAAGGGACAAGAGAGTTGCATGTTAGTGCACTTGGCCTGACCAAAAAAAGAAAACCAAAGAAACTAGACCCAAACTATATAAAATTTTCAATAAGTAGAAGAGACTTTGGACGAAGAAAAAAATATTAAAGAGAAGACAAGATCAAATAAAAAATTATTTGGACTGTGGCCACGCCTATTCCAGTCACCAGCTGAAAGGGTCTATGCATTTTCGTTTTTACCATTCAGCACCAACCAAAAGCCTGCAAAAACCAAGACAAAAAGAGATTCTGATCATCCCTCTCTCTCTCTCTCTCTCTCTCTCTCCCCTTTCGTGCGCATTGAGAGCAACGACTCCTGCCTTGTGTGACGCCAACCCGCTAAAGTCCACCCTCTTTAATTGTCATCCACGCCTGTCTCATTTCATTATTTTCAACCCCTTTCCTTGAGTGTCCATTGAGAGAGAGAAAGAGACAGAGAGGGAGGGAGGGAGGGAGGGATGGAGGTGGAAGATGATGATCACTTGCAGGGCGAGACGGTGCAGTACTGCACCGCCGCGACAACAATGGTGTCCCCGGAAATAGTGGAGATCGGGGAGGACAGCAGGAGCGTGGACGTGGGCAGCAACGATGTGTATGTGGCCGTCGGGAAAGACGACATGGACGTCGTCAAGTGGGCCCTCGATCACCACGTCGCTCCCCATCACGCCCGCGTATTCCTCGTTCACGTCTTCCCCCGTCGCTTACATTCCCACACCAGGTGAACGTCCGATGAACATTCCGCTGGTTTTGAGATTTTGAGTCTTACCCGCGTCGTGTTCTGTTCTGAGCACTGATGGGTCATCGTTTTTCTTTCTCGAAGTTGAATCTTTTTTTGGTACCATCCAGAAAAGTTGAATCTTTTCCTCGTGGGCAAGCGGATGAAAATCGCTCAAAGTTCCAAGGTCTTGATGATCTCATCAACTGAAAAATTTAGGCACTTGAAGAAACGATAAGTCATTGATAATTCTGGTCGCTTCTCTACATAAAAGTTAGTTTGATCTTCTCGTTTATGGGTCGTATAGGAAAAGCAATGATTTTTAAAGAAGGGAAAGTTCTCAAAAAGAGACGAGTTGCTTCTCTTAGTCCCTTCGAATTTATGACATAGGTTTTATCATATGTTTATTCCAAGTCGTTCTGATTTAAGGGCAACCAAGACTGGCATTGTGGAATTTGGGGCATCAGGTGAAACAAAAGCATGTTCCAATTGGACCAACAAACAGTTGAATCGACAGACACTTAGACAGTTGGAACTGTTTCTGTACTCATTAAAGCGTTGATGCGAAGCTACTTGTGTCTGTCTATTGTAAATGCGTGTTGCTTTTGGATATACAGTTCAATTCGACGCTAGGCAGAAATTTGCTTGTTTTTTCTTTTTGGAATCACATCAATTTGCTTCCCCTCCTCAAGTTTTTTCCTTTGAATTATCTGAACCGAATTTCAGTTGGAAGGTTATCGAGGAGCCAACTGAGCCAAGACCAGGTGAGAGTTTACATCAATGAAGAGAGTAACAGGAGAAGGAACCTTCTGCAGAAGTACACTCGCCTGTGCGCTGATGCCAAGGTATATCTCCGAACTCTTATTGTCATCTCATCCCACCAGCGCTATCACATTGCAAAGTCCTGACTACTGAATTTAGATTGCACATTTCAGGTGACTGTGGACACGATGCTTATTGAGCACGGAAACATTGCAAAAGCTATTCTCGATCTAATTCCTGTTGTTAATATTACCAAGCTAGTTATTGGAACCAAACGTGCGCCTTCCTCAAGGTGGGATTATTGCTCATTTTCCGAGAATCCGAGAAGGATTTTGATTTTCGGTTCATTTTTTAGTTCACTACAAACAATTAGTTAATTGCGTTGACATTTTCCATCTCAAGGCGATTGACCAAGAAATTGGCAAAAGGAGAATTTCTGAAGAAGCATGCCCCAGATTATTGTGAGGTCACCGTTGTTTACAATGGCCAGAAGGTCTCAGACAACGAGAGGGCGAGAGAGCTGAACCGTCTGCACGAGGTGTCGAGCTCATCAGGAGAAGCAGTTGCTCACCCCTCTGAAAGGAACTTCTTTGAGTGCGTGTGCTTTTCAGGCAAGTTCGACTGATCAACATAGTTGCGTTAACGATAGAAATTGACATGTATATTTGATCTACTTGCCAAATCCTAGAAGGACGCTGTTGTTGTAACCTATTTCATGATTAGAAACACATATTTGGAGCTTTTCAGCTTGTATGCAACTGCGTATACACACTTTGGTGGAGTATGTTTAGGAGTTTTGAACTACAGTGTTTCTTCAAACAACCAAAAAACTTGACCAGATCTAAACTAAACTGCGGAAAAACTTGATCATATCCCAGTGCCTTGGTTTATCAGTCTTCTCGTCAGATGGTAAACCAGACAGTTTCATTCAAAAACTTCACTATCCGGGGTAGGAAATATGTGAGGGTGATCTAGATTTGTAATACTAAGAAAGCTGGACAATGAAATTAGGCAGACACGCAAGTAGTCATGAACTCCTCGTCGCTTTATTTGTTTTGAAAATCTTGAAAAGTTGTCCATTGTACTAGAAGTTTACCCAGATTTGCATGCAGCATGTAGGCGGAAAATTCAATCTTGTATCAGACCTAGGAAGGATCGCCATAAGAACACAGCGAAACACAAATAGCATTACGAAGATCAACAATCCAAGTAAAGCCATCAAGAAATTGGTCTGCAAGCCGAGGGAAGGACACTTCTACGCACATGTTTCACTAAATAACCGATCGGCTCAGCGCATGAGACGGGGAATGCAGATGAACAACAATAATATGGTGTCGCAGACATAGTCGCCTTCTTGCGACAGAAAGCAAAAACAAAACTCAGACACAAGTGTAATACAATGAGATACCAGAGGAAAAGTTGTAACAGCACAGCCTCTAGTTTTGAACAGAAGAGGCTGTCTAAGAATCCACTACTCTGTCTGAAGAAAAAGTCCATTAGATGTAATGTTCAGCATCAGGCTGAAGACGACAAATACACAAGGCAGGATGAGCCCTGTTTTTGCCTTTTTCTTTTTTCGAAAGGGGGAGAGAGAGAGAGAGAGAGAGAGAGAGAGAGAGAGAGATAGGGAGGGGTTCTACAAGACCACAAGGTTTTGGATGAGAGGCAGAGGGAGAGGAACAGTTTCCAGCCCTTGAAATTGCCTTTCCCTCTCATCTTCAAAAGCTGATTCTGAAAGCTACATGAAAGAACCTCATTTCCAACTTTTTCATGAATCTTGTTCTCTCTCTCTCTCTCTCAAGCACCACTTTCGCCATTTCTCAAGACCCTTCTTTTTATGTGGGTTTATCCCGAACTTCCGCAAGAGGTTCTCATGGTAAAAGCATGCAGATCAGCGACATCTACAACCAAATGTGGTAGCGGATGCGGCGGGGGACTAGTCTTCAATTTCCTTTTGTCTTCCTCATCGCTGAGAGAATTTTTCCTTTCCTTCCTTATTCCTTATTTGTCCTTTGATGGGACTGATCGTCACATGCTCTGTCCTCACATGCTAACTTTCCTGTGGAGTCGCGAATGGCTATTGTTTGGTCCGAAGTGGAGGAGTCCGCATGCCTTTTCGTCTCTTAGCAAAAGAGAGTTTGGTTTCAACTTTCAAGCCGAATGTTTTAGGCACGAGTTAGGCCTTCCTCTGTACTACAGCATATAGATCGACCCAAAAACAGATCTTTTGAAAACCCAATGAACATGGAGCTCAATTAGTTTCATAATGGAACTTAGGCTCTGTTTATTTTGCAAAGAATAAATAATTTAAAATCTTTGTTTCTAAAAATTATCATCCGTATTGTTTTGATTAATTAGTCAATGAAAATTGATGGAGATTGTTAGGCTCCTTTTATTTTGCGGATATTGAATGATTTGAAAAGCATTTTTTTCTAAAAATAATTACTCGTATTGTTCGAATTAATTAATCAATGAAAAATGATTCTTGACATGACAACAATTAATATTTATGTTCATGGAAAATAATTTTTTTATTCATTTTTACAAACGATACAAACAATCATTTTTAGGAAAATATTTTCCAAAACATTCATCATCTCTAAAACAAATGCGCCCAATTTTTTTTCTTGTTCCCACGGAAGATAATAAAATCTAATTGGCAAACCCTTCTTTCCCTTTCTGTTTGATTTCGGAACCATATATACCTTTAAAAATCAAACAGCCTTTTGATAAATTGTACTGTGTCGTTATCGGTGTGACTTGGTTATGTGAAACAAAAAATGGGCATGAGATATGGGCCCAACGCAAGATAAATCAATTTATTGGAGAGATTCCACAAGCCTAATCTCATAATGCAAGGCCCATCATTCCTCCAAGGGCAAAACAGTAAATTCAGACTCACTCCAGTCCTTAACCTCCTCAAAAACCCTAGCTCCCCCTCCTCTTATTCCTCGCTCCTCGCCACACCGCCGCGCCCACCCGCACCGCCGTCCCTCTCGGCCGCCGACCTCCTCCCTTCTCCGGCGAGATGACGACCCGATTCAAGAAGAACCGGAAGAAGCGCGGCCACGTGAGCGCCGGGCACGGCCGCATCGGGAAGCACCGGAAGCACCCCGGCGGCCGCGGGAACGCCGGCGGGATGCACCACCACCGCATCCTCTTCGACAAGTACCACCCGGGCTACTTCGGGAAGGTCGGCATGCGGTACTTCCACAAGCTCCGCAACAAGTTCTACTGCCCCATCGTCAACGTCGAGAAGCTCTGGTCCCTCGTCCCCCAGGACGCCAAGGACAAGGCCTCGAAGGACAGCGTGCCCGTGATCGACGTGACCCAGTACGGCTTCTTCAAGGTCCTGGGCAAGGGGGTGTTGCCCGAGAAGCAGCCGGTCGTGGTGAAGGCGAAGCTGGTCTCGAAGATCGCGGAGAAGAAGATCAAGGAGGCCGGAGGTGCCGTCGTGCTCACTGCTTAGGTGAATCAAAGTTCGTTCCTTTTTCTTCTTTTTAGTGCTAATTTTGTCGGTTTTGTTTACTGAAGTTGTGTCATTTTTATTTTTGGGGGGAATAGTTGTATCGGATGGGAATGGGGCGTTATTGTCGCATTGCTCGTCGAATGCTGATAAATGTTGAGCATGGTGTCTTTCTTGGTCAATGGTTTGATCTGTTTTATGGAGGCAAATAGTGAACTTTTTCCCGATTCGTGGGTGTTTCAAGTTTTACTTCGTTGTTATTGTCTGTCTTTTGAGGAATTATTAGGAAAATCCGGGCGGGCCGCCATCTCGCCTGGTGTGTGAACTTCACTTCTGTGAAATCCGCCATTATATGAGAGAAAAAGCCGGCGCTTAATGCCTATTGTGGATGATTGAAGTAATTTGGCATCTTATGAAAATTGTGGATGAAAGTTTGGAAATCGGTAACTGTTGCATTGGATGAATTGGAACCGCTAGTCACTAGCTAGCGAGTTGCCCTCGTTAGCAAAGTCAGGGCGATCAGACAAATTTGGTCAAAGGATGCTCTTTGGATATATTTTCCTGTGTGGCACGAATCCTGTGTTCTACTTGCTGTGAAATATGCGGCAAATTTTGTATGAAGTTACCTAGGAAAAACTCAAGTGAAGGAATACATTTGCTTTGGATGTATTCTCAGTGCAGTGGAAGTTTGAACCAGAATTTACCTTCCCTTTTGGGATGACGATTGTCAAGGCATTCACCCTTGTGTGGTTGGAATTAGCCTAAAAGAGGAGGACATAGACAGGATGAAAGAGCTTAGTATCTTGGAACACGAGTAAAGTTATTTGTAGCAAAGGATTTCATACTATGATATGTAATTGTTGAAGAGTAGTTAGAAATGCCAATCCTCATGTTCTCATCATGACATTGTCGAGTTGCAAAGTGGGCCACAGTCACTGTGGCACATGCTTCTCCTATGACTTAAGCAATAAGGTGAAGCTCAGTTGGAATGGTTCCACCTGGATCGTGAAGGAGTTGAGTGTTAGGCCAAGTCTATGCATAAGAGACCAATCAACTGAGAAATCTGGGGCTATATCTTATGTGTTCTGGTATTGTCTGCTTCCATGTTGATCATCAACAGCTACATGCCTTTACTTTCAAACTGAACTCCACGACTGACTTCTTTAGGTATTGTCGTCTAGAGTTACCTCATCACAACATTGTCGAGTTGCAAAGTGCAACGCACTCACTATGGCACATGCTTCTCCTATGACTTGAACTGTTTGGCGAAGCTTAGTTAGAATAATACTGCTTGGATCGTGACAGAGTTGAGTGCTAAGGCCAAGTCTATACATAATAGACCAACCAACTGAGAACTCTGGAGCACTACCTTGTGTGTTCCGGTATCATGTGCTTCCATGTTGGTCATCAACAGTTACATGCAGTCACTTTCCAACTGAACTCCACCACCAACTTCTTTAGGTATTTAATCTAGAGTTACCCGATATAGGATAGTTATCATTTGACCGACACACGATATTTCTAAGTTCTCTATGTACCCACTGTTTGTTTATCATCCAACAATAGATAATGGCTTTGACCGACTGCGAATCAACTGGATGAACCCCTACAGGTCCTCCTGGCTCCTAGAGTTCCTTTGGTTTTTCTTTTCAAACTCACCATCATCTTTCCATAATTCCTTTGCGACCATCATTGAATGTTGTATTCTGCGGCGATGTTACTTGAGAACTTTTTTACTACAAAATCTCTGCACTATGGAAGGACAATGACTATTCTCTCTATTTGGGGCATGCATTATTGAGTCACTGCGATGGGACAGTTTCATTCAAAGGAGGGTGATTTGGAACGAAAATGACCTGCTCTAGTTCTGTGTCATTACTTCAGTATAAATGGTAAGGTTTTCTTTGAGACAACTGAGGTTATAGCAATCTTGGAGAATAAAAGTATATCAGGGTCTTAATATTTGCGTAGAGTCTTATCGAGTCTTAATTCTTCAATCGATGCAATAAATCTCAACCCTTGTCAAAATGGCAGTAGTCATCCAATCAGTGCAATGAAGTTTCGAACTTGTCTTAATTCTTTTGATCGATGCAATTAATTTCCACCCTTGTCCAAAGGGCAGTAGCCTTCCAATTGCACAATGGAAGTTTCAAAATTCATCGACATGTAACATGTGAGGACCGCTGAGTATGCGATTTCCACGCTAAAGACATGGTCCGATGCCCAAAGCACGCTATCACACTAATTGAAAATGATTTGGAGCTCTATTTTACAAATTGGAAGGCTTAGGATTCGAATGCATTTAATGCGTAAGGTGTGGGATTTTGGATGAGAACCTTACCATTTTTCAAGCTTTCATTGGTTCAGGGGTGTGTGTCGGCAAACATTGTTCTTGGGGAAGGTTCTGAAGAGTGAAACTGTCGCGAACAATCATGCTTCAGAATATCATCATGGTCGTTACCATGGCATGATGAAAGTTGACAGCGGACGAGTTCGAAAGCAACCACCATGACAATAGCACTCTAACCGTGAGATGACTCACGTAAAAAGCAGAATGGCGAAGAAGACACTGAAAGTTACAATCATGAAAAGGCTAGAGAGGAAGGGAACAGAAAACTACTATTGCCACTCCATCGCGATCTAGGGGCAAAACCTATCATCTCACAATGCCTGGAAAAATAACACATCATCTCGTATCTTAAAATATAGGAAGAATACCCTATAACAGAATGAATTAACATGTTCATGCCGGCTCTCAGAAGATGTTGAAATGTGCCTGTAGAATTTGATCATCTGACAGTGACATTGAGGGGTGATGGCTATGGAAATCTACTGCGGCATGAGCAAGAAGGGGTTCCTCTTGCCATGAAATTGACTTGAGGTCTTCAGATCCTGTCACGTTCACCTGAAACTGATGCAGAGGGTCCAGCTCCTCATCATCGGCCCAGGGTAAATCTTTGTTTTCCGCTGCAGTGTTCATCCGAAACTCGGTGTTGTTGCTGATGTTGTTTGAGCTGTTGCTGCAATATTTCTTCGCTTCGTGAAAGAATAAGCAGCTCATTCTAGAGACCAGGTTGCCAGCTGTATTCTTGTTCTCATGATCAATTTCCATTGAGCTCGACACTGATGAGAATGGAGCAGCGTTCATCCCAAAGTATCCTGGATCGACCAGTCTCGATTTGGCACCATGGAGGACAGGGTTGATAGAATTATGGAATTCTAAGGAGGATGAAGGATCAAACAGTGCCCTGTTCAGGAAGACCTCTCCAACTGGTGATTCCATTGGTCCACCATGCATAGCATCTATAGGAAATGCTGGCTCTTTCGCTCTTAGGCTCGATATATCTTGACTTCCCTTGAACTCCTGCAGCGGTTGTGCTGCCTCAATCTCTACGCAATTCTCAGACGTGCTTTTTAATTCTCTAAGTGGCTTGTGGGTAACGGGGTCAATTCCTTGTTTCGTCAGCTTCTTCCTCACATACGAGTTCCAGAAGTTCTTTATCTCATTATCAGTTCGTCCGGGCAATTGCGTGGCAATTTGTGCCCACCTGTTTATGATGAAGGGGTCAAATATGAAAGTGGCAATTGTACATTGTCTTTTTCTTGTGCTGAAGAATTGTAACTTGTCAGGGTCGCTACCTGTTTCCTAGTGCTGCATGAAGTGTGATGATGAGATCCTCCTCTTGCTGTGAAAACATGCCTCTCTTGAGGTCAGGCCTTAAATAGTTGATCCACCTCAATCTGCAACTCTTTCCACATCTCTGCAAACCTGCAAGAGGATAAAACAGTTGCATAATGAGAATTCAACTGTTTCTGATGAACATGGAAGATTACAAATGCCCAAGAATGCGGAGTGTCACCGGTGAGCTTCGGAACCGAACTCCAGCATCCCACCCCATGTCTACTTATATAATTGAACAGTTTCTCGTCTTCTTCAGGCGACCATAAACCTTTCCTCAGTTTCTGATTACATGAGCTACGTGCCATTTGAATTGAGAACTACGAAGGAAAAAAAAAATTTGAAACTTGAGGTGGCTTCTAAGCAGTCATTCCCTAAATGAGAGTGCTTGAGGATTATGGGAGAAACGGGAAAATGGGGTGGCTAGTGGGTGGCAAATGAAGTTTTCATGAGGATTTAAAGTGAACAGTGACTAACCATACTTATACCTCAAGTTGGTGTTTGTGTGGGGGGAGAGAGAGAGAGAGAGAGAGAGAGAGAGAGAGAGCTAAGCAATTTGGTGAAGGCAATCATGTGGGGTTTACGCAAGTCTGATGCTTCTTTTGCATTGAGAGTGGATTAGTTTTGAAGACATCTCTGCTCCTGTGTGTGTGTGTGTGTGTGTGTGTGAGAGAGAGAGAGAGAGAGAGAGAGAGAGAGAGAGATGTGAGGTAACTACATAGGAGTGTGTACTTAGTACTTGAAAATGAGTACGAATGCAGATTTTGTCCCATGAATACTGGAGGGAAACAACGGGGAGGAGGGGATTGGCTTCTGCTGCTAAGATCGATTCCTTATCAGAAAGCATGGTGGGCTCTTTTAAAGCACGTTTTGCTCCTCTTATGATCACAAACTACTCAACAACTACCGCTCAGAAGAGTTAACATCTACCTTATCCTTCATTATAGCACTTGTTTATGCTGTTCTTGTACATAAAACATTGCACTGATATCAATCTTCACTAATCTTTAAGTAGGGATATTCACATAATGAAGAGCCAAGCCAACCAATCGTGTTCGACAGCACGACCCAGACAAAGGTGTTTACTTAGATTAGATTAAATCGGTAGCTTTTTTAGAGGGGTAATTAATGATAATTATTCTGGATGGTTCACCTTTAACTTGATCGGGAAGGTGATTATAATTGAATACAGAAAATTTGATCCAAGATGCCAATTAAATATATCGAATAAAATATGATAATAATATTTTTTTCTTCGTTATATTATTTTTCTGTCCTTGTACATTGCTTTGATTTCCCTTGATTTGGGGTGCATACCGCATGTGGAAGCAACTCACCAGCGTAATCATTTGGAACCTTGCCTATTCTGCAAAATGCTCATCACAAAAGCCACAACTCCTCGGGTCACTCCCCTCTTTCCTTTTCTGACAGCTTTCCAATAAAGTAGCATCATCTTCCAAATCTTTGCCTTGCACCAAAAATTATACGTAATGCATGAACTTTGACACCAATTTATTTAAGAAATAATCAATTGTACATCAATATATATATATATATATATATATATATATATATTATCTCATCAATACCCCAAATTTGCAACGTTGACATAAAAATACATTCCATCAGAGTTCAATCCATAATAGCCATTTAAAGGAGAGTGGGCTCAATTGTAGACTAACCCTTGTGCATGGATTTAAGTATAGTGGATTGGGTATGACTTCCGAATAGTCTCGGATATAGGAGTAGGCAACAAATTGGAGCTGATTCACTATGAATGGCGAAGAATTTCTCTATCCCTGATCTTTGTATTAATGTGTATATCACGTGTCCGATAGTTTGGTTTCTACGTAAGTTCTAATATTTTGGTGCATATTCGATAAGTTTGGGACCATAGCAGATGTCCAGCCTCGAGCAGCAGATTGAGGACAGCCCGCTTATTCATCATTTTCTGCGAGAGGAATCTACCAATCAGAGCAACCGTCTGATGCCGCTGCGACGATTCTTCTTCACAGGGAGCGAGATCCAGGACATCTTCCTCAGAAGACAGATGATTAGATTGTTCGGCTTTTGCCCTTGATTATTGGGTAGATGTTTGGATCAGTTCTTCCTCAGGAGGTTTCCTTGCATGACAGAGGGAGATGTCGCATCAGTTCTTGAGTAGCTTATCAAAAGGTAAGTGAATGGTCTCCATCACTGGTGGTCCTAACTAAGGCTTCTGTCCCTTGATTATTGGGTAGGAAGTTAAACATACGAATTCGAAATGGGGTATCTACTAATGTCCCTTATACAATCGCTATCGAATAGTCAGAAGGTGTGCTTCGGTTGTAATCGAATTCTTACGTGTGTTGCTCATTCAGGTATTGCATAACTTTAGCATAATGTGATGCCAGAGCATTCCTTGAAGGCCAACAATCCAGCACTGTGGAAATAATAAAACCCGAAGACCTACAACCCACTGTATTTCTCATATTTTCAAGGTCTTATAAATGTCATTTAAGTTTTCAAAGTTCTCATTTAGTTATAGGTGTTTTCTAAAAAAACCAGTTTTGTCTTTCCGACGAGTCTTGGAATTACTCATACTTGGAGTATGGTTTCATGCGCATCTACATAAGCATGCTATGATGAATAAAAATCATCCTTGGTTGATTCATAACTTATTTAAGCTTTTGGCTTGAGAACAAGAAAATTTTCTTGTTTTGTTCTTATCCCTTAGATAGAATACCCATTGGTGGTGAGTAACCTATCAATTTAAGTTCTCATTGTGTTACCTCTTACTTCTTTATACTCTCTCGGGCATCATAATACTAGAGGATGAAACTCATTTCGTCCTTTAAAATCATTTTCCAGAGAGTTCTCCAAAGGTGAGGCTGACTTTTTCTTATGGGGTTTAATACAATTAAAAACCTAAAATGAGTACCTATGTACCACAAACTTCCAAACCGATACATCCATGTCGCATTTATCTCAAATTGGTGCATTCACACTACATTTACTCGTAAATGTGACATGAATATCCCAAATTAAGTTTTTTCAGCGGTATTAACTTTTTCATGAATTTCATGTATATAAGAAAAACATATTATGCCAAAAAAGAAACACACACAAGTCTGTTTTGACTTCGTGAATCACAAGTGGGTGCCTTCTTTGGAAAATAATAAGAGTAATGTCTCTCTAACGTGAGCTTAGCGGTCCAAAGTTGATGGACGGGACGTTTTGGTAATGTCAATTTTAATTGTCGATTGTTGATGGAGACGTCGATGCGCCAATGATGTCTAGGCTAGTGGTAGATGTCATGATATTGTGCTAAGTCGGCTCGCCTTTTGTCAAAAACATGTAACTGGTCACGTTTATCAGGAGCACAAAATTGAAGGAAAATGATAATGCAAGGTTGTGTCTTGTATCTTTTTCTTTATGGACCAAATAAAAAGGAGGAAAAGAAAAGGAAAGAAAAGAATGGCAAGTAAAATAGTTGAATTCTGACATATGATGACGATGGCATTGCCTTCACCTAGCGTAGCATGGTGTGTTTCTCATGCATTTACGTGCTTTTTAAGTTTCGATCGAATTGATGATAGTGCTGGAATAAATTTATGCATCGTGCAATAAATTTCCGCACATTGAATCTTATCCTTTTGTGCCCAAGTATGCAAAACAATAGACTTCTATGTGATGGATTCTATATGCCCAAGACATGCATCCATCGAGGGCATTGATAAAGGGGGTGTGGATAAAATAGGATTTAATCATAACCAATATATATATATAATATATATATATATATATATATATATATATGTATATAGTAAGGAAAATGGATGTTTCGAAGCGCACACCTTCTTTTTGTGATAGAGAAAGTAACATATTTTGATAAGTAAATTTGAAACTTATGAAATGTTTTGTTAATCTTATTTTAAATAAGATATGAGTTGAAATCCGAGAAGGTGATCCGAATATAAGATACGAGGTTGTTCTCTCTTATTTTTGTACATGTTCAACCTATACTCATGATCAAAATCAAACGCTCACACTTGTCTATACCCCTTATTCTCTCATAAAATGCTATTTCTTTTCCTAGTTATTAGTTAAATTGTTGTGACGATGATTGATCTAATTTGTTTCAATCCGTCTCAAAGTGAATTGATTGGAGATGTGCTTCGAGATTCCTTGGTCCCCCATGAACTCATGTCCCGACACCAAATCAACCCTATCATCAGCTCTTTTCTCAAGTCAAAAGTGGCAATTAAGAGTGCCTTGAGAAGAAGAACCCTCAAAGCTAAAAGATAATAAAGCAAGGTTGTTGATTATCTCATGTCTCCAAATTGACGTTAACAATATGATTTGACACCAGCACTGTGCTGCCCTAATTCAAGAGAGATGTCCTCATTGAATTTGACAATTGGCCCTTAAATTCTAGCTTCGCTTTGAATGACATATAGGGAAAGGAGATAATATGGCATCGAATCATTCGACGACAGTGGATCTATATCATCTCTCTTACAAGTATAATGAAGAAACTCACATGATATTGACGGATCTATGGAAGAAACCCTCGTCTTGATTCAAGAGAACCATTCTTGTAAAGTTCTTTTTTCGATGACAGTTGTATAGGAATGTGATAATACCGGGTAAGCAAAATTATAAATGGATATTGATCATTGCGTCTCATGGTCGTATAGCTATGGTATAGGTATAATTTTAACGAGACCCATGAATGAAGTTGTCGTGAGTTTATTCCGAGCGTTTTTCCTATACTTGGGAAAAATTTGCATGTGGAATTAGACCACATCGACCAAAGAAGTTCGTAAAGAATCGTCTGCAACGAGCAATTGAATTATATTGTCATATTTTTACAAGTAGAATAGCCGTGGCCAAGCGAAGCAACGCTTGAAATGAATCTCGTAATCAAAGCGGCTTGGGCTTGCGGCTGCAAATTGGCAAAAAAGGCCCCGGCGTTCATGCTCAGGCCACATACTAAGAGACATTTACTATGCTGTGGCTTTGTCTTTGGACTCGTGCTCTGGATGACATGGGTTGGTTTGTCCTCTTGAGTCTTTTCTTGCCCCAACTCAGCCCAACGACGTTTCCTTCTTTGACAATACGTGCCATCAGAATCTTCGACTCAACTAATCTCATAAATTGCTCATATATCACATCGCTTTGTTCAAGTAAACCCCTAACTTGAATCAGATTGATCGGCCGATTCTCGATTGAATCAAGTAGGCTGGTGAGGTAAAAGCCCATTGAGCCAGCAAAAGCCATCTGGTTCCAAGATCAATGTTGTAAACCGCCGAGGGGAGCAATTACCTAAGAAGAGTGGTTATTGGGTAAAATTGATTTCATTTGAGGAAAAAAATAAAGAAAGTTGCAAAGAAGAAAATTCGATCTGAATAATGTATTTTATAAATGAAAAAAAAATTAATAATCCAGTTTTCAAATATAAAGTTATGTATTTCATGTTTATCTAAGAATTCCTATTCGATTTGGTTTTTAAGATTCTAAAACTAGATTTCGAATTTCTTTTTTGTTAGAAATCGATCCATCTCAGGGTTGATCATCTTTTAATTCACACGTATTGGATAAGGTTATGTCAAATAAGTTTCTCTCGAGGTGACCCAAGAGTGGCCAATCTTAAAAGGTGGTTTGTGTCAAAATCGAATTTAGGGGGGGTTGCTTTGCAAAAAGGGGGCCACTCCCGGGAGGCTAATTGTAATAGTAAAAGAGAAAAACCCGAAAACCGAAAATAGCATTCGGGTGGAATCCGTTTCTCTCGGTTCAGAGTTCAAAATATTAGTTCCAGTTCGACCCCTCTTCTTCCGCAATTTCTCGTTTCCGAGCGAGCGAGCGAGAGAGAGAGAGAGAGAGAGGCGCGCGGCGGAGATGGTCGAGAGCAGCGGGGGCGCGTCGCTGCCGTCGGTGGGGCAGGACGCGCGGAAGCGGCGCGTGAGCTACTTCTACGAGCCGACGATCGGCGACTACTACTACGGGCAGGGGCACCCGATGAAGCCCCACAGGATCCGGATGGCGCACAACCTCATCGTCCACTACTACCTCCACCGCCGCATGGAGATCAGCCGCCCCTTCCCCGCCGCCACCACCGACATCCGCCGCTTCCACTCCGAGGACTACGTCACCTTCATCTCCTCCGTCACCCCCGAGACCGTCTCCGACCCGGCCTTCTCCCGCCAACTCAAGCGCTTCAACGTCGGCGAGGACTGCCCCGTCTTCGACGGCCTCTTCGGGTTCTGCCAGGCCTCCGCCGGCGGTTCCATGGGCGCCGCCGTCAAGCTTAACCGCGGCGACTCCGACATCGCCCTCAATTGGGCCGGCGGGCTGCATCACGCCAAGAAGTCCGAGGCTTCTGGGTTTTGCTATGTCAACGATATCGTGCTTGGGATTCTCGAGCTCCTCAAGGTCCACAGGGTATAAAGTTTCTCTTTTTTTTGTTTTTTTTGGGAATGTCTCTCTCTTTGCGAATGCATTCTGAGATTTACAGGTAATGCGTGGTTAGGAAATGTTTGGAGATGAACAGTCTTAATTAATTCTGACCTAGTCGGGAGATGTTAGAATTAGATATGTCTTCCTCAGATATTATCTGGTTTTCATGGAATTTTATGTCTTTATTCCTATCGCTTATTAGTGTTCCGGGATTGTTTAGATATAGGCAATGTGCATGTGCATTTCTCAGTTTGAGGGTCTTGCTGCTTGAAGAAATTAGGGAATATCCAATTAGAGCACTTTGATGTCGGATAGTTTTTTCTGCCGTCTCTGTAGGCTATTGGCATGATCTTGAGTTTGGTATGTCCTTGGTATGACTAATCACAACCAAACCAATTGTTTTGCTGGATCCCTTTGATTTAATTCATATGAATTTTCAGCGTGTTCTCTATGTGGATATCGATGTCCATCATGGGGATGGGGTGGAGGAGGCATTTTACACGACGGATAGAGTCATGACCGTGTCCTTCCATAAGTTTGGGGACTTCTTCCCTGGAAGTGGGCACATTAAGGACACCGGGGCAGGGCCTGGGAAGAACTACGCCCTCAATGTGCCACTGAATGATGGCGTAGATGATGAAAGCTTCCGTGGTATGTTTCGCCCCATTATCCAAAAGGTTATGGAAGTATATCAACCCGATGCCGTTGTTCTTCAGTGTGGGGCAGATTCACTGTCTGGTGACCGATTGGGATGCTTCAATTTGTCTGTGAAAGGTCATG
Organism: Eucalyptus tenuipes; assembly: GCA_014182365.1. NCBI lineage: Eukaryota > Viridiplantae > Streptophyta > Magnoliopsida > Myrtales > Myrtaceae > Eucalyptus > Eucalyptus tenuipes. The sequence goes on from CM024547.1 coordinate 18,674,663, forward strand.
CAGATTGCCTCCGTTTTCTAAGATCTTTTAACGTTCCTTTAATGGTTTTGGGTGGGGGAGGTTATACAATGAGAAATGTCGCTCGTTGCTGGTGTTACGAGGTCAGTGGCTCTGTCTGTCTGTCTCTGTTGATTATATTACCTTTGCATAGCATTCGGGTGTTTTCCTAAATGCTTGTATTTTGCTTTTGTCACACAGACAGCTGTTGCGGTGGGAGTGGAACCTGAAAATGACTTGCCTTACAATGAGTATTACGAGTACTTTGGCCCAGATTATACTCTTCATGTCGAGCCATGTAGCATGGAGAATCTTAATGCACCAAAAGATTTGGAGAGAATCAGGTTTGCTTGTCCCTTCTTTCTGATTATAGATAGAGTTTACATAAATAAATGTTATGTCTTTTTTCTAGTTTTTGTGTACTTTTTCTGGATATACTACATCCACTCAACAGCTTGTTCAGAAACGAAAATAAGAGAACAAACTCCTGATTAGTGGCATTTGCAATTTATTTTCCATTCATAATATTTAGAGACTTATATGTATCTTCTGGTTGAGATGATGTTGTTGATCATGTCCGGAGAAGTGCTATGGTGAATTGGTCTGAAAAATATAATGGTCCTGTTTCCGTCACACACATGCTGCTTATCCTATTATATTTGTAAGTCTTGTACTCATAAATAGGTGATTAATTATTCATCAGTTGATTTTTTTCCTCCAGTAGGTTCTAGGACTATTTACTAGATGCAGTGTTGCGCAATTGTCAGTCTCTTTTTTGAGAGTATTGGCTCTATAAGGGTTGTCCATGCTTTTTCTCAAGAAGTCGCAAAAGGTTGCTTGAAAATTCTCTTGTAATATGAAGATCTGGCTTCATTAAAGTCTTGGCTTCATTATTTATTTATTCTCTTTTCGGCACACTGCTTTCTTTTATAGTTAAGTTTTTTAGCTTGTTTGATATTTTCTACTTGCAATGAGAGATTTTACTCTCTATGGTTATGTGTTGCAAAGAGAACTAGAGTAACTAATATGAGCAATCTGTGCTGTCCTCAGGGAAGTAGTATGCTTCTGGTAATTGTGTATTAGACCAGTTCTTTTGTTTTAGGAGTCTATGGAGATAATTCTTCCACAGACTCAGAAGAGTGCTGTTGAAATTGAATCAACAATAAGGGTCCGGTTGTTCAAAGGAAAACTGTTTCTGAGAAATTGTTTTCCGTCTCTGTGGTGTTTAGATGACGGAAAACTAATTGATCTGTGAAGAGTGTTTTTCATGGACTGAAAACAACAAGCTTAGATTGGGGGAAAATGACGTCCTCTTTTGTTAAGAAGGGAAAACACTTTACCTAAATCAGCTCAAACAATTGAAAATTAACCATTTTCTTTGATAATGAGTTTCCATGGAAAATATTTTCCTTTAACGTGAAGTTTTCAGTGAAACAAACGCACCCTAAGATTCAAAGTGTGTTGGGAGGCAATTCTCTGTCTCCACTCCGGGATTTTTAGATTGATACAACACAAACATGTGGCTCTTGTCGTTATATTTCTGATAGTGGATAAAATTGCTCTATTCATTCATAGTTTTTTTTGGAAAATTTTTCTGCTCAAGATTTCTTTAATTTGTTGGTTTCAATTCCTTCGTACCCTCTAATATCCAGCCTAGGCATGGACCTGCATTTTAACTACTGTTTGGAGTTTAATCTTAATAATGTTCCTCCCTACTCGAATTAGTTTTTGACAAGTATTGTATCTCAGGAATATGTTATTAGAGCAGCTATCGAGAATCCCACATGCACCAAGTGTACCCTTTGAAATGACACCGCCCATTACACAAGAGCCAGAAGAGGTAGGTTGTTGGACTCTTCCCAGATATTATTTGTCCTTTTGTGTTGTTCAGTATTAGATTTGAAAAATCTGCAGGCAGAGGAAGATATGGATGAAAGGCCAAAGCAACGCATTTGGAATGGTGAGGATTATGAATCGGATGCTGAAGAAGACAAGAGTCAGCATAGATCATCAAATGCTGATGCTTTGCATGATGAAAATGTTGAAATGAGGTCAGACATTTCTTTATCTGTGTTGCAACCTTTCTCTAATCCATGTAGAAGCATCTCTACTTCCAAGTGTTTTTTTCTTCCCAAGGTGGTTGTTTTGAAAAAAACCTTTTCGGAGCTTATTTGGAGGCATTGGTGATTTTCCTTCCAGTAGCATTAAGTGACTTGGACTTTTGGCAAAATCCAGTGCTTGTATCGCTAAGTTTCCATCCTCAAAGGGCCACTGAGCAGTTCACCAAGTAACTTGACACTAAAGTAACTATAAGATCAATTGTTATTGGGATAATCTTGGTTCCTTAATGACAAAAACCTAGAGAGTGGGAAGAAAAGAAAAGCGAAAATAGATAAATCATCTACAAGTACCTCTTGTCTTTGGATTTATACATTTAAAACATGCACCATGTATCCTGAGATATGACAGGACACACACTATATGAGCTGAAGGGAAATCGGTCAATTCATTGAGACCTATTTTATTGATCTCTTCTTTGGATGCCTTTTGCTTCTTTTTCCTTGATATGTCCGCTCCCTCCCTTCCCCCCTTTCTTCCCCCTTTTTAGTGCTGGTTGTGGGCGATCCATGATTCCATAGTTATTTGAGTTTTTGGTCAATGCAGGGACAGTGTTGGTGAAAACAGTGGGGACAAAACAAGGGAAGATCGTTCTCCATCTTGACAAAAATCAGCTCTAACTCTTAGTGTACTCTCGGGTCTTTCTGATATGCGATGCATGTAATTCTTTCTAGGCTAGGAGATAACCTTATCAAGCCAATAGAGTCTAATGGTTGGCCACACTGGATGATTGGTGAGCTGATAGACGAGGCGGGTTTTGTTTATTAGGTGCCACAGTGCATGTTGGAATAGGAAAGACTGAATTGCCGAGTGTAAATGAGATGTTTTCTTATGTCTCCAGCTGATGTGGCTTGTGTCATTGGCTCATGTGAGATGGATTTACTTAGTTACTTAGATGTGTCATTATATTGTCATACTGTTATCGCATCGGTTTGGTTCCCATTTCGATCATCTTTGGTAAGATTATCAAGGTTTATGCAAGTTATGCAGCTGCGCGACTGCATCACTTTTGGCAACTAGCATTTAGGGTTTTTTTTTTCCCTTTTAATGCTCTCAACCTCATCATTCTGAAGTGAAATTGGGAATGAGGGATAACAATACAAATGGTCCATGAACTTAGGCTAAGTATGCAATGTGATTTCTGAATTTTAGCCAAATGTGCAGTGTAGTCTTTGAATTTTTTATTTATCCAATATGGTCTCATGTTCAATTTAGTTCTTGAATGATATGAAAATGTTTAATAATATCTCTTTATTAATTCAAGTTTGGAGGCAATATTATTCATTTTCATATAGTTAAGGGTTTAAATTGAATATGTATCAAAATTTTAGGAGTTATATTGAACAAATTAAAAGTTTATGACACAATATTGAGCTAAATTTTCGAGATTAGCACAAATTAAAAATTTAGAGATTATATTATATAATCTGTTAAAGTTCATGGATCATATTTTTTCAATTAATAATTTATTTGCAGATTATGATTACTACTAACTTGAAAGCTTATCGCATCGTTGGGGATTTCGGCTGCGAATTTTATAGTTTCTAGTTGCGCCCGCGAGCTGTAAATTGAAATCATCTTCGGTCCCTTGTGCTGCGCTCGACGCCAATCAGACAAACGATGTCGTCCCTCTCATCGCCACTCGCTCACCTCCTTCCCCTTCCAATCCCTCCTCCCATCTCCTTCCCCGTCCGACCCACCCCCACCACCACCGCCTCCGCCCTCCGCCTCATCCCGCCGGAACGCCGCCGCCATTCCGCCTCCGTCTCCGCCGCCGCCACCCAGGACGATGGGATCCCCGCCGACGACGTCAAGACCCTGGCCCGGTTCAAGTCCCGCCACAACTACATCCGCGTGCTGGAGGTCTCCCGGCGGTGCGACCACCCCTTCGCCGGCTCCCGCCTCCTCCTCCTCGACTCCCCGGGCAACATCCACAGCATCTCCTTCCTCCTCAAGCCCCTCACCTCCACCTACCTCGACGTCTTCGCCACCCTGCCCCCATCCTCCCCCCGGCCCCATCGGCGTCCTCGGCTTCGGCGCGGGCTCCGCCGCGAGGCTGCTCCTCGAGCTCTACCCCCGCGGGGTGGTGCACGGGTGGGAGCTCGACCCGGCCGTCATCGACGTCGCGAGGGAGTACTTCGGCCTCTCGCGGCTCGAGAAGGATCACCGAGATCGGATCTTTGTCCACATCGGGGACGCGCTGAAGGCGAGCGCGAGGGACGGTTTCGCGGGCCTTCTGGTGGACTTGTTCAGCAGAGGACGGTTGGTGCCGGAGCTCCAGGATCCGAGGACGTGGGAGAGGCTGAGGAAGGAGCTGAGGAGGGGAGGGAGGGTGATGGTGAACGTGGGAGGGAGCTGCGTGGAGGCGGAGGATAAGAGCAGAGACGGGAGGGTGATCATGGAGGAGACACTGGAGGCGATGCGTGAGGTGTTCGGGGAGCAGGTTCAGGTGTTGGGGCTCGGGAATAGGCAGGACGACAGCTCGCTCGCTCTCACGGGTCGAATGCCGGATCTCGATGCGTGGAAGGCGGGGCTCCCCAAGCCCTTGAGGTGTTATGTCGATATGTGGAGGCCGATCAGCGGTTAGAGGAAATGAGTAAAGAAGGTGGAGCTGTTCAGGAAGAGGTGCACGCCGTGTGTTTGTGTTTATTCCTGTGTGAGGAAGCTGGAGTGCGACTGAGCGTGTACTTGAATTTGGACAAATCAGTGATGAAATGCAACAACCATTACTTGAATTTGGACAAATTAGTGTCATCTTTTTGGCGAGACTAAGATAAACAATGGAGATTGATACATTCATGGGTGCATTTTCCAGAACATTTCTCAACTGCTGGGCTCATACAGGAGTTGCACTAACCAAACTCATGGCCCAATACGCAAGGACCCATCCTCAATATATCAAGTGCTGCATTATAAAACTTCCGAGTAACAAGCCCACATGTCGAAATGATCACAAAAGCATTCAGTCTCTCGAGGCTTCCACGATGGACAAGATGGTGCACGAGGTCTCTAAATTTAACTTGCACTGCTAGTTCCTTTTTTAAGTTTCCATATCAAAAGAATGCTAGTGATCTGCTTTTCATACCCATGGACAGATGAGATGCCGCAAAAGCCTAATTACTCTCTTGTAAAGTCTTAAACCTAGGGCTGATATAAACATGAGGTTCCTTTTTCCACAAAGAATCAGAATCTTGGGTGCAAGATTAAATAGAGAGGGAGAGAGAGGGAAAGGAATGGAGGATTAAGGTTGGACTTTATCAACCTAGCGGCAGCTTTTTTCCTGGGCATTGTTGCTTTAGGCGCTCCTGACACATTTGCCAGATTAAGAAAACGTTAATCACCCCCGAGGAGATGATGACTTGGTAAGAAAATTAATGTCATTGGGTGGTCCTCAATTTTATGTGATGGTGAACGATGCACCGTAATGACCAAGTATATATGTTCACGACTGCATATAAGCTACTAGATCACATTTCTACAGGGAGGGAGGGAGAGAGGGAGGGGGAGAGAGAGAGAGGGCGAGCTATGAATGATCTACGACTGCTTTGTTTCAGATGACCCACATGGAATGTTCGGTAGAAATCCGGCAGGCGTGCTTCGTTGGCAGTTGATAGAGGTAAGAAAGCAAGAGAAATGGACGCGGAGGAGGTAAAGGAACACTTATTATTGTATCTATCGCGTGTTTTCCATAGGTTGTTGCACGGTGATTTGATGCATATAGACCTTAGGCCATGAGCTGAAGGGGGCCATAGCAACTTTTTCTAGGGCTGAACTTCAAGTACTACTACTTCAGATAGATATTAGACATGGATATACTACGCAATTGCTAAGTCCACAGAGAGTCTGGATGATATGGTCTTTTTCATGAAACTCTTACCCTTCTGCTTGAAAATCTCATGTTCTCATACCAAACTACACAATGAATGCTTTAGCTTACTCTTCTAATGAATAATGACAACAGTACTGGGATCAATTTCGTTAAATTCTTTATTTACATTGTAAAGTGGTGGCTTTTAAATAAGTGAATCATATTTAAGAATTCTATCACTTCTATCATATAAATATTGAAGACAAAATTCTACTTTAAATCTATAAACTTGTTTGTACCTTTTTTCATTAGGTTCTTGAATTTTTAAATTTATCTAATCAAAATGTCGCACTTGCATAACTTTTCTAATTAACTAGATCTGATTGTCCATTAGAGTTGGCAAGAATCCGACTTGAAAAGCTCAAGTGAAGTGTTTTCATGTTGAGTAGTCTCATTGCTCAAGGTTGGGTCAGGGTCTTCATCATTAGAGTTTTTAGTTCCACTCATAAGCCAATGTTTAACGGTTGTAATCCATTAGACTCTTATACTGACTTCAGCGAATACATCGACTCTATAATTAATTAGTTTTGGAGTTGGAGGTACTTGATCGATTAGAAAGTATCTATAATGTAATTCAATCTTCTCCTAGTTATTATAGATAAGAGAACAAAGATCGATTGATGAAAATTATTCTAGTAAACTAATTCTGATCTTTATATCTCTAATGATAAGGTGCACATGTTACATATAGTCGGACAAAAGAAATTGTGGACTAGACAAAAGAGACATATACTGACGAGAGTGTCCTTTTCTCGAATGCCCTCCACATGGGGATTGGAGGAAACCCTAATTCATGGGGAGGAAGAAGTGATAGGGAATAGAGAGAGAGAGAGAGAGGGAGGGAGGGGAGGTGGGTATGTAGGCATATAGCTAGGCTAAAGGGCAAAGGACAGGGCCAACTAGAGATGGTCGGGGCAATTGAAAGGGACTCACATTACCATTTACCAAATAGTTCTCTTGACAACTACATTTCTCCTCCTCCAAAGGCCCCACTCACTATCACCATATGTTATATATATAGACCCCTTTCTTCTTAGGATGCCCTTTTACATTTTGTGATTTCTTGTTGCTGCATACACATGATCATTCAAGATCATCATATTCAGCTGTAATTAACGATTATTTAGATTAGTTACTTTTGATTTTATACTTCCGTGTAATTTTGACCAAAGGGTTGAACTTGCATTTAGTACGATGGTAAGATGGTATTCCTAAAATTCATGTCACTAATACTATTGAGAAACGTGGCTCGATATTATTTTCACATATATTGACTTCAATCATTGAAGTTCATGATTGAGTAGTAGTTTTCATGATCTTTTCGTTGTGAGAAAGAAAATGCCTTGGAAAGTTTTGTTATGAAAATGAGAAACTTTGGACTATCCCCATCACTTAAATTCAAGAATCTTAGCTGAGAAGAATAACCTGAGGAGAATAATAAGTAGGTGCAGCACCAATGCCCAGTGTGGGTTTCTCTGTTCAGGATGCAATCAATTGAAGCGATTAAGTCAGCCCGCAATAACATTTCCCATTTTGGAATGAGAATGAGATTCACTAATCATGCGTATAAGAAGCACAAACATTTTTTTTTTCCTATTTTTTCTCCTACCTGTGCAATATACTTTAATAAATTGAACTTAATGAAGAGCTAGGTTAGTGTGTGAGAGCTGCTATATGTAGGCACAACTTTACCAATATACCCCCTTCCCGGTTAAAAACCATCATAGCCTACATGTACACAACCATAGCATAGGGGGGTCCTTTTAGTATTCTATCAAAAATTCTCTGTCACTTGCACACATGTCAGTAGAATCCTGTTGTTGCCTCCATCATCCATTATCGAACAATACTTTGGATGAACCCGTGATGGTACCTTCACATTACAAGATTTTGCAACAGTCCATCTTCTGATTTCACCATACATTGATTCACACCTGAGAATAGTAGGGGAAGAGGGCATGGAATTCACCGGACAAAGCGAAGCATTCATCAATCGCATGGTCAGAGGATTCAAAGGATTTGGTTCTCAATACATTATACCCATTCACACATACATACATACACGTAACGTATTCATTTTTTCCGGTCTTAAGTACCTATCAATTAGTAGGACGACATTACATATGTGGACATTTTGTTAATGATATAGCAAACATAGTCAATTGATTTAAGAAGTATGCACCGTCCTTTATTTTGGTTGGGGTTCGCAACAAGTCATGTTGTTGCTCAAAACATGAAGGATTATGCTTGTTGATTAATATGTTTTGTTTTCACATATAATTGATGAAAATGGTCATTTTATCCTCCATCTCAAATATAACAAAATGATTAAACATCACCCCCAATATTATCAGTATTGTGATGATAGGAAATAATATATATATATATATATATATATATATATATATATATATATATAATGGTTAGTGTGTGCTTATTGAGGATTTTTCTCCCTATTATCCCTTGCTGTAATAATTCTTCTTAGATAAATCATGATAAGAAGAATAACCTATAAGGCAAAAAACTTGCTTATCAAGTTATAAGTATTTATAGGTCTGTTAAGTATACTGTGGTTTCTCCAACTTCCACTCTAGGATAATGACCCTTTGTCGCAGACATAAATGCACGATCCAAAAAGTCAATGATTCAAGCAACAAGTAGCAAGAATTTAATCGCTTCCCTTCTCTCTTTCTTGCCTCTTCAGCACATCCTAGCTTACTAGAATATGCGCATGTATAGAGAGGGTCTAGCAGTGGATCTGTAGAAGCCCTAGCGAGTTGACAGATGAAGGAAAAAAATTGCGTGTTTCATCCCAAGAGACCGTAGAAAAGGGGAAATGGAAAGCATAGTGAGTGTAGGCTCACGATCTTGCAGATCTGAGGGCGTGCCACTTGCATTTACAGGGGATATCGATTCGAAGTCCTCAATGATTTTTCTATTATTGTTCATGTTCGTCGTGCACCCTTTTTGACTATATGAATGGGTCGTTGTATTTCAAGAACACTGCTTAAAGTGTTGAAAAGGAGAGGAGGAAAACAGAAGAAAAAAAGAAGCTAGAAAGCTGCCCCTAGTTCAAAAAATGAGTGGCAGATTGATGGATCACCTTACTATGTATCTGGAATAATGTAACTGATATGGGCAAGGATGAGTATTTGTTGGTAAATTGGGAAAGTGAAAAACCAACCAATTTGTCCTGAGTCTCTTGTTTGAATAATTTATTAAAAAGAAGATGTCAAGGACTTGCCCCCGGGCACCTGTGAAGCCTTATTTACCGTGTTTTGGAGATCTAAAATTTATTTTTGAAGTAGGCGACTTCATTAAAGTGGATAATTCTTCCATTTTTAGAGCGTCTCCGAAAATTTCATTTCCATTTTTAAGTAATTTAACTAGTACCTTAGGGACACTTACTCAGAAGATCCTTAATAAAGTATTAGCATACAGTGTTAAACAAAAATTGAATATTTTACATAGTATGAAGATATTGAAATTTTTTTCATAAACATTTGAATTTTTTTTCCGTTTGAACGAGAAAACCAATAGAATATGTCAAACTAAAAGGGCCTTCAAATGAGTTTCCTGCTGAATGTAGTCTTAACATTTCCATCATATTATGAATGCCGCGTTAAAATTACATTCCATTCGAAAGTAAAGTTGAGAGTAAATCAGATTTTTACTGCCACTAGAAGAGTGATGAAATTGGAAAATATTGACCCCCTACCATATTATAAGAATATCAAACATATGAATTTTTCCTCTGTTTAAAAGAATTTAGACTACGAAATCTATTTATCCCAGAAGTATTTCATCGACAATTAACAAAAACATCACCATGAAAAAGAAGAAGATGAATTCATAGTCAAGAATTTATGAGCTACTGGGCATCTTATCAACATATCGATTCCTGCGGAATTCGTTCTTTTCTTTTTGGGTTGCAATCTTTGTTGCACCTTCAAACCATTAATTTGTATGTGTGACCATTAGTGAAACAAAGTGTATTACATGCTATTGAAACAATTGATATATGAAATTGAATCGTCATCAATAATTGAAGATTTTCTTTTAGTGAAATTGAGTCCCACTAACATTGATAGGTTTGAATTATCCTTTGGGTAATTTCCCAGTACCTAACTCCTGCAATGGTATTTAGACAAGCGTTATACTCCATGTGCACAATATCCTTTTTGGTTTGGCCTCTTTGCATATTTCATTCGAGAAGAAGAAGTTTTGTAATGGGTTTCACCTAACCGGTTGAAAACGATTAACTGTAGTGATATGCTACGTGAATTTGATTTGACTAGCTTGACAGCCAGGATTTTCAGAAGAACAAGCATTGGTCAAGGGAATACTACGTTGACAAGTCACGGTCCTATAATCGATTTTTTGAGATTTAACATCTCCCTAGTTATATTCTCTTCAGCCCTTGCATGTGGGGGATGCATATACTGTCCAAACGCACGAGGACGAGAGGGGGTGGGGGGCGAATCAAGAAATGGAAGGTACCTCCCCACACACGCATTGCTGATATTATTATGAGAGGGGGAGGGTTATAGTCACTCTTTTTTGCTCTAGGTCTGTACCCTCTCATTTATTATTACTCTTTGTCTTTTTTGGCTTCCAATTCCTTCCCCATCCACTAAAATGCTCTTTGCCTCAACCTCTCTCTCTCTCTCTCTCTCTCTCTCTCTCGCTTCTCTCTCTGCGCTTTTTTGGTGTGTGATTGATGAATTGGCATGACTATTTGCCTTCCTCTACACTACTGCCCAATTAGGGTTTCATCATAAAATTTTGCTTCCTCAGCATTAGAATCTCTCTGCAACAAATTTCATCCTCTCTCCCATCGTTTTCTAAGGTCACCTTTTTATCTTGGAACAAGGAAAAATCTCCTGAGAGAGATCCTACAAGGCAAAAGGTACAGTTCCTTTTTCCTAATTTCTTTTGATCAAATAGACCTTGAACTAGCTATGGCGCAGGTAAAGATCATGAATTATAGCTATTCTTCACCAGCTAAGGTTGAAGTTTCTGGGAAACTCTGAAGCATAAAAAAAGACTAAAAATAGATAGGTATTCAGACACATGCTTGAAGTTTCTTAATTAGGGGTTTACCATGTTTAGGTGCTAAAACATTTTGCTGAACTTTTATGTTGTGGGGAGATGTTGAAACAACTGTTTATTTTAACCAACTCTTTTTTTGGTCAGATGTTTTAACTAACTTGAGCAAGATTGATTTCTCTAGCTGAGTGATAAGCAGCATGTGCACACAAATAGTTCTTCTGATCTGAAAGACACTTGAGCACCAGAGAGAGAGAGAGAGAGAGAGAGGGGGGGAGAGAGAGAGAGCGAGAGAGAGAGAGACAGACAGACCTGCTGAATAGTAAAGTGGAAACAGCAAAAGCCAAAAAAAAAAAAAAAAAAAAAAAACAAGATAAGAAACGAAGAGATCCTAGTTCTTGTCAAGAGCAGTAGAGGAAAGCCAGTTAAAGAATGTTCAGACTCGAGAAATTCTGGGTTGGAATGAACTTACTATTTTTCTTGAAAAGGGTACATTTGGAAATGAAGCTTGAGGTTGATGCACTTCGACTCTCAAGGATCCAGGATGGACTAAAAATATTAAGGGTTTTTCTCTTTTAATTACTTGCACTTATATGTTTCACTCATCAGCCATCCTCTGTAACCCTAGAGCAATGGATTTCTCATGTCATCTCTCACTATTAAAGTAAACAAAACGATGGAGACAAGCCAGGCGAATGGACTTAAAGAAAAAGACACGCTAACTAATTGGAAGCTAAACCGTATATGCTGCCTTCAAACTACACACGATGGTTCTTAAAATTGAGGAAAAATGTGTGCTCACAAGAATCATTGGATTGTAGAGACATGTCTTCATCCAGCTCCTACAACTCCCCCTGTGCTGCCTGCAAATTCCTGAGGAGGAAGTGCATGCCGGGATGCATATTTGCGCCCTACTTCCCCCCGGAGGAGCCTCAGAAGTTCACCAATGTCCACAAGATCTTTGGTGCGAGCAATGTGACCAAGCTGCTAAACGAGCTCCCCCCACACCAGAGAGAGGATGCTGTGAACTCGCTAGCTTATGAGGCTGAGGCAAGGGTCCGTGACCCAGTCTACGGCTGCGTTGGCGCCATCTCCTTCCTTCAGAGGCAGGTCCAAAGGCTCCAGAAGGAGCTTGAAGCGGCCAATGCCGATCTCATCCAATATGCCTGCAACGGGATTCCATCCTCAGCAGCCATTCCCGGGAGCAATAATCCAGTGCAACCCGTTACGCTACGCCAAAGGGCGGCTCCACTTGAGTTTGGTGGTGTAGGGAGGCCAATAGGCAATGAAGGAGGAGGGGCATTTTACCAAGCTCCTCTTCCTCCCTATCCATATCCTTATCCTCCTCTTCCATGGAATGATAGCTTTGGAGGGGACTTCAATGGGGGAGGAGGAGGAGGCAGCATGTGAGAACTCAATAGGACCAGCCCTAATGAGGAAGGTGATATCCAGCAACCATGTGCATACCTACTTGGTTATGGATTTTATAAATTGAGGTTTCTGTTCAATTTTTATTAAATATATGTGGAGTCTTGTAGTAGCTATAGCTTCTAGACCATTTTGACATACTGCTCTTTATACAAGCAATAAGTTTTATGGGGGTAACTCCTATTGATGTGTCGATCCCTTTTAAACCTAGCTACAAAAACTAGCTCAAGAGAGAGTATTGTTGTGTAGCTATATATGTTTTAATTGCGTATATTATAATTTCTAGCTGTTCCAAAGCATGTGCCTGCAGAGTTGCTGTTATCTGTATCATTGTTTATATATTCTTTAAGCTTATTTATACACTTACAAGCCTCTTTTAATCATATATGCCAGTATTCTCACCTCTCTTTCTGCGCTATGTTCTTGAGGACCACTGTGGTTATAATCACCTTTTGATCAGATCTTTGAGCAGTCATAAAGCACAAGTCCTCAATTTTAACTCTTATAACTTCAGCATATTCCTGGCATGATATTCTTATGGCTTTTGATTCGGCTATGCGTCTTTCTCATGAAAGGGGAAAAAAGCTGGTTTCCAAAGTGTGAATAATTGTTATTGTAGAGAAGACCCTTTCAAAAAGATTGTGTGAAGTTTTGTGAGGGGGAACGCAAGTGCATTTCGTTCACCCATTTTCTCTGTGTCCTCGGATAACTTTGCTAGAAATTTTATCTGCTTTATAAATTGAAGAGGGTTGCTTCGGTTTTTTATTTGATATATTTTCTCAATGACTCTGGGAGGTTTTGTGGAGGGGCAAAAGAACATTGACTTCCAAGTTCTGAAATTCTAGAGGCAAAAATAAAAGAAAGGTTCATGAAAATCCAAATCTGCACAGTCGTCACGGTTCTTTGCCTCACTTTACCTCATAATTCCATGCAAGAGTTTTCAGTCCTTACAAACCGAATTTAATCTCTCTCTCTCTCTCTCCCCAGTGCGCGTAAAAGGTGCAGCTTTATTACGTGCATGCTTCTCTTACACATTTTCTTCGCTAATTCGCATGCTATGCTCTATCTTATACTATTAGTAAGCATGCAAGTATTGGCCAACTGAGAAGCCAACAACAAAAAGGGACATGTTATTTCCAGCAAGAACAGAACTAGGGTTTTGTCTACCTCCAAGAGAAAAAAGATCTTACCTAGGTAGCCTTTTCCTTTTATTTATTTGAGGTTTGAATACCTATTGATCCGCATAAAGTCGATTAACATGGTGTTTCTTTTCTACATCATTTCCCTTCTTCAACACAAATCCACATGTTTATTAATCATTTCTTGTTTCTTTTTCAATCTTACCAGGGATACACGCATGAAATTTCTCTCTCTTACTACAAACAATATCAATTAACAAAACTATACTGAAATTAATAGAAAGTTAAAATATTATATGATATGGTAATTTGCAAGTAGATGCTTGCATGATAAGAGAACCCTATTTAATGGCGTCTTTTATATCTTGATTTTAATATACAATTAAGATTTTTTGAAAGAGGGAAAAGAGGAATGGGAAATGAGCAACATGGTCCTTTCTCATCTTTGCCTGTAGACTGTTCCTCTGGATCTGTCGGGGCCTCTGATCTCTGCAAGGTTCAGTGAGAGTCACGTCCAACGCTGTCCCTCTCCAATTCATCAACTTCTCAGACATCATCAAGAAAAGCCTGAACACCCTGTTTCAAAAAACTCTTGCCCCCACGAAAATCCCACTCTCGGATTTCGCTTTGCCTCGAGCTTCGAGAAATTAAAAAGTCTGTTTTTTTTCCCTAAAGTTATAAGCTACATTCAACAAAAGAACTAGCTATTATTTAGATAAATATTCAAAAACATTGGTCATGTCGTTCCCTGAGGAAAAGCGACAGTTTTCTGTTGTTCCAGAATCCATCAAATCTTTCTGAGGAAAGACGTGGAGAAGAAGTAAAAACAGACTGTGTCACACATCTTTCAACAGTTCTTGCTTCCAGTCCAATAAATGTACCCACGAAGTAGCTTCTTTTAAAACAATTTGGATGAGGGTTTTCGCATTCCTTATGTTTGGATGTTCTTGATGTGCAAGGAATTTCTGTCTAATCCAATCCCCTCCAAATCTCTCTCTCTCTCTCTCTCTCTCCATTGAAGTACATATACGCCGTTTTTTTCTTGGCCTTACATTCATGCATGTACTTCTGTGTGTACATGATATAAAAAGGCATGTGCATAGGATTAATGTAAGTTTGTTGGAAAGCGCAGTCTTAACTTATTAAAATTACCAAATTATTTCTCCGAAATGTGGGCTATTAGCAAGGAAGAAATTCCAATGGGGCAACCTCCAACTAATTATGTCCTAATTTCCTCCAGGCATTAATAGTGATGCCTCGTAATCAATATCAAACTACTAAATACCTTAACAAAAATCCCATACAATATATGTCTTCTTTTCTCCTTATTCTCTTACTTTCCCTAAGCTAGAACCAGAATCAACTTGCCCTCAAATGAACTATATTAAAACTTCTTTTGGTTATCAGGTAATAAACAACTGTCCCATCGATGCATATGTACTGCAAATAGTTGAGCTGATTTTTCATAATTAGGTTCTATTTATTTCGTGAAAAATGAATGATTTAGAAAATATTTTCTAAAAGTGGTTGCTTGTATCATTTAATTAATTAGTTATTAAATATATTTTGGCATAAATTGTTGTTGACAATGAAAAAAATCCTTATTGATTAATTATTTCAAATAATACAAATGATTATTATTAAAATATTTTTTTAATCATTCATTTTTTACAAAATAAATAAAATAAATGGAGTCTTAGCTAGAGAAACAAATTGAACATATCTCTTGTCCCATTAGTTACCACTCTCATCAGGAACTTAGCTGCCCATCAAATATGGACGTAGCCTCCTTATCTAGATGAAATTGAGATAACCCTAATTTCTCAACGCATGTGTTCCAACTTATATCTTTACTTATAAATTGTATTTTTATTTTTTTATTGAGAGAGAGAGAGATTTGCTCCAAGTCAGGTGGGAACTAGGAAGCTGCTTCCTCTAATGTGAAACATCAATATTAATTGTCGTAATAGTTAAAGTTGCCCATAAATAAATTAGGGGTTCATGCAAGAGATTGAATGGACCAATGAAAACCCATCGCGTCACGCGGAGGATAAGAACGAAGATGGCTCTTATTCAAGTCAGAATTAGACATATTTTTATAACCCGAATAAAGAAGGGAAAAAAGAGGGAGAGTATCTCAATCATGATAAAGAAAATTACGTAAATTTTGCCGCACCAAGCACTGGCATTGCCAAGGTTCATGCTACCAATCATTGACAATGCAGTGCCTGGTGCGACAAACGCATATGCAACGCGACCTAAATCCAAGGGGACCGTCCTTGGATATAAGATCTTCCTGCCGAACCAACTTTAAATTAGCTTAAGCAGTACAAATTCAGTGAGTATAAAGGAGGGTCCAGATCATGATCACATACTTAAATTAGATCTCCTTCACCTACCATTTCAGCTTTAGATCACGCCACACCACATTAAACAACACATACGTGTCGATTCAATTTCTTTTGGTCTAAATTATTTTCTCAAATCTAATAAAGAAAATTTGTTCATTTTCGCCAAATGGACGCCTCCTCTTTTAACGCTGAAAGCAAGCTCTTTTTCTGAGATTGCCAATGATGATGGCTATCATGGTTCCCATCAGCGTGATCCATAAATTAACCAGACATCATCAGATTTGATCAATTTGGTCTTTTGGCGATAAATATTCTGTCTTTAGGCGTACGACTTGTTAATTGAAAAGCTGCGATACGTACAGATCTTGGAGATTTGAGAATATGAAGGATAAGGTATTCGATGGGCAGAAATATTTGGTCGTCCTCTAACTTTTTTCGTGAGTGGGGAATTTTAGGATTTATATAAATGCGAATGTTCCAACGGTCATTTAATTAGGTCAGAGAATAAAACCCTTTCTTGAAGGCGGCTATATATGCGAGGCTGGTTGACCAAACCCTAAAGAGAAACCTCGTAATGCGATCGGATTCAATTAGATTGCACCAGCATCTCAAGTCAGCTACGTGACGAAAACACATCCATTCATGAACAAATTATATATAATTTGGCTTTCTTTGGTTGAAATGGTTGAATACCTTTTATTTCTTTTGCTTATTGCTAAGCAAAAAGTTCCTGTTTTCTTTTTTTCTTTTTTTCTTTTTTCTGTGATCAGCTATAGGAAAGGTTAGACCCTAGATGGCCATTTGCCCGTCAGAGATAGTCCATCTTTCTGTTGATTTCCAGCATGGTGTAATTTTTTTTTTTTTAACGATGAAGTCATGTCTACAATCTCTCATCCATATTGTCCATCGCTAGCTTCTAAATGAACCAAGGATGTCTGATGCGCCAAAGTTAACTCATGTACAATCCATGACGAGACTAGATAAATAAGGTCGCTACAATGAATTTCAATTAGTGTACTACGATGCCTCCATTTCAATAGTCCCTTCTCTTGAACATGCAATTATAGTTGCTCTTTTAAGCGAAACTTGTTAAATAAGTTCTAAACCTTTCAATTTACTAATTTAAATCTAAACCTTTATCTGAAATTCTAATATTGTCCTTCCTTTCAATTTTCAATGGAAATTTGCCCATACGACAGTGTTTCTTATGGGATAGTTGCCAATGATTGGACCATTACTTTAGCAATTTCGAGCAAAAATTGACCAGAATAATTCATACAATATATTTAGGACTGATTGGGTAATTTTCTTAGTTTGTCAGATGGTTTGAAATTTATTTTGTTAAATTATTACTAGTAATGAGGTCTGCTGGCCGACAAAAAACTAAATAAAGCAAGGCCCAATGGTCTAATCCGTGGGCTGGGCATGGAAAGCGTGGTTGCGGAAATCCATGTGCTATATTTCAACGTGTACCAGCCAAGACCATCCACTGGCATCATGCGCACTGAACATATGATATGAACCTGAATGAAACAAGCAATGTTGAAGCTAAAAACTGTGGATTCAAGTTTCAACTCGACGAGAGAGAGAGAATTTCCTTTAACATGAACTTCCCGAGAGAGATGTTATACAGGTAATTTTCGATCCAACATGTGATCATAATAGTTGGTCCGTACGAGTAATTTTCATAAATCAACGTTTGCCGTATCAATTAGTAATTAAACATTCGTAAACCATAGATATACTCAAGTATTGTGTTAGTTTCGGTTCGCTTAATTTGCTGAACTTATTATAAGGGACAAGAAAGCATTTTTATGTGACGTACGTGAGAAAGGACACAAAATGGAAGATCCACCGGTTCAATTTTCCTTGTATTTGAAATGTACATATTTATACACCATTCACAACTATATTATCTCAGCCTAATGGTAAGGTAAAGGCATCAGCTCGTTGTGACTTTGTACCAATCTTCAATGTAGCAATAAGGCCGTCTTGTATATTTTCATGAACGAGATGGCAATCAATTTTAGTGTGTTCGCTCCTGAAAAAATGGATCGGCAGCCATGTAGATGACAACCTAGTTATCATAGTGTAAGAAAACTGGGGCTTGGAGAGGCATGCCAATGTGTCATAAGAGGTATGATAACTAGGTAATTTCACATGTAGTTATTGACATTGCATGATATTCCACTACAGTAAAAGAGTGTGAGACCGTGCTTTGTTTCTTGGTTTTTCAAGAAATGAGGCTATCACTAATAAAATGCGATACACAATTGTTGACTGGCGAGTGATGGAGTACCTAGCCCAATCTGAGTCACAATAAGCTATGCGTTGGAATTCATTTTTAGCTAAGTAAAAGAACCCCTGGCCTATAGTAGCCTTCAAATACCATAGAAGACTATGGGTTGCATCCAAATGCGGTTGGTGCGGCGCGTGCATAAATTGACTCAGGATATTGACACATGAGCAATGTCTAGCCTAGCAACAATCAATGAAAGAACCGGCCAATCAAGCATCCATAATGAGACGGATCCTTTAATAGAGTGCCTGTCTCAATGCTTAATGTTATATGTTGCTCCATGGGAGTATTAGCTGGCCGGGCTCCATTAGAACCACAATCTTCTAGAATATCCAAGACATATTTTTGTTGGCATAAATAAAAACCAAAGCAGGATCGAGCCACCTCAATACCCGAAAAAATATTTTAGAGGCCTTAAGTCCTTAATGTGAAACTAATTATGTAACACGGTCTTCATAAAATCGATCAAAGAAGCATTAGTATCAGTAATGACTATATCATCGACATATGATACCATAAACATAGAGCCACTATCATTGTGTAAGACAAAGAGGAAATGATTGGCCTGAGAATGTGTGAAACTGAAGTCACATAAGGCAGTAGAAAACTTAGAATACTATTGACAGGATGCTTTTTTCAAGCCATATAGAGATTTGGGAAGTTAGCACACAAGATCTTCCCCATAACACCAAAAACCAACATAAGGTTTCACATAGACTTATTCATCCAAGTCGCCATGTAAGAAGGCATTGTTAATATCCATTTGTTCAAGAGGTCATCCTTACCCATGGCAACGACTAAGAGTACATGAATTGTAACCGATTTCACATTAGGTGCAACAGTATCATGATAGTCTTTCCCTTCAATCTAGCCTTTGGAGACTAGGCAGGCCTTATATTGTTCAATTGCCATTAGATCTTTGCTTAATTTTATAGACCTATATGGAGTTTATCGCCTTCTTGTCTGGTGGATATGGTATGAGGGACCATGTAAAATTCTAAGAAGGAGCTTCGATCTGCATGGTGTCACTCCATTCCTGATGCCGCATTGCATCAATGAAAGTGGATGGCTCAATGGTAGTAGACATGAAGTAACAAACGCCAAATGGGGTTGTTTATAATGAGTATATTGGAGAAAATTAAACATGGGGTAAGAGATACCTAGACCATTATTTCCAGCGGAAATTTAGCATTTGAATAAGCTAACAACAATAGTCCTAGAGGTAACAGGAAGGTCTACCTATCCGTTAGGGTTTGCTGGATTGTTAAGCAGTGGAGGTAAGGGTCTTTGTGGTGGTGTGGGGATTGGGTGTGATGGTGTGGGCTTGATAGGTGGAAGTTAGGTTATCTTGTCGTATTGTGTAACAGTTAACGATAACGGATGCGACCCTGACAAGATAGGATTGGGAAGCATCGAGTAAGGAAATATTGTTTCGTGAAACACAACATCTCGACTTGCATATAGCTTTTGAGTGAGGAGATTAAAAATATGATACCCATTTTGACCATTGGGATATCCAAAAAAAAACCCTTGGAATAGCACAAGGATAAAATTTTTTGAATGGAGGTGTCATGCTCAAAACACAAACAGTCGAAAACTCGAAAGTAAGTAAGATTTGGTGACTAACCATGTAAAACCTCATAGAGTTTTTCCTTTTGAAATGGCAATGGGAAGTCTATTAATGATGTAGGCGGCAATGAGGACGCATTCACCCAATAACTTAATGGGAAGGTTGGATTGGAAGTGTAAGGCATGGGCAGTAATTAGAGGTGTCGATGCTTTGTGCTCCGCCACCCCATTTTGTTAAGGGGTAGACACACGACTCGATTGATGAACAACGCCATCGAGTCTAGAATAGAAATAGTAAGCTAATCGAAAATTCTTTCTCATTGTTAGAGTGGATGCAACGAATTTATCTAACGAATTGGGTTTTAACCGTAAAGAATAAATTAATGATAAAACAATTTACATTAATTTTAGAAGATACTGAGTAAAGCCATGTTTTATTGGAATAATCATCAATCACAATCAGAAAAAAGTGCCACAATTAAAGAGGTGGCTCGATATGGGCCCTAAACATCCAAACGAATCAAATCAAAGTATGAAATAGTAGAAATTGTACACACAAAAAAATGGCATGCAAGATTGTTTCACAAGTGGGCACACAGTGTAAAGAATATTAGAAAATGATATGTCATTGCCTAATAAAGCTTGCAAATGATGAAAAGAAGGTGAACCTAGATGTCCCAACCATTAGTGCCAGAGGTCAAAGTGTTGCTAGATGTGGCAGTAGATATTAAAGAAGTGGGTTGATGTTATGGAAAGGTAGTATAAATCACTGTGTCGCTTACTCGTTGGTGAAGTCATTGTCAAGATTGAGTCCTAAAAAAGGCAAGTATTAGAGGTAAATGCAATATTGGGAGAAGTGGCAGAAGTACATTTACTAATTAAAATAAGGTTATATCAAAATTGGGGAATGAATAAAACAAGATCAAGAGTTAAATCCAGTAGCGGAGAAATTCTCTCAATTTGTTAAACAAGAGCCATAGTCCCATCCAAAAGGGACACAGGGTTGGAAGTTGTAATATCATAAAATTCAGATAACAAGGCACAAAAGATATATGATCCATCGGACAAAAGTCTAGAATCCAGGATGAAATGGAATTTAAACAAATAAGTACTTGCTAAAATTACCAGAGGTTGAGAAGAAGATGCGATATTTACCAGCCAGTATAACATAAAGGAGTTGTTCTCTTTGTGTAGCAATAAGAGTCGGTGGTAAGGAGGAATCTACAGTGGCAACTACAACAGTAGTTGGAGAACCAATTAAGCGCGAATGTCGTTGGTGGCCATTGGTGGGACGTTTGTTTCAGTAATTCCATTATTTCGGATATTTGTACTTCTTAAAACACTTGCTTTCAAGATGTTTGTCTCTTCCATAGTGAGTAGAATGTAAAATAGGTGCAAAAGAACTCGTAGACAGAGAAATGCAAACATCATTAAAACGAAGTGTGGCCAAGGCAGTAGGATTAGGAATAACAGTACGACTATGCAGAACAATGCGCTGTTGTTCGTCCTATAAGAGTAAGGCATATGCTCTGTTAATGGTAGGGAACGGATCCATAAGGAGGATCTAACTCCAAACTACAGCATAAGATTCATTAAGGTCTTGAAGAAAATCTAATAATTTATTTGTTTTAAGAAACTATAGCTGGGTCGACATTGCCCCACAACTGCAAGTCAACAAGGCTCGGTATGACAATAATTCATCTTGATAGGATCTAATCGTGACATCTAGATTTTTTGCACAACAAAATAGCTAGCCCGAATGCTCAACGAACCATGCCACATGATCAAGCTTGTCATCAGACCATATCAATAGCATTACCAGAAAGACTTGCAACCCCGTTCATTCCCGTCGATATCAAGTCTCCTAAGCCCCAATGACAACATCATTGTTTTGCAATCGATACCACCTTGATGACATGTCCTCACCACCGCCACCACTTGACTTCATCGACCGATCATTTCTACCCGTCGTCGCACCAGCCAACGTCCCCAAATTGACGATGTCACTCTTGTGCCTAAGGGAGAGAAACAAATGGTCAAGCGGCAGACGGCAAGGGCCAGCTTCCCTCCCTCTTGTGCGAGTGTAGTCAACAGGTCGGCATCCCATCCTCTCTGGGCATGACACGCAGTGGCCAGTTGGCCTCTCCTCCTCCCGCCAGTGTCGAAGCGCTGTTGGCCCACTGCCCTCAAGTCCATCTTCAGGTCTTCTCTACATTTTCCGGTTGCAACCAACAAGCCAAAAGCAACGAAAGCCAGCAGCAGCGGTGCCTACTCAAATCAAGCACGGCGAACAACTCGAAAAACAGGCCGCAACTCTCACTCGCCATTTCTTTAGCCCATCCGCTCGCGACACGATGCCATCATCTCAACTCGAAGATCAATGATCTGGGAGCTCGCCTTCGTCCCACCAAGTCATGACCACTGTCCACAAGGATCCGAGGGGAAAATTACCAAAAAAGTCTTAAATCTATTGCAATTGTGCCAATTCAGTCCTAAACTTATTTTTTTAATCAATTAAGTCATAAACCTTTTACAATTATTCATGATCAGTCCATCCAGCCAAAAATGGCCGGCCGGCGTTGACGTGACAACCGGCCAAAGTCAACAACATTTTTTAATAATATTTTATTTTTTGAAATTTTTTTTTTTTCCCTCTGCCTCCTTCCTCCTCTCCTCCTTCCCTTGGCTCCAGCGATCGGCCAGAGGGGAGGGCTGGCCGGTAGCCGGACTAAGGCAGCCGATGGGGTGAGCCCTCACCAGATTCGGTGAGGGAGCCCTCGTCGTCGCCGGGTCTGGCGAGGGCTTGCCTCGCGGTCGTCGGGCGAGGCGAGCCCTCACCAGAGTGGCAGCCTCGAAGGCCTCGTGCGACTCGCACCGCCTCCTCCTCCTCGACCGGTCGCCATCGCCGCCACCGCCTTATTAGGGTTCACCAGTGTCAACACCGCAGCCACCATCGCACATGGTGGAAGCCGACCCCCGAATCACATGCGGTGGGGAGAGAAACCGCGGCTCCCTACAAATCGACAAGGGCTCGCCTCGCCTGGCGACCGCAAGGCGAGCCCACGCCAGATCCGACGGGGGCTCGCCCCACCATCGCTGGGTGAGCGCCGACTGGCAAGGTGAGCCCTTGCCGGATCAGGCGGGGCTCGCCTCGCCAGACTCAGCGACGGCGAGGGCTCACCCCACCGGTCAGATGGGAGGGCTGGCTGGTTGCTGGAGCCAAGGGAAGAAGGAGGAGAGGAGGAGGAAGGAGGGAGAGGGAAAAAAAAAAAAAAAAAAAAAAAAAGGAAAAATAGTTTATAAAATATTTCAAAAATAAAATACTATTAAAAAATGTCGTCAGCGCCGGCCGGCCATTTTTGGCCGGATGGACTAATCAGGAATAATTGTAAAAGGTTTAGGACTCAATTGGTCAAAAAATAAGTTTAGAACTAAATTGGTACAATTGCAATATGTTTAGGACTTTTTTGGTAATTTTCCCAGGATCCGAGACAAGTAGATATCCTCTTTTTTATCCCATGTGGATCGATTGCTGTTTGATGAGGATACTTTCCTAGGAATTCATGAATATGGTTTAAATCCTCATTTAATCAGAAGTTTCGATTACGTACCTAGCCACCATTGTCAAGTTCGAAGTAGGTCAAGCTTGTGGTTGGGTTGTTGGAGCGTGGATGGTCGATATGTAGCACGTGTGAGGACTGGAATGGCTGAAACTTTGAGTAAAAGTAGTGACTAGGTCGAATGCAAATTCGGTTCTAGCCCGACCTCGGATTTTGCTATTTTTGTCCCAACTTATGTAATATAAATTTCATGGGGCATCCTTCACAAAACTCGTCCCTTATTGACTTTTCTACATACTTTAATTTCATGATTTTTGACTTCATACACAAAAATATATTTAAAAACTACAGGACTCGAAATCTGTTTTTGGATTCACTGAACTGCCCCTTCCTACTTTTCAATTTCCATAAATTTTTCAGTCAAGAATTCTAACATCCTTCATGAAAGTTGTAGAGTACATCATAGGCTACCACATAATAAATTTCCATGATTTTTCGGTCTCATTTAGCTTGCAAAATATGTATTTTTCTGCTCTATCTTGTTCTGGAAATTTTTACTATTTTGGACCCAGTTTACAAAAATTATGTAGAACTGTATGAGCTAAATTAGACTTTTGATGTTGCATGAAAAATTTCCCTCTAGGTCTTGTTGACCTGATATTAAAGTTTCATAATTTTTGAAACCTGTTTACCTAGACAACAACTATCATTTCTAAAGGCGCGCAGAACGCCTTATAAGGCTAGTTTATGCATAGGATAGGGGATTCTTCTTACAGGTCATTTAATATCAACCAACGTGAGTTTGTAGTAGTCTAGGAGATAAAAAGACGGATGGTTCATTAGATTCATGCTTGAGTCCCTGGATAGTAGTAACGTTAATGTGCTTTTTAAATTGAATTATGGAATTGTTGCATCATGATATATACGAGTGATTGAGCATGCTGTTGGTCCTTCGGATGACGATGCCTTGGGTTATATTAAGGATGCCTGGAGGGGTAATTAGGTTCCTCCAGATGCCTGAGAGGTGTAACGCGATTCGCCAAGATATTCTCATGATTCCGAACGGGTGCGAGATGCCCATGGGCTAATGGGGTTCCCCAGATGATGATGGCAAAATGAATTTGTTATTACTTCTGAACTGAGCTACTGATTATTTGTTTGGAACAATTATAACCTTTGTTAATCTGTCGTGTATTCAAAAAGGTTCTCTGGTAAGTTAATGTGAAAGTGATTCACTAAACCTTATATTGAGGCTTTCTTTGTTAGTACGGTGATCGATTTATGTAATATAGGCCGGTGGACCTTTTACTTGCTGGGTTTAGACTCATTGATTATTGACTTTATCTTTTCAGATCAATATAAATTATGTCGATCCTCCTTGCTTCTACCTTGATTAGTTATGGGGTAACCTTGGACCTCACCTGACACTTTTCCGACTTTGTGGATCCGAATTTTCTAGATATTACCTTCATCTGATGCATTGCCATTCTATCCAGAGACATAGGGGTCTCGACGAGCCTTATACTCCTAGGCTTCCTTGCAATTTTCGCGCGAGTAGGCGGACAACTCGTGTTGCTGATCCCATACCTAGGTGATGATGGGAACAACGATGATAGTAGTACGGTCGACTAAAGTAGGGGTAGGGAGTTGCAGTGACATTTTTGGATCCAGGCGACGGCTTTTGGGCATGTTAGCATTGGAGGATAGGTGACTAGACATGTATAAGATGTCTCGGGGTCAAGATGTTGTAGTTCTTGATGAGGGTTTATGGAATCCCTAGTATACCAACCATGTCACCTAACTTAAAGAAATAAATTAAATACGTTAGCCTGGTTTATAATTCCGCATGCGTTCTTTTAGTATCATATGTCCTAGGTTATTATTGGTC
This sequence comes from Eucalyptus tenuipes, assembly GCA_014182365.1. Lineage (NCBI taxonomy): Eukaryota > Viridiplantae > Streptophyta > Magnoliopsida > Myrtales > Myrtaceae > Eucalyptus > Eucalyptus tenuipes. The sequence goes on from CM024547.1 coordinate 18,699,929, forward strand.
TAAAAACGCTTCCGCGTGCTTAAAAAAAATGAAATGAAAAAAAAAAACTGCATTAGTGGTTCTACATTAGCCGTGACATGCTGAGACGTCACATTGATCATAGTATAATGGGCAGATATTGAAGCTATAAGTTGTTAATATGTAGATAAAGCCCTATAGATCTAAATAGTTCAAGGAGCGTTACAAGGGGAGAAGTGTTCGCGAAAATCATTCCAGACATCATTTGACGAGTCATGTCGAAGAATGCACTATGAGATCATTGGTATAGTAAAATGAATCAACCAAGACCTCACCATGCTATTGCAACGTATCCATAGGGGATAATTCGAAGAGGTTGAAACAGGACATGACAAAGACCCATCAACAAAGCATGGTGTATTTTTTGCCTCAAGGCCATGAGCATGGCACGATGCCATAGTGGATAATTGTCTCCATCTGAAGGAGAGACTAGAGGGGCATTCGGATTTTCATTTGAGTGAAGAAAATATGGAGAAGTTACATCGATCTTGGTAGAGATAGTATAAGTGTCTTGATTGGCCATGAAGAAAAAACTACATCGGGATTGATATTTGCTCTAATACCATGAGAAAGGACACAAAATGGAAGATCCCAATGAGAATTGATTCAATTTTTCTTGTATTCTAAATGTACATATTTATACACTTTTCACAACTATATTTAATAAATCTACTTCTACAACTATGGTAAGTACAACTGAAAGATTGAATAAAACAACTCATGGGATTAGAATGCCACGGTGGCATATGATAACACTAAGAGGATAGTTGTATTGTTGATGTGGAAAAGCAAGTGAACCTTTTCGATAGAATAATTGTGCGTTATGTTAAATAAATAAATTTGCATTTAAGCAAGACCAACTTTAGCTATTGTTTTTACCCAAAAAAAAAAAACTTTAGCTATTGTTGACATGTGATATTTTGTTGCCAAATTTAATTGGGGTGAAATCTTGATGTATCGTTTTTCAATAAAGTGAAGTCTGTATATCACATAAAATAAATGAATTTTCTCTTAATGCCAAATTCTCCAAGCTTTGATTGGTTGTACATTGTTTTTTTTTTTTTTGGTTGACCGAGGATCCGCCTAAGACCTCGATGCCCGGTAGCACCAGTAAACGTCGTCGCAAGCCACTCTTATGAGTAATATGAAATTGTCACACAGAAAATACAACAGGCTTGAAGCCCCCATCAAGATAGGGTCCATCCTCTCATAAAGAAAAGAAACAATTTGTATTTGATAGGAAAATTATCCTCGCTAGGCTTTTACGACGACAACAAGGACCGGTTTCTCATGCATCCCCTCGCGCTCTCGCGCCAGTCCACGTGTCCACTTCTCTACCCTCCTTAAATGTTCAACCCCTCTCGACGCCTCTTCTACGTACTAATCTTCTGGATCAACTCTCTCCAAAAGAGCTCCCTAGAACCACCGCAACCAGATGGCGGAGCACCACCAGCCACGGCAGCTCCAGATCCGCCCCCATCGTCAGCAACCCGCGGCCACCTCGATCCAGAAGCTCCGGGACCTCTTCTCCGAGAAGGGCCCCTCGACTGCCCAGGTCCTAACGGTCGCCACGCTCGTCCCGGTCGGCATGCTCCTCCTCCTCCTGGCGGGCCTCACTTTCGCGGGGACTCTCATTGGGCTCGCCGTCACGGCCCCGCTTTTCATCCTCTTCAGCCCGGTCCTCATCCCTGCAGCGCTGACCGTTGGCCTCGCCGTCGCCGCGTTCTTGACAGCGGGGGCTTTTGGGATCACAGGGCTAGCTTTCTTCACGTGGACGCTGAGGATGATGAGGGAGCTCCTGCCGGAGCCCGTGGGGCAAGCCCAGCGGAAAATGCTGGACGCGGCGGGCCATTTGGGCCAGAGGACCAAGGACTTGGGCCAGGCCATCCAGGACAAGGCACACGGCCCGTGAAGCTGTGAGGACGTGTAACGGGAGCTTGCAGAGGTCGTCGCTTTTCACGGTCGTCTTTTGTGTGCGTGTGTTTATATGAATCGCAGGAATGTGTAGCGTGGTAATAAAAGATCGTGACTAGTCTTTACAGAAGGGCGAAAAGAGAGAGACGACGCATATCAAGACGTGAGAAATGAGGCATGGAGATGATGCTGATGCTTTGTTTTGGGATTTGTCTACGCGAGAATGTAATCGAATAATATGACTTTACTACGACCGAGTGCTGCTACGTCCAGGTGACATGAACATATGCTTGCTCTCAACTCTTATGTTCTCTGTTGAAACCCGAATTCACAGAGCTGATCGGTGAACTAACTCGGATAGTCCACAAATCAGAACGCACGGTTCGATTTCAACCTTCCATTCAGAAAAAGAAACAGCCGCAGACAATATATCGTTCCATACACTCGGCCAAACACATCTATTCACAGAACATGTTTATATGACACTCAGAGAGAGATGTAGCAAGCTTGATAGGTTTTCATACGATCAGAAACTGAGAGTTAACCACACCAACCATATAATATGTACATCATGTGCATTGCGTTTTTCACCAGCAAAAGCAAGAAGCTTCACATCATTTAACAGTCACCCACATGCGAAGGCAAAGGATGGTGAACAGAGCATGTCGCTGCTTTAGCCTGCAACTCATCCCCGAGACTCCCCAGTGCTCATCAGAGTGTCTAACAGCAGATTGAGGTCCGGATGCTGCCCTTGTGCTTCAAGCCTATTTGCAGTAGCTCTCACCAAATCCCTCCTGAACCCCATTGCAACAGCCTTGTCGATGACATCATCCATTGGTCCCCTATTCCCTCTGCTTTCCCCGGAACTTGAGTCAGAACCGATGGGAGAGGCAGTTGGTAAAGCATGCGGCAAAATCCGAGCAACTGGCAATTGCGAGTAGTCATTTCCCATGCCAGGGGCTGGAAGAGATGAAGTTCCCGTCGATGAGTTGCCATGTCCTGAGTTATACTTTCCTCGAGGATCAATACTGTTGAAATTGGAGCTCCCTGCTGCTGACCAATGTCCACCCAGAAGTTCTGTATAAGGCCTACTTGTGGGCTGATCATATGTCTTGGCAAACGGAGACTGCAACTGATGGGAAGAAATGAAGGGCATCCCTGGAAGCGCATGACTACTTTGGGGATAGTTCTGAGATGGGACGTAAGGAAGTTCATTGAGGTCATGGGTAGGTTCATGATGTGGCTGGGCAGAAGGTACACTGTACGTTAAACCAAATTCTGGAGCTGTCGGCACTGGATTTGAGGGAAACTGTAGTGCTGGTGAAGACGGAAGAGGAGGTCCCTGAGGCTCTGGGTGTGAATGAGAAATTAGTGGCTCATGGTAATTTTCGTGAAAATTGGTTTGGGGAGCCCCTGCACTATATGGTAGGGGCAGTCTTAAATCTTGAGGTGTTGGCACTGGTTTTGAGGGATACGGTACTGCTAGCGAAGACGGAAAATAAGGCACTGGAGGCGTCGACTGTGAATGAGAAACTAGCGGTGTGTGGTGTTGCTGATGGCTGCCCTGTGGAGGTAGATTGGGTGGTTGGCTATTCAGTTCTGGCAGTGAAATTAAGTGGCTGGTATTCTGAGCCAATTGGGATGGAAGCTGCGGTGGTGTTCCCATTGGTATTGTAGAAGCATTGGAATGAGGTAGGTTAGTAGACAAATATGGAAGCGAAGATGCAAATTGTTGGGAACAGACAAAAGGTACTGGAAGCGACTCTGCGGATTGTTGAGTCTTGGGAGCTGCTTTCTGCTGTCCCGAGCTTGTCCGAGTAGCACTTCCCTTCTTTTCCTCTCGTGCTTCGCTTTTTTGGATCTGAAGCTTTAAAATTTGCAGCTGAGCCTGAGCTATGTCTTCTTTATCCCTCAAATCCCGAGTGCAGCTTTGAACCTACCATGTGAAGATATCAAAAGCTCATCAAGAACGTACTCAGTCAAGAAACACCAGAATACTCACTATGTACTATAAGGGAAATGTGAAAAGAACTAGATTTCAGTACAGATATTAGCAATTTAGTATCGGAAGTAAAAGTAACTGCAAAAACAGAGAATTTCAATATGTTTACAAGAAAGGGATCGGTACTACCTCTTCTATTGACACTTCATACATCTTAAGGCGAGAATTATTAGCATGCTACACACCAACCACCTACTGTCATAAATTTCAAGCAACATAAATATACATCCAGGTGCAGGAACGATTGCCAAAAGCTCCATTATCAAGTTAAAATGACTCAGAAAAATTTTCATAGTCCATTGTCCATATTTTATGGTGCTTTTAGAAGAAACCCAACTCCAAAATCAAATTTTAATTAGCATTCCCAGGCACCACAAGAATATCGTTCACAAATCTGAGACAGCTGAAGTTGAAATACCTCTCTCAGCAGGTTTTCCAGCTCTCTGAGCTTTCCATCAGTTTTCCCATGATTATACTCGAGAGATTCCTTCATATCCTCCACAGCATTCTCTAGTCGCCGCGTCCTGGTCTCCAGTTGAGACAGTCTTGCACTAACGCCCTCCACAGCATGAAGTACCGTATCGTTGTGCTCCTTCATCTTGCGCTCAATCAGAGATATCAATGTTTCATTGAAGGAAACTCTCTCCTTCCTCTGTCCAGGTTTGCAATTAAAAAAGTCAATCCATCAAGTTTGCAGTCCCGAGTGCTGTAAGGAAGGCATAACTAAATCCGTTTCTCTCACTAGTGAGATAGATTTTATAACAGCAGAAATAGATGAAATTGAGGGTCAACTTCCGCAGACATTTAACGAAATAGTCAAGTTCATATTCAGAAAACTCACCGTTGAGAATATTTTCCACCACATAAGTAAGCAAGTATCTTAATAACCGACAAGAATAGCACAAGTGAGAATGCCCAACAGAGCAAGCACATGACAAGAAAATAGCCAAAGAGTCTCTATGATGCCATCCGAGGTGAAGATATTGTACAGGAACGGAAATTCTGGCACAGTTTCTCCGAAGTAACTGGAAGACTCAAATCGATGAACTCGATCTCATCATCTAAGCTTATGTTTCAAGATCATCCCTTTATAAGTAGTAGAATTACAGAGGATTTTGCTCGAGGGTACATCCTGTGCAAGTGGCGAACTTTGAAGATTTTTATGGCCAGCAACTATCAAAAATTGAAAGAAACTTCTGTTACAAAACCTAAGAGAATCGCATGCAACAGCCATTCCAGGCATTTTCACTTAGATTAACTTGTGTTTGTTTGGCGAGCATCACGCAAGAGTTCGTATGTTGTAGCAACAGGGAACGTCTCGCTAGTTGTTCTCTATTCCTCTCTACTCTCTTTCTCTCTCCCCCGATCCCTTCATCTTCCGATCAATTCTTCGCTGCGACTCTCCACTTCCTCTGATTTCTTCTCTCCATACCCTCCCTTTCTCTCTCATCTCTAACCAATCGCGGTTCGCGTCGCGATTTGGGGCCACTCGCGAAGTCACACCACCCGACCAACAGAGAGGCGAAGCAGAGAGAGGGGCAGGAGGGACAAAAAAGGGAGAGAGCATACTCTGGAGGAAGCAGACTGCGACTGCTCCGGGTGGAAGTTGAAGCTGCAGGAGCCGCGCAGGCGGAAGTCGTAGGCGTCGGCGTCGGCGTCGGCGTCGCTGTCGTAGTCGGAGAACCCGCCGGGCCGGGAGGCGGGGAAGTCCATGATCGGGCGGTGGCCGTCCCGGTACTCCGACGTCCTCATCGATCGGGATCGTCGCGCCGGCCGATCTATATAGCGCGAGGAGAAGAAGAAGAAGAGGCGGATGATGGGGAGGATGGAGACAGCAACGGTGGCCCCCTGCGTCAGCTACTTGCGCTTGATTTTGACCCGACGTATAGGGCTCCGACGCGAGCGAAATTCGCCGCTGATTCGCGGATCGAGGGGAGCTGGTGTTGGTTGGTACGAAGAAGCCAATCGAGCGATGTCACGCGTCGCGCCGAAAGGTTTCGGGTTCGCGATGATGATGATGATGGCGGCCCGGGGTTTTACCGGTAGCTCTAGCTAGCGTTCTTCGCTCCCCGCCACTGCTGCGTGCGCTTAGGCGAGATCCGTCCTTCGCTCCTCCCGCGTAGCTATTCAGCATTCGAGGGGCGGGTGGCATTTGATCAGTTCTTCAAGAGATTCCTCATTTCGCCCTTGATGGCTTTTCTTTGACGGATCGGGAAAATGATAGAATTAATTTGATGGATGAAAATCCATCCGAGACCTTTTTTTTTTTTTTTTTCTAAATTTAGAGGAGCCGCCTCACAACGAACGCTCGACATAAATCCTCGTGAAAGACGGCGCGAACCCACCTCCCACGGTGCTCCACTTAAGTCGCGCTAAATGTACACACGATGACTCGAACCTCCCCATTCCGAGACATTTTTTCGTCGTTACTAAAAAAAAAAAACTGATGAATTTTTATTTAATATGTATTATCTCACTAGGACATCGTGCATCATTAGACCACTCGCCTTTATCCGATGTGCCTTATGGCTATAAGACCCGTGAATTCCTTAAATGATTGGTGTAAAAGACTATTATCATAAGAATTTTAATTAATCCTTAGGATAATTAAGCATCGTTTACTAGCACTTTGGAAAGTCTTGGCATAAAATGTCATATCACTTGTAATTAAGCGAACTAGACTAATTGTCCACGATAAATGACTCATAATATGGATATATATGTACTTTCACCAGTAAAATATTTGATGGAAATGGAAATATGAATCTTTCGATCTGGAATAGGTTTTCCAATAGACGTCCCTTCAATAAATTAAAAATGAACATACACCTCCCACAGATCAGCGCTTAGCCTAATTAGCTAATGATAGATTGCCATGAGGACTTCGGGCCACAAAACATGAAGTGGGAATGCTATGAGCTTTGTCATTTTCATTGAAAAAAAAATAGAATTACAAGTTGGAGATTCAGAAACCCTTTTGAGTCAAAACACATATTCAACAACAGATGGCTCCGAAGATGAGGAGTCGAGCCATGGAACTTCAATCCTCACCATTTTCTCCTCGTACCTAAATTTCACTGCCGCCCCATCGATTCTACAGCTCCTCGGCTCTTCCGACGAGTACACCCTCATCTCTCCAGCTCCTCTCACTCCAATCCTCACCGTGTCCTCGTCGAAGCCCAGCGATTGAATTGCTCCGCCAGAGTTGAGCATGTTCGCCAGCCCAATGGGCGCGAACTGGACCGACTTCCTTGGCAATACGGTCACGGGCGAAGCCGTCAGGAGCTCGTAGTTGAATGGCTCCAGAAAAATCTCTAGGCTCTCTGAGGACTTCAAGAGCTTAAGCTTCTTTTCCCGGAACATGTACACCGCGAACACATCTGTTCCTTGCACGGGGATAGGATTCTTGGGATTGTTCCATTCGATGTCCTTAGGACTTGCGTTGCACGACACGATGCGCGAAAACTCGGACACGCTCTTGTTTTTCCTGGACTTGGGACACCATCCTCCTCCTTGGCAGTTGAACACACCTAGGACTCCCGCGTACTGATTTAGCATGCGCAAGAAAATGGTATTTCAGTGCTAATTTTCCAAGACATCTTTTCGAGAACTCAGTAAACGGACTAGAGGCAACCTTCGTTGTTCTTACCTTGTTGACGTTCCAAATCTTGAGCATGGTCTTCCCATCGTGTAAAGGGTCTTCAAATAAGCAATCTCTTGTGGGGAGCGCATAGTACCGGCATCTCAAGATGGACCCGTCTGGCAAAACCAGGCGCTTCAGCAAGTCGAAGTTGTGCTGGCCGACCGAGTCACTCACATAGATCGGCCCTCCGGAGATGGCTCGAGAAGCGGCATGGAACTCTGCACACGGATGGGTTGATTGGAACATGTCCCAGTCTGGCTGTATGAAGTTACCCATCCATAAGCTGTTGTAGGCACAATGGACCATGTGGCACCCTTGGAGCCAGAATGTCCCATTCGGGTCCCCCAAGGGGTCGGTGCACCAGAAATCGTCGCCTGAATGAATGAAGAAACCAACTCAGCTAATAAACCCACAGGAACAATCGAGTTTGCCTCGTGATCGCATCGACCTTGATAGACGTACCGACTCGTCCTAGAGATATGGCCTCTGTACCAAGGAACATGAAGTCGTTGCAGTGCTCCATGCTCGCAATGACCCCGTTTCCTTTGAAATGCTTCCTTACCGAAGCAGTGAGTGCTTTGTAGTAAGCTTTAGCTAGCTCAACCCGGCCTCCAAACTCTTCCGAGAGCATCTCCAGTAACTGAAACCGCATTGGGTAAATTAATTAATACATAGATAAAATATCAAGATACGAGCTAAAGAAAGATTGATCCATGGAGATTCAGATGGCCAATTGTGTGTATTTAGGTCACTGCCAAGTATAGAATGTCTGGAAGCTACGCAAGCCATTAAAGATCAGACAATTATCTCTGCGGAGTGAGTTTGTGAAATCTGTGCGGTAAAGCATAGTCAGTCATACCAAAATTCAGATGATGAATCCAAATTCACAACCCGACCTACGCGTGGTCAGATAATGAGATCCGACATGCTGCGATATGTTGAGTTGCAAATGCCAGTTACTCACCTAACACCAGAAGGAGGTATGCTTAAAAGGAAACCAGAGCCACCGCCCCGTGGACTCATCTTTTTCGACTAAACGACCCTGCAGTCGCAATTAAAATCTCGATGGTACACTTGGTTTTTTCCTCTCATGTTCAATCGAATGGCTCAAGAATTGCAAACCAAAGTTGTGCAACTAGCAATGCAGAACTCATGCGGGTATAACACGGTCGGGACTTAGTCACCATCTGAACTGTTGTTCTGCACCTATACAATGCATTCGTGAGCCAAGCTAGTCCAAATTCTATCGATGATGAAGAACTCGTTTTGCAGATTAAATTACGTCTCTCTTATATATGTCAAAATAACCGGAAGATCCCAAGGCATATCAGCTCGCCTTAGTTTTGTTTTGTTCATGGGACCACCTATATTTACCACGAAAGTGGCGACAAGGGAAAGAAACAAGCATGGAGAGAAAGCAGGATGACTCACGTGGATCACATCAACTTTGACGCCATCAATCCCCACCGACTCGAGGCGGGAGTGAAGCCCCTCGTACATGTTGTGCACCTTCTCCGGCGGGACCAGCCCCACCCCGTTGTTCACTATCTTGTCCACTGCCAGATCCTCCATCGTCGTCTCCAGCCCTTCCGACAGCCTCGGCCTCACCACCTTCGATTCGGGCATGCCCGGAACTCCGGGTCTCAGCCCGCCCCAGTACCCGCACAAGGCGTGCCACACGTACACGTGCTCCACGCTCCTAAACTCTTCCTTAAGGTCCCTGACGAAGGCTCCCATGCCCGAGGCGGAGTCGCCTCTCTTGCTCTGGTAGTCCCTGAATTTGTAGTTCTCTTCGAACTTAATGAGCCGGCACGGCATTTGCTCCCCTGCAGCCGTCCGGTTCATGCCTTCTTGATCGGTGATGGGGTCGTCGTCGTGACAGATGGACTGCCACCCGTCGTCGATCAGGACCATGCCTGGCGGGCACCCACCCTCCGCCAATCCCTTCACGCCTTCCCACACTCCCTACAAAACAGATGAGACGTGTAATATCAGACCCGATCAGCGTAAACATCGGCTTGTCGAATATAACACCTCAACAACGACATGAATCGTCACCTGCGGATGCACCGTCAGGTAAAAGGCGTCCCACGTGCACCAGCCGAACTTGTCCACGATAGCGGGAGGAGTCTTCTCTTCGAGAAGCTTGAACGTCCCCAAGTGGAACCGGATCTCCCTGATCGCGTTCCTCACGAGCGCGTAGGGGTCGTCGCCGACGTGCATGTAGAGGCAGCTCCGGAACACGGAACGGACCACGCGGGTCGACCCGCTTTCCACGCAGACATCCACGTAGTCGTCCGTCCCGGGCTGCAGGGACGCCCTGAACGGACCTTCCAGGAGCGGCAGCAGCAAGACGTAAGGGCGCCCCAAGTCGTTCCGGTCGAGGATCATGAGCTGTGTCTCGTACTCCACGTCCCGGCCGTTGGACCCGGCCCAGTGGGTGGTCCACCAGACCTTGAACCGGAATAAGCTCATGAACCGGACGCCCCGGAGCCTGCCGAGGCCGACCACGTGGCGGCACTTCGGGGGGCCGCCGGACTTGAACCCCACGAAGCAGCCGACCGTGACGGGGTTGCCGTCGTTCTTGGCCTTGCCAGAGGAGATGGCGGGGGAAGAGGTGGCGATGATGTTGGGAGGGACGTGGGTGAGGACCGGGTGGCCGTTGGCGACGAAGGTGGCTCCTTCGAGCGCTATCGAGGACGGGACTCGGCCGCCGTCGGCGAGGAGGGCCACGGCGTCCGCCGCGTTCTTGGTCAAGCTTGGAGGAGCCATTGGACGTAGCTCTACGAGCCGAGTGTTGTCGTGCGGTGCTGTTTGTAAGTTAGTGCGAGCGTGGAACAGTGAGCTATGTGCTTGGAGTGTGGGATGAGGGAAGGATCGAGAACGGAGTTTATATAGAGCGAGGGAGGGCTAGGCGTGGTGAGATGTGTATGGGTGTGTATGGACTCCGATCTCCGAGTGGAGCGGGAGGACTCCGAACTGTATTTTTTTTTTTTCCTTCGTTTTTTAATGAATTTGAATTTGATCACTGTGCAGCAGTTCTGGTTTTGGGATTGATGGGAATGGTCGAGGGGACGAGAACAGTGCAAGAGTTGGGGGAACGGAGGCTCCTTTTTTGCGTGTATAAGGAAGTAGAAGCTGTATTCTAGTCCTCGTGGGGCTGCAGGACGGTGCTTTCCATAACGGCAGATGGAACTGAAACATGCCAAGCGGCAAACCTTGGACCAACACGCACCGGATGGAAACTTGTCCCTTGGATTCTTCTTGTGAAGTTGGACGTGGATCCGATCAATTCTTGATATGTCATCATTTTGTTTCGATCTGATGGAACGACCTATTGAATAATTAATATGACGTAGTAACTCGGTATTTTTTATGTACTAAAAAGTGGAGTCATTGATTTCTTGGAAGCTGTTTAGAAATTAAGGTCCTTTAGTGCCGCACCATACATCAACATCTAGAATAATTGGATATGCAAGAAAGTAAATCTTGATAGTGCTCATTATGTTCCTAAGTAAATGTTCCTAAGTAATGGTCTTGTCTAGGAACATAAACCACATAATCGCATACTTGCAACCAAGGGGGGTCCACAAAACTGCTAATTTCCTGGAAGGAATGCTAAATAAAGAGATGCCAATTCCCTTTTGAACTTTATTCGGGCGATCCTGTGATGTACAAGTTTCTCGACCTTTCCTCTCTTTTCAAGATGTTTCCGCATTGCCTCGCCCATAATTTCCTAACCCTTTAATAGTTAGTTCGGATGCCCCGAAATTCATGCACCTTCCACTACACTCGATTGAATAAAGCATTGCTTTGGTGTAACAATGAAGACTCCTTAGAAATTGGTATGGGTAAGTTTCCAATTAGAAATTTGAAATCTATCCTAAGACAGTTTTTCAAATTGATTTGGAATCAAACCAACCAAGTCCAAGATTGATCCGAGACCTAATCCTGACTTTTAAGTTATATAACTAATTATCGTATGAAAACATATCATATGAATAATTTGTGATATAAGAGTTACGGCATGGATAAAATTTCTTTACTTCTAGGTACGAAATCCATCTCTAACATAGTTATCTTATCTTTAAAAAATAAGTTTAAAAAAAAAGAAAACCAGTTCCGCCAGGTATTAATATTTTTGAATAAAACAAACATTTGTGGTAGGCAATAGAATCCGAATCGATTAACTTTAATTTTTTACTCAGAGACTTATGCAGGTCTTGTGCAAACTAGCCTAAATCTAGTCTGGTGAGACCGTTTCAACCGGCATTAATTATTAGTTGAACCGGTCTAGTAGCTTACTCTCGTTATAATTCATCGTAATAAAAATAGATCGTAAACTATATGTACAATTCGATTGATAGGTGAACTGGATTGTCCATTAATTAAAGAAGTAGCTGACTTGTTAATTGGCTTCTAATGTCTGACATTGTGATCTGATTTGGCTTCTGTGAGTCCATGAGATTAGTGTGGACCCAATCGTCCCATGCTGGAAGCCCCTAGAAGCCTCTGTGGCCTCAGACACAGAATCGTCTCATTACCCACTGCCCGTACTAAATAGCAGTCGACACCACACTTTTAATTTATTTTATTTTTTTCTAATTTTGAGATTAAAGTCCTTATCTCATTTCACAGCTTCCACGAAAAACGTAGAAACATATCGAACATGGTAATCGCAGACGCCAACGTTGGCGGACACCATCAGCTCCCCAGCCTCTTGTTTTGTAAATGAAAAATGATGCAAACACACACTGAACTTTGGCCAAAAGATCTTAACTTTTAATTTATTTAATATAATCCATAGACTAAATTTTTTAGTATATATATATATATATATATATATTTTGTTGTCATTGAATTTGAATTGATACAAAAAAAAACATTAAATAATTTCATATAATTCAAAGACTACATTGAATATATACACAAAATCTAAATACCATACTGAATAAAATAAATATTCAGAAATCTCATTGCACCTTAAATTAAAATGCATAAATCATATTGAATAAATTAAAAGTTTTGGGATTAAACTGCATATTGAGCCAAAATTTGGAGCCTTTTTTTTTTCATTATTCCTTTTGTAAATTTATAAATCTGTGGCACGATTTATTTCTGCATCACTACAACTGTTAATATAAGCTGACTCCTCCTTTAGATTAGGAAGCCTTTACATATTTGTTTATAATTTTCAACACAAATCGGAAAAAAAAAAAATAAGAGGGGAAAAGAAAAGGATGGATGCATATATACTTAAGCCTAGAAGATCGACAGGACGCCAGGTAAGCCTAAGGGAGTGCCACGACGGCTTCTCAAAAGATGCCACGTAGCGCCGCTTGTTTACTATCTCCACGCTACCCGTTGACCAAATAGGGAGGTCCAAATTTCCCATGCTACGCCTAGACAGGTGTTGGATAGTGGACGGTGCCTAGAACATGAAGGACCGAGAGCAGACCGAAGTGATCCCGAAAAGTCTATGAGGTTTCTGTTTCGTAAATTTTTATTTCTCAAAATGAAAGAGTGATCGGAGAATAAATTTGAAATAAAAAATAAAAAAATGTAATGTTTTTATTCTCATAATAATTTTTAGAAATAAGTTATTTTTATTTTTTATTTTTTTCTTTTCTTCTTCCTTGCTATCCCCTCACTCCTTGCCATTGGCCCCGCTATCCAGCCACCGCCACTACCGCTTGCCCGCCCTCGTCGGCCGACTACCAATGGCCGTTAGCTCCACCCACCAATGCCACTTCGCCGCTGCCGATCATCGCCACCACCTCGAAATAGATCATCGCATCGCCGTCTTGGTTGTTGCCGACCAACCACCTTTGCCACTCGTCGCTCGTTGGCCTACACTCGCCCGCCTCCTGCCGGCTGCTGACTGCTGCCACCGACCGACCACCATCACCACTGCCCGCCGATGAGCGCTACCAACCCCTGGCCCGCTGATGACTGCCCGCCACCACCAATCGGCCCTAATTGGTAGTCGATCGCGATGGTCGATGGCGGTTAGCATCATTGGCATTCATTAGTGGTCGGGGTCGGCGAAATGGGCGGCAACAATCGGCAACGACGACGGTCGGCAATGACAAGGAAGAATAAAATAAAATTTAAAAGAAATTTTACATTATGAAAAAATTTGTGAATCATAGCAAATGCATTCCTATTTTTTTTTTCTTTTCGACAATAGAAATTTTATATAGTTACCAAACGCATTCTTTTATTGAAAAATTGTTTTGGGGAATAGAAAAAGAAAAAGACTATTTCTAAAAAGAAATTGTACTTTAAAACCATGCTAACTCGATGCCCGCTCTCCTGATCATTCCACTTATGAAAATAGATCAATGCATTTTGGACTTGGCTTGCATAACGACACTACCGCGAGCAAGTTATAACGGAGCAAGCCGCACCGCATGAATATTTTGTAAAGGATGAGTAACCGAGTGATAAAAAAATATTAAGTACTTAAAACAAGCTAACTCTTTTGAACTCACTTATCAATTGCCATTTGTACACGACTGACCTCCATCTGATCAATTTGTCGCTCGGCTCGGCTCGATCTACCTCTAGCAAGTCAGCAACATTCTCAATGCCTCCAGCAACTTTGGCAACTGGGTCTCCATCCTCTCTGCCACCAACTCCTCAATGATCGAGAGAAGAACTTGAATCCAAAATTTTGTCAAGCCAATACCATGTCCATGAAGTTGGTAGCCGATGTGGACTCGATTTGCCAAAAGAACGATAATGACATTTATGTCGTGCCTCACAACAATCAACCATTCCCCATTGTTTTAAAGTAGAGTTAGAGCTAGTTGCAAATGTCAAAGCAATAATAAATACATAAGTTGCAGTCAATAAGGTAGGGATCATAAACACACCAAATCATCCGAAGCCCATAGGGTTTTGCTTTAGGTTTCTTCTAAATTGCAATCATGGTAAAATCTCAATTTACATAATCATCAGTGACTCATAAGCACACTAATTCTTTATAAATAAAATGGAAATAGGTAATTGAAGGCTTGTTATTCCACTATGTAACATGATGTATATACCCATGTCAACTAATATTCATATTCAAAGATTCTCGAAAATTTGCTCTTGAAATTGAATGAGTGAATAAAATGGAATTAGATTCGGTTGAATGGTATCAGTGAAATCAAGCTCTTTATTGAATTAATTGATCAACTTACAATCGAACATTTATCTTTTGGTGATTCGAAAATTTTACCAAAACAAAATTTCAATATATTTCACTTTTTATTAATCCTACCATGCAAACAAATACAAGATCCTCTATATCCATGGGCCATGGCCCAACTGAATTTTGATACTTCTTGGGCTCACTCTCTCTTTCATATGGACTTTTTTTTTCAGCCCAAATCGATGCTTTCTTTCATGGCAGAGCGAGACTGGAGAGCGGCAGACGGAGGACTCCCATGGCGGATGAGAAGAAGGAGAACTCTCAAGAACTGAACGAGGATGGCTCTTTCGTCTGGGACGAGGCGTCGCGGTTGTACTTTCACGCCAGGTATCTCCCGCTCTTTAGCAATTCAACGCTTCCTTCGCGTATCGATTCCCCGTCCGCGCGAGGAGGACTTGGCGAGCAGCGCGCGATCGCTCGACCGGATGGCGAGATTCTCAAGCGTTTTCCGGTTCCATGTGGAGAACTCGCCGTCGATTTCGTTGTTTCCGTCTCTTGGAAGTTCTTTGCCGCTTCCTTTGGCGAGATTGATTGATCTAATGAACTTCCGAGACGAACTGATTTGACTGTTGAACTGGAGCTCTCATTTACAAAGGGAGAGAGAGATATTGGTGTAAAGAGTCAACATTGCGTCGACTTGGTTGTTTTCCTTGACCGTGCAACCAAAGAAACGTTCATAGAGTTTCATAGCGTCGCGCTTGGCGTAGAATTGTGCTTATATGAAAGTGTAAGCATAAGGTTCTTGTTCAGTAGAGTGATTACTTCCGTTAGACCTATTGTATAATCCACGTCCCACGCAAAGTGATGTGATGTCAAGAAATTCCCATTTGCGTGGTTTTGAGAGAGGTACCGGTACGATTATCATGTATCCGAGATTACCTTTTGTCTATATCTTAAGTGAATCGTTCAAACTTTTCGTTTCTCCGTCACAGTTTTTGTTCTTGTACCTTTCGCAGAACCGGATTTTATCATGACCCTCTTGCGGGCTGGTACTATAGCAGTAAAGACGGGCTTTATTACAAATTTGAGGATGGAAATTACGTACCTTTAAAGCACGAGGCAGTAGATGTAATCTTCCTGACCTTATTTTCCAGGGGGCTCCTTTGGTTCCTTTCTTTTGTTGCCTCTTTGGCATTTCACCCTACAAGGTGCAATATTGATAAGTTTCACTATCCTGTTCATCCAGGTTGATGAACGTGATGGAGGAGGTACCCATGAAATTTTCCTGCAAGATGAATCACACTCACACAAAGGTTGTGATGGAGAGGGTAATTGCTCCTTGATCGAGGGAGTTAAAGTTGAGGGTTGCCACCAAGAGCAAACTATAGTCAACGAGGTCACTCCAGGTGAACCATTTCTTTGTGCCAGTCTCGTTCACATTTTCACTGATTATATAGACTGATTATTATCAATACATATTAGGCTGTAATATTGGCCTATTTGAAGCCCCATGGTTTTACTTTGACATCTTTGAGTGCTTTGAGCTGCTTAGTGTTACCAATTTTTTGTAGCACTTTTTGAGTTTAGGTATGTAGTAGGTCTTTATTGAAGCTGAGTGATTTTGTTTTTGGACCTGTTGTGAGATGTTTTCTGCTTAATGTCGGTATAATTTAGCATTTGACTTTACTGAAGCTCTTGACTATGGTCTTAATGGAGACCATATGTGTCTTAGCTTGTGCACGGCTTCTCTCTGTGTTTAAGAAGTTGCTGGGATTATGGAGTCATGTAGTATTTATCCACATCTGTGTGATATTGATTCATGACTCAGTGATAACCAATGCCAATGAATCAGCTCATAAGGTGATACTGTTGCTAACAATACTTTCACTAAGTATCATAATTTTTTTTTTAATTATTTTTGGTCTGGAACTAAGTATCATAATTGAAAGAACAATATTTTAAAGTTGAGAGGACCCTAGTGGTTAGAACATAAATACCTTTTCATACCAAAAGACTGTTGGCACCTAGAACTTTGTGAGGGTCCAATTTCCCATATTGTTCAGCTAATCAAACATGTCGTATTGTTCTGAAGCCTGATAACTTTCTTGGTCATTGTTGTCTAGCCTCTGCAAAGAGAGAAGTGGATCCGAAGGTGGGGAGGTCTGCAGATTTGCAGGAGGGGTGCTCCTTTATTTGGGATGAGACATCACAGCTGTACTTTGATGCCAGGTTGCTCACTTAACACTCAATATAAAATTTAAAAAATTCATGTGCTTTCAATTATAAGCATGTGGCTTCTTGATGTGAAGATAATGTTTGTTTTATTGGTGCCAAAAGTCAAGATAAAGATCTGCACTTTTTTCCTTGACTTTCTTTTGTATTGCATTGGTCAGAAAGCAAAATGAATAGAAAATCAATATGGGAAAAATGCCACAGTGTTGCTTGTGTTAGATTGTCATCATCATTACAGGGGCCACTTAGCTGACAAATCTTCATGATAGAATATTAATTACCATTTTATGTTGAATTACTATTGTCATTGTTGAATATTTATGCACAGTTGCACACATGTCATCAAAATAAAACAATTTAAACTTGTTTTCATATAATTTACTTTTTGGCACCTTGATCCCCGTCAAATGACGCAGAACCAGGTCGACATGATACCGGAGTGATGTAGAGCCTTGATTCTCTAGGAGATATTACCGGAATCTTCTCATTTTAAAAGTTAAGCTCAAGAAATCCTTGTTGATCTACAGGATGTTTTAACGTAGGAGAGTTTTTCCTCATGTTGTTAGGAAGGATGTGAAGTTTCTTGTTTTCAAGAGCTGGGATCATGTTATTAAGCTGATTGTTTTTGCCAACTTAGTCTAGTTGGAGAGGTCTTAGCTGTTGACCTTTGTTTTCTCATTATTGTTCTCTGTACTTCTGCAGAAGTGGGTTTTATCATGACCCCAATGCTGGCTGGTACTACAGCAGTAGAGATGGTATATATTACAACTTTGAAAATGGAAATTATGTGCCTCTGAAGTCCGACCTGGTAGACATTTTATTCTTGACCTGATTATTAAGAAAACTACTTTAATTTTTCCTTTACCTTCTATCTTATGTGATCTTCTATATGAGGTGCAATTTTGATATGCTCCTCCATCATGTTACTTTAGGTTGATAAAGGTGATGTGGGTGGTTCTTCCGTAAGTTCCCTTCAAAATGAATCTCATTCACATACACATCATGGGAGAAACAACAGTCGCTCCTCTATCTTGAGACATGAATCTGAAGCTTGGCAACAAGAGGAAACAATAGCTGATGAGGCCAGTGCAGGTGAACCATTTCTGAAGGCCAGTTGGTTTATAACTGTTATTGGTAAATCTCACTAGTGGTGACTAAATTTTAGTGGATTTTGCAACTAAGTCGTTCAACTTTGATTTAAATTATCTAAAGCACTAAATATTCACTTCTTTCACAATTAATGCGCTTTGACTAGTAGTTGGCCAATTTACGGTGGAATGTTGACATGACAACCATGTGGCAGTGGCGAGGCTTCTGGAAATATAGACACACGTCAGCCACATCAGCATTTTGCCCCAGATTGGCAGATAATTGCAAGCAAAAGAAAGTGTAATGCTTTGGGTAATCAAAACTCAATGGTCCGATTGCAAAATCCACTAAAATTGAGTGAAAACAGTGGAATTTACACCTTTATCACTTTTGAATGTGATTTTGTCAAGAACTCAAATTGTATCTAGTATTTGGCTTTAGAGAGCACCATAGTTTTTCTTTGATATCTTCACGATCTCTTAGTTAGTGCTGGTGGATTTTGGGACTTAGAGCGTATCAATCCATGTGATCTTTTAATATGAGGTTTTAATATGAGGTCTATGAGTATGTAAGGCATGAATATACTCTCAACATTGAGAATCTGAGATCATCAACAACCACTAACTGGTGCTTTTTAAGAATTTTGTTACTCCAACCACCCATCGGTCTGACCTACTATTGTTTCATTTATATCCATAAGCTAGAGCAGAAATTGTTTGATTCTGCCTTATGTGATAGAATCCACAATGTGCATGACCTTTCCTTGAACGATTGTCTTTTTAAAGTATAGCAACTTCCTATATCTGCATTGCCCTGATTACATTCGGCTAAAGATATGATATGGCTATTTAATGTCAGTTTTTTGTGTGTGTGTGTGTGTGTGTGTGTGTTATGTTCTAAATTATCTAGATCAGTAAGTTCATGGAAGCCTGTTTTGCAGGGTCTGATTGGCCACTGCCTTTGTTATAATTTTCCCAAGCACACCATTCTGGTGGCTGAATATCATGATTTTTTGCCATTGCTGTGGTGCTTTCACACAAAACTTGCTTTGACATTTGGTCTGGCCAAAGTGCAAAAGAATTTTTCTATCCATTGATTTTGCTCCTGGTCTATCCCTTTGATGGACTTATCTTGGAAGCAACTGGATTGTACAAGTTAAAGCTTGGTTTTCCAGGTTTGTTCGCTAAAAATAATATTGTGTTTCATTATTGCACAGACAATGTGGGTGCTGTCCATCATGCTTCTGAAGATCCACAGCCACCGTCAGAATGGTACCATATTTCTGCAGCATGCCTCTTGTTGTAGAGTTTTTCTTCCTGATATGCTGAAGTGGGTATTTTGCTGCTGTTAGGTTGGAGGACACACTGATTGAACTTTATTTGGCTGGCTATTCCAACCAGGCAACTGATGCTGGTGGTGAATCTGGTTATGCAATGACACCACCTGAAGCTTGTGATGGGAATGATTTTATGTTGTCATCACCTGGTTTGTTCTAGTGCTTTGCTTCACAATTGGAATAATGGAATACTCCTAAATAATGACTTACCCTTTTCTTTTGAATCAGATACTAACGATGCTTATGAGCTAGAAGAAGGAGAGTGGATACCAGAAGATCTCCCTATTCCATCTGTTTCAAATGAAGACGCTTTAAATCAAGGTTGCCTTATTACCCAGAGTGGCCCATATTTCTATTTCATTTAGTTTGATACCACTTGGAATATGCACTTTTGTATACAATATTCGTTCTTTTCCTCTCTCTCTCTCTCTCTCTCTCTCTCTCTGTTGGAGATAAAATATTTCTTGGAGGTAATTTGAGGAAAAGAATAATTCTATGGTCATAATTAAAGAAAGCAGCATGCAATTTTTGAATTAATCTTGACCATTCTGCAGGCAATCGACCTCTTCTTAACTCCTCAACTCCAGTGCTCCCAACTAAAAGCATCTGTAGTGTGATCTGTCATTATAATGAAAGAGCTGGGGCATTGCCTTCTAAGAACTGCGTTCCCCTGTGTGTGACAATATGATGTGTCACTTGCTTTAACCCAGTTTATCGTCAGAATTTACAAAAGGTAATTATCTTTTTCTTGTGATACTGATTGACTGCACTATATTGTCAACCCAGATCTCTTGCAAGATGAGGAAAAATGGCTAGCTCAATATGGTCAAGTCATTCAATCAAAAGAAGAGCCTGTGCTGGAGTTCCCAGTTGTGGATTTGTGGGACTGGGCAGTGGTAAGAGGATCGGGAAAGGATGGCAAAAGTCAAGTGGTTAGGCTAGTCGGCCGGCTCGTCAAACGATCTGCTAAACTCCACCCATCTATGCCTGCCGGTGGTGGTTTTCTAAAAACTGCTCCAATATGTCAAGTGCGCTTTGATCTGGTACGAGTTAGAACAGGTTTGGTTTTGCCTTATGATTGTGACAGTTTATACAGTTGTAGTGCTTTTCAAGCGGGGCTTGCTCCTTTCTCTTTATAGCTCAACATGGAGGCATAAATATATATTCTAATATGGTTATATTCATGCAACCTCCATATGGTTTTTGAGGATGTTTCATTCATGTGAGTTTTAGTTGATGATCTCTTGGAATTTCTTTCTTTCAGGAAAAATATATAAGCTGCGGAATCCCAGTGCCAGCTACTTAGCTTCAGTGACTTCTTATGATTCTTCAAATCCAACGAAAGATTGGGGATTTCCCGAGTTAGTAGCTGGAGGAGAATCTGTCAGCATTTCGAAATCCACTAAGAATAGTGAATCAAAAAGAGTAGCAGATATGGAACCTGATGAACTTTTGGCATCGCAGAAGGTAACATCATCATGAGCAATATAGAAGGTTGCCTATGGATCTGAGTAATGAAAGAATTTGTTCTTGCTCAGTTGCTTTAGACGAGGGTGTCCCTTGATAGTCAATATACTGTAAATAGAACTTAAGTTTATGTGCAAATGGAAAAGGCTGGAGGGCCCTTCCAAGTGTCAGATGAAGGATGCTCAATACTTTCATGGCTTAGCCTTGCCAATGCGCAGTATTTCTTGCTTCACACCTCTTGCCCCAAAGTATGCATCACATCATAGATTACTGACTAGCAACGACACAGTTATCGTGTCTGGGTAGCCTATAGATCCTGCGCACTATGGGCATCCATCAGCTGCCAGATCTTCATGTCTTCATGGATTATTAGAATTATTTTATTGGAACCATGACAAAGTAGATATGGTTGTAGCTTTTGCAGTGCTGGCCTTCATTCAAGTTGCTTGACAAAATACATTAAATAATTTCTCTTGTTTTCTAGAAAATAAGAACTGGTCCATATTTGTCAAAGGGTTTTTTTTTTTTTTTTTTTTGGGTGGGTGGATTGAGCAGCAGTGATTAAAGATATGTTCTTCCTCTTGCATGAGAAAATCCACATGATATTATATGTAGCTTACATGTAACTTAGGTGTAACTCTGGAGAATGCAGAAGACCTATATGAACCTATGGAAACAACATAGCCCAGAATTTAATCTGCAACATCTAGGTGCAACTTGAAAGACAGTGCAACAGACGGGTCTATAACCTTGTCTGAAGCAACTTTGACTACCAAAAAGATTTTGCTCGATTGATGAATATTTTAGACTACTTGTTCGCGTTCTTCCCTTTCATTGGACTATAATGGTGATTGTATGGACCTCATGATAGAGATGGTCAGTATTATAAAATACTTCTTGCTTTGTTGCCAGCATATAGGACCTAGATACAAGGATAGAGCTGCTGCAAGAAGAATGTTGTATCATGGTTATGGTGTGGGGCCTGGACAAAAGAATTTGCTGTCTCGTGGTGATGATGTAGGATCTTCTGGAACTTCTGTCTCTACAGAAGAAGCCGCAGCTGAAGCCCTGAACATGTCTTTTGGAGCTGGTAGTTTTGCCAGAAAAGTCCTCGAAAGTATGGGCTGGAAGGAGGTAATACACAATGCAGATTAACACATTCTCTTCAATGGCAAACATCTTCATTAATTTATATATTTTATAGAGCACAACTATGTCGCAGTTGACTGGGATTCAAAAGAAAATCCTCTTGGATAGGTCAAGGTCTCTGGCTTTCATTGGGCCTGATGGCTGGGCCACTGGGTTCCAGTGTTTTAGCCCTGAGTGTCGCAATCTGGTTGTTGATATCAACCTATAAGATTCCTTCTGTCATTAAGAAATGTTTGTTGAATCTGCTTCTATCTTTTCGCTTTTTCTTTTTCTTTTTTCACAAGTTCCTGATGTGAAGGAAGCCTTGGTGCAGCTGTAAGGTTGCTTAGATATAAGTCCATTTCACTTTGACAAAATAGCCTCTCAGCATAGGATCGATCTACTCTGTGTGCTTCAATATTTTCAAACCAAATGGAGGAGGAAGACATGTTCATCTAACTGCTGCATGGTTCAACCGAGTTAATTCACAGCCAGTGCTAGGACAATATGATTGACAATGGATGGTTTCTGGCATTCATGGGGCTGTGCTGGTGCTCATTGTACACACAAGGGGAGCTGAAGATCTTCAAACATCTCTATCCTTGGCTCCTTGGGTGAGCCTGAACCCATGTAAACGTGGCAGCAGGCTCTCAAATTTAGTATATACAGGGCCAAAAAATTTGAACTAGTGATTAGGGTTTTCTCATTCAACCCAACTTCAGCCCTGCTTCCGGTTGGACAATTTCAACTGGTGTATACTCTAGTTTTAGTTAGGCTTGACATATGCGTGTACTGTCTGAACACAACGATTCTGGGCACTTTCACTTCTTTCCTCTATCTTCGTCTAAAACTGATTAATCAATAAAAATTAACTCTCAAGTCACAAGATCTTCTTAATTCAATTGCATATACTTCCCTGTTTATCTGATAACAAGTCCTATGTGTAACTGCAGGGTGAGGGTCTAGGGAGAACTGTGAAGGGTTCGGTTGAACCAGTTCAGGCAGTTGGGAATGTTGGCAGTGCTGGGCTGGGCTGGCCTCAAAGTAGTAGAACAAACCGTCAGTGAGACAACTAGCAAATACCCTTTGAACAGGTAACTTCGAGCTTTATATCTTATAGATCTTGCACTTAATGTTGGGTGGGTTCAGATGCAGCACCACGAGGGAATAGTGGAAAAGTCCATTTGATGGTCAGACAAGTGGAGAATCTTGGGTGAACCCAGGATGAACCATACCTATCCAGCTACTTTACTTCAAAGGGCAATAGAAACTTCTCCAGAAGTTTTTGAATGCTAAAGCCCCTTTTTTATTAAACAACAGTCATGCTTTTCCCTAAGACGTGAGTGTTACTGCTAGCTAGCATTGTCGAGGAACTTCATCACACCAACTTAGTTTTGTTTCTCTACTTTCTCTAACCTTTGCCGATCAACATCCTTTTGTGGATCAATTACCACCTTGATTCTATCATTCTATTATGGTAAACCCCATTTTCCATTTAAACTTGCTTCGAGCTGAGTTTGGTAGTTAGATTTCTCGTACATCATTATGAAAGATTAAAATGCACACAAAGTTGATCGTGTAGCCTGCTTTTAACCTTGACTTATCTGTGGAATTATATTGCAGATAATGTTGATGCACATCTACTTACAAATGCGGAGATGGTCTTATGAAGGCAGGTTGCATAGTTGAGATTAGTGGGCATAAAATGTACATATTGACGAAGTTTGCCATTTTTATCTAACATGTAAGTTGATGCTGATTGAATCGAAATGGCTCTTGTGCAGGATCAACAACAGTTTTGCCCCTCACATCTTTTGTGAATACCACTTCTATCTGTATTTGAAGGAAATGACTTCTCACAAAGATTTTTCGTTTCCTGTGATGGATGGTGGACATATCTAGACTAGGGGAATGCATAACTTCTAGTACATACAGTTTGGCCACTGGCCATGAGAATAGTTTGGTAGGTCTACACATTTCCGTCTACCCTTATCGTTTAATTGCAAGGGAATACGCATTGATAATTCCTAAATTTCATGTGATGATTTTCTTGATTCTCAGAGTTACAGGACTTGATTAAATCTGGTATCTTGGGGTTTTCTCCGGAAGATCCCTTAGGATAATTACAGCAGCGTTGTTATATATGGCATTGGGTGGATCCGACCAAATCCTTATAGGCCTTGAACCATTGTCGCGTTTTGAGCAATATTTGCGATCTTTGTATTTGACTAATAATAAAATTGTTACAATTTTATCTAGTCGTTTTTTTCCTTTTACTCACCTTGTGGAATACTAGTTAAGTCACAAAGGGAAAAGTGTATCAAGATTGCTACGCTTTATATGCATGGGGCATGGATCAAGATTTATTGAGAGTGCAAGCTGGGAACATATACATCAATTTTTCGTATCGGTTCAGTTAACTACTAAAGAAGAGTTTGAAGCTCTTTCATCCGAACAAAGTGGTTCTGTCCACTCTCTACAGTGAATCCACTCGGGAAACATTTGGCGAACACATGATTCTGTCTTGCTATAATTCTCGAACTAAAAATTTCCAATTTCAACTTTTTCGTCGCACCCAGGATTTTTTTATTCATAGTATTCACGTAATGACAATTTACAGGAATTCATTGAGGTTCAAAAGTAATGTCGGTGTGGAGGTGGTATGTCCATTCTTAAATTCAAATTGCATGCTTCGAAAGATGTCCCAGAGGCTATAAACCTAGTAATTCTTTAAGTTTAATGTTTGGCTTAAGATACTCCCAAAATCAGACTTCCTTTTGGATTGATATGCTCTTGGAGGTGAAGACAAGCAACCTTTTGTGAAGAATGTTGCCATACAAGGGCCAATCAAAGGAAAAATAAGACAAATCTTTTCATGCTGTCTGCTGCTTAGCATAGATTATTATTATCCTATTAAATTGTTAATAACTCAGAGCTAATTAGTCTGCTGTTAGAGCCAATATTTGGTGAAAGACATAGAAGATTCTTGATTATGTCCCCTTTTTCTCCGTGATTGGCTCGTGCTACGTGAGCCCCACCTTTTTTTTTGGCGCCCCCTCCCATACTATGATTTTGTACATGGCACGTGTGACTTGTATATTTCAGAATGATACAGACTTCCTTGTAGTGGACTTTATTTATCTTCCATGGTGGAAAATGCTCGGTTGACATGATTGATCTCTCGGAGAAATTGTGGGGCTTGTCGGCAGGTCGCATATTCGGCTTTATTGAACTGAATTAATTCAGGTTGAACATTTTAGTTTTGAGGGGGACATGATATAACGTTGGGACCATAAGGTCCTTGAGGGTTTTTGATGAATAAAAGCTTTTGCTTTATGTACTTCATTTGTCTTTGATGTGTATGTTGATAAAGTGGATGATAATCCCATTTTCTTTCTTCGCTTAGTTAGGGGCTCATGATCTTGCTTTAGGTAGTAATTCCCTTCTTAAAGACATCTTTCATTTAGGAGGAGAATCAATTAGGAGATGAGATGTAACTTTAGTTGTCGGGACAAAAACTAAAAATGGTTCTCTTTTAACTTTGTTTCTTTTGGACCAAACTGAATAACGATTTGACTTCACCATTTCCTTTTGGCCATTGGTTTTGGTTAGAAAATTTATCCACGAGATTTTTCCCCTCGCTAATCATGTAACTTCGTTCTGTGAATTTCAGCTGGCAATGCATGTCTTTATTTGCAGTAGACCAAGAACAGAATGGGAGGAAAAAGGGTTTATTGATGGCAAAGCTTGCCTGGATGAACAATCCCTTTATGTGTCAAACATTAAGAAACAAAACAAAACAAGACAGAAGAATGAAGTATATTGGTTTTTTTGCCTCAGAACTTTTCTGGAGACAAGACTGTTCAAGGTCTCAAAACTATTATGATTCTTTCTCTTGAAACCATAGTCATAATCATCTACACTACTTCCTTACAGGCAAGTAAAAGCACTCTTCGCTTTTGAATCTTGGTGAGCTGCTCTTTCGTGCTCAACAAGTGATAAATGGAAGCATCAGTGCCCTTGTAATCAGTCTGCACCTCCACCCATTGAAGGGTCTTGCAACAGGAGATGAAAGCAAACAAAATCAAAAGGCCAAAGATCACGTGAAGCTTTGGAGGATTGGTGCTTCAAGAAGCTGTGGCAAACGAAATAAAAAGGTGTATTCAAGTTGGGAAGCAAAACGGGTCCACTTACAGTACTCCAATTGGTGACGGGTCAACCTCAGTGCTCTCTTTTAGTCTGTCAAACCTCCAACAATGGCCATCATTTCTCCAAAGGTGTAAGAATTTGGACACAAACCCTTGGCCAATTTGAGACAAAAGGAGACGTGGAGGGACAAGCTTTGGCACGCACCAAAAGCAATTTTGTCTCTAAGAATTGATGGCACACAGTTTCCTTTTTCCTTTTCTCATGCACATATGACCCGACCTCTCAACATATGTATGTATGTGTGTGTTTGTTCCATATAATTATGGGTTCTCTAGATATGCACGTGTAATGGAGTGGGAAATTATAACCATTCTTTTGGATGCTTCAATTGTTTCAGCTAGTTACAAACTTAAGGGCCAAAACATTCTTGAGATCTTATCTATGTCTCTTTCACAAGTAAATTACATCTTGATCTCATTGGACGAAATAAGAATGTTTGATGCTCGCATTATGTCTATAGAAATAGTGAGAAATGGTACGGAGTTTTCACACTCCATTTGTTGGATGACCGTGAGCCAATTTAATGGCTTTAATAGAAAAAAAGATACATTCAGAACTTTTACTTGAAACTTTGCTTTGCTAGGTGTGATGTGACAAGTTAATTGTCTAAACTTTTAACTCATCCTTTGAATTTCATTTGTGGGGTAACCAAATTTTATTTGTTTCAAAAGGCGCATCATGAATTTATGGGCCAATCAGTGTGTTGTACCTACAAAACGGAGAGGAATAATCCAACCCTTAATCATCTTGTTTGTGTGAATTATGAAGTTTTAAAACTTCATCAACAAGATATATCTTGGTAAAGCTGAGAGAAGGCTTAAAAGTCCAGTTACTCGATGCGTTCACAATGATCATATTTTTACCATTCAAACCCAAAATTTTAGCATAATTTTCATATCATGATCTCAGTGTTATCATTGCGTATGATTTTCCTCGAGCGTGTGAATGTGGCTCCTTTTTTTTCCACGAGATCGGAGCAATAAAGTCAAGTCATTTGGGAGACAAACCGCGCTCATGTCACATCCAACTAAATATTACATCTACAGTAAAAAGGAATGCGTTCAGAAATGGGGTAATGACAGTCTCTTCACGTAATAGTTACGCATTTCAATACATGGAAACAAGACATGAAGAAAGAGGACAAGAAATCACTAAATAGTTCACCAGGAGAATGGCAAGGGCCGCAAATAAGGGCAGACAATAATTATTGTGACTAGTATAACGAAAAGACTATGGATAGAAATGGAAGCACTTTCACATTAGCAACACCTTCATATACGTGTGTCTAAAAGCAAATAAGTGTGTCTATGGACCACAACGTATCATTTGTCTCTCAGCAGGGTCAAAAGACTATACTACAATGGTGCAGCGAAGAAAAAGGGTCACTAACAAAAAGTGCGTTAGGCACTCTTGACTTACTTAGGGTTGTGTGTTCATTGGTTTGAGGCTTACGCCACAATACACATAGGTGAGCCTGGTCAAACAAACGATGGACTATATTCAGAACATTATAAATCCACTGTATGTGCCTGGCTTCTCTCTGCAAAAACTGGTGTCTCGGTTTGCGGAGCTTTTGAACTGCATCTTCATGAAGGAGACTTTGAGGTACTTGGCAGGAATCGCAGGCCCGAGCGGGTATGGCTCTAATGCCACCGCTGAGCAAGTCACTGTGGATTGCTCTTGCTCACTTCCTTCTCACCTCACTGCCATCATCACAGGTTGGTTCGTCTCTGATCACACACTTGCTCATCTTCATACAAAAAAACCAGGAGTTATCTTCTGGTTTCTTTTCTATTCTTTGTTGGGGTGGGGAGGCTGTTCATGACAATCTTTTGCTCACCATGGGTTGGAGTCTGCTTCTGCTTTGAAAGAAAATTCTCTTCTTGCTTGACATCTCTCTCTCTCTCTCTCTCTCTCTCTCTCTCTCTCTCTTATTCAGGGAAGAATATTGTATTTTTTCTTATGGTATTTTCACTTGTATGGGTTGGAGTCTACTGCTTCAAGAGATAATTCTCTTCTTGCTTGACATGTTTTTCTTCTTCTTCCAAGAGTTTTAGAGCGCTCTCTCTCTCTCTCTCTCTCTCTCTCTCTCTCTCCATATTCAGGGAAGAATATTGTATTGTTTCTTATGGTATATTCATTGTTATGGGTTGGAGTCTGCTTCTGTTTTGAGAGAGAATTCTCTTCATGCTTGACGTGTTTTTCTTCTTCTTCCGAGGGTTTTTTAGCTCTCTCTCACTCTCTCTCTCTCTCTCTCTTCCCCCCACATGTTCAGGGAAGAATAGTTTATTGTTTCTTCACTGTCATGACCTTTTTCTCTGCGAATTTCGAACATTCCTAGCTACATTCGAGAGCAAATCTATTTGGCCTCTAGATGGATATAACGTGTTCAGCCAAATTAGTGGCACAAACAGCTCTATCAACCATAATTACATTAGACAATATTACGCTGTGTTCAGACAATAATCCAGTGATGGAGAAGCTGAGATGGATTATGGATTACCAGAAATATAAAAGACATGCATAGTAATGGATTGATGGTGGTTCTCTTTCTTTGGGTGGAATTGTAGAAGGATATGGTTTTTTTCTCTTTGAGGATACTTTTCCTTCATTTTCTTCACCAGATCACTTGCTTTTTGTACCATATCTGCTAAGCCTCCTAGCATGTGCCTTCCTCTTTTTTCTCCATTTGAAAACTCCTTCATATTACAGATGTTATTAGACTGACATGCATGTTTTCCTACAACCCAAATCGCTTGCTTTTATATAGACAAGATCAGAAACTGATTTTGCCTTTTAATTTGGGTCGAGAAGGGGCTACATCAGGAATTGGAGCAGAAACGGCGAGAGTGTTAGCCAAGAGAGGGGTCAGAATAGTACTACCAGCAAGGAACTTGAGAAAAGCAGCTGAAGTGAAAGACAAGATTTTGCAGGAATCTCCAAACGCCAAAATCATATTGTTGGAGATCGATCTCACCTCCTTCACTTCCATTAGAAGATTCTGTGCCGAATTCTTGTCTCTTGGGCTGCCACTGAATATACTAATGTATGCTTCCTACTTTTGCCTATAAGTAATATTTCCGCACTGGTATTTTACGTTTTCATAAATGGTAATGGAAGATGCGAAATGTTTTTTTCCAGAAACAATGCAGGAGTATTCTCCCAAAAGTTGGAGTTTTCGGAGGAGAAGATCGAGATGACATTCGCAACGAATTACTTAGGTAATGAATCAATCTCCTATCGAACCAGCACAGTATCTAAGTTGAGTTGATTACATGCTAAGAACCTTTTTCTAGTTGATTTACATATCTTAATCGAGTTCTAATTGGGGGAAATCATTTTGGCAGGACATTATCTACTGACGGAAATGCTACTAGAGAATATGATAGAAACGGCGTCACAATCAGGCGTAGAAGGAAGGATCATCAACGTTTCCTCAGTCATTCACAGCTGGGTGAAGAAAGATTCTTTCCGCTTCAGCCAGATTGTCAGCCCCAAAATGTAAACAAAACCCGATTCATTCAACTTCTCAGTAACATAGGAAAAAGCTAACCCGTCGATCAACTTTACTTTGTTCATGCAGTTACAACGGCACGCGTGCGTATGCTCAGTCGAAGTTAGCCAATGTTATGCACGTCAAGGAAATGGCAAGACAGCTCAAGGTACTAAAACTCGCTCAAGAGTCGAGAGTCATTTCGTGTTAATCTCCTTCGATTGTGAAAACACGTCTCACACCAGAACTCACATGACAGGCAAGGAATGCCAGGGTTACCATCAATGCGGTCCATCCAGGCGTAGTGAAGACTGGAATCGTCCGAGCACATAAAGGTTTTATTACAGGCAAGGCGCTTGTAAATTTAACTGACTAAAAAGAAATTTGTATTCACGAGCCCAAAAAATTTCTAGTTGCCACATAATTTATCTAATAATTTGACAATTACAACTCAAGAATACGAAATAAACCTAGCCGATAAAAATTTCTCGATGCAGATTCCCTGTACTTCATTGCATCCAAGCTACTGAAGACTATATCGCAGGTTTGTGTTCACAATTCACATATCGTGTGTGCGCACCCACAAAGAGTAATTTAGGTTTGATTGTAACGAGAGCTGTCTTTGTGATTGCAGGGCGCATCAACAACTTGTTATGTTGCTCTGAGCCCCAAGACAGAAGGGATCAGTGGTAAATACTTTGCAGATTGCAATGAAAGCAACTGCTCGAGCCTAGCAAACGATGAACATGAAGCAAAGAAGCTATGGAAGCAGACAAATACATTGATCCAGAAACGACTTCGACGATAGATAGATATTCTATGTACCTTTTGTAAAGTTACAGCGGTTAGGAGCCATGTATATAAGGTTATGTATTCAAGACTACAGAGGGCACACACAACAGTAGGCTTATTGGCGGGGAAAGCATAAGCGAACGAAAATAAAAAGCTACTATATTACAGTTGATAAAGATAAAACTCCATTTCCGTTCATTTGAGACTTCCCTAAACGCAATTCTTCACCTAAAACCTACTCTGGATATCGCATAATTCTCTCAATCTCCACCATCCAATCATACAATGAGAGCATTTTCACGGAATTTTCCCATATATCAAGTCCAAAGGAGATGTAAGAACTGGTTATTTAATCGAATTGTGTATATTCAATATCTACATCAACATGGGTGGAATTACAGAAAATTCCATAGATGAAAGATTCATATTCATGAGATGCAACTCGTTAAACATGTAGGGTTTTGGCAGCACTCGCATGTAGTCAATGGTTTAAAAAAAAAAAAAACACACACACACACACACTAGAGAGTTCAAATGAAACTAAGTCAGGCTTGCCTAAGCTGACTTTTGTGACATAGGCAAGCTCGGGATGTCATTTTCATTAAGATATATAGGAAAGCTAAAGAGACAGGATCGTCCTGTAAACTATGATAAATGACTTGACCATATATGCCAGTAC
Organism: Eucalyptus tenuipes; assembly: GCA_014182365.1. Classification (NCBI taxonomy): domain Eukaryota; kingdom Viridiplantae; phylum Streptophyta; class Magnoliopsida; order Myrtales; family Myrtaceae; genus Eucalyptus; species Eucalyptus tenuipes. Next base: position 18,731,072 of record CM024547.1, read on the forward strand.
TCAACCAACGCTCCGTGCTTTCAACTTTTGTTCCAAAAAAAGCTTTGCTTTTTTTGTCCCTGTCGCTAGCTTTTCATGCCACAGAAAAACATCAAAATCTCACCACGAGCCCTATGTGCTTACTAACCAACTTCCAGGAAGGCTTTCATATTGTCAGCAATAGAGTATACGCAAGGATTTGTAACCACAAAGAATCTAGTTTTAGCCACATAATAAGCTGCATGACCGCATTCACTTTCTGAAAATTGCTCACTAAGATCAACAGCGTACCTAATTTGATGCATTACTGTCAGAAATTGTTTGCAATAGCCAAATCATTATCCAATGAAAAGTGAAAATATTGAAATGAATATGTCAATGCAAAGAACATGAACAAAGGAGTTTGGTAAACAAAGTGAGATGGCAAGGAAGCTAAGGTGAATGAGGACAAGAACTACAAAGAACAATTCATGTTAATTGGCAATGAACAGCTTACAATCATGTCTTGACATTAGTCAAAAAGAGAACATTCCCATCGAGGTAAACAAGCCTACCCTCCTAGATTCCAGGAAACTGCAGTAAATAACCAAGAGAATACAAGGTAATTGTAACACTCTGGCCCACAACTTTCCGTGATTATGCATCGCCTCGACATGTTCTTTTGGGTTAGACCAACCACATGAGTGCCTCAAACCAAAAAATGGGGACCTCATACAGCCTGATACGCCTCATAAGATGCTCCATTATGAGATAAAAACTGTAAAATCTTCTCTTACACGTCAACTGTCAGGCAACCTCTCATTGATAATAACTTGACCGTCACAAGATGTGACAAAGAAGGGATCAACAATTACTGGGAAAATGTCTCAATCCTTATTTCTTAACCTGAAACAGACAGACAATCATGGAGTGTCATAAAACCTGAACAAAATCTCATGAGAAAGTCCAAATTTTAAGGTGGGGAGGAGGAAATGAAGTCAACAGGCACTAACAGAGAATTATGATATTTTATTCACATAATGTTAGCCTTCACCAGGGTTACTATTTTGGTTTAACAAGGACCATTCGACCATGACAAGAGGGTAATGACATAGGAACTTTTTCCAGTTATTCAATGTGGCCCTGGGACTTTTTCTATTCCATTTAGTTCCTGAACTTTTCAAAATCGATTCAATGTCATCCTTCCATTATCCTAATCACGTGCTTTTGGCTGCATAGCATGCCGCCTCAACAGTGAGTTAACAAAAATAGTAACATAGGTGCCACCTCATTTCTTTTTTCGACCTCTTATATTTTCATATTTTTATTCTCTTCTTCTTCTGTTGCTGCTGCTGCTGCTGTCCTTATTAATCTGCCCCTGCCAAGATCGCTGCCATTACAGAAAGTGGGTACCAGAGAGCCATCTAACCATCACTAAGGACCTGCAGCACAGCTTGTTCTCTATAGATGGTAAAATACCACCATTGACGGAACCCTCGGTTGACAGACCTGTGATCCCCCCCAACTCTCTGTTCAAATGCACCAAAAGTCGTGTAACCACAAATCAAGGACGCATGACCAAGATTCTAGGTCACGTGACCACAAATCGAAGTCGCAAGGCAAGATTCAATGTCACACGACCCTGATTGATGTCAAAAGTCTCTAAGAAAAGACAGAGATAATTGGGCTTATTCTCCAAGCCAGAGCTCGAACTGATTAGTTCCTCAATACTCATTCAAGACATTCAAAATCTGGAGAGCCTTCCTGTGCTTAAAGAATGAATAATGTTACCGAGTGTCTCATTCCGTTGTAAGAACAAGGTCGATATTTTAGGACATCCAGGAGATCTGCGCCATCTAATTTCTTCAATCAATCATGCATCTTCACCATCTCTATAGGTGGATCTTCAGAGATTCGTGAGGGTGGTCAGCAATGGTCAAGTTCGGTGGTGGTGTTTGAGTCCATGGGTGGCAGTAAGGGTGGTGGCTGCAACGTGGTGGGGGAATGTTTGTGACATGGAATTTTTTAACAAAACACGACATTGAACCAACTTTGAAAAGTTCGGCAGGGAAAAGTTCAGGGATATCTAGTATTACTACCCCTTAAACATAAAATACCAACTGAAATAGAGAAACTTGAAAAGCTTACATGTAACAAAGCCAACTGAGGTACCACCTCCTTTATCAGAAAGTACGGATATGAACAATCAATCCTATTAAATGCAAAACATCCTGCACAAGCAGCCATCTCATTGAAAAATGGCCCCCAACCACTATTCCCAGTTTTTATCCACCACCAAATTGATAATCACATATCATCTCACTTTCCCTTGCACTTTTTAAAATGACAAGTGATTCCCATCCTATTTGTTGACTGGTAAATGAAAGCTCCAAAAGTACTGAACCAGGCACCCCTAAGGAAACAACCAAATGACCAAACCAATAGCCATCACCAGTCTCATGTATTACCACTGACTTCCACATGGTGGCTACCAGTTGGGCATTTCTCCCGCTTAATCATTTACAATAGTAAAATAAAAATCTTGATAACACATCTCATTAATTTGCAGGTGGACTCCTTTATATGAGAGTGTTTCATGCAATTCGAAAAGATACGCCTCAAATAATCCCTACTTACTCAGTATGAACGTTTAAGCTCACCTTGATGTTAAAAATTTCGAACCGATAACAAGTAGAAGTTATGAATTTGGCTTTTGAGGTTTCTGTTTCTTGGGGTCAGAATTTTGGTTTTTAGTTTAGTTATTAGTTTGTTTGAAATTTTTATATGAGGTTTGTCCAGATATAGAAGTTATTGAAATGTAGTTTAAATTGAACCAAACTGAACCACAAATGCCCCAAGAGTAACTCCTAGCAACTCAAATAGACATAACATCGAAAATTCTATCCAAGAATACCTTCGAGATGACCGACGAACAGATGATGGGGATCCTGAAGATGTTGCTATTCTAGTGCTTGTACCACGGTTCACTTTCTTAATGTCTCTCTCAACTTCCCCATATTCAATTTCATAATATTTCTTCCTTGCTGGAGACTCACTAATTTCAGTTGAAACTGAGGTAACTGGAGCAGACAGAGAATTTATTGAGTACTCTTGATGAACTGTGGTTTTTGATGGTGAGGTTCCTGTACATCATAAGATAATAGTATATTTGCGTTAGTGTAAAAGCCACTTTGAAAGAAACAAATGGAAGAGTAGTCAAATGTCACAGAAGGAAAACCACGACATTTATATGAACGCATAGATGAAGTCGGGATACATGCTGGTGTTGGCTGCTCAGATCTATAGGCAAAAGGTCTGACATTTGTTGACAGTCGTAAAAGTCAACCTCAGATGCATAAAATGTAAAGGAAACAAGAGAGAAATATGTACCCTGTGTTGCAAATTCTTGAAACTTCCTTCTCATAATCCTCACAAACTTGTATAGATCATTGCTTTTGTTCAACTCATGGATCAATTCTTTTGTGCCATCCAATGGGGGATCACATTCCAATACTAAGACAATCCAGCAAAAGAAAAAAAGTGGGTCAGCAACTTCGCCTATGGTTTAAATGTCCAAGCAAAACATCCAATACCAACAACCAAGCCTTACAAGTATACGTGTCATTTGCATGACGGACGGTGAAAAAGGACACGTTGTTTGGATTTTTTATATCGATATTATTGAACATGAACTTCACCCCTACAATAACAACAGAAGTCAGGAGACCAATCATGCAAGATAAATAAATAACAGTGCCACCCACATGCTTGCATTTACCATTTCCACCTTCAATTTGGAAACCAAGAACCTTATTGTACCAAGAAATTGCCTCTTGTATATCCACCTTTTGTCCAATTCTCTGTTCATTCTTTTCTTCACATGCTGTCAAAGCTTTCAATGAACAGAGTAACATGCAATTAGATGGAGAAAGGATCAATGTTTTAAAGGAAATGAGAGACACTTAACTGTAGCAATAGATCATTATCATACCAAAATAACCAGAAAGAAACAAAGAAAATCAGTTAGACAACACAATAACCGGAATGTTGCAACACATCATGAACATTTTTTTGTCCGGCTGTGTTGCATTTGCTCTTCAGGTTCAAAGTTACATATCTACAATACAAAATACATGTGAGTTATTTAAGACCTGTCAAAATACAATAACATGTTTAATCTAACTGGGGATTCACATCAGGTCCTTTAAGGCCAAAAGGACGAGAAGAACAAGACCCAAGCGTTATGAATTTGAATATTCGAGCCAATGGCTTAATGCCAAAGCCAACGTTTATACAAATGCAATACGTCAATGCAGGCAAAGGAAAATGGGGGAATTCTATGTGATATCGGTTGCACCTAATGCTTATGAGACGTAATGCACATTCTTGCATTTCCAGGAGAAGTTGTCCTGATGAAATCATAACAATAGCAATGTCCCTGTATCAACCTTCCGTTGCATCTTTCCAGGATAAGCAGGCCTGGCAACACAACTGTTTCCAAGTAGTATCCTCAACACAGTACACACACAATTCTGACACAAGGTCCAACATCAGAAAACTAAGTAGTGACCAAACCTCTAAAGTACTGCACTTTAGAATTCTGCTGACCGCACTTGAAGTAGATAAAAACAAAGATAGAGAGCACACCAATCAGTTCTTGGGATACGATCGCAGCGCACTTATCCCTCCTGGCCTTCTGGTCCTGCAAGGATCTTCTAAGATTCTCTTGCCTCGACTTTACGGCACAGATAGAGTCCATAATCGCCATTCGCTTGGCCTCAGTACGAGTCTTAACTACACAAGATCGGATACTAACATTCAGCGAGCAGCAAAAACAGTACTCCCACGGGGTACCCAATCGTTCAGCAGGGCAATGGAGAGAAAACTTTGAGTTCGACCGAGAGCGAGAAAGACCACGGCAGCCAAGAGCAAACCTGCGAGCGCTTTGACAAGCTCGTCCTCCGCTTCCTTCAAGCTGCTCTTCGACTTCGACAGCCTTCCTGCGACAAAGGGGGAAAAACGAGTCCAGCTTCATCTCAAATTCTCCAATCAATCCAAAATCACATCGAATCGCGACGGAAGCAGCCCCGAAACCCTAGCCTAGAATGGGGCGCGAACGACCGCGCGGGCGCTGTCCTGAGGAACCGAGAACGCGGAACAGACCTTGATTTTGGACGGTCTCCCTCGCCTTGGCCTTCGCGGACTGCAGAGACTCCTGGAACGACGACGCAAGCGCGCCGATCTCGCGCTGCTCGCCGGCGATCTCCGCCGCGCACGTCAGCCGCAGGGACTCCATCTTCGCCCGCACCGACTCCCCCTGCATCGTCGTCCCCACGGAGCGCGCTAGAGAGAGAGAGAGAGAGAGAGAGATGAGAGATTTGAATGCGCTAACGACTCTTCAGCCCGCCATTTCTGCTTTCGAGTTCAAACGCGAGAAGCCAGATGCCTGAGAAATGATTAAAAGAGGCAACGGGAAAAAAGGCACAAAAGGCGCACGGTTGACGGGAGAAACAGTGACTCGCGAGCGTGTGACTCGGTGAGTTGCCGAGTTCGGTTAAAACTTCGGCAGCAGTCGCTCAGCTCGATTGAATCTGCAATTTACATCCCCCTGGATTTTGTCAACAGCTATCTGGGATTCACTAATTCTCTCTCTTTTGTTATGCAATTCATGTGCTCTTGCTACTAACTGGAACTTAAGCTGAATTTTGGATGGAATGTTGTCAAGATGGGCATGGGAGGAAAGATGGGATGTCCATAAAACAATTGAGATTATTGTAGGGCCGGGGTTCTTGCTAGGGGTGGCAAATGGATGGGTCGGGTCGGATATGAGTCGGGTCGAAAATGGGTTGACCCATATTTGACCCATAACCCATTTTGACCCATATTCTTATAGTGTAAATCTAAGAACCCATTACCGACTCAACCCGTATTCGACCCATATCCGACCCGACCCGACCCGACCCATATTCTAAAACCTATTAATATTCTAGGAAAACCCATTTATACTATATGCTAATTGGATTAAAACTTCAAATATAATTTTTAATTGAATTTTTATTTTTTTAAATATAATTTTTAATTATTTTTATTTTTAAAAATATAATTATAATTTTTAATCGAATTGAATTATTTTTATTTTCAATCGACCGCTGGTGAGCTCAAGCCTCGCTTGGCCTGTTGCCGGTCGGTGGCCGCCCGTCGCCTTGCCGGCCGGCTAAGGAAGGAAGAAAAAGAAAGAAAAAAAAGAAAAAGAAAAGAAAAGAAAAAAAAAAATTGAAATATGAAAAATAATTATAATTTCGATTTTTTATAAAAAAAAAAATTTATAAAGTTTAAAAAGGCTATGAGTTTAAACTTTAAAGTGGGTTTCCTTTCCTAATGACCCATTTAGATCCATTTCTTTTTGTGTTTTACTTTCTCGCACTCCATTTCGACTTATATTTAACTTTCACTTGACCCATTTCTGACCCATATTTAACTTTCACTTGACCCATTTATGACCCATTTTCAACTTTCACTTAACCCATATATTACCCATTTAACTAAAAAAGGGTCATAATATGGGTTTATGACCCATTTTGCCGCCTCTAATACGTACACACGACACGTCATGTCGATACGTCGTTCTTTAAAAAAATGAGAATTCCAAACACGCCGTACATTAAATGTGTATTTTTTTATGGTTTTTTATTATTATTTTAATTAAATTAATTTGATTCAAATTCACAAATAAATAAATAATAAAAAAGGAGCCTATAATGAATTTACGCTAAAAAAAAATAATCCACCATTTGTTAATATCATTCATTATTTTAATTTGACAAATTCAACTTAATTCTAATAATCCAAGAAAAAAACGAGCAATTCATATTCTGAACTCGCAGGTCAAAACATGTTGGAAGAAAAGAGAAAAACAAATTTGGGTATAAACTATATGTCACGAGAAGTGAGAGTTAGAAAAAAAGATAGCACTAAAATTATTTCTTTTTATTTTTTTATTTCTATATTTATTTCTATTTTAACTCATCATTTATTGAAAATTTTTAAAATTGACCACGTGTCAAAATTATATGTCAAAATTCCAAACTCGCATGTCGAAATTGCGGACTCATATGTAGGAAAGTGTCGGAAAAGTTAATCATTTTCTGACACTTGTTAATTGAGTGTCGGAGAGTGTCAGAGAATATACAAGAGTGTCGAAATATTAAACGATACGAAAATTCCCTCGAAAAGTGCCGGTGCTTCATAAGGCATAACAAGCAAAGCAACCAATCCTGAACAGTTTCCAAGCAATTTGCACCGCCCCCACCGTAATTAATTAATTAGCAAGACAACAAGAACAATCGAGAAAGATAAAGGGGGCCTTCTGCTTTGCTTTTTCCATGTCAAAAAAGAGCATCATCCTCCCCTCCCATCTTTTTCACCGGCAGTCCCCAATAACATCCACAGAAGCCCCACCACATCACAGAACGCAAGTTAGTGCACTTCAAATGGAAGGAAAGAGGAGCACCAACTTTACTTTTTCCAGTCAATTGAGAGAATGCGAGCCTACTTTTCCCTTGGCCAAGAAGAATGGGCAAGGGCTTCCCTTCATGTACGCTTCGTTTTGAGGTCTCTCTCTCTCTTCCCAAGTGAAGGATAAGGACAGGACTTTGTTTTGGCAAGACAAAAGCTGGGTTGGCTAGGACCCTCCTTGCTTTTGCTTATTGCCTTTTGTTTTGGGGTCGACTGCAAACTCTAATTTATTTTTGTGTTGCAAGTATGTCCACGGAGATATGTCCACTAAGATGCGTTTTTGTCTACTGAGGTCTGTTCTGCAAGTGGGATGAATTTGAATTTTGCAGAGAAGGTCCCCTGACCATTTCTGGTGAGAGAGAGAGAGAGAGAGAGAGAGAGAGAGAGAGAGATTTCAAAAAGCTCCAAGATAAATCAGCTAGTATTATTATCACTCAATAGCTCCAAGATATACATAATTTTGCCAAAACTAGGATGATACAATCAGCAAGCTGTCAGGGAAAACAAAAGAAACATTTGAATTTTGTAGCAATACCAACTCAAACCATGTAATGCCTAGCGAAGAAAAAATATATAAATTGATCTCAAAACGAAATGGCTAACAGCTTAAGCAAGAAAGAAAAGGGAAAAAAAGAAAAACTCTCTACAATCTGAGTCATTATGATCTGATCATGGACATCTCACATTTCTTCCAGGACCTCCATAGTAAAAGTAGATGCCCCAGACTCTGTTCCTCCCTTGCCTCACGTCGTAGCAGTTCGGGTGATCGGCCAAAACGCGTAGGTTTGACGGAGGGACCAGGCTGTTGTCCCAATCCACAACTTGTAAGTTCCGAAAATACGATGACCTCGTGAACCCTTCGCCGGCAAAATGGCCGCTGCCCATCTGCGTGGAGGTGTGGTAGCCTCTCGATCTGGTGTTGACGATTTCGCCTCCGAATTGCACCATGTTCGCATGGCTTCTCAAGTGACTGAACAAGTATGCTGGCCAGTATCCTACAAGTAGGCCTGAACCAAATTGGAGCCACCAGTGTCCGTGCTTTGGATCCTGCAAATAGTGAATTGGCATCATTGGTCTTGAGAGTGACTCGTTTGGATGATTAATAATTAATTGACATTAGTGGAGTCTAATCATATGATTTGCTACTTTATTGTAATAGCATAAATTAGCTCTTCTCGATGGATCTCATTCAGTATCTTTGCTCATATGCAGAGGGGGAAAGAATCAAGAGGCCATATGAAGTGTTCTGCAGTGGTGACTGGAAAAAACAAACAGAATCTTACAAATGATTAATATGCTAATGAAAGGTGGAATAGCTATGCCAGAAAGCTGATTGACTAGTGTGGTCAACTTCATTTATTTAAAAGTGGGACTCATTATGGATCTCATCAGCACATTTGGCAACAGTGCAACTCTTGTTAGATAATTGCTACTGACAGCGCAGAGATTGGCCATATTGATCAAGTCTCTAATTTTTAAGTGTAGGTAAGCAGACTATCTACTTCACAAGTCATTTCAAGATTATAGAGAATCTCAAGTTAAAAAGCAAAAAAGCTCCATGTATACATCAAAATAATGGCATTCAGTTTACCTTCCAAACCATTACACTAATGTCAAATTGTCTGCCATTGTAAGAAGACCTCGGTGAGATAGCAGCTCCAATAGCGATCCTTCTGTTTGTCTGAACAAAGCCTGAGCACAATAGGTTGTAGCAGCCAGTTGCTTGGTATGCATCTGTCTGCAAATTGTTCCCCTCTCAGTTCCTTTTCAAATTTCTTATATACATAATTTATGGAAAGATATAGTTCGACTGATTTCTCATGTCAGATCGACCCAGCCAGATGATACTTACAGTCCAGTAAGTGAAGAACCTTGGGTAGGTATCTCCATATAATTCCGGGCTAACCTGATTATAGAAAATGTTAAGATCATTCATCAGTATCAAACAATAATTCCAGGCTAACCTGTTCTTTTAAATCTGTGTCAAACATTAACATTTTCATTTTTCTAGGCCCTCATATAAAATTAGAGTTTTTCTCTAGTGTTTGTGGTCTGGTTTACAGAATGCAGAGAAAAATAGCAGTGAATTATCAAATACACTTGCCTGCCATCCAGCTTCGATTGTGTTAAGGTCATTGCCAAAGGAACCTGAAATAACCCATATTTGTGATAAGCTAAACTCATACTCGTCGGTGACCCGGGGCGCCCACACGTTAATGCTCGCTTTAGCTCCGTAGAATTGGTCCCCATTCACGTACACAACTGCATGCTGTAGTAATAAGGAAAGCGATGTTTTTTCAGATTCCTGCTTTATAAAATGCTACTTATCCAAAAAAACGACTATTGAAGTTATTGATTGTTTTGGATCAAAGGTTGTTAAGCCGTAACTCACATCAATTAATGCATGGTCCTCTTTTCAATTATGGGATTTTAATTTTTCAAACGGCTCAATATAGACAATTAAATAATCTGATGATTGGTGCCAAACAACAGCTTCCATTCATGTAAAACTAGGATTAGTAGTAAGCAACAAACGCCTAAATAGGTATATTCAGCTGTATGAAGGATAAAAAGTCAAAAAAGAAGGCAAACACAGTGTTTTCTCCTTTGCTGATTATGAAGAAATGTTTCCAACAGTAGCAATGCCGGAAACTTCTTTTTGTTAAGCAATGTTTCTGACAGTAGGAAAAACAGAGAATTTTGCAATCTTTCTTGTTTATCATATCTGAGTTCATCATTGACAGTTTGACACGGACAACAAAACGCTGCGTAAGCAGAGACTCGCTCACCTCATGACCACTGCCCGTTGAGTCCCTTCTAACATTCCTCCTCCACTTCCTTCCAAACCTTCCAATGGAACTTGCCCTGAGCACGTCTCTCTCTGTGGCTCTTCTGATTGGGATTGTTCCTTCTGGGCATGACCCACCTGCCTCGGCCCATAGCTGAAAAGCATCTGTGACTTCATCTGTGGTTGAGTCATTGCCCTTTGGCCTCTCTGGTGGATCCTGCAGTATCCCAATTATTCAGACTCAAATCGTCCACCTTTAATTTCTTTGGTGATTTGATAAAAGGTGGAGTAGTACCAGTGCTTTCTGCCCTTTGAGCTGAGGGTGGTCAAAAGCAGGTTGAAGATGAGTAAGCACACAGTCTATCAAATCGCCATCTGGGCTCTGCCAAAAAGAAAAGCAAAAGGATCATTCATCTTCCTTAAAAGAAAACAGAAGAAATGAAGCGGCATTGCTGAGCCAAATGCTCTATCAAGAAAGACCAGAGAATTAGTAGAAACAAAAATAAAAGCAAAACAAAAAAGAAAAAAAAATATACCTGAATGGTCTTCACTGCAGGCTTATTGATTTTCTCGAGATAAGCCTGGACTTTCTTCAGCTTGTGCAGCTCGTTATATGGATGGAAAGTTTGGTTGACTGGTGGTTTCTTAATGGATTCTGCTGCTGTAGCAGGCAGTGAAAGAACAGGGCTTAGTAAACAAAGAGCAAAGAGGGAAGAAACCAACATGGGCATGATCCGAGGAGGAGGAGGGGGAGGAGAAAGTGCCAATTTTGAGGAATGTTTTGACTGAGAAAAGGAGTGCTGTTGGGTTCGCATGACTTCGGGGTGTTGTCCTGTTGTGCGATGGTAAGCACGAGACAGGAAGAATTCAAAATAGACAGGAATGATTAGCGTTCATGTCCATGCGAAACAGAGGAACATTGGAAGAGTGCAGAGAAGAATAATCGTCTGCCTCATCGTTTTCACAATATTAAAACCCCTCTCCCTCTCTCTCCTCCCTGTCTCTCTCTCTCTCTCTGTGGACAATCTGGTGTTTTGGTTTTATGCTCCTGACAACGGAGGAACTTGAGGCACGAGCCGTATTAAAAATGGAAGAATGGGGGAGCTGAACTTTCATCGTAGTTTTACCCAGAACTGGCAGCTTAAAGACAGACCCATCTCTGTTCTGTTATGTGACCACAAAGTTGAGGAAAATTACAGGATGGCAGAAACGGAGGAGCACGCTGTCGTTTTGGTACATTTTGGGAAAGGGAAAGATTTGGAAAGGACTAGGAGAGCCGACAATTCCATCTAGCATTGGTACGCACCAATAATCCCAGCACAGTTAAGAACTGTCAAAATAAAAATGGGAGTCTGACTCGGAATTATGTTCCTTCAACTCTAAAAGTATGCCAATTGCATCCATCATGAATCAAAGTATAACGGGTTTAAAAAAAAATAAACCATCTTATACTCTTATCAAAAGCATAACCATTGATTTTCGTCACCTAAGAGATCATTTGGTATGCCTTCTTCAGTAGAATATTACAGCTTTTAGAAGTGTTTCGGCGAACTATCTTGACAATTAGCAAATTCCCATGGAGACTTGCCGATGTTTTCGTGCATTGATTGTAAGGTCACTGAATAAAAGGACATTTTTGTCCCATAATCACCCTTCATTTGCCTTTCGTATCACCGGTCTGCAGTCAATAAAACACGAGCTGTGCTCCTGTTCTGGGACAATTTCTCCTTCTCTTCCGGTTCATAAACCGTGTTATAGTTCAAAAGTTTCTGGTCATAACCTTGGAAATTCAAAGTCAAAGTTCTGTGAAGTTTTACTGGCGGGAATGACGAGGTGGGCCCGGCGGGCCCCTCCCTAATTGAACAGCCCCCGGTCCCCAACGCCCCGACCTGACAACACTCTGATGTCATGGTCCACCTAAGCAATGGGGGGCCCGTGCAGGGGCCATTTATTACGTCATAAAAACTCTCTGCAGATAGCAAGCCTGGCTAATTAATGAGATTTGCTGGAGCTGCAACAATATGGTGGGTTCCCTAATTTCACATATTAGCAGTCTGGCATGCCCAATTAATATTTTCCTCATGACTTTCTGGGCATCTTGGAGATCTTTCATGGAAAATTGCATAAAAGATGAAATAAATGGACCTCATGCATAGGGTACGCTAGTTTATGGGATTTCTTAAATTTCTCCTAAAATTTTAAACTCTTTTCAAGTTAGAATTCTTCGGATAGCTCGAAATTAGAAATCAAAAAAGCCGAGCCGATGGTCTCGGGTAGAATAATAAACTGATGAATAGATCCAGTCAATTCGATTTGTGCCCAACTCTAAAAGCTAGAAGCCGGTCCCTCCCACATGGGTTCTCTAACATGAGACTTGAATCAACCCATCAACAGATTCTAAATTAGTTTTTTTAAAATAATTTTCAATCTAAATTAGCTGCAATTACCGCTCATTCAAGGACATTACAGTCTATGTTAGTGTCGAATTTCACTTCTATGCCCCACTTTGTAAGGTTAGGACCAGTAATTTGAAATTTTGAGGTTGACAAACTCATAATTTTTTCGGTGGAACGAGGACCCGATTGGTTCTTAGACCAATCGGTACGAAAAGCTCAACAAATAACATAAATAAATAAATTGAGAAAATCCCTATAAAGAAAAATGCGCATGCCTATGGTGGGAAAGGAGAGGCCCCTTGCCTGAATGCTGACTTACCTTTCCTTCTCAGGTCCCGAGTGATGATGCTTGCCACTTCCCAAAGACTTGTCATCTTTTAATTCCCAATTTCTCCATTGCAAGAAAAGACATTATTCAAGAAAATTAATACTCTTTAGTTAACTACTGGTATCAAGACTATAAGGAAAAATTTAAATATAAAGATCTAGAGGAGAACTGTTTCTTAAAAGATTAAAAATTGATTTTATTCCAAATAAAGGTCACTAAAATAGCTAAATTAATATTGAATAAGGGCTCGAACTCATTGGCTGGCTTGTTCCGACAGCTAGAACAAAGGTAATTTTGTCCAAATTCTTTTGATTTTACCTAAATTGAGGTTAACATTTTTGCTAACTAGTTGAAAAATTGCCAAAATAAGTTGACTACTTCGGATCATTACTTGAAATAAAGGTTTGTTTCAATTAATTTTTTTTTTTTTTCAAAAAAAGTCCACTTCAAGCCAATTCTATTTAATTTTTCCAGATATCAATTTACATGTTTGCAATGAGAAATGATGCGTTAAAAAATCGAATATTTTCCATACTTTCAGTGCTTTGGCTACCATGACTTTGACCGAATTGAAGCGAATAAACTTAAACATAAATGGCAATGAAAATTCAGGAATTGGAAAGGAAAAATCAAATATTTGAGTCGCCATGTTTTCTTTATTTATTATTATTTTGGCTTATATATTTTGAGGAAAAAAAAAAAACGGTTACCGCGTGCACCGTCATTCGTTCGTGCTGGACACGGAAGTGAAAGGACATACGATGTCTTGGTGGAATAATGGAGATGATGAGATGCGGGGCCCACGTTGGGGGCACCCGTAGGAACAGCTACAGACCGTCATGATGCCGCTAGATTACATGATGATGATCTCCCCAGGTGGAACCACCCGCACCCCCACTACCTTTTTTAAAGCTGGAATTGATTATATTCCCTCCCCACTCACCATAGAATACGAATATTTTCCCAATTTCCATTTTCTTCTTCTTCTTCTTATCTTCTCAATATATATTCTTTTCTCTTCTTTTTTTTTTTAAACCTTTTTTTTTTCAATCGAACTTCTCGAGATATATTCAGTTCCATCGTTTTCGATGCTCGCCCAACTTCCGATGCCAGGTATTGGGGAAAATTCGAATTGTGAGGTCATAATATATGAAGAATAAAATTAATATAATGAATAAATTTGGAATAAATTTATCTGAATTTTTTTTTATCAGGAAAAAATCTCAAATTAATATATTTGTGATAAATATAAAATTTATCTAAAACTAATTTACTAACCACTAAAAACTTCAGACGAGTACATTTATGATATATTTGCTCTCTGTTAGTTTCATTAAATTGGATTAATACTACGAAAAATCATAAACTAATACATTTAAGACAAACAGAGTATAAATTCCTAAATTTGTACACCTGTCAACTGTTACATCTTATCCAACTGAGTAATTTGACGGTAAAATTTAACGAAAATTAATGAAAACTAAATTTGCTACTGTCAACTTAAGGTTTTTTATGGTCAAAAAATTAATTTTGAATAAATTTATCGTAGGTGTATTGATTCGAAGTTTTTTATGCTCAAAAAATTAATTTGAAGTACTAACGCTAAAGAATACGAGGAAGATAGAATTGCATGATTTATATATGCTTTACATAATGAAAGACGTATAAAATATTTATAGCTTTTCAATATGACTATACAAGATTATATGATATTATAATAGCAATTATAATTAATTAGGGATATGCACAATCAAAGGAGATATGAAGAATGAAGGGAAATGCAGAGAATTTCATAAACATATATCCCTAATAATAATATTTTCCTTTGGCAGTCATAATCTTCCCGTTTCACTTGTGTTTGCTTTTTTGGTAAAAAGGAAAACAAAATTGGAAAATAAAGAGTCTTACTGAAGCAATTTCTCTTCAGCTTTCACAAGATTTTCAGATGGCGCGGCATAAAGCAATATTTAAATTGGAATGGTACTTTTTAGCTCTTTTCAGTTTATTTACTTAAGTTCACACTTAGCATTAAATTACAAAACTTATTCACAGGACGATATAAAACCAAAAAAGAAAAAAGAAAAGAAAAGGGAAATAAGAAATAATTTTTTTGCCCAGAATTATTTATTTTTAGATCCAAGTCCAACCAGCAATGTGGTCTCAAAGAATTTTTTTTAACAGATGTGTAAAACGGGCATAAAAAAAAATTTAAAATCAAGCAATAATTAGCTAAGTGATTAATCGTCCAATTTGTATGTTGGTTTGGGTATGACAAAGCACGTGTAAAATTCACTCTATCCTCCACTAAGACTAATTTGTAAGGCCATGCTCATCATCATGTGATGGAGACTAACTCAATACACATGGACTGAGTTTTTCCATACATCTGTGGAGATTAATTAGTGCAAGTGAAAGTCGGAACGTCTCTCCTCTTGTTCGAATAAGTCGTATGAATTTTGCACACGACCATGAGATGAAAATAAGAACTTGCATAAATCATTTTAAAATGCAACATTTCCTTTTTTTTTTTTTTCAATTAATGATAATTTTTTTAGCAGGAAGATACCATTGAGCATTTTCCAACTATTAAAAGAGAAGAAAAATGATATAAATGGTTCATAAACATTGGTCAAATATACAACATGATTCATAAACTTTTAATTTATTTAATGTGATCTTTAGATTCTAACTTAATATGCAATGTCATTCCTCATCTTTCAATTTATATAACGTAATTCGTAAATTTTAATACGTATTCAAATGTAAAATATCGTCCTTAAATTAGAATTAATAAAAGAATGACATTAAGCATCTTCTTATAATCTAACGATTAACTTCAATATATATATAAAATTTAGGAACTACATGATATATGTGGCTAAAATTCATGGATCATATTACATAGATTAAAGTTGAAGGATTATTTTTATCCATGGGAGAAAGAGAAGGTGTGTGTGAAAATAAATAAAGACAAAAGGAGAGAACGAAAATTTATAAATGAGCCAAGAGGACAATCCTGCGAAAATGGGTTGTGCCATGGGCTCAAGTACTCACCTACACCTACCAAAGAGACCAATGTAATAACTACAGGAGTTGCTGTCGGCAAGGTTGTGCTTGGACCTCCGTCTATCATTTACGGGCGAGGAGGACAAGTATCTCTTTGCATGCCCACTACTTGTCTCTATGGTTCATATGGGGACTGCAACGATGTTGCTCTTTCCAATGTGTTCTACCTTTTTTTGAACCCTGCAGTGGGAATAATCATGGGCTGCCACGCCTGATCTTCCTTAAAGTACGACAAACACATGCATGGAAAATCATCACTCCTCATTGTATATGGGGTTTTTTATTCTTTAAATATTACCGATCAAGTATCCGAGAAAAAAGAAAATTAATTGATCGTTTATTTAAGAGAAAATTTCAAACAAAGACTTAAAATACTTTTATTTTCTCAAATAATAACTTAAAGTGAATATTATTTTAAATAAGAATATAAAATGTCATCATTTTCTTTAATAAATACCTAAAGTGGATATTATTTCAAATAAAGATATGAAGTGACCATATTAATCTCAAATAAAGGTTTGAACTAATTATGGTTGTTTCAAATAAAAACCTAACTTTGTGGACCTCTTTGCATAGGTCTGGTTGTGTTGGGTGAGGGTCGCTAGGCCTATGTCGGGGCCAACAACCCTCACCTAAATTTGGAAGAAAATGGCGACCCTCTCTTGTTTATGGTGAGGGTTGCCTCTAGTTGACGAGAGTCATCAGCTCGCTCAAGTGCCGGTGACCCTGCTGACTAGTGCCGATGACCCCGTTGACCATTGTTGGCACCCCATCGACTTGCTTTATATATTTTTAATTTCTTTATTAATTTTTAATCTAATATAATTTAAATTTAAATTTAGATTGTGTTTGAATGAAAATATTTCCAATCAACCAACGAAGTTAGACTCTTATTTGAAACAGTTATAACTGCTTTAAACTCCTCTTTGAGACTAATATGGTTACTTCACACTTTTATTTGATAAAATAAGGATAATTCGGACCCTTATTTAGAATTTTCACTTTATTTATTTATTTTAATTTTTTTTTAAGAATTTTCACTTTATTCAATGCACTACATTTCTCTCGTTTCATGCATAACTAACAAATAGTAAATTAAAACAATCTTCATTAAATATAGTTAACAAATACTTAGAGATACTCGTTATACACACCAGCTTCATTGAGATTGGAAAAGGAAGAATTCAAAATTAGGAGAGAACAACAATTGATAATGTGAGATGTGGCTAAAGAACAAATTATGCAGTGATCACGTTTGGGACATTTACTAGGATTTCTCAATTGCAACCCAAATCATGCTTTTTGTCGTCTTCTTGGCTCTATAAAAGTTCAAGGTAAAATCGGTATTTTCTAGATCTTATCCATATTTCATGCTTCGAATTTTCATCAGATGGTAAAAGGGTAAAATTATTAGGTGAACGCTTAATGTTATTCGACTTACGATGGAGCGAACATTGGGTACTCTTGTGGCGTGAACCTTTTAGTTCTCCACGAACAATCATAACTATCAATTTCGGAAGAAAGACAACATCGAGATGTACACAAAATTCAATAGTTTAATTCGCATGTGAAGTATCAACCAATTTTCCTTCAGCGTACAATTTTATTTTATTTTATTCGGACGTGTCGTGAGACCATGGGTGCATAC
Organism: Eucalyptus tenuipes; assembly: GCA_014182365.1. Classification (NCBI taxonomy): domain Eukaryota; kingdom Viridiplantae; phylum Streptophyta; class Magnoliopsida; order Myrtales; family Myrtaceae; genus Eucalyptus; species Eucalyptus tenuipes. The sequence goes on from CM024547.1 coordinate 18,748,771, forward strand.
AGTCCTCTCGCAAGTAAATAATTAGTGCAAGCAAGCTTGTTTCTACTTTGAGTACTGGGCAAAATTTCGTACATCTCTTTCTTCTCTACTATCTTTCTTGAAGGAATTCTGAGAGTGTTGGCTGCTTTGCTGCATCGCCAATGGAGATCATGCATTGGCCCATGGGCTTTTACCACTCGAACCAGCTTGGAGCAATTGGTTTTACCATGAGTTTGGGTTTACATTACAGCACACATATTTATGACGCGATAAAAAGATCGCGTATGGCGATCTTTCTCGAATCAAGTTTCATATCATGAAAATCCTAACTTAAGGCAAGCGAAATGATCGAATTGGGCGGCACTCATCTCCGTGAATCACGATTACTCTTTAATTCTTGCTCTTATTTGGAGGCACGGATCTACTGTTCTGCAGCTTGCGACACGGACGAGAGAGACGTGACCATGTGCGAATTTAATGAACCTGGGACGCTCGCTGCGATCGGGGTCTACCTCGGTGGCACCAAGCACGCGGTGATTGGAGGTGAGTGAACCGGGTACTCGGGCAAAGAGGGTAATAACTTCGTTGCCTCCCTCCATTTATTCATAGCAGTATTATTTTAGCTGCCAGGTTTATGTAGAAATTGTTTTTTTTTTTTTTTTTTTTTTTTGGGTCTTTGGATAGGTAACTTATGTCTTTCTCTTATTTGAAGTGCATCTATAATCACAGTTATTCAGGACACGATGTCCAGGACATGTGAGTCATTTTGGCATTACGAACAGCCAGCGACGAAGAATGAGTGGTGCATTATATTTCGTAATTAAGGACAAAATTATCGTAAAATTACATTATCGCTGCAACCAAGTGTGAATGAACCATTAAAAAGACAGTGATGCCATGTATTTGTGTGTCTTAGAAATTTTCAATTGGAAAAAAAGAACAATAAAAGTGCTATAACTTTTATATGATGTTCACTTTGGTGCCAATTTTTTTACCAAATTATTTAAGTTTAAAGTTGGAGAAAAAAAGTCACTTAAATGTCTTTAGCGACAAATTCCAACTAAAAGTCCTATGTGGCTTTTTTAATAAAAAGTTTATTCATATGTGGTATTTTCTTTTATTGAAAAAAATAAATAAAAAGAGTCTAGTGTGGACCATGAGGTAGTTGGTCTTGGCATAAACGACGCGACCTAGTCCTCTTAAAATCTATCGTTGTCTTTCGCTTGATTTTGACCTCAATCTCGTCCAATCACTTGACCAACATCATCCTCTCTCCCTCACTTGTTCAATCAGCGCCGAAAATAATTAGAGCTCGGTACTTTTTTTTTTTTTGGTCGAAAGAGCTCGGTACTTGGAGGGAAAAAATAGGGTTTGGTGGTAGAAGGAATCTTGCGACACGGAAAAGGTGAGTAATTTGTCCACATTGAAATGAATCTCGTTGCTTGTTAAAACAAATTTGAACCGCTTTTCCAACTCTTGCTCTCCATTGCAATATTCAAATCTTAATTTTGGAGTTTCCAAAGTAAGATTTGAAGAATTTGGGGAAATAGTTTGATTTGTCCGAATTAAGATTTATATTTTAGGCAAAACATATAGACAGTATTATTTAGGGCTATTGATGATGGTTGGGTACGCCGGCTAGTCACGTCGATTGGGGAAATTAATAAAATATTATCACGTCGGATTTTCGATATCTTAAATTAGAATTAACACTTAATTAATCATTTTTTTAAGACATTCAAGTGATTCAATGAATAATTTTTGGCATCAAATGGAGCGTTATGACACTTTTAACGTGAAAATTGTTACATTGTAACAATTATATCTCCTATTTTAGAACGACATGGATCATAATAAAAAATGAAAAAAAAAGAATAAAATTTTCATTGCATAACAAATCATGAGCAATGAATTAAATTTCGTGTTAAACATATATGAATATGCAATATAATACATGCGTGATACCAAATTACTCGTTGAACTACATTTGGTTGATTACCAAGTTCAATTGGTCAAGGAACTCTAAGCGCTAATTGAGCATTTTTGCATATTATGAGATATTATTAATCACATGAGATGTTCGAAGAGTAACATATAATACATTTCGCCACATAATTATGTGCACACAAAATATAAAAAGAGAACACGATAAGGGAAGTGAGAATGTGATATAATTTATTGCAGGAAATATAAATAGACCTACTTACGCTGACATAAAACTTTTGTTTGTATGTTAAATTATCATTTTGTCCACTATTTTATGATGAAGAAACTTTAGTCACTTTTTAGTCAACATTGATGTGATTGTGAAATTTCTTCTAGGTCAAAGTTTTTTTTTTTTTCTTTTTAGAATGTGGATTATAAATAATACGAAGAGATATGGAGAGGTAAATACGAATGAAATTTCCATAATGAAGAAACCTTCGAAATTTCAAACCATTAACGCAAGCTCGTGCCCTGTTTCTCCCTCCATTCTTTCATTCATTCTCCTTCTTTCTCCTTCTTCTTCTTCATCTTCATCTTCTCCTCTGTCAGGATCCAAGAAGAAGATGGAGTGGGAAGTTTACTATGAAGATTACTTGATGTTCAAGAAGATGAGCACGAATGAAGACGCCACGTAGCAAGTCGCTGCTATCATCAGCCAAGACGGGAATGTTTGGGCCCAGACCCCAATTTCCCCAGGTTCGTCCTCTGCTCATCATCATCTTCCATCTTCTTCAATTTCAACTCTTGCTGCCTGTGTTATCCAGTCGTGAGTTCTCTTGTTGCGGTGGAAGAGTAATTAGTCACTCCCAGTCCCAACGATAAACTCGGTTCTCAGTTCTGGCTTTTGTTTTATCTTGAACATCGCGTAACTTACAGCGCCCATTCCCGAGAGCCATTTGATCGAACGTTGATCGTGCCTAGCTTCGAAGATGAGGCGGTGTAGGTGGGCTACTCAGGCGGTGGTCAAAGTATGGCCTCAAAGGGCTGGCGACTCGCCCTCTCCAGAAATTGCCCATTGATGCCAATAAACCTCAGATATTCAGTGATGCGCTGATTTAAGACCTCCGTCCTCACCATCGCCCTCTGGTCTCTCTCCATTTTGGACTGTAAAGAGAGAATGCGTCGGTCTCGGTCTCGCTCTTCTGACTCTGCTTTTGTAGAGGGAAAAGGCGACACCTGCTGTGCAAAGAGGTTCACCTTCCTCTTCCCTCTCCGACGCTGCTCTGTAGAGACGTGATCATCTTCCTCTCCGACGCTGCTGCCGCTGTGCAGAGAACGTCTTCTCTCTCCTCCCTCCACAACATGGGCTAAGAAAATAGAGAGAGAGAGAGAGGAGAGGGCCTTGCATGGGCTTTGTTTTCATTTTTTTGACAAAATATTAAAAAAAACATGGGAGACATGAATTTCTCTGTTGGATGAAAAATCAGAGAGCCATATTCATTGGAATTTCAATTCGTAGATGAAAGAGTTTTTTTTTTTTTTTTCTATTTATTGTTTACATATAATTAAATGATTACGAATTATTATCAACCATTATTCTCTCTCTCTGTTTGTTTTTTTTTATATGGATTTAAAAGTTGTTTCTTTTTTTTTTTCCTGCCCCTGGATAGGATGGGTAACATCTGTAAACCTAACTTAATCTCTCCCGTGGAGACTTTCATCGATTGCCCTTTTTCATTCATGTAAAATGAAATGTCGAGATCTTCTTGGACCGTCACTAGATGAAATAAATAAATAAAGGAATGGTTATGTTAGCAACCATGCTCATATTAAAAATGAACGAAAATATCAATTAGTCTTTAATTACGACGTGGTTGGTATGATGTATAAAAGTAAAAGATTTACGATTTCGTGAACTTTAGATTGAACCCGTTCATACGAAGGAGAGATTCATATCAATCTCGAGGAAAGTCTGAACCCGTACCTATAATCGACTGCATTGGATCGAATCTGTTTATTTATTGAGGATTTCAAGGATCTTCTTGTCCAATTTTACTTATACGATGCGCACGAGCTCTAGCTTAGGGTCACTGTTCGCCAGCTAGAGCTCCTTCGCAATTCCTCCCCCCAAAAAAAAAAAAAAAAAAACATGGATGATCGCTCAATGTAGGAGTTTTTGGACTAGAACTCGATAAATAATAACGATATTTATATAGGCGTCGTGGCCTTTGAATAATTCTCCACGATAAAAAATTCAACTCAAATTAGATATATAATAGTCATTTTTTAATCGTTTAATTTGCTTGGTTTTGAAAAAAAATGATCATCCACATTATTTGACAACGTAAGTTATAATAACCCAATCCAAATTAAATATTCTATTTTAATAATTCACGCGTAAGATCACACATAAAATATTCTCGTATCATCTAAGGGATTAGATCTAACATTTTAACAAATTATACATCCGAGGATGATAATCTACGTGATGTAGAAGGGTAATTACTATTTAATGGATGAAAATAGGAGACTTTTGAATCCCGATTCATGTTTTACTTTGTATTAAAAAGCTAAAAATCACATGGAGCGGAAAGTACAAAAATGTTGTAAAATTACATTACCGTCACAATTGAGTGTGAATGTATCATTGTAAAAAAAAGAAAAAAAAAAAGAGGATGATAGTACTACGTGCCCGTGTGCATCTTAGAGATTTTTCAATTAGGGAAAATGACACTCCCTTTGGTGAGATAACTTCGTACGAACACTCCCTTTGATGTCAGAGATTTTTACCGGATAACTTAAGTTTAAAAATGGCTACAACACAACAATTAGCTCTCCGATTTTATAAGCGGAATGAAATGGGCAGGTTTTTCATCACGTATCAAGTGACTAATAGCGAATTAAATTTTTTATATGAATATGCAATTTAAATGCGTGCCTAGTACCACTTCTTAGGTTACCGAATTCAATGTGGGTCAAGAAACTTCAAACGCTATTAAATGTTTCCATATATATTGAAAGATTATTGATCACACCATACGTTGGAAAAGCAACGTCTAATGAACGAACAAGCTTTACTCTTACTTTTTAGCCGATATTGATATATTTGTGAAATCTTGTCTTAGGTGGAAGGAAATTATTATTTTCTTTTTTCTTTTTGGTCTTTCAAACGGGGATTACGAATAATACGAAGAGAAATGGAGAGATAAATTCAAGTGGGAATTTCCATAAGATAAAGAAACCCGTACGAAAAGACGAGCATAATTTTCAAAACTATTAACGCAAGCCTCTAGTGCCGTATTTCTCCCTCCATTCTTTCATTCGTTTTCTTTCTTCATCTTCATCTTTCTCCTCTGCTAGGATCCAAGAAGAAGATGGGGTGGGAAGATTACCATGAAGATTACTTGATCTTCGAGCGCAGGAATGAAGACGCCACGTAGCAAGCCGCTGCCATCGTTGGCCAAGACAGGAATTTTTGGGCCTAGACCTCCAATTTCCACCAGGTTCGTCCTCTCCTCATCATCTTCCTCCATCTTCTTTAATTTCTCTTGCTGCCTGTGTTATCCAGTCGAGAATTCTCTTGTTGCGGTGGAAGAGTAATTAGTCACTCCCCACTATAATCTTGATTCCCAGTTCTGTTTTTTTTTCTTATCATGAACACGGTGTAACTTACAGCGCCCATTCCCGTGAGCCATTTGGTCAAACAGAGGAAATGCAACATTTGATCACTTGTGAAATCATGATTGCTCTTCTTTCATTTGATAAAACTTCTTTGTTCTTGGTTGGGTGCACGTCAGCGATTTGATTAATAAGGGGTAAATGCAATTAGATGGTATTCAGAATTATGATTCCGGGCCTGGATTTCTCTGTTCTGCAGCTTACTCCCGAAGAGAGAATCGCCATCACGCGCGAATTTGGTGAACCCGGTACGCTCACTACTATTGGACTCTGCCTTGGCGGCACCAAATACGTGGTGATCGGAGTCGAACCGGGTGATGTTTTTCGGGTACATAAGGTAATAACTTTGTTGCCTCCTGGCAGCCGGCTTTATTTGGCCGCTGGGTTTATTCCTCTTATTTCAGATGCATTCATTCCTAGATACGATGTCCATTGCCCCTCTCATAAAACGGCTGACAACAGATGCTCAATACAATAGCCGCTACCCAGCTTCAAAAGGAACATTCCACTTGAACATATCCGAGAGGAGAAATGTCATTTATGAGATCTGGTTTTGGTGTACATGATGCGAAGCAAACACGGATAGCTGATACTATTAGACCATCTACCAATTCTATTAATGGCTGGCGGTCAATTCAAGATGCCACAGCAGCGCATCATTAGGATGGAAAACTCCGCATGGTGCTTCTTTTCTCCGACCTAGCACCTGACCAACCTATCACTTGGTTATCTCCTTATAGTCTTAGACAACATGAGATGCTTTGGCTAAACAGGATCTGCAGAGTCATACAACATTCCTTGCGGATGAGCCTCAGGCTTTTTCTTAATTGGCTATATTGGTGTCTGAGTAATTGTCTTGCTGCATTTATCACCTTGCTGAAGCTTGCTCTTATTCTCTCCCTGCTCATCTCTTTTAAGTTTCCTTTTTGGTGCTCTAACCAATGCTGTATGCGGTTCTCCTATAACCTCACCCATTTCCTATTACTTCTTGAGAATCTTGTCAATATGCTTGACACACTCTTTGTTGAATAACCAACTTCTGCAATGGAATTTTTAAGCCATCCTAACGACGATCGTTTCAGCTTGATTATGCGATGGCTTTATAACCAGTCTAGCAGAAGAACAGGGAAATTGTCTTTATGACACTGCGATTGCTTCTTTGGGTGCATTGTTTTGATAGGCTGGGCAGCAATAGCATTGGACATAAGTGGCTGTGCTTGTGATTATAGTTTTACAGTATGATAAAATAAATGTCGGCCGCAACTTTTCTTTGCTAGCTTTGAAAAGCTAGTCTTCTCAACTAATTCGTCTCGAAGAGCTTCCAAGAGGGGTCCATCGCCCCCGATTTCGAGGACGGTAGCGATGATGTCAATTCCCATGGCGGCTAAGCGCTTGCAGTTGGCGGAAAGGCGGCCCATTATGCCCCGGCCGAAATCAGGTGATTTGAGGTTAGGTCGCGGTACAAAGAGCACTGCGCGGAAATAGCTTTGTGCCTTCACTTAAAACTTGTCCTCCTTGTTCAAGGCTAGTGGTGACTCCTCATTAGAAATTTCTCATAGTATCAATTTGAATATCTAATTGCGTGAGGTATGGATTTGGAAGAGCCCACATCTAAAACTAGGGTCGTAAGCACATTTTTTAGGTAATATTCATAAACCTACTTTCCTCCTTATGGAGGGGAAGGCCGCGACAAGGGTATTTTGTTTTTTTTTTCTTTGTTCAGCACATTTTGGAATGGGGCAAGGTTTCGATGGAGTTGCAAGAGGATTGATAGTACTAGTAGTAGAAGAGTTGCTTAGCATGGAGGAGGTTCTTGAAGGAGTTGCAGGAGTAGCAGCTTAGCACGAGAAAGTTTTTGAAGAAGTTGCAAGTGTGGTAGTAGTCGTAATATAATAGTTGCTTAGCATGAGTTATTTTCTGTCCTACTTTCCATTGACTCAGCTTTTACATCTACGGAAAGCTTGTGATCCGATTATTCCAAAAATGCAGCTTAATTAATAAAAAAAAAATCCATCCTTACATCTTCGTCTTGTCTCCTTTTATAGAAAGGGAAAGTATTAGTGATGCTACCTTAATTCAAGCCACCTCAAGCGTCCCACCTAGGCAATTGTCAGGCTCAATGGGCTATCCCTTGCCTTCTCCAAAAATCAATTCTCATCGCTTATCTTTGATCCCTGTTCATATTTGAACTCCAAAAAGAAAATGGGTGAGAGAATTTCTTAATCTTGTATTTCTCTTGTAGAGCGAAGAATAGCAGCTATTGTGCAATGACACTCATCTTCATGGCTCCAACGAATTTGGAGATGCTCATTCTCCAACGTTGTTGTGAGAGAAAATGGGGCGGTGGAGTGTCACTTGGCTTCTAGAAGGCCTAGCCAACCTTATCAGACCTTTCCGATGATTGTGGCTGTGATTATTGGGCTTGCTAGAGTAGTCAATGTGACTTTTTCAAAAAAAAATTCCTTTTTCAATTTTTAATCTAATTTGTTTTTTTTTAAATATTATTTCTACGATGATGTGCTGGGCGTCACATCATCGCCATGTGTTGTAAAAAAGTAATAAAATATGACGCGTCGGCATTTTCCGTTAGTTTAATTAGATAAATTAATGAAAAGATTTAATTGTACTTTTTAAAAGATTTAAGATTCAATTACACTCTCGTGATAAGTTTTAGATCTTTCAATTCAGTTGTCTAAGAATAATGAGAATACGGCGTAGCTTTCCTAGATTTTTACGAAACACGACCTCATATTTTGATTCTTCAACCTTCTAAAGTAAGTCTACTACTGGGAACCATTTCCAATTGTTTTTATAAAAGATGAGAATGTGGGTTATTTTTTGTTTGACCTTGACTCGATTTCTGCACCAACGGAAGCTTGTGACCTGATAATTTCGAAAATATAGTTCCATTAATAAAATCCATCCTTATGGTTTTTCTCTAGTCTCTATACATTTTCAATTCCAAAAGAAAAAAAAACTATTAGAATGTCTCATCTCCTAAGCTGAGCCACTTGTCGAGCTTGGCCTCGGAAAAAAACTATTACAATGAAAGTACTCCTCGTTTAATCTAATTCCTAATGAGTCTTTATATAAAAGAATGAGACCTAAAAATCCCACATTCTTCCCCTATTCTCTTTCATTTTAAGCAATATGCTGAATTTTTTTGTTTTTTGCGGTGATGGAGCTATCATTATCAAAACACACGAATTCTCTCTTGATGTTGAAAATATTAGGACAAGACTAATCTAAGGTTCCTAATCCCAAAGTTTCTCATGAAATAATTGGTGTAGCCAACAACGTAAAAGGCACATACTGCTGAATTTAGATAACACATCGATTTCGTAACACATTTAAGCTTTTAAATACATAACACATTGATTTCGTAACACATTTCAGCTTTTAAATACATTTGCAAGAAAGTCAACAATAGAATATGATGGACATGGAAAAATAGACAATTGGGAAAACCAAACAAATTGCATGATTGTAGACTACTTCATATCCTACAACTCCTTCAAAAACTTCCATACCATCATCCATTCCAGAACGTGCAAAAAAAGAGAAAAACCAAAAAATGAAAATACCCTATCTGCTAGGACTTCATGTCTTGAAGAATCTACTTAGTGGCGCCTAAGCTAAGCCAACTCCTCAAGTTTGGCCTCGAAGAGGTACTAGTGTAGATGGCCACCCAGGTGTGGTTAGGGGAATGGCATCAAAGGTCTGGCGAGCCTCTCTCTCTAGAAACTGCTCCTGATTAATGCTAAGAAACCTAAAATATTCGGCGATGTACTCATTCAGCACCTCTATCCTCATAGCTGTTCTTGATATCTCTCCATTTGAATTGCAAAGTGAGAATGTTTCTTGTCTCGGTCTGGGTCTCACTCTCACTCTCCTTTCTCCTCCTCTTTTTATAGAGGGAAAATGTGGTAGTTTGCAGTTCATCTTCTTCTCCTCTCTAATGTTGCTCATCTCGTTTCAATGTTGCTCCTCTCTTTTTTGTTCCATACCAGAGAATATCTTCTTTCTCCTCCCATCGTTGTTTACAACATAGGCTAAAAAAATAGGTAGAGAGAGGGAGGGGAGGAGGGGCCGGGCCTTGTATGGGCTTTGTTACCTTATTTAAGTTGCTCATTTTCATTCATGCAAAATGAAATATGAGGGGTTTTTCTTGCACCTTCCCTAAATAAATAAATAAAAAATCAAAAGAATGGTTACGTCAGCAACTACTCCCATATAAAATATGAAAAGAGAAAAATGAATGAAAATATCATATTACGCCGCAGTTGGCACTATGTATGAAAGTAAAAAATTTAGAATCTTGTGAAGCCAATTCACTTCATTTTACATAATCAACGCAATTGACGTAATTGTAAATCCGAAATTACATAACCTATAATATAATTCAACTGCATTAGATTGAAGCCGTTTATACAATCCAAAATCCATATCAATCCTAAGAAAAGTCCAAATCGAATGATTATGAGCACTATCATTTGCGCATTTGATGTACTGTATAGTTTCAACGCCGCAATTAAGTTACGGAAATATCGTAAAATTGACAAATTCTAATGAACAGTTCTTTTATTGAAACCCCGGAAAGATGAGCAGGGGTTGTGTAACACATCACATGGGGTTCTTGTTCATTTCCAACCCACCTTGGTGGAGCAAGACTAATAAAAAAATAAAACAAAGTTCAGCCTGTCACACCTAAAAATCATCAGTGGGGATGACACAACCATCTTTCTGTCCGAAGGACGCAATCTCAAACCACCAAAATCCAACTTCCCAAAAGTCCCCTCATTGCTATCGTTATCATTATCGCTCTCGTACTACTCATCGCTAGCTGAAGAACGTGAAAAGACTGGAAAAAATAAAGGAATGAGCAACCATAGCTCAGTGAATAGTGCGTATTGAGCAGCCACCATGTACTTTGCAAAACCAAACCACAGCTCATTTAACTCAAATTCAAAATATAATATATATACAGACAAAAATATGTTATATTGCTTTCATATAATCACACACACATATATATATTGAAAAATACCCGTTAAATCAATAATATCTTAACAAATATCAATGGTCTAATCAATTGATCAAACTCGTCAATTCACACGCTAATAGTTCATTTCATTGGTTAATCTCATGCCGCACATCAATGGTCTATTCCATTGATCCATCTTATATGGAATCACACATCGATGGTCCATTTATCTACCAATCATTTACTCATTAACAAACCATGGTCACGACACAATACCTGATGACAAAACGATCAAAATTTCTTCTTTGGCAGGGTCTCTACCTATTATTAGCTGGTAGCTCGGCTCACAAGGATATCATATACTAGTATGCACATACCCACAAGCCTCTCACTGGGTTCACAGTGATATTGAGCATCAACACCAATTCACAACCTTCACAATTCACAAAGTCAAACCAAAATATAGGTTGGTCAAATTAAAAATAAGATCTTTCTGCAACTCGACTAATTCACAAAAAATACTTTTCGTAAAGTATTTCTCAAATTATTTTAGAGCTCATTTCTTAAAATAGATAAAAATTTCACATACCTTTTCACAATACATTTCATAAACCAAGTTCACAAATCAACATATATATATATACACACACACACACACATATAACCTTTCGTAACAGCTTTCTAAAAATATTTGACAACCATTCACAAATACCAAATCTTCATAAATGTCCGATCCAAGTTTTATGCAACAAAATTGATTCATTATAACTCATAATATATCAAATCTTTATCATTTTGAAGACATAGTTTACAAATCCAAAGAAGAGATATCACCACTCACTTAGGAAAATCGAAAATCAACCTACGGTGGTTGTTCTAGCCAACGCACTTGTATTCTTATCAATTAATCGAAAAATAATATCAAAATCCGAGTGAATCACTACTCCAATAAACGACTTGACTAATCCATGCTCAACCAACAACGTATCGACTCCTAAGCGCTATGAAGAAGCTTTGTGGTGTAAGTTTGTCTTTCGCCTTCATGCATATTATGCGTAGCACGTAACTCGCACGCAAAACTTTGAAATTTAGTTTCAAACAATTCATATATTAAAATTGAGTTTCGTCAAAATCCCACAGCTTCACAATGCCTTAAACTACTATTTTCACAAAAATCACAGCTCCAAAAACTCCTCAATCGAATCTCGTAGTTCAACTTCCATATAACTCTAATGTTGGGACAAGACTGATTTAATGCAAGTTCCTAGTCCCAAAATTTCTCGTGGAATAAGTGGTGTAGCCAACAAAGCAAAATGTACATACTGTTGAATTTAGATAGCACATGTATTTCATAACACATTTAAGCTTTTGAATACATTTGCAAGAAAGTCAACAATTGAACAAGATAGACCTAGAAAATAGAGGATCAGGAAATCTAGACGAGCTGCACGGGTGTAGACTTCTTCATGTCTAGCAACTTCTTCAAAAACTTTCATACCATCGTCCATTCCAAAACGTGCAAAACAAGGAAAAACCAAAAATGAAAATATCATATCCGCTACGATTTCATGTCTTGAAGAATCTTGCTTAGTGGCGCCTAAGCCAAGTCACCTCCTCAAGCTTGGCTTCGAAGAGGTGTTGGTGTAGATGGGCCATCCAAGCAGTGGTCAGAGGAATGGTATCAAAGGATTGGCAAGCCTCCCTCTCTAGAAACTGCTCCGGATTGATGTCGAGAAACCTAAGGTATTCGGCGATGTGTTGATTTAGCACCTCCATCCTCACAGTTGCTCTTTGATATCTCTCCATTTTGGATTGCAAAGTGAGAATACTTCTTGTCTCGGTCTGGGTCTCACTCTCGCTCTCCTTTCTCCTCCTCCTTTTATAGAGGAAAAATGTGGCAGCTCTGCAATTCATCTTTCACTCCTCTCTAACATTGCTCATCTCGTTTCCACTTCAATGTTACTCCTCTATTTTTTATTTCATACTTTGTGCCGTGCAGAAAAGGGCTTCTCTCTCCTCCCATGGTTGTCTACAACATAGGTTAAGAAAATAAGTAGAGGGAAGGGGAGGGGAGGAGGGGTCGGGTCTTGTATGATCTTTGTTACTAACTTAATTGCTCATTTTCATTCATGCAAAATGAAATGGGGGGCTTCTCTTGCACCTTCCCTAGATTAAAAATAATTAAAAGAATGATTATATTAGCAACCACACCTATATAAAATATAAAAAGAGAAAAATGAATGAAAATATCAATCGCCATTAATTACGTCGCACTTAGCACTTTGTATGAAAGTAAAAAATTTAGAATTTCATGAAGCTAATTCACTTCATTTTACACAATCAACGCAATTGACATAACTGTAAATCCAAAATTACATAACCTATAATATAATTCGACTGCATTAGATTGAATCCGTTTATACAATCCAAAATTTATATCAATTCTAAGGAAAGCCCGCATTGAATGATTATGAGCACTATCATTTGCATATTTGATGTTATGTATAATTTCAACAGCATAATTGAGTTACGGAACTATCATAAAATTGATAAATTCTAACGGGCTGCTATTTTATTGAAACCCCGGAAAAGTAAAAATAGCAAAAAAATAAAATGGAAGATGAGCAGGGGTGCGTAAAATAGCACATGGGGTTCTCATTCATTTCCAACCCATCCTAATAGAGTAAGACTAGTAAAAAAATAAAACAAAGTTCAGCCTATCACACCCCAAAACCATTAAGAATGAGGATGTCATGGCTATCCTTCCACCCGAAGACCGCAGTCTCAAACCATCAAAATCCAACTCCCCAAAAGTCTCCTCGTTGCTATCGCTATCATTTTCGTACTACTTATCACTAGCTGAAGAACTTGAAAAGATTGGAAAATAAAGTGGTGAGTTATCACAGCTCAATGAGTAGTACGTATATCTTCTAAGTAGATCAAACATCCACCATATGCTTTACAAAACCAAACCACAACTCATTTAATCCAAATCCAAAATGTGATATACATATTAGATAAAAATAGGTTATATTGTTTTCACATAACCATATACATATTAAAAACACATGTTAAATCAATAATATTATAACAAATATCAATGGTCTAATCCATTGATCAAACTCATCAATTCACACGCCAATAGTCATTTCTATTGATAAATCTCATGCTGCACATCAATGGTCTATTCCATTGATCCATCTCATATGGAATCATATATTGATGGTCCATCTATCAATCAATCATTTGCTCAATATCAAACCATGGTTACGACACAACGTCTAGTGATAAGACGGTCAAAATTCTTTCCTTAGCAAGGTCTCCACCTATTATTAACCGGTGGCTCGGCCCACAAGAATATCCTAAACTAATATGCACTTACCTACAAGTTTCTCACTAGGCTCATAGCGATATTAAACATCAATACCAATCCACAACAACCTTCACATTTACAAAGCTAAATCAAACTATAGGTTACACAAATCAAAATATATGATCTTTTTGCAACGTAGCTCGTTCACTAGAAATACTTTTCGTAAAGTATTTCTCAAATCATTTTATAACTCGTTTCTTAAATTGGAACAAATTTCACATATTTTTTCACAACACATTTCATAAATCAAGTTCACAAATCAACATATATATATAGACACACACACACATAACGTTTCGTAATGACTTTTCAAAAATATTTGACAACCATTCACAAATACCAAATAGCAGTAAATGCCTGATCCAAGTCTCATGCAACAAAAATGTTCTTTATAACTTATAATATATTAAATCTTTATCATTTTGAATATATGAGTTTACAAATTTAAAGAAGAGATAGCACCACTCACTTGGGAAAATCGAAAATTAGCCTACAATGGTTGCTCGAGCCAACGCACTTGTATTCCTATCAATTAATCAAAAAACGATATCAAATCCGAGTGAATTACTAGTCCAAAAAACGACTCGACTAATCCACGTTCAATCGACAACGTATCGACCCCTAAGTGCTACGAAGAAGCTCTTTTGTGGTGTAATTTTGTGTTTCGCGTTCATGCGTATTATTCGTTACACGTAACTTGCATGTAAAACTTTGAAATTTCATTCCAAACAAACCATACATCAAAATCGAGTTTCGTCAAACCTCATATCTCCACAACGCCTTAGATACCATTTTCGTAAAATCACAACTCCTAAAACTCCTCAATCGAATCTCGTAGTTCTACTTCTATATAACTCTAATGTTGGGACAAGATTAATTTGATATAGGTTCCTAATCCTAAAGTTTCTCATAGAACAACTAGTGCAGCTAACAAAGCAAAAGGCACATACTATTGAATCTCGATAGCACATAAATTTCATAACACATTTCAGCTTTCGAATACATTTGCAACAAAGTCAATAATAGAACACAATAGACCCGGAAAAAGAAAAACCACTTCTAGTCACCTATAAACTCCATGTCCTCTCCTTGGAGTCATCCAGAATAGCCATGGGTCCTAAGCCGAGTAACAATGTCTTACCTCCTCAAGCCTGGCTAGTGCAGCTGAGCCATCCAAGCGGTGGTAAGAGAAACAGCGACAAAGGGCTCTCGAGCCACCCTCTCCAAAAACTGACCTGGATCAATGCCGAGAAACCGAAGGTACTCAGCAATGTGCTAATCCATTACCTCTATTCTCACCACAGCTCTTTGGTCTCTCTCCATTATAAAATGCAAAAAAGAGAGAATGCTTCTTATCAGAGTCTTGGTTTCACTCCCGCTCTAATTTCTCCTCCTTTTATAGAAGGAAAAGTTGGCAACTCTGCAACAGGGTTCGTCCTCCTCTCCTCTCCAGTGTTAATGAAGAGTAAGTGGGACAATTTAAAGAAAGAATGGAAAAGATGGAAGCAATTGGTTCAAAAGGAAACAAGACTAGAGTGGGATCCAATGAAGAAAACTATTGACGCGAGTGATGAATGGTGGGAGAGAAAAATTGGTGTTTGTCTATTCTTTTGTTACTTCGTTTTTTTTTTGGTAAGTTCATATTTTATAACACAACTCCTCAAAATATTTTATTACAACAAGTCAATCTTAAGTTTAAAGTCTTTCAAACCAAAGGCATACATTCGGATGTTTAAGTTTTGTTGGATCAAATGTTACAGGGTACAGTTGCTATTGGAAGTATTATTTGGAATCTTGCACAAGGTTTATGCAATAATGAGAATGTTCATGCCACACAAGCATATATTGATGGTTGTGTAGGATCTACTGATGATTTTTTAGAGCATGATGTAGGTGAAACGAATACCTAACTAAGTCAAAGTAAGAGTCATAAAAGAGCGATAGAAAGTTCAACGAAGCAAACTGGAGGAAAGAAAGGAAAAAAATTGATCGAACCTAATAAGTTAGCATTGCAAATCGACAGACTTTGTTCACCTGTTAAAAGTAGGAGTAATGCAACGTCGGTTGCAAGAGAGTTTAATCCTTACAAATAATTTGTGCAAACATTGAAAGCCATACTTGAGATCAAGCAAGACAGAAAGTTGTTCTTCTTTGCACTCTCACATTTTTTTTTTAAAAAGAAAGATAACAGACATATTTTTATGAACTTGGATAAAAATGAAGAAAAAGGTCGAGTGGCTGAAGTATAAGTTGGAAAAGCATAATAATCATCGCTAGGATGTTAGTTACTTGTTTGAGCTCTTTCATAATAATCTATATTGTAATGTGAGACTTATTTTGGATTGGTGATTTACACTACTTGTGAACTCTTTTCCTAATTATGTTTTAATGTGAGACCCGTGTTTTTTTATTTTGTGTTCTTTTGATTGGGTGGAGTTTGCGTATATATTATGGATGATAAATGTTCCATTGATAGATGATTATTCGTCACTTTTGTTATTGTTTTGTTACTTTAAACAGATATGGATGATTCTCCTAAAAGAGAAAATCATGAAAAAGAAAACGAAGAATATTGGCAACTTATGGGAATTACTCAAGCGGCAATTGCTTATCAGACAACATACAGTAAAAAAAAAAACTTGTAAGACATAATCATACACAGGAAATGCATGATTAGGAGAGTTGATGGGCTAAGATGCTAATCCGATAAGGTATTATCGAATGTTTAGAATGGATAAGATTGTATTTAATAATTTAATGCATTATTTAGTAACAGGTCTTCAAGGAACTAGGAATGTTGATGTTACAGAAATGTTCGAAATATTTCTTCATATTATGGACATGGTATAGGTAATAGATTATCATAAGAGTGCTTTCAACGCTCTGGTGAAACCATAAGCAAGTATTTTAGCTTAGTATTAGATAAAGTATGTGAAATGGGAAAAGATTTGATCCAACCAGCTAATTGGCAATTTAGGGATGTTCTAGAGAAGATCAAGAATAATTGAAGATTTTATCTTTATTTTAAGGTATGTTTTGATTATACAGTAGGAAGAAAGAACTAAATGCAAATTTTAATTATATAATAATATTTGATTTTTTGTTTTAGGATTGCATTGGAGTTATTGATGACACATATATCCCAGCGGTGATACCTACAAAAGGTCATATTCATTTTGTTGGTCAAAAAGGTATATCAACTCAAAATATCTTAGCGGTGTGTAATTTTAATATGAAATTCATTTATGTTTGGGCTGGTTGGGAGGGATAAGCCCATGACACTCGTATTTTCTATGAAACCCTAGGGAGACGTGATGTGCAATTTCCTTATCCTCCTTTAGGTACGTTAATTAATGGTTTTTGTACATTAATAGTTATAAATATGACCTATGTTGATTAAATTTACATTATATTCGTGTAGGTAAATATTATTTAGTAAAAGTCGGATATCCAAATCCGACTGGTTATTTGGGACCATACAAAGAAATTAGATATCACTTGCCAGAATTTCAACAAGGTTCTACCCCTACAGGTTATCAAGAGGTACTTAATCGTGATCATTCCTCACTACGATTAGAAATCGAGCGAGCCTTTGGTGTATTGAAGAAGAAGTAGAAGATTCTAAAGTATATGCCAAGTTTTCCGTTTGAAAAACAAGTAAAAATTGTTATAACAGCAATGACTTTGCATAATTTTATACAACGAAATGCCATCAAGGATAGACATTTTGCAAGGGTAGATTTGGGTCTTAATTATGGATATTTAGTTGATCTTGATAATACAAATGAGAGGCCTAGTATTTCAAATGATAATTTATTTTCTGACATGGCGCATTTACATGATCGAATATCAATGAGTTTAGTAAATATTTAAGGATGTTTGTAATTTTCAATGAAAACCTATTTTTTTCTTCGATGTATATGTAACCAAGTCTATTATAATAAAATTACTCTTTTTTAATTGAGAAAAAGTTCATTTTGATGTATTTTTTACTTATGAATTTGTTAATATATGTATTTTACATTACATCTCGGTGCGAAAATATAAAAAGGTCATTGTTTTTATTTTCATTTTAAAAAACATAAAAATTAGAAAACCTTAAATTGGTCACACCAAAGCACTTCCCAAATACGTGTTTACCAAACAGCATTTCCATAAAGTTGCTTTCCAAGGCACATTTCAATTATAGTTTACCAAATAGTCTTTGCATTTTATCAAAGTCCTTTAAACGAAAGACATTTGCATTTCCTTAAAGGCTTTTTTCCAAAAGCCTTTCCAAATGCATTCTAAGAAATAAGGGGAAAGAGAGAGGGGGAGGGGAGGAGGGCCGGGTCTTGCATGGGCTTTCTTATCTCGACTTAAGTTGTCCAATTTCATTTGTCTAAAATAAAGGCTTCCTCTCGCACCATCACACTTCAATTATAGTTTACTAAACAGTCTTTGCATTTCATCAAAGTTCTTCAAACAAAAGGCCTTTATATTTCCTTAAAGGCATTTCCCAAAAGCCTTTCTAAACGCACCCTAAGAAAATAAGGGGGAGAAAGAGAAGGGGAGCGGAGGAGGGCCGGGTCTTGCATGGGCTTTCTTATCTGACTTAAGTTGTCCAATTTCATTCGTTTAAAATGAAGGCTTCCTCTCGCACCGTCACATTTCAATTATAGTTTACTAAACAATCTTTGCATTTCATCAAAGTCCTTTAAACGAAAGGCATTTGCATTTCCTTAAAGGCTTTTCCCAAAAGCCTTTCCAAATGCATCATAAGAAATAAGGGGAGAGAGAGGAGGAAGGAGGAGGGCCGGGCCTTGCATGGGCTTTCTTATCTGACTTAAGTTGTCCAATTTCATTGGTTTAAAATGAAGGCTTCCTCTCGCACCGTCACATTTCAATTATAGTTTACTAAACAATCTTTGCATTTCATCAAAGTCCTTTAAACGAAAAGTCTTTGCATTTCCTTAAAGGTTTTTCCCAAAAGCCTTTCCAAATGCACCCAAAGAAATAGTTGGAGAGAGAGAGGGGGAGGGGAGGAGGGCTGGGCCTTGCATGGGCTTTCTTATCTAACTTAAGTTGTCCAATTTCATTTGTCTAAAATGAAGGCTTCCTCTCGCACCATCACATTTCAATTATAGTTTACCAAATAATCTTTACATTTCATCAAAGTCCTTTAAACGAAAGGCCTTTACATTTCCTTAAAGGCTTTTTCCAAAAGTCTTTCCAAATGCACCTTAAGAAATAAGGAGAGAGGGAGAGAAGGGGAGGGGAGGAGAGCCGGGTCTTACATGGGCTTTCTTATCTGACTTAAGTTGTCCAATTTCATTTATCTAAAATGAAGGCTTCCTCTCGCACCGTCCCGAGATGAAAAAAAATAAAAATAAAAGAATGATTATGTTAACAACCACGGCCATAAAAAAATTAAAAGAGAAAATTGAATAAAAATATCAATCGTCATTAATTATGTCGTTATTGGAATGATGTATAAAAGTAAAAAAAATTAGGATTTCTTAAATGTGGGTTCTTCTTGCACAATCTCCAAATTGAAAATTTAGGGAATGTTATGTTAGCAACCACACTCATATAAAAAATAAATGAAAACAAGAAAATCAACCGTTATTAATTACGTAGTGGTTGGCACGATGTACAAAAATAAAAAATTTAAGATTTCATGAAGTCAATTCACTTATTTTACACAATTAACGCAATCAAAATAACCGTCAATCCGAAATTACTTTGTCTAGAATATAATTAGTTGCATTAGATCGAACTAGTTTATTTATTGAGGAGTTCAAGGATCTTCTTGCCCAATTTTACATACATGACATGCACGAGATCGAGCTTAGGGGTCATTGCTCTTTATTAGATCTCCTTCGCAATTTCAAAAAAAGAAAAGAAAAAAAAGGATGATTGCTCTATCTAGGAGTTTTGGGCCAGAATTCAAAAAATTAATAACGATATATATATACATAGTGGCCCTTGAATTCCCCATGATAAGAAATTCAACTCGAATTAGATATATAATAGCCTTTTTGAATCCTTTAATTTGCTCGGTTTTGGGAATAAAATCATCATCCATGTTGCTTGACGATGTGAGTTGTTATATCTCGATTCGAATTAAATATCTTATTTAGATAATTCAGGCGTAATGTCATACATAAAATATTATCGTATCATCTAGGGTACAAGATCGAACATTTTAACAAATTATACAATCAAGGGACAATAATCCTTGCGTGATTCATCATTGTGAATAAAACTCCCTATGACCGAAATCTAGCTTCTTGGAGGCGCCATTTGTTCTAGCACTACTATACTATTATTTTAGCCGCTGCTAGGTTTATATATAAAAAAAGAAAAAAAAATCTTTGTTATTTTTGTATCGCGGTTTTCCAGGACACGATGTCCAGGAGTAGGCACGAAAATTTATACAAGACATTTGCATGCGAATCATTATCAACCGGCCTGCGACGTACAAGGTCACTATCGTTTGATGGATGAAATTGGGGGGATTTTGAATCCTAATTCATATTTTACTTCGTATTGAAAAAGCTAAAAATTCATGTGGAGCAGTAGGTAAAAAAAAAAGGTCGTAAAATTAGATTACTGTCGCAACCGAGTGTGAATGTACTTAATACTATATATTAGTGTACATCTAAACGACGCTCACTTTGATGAGATAATTTTCATATGAGCGCTTCTTTTGATATCAGAAATTTTCGATGGATTACCTAAGCTTAAAATGGTTACAACACAACAATTGTTGTAAAATATTGCGTTGCAAATATATATAATAGAGAGAATAGAGAGATTGAGTAGAGAAAATCAGACACTAGAGATTGTAGAGAAAGTCAGAGGAGAGAATTTTATTTTCAGTATATCACCTATATCTATGACAAAAACTAAGCTCCTATTTATAATAAAACAATGATGCATTTATCATTAATATCAATATATCGAATAATACATGTATTGGATAGGGAGATGAACATTCATTATATATGGAGAAGTACTTAGAATGTATGATACGAATGTACCATAATAAGTACATTAGATAAGATGAATATAATGAATATTTATTAATATTTTTTATTCATTCATGTATTTCATAACACTCCCCCTTGAATATTTATTGTATTCATTATGAATGTGCATCAAATGATATTGCCTCATTAAAATTTTAAGTCGGAAAAACCCAGTGGGACAGAAACCGAATAAAAGGAAAAAAGAGTGCAGAGCACAAATTTTATGATTTCTCCATCTTATAAATGTATTAATTGCCTCGTCAAAAACTTTGAGCCGGAAAAATCCTATGGAAAAAAACCAGACAAAAAGAAAAAAGAGTGCAATGTGTAGTTTATAATATCTTCTCCTCAATTGAGCCATATAGCCACTGTTGGGGCTAGTCAATCTTGCATCTTGTGAAATCGCTGCATACCAATGCCATATACTAATTTCTCAAAAGTTGATGTTGGTAATGATTTGGTAAAAAGATCTACAAGATTATTTATGGATCGAATATGTTTAACATCAATTTGTCGACTTTCTTGGAGTTCATGAGTATAGAAAAATTTCGGCGAGATATGCTTGGTCCTATCACCTTTGATATATCCTCCTCTAACTTGTGCAACACAAGCAGTATTATCTTCATAAATTATAGTGGGAGAATTTGTAACTGATATTAAACAACAAGAATTATGAATATGCGTTATAACATATCTTAACCAAACACATTCTCTTCCAGCTTCATAAAAGCAATAATCTCAGAATTGTTAGAGGATGTAGCTACTAGCGATTGCTTCATAGAACGCCAAGAAAAAACGGTGTCGTCATAACAAAATAAATACCTGGTTTGAGAGGGAGCCTTATCTGGATCAAATCTATATCCAGCATCAGCATATCTAACTAAACCAGAGTTAGTGAAATCCTTGTAATAATATAATCCCAAATCTATGGTTCCTTGAAGAGGTCACTGTAGCAAGTCACTGTAGCGTTACTGTAGCAGTAGGTTAAGGAAATAACTGTTCACTGTCATTGTTCATACTGTGTGAATAATTCCCTACCGGAAGTTTCCGGCGCCTCTATTTGTTTCAGGACCCACGAGCTTGGTCCTTGTTTATGTGTGACCTCTTATTGCCTATAAAAGGCAAGGAGGATGTAATGTGTTGGGCAAAGTCCCTTGAGGTAAAGTGAGTGTTGGTGAAAACTCTCCATGGCTTTCTAAACTTCTTTTATTCTCCAACCTAGTAGGATCCTCTGAGAAATGTAGCTCGGATAGTTAGAAATGTTACCATCCTAGCATCTCTAAGTGTCTCCAAGCTCTGAACTAAAGGATAGAGTGGTTTTCTGCTAAAAGGCTGTCCCTAAAGGGCTTGAACGGGAGTTGTTCGCCCACTGTGGGAAGGCATACCTACAGGAAACTGACTCCGTCCTCCCTAGTTCTACGTATAGATCCATTCTATGGTATCCAAGCTGACACACACACACACACACACACACAAGGGAGGTTTTCATAAAACTACGGATTCTCATCCTCATCTTCATCCTCATTCTCATCCTCATTGGAGCCTTTAACTGAATACACTAGGGACTCTGATTTTGACATGTCCGATTCTACGTCCACTACTAAAACCTTTTGGAGGATCTGTCGTACCTTTCCCAAAAGTAACCTCCAGCACATAAAAAGGAACCTCAGACTCCGGTATGGGCCCCTCTCTCTAGTTATTCAGCTCCTGGCGATACCATGACCTGTACTGATGGAGCGCCTTTTTGGGTAGACCTGCATCAACCCCGACAATGGATTTTACCAACTCATATACCCATCCCCTTAGGTCTCCATGAAGCGGGATGAAACACTTCTGCTCTGTCACTTTCTTTGGCTGACCAAAATGCTCAGGAGGAGCTGCCATCTAAGGACCTGAAATGTTACCCTGTTGACGACGTCTCAGCAAGTTTACCCCCTAAGACCTAATTAGGAAGAAAATACGCCCTAAGGGATGCCTAAGCACAACCATAAGTCAGAGGACTTACCTTGGTCTTAATCCATTCCTACAAGTTAGCATAATTCAATCATTTCAATCATTCATTACAACGAATCAATTCATCCAATCAGATCGAACCATTGATCAATCGACTCAGTCAATTCCATGTCATCAAGACCATCTCTCGGTCCACTCATTCAATACTATCTATCTAGTTCGATTATATCAGAACTGCTCACCCTAAGCTGGAGATAGATAATATAGTTCGCCCAAAGCTGATAATAGAGTATACCGCTCACCCAAAGCTGATATATCCAAGGCTCGCAAGCGGATATAGTATACTCACAATGCTCACCCAAAGTGATATATTAAAGTCCGTAGACTGATATAGTATACCGGTATACTTCTCACCCAAAACTGATATATCCAAGCCCGTAGGCTGATATAGTATACTTGTTCTCACCAACTAAGAATGCCACCATTTTTATCATTCCCGATAAAAATACTCATGTATGGGTACACGGTCGGCCTTAACCAAAATACAATTTTCTCCCACTTGAAAATCTCACTATTTATTATAGTGCATAAAAAATATTTTTGGCGCCGTAAACCGATGCTCGGTGATTTTCTAATTAAATACCGAAATTATTAAATTTTGGAATAATTACCCAAAATTGCAAACCACACTCAATTTGCACAAAATAGCAGTCAATTAAATAAATCAATCACACCATTGCAATCAGTATAAAATTCCGATCATCGGCTATCCCAATCTAATTTTCGAAAAATAATAGTTAATTAAATAATTTCGAAAATTAATTAATAAATACCCAAAAATGCAACTTAGGCCGGAAAAGCCTAATTAAATACCGAAACGGGCCCGGAAAATATTTGAACTTGTTTAAATAATTACTAGAGCTTATCTAGTTGCTAATTGCATTAAACTAACCACCTAACATGCAATAATGATAAATTAATTAACTAATCTATTCTAACTATCCACATAATCTATACTTAACTTAAACTAAGCAACCCTTAAGCATAATTAACTTACTAAGCAGGGATTAGTGAGTTAAACTCACTTGATTAATGATCCGCTCGGACCACAACAACGGGGACGAGGAGAGGATCGACAAACACCAAAGTGGGTGCGCCTTTCGAGGTCCGGAAGGCCACCAAAACGGGCCAAACAGTGTTGGAAATACCCACGGCTCCGGTTTCTGTTCGGTGGCTGAAAGAGCTGCTCCGGTGGTCGGTTGAGCTGGAAACGGCGAGCAAGGACCGGTGGTGGTTGTAGCAGGTTTAGCGGAGCTCAGTGGGCGACCAGGCAGCTCAGGCGACAGTGAGGCGAGCTCGGATAGCTCTGGGGACGTCCTGAGGTCACGGCGGAGGCGGGACGGCGGCCAGGGACGCGCGGGTCTGGCGCGTGAGTGGGCGAACGGCGAATGAGCTTCGGGGGTGCGACGGTGGCGTGTTGGCGGTTCGACGGGTTGGGAGGCTTGACTGCTCGATTTTTTGGGTTGCTAGAAGCTTCGGGGGCTGAAATGGAGGGGAGGGGTCAACGGTGAGGAGGAAGGAGAAGGAGGGGGACCGGTTTGCTTTGAGGGGGGCCACCTTGGTCCATCTCCATCTTCTTGTCCCCTAGGTGAGGCCCACCATTCCCAGCTGGATTCCTCAGCCCAAAAGCAGCCACAAAACTTGTCTAGGAAGTTTTAAAGATGGTCCAAAGGTTGAGTCCATGGGAGAGCTACGAATTCTAATGGTTTTCCCTTAATTGGGACTTCAATTCCTTTTGAATCAACTCAAATTGGCTCCCATAAATTCCATTAGTGAATCAATGGTCAAATTAGTATTTTTCCTCGCCAATAGAACCTACTTGCATCCAAATTTCGCGATAAAAAACGGTCCTCTGAATATTCCAGTCAAAAACGGCCCCATGTTGACTTTTCACCAAAAAAATTAGTTTGCAAAAAAATCTTTGGAGGCTGAATCGACATTCCTAAAATGACTCGTGACATGACAGAACTTTCAATTTCTAAAATCGGATTCAAATTCGCGGTTAATTTCAATCTGACGTGATTTTAGCGTGACCTAAGCTACTGGGTTTCAGAAATTTTTAGTGCAAATGACCCGTGGTCGATTTTCTTCGAGCAATAATGAACCTTTTCGACACATTGGTGACTCTCGGTTGTCGTGAAAATCTTGAAGTTTCAAATACAGACATAGGATACCAAAACAACAAAAAAATCAGTCTAGTGCCGATTGACGAGAAATTTTCAATTTGGTGGAATTACCCACGTTTAACCACATATCTCAATCGAACCGACCTATCTTTGATTTCGAATCGATCTTTACTATGCCGAAATGATCTCTGCAAATGAGCACGGTCGAGTAGTCGATTCCTAGTCGAATTCTCAAGTCTATTGCGTTAAAATTCCCTAATGACTTCCCCATATAGTCTAGTTATCTCATGAGTGATTAGCTCTGAGAATAGCACTATAGGTGCGTCGATGGAAGGCCCGAATTATTCAATGGAAAACAGAATTGAAAATTCAGAACGTCACAACATCCTTTGTTTGGAATAAGTTGTCGTTGCTTCTCACATGCCTCAAGGTATGAGTTCTCAGTCCGATGTTTTGTAGGATAGTTTGCTGATAGATTTGCGGCACGATGGCGGCGCTGCAGTTGATTTGGAATGGGAAATATCGGGAGAAACTTCTGTGGCTTTTCGTTGTTGTAATCTTGAAAATCAATAAATTAGTGAAAGTAGACCACATATTATAGAGAGGAATTGAAAACAAAGTTGCTAGATTAATACAAATATAGCATGATGTTGACCATTGGCAATTTGGCGACATATTGAAGTTGAGGAACTTTGTTGAAGTGGCTTCGCTAGCTCTAGTGTTTTTGTAGAAATTAAATCACCACGCACGTCATTTTCATAACATAAATCGATCTAGACATTTTGGGATGGAATTCGTGAACTTATTCTTTAATTGCATGTGAAAGATATGCGCTATATGATAAGACTTTATATTGCGGCCCTCGGTCCATCAGTTTGTAAACTAATCAAGATCTATCATGCCATGTGTGTATGTTACATTTCGTGCAATATTGGCTTCAAGGAGCTACAAAGGGACACTGATTGCAAATAAGTATCTCTCTATACGGTGAATTATTGTGATAAAACATAAAAAAAACATATGTATTGTTATCCACAGACCGGCGCCCACAGCCCACCGCCGACAATGCCATCAGTACGTCGGTAGCTTGCCGTCACCAACTGACGCATGACCGCCGGCTGCTGCCGGACGATCGACAACCGTTGTTGCCGACCGTTGCAGACCGCCGCCCCAGCTCACCGGCCACCACCCCCTCCCACAGCCGGTGGGTTGTGGGCGGCAATCCTGCGGCGGCGGTCGGCGGCGACAGTCAGCGGTTGTGCGGCAGTCATGTAGTGGTCGTGCGGCAGTTGTGCGGCGGTGGGCCGCGGTCAATGGTCCGTGAGGAAGAAGAAAAACAAATAAATACAGAAATTTATAAATTTTTACCAAACATATTTCAATTCTTTTTCTATTCCAATAATAAAAATTTTGTATAATTACCAAACACCTTATTTTACTCAGAAATTGTTCACATAGTAGAAATAAAAAAAAAATATTTCTAAAAAGAAATAGTTCCCCGGAATACAAACGTTGCCATGCGCACCCTTAAAGGATCAGAAAAGTAGACAACCTGCAAAAACTTCATGTTTAGCAAACGAGGAAACGAGAGAACAGTATGAACCACAAAATTAGAGTATCAGAAAAGTAGGCAACCCGCAAAAACTACTAAACTACTTCATGTTCAGCAAACGAGGAAATGAGAGAACAGGATGAACCAGAAACTTAGAGGATTAGAAAAGTAGACAACCCGCAAAAACTACTTCATGTTTAGCAAACGAGGAAACAATAGAACATGATGAACCAGAAATTCAGAGGATCAGAAAAGTAGACAAACCACAAAAACTACTTCATGTTCAGCAATCGAGGAAACGATAGAACAGGATGAACCATAAACTTAGGGCTTACATGGTAATGTTTTTATTTCTCCCGATTTATGTTCTTTTGTTCCCCGGAACAAAAAAAGAACATAAATCTGTTTGGTAACGCCAACTTATTTTTTTAATCCTCGGAATAGAAAAGTGGCTGGGGAATAGATTTGGAACAGAAACAAGAAACAAAAAAGTAGCTTCTTGTTTTCGAGAACAATTTTTAGAAATAAGTTTTTTTTTCTTTTCAATTACTCTTTTGTTCTTCTTCCTTGTTGCGGCCACCGCCGGTCTCTTGCCAACCGTCGGCCACCACTGCAGGATCGTCGCCCATAGCTCACCGGCCACCACACCCTCCCGCAACCGGTGGGCTGTGGGCGGCAATCCTGCAGCGGCAGTCGGCGGTGACGGTCGGCGATCGTGCGGCCGTCGTGTAGTGGTAGTGCAGCAGTCGTGCAGCGGTTGTGCGGCGGCGGGCGGCGATCGATGGTCCGTGAGGAAGAAGAAAAAACAAATAAATACAAAAATTTATAAATTTTTACCAAACGCATTTCTATTCTTTTTCTATTCCAATAATAGAAATTTTGTATAATTACCAAACACCTTATTTTAATCAGAAATTGTTCCCATAGTAGAAATAGAAAAAAACTATTTCTGAAAAGAAATAGTTCCCCGGAATAGAAACGCTGCCATGCGCACCCTTAGAGGATCAAAAAACGTAGAGAACTCGCAAAAACTACTTTTACGTTCAACAAACGAGGAAACGATCATTGATGTGTACCAAAAAAGACTCCAACTTTGCTACTGCGACTAGCCGCTTCTTCAAAAACTTGCTTTAAGCTGCTACTCCCGGACACTCCATGTCCTCTCCTTGGAGTCTTCCTGAGCAGCCATGGGTCTTAAGCTGGGGTACCACGCCTTACCTCCTCGATCCTGGCCTCGAATAGGCGGTGTTGGAGATGAGCCACCCAAGCGGTGATAAGAGGAACGGCGTCAAAGGGCTCCTAAGCCGCCCTCTCCAAAAGCAAACAAGGATCAATGCCTAGAAACTGGAGGTACTCAGCAATAAGCTGATTGAGAACCTCCATTCTCATCGCAGCTCTCGCGTCTCTTGCCATTTTGGAATGCAAAAAACAGAGAATGCTTCTTACCAGAGTCTTGGTTTCACTCCTGCTCTCATTTCTCCTCCTTTTATAGAAGGAAAAGGAGGCAGCTCTCCAGCAGGGTTCGTCCTCCTCTCATCTCCGGCGATGCTCTGCGATAGGATCATCATCTTGCTCACTCTCCTGACGCTACTCGCTGCTGTGCAGACGAGGCCTTCTCTCATCTCCCGTTGCTATCTACAGGCTACGAAATAGGGGGGAGAGAGAGGGGGAGGCGAGGAAGGCCGGGCCTTGCCGTGGGCTTTCTTATTTGACTGGAGTTGTCCATTTTCATTCGTGTAAAACGGCTTCCTCTTGCACCCAGAGATGGAAAAAGAAAATTAAAAGAAGGATTATGTTAACAACCACGGCCGTAAAAAAATTAAAAGAGTAAAATGAATGAAAATATCGATCGTCATTAATTATGCCGCGGTTGGAACGATGTGTAAAAGTAAAAAAATTTAGGATTTCTTAAACATGGGTTCCTCTTGCACAGTCTCCAAATTTAAAAAATAAAAAATTAAGGGAATGGTTGGCGACTGGCGGCGATGGTCGGCGGTCGTGCGGCCGTCGTGCAGCGGTAGTGCGGCAGTCGTGCCGCGGTCGCGCCACGGCGGGCGGCGATCGATGGTCCGTGAGGAAGAAGAAAAAATAAATAAATACAAAAATTTATAAATTTTTACCAAACGCATTTCTATTCTTTTTCTATTCCAATAATAGAAATTTTGTGTAATTACCAAACACCTTATTTTAATCAGAAATTGTTCCCATAGTAGAAATAGAAAAAAACTATTTCTGAAAAGAAATAGTTCCCCGGAATAGAAACGTTGCCATGCGCACCCTTAGAGGATCAAAAAACGTAGAGAACCCGCAAAAACTACTTTACGTTCAACAAACGAGGAAACGATCATTGATGTGTACCAAAAAAGACTCCAACTTTGCTACTGCGACTAGCCGCTTCTTCAAAAACTTGCTCTAAGCTGCTACTCCCGGACACTCCATGTCCTCTCCTTGGAGTCTTCCTGAGCAGCCATGGGTCCTAAGCTGGGGTACCACGCCTTACCTCCTCGATCCTGACCTCGAATAGGCGGTGTTGGAGATGAGCCACCCAGGCGGTGATAAGAGGAACGGCGTCAAAGGGCTCCTAAGCCACCCTCTCCAAAAGCAGACAAGGATCAATGCCTAGAAACTGGAGGTACTCAGCAATAAGCTGATTGAGAACCTCCATTCTCACCGCAGCTCTCACGTCTCTTGCCATTTTGGAATGCAAAAAACAGAGAATGCTTCTTACTAGAGTCTTGGTTTCACTCCTGCTCTCATTTCTCCTCCTTTTATAGAAGGAAAAGGAGGCAGCTCTGCAGCAGGGTTCGTCCTCCTCTCATTTCCGGCGATGCTCTGCGACAGGATCATCATCTTGCTCACTCTCCCAACGCTGCTCGCTGCTGTGCAGACGAGGCCTTCTCTCATCTCCCGTCGCTATCTACAGGCTACGAAATAGGGGGGGAGAGAGAGGGGGAGGCGAGGAAGGCCGGGCCTTGCCATGGGCTTTCTTATCTGACTGGAGTTGTCCATTTTCATTCGTGTAAAACGGCTTCCTCTTGCACCTAGAGATGGAAAAAGAAAATTAAAAGAAGGATTATGTTAACAACCACGGCCATAAAAAAATTAAAAGAGTAAAATGAATGAAAATATCGATCGTCATTAATTATGCCGCGGTTGGAACGATGTGTAAAAGTAAAAAAATTTAGGATTTCTTAAATATGGGTTCCTCTTGCGCAGTCTCCAAATTTAAAAAATAAAAAATTAAGGGAATGGTTGGCGGCCGGCGGCGATGGTCGGCGGTCGTGCGGCCGTCGTGCAACGGTAGTGCGGTAGTCGTGCGGCGGTCGTGCAGTGGCAGGCGGTGATCGATGGTCCATGAGGAAGAAGAAAAAATAAATAAATACAAAAATTTATAAATTTTACCGAACGCATTTCTATTCTTTTTCTATTCCAATAATAGAAATTTTGTATAATTACCAAACACCTTATTTTACTCAAAAATTGTTCCCATAGTAGAAATAGAAAAAAAAACTATTTGTGAAAAGAAATAGTTCCCCGGAATGGAAACGTTGTCATGCGCACCCTTAGAGGATCAAAAAGTAGAGAACCCGCAAAAACTACTTCATGTTCAGCAAATGAGGAAACGATCATTGATATGTACCAAAAAAGACTCCAACTTTGCTACTGCGACTAGCCGCTTCTTCAAAAACTTGCTCTAAGTTGCTACTCCTGGACACTCCAGGTCCTCTCCTTGGAGTCCTCTGAAGCAGCCATGGGTCCTAAGCTGGGGTACCACGTCTTACCTACTCGATCCTGGCCTTGAATAGGCGGTGGTGGAGATGAGCCACCCAGGCGGTGGTAAGAGGAATGGCGTCAAAGGGCTCCTAAGCCGCCCTCTCCAAAAGCTTACAAGGATTAATGCCTAGAAACTGGAGGTACTCAGCAATAAGCTGATTGAGAACCTCCATTCTCACCGCAGCTCTCGTGTCTCTTGCCATTTTGGAATGCAAAAAACAGAGAATGCTTCTTACTAGAGTCTTGGTTTCACTCCCGCTCTCATTTCTCCTCCTTTTATAGAAGGAAAAGGAGGTAGCTCTGTAGCAGGGTTCGTCCTCCTCTCATCTCCGGCGATGCTCTGCGACAGGATCATCATCTTGCTCACTCTCCTGACGCTGCTTGCTGCTGTGCAAACGAGGCCTTCTCTCACCTCCTGTCGCTGTCTATAGGCTACAAAATAGGGGGGAGAGAGAGGGGGAGGCGAGGAGGGCCGGCCTTGCCATGGGCTTTCTTATCTGACTGGAGTTGTCCATTTTCATTCATGTAAAACGGCTTCCTGTTGCACCCAGAGATGGAAAAAGAAAATTAAAAGAAGGATTATGTTAACAACCACGGCCATAAAAATATTAAAAGAGTAAAATGAATAAAAATATTGATCGTCATTAATTATGTCGCAGTTGGAACGATGTGTAAAAGTAAAAAAATTTAGGATTTCGTAAACATGGGTTCCTCTTGCATAGTCTCCAAATTTAAAAAATAAAAAATTAAGGGAATGGTTATGTTAGCAACCACGCCCATATAAAAAAATAAATGAAAACAGAAAAATCAACCGTTGTTAATTACGTCGTGGTCAGCATGATGTACAAAAGTAAAAAATTTAAGATTTTATGAAGTCAATTCACTTATTTTACACAATTAACGCAATCGACATAACCGTAAATCCGAAATTACTTTACCTAGAATATAATTATTCTGCATTAGATCGAACTCGTTTATTTATTGAGGAGTTCAAGGATCTTCTTCTCCGATTTTATGTACATGACATGCACGAGATCGAGCTTAGAGGTCATTGCTCCTTATTAGACTTGCTTCGCAATTTCAAAAGAAAGAAAAAAAAAAGGATGATTGCTCCATCTAGGAGTTTTGGGCCAGAATTCAATAAATGAATAACTATATATATAGTGGCCCTTGAATTCTCCACGATCAGAAATTCAACTCAAATTAGATATATAATAGCCTTTTTGAGTCGTTTAATTTGCTCGGTTTTGGGAATAAAATTATCATCCATGTTGCTTGACGACGTGAGTTGTTATATCCCAATCCGAATTAAATATCTTATTTAGGTAATTCATGCGTAACGTCATATATAAAATATTATCGTATCATTTAGGATACTAGATGGAACATTTTATCAACTTATAAAATCAATGGATGATAATCCCTACGTGATTAATCATTGTGAATAAAACTCGCTGCGACTGGAGTCTGGCTTCTTGGAGGCGCCATGTACTTCTCTTTTTGTCCCAGCACTAGCATACTATTATTTTAGCCGTTGCTAGGTTTATATATAAAAAAAAATCTTTATTATCTTTGTATCGCAATTCTCCAGGACACGTTGTCCAGGAGTTGGCCCGTAAACTTTTACAGGACATTCGCATGTGAATCATTGCCAACCGGCCAGCGACGTACAAGGTCACTATTGTCTAATGGATGAAATTGGGGGGTTTCGAATCCTAATTCATACTTTACTTCGTATTGAAAAAGCTAAAATTTCATGTGGAGCAGTAGGTAAAAAAACCGTCGTAAAATTATATTACTGTCGCAACCGAGTGTGAATGTACTTAATACTATATATCGGTGCACATATAAACGACGCTCACTTTGATGAGATAATTTTCGTACGAACGCTTCTTTTGATATCATAAATTTTCAATAAATTACCTAAGCTTAAAAATGGTTACAACACAACAATCACATTTCCGATTTTATAACCGGAAAGAAATAGAGAGACTTTTTATGGCATACCGAGTAGCGAATTAAATTTTACATATGAATATACAATTTAAATGCGTGCCTGGTATAGGTTACTGAATTCAACGCGGGTCAAGAAACTTCAAACACCAATTGAGCATTTCCGCATATTACGAGAGATTATGGATCACGCCATACATTTGAAGAGTAACGTCTAATTTAAGCTGATATTGATATGTTTGTGAAATCTTTTTTAGGTGGAAGGAAATTTTTTGTTTCCGTTTTATCGGTCGTTCAAATGTGGATTATGAATAATATGAAGAGATATGGAGAGATAATTTCGAGTGGGAATATCCATAAAAATAAAGACTGAGCATAATATTCAAAACTATTATCGCATCTTTCATTCCTTCTCCTTCCTTCTCCTTCTTCATCTTCATCTTTCTCCTCTGCCAGGATCCAGAAGATGGAGTGGGAAGCTTACTATGAAGATTACTTGATGTTCAAGAAGATGTGCACGAGGGATGAAGAACCCGCCAGGGCCACCACCTCGTATCAAGCTGCTGCTATCATCGGCCAAGACGGCAATGTTTGGGCCGAGACCACCAATTTCCCCAAGGTTCGGTCCTCTTCTCATCATCATCTTCTTCCATCTTCCTCTTTTCAATTTCGATCGTTGTGCCGCCTGTGCGATCGAGTCATGCAATTCTCTTGTTGCGGTGGAAGAGTAGTTAGTCACTCCCCACGATAATCTCGGTTCCCAGTTTTGGTTTTGTTTTATAGTGAACATCGCTCTAACTTACAGAGCCCACTCCTGTGAGCCATTTGATCAAACAGGGGAAATGCAACATTTGATCACTTGCGAAATCATGATTGCTCTTCTTTCATTTTATAAAACTTCTTTATTATTGGTTGGGTGCATGTAAGCGATTTGATTAATAAGGAGTAAATACAAATTGGACGGTATTCAGAATCATGGCCCCGGATTTCTCTGTTCTGCAGCTTACGACCGAAGAGAGAATCGCCATCATGCGCGAATTCGATGAACCTGGGATGCTCACTACCATCGGGCTCTACCTTGGCGGCACCAAGTACGTGGTGACCGGAGTCGAACCTGGTGATGTTATTCGGGCATATAAGGTGAATCAGCTTGTTCCCTCACGCCTTTTTGTCATTTTTGCTGGACGCAATATCCACTGCCACACCCATCCAACGGATAGCAGCAACTACTCGCTCGATACTTGAACATACCTCTGATAGGAGAATTGTCCCATTTAGAGAACAAATGAGATCTGGTTTTTAGTGTACACAATGCGAAACAAACACGGATATCTCAGACCAAAAGACCACCTACCGATCCTATTAATGGTCAGGCGGTCAATGCAAGTTGGCCTGGCAGCGCATCATTAGGATGATGGATAACTCCACATGCTGCTTCTGGCACGCCACCCCAGCACATCGTCATCTCCATTCGGAGTCTCCGACAACATAAGATACTCTGCCTCAGACAGGAAAAACAGAGTCATACCCCATTCTTTGAGGATGAGCCTCAAGGGCTTTTGTTTCATTGGCTGTATTGAGACTGCTGCATTTGTCACTGTGCTGAAGCTAGCTCTTCCTCTCCCCTTGCACATCCCGTTTAAGTTTCCTTTTCGGTGCTCTAACCAATGCCGCATACAGTACTCCTATAACCTCACCCTATCTCCTAATTCTTCTTGACAATCTTCTCAATATTCTCGACACACTCTTTGTTGAATAACCATCCTAACGATGATTGTTTCAACTTGAATATGCAACAGCTCTATGACTAGTCGAGCAAAAGAGAAGGGAAATTGTCTAAATGACACTGCGGTTGCTCCTTTGGGTGCATTCTTTTGATAGGTTAGGCAGCAATTGGCATTGGACATAAGTGGCTAAGCTCGTGATTATAGCTTTTACCTTTTAGAAGTATGATAAAATCAGTGCCTGCTTCGACTTTTCTTTGCTTGCTCTGAAAAGCTAGTTTCCTCAACTATTTTGTCTCTAACAGCTTGCGGCACGAGGTGTAAATAATTCTGCACTTTGCAGTTGCTTGTTGGACGCATACTTCTAGTAATCGATAGCTTCACTCCCATCACCTAGTTGTTCTTATTTGATTTCAGTGGCCTCAATATGTGACCATCAAGAAGACAGGTGCGGCCTTGGTCATTGGCATCTATGGCAACTTTGCGACCTCTAGATTGTGCAACGTGATTGTTGAGAGGGTGGGTGACGACTTAATCAAGCGGGGCTATTAGGCACGTCCAATCGCATCATTCCTTCCTGCACGGAATCTTTGCATTCTCTCGATGCAAGGGTATAGATCAGATCGCGATGATCGAAGTTGATGCAGTTTTTCATTGGACAACATGGAAATCTCAAGCGCAAGAAAGTTTGTATGGGCACTGAGTATTCCGTTCGAGGAGAAACAGAATCCTTCTCTCATAATGTTGTGCGCTCTGCAGTCCCTGCTCTTCAGCCTCTTGACCTGTTTTCCTTGTTTACTGTGTTGTTGTTGCTGCACACGGACCGAAATTTATTTTCTGTGGTTTGAGTTCTATATAGATGTCTTTTTATCACTTCAAAATCGATACATTCCCCGTCGCGAGCCTGATTGTGCCCTGGGATTGTTCATGGCGAATGTGGTGAGAAAAATGGAAGTCTTTTCGGCTTCTTAAAGAGCATGGATAGCTTCAACACAAAAGTTGAGGTGCTCTATGTCTTTATGCGTTTGTGGTTGATCCACTAATTACGAGATCTCCGCATACTTTATCCTAGAGAAAGTACTCTTCTCATAATGCACGTATCAAAGATAAAATCTGGCTTTCGTGGATGCAAACTGGCACGGAGTGGGGGAAGGCCTTCCGGTGACGGCCTTCATCATGGTGCTCCTTGCAGTCTGTCTTGATAAGTTCCCAACCCGCACATTGTCAAATGCAATATTTCCGTAAGTTATATTCCAAGCATAACCATCTCGTCCCGGTACAATCTTGATCCGAACTGCACTCTATTCTATTTCCTCTAACTATATTACCTATCCACGTTTTAAACCTCTAATTTCGCCCAAAGAAAGAAAGAGGAATTGAAAATAATGTTAGGATGTGTAACAAATAATTGTAGTGTCGTGATCTAGAGAGGCATCCTTGATGGTGCAGGATCTTTTTGCGGGAATCCTCCATGTGCAGAAAAGGTATCATTAGTTTTAGAACATCGTAAAAAACTTATATGGCATTCTGCATGCTGATATTTGCATTTGGAAAGCTTAGGAATGAGCAAATTCATCAAGGACTGGCGCTTGTTGGGAAGTATTTTATGTTGTTTATGCATATGCTGTCCCGCTGAAGAAATAATAAACACGAGAGTTTTTTGTAACTGGGTTTCAGGTGTTTTTCTTCTATCCTTGTATACTTATCTGGGATAAGGCTTATGGGTTAGCTTGGCGTCATCAGCTCATTGAGAACATCATTTAAGCAAGTAGGGGAAGCCGATAGAGAATTTTATTTTACCGAAGTAACCTTTCTTGCACCTGGTTGATGGGAATGCTCTAGCGATAAGGCGTTTGTGTCCTACTTCCAAACTGTTGCTTACCATATGGTCTCTGTATTTTATGAACTTCATAATCCGTGCATATTGCTTTGCAAGTGCATGCGTGGATGGTTGGCTTGCCGTACGTTATATCATATTTCGATCTTTTTGCGGGAATCGTCCATGTGCAGAAAAGGTATCATTAGTTTTAGAACATCGTGAAAAACTTATATGGCGTGGCTCAGAAAAGTAGACAACCCTTAAAAACACTTCATATTCAGCAAACGAAACGAGGATGAACCAGAAACGGACAGCCCTAAAAAACTACTTCACTACTTCATATTTAGCAAACGAGGATGAACCAGAAACGGATGAGAAAAGTGGACAACCCTAAAAAACTACTGCGACTAGCCGCTTCTTCACTACTCCCGGACATTCCATGTCCTCTCCTTGGAGTCCTCCGGAACTGCCATGCCTCCTAAGCTCGGGGACGAGGCATTAGCGGACTTACCTCCTCGCGCCTGGCCTCGAAGAGGTGCTGGTGGAGAAGAGCCACCCAGGCGGTGGTAAGAGGGACGGCATCTATGGGCTCCCAAGCCGCCCTCTCCAAGAACTGAGCAGGATCGATGCCTAGAAAGCGGAGATACTCAGCAATATACTGATTCAGAACCTCCATTCTCACCGCAGCTCTATCGTCTCTCGCCATTCTGGACTGAAAAAACAGATAATGCTTCTGGTTGCTCTCATTTCTCCTCCTTTTATAGAAGGAAAGGGAGGCAGCTCTGCAGCAGGTTCGTCCTCCGCTCCTCTCCGGCGATGCTCTGCCACAGGGTCATGCAACAGGATCATGCGACAGGATGATCATCTCGCTCGCTCGCTCTCCCGACGCTGCTCGCTGCAGAGGAGGCCTTCTCTCCCCTCCCGTCGCTGTCTACAGGCTACGAAATAGGGGGAGAGAGGGGGAGGCGAGGAGGGCCGGGCCTTGCTTATCCCATTTTCATTCGTGTAAATCGGCTGGAAAAAGAAAATTAAGAGAAAGGATTATGTTAACAACCACGGCCATAAAAAAAAAAAAAGAGAAAAAAGAGAAAATATCGATCCTCATTAATTATGTTGCGGTTGGAACGATGTGTAAAAGTTTTAAAAAAAAAATTAGGATTTCTTAAACATGGGTTCCTCTTGCACAGTCTCCAAATTTAAAAAATAAAAAATAAAGAAATTAAGGGAATGGTTATGTTAGCAACCATGCCCATATAACAAAATAAATGAAAATAGAAAACTCAACCGTTGTTAATTACGTCGTACAAAAGTAAAAAATTTAAGATTTTATGAAGTCAATTCACTTATTTTACACAATTAACGCAATCGACATAAACGTAAATCCGAAATTACTTTGCCTAGAATATAATTGGACTACATTAGATCGAACTCGTTTATTTATTGAGGAGTTCAAGGATCTTCTTGTCCGATTTTACGTACAATACATGCACGAGATCGAGCTTAGGGGTCATTGCTCCTTATTAGACCTACTTCGCAATTTCAAAAAAAGAAAAAAAAAAGGATGATTGCTCTATCTATGAGTTTTGGGCCAGAATTCAATAAATTAATAACGATATATATATATATATATATATATATATATATATATAGACACACATAGTGGCCCTTGAATTCTCCACGATCAGAAATTCAACTCAAATTAGATATATAATAGCCTTTTCGAATCGTTTAATTTGCTCGGTTTTGGGAATAAAATTATCGTCCATGTTGCTTGACGACGTGAGTTGTTATATCTCGATCCCAATTAAATATCTTATTTAGATAATTCACGCGTAACGTTATATATAAAATATTATCGTATCATCTAGGGTACTAGATGGAACATTTTAACAAATTGTACAATCAAGGGACGATAATCCCCGTGTCATTAATCATTGTGAATAAAACTCGCTGCGACTGGAGTTTGGCTTCTTGGAGGCGCCAAGTACTAGCATACTATTATTTTAGCCGCTGCTAGGTTTATATATAAAAAAAGAAAAAAATCTTTATTATCTTTGTATCATAGTTTTTCAGGACACGTTGTCCAGGAGTTGGCCCGTAAATTTTTACAGGACATTCGCACGTGAATCATTGCCAACCGGCCAGTGACATACAAGGTCACCATCGTCTAATAGATGAAATTGGGGGGATTTCGAATCTTAATTCATACTTTACTTGCTATTGAAAAAGCTAAAATTTCACGTGGAGCAGTAGGTAAAAAATACGTCGTAAAATTATATTACTATCGCAACCGAGTGTGAATGTACTTAATACTATATATCAGTGCACATATAAAACGACGCTCACTTTGATGAGATAATTTTTGTATGAATGCTTCATTTGATATCATAAATTTTCGATAGATTACCTAAGCTTAAAAATGGTTACAACACAACAATCACATTTTTGATTTTATAACCGGAAAGAAATAGATAGACTTTTTATGGCATACCGAGTAGCGAATTAAATTTTGCATATGAATATGCAATTTAAATGCGTGCCTGGTATAGGTTACCGAATTCAATGCAGGTCAAGAAACTTCAAACACCAATTGAGCGTTTCTGCATATTACGAGAGATTATGGATCACACGATACATTTGAAGAGTAATGTCTAATTTAAGCTGATATTGATATGTTTGAGAAATTTTTTTTAAGTGGAAGGAAATTTTTTGTTTCCGTTTTATCGGTCGTTCAAATGTGGATTATGAATTAATATGAAGAGATGTGGAGAGACAATTTCGAGTGGGAATTTCCATAAAGATAAAGACTGAGCATAATATTCAAAACTATTAACGCATCTTTCATTCCTTCTCCTTCGTTCTCCTTCTCCTTCGAAGAAGAAGAAGAAGAAGAAGAAGAAGAAGAAGAAGAAGAAGAAGAAGAAGAAGAAGATGATGGAGTGGGAAGCTTACTATGAAGATTACTTGATGTTCAAGAAGATGGCCACGAGGGGTGAACACCCCGCCAGGACCACCACCTCGTATCAAGCTGCTGCTATCATCGGCCAAGACGGCAATGTTTGGGCCGAGACCACCAATTTCCCCAAGGTTCATTCCTCTCCTCATCATCATCTTCTTCCATCTGCCTCTTTTCAATTTCAATTGTTGTGCCGCCTGTGCGATCGAGTCATGCAATTCTCTTGTTGCTGTGGAAGAGTAATTAGTCACTCCCCACGATAATCTCGGTTCCCAGTTTTATCGTGAACATCGCTCTAACTTACAGAGCCCATTCCTGTGAGCCATTTGATCACTCGCGAAATCATGATTGCTCTTCTTTCATATGATAAAACTTCTTTGTTGTTGGTTGGGTGCACGTAAGCGATTTGATTAATAAGGAGTAAATACAAATTGGACGGTATTCAGAATCTTGGCCCCGGATTTCTCTGGTCTGCAGCTTACGACCGAAGAGAGAATCGCCATCATGCGCGAATTCGATGAACCTGGGACGCTCACTACCTTTGGACTCTACCTTGGCGGCACCAAGTTCGTGGTGATCGGAGTCGAACCTGGTGATGTTATTCGGGCACATAAGGTGAATCGGCTTTTTCCCTCCCGCCTTTTTGTCATATTTGATGGACGCAGTATCCACTGCCACACCCATCAAACGGATAGCAGCAACTACTCGCTCGATACTTGAACATGCCTCTGAGAGGAGAATTGTCCCATTTACAGAGCAAATGAGATCTGGTTTTTAGTGTCCACAATGCAAAAAAAACACGGATATCTCATACCAAAAGACCACCTACAGATCCTATTAATGGTCAGGAGGTCAATTCAAGATGGCCTGGCAGCGCATCATTAGGATGATGGATAACTCCACATGCTGCTTCCAGCACGCCACCCCAGCACACGGTCATCTCCATTCAGAGTCTCCAACAACATAAGATACTCTGCCTCAGACAGGAACTGCAGAGTCATACCCCATTCTTTGAGGATGAGCCTCAAGGGCTTTTGTTTAATTGGCTGTATTGCTGTCTCAGTAGTAATCTTTTTGCTGCATTTGTCACTGTGCTGAAGCTAGCTCTTCCTCTCCCTCTGCACATCCCGTTTAAGTTTCCTTTTCGGTGCTCTAACCAATGCCGCATACAGTACTCCTATAACCTCACCCTATCTCCTAATTCTTCTTGAGAATCTTGTCAATATTCTCGACACACTCTTTGTTCAATAACCAACTTCTGTGAGGAAATTCTTAAACCATCCCAACAATGATCGTTTCAGCTTGAATATGCAACAGCTCTATGATTAGTCAAGCAAAAGAAAAGGGAAATTGTCTAAATGACACTGCAATTGCTCCTTTGTGTGCGTTCTTTTGATAGGTTAGGCAGCAATTGGCATTGGACATAAGTGGCTATGCTCGTGATTATAGCTTTTACCTTTTAAAAGTATGATAAAATCAGTGCCTGCTTCGACTTCTCTTTGCTTGCTCTGAAAAGCTAGTTTCCTCAACTATTTTGTCTCTAACAGCTTGCAGCACGAGGTGTAAATAATTCTGCACTTTGCAGTTGCTTGTTGGACGCATACTTCTAGTAATCGATAGCTTCACTCCCATCACCTAGTTGTTCTTATTTGATTTCAGTGGCCTCAAGGTGTGACCATCAAGAAGACAGGTGCGGCCTTGGTCATCGGCATCTATGGCAACCCTGAGACTTCTAATTTGTGCAACGTGATTATTGAAAGGGTGGGTGATGACTTAATCAAGCGGGGCTATTAGGCACGTCTGATCGAATCTTACCTTCCCATACGGAATCTTTGCATTCTCTTGATGCAAGTATATAGATCAGATCGGGATGGTCGGAGTTGATGCAGTTTTTCATTGGACGACATGGATATCTCAAGTGCAGGAAAGGTTGTTTGGTTTGTAAATGGACTCAGACACCTGCCGTTTCTTTATTTCTTTTATTAAACCTTTGCCGAGGAAGCTGGTGTTCAACTCCTGGAAGCTATTTGACGTCTAATCGAAATACTTCAACTGTAAATGCTGATTCAAATTCCTAAAAGTGAACGTCAAAGGGGTTTATGGTGACCGGTGATTGATTGGACGAGTCTGTGTCTGCTCATGAAAATGCTTTGCTCTACCTCTTTTACTATCATTCGTCTCAGCTTTCTTTCAATATCTGATCATCTGCAATTGATTGTTGATGGGCACTGAGTATTCCGTGCGAGGGAAAACAGAATCCTTCTCTCATAATGTTGTGCGCCCTGCAGTCCCTGCTCTTCAGCATCTTGACCTGTTTTCCTTGTTTACCGTGTTGTTGTTGCTGCACACGGAACCGACAGTGATTTTCTGAGGTTTGGAG
Source organism: Eucalyptus tenuipes (assembly GCA_014182365.1). NCBI lineage: Eukaryota > Viridiplantae > Streptophyta > Magnoliopsida > Myrtales > Myrtaceae > Eucalyptus > Eucalyptus tenuipes. The sequence continues at coordinate 18,790,021 of CM024547.1, forward strand.
TTGTATTTAGATGTCTTTTTATCACTTCAAAATCGATACGTTCCCTGTCGCGAGCCCGATTGTGCCCTGGGATTGTTCATGGCGAATGTGGTGAAGAAGATGGAAGTCTTTTCGGCTTCTTAAAGAGCATGGAAAGCTTCAACACAAAAGTTGAGGTGCTCTATGTCTTTATGCGTTTGTGGTTGACCCACTTATTTCGAGATCTCCGCATACTTTATCCTAGAGAAAGTACTCTTCTCATAAGGCACGGATTCAAGATAAAATCTGGCTTTCGTGGATGCAAACTGGCACGGAGTGGGGGAAGGCCTTCCGGTGACGGCCTTCATTATGGTGCTCCTTGTAGCCTGTCTTGATAAGTTCCCAACCCGCACATTGTCAAATGCATTGCTTAGGGGACTTTACTGTTGATTCGTTCATGAACTTTCGGATCAACCCGACGGTTGGACACGCCATCGATCCTGACCACAACTCGACTGCATAAAAGCAGTAGAAGTACACGTACTTCTGTTCTAGTATTTCGAAGATAAATCTGCTCTGCTCTCTCGGATCTCTGTGCCCGCTTATTTGTCAAGTCGTCGGAATATTTCGATAAGAATCAGAAATACGTACGTTCGCTGGATACAAGATAAATGATATCGAGAGAGGCTCGATTAAATTAGAATGGGTAAAAATATTCAAGACAGTCCTCTTAGTGTGAATGTTTCCCCCATTCGATGGCAAGACTTGATATCTCTACACTAATTATTAGTGCTACGGAAAGTGAGCGATTGAACAAAAAATATACAGAATAAGAAAATAAATCGAACTTTAGATTTACATAATTCAGTCGTAGAGAATTACGTCCATGGAAGAGCAATGACGACGAATTCCACTATAGATTAAGCGATATAATGGAGATCATATACTTGAGTCACTAAAAAACTCTCAATGTCTCTTAAGCCCCAATTATACCTTATAACGCGCGTAATGTTTAAGCCCTACAATTCTTTATAAAAGAATCTCTCAATCTCACAGAACAATGCAGTGTTTAAGCCCAAAAATCTTACCATAACATTTAATCGACTTCAACACTATAACTACTTGGATGTAATTCATGAACAAGCTTCGCCGCACGAACCCGCTGCAAAGCACGTCAGCACCTATGGACGTTTCTCATGATAAAGCAACCACGGCACACCAAAACTAGCGCTTCGATTGTTCTAATCTTAATCAACGGAGCACAACACGGTTGAAGGCATTACCTACCCCAGAGAAACCAATCCGGAAATACGATATCGAATGTTGCACCGTTTCCAAAATGGCTGGACCGTCGCAACTTTCGTGTCTTTGTAATCTCCTTTTTGGATAACCGGATAGTCCGTGTAATCGACCATGAGCTGTAAATCCGACACCTTACCAGGGTACAACCTTAGGAGCTGCAAAATCCCCCAAATTGTGAACACATCCCCTGTTTGGAGCAAGTTGTCCTTGCTTCTCACATGTCTCAAGGTACGAGTGCTCGGTCCGATGTTTTGTAGGATAATTTGTTTGACAAATCTGCGGCACGGTGGCGGCGCTGCAGTTGATTTGGAATGTGAAATTTCGGGAGAAACTTCTGTGGCTTTTCGTTGCGGGAGTCTTGAAAATTAATAGACCCGTGGAAGTAGACCACAAATTATAGAGAGGAATTGAAAACAAAGTTGCTGGATTAATGCAAACATAGCATGATGTTGACCATTGGCAAGTTGGCCAGATATTGAAGCTCAGCAACTTTGTAGAAGTGGCTTTGCTAGCTCTAGTGTTTTTGTAGAGATTAAATCATCACGCATATCATTTTCATAACATAAATCGATCTAATCATTTTGAGATGGAATTCGTGAACTTATTCTTTAATTGTATGTAAAATATATGCGCGATACGGTAAGACTTTGTATTGCGACCCTTGATCCATCAGTTTGTAAACTAATCAAGATCTATCATGCCATATGTATATGATACAATCCGTGCAATATTGGTTTCGAGGAGCTACAAAGGGGCACTGGAATGCAAATAAGTAATCTTTCTAGAAGATGAATCTCAATCCAAACTGATTTGTACACTGAGGTATTCGGATGTAACAAGACATCTTCCTTACGAAGAGATTTATGTAAGGTATAGGGAGTGGACAAACATCTCAACTACCTAAGGGTGCCACCAGTTGACGGGAATGCTTGATTTGCTACGACTTCATATGTTGAGGGATCTTGGTCAGCAGAGCTTAAGCCGACCCGCCTCCTCGCGCTTGACCTTGAAGAGGTGGTCATGTAGAGGGGCCACCCAGGCGGTGGTCAAGGGAACGGCGTCAAAGGGCTGGCGAGCTGCCCTCTCTTTCCGAGAAACTTGAGATATTCCGCAATGTGCTAATTCAGCACCTCCATCTTCACAACTGCACTTTGATCTCCCTCCATTGGACTGCAGAGGAGAATGCTTGGAATGCTTCTTGTCTCTCGCTCTCCTTTTATAGGAGGGAAGAGGCGGCAGCTCTCCAGCAGTGTTCATCTTTCTCTCCTCTCCGGCGTTGCTCACCTTGTTTCCTCTTTCACGCTGCTTGCTGCGTTCCGTAGTCTAAGAAAGGCTAAGAAGATCGAGAAAAAAGGGTGAGAGAGGGGGAAGCGAGGTGCGCCCTGCATGGACTTTGCTACTTACGTCTTCATTCTCATTAATGTACTGCATGCAATTTGCTACTTACGTTCTCGTTCGTTTCCATTTGTAATTAGTTCAGACCAAGCACTCCGGACTTATCATCAATAATAATCCCTTATTTTTTCCACTTTTACTGCATGGACTTTGCTACTTACGTCCTCATTCTCATTAATGTACTGCATGGAATTTGCTACTTACGTTCTCGTTCGTTTCCATTTGTAATTAGTTCAGACTAAGCACTCCGGACTTATCATCAAGGTCACGGCAACGCTTGCTTACAGACCAAGCACTTCCTTCTACGTACCTTTCCAATTGCAATTAGTTCAGTTCATGCAAGCGAATTCAGCATTTTCCATATAAGTTCACACCGTGCAAGCTAAAATGTCCCAAAAGAGTGTGGCACGACAATTGGATTTCTATGATGGAGAATTGGAAATCCTTCCGCATTACCAGTGGGTGCACTGATCTTCTAAATTCGAGTTTTTGAATCCCTCCCCCGTCGCTTGATGCCAATCCGATAGCAACGAGCAAGATTATACGTATTCGTTATTCATGTGTCGCTCGACGCCAATCTCAATCGCAACGAGCAAGATTTTATGTGTTCATTATTTGTATGTCGTGTAATTCATTCAAATTTGATAGCGACAAGTCAAAGGCGTTTTAACATACGCAAATTAGTTCAACTTATGTAGAAAAAAACAGAAAGGGGTAGACAGTGGGGCACATGATACAGATTAGACAAGAGTTACATATGAATTCAACGCTTTCCTTAAACATCATAGCGAAGGATGCAAGAAAGTTCCTCCGAGAAAACGGAACCAGTCTTGCAGATTATCTTTATGAGTTCTGACCATACAATTGAACAAAAATGATGAATTCAACGCTTTCCTTAAACATCATAGCGAAGGAAGCAGGAAAGTTCCTCCGAGAAAACGGAACCAGTCTTGCAGATTATCTTTACGAGTTCTGACCATACAATTGAACAAAAATGAAGCCGACTAAGGTCTAATACTCAGATCCAGAAGTAACAATTTTCTTCGCTAAAAACAAAAATGAAGAAAATGGGAGAGTTGGACCTGCGCTGTATATTATCCCTGCGAAATATTTTCCCTGGAAATGGGTTTCTTTGCAACAGAAGTGGACATCCTTTAGATATAAAAGGGAAAAAAGTAACTTGAATTTAAATTATTCCTTTCTTTACACTTGTATCTCTAATAGGAGCTCAACACAGTCGAAGACCTTATAAATCCCAGAAAAACCAATCCAGAAATACGATATTGAAGGTTGCATTGTGTCCACAATAGGAAATAATGGTCGGACCATCGCAGCTTTCATGCCAATCTCGTTTTTGGATCACCAGATAGTCCGTGCAAATGAACATAAGCTCTGCATCCGACACCTTACCAGGGTACAACCTTAGGAGCTGCAAAAACCCCCAAATTGTGAACACATCCCTTGTTTGGAACATATTGTTGCTAATTCTCGCATGCCTCAGGGTATGAGTTCTCGGTCTGATATGTTGTTACTCATTGGTGGGGATGTGACAATTGGTACATCCAACTGAGAAATCCATATTGCTCTTGATGAAAGTCCAAACCAAATGGTCTCGCGCACTTCTATGGTGGAATTGTAAAATTTAACCATCGTAATTAAGTATAAATTTTTTGTAAAATTAGTTTACTACGTTACGACGAAATGTAAACAAATCACAAAAAGGCAAAAATTCTACTGGGTAGCGGCTATGTATGCATTAGAAATTATTGTTACAACACAGCAATGATATCTCCGATTTTAGAAAAACACATTAATCGTATTGGAAAACGGAAGAAATGAGCAGATTTTTCATCTCGTATTATGCCGTGGGTAGTAAATTAAATATTCTGTTGCGGTTAACACCTATAAATGTGTAATTTGATTACATGCATGGTACCACCATTACTCACGGACCTACATTCAGCATATCCGCATATTACGAGAGATTTTTTTTTTTTTTTTTGGTTTGAATTAGGAGAGATTATCAAATAAATAAGATGTTCCAAGAGTGATATTATATTACATTTCAACATATAACTTGTGTATACCAAATATGAAAAAAGAATCTACAACAAAGGATATGCGATTTGAATTATTTAAGTAAATACAATTACATCCGCTCAATAGTTATACCGTATTTTGAATTTATATTTTGTTTGTCATTCATTAATGCATAAGCTGTAGTCACTTTTTAGCCAAGAATAATATTCTTGTGAAACTCTTTAAGTCGAACGCTCTTTTCCAGCCGAGCAGAATGTCCATAATAAAGATAGATTATGCTACTGCCAACTTTAGAATTGTCATTTATTCAAAAATGGAAATAAATAAAACAAATCAAGGGCATTCCCACGTTATGTACTTATTACTTAAGCAGGACTTTCTTTCTCTCTTTATTTTCTTTTTGCCTTTATCTTTGTTGATACAAAATTCAAACTATAAAGCAAGCTCTTGGGAGCTACTTGACCCGTTTGGCTGTTTGCCGTGTGGTTCCTGCATATGGAACCGAAAGTGATTTTTCCGTTGTTTGGAGTTCTTTTTACATTTTTTTATCACTTCAAAATCTATATATTGCATGTCATGAGTGAACCTCTTGCTAGTTCGTGCCTTAAGAATGTTCATAACAAATGGGTTAAAGAAGATGGAAATCTTTTTTCTCCTCAAGAATATCGAAATCTTCCATACAAAAGTCAGGGCGCTCCATGTTTCCGTGTTTGTGGTTGTCTCACTAATTACAAGATTTCGCATACTTCATCGTAGAGTAAATATAGAGCTAGTAATCTTCTCATAATCCAAGGATTCAAGATAAGAATGGGCAATCGCGATTTGTGGTTATCTATTACTTTCTATAATCTGATTTACCAAGCTTTCGATGTTCCTTTTGGTGGTATATATTCTGTTTGATTTCTCCTAGCTAAATTAACTGTCCATATTTTAAATCTCTAATTTCGGCCCCAAAAAATGAAAGAGGAAGAAGAAAGAGGAAAAGAAAAATTTGATAGGGTGAGTGATGAATAACAGGAATGCCATGATCTAGCGGCATCCTTGATGTGACAATGCAGAAGTTTGTTCTTTAGGGTCTTTTTGGAGGAACCCTTCGAGTGCTGTTGCTTTTGCTTTTCTAAAGGTAATGATGATACCTGATAATGGATTCCGAAGCTACATTCGTGTTGCCCAAATGAGACTTGCGTCCCTCCGATCTTGGCAAAGACATCCTTTTTGCGCTTAAATGGTCTTGCCACAAACGCTGGCAGATAATGAATTTGGAGCATCTCTTGTTCATCTTCAGAATTGAGGAAGGGTTCAAAAGGGCATTCCGGAAATCTGGAATGACCAGAAAAGAATATAGCTGGGCTTTGAATCTCATTCTCGACTCCACTCTGGAGAATTTAGATGGGAGAAAGCAGGTTCGTAAGTCGAATCGTGACATGATATGACTAATGTGGCATTCTCTAGTGCAATGCACGTTTCGTGCCGTAGCAAGGTCATCAGCATTTTTCAAGTGGAAGGAAAGACGTAAGGTCATTCCCTAGCAATTCTACTCTTGATTCCCTCACAAGATAGGAATCATCTTTTGGAGTTTTGTCGAAGGGAATTCAAAAGCAAGAAGGAGCATCTTCAGCTTTTCCACTCTTATCGCTACTTCTTTTTAAAGCGCGCAAACCAGGAATGGGTTCTTTTCTGTCCCTTGTCACTGTCCATATTCATCTCCTCCATTCAAAAGCTTCCCTGAGAGTTTAACTTGTTGCTGAGATCTCTGGACCAGTACCATCGGATTATCCCGATATCTACTTTCAGAAACCGTGCGATTATCCAAGAATTTATGTCGTCTTCGGCGAGGGAGAATGCAAGAGCAACAGGAGAGGCCTCTTGCCGGGGAATAGTCCGCCGGATGGTCAATCTACCTCGGGCCATTGTCGGCGAGTTCTCGAGGGCAATGAATCACAGCATGGATTTAATGCGAATCGGCAACAGAAGGCACCAACATATCCCCATCAACTACCCACCGCAACATCCACAAGAGCTCATGGTTCCCCAAGATCACGAGTGGGCATTCTTGACAGTCTTCGAACAGCAATACAGCTCCATGCACCCCTTCTTCTATGCGTGCCGGCTTGCGGAAGCGCTCAGAATTGCGGAAGCCGATCGGAAATTCTTGTTCCTATACTTGCACGCACCAGATCACCCCTTCACACCCTCCTTCTGTAGAGAGACTCTGTGCTCGGAGATGGTCGTGCAGTTCCTCGACTCGAATTTCGTTAGCTGGGGAGGACTTGCCGACAGTGGAGAGGGGTTGCAAACGGCCATGTTGTTGCATCCCCAAAGCTTCCCGTTCTGCGCAGTTATCGCTCCAGCTCCCGGCGATAGCATTGCAGTACTACAACAGGTCTCTGAGAACCTATTTGTGTTTTTGACTTCCAAAGATTTAGGTACTTTTACTCCTGCTGCTAGTGATCACCACACTCTGTGCCAAAATAATCTGAGCATACGCAAACATGGGAAGAAAGGAACGTAAAATGGTCATTAGTCCTCGAGTATTTACAGTACCTTCATCCAATGATTTGCCATATAGAGGGGCACGATATCTAATATTACAAAACTATTACACAGACCCAACATATTGGACTCCTGACTGACAGTTAGTCCTCTCTGTTTTTCTTCTTTTTTTAAGTGGCAATTGAAAGTTGCTTTTGTGCTTGATTAACAATGGCTAGATAGAAGGTCCGATTTCCCCATCGGAGCTGGTTGACATTCTCCAGAGGACAGTAGAAGAGCAAGGGTCGGCCTTTGGCGGTGCAAGGGTGAAGCAAGAAGCAAAGATAAAAGCTGATCGACGGCTAAGAGAAGAACAAGATGCTGCGTATTTTGCTGCTCTAGAGATGGACAAGGTCTGACTTAATTTACTGAGTAGCTTGCGAAAAGAAGTGACCATGAATTGAACCTTTTTTTCCCCCTTTCTGCTTTCTAGGAGAAGGAAAGAGGGACGTCTGCAGGAGGAGCAGGACCCAAGGTTCATAAGTTGAAGGACGTTCCGCGTAAAGAAGATTACGAGAAATTACAGAAGATTCCTTCCAATAAGCAGTACGATAAACCCAAAGAGGCTTCAATCGCGAGCAGCCAACTGCAAAACAAGGGAAAAGCTAGTCAAGGAGTAGATCAACAGGTGACACAGGTATGGCATAACACACTGATGTTGCAAAAGGAAAATCGGTACTTCCAAGCTTGAACTAAAGCTACATGAGTCGAAAAATGACCCCTGGCCCCTCGTTTCCGTTTTTTCCAGATACTAATTCGCTTCCCCAACGGCGATAGAAGAGAACACAGTTTCTTGTGCACAGACAAGATCCAATCAATCTACAGATACATCGACTCCTTGGGCCTCCCGGGCATCACGAATTACAGACTGGTGTCGAGCTTTCCGAGAAAGACGTATGGTGTGGATCAGTTGGGAATGACCCTGAAAGATGCTGGTCTCTATCCTAGAGCAAGCCTCTTCCTTGAGCCCCTTTAAAATTCAATCTCAGTAACATGGTCCAGGCTTATTCTACTGACTTATGCGGTGCACAAACACCATGGACTTATTTTTCGTATATACCGTCGCTGATAGATTTCAACTGAATCATGATCAATATGCATAACATACATTCCTCCACCCGTTTTCTTGATCTCCACAGTCGCATGCTATACATCTTTGGGCCTGCAGTGACAAGTGAGCCAGCCCAATCAGACCAAGGAATCGTTGTATTTCACAGCTACCGTACATGGACAAGAATCTATATAATGAAAGTATTATCAATACAAATACAAATTCGACAAAATGTCAATTGTCTAATAAAACTACGTTGTCCGTCACCTTGATAGTTGACAAATTGAGACGGGCTATTTGATTTGTCTTCAACTCTATCCTAGAACATTCTTCGCGTCTGGATTCACAAAAAACAACAGTATATTCCAGGAACATTTTTCTGGACTCCGATCTTCGTTATCTCAGACCAGTGTTTTGTCTGATTCGTTATCGTCTTCCTTCATAAACTCCACGATGACGATGCACATTCTTCAAACTCTCCCGCACCAGAACCTGCAATCGCAAACATGGAGAGACAAGGACTCGCTGCGATCACGTCGCTGCTCTGCCTACTCTCCCTCTTCGCCACCGCGTGCGATGCGATTGAGTCGCCGCAGTACACGATTGTCCACGCGGAGTCGGATTTTGAGGTGAGGCTGTATGGGAATTCCTCATGGATGTCTGCTCTGGCAAGCGACCTCTCCTTCGAGAAGGCCACTCTCAATGGCTACCATAGGTTCCCTTTTCTCCTCTTATTAGAAAATTTCTATTTTTTTGCTTAATTGTGGAAAATTATAGGGATTGAGAATCTGGAAACTTTCATTGTATCTTAAGGGAATTGGCCATTGATTCTTGACAGTGGTTGAATCGCGTTGAATGAACTTCGATGGAGTGTCTCTAGTGATATGATGATTTGGCTTCAGTTTAAGTTCACTGGGGCATCTTTTTCAGGAGTGAAGCAATTGTATCTTTAGTTTTAGAACAAAATAGCCTTCACAGGATGTGACTAATCTGCAGATTGTGGTGTAATGATCTGTTGCTTCCTGATAGGCTCTCAACTCTAATGTTTGATTAATGAGCCTGGATATGTACGCACATATGTATAAATTCATTGAGCATGTGGATCTTCCATCCTGGAAGTGTGCTGAGTGCTCAGTTATGGCCTATACTGGTCTGGCGGAGTGCAATTCTCCCAGTCGATTATTTCTAAATGATTCAAATCAACTCTACTGCTACTGCATAAAGCAGTGTACTTGCCCTGTCCAGGGACGTCTGCATAAAATTATAATTACTGCTTATTTTCTCATGCAATTTTCGGTTTCTCATTTTGACCAACCTGATAATACAGCTTCTTTCTGCAAATATCATCGGGGTCTTCGTTTCCCCTAATGAATTAGAACATATTTTACCTTTGGCCGACGTATTATGCTTGTCCTCAAGGATGAGTTCTTTCATGTTGTCAATCTTTAAATCCGCTACTTTCTTCTTACAGGTTGTTTGAGTACACCCAAGGTGCCAATTTGAATAGCTCTAGGTTGGCAATGACATTACCCATCTTAACGAGCATCGTTCCGGGGGCAGGACCCCTCCACTCGTCAGCCTATGTCGTGCGTTTCTACTTGCCCACGAAATTCCAATCGACCCCGCCAACCCCACTCCCTGAGCTGAAGCTAGAACTGTATAATTGGAGCAGCCACTATGTTGCCGTCAGGAAGTTCCTTGGATTCACACTGGATGACATCGTCGTCAAAGAAGCAGAAAAACTCGCTCTCAGCCTAAGCAGATCGGCATGGGCAAATGTTACTTCCAACAGCAGCTATGCATACTCGATTGCACAGTATAGCCTCCCATTCCAGATCATTGGCCGAGTGAATGAAGTCTGGGTGGATGTTGAGGCAGCTGGAGTGAATGGAAACAAGTTAGGCGGTGTAGATTCGTCCTGAACTTATGCTTGTTTTGGTGGTACTAGAATCAAGTCTGTCAGTGCTGATGAATTGCCTGAGGGTTAAGTAGATAAAAGACCAGAAAGTATGCTCTTATTATAACGTTGGTTGTAGACATAATGTGCAAAGAGTCTTTCAAATACATACTTTATGTTTCATTCTGCCTTGTGTTCGTGCATACTGACAAGGCAAGCAGGGAATGTAGCACTCTATATAGATCCATGTGACGATCAAGTTTGTGCAGTTGTTTGTGCTCTCTTTTTTCTCACAAATGTAGTAACACAATGAACTTGCCAACTTGGTGAAAGTAAAGAAACGACTGGTCAGTGAGATGTGTAAAGTGAAACTCATGTTGAACAGAATTACGGAATTCCAAATCTGAGTTAACGCCTGGAGAGTTTTGTAGGTATATCAACAAAGATTCAAATTTTGTTTGCAGCGTTCTCATAGTCTCCTCAAAGTGACATTCCCGGAATGACTCCTGTTGCGACGATCACAGAGACATCATGGGATACCACACTGTCGGGAATATTGGATTCCCAAAAACCGGATTCGACACTAAATCGAACCCCTAAAACAAGTGCGGAAGACGAGCCCGGGAAAATCACATGTATCACCGATCCTAAGGCACATCACAGAATCGAACGTACCTTGTTAGCCACGATTAAACACCGACGCTGATATGAGGAAGAAAACTGATCCCATTCGATCCGATGACGTCAATTCGCCTTGAAGGGAAGAGAGTGTCGTCTCTTTTGTTACTGTTTTTCTTTTGGAGGGAGAGAGGGAGGAGGAACGTACGTAAATCCAAAAGGTGCGTTCCTCCCTCTCTTTTCCCCCTTACATACGTCCTCTCCAAAGGACGTGTCCCTTCGGCAAAAGACGTCCCCCAAAAGTTACAACTCTTCAACGTATCCCTCCATCCATGGGCCCTAATCTTGTGGGCTGGCTTTTAGGCCCAACATGGGCGGACGGGCCAACTTAGGCCCATCACAATAATTAATAAAACCATCATCTCCCACTCGCACATGGTGGGCCGAACAGATCCTCTTTACCTCTCTTCAACATTCATACCGGTGAATAATCCGTGCGACCAACATACTTTGAGAGCTCGTTGCCATACATCTGTTAGGAATATATAGCAGCTCATAATGGGCATCACACTCTGAGTAGATTTAGTATGCAGTACCCTAGATCGATCGATCACATTTATATCTCTCTTGATCTCTTTTAAACAATGATATATATATTGTATTCACAATTATGATTATCCCAAAGACAGTCATAATTGGTCGACCAGTGAATACAAAACTATAATGTGATTCTCCAAATTCGATCTTCCTCTTTCCTTCAAACTCTCAATTTCAGTTCAGCTTGCTTTTCTAGAAATGTCCCATTAGATCGAATCAACTCATGACCATTGGCAACATCCTAAGATAGCAAACACTAAATAGAAATCTTGAGAATAAGTAAAAGTCATGAGGGCACTAAAATTGAGGAACTCTTTTCCTCAAGAGTCTCACACGGCATAAAAGTTGAGATCGAACTTTTGCCACTCTTATTGGTCGTCTCATGCATACATAGTATGAAATACGTATTACGGTATTAACTCATTTCCCATAGAGCGTATGTCTACACCTTCAATACCGTACAGATGATAGTTCAGACATACCCAATGTCTAACTTGAGTTCATGTATCTACTCATTCACATAATTCATCGAACTCACATCGGCATCTTAGACAGAGATAAAGTAAAATATGTAGGGTATTTTACTTTCAGACATAGTACATATCATGTCCTCATCTTAACACTTAGTTAAGGCGACATATATATATTTTAAGCTTGAGCTCTCGATTATCACCTAGATAATAAGCTTAAAAACCGTCTCATCTCTATTTATCACATAGTAAATAGAGGCGATTACTGTGTGAGTGGGCCAATCTTATATCCGTCCGACATGCTTTCTCAACTTAATGTAATGCACCGAGCATTAAGATGCATAAAGATCAAACAAAGATTCATAGGCATTAATAATGAAAAACACAAGTTCATAAATGTGAATAACTCAGGGAAATTACAATATCCAAGACATCGACTCTACGCAATCCTAGAGATTTTACATGACAACAAAACACATCTCTAGGTATTGGCTTTGTCATAGGATCGCTACCATTCTATGCGTAGATATGTACCGTAAGTTCACATCCTTTCGTGCAACCATATCTTTAACAAAGTTATACTTGATATCTATATGTTTGGTCTTGCCATGATATTTTGGATCTTTGGTGTACGCTATAGCTGCTTGGCTATCACAATTAACCAATAATGGATTTGCAGCTTTCTCAATAACACCTAAATGATCCAAAAATCTCTTAAGCCAAACTCTTTCTTGTACCGCTGCTAATAATGCCACGAACTCAGCTTCCATCGTGGACAAGGCTATACATGTTTGCTTCTTACTACTCCATGATATGGCGCCATTGTTCAAGAAGAAAGCAAATCCGAGAGGTAGATTTCCTTTCATCTAAATCTCCTCCCCAATCGGCATCTCGAATAACCTTCAAGTCGCAGATCCTTTCCTTGGTAATTCAACTTGTAATCGCAGTTCCCTTGAGATACCCCAAGTATTCTCTTAACGGCTTTCCAATGTGCTTGACTTGGATTGGATTGGTATCTACTCACCATTCCAACTGCAAAACATATGTCAAGTCTTGTACACATCATAGCGTACATCAAGCTCCCAACAGCACTAACATAAGGAACATGTTTCATTTGTTCCTTCTCTTGTGGAGTCCTTGGACACAGTCTATGACTCAATCCTTTACCTTTTGCAATAGGAGTGTCTATGGGTTTACAATCTTGCATACGAAATCGTTCAAGAACCTTATTTATATATGTTTCTTGCGAAAGAGATAACAACCTCTTCGAATGATCTCTTGAAATCTTAACTCCAAGAATGTATGCAGCCTCACCCATATCTTTCATCTCAAAGTTGGAAGATAACCAACTTTTGATGGTATTAACAAACTCCATATTGCTTCCGGCAATTAGTATATCATCAACATATAATGATATGATCACAAATTGATCTTTGGATCTTTTGATATATACACAATGATCCTCATCAATCATTGTAAAATCATATGCCATTATGGCATTATGAAAACGTATATACCACTGTCTTGATGATCGCTTAAGGCCATATATCGATTTCAAAAGTCGACATACGTTTTCTTCTTGGCCTTTTGTAATGAAACCAACAGGTTGTTCCATATATATTTCCTCATCCAATTCTCCATTGAGAAAATCAGTCTTTACATCCATTTGATGTAATTCAAGATCCATACTTGCCACTATTGCTAGAATAATGCGAATCAAGGTAAATCTCACAACAGGAGAAAATGTTTCCTCATAATCAATTCCTTCCTGTTGATTATACTCCTTCGCCACAAGGCGAGCTTTATATCTCTCTATCGAGCCATCAGATTTACGCTTTATTTTGAGAACCCACTTGTTCCCAATAGCTTTGCGTCCTTTTGAAAGATCAACCAGTTCCCAAACATGGTTTGACTTCATCGACTCCATTTCCTCTCCCATTGCATGCATCCATTTTTCCTTACTAGGGCAACTTAGAGCCTCATGTATATTTCTTGGCTCATCCTCATCTTGTGGGGCAATCATAAAAGTTTCCCCTTCAATGTCAAAACGTCGACGGGGAATACTTTTGCGACTTGTTCGCCGTATGGGAGATTGTACACTTTGCACATCATTCCCCATTATGCTCTCACTAGGATTAGATAATGATGATGTCGTCTCATCATGTGGTTGTAATTGAGAATGAGTTGAATTCAATTCATCACTTCTCATATTACTCCCACTTGACGAACTCCACTAATATCATTATCTTGATCCAAGGTTTCAAATAGGGAGTAATCTTCACCTATTTCGCCCTTCTTAGGAAATTCATTCTCTAAGAATGTGACATCCCGTAATTCAAATTCAGTTATACTCCCACTTTCATGCTCACCTATGAACACATACCCTTTCGAGTGTTCGGAGTATCTTATGAAAATACTATTTTTTCCTCTGGGACCCAATTTCCCAAACTTGTGAGAGGGCTCATGAGTATAGGCAGCACAACCCCATGGCTTAAGAAAACTTAAGTCCGGGTTTTACCCGTCCATAACTCATGTGGAGTGGAAGTAACCGATTTGGAAGGCACCCGGTTAAGTATATAGGCAGCAGTTAATAACGCATCACTCCAAAAAGTGATAGGTAAGTTAGCATGCGCCATCATGGACCTAACCATTTCCAGTAGGGTTTTGTTTCTTCTCTCCGCAACACCATTTTGTTGAGGAGTATATGGAATAGACAACTGTCTTTCTATTCCTTTTTCATCACATAATTTTCTGAACTCATCAGATAAATATTTTCGACCTCGATCGGATCTCAATGCTTTTATTTTCTTGTCTAATTGATTTTTTACCAAGTTTATAAACCTTTTGAAACAACTTAATACTTCAGATTTATGAGAAATCAAATAGACATATCCGAATCGAGTATAATCATCTATAAAAGTGATGAAATAAACAGCCCCATGCCTTCCTCTCACATTCATTGGACCACAGACGTCAGAATGGATTAAATGCAGAGAAAATTCAGCTCTTTTACCTTTTCCAAATGGTTTCCTTGTCGTTTTCCCTATTAGGCAATGCTCACATATGGGCAAATCGACTTTTTCAATGTTGCCCAACAAGCCCTCTTTGGCTAGTCTATTCATACGTTGTTGGCCAATATGACCAAGTCTAGCATGCCACACATTCACATCGTTATCATATGAATTAGGAGACGTAAGAAGGGAATAACAAACATTTGCATTAACATAGTCAATATCTAATACAATGAAACCATCCAGAAAATAACCACAACCATAGAAATTTGTATCCAAAACAAATCCACACCTCTATTATGGAAGTTCATATTAAAACCTAACTTGACCAACACTAAAACAGACACTAAATTTCGACGAATCTCCGAAGCATATAAAACATCATGTAAGAACAAAGTGCGTCCACCACGCATGTTCAGTTAGCAGGTGCTAATTCTTTTTACTTCAGCTCTGGAGTTGTTTCCCACATAGATCCACTTAGTTCCAATTGGTACTCGTCGAATTCCACGAAGGATCCTCTATCCTTCGCTACATGGTCTGTTGCTCCCGAATCCACAGTCCACAAAGGATTAGACTCGAGTCAAAAATACAGAACTTGACACATATGCAAAGTTCTTAAAAGCACAAAGGGTGTATACCTTCTTTGGCTTGCGACAATCGCGAGCATAGTGACCCTTCTTGTCACAATTGTAACACTTTACCCTTGTCAGCTTCTTCATTCGAGGACGCTTTCCTCTTTCATGTTGGTCAACCTTTGGTTTCTTTCTTGAAGCACTTGGTCCCTTGCCTTTCCACCTCTTGAATCAGTCAGGACGTTTGCGCTTGGAGCCTGAAGCTCCATTTGAGCTAGAATCAGCATTATATATCTCAATTTCCGGCTTAGCCGCCGGGAGGCGGTCCTCTTCCAGCTCAAGATGGCGCACCGCATCCTCAAAGACTTTGATATTCTCATTGTGGGTCGGGTGCACCTTCATATGCTCCCAACTTTGAGGCAAGGAACGGATCACTTTGCTTGCACTTGCTGCTCATCGTCGAGGACATGGCCAGCATCCTTCTCATTTATCATGTTTGACATCTTTCTCAAGTGTTGCTTCATGGTCCGACCATGAGGCTTCTTGTAAGAGTCAAACCTAATAGTGAGCTGTCTCGGTTTGGTCACCGAAGTATGACCAAATCTTGCCGCCAACGCTTCCCACATTTCCTTGGCATTCACAAAACGCCTGAACTCTCACACAACATCATTTTCCATGCTACTCAGCAACGTAATGCGAGCAAGAGAGTTCTTCCTTTTCCATGCAGCAAATACATCCTTATCTCTCTTGTGTTGTGCAGTGTTTCCATCTTCAGGCTCTTCCATGGTTAGGTTAAGAGCTTCTAGTGCCTCTTGCTCTTCCAGCACATATTGGATTTTCATGTGCCAGATTTCATAGTTATCGCCATTGAGCTTTTCACCTTTATTCAGCTCGGCAACTATGCTCTTTGTGGTTGAAGCCATTGATCTGAACACATCAGACATATATGCACGAATAATTAATGCCCATCATTTATGCATCCATTTTGCACAGACCCATCATATTAATGAACAATTTCAAGTAAGGTTTCAGAATCAAAAGGTTACTACGTTTACAATCATCCTCCAAAAATCCTAACTTAAAATTATCATTAATATAATTGTCCATGCAAAATAAATTCTATGAAGCTACAAAAAACTTCTATGAACTACCCACAGCAGTCAACAATAACAGAAAGCAAATAATATTTTACATTCAATAGAATAATAATGCTTTCACATAATACAACTTATATATCAGTTGCTACATCAACAACAACCAGGTAGTAAAACGTTTACATAAGGTATCCATAAAGTATACTAAAAGAAAGACAGCTTGAAATATCTAAACCCAAGTCAATATATGAACTGGAAAAACTCTTTTTTTTGTTCAATTTCATGATATTTTCTTTTGTAACAATCAGGTAATAATCATCTATAAAAGCCATCACAATACTCCTATATGAAGCGGCTTTACTGACATCCCATATGCGATTCAACACTCCTTGCCATTCTGGTGGAAGAGTGTTCATGAAAAATCGCACCATCTCAGACTGTGGCATGGGACAACCATTCCATATGACCTTTTAAATTTTCCCGTTGACTTCAAGAACATGATCTATTATGTCCCCGCTCTCCCATCGATAATTATTCAAATCGGCTATCAACCTTGAAAGCCTTTCCTTTTGTTCGTCGGTAATTGCGCGAATAGGTGTGCGCAACTTAAGGGGAGGCATTGTTCCGCAACAAATGCAGAACAAAAAGGGATTACATATAATCCACGAGAGACATAATTGAAAAAGAAACACATTCTTTTTCCTTCCTCTTTTTTTTTTTTTTTTAAGTCAACGGTCAACGGTCGTCAACGGTCAACGGTCACCTGTCGAGGTCAACCAGGTCGGGTGTTTGGGTCGGCCGGGCCGGTTGGGTCGGGTCGGACCGACCAGGCCGCACGTGCAAAGCACGTGTCCCAGAATCGACGTCACGATGACGTCGGCTGGCGCGTGCCGCGCACGCGCCATCGGCAACCCCGCGCACGTGCGTCGCACGTGCCGCGTCGGCCCCGCGCGCGCGTGCGTTGCACACGCCAAAGACGCCGGTTCGTTCCGGCCGCACGTGGGGGCGCGTCCGGCGGCCTATGGCAGCGATCCGCCACTCGTCTTGCTCGTCTCGACGAGACCTTCGACCCTATGCCATCAAAAACTGATTTCGACTTACAGAAAATCGAAAAAAAACGGATGAACAGTGCTCGGGTGTCGGGATTTTTCCTCCCCCGATCGGTGTCGGCCGATTTTTCATGAAAATTCAATCAAAAATCATTCATAAACATGAAAGGGGTCGGGAAAACATGAAAAAGGATCGGAAACATGAACAATGGCTCGATACCAATGTCGGGAATATCGGATTCCCAAAAACCGGATTCGACACTAAATCGAACCCCTAAAACAAGTGCGGAAGACGAGCCCGGAAAATCACATGTATCACCGATCCTAAGGCACATCACGTAATCGAACATACCTTGTTAGCCACGCATTAAACACCGACGCCGATATGAGGAAGAAAAACCGATCCCGTTCGATCCGATGACGTCAATTCGCCTTGAAGGGAAGAGAGTGTCGTCTCTTTTGTTCTTGTTCTTCTTTTGGAGGGAGAGAGGGAGGAGGAACGTGCGTAAATCCAAAAGGTGCGTTCCTCCCTCTCTTTTCCCCTTACATACGTCTCTCCAGGACGTGTCCCTTAAGCAAAAGACGCCCCCAAAAGTTACAACTCTTCAACGTATCCCTCCATCCACGGCCCTAATCTTGTGGGCCAGGCTTTTAGGCCCAACATGGGCGGACGGGCCAACTTAGGCCCATCACAATAATTAATAAAACCATCACACACAAAAGACACGGGATGCTCCCACTGCCAAACGCATGAACCCATAAGACGGCTGCTAGTTTGCAATGTCAACAAGAAAAGTGACATTTCGGAACAAACAACAGGCATGAGTCGGTTGGATACTTCCCTGTTGCATAAGCCATAGCTTACTGGATTGTAATAACGCAAGTCCACCTAAGTTCTTCATCCCTTCTTCCCCCCTTTACTCCAGTTTAATTTCCTTAATCACCAAAATAAGTAGTCTGATCAACCCCAGTGCAGTTCCACTTAATTCATGTCGCAATTTCCTGCTTTACGCTGAGGTGGATGATGCCTTCATTTGTAATGAATCTGCCACCTTCCAAGAACGAGCCAGCTCGTAAATGCAGCTACAAAGAGCCCACTGCAATGATGTTGGACTCAACATCGATCTTGTTCGCATTTGCGGCCCGTGGATCGCATTTCATTTCCCCGTCAATGACATCATTGTCTAGTTTTAAAGGCCCGAAGGGCTCTGGGTATTTTCGTCTGGTACCGAAAAGAAAAGAATATAAACTAATTGACTAAATTATCGGCGAATGATAATGTCCCCTTTGATAAGAGGCAAATGAAAACATGCAAGGGTCCTCATCTGTGTAATTCTCAGAAACAAATTATAAATGTCGTCGGTTTTTCCCCTTGATTACCTTAATTTCGAAACTCACTCAAGAAGTTATTTTGTCCCTCTCATCCTTTTAACTAATCTTCTAATAATATTGCACACGTTTGTTTTTCAAAACAAAAGAGTATAGAAACATATTTCTATTTTCTTGATTATGTATCGCGCAGCTATATTAATGGGTAATTTGATTACGACAATTTGTGGAAATGAATTTTCGTTCGAGATGCACAAATTCAAGACTCAGAAAAACATTTCATACATACAGAGAAAATCCTCTTTCTTTTACCTTTTTTTTTATCTTTTCTCTCCCGAATGCACATGATTAAATCGAACAAACGTGAAGACCGATTTATGACATTAATATATCAAACCACGTGAAAAATCTTTATTGAGCATAAAATACACCTTGGTCACGTTCCTTAATAGGATATCCGGCTAAAAAGGAAATTTAGCAAAGGGTAGCCTGAATTTTTTTCCGAAAATGGTTGCCAGAAAATCTTGCTCGTCCTTGGTATAAAACCCATGGTGGAACGAGCCGTTTCTAAGCTGTCGGATCCGGCGGCAGTCTCTTCCTCTTCACCTCACAAACCCTGTTCCTCAGATTCTCCGAAACCTTCCAAAGAACAAAGAATAGATTTTTATTCCGTCCCCTCCTGCTCCTCCTCCTCCTCCTCCTTCCCTTGTAAAAATTCCCAGGACGGGCGATTCCAGGATTCCTCGAAGACGAAATGGGGTCGCGCCGATTCCTTTCGGCATGCGGTGGCGACTCTGTCTGAACTGGAACTGGCCATGTTGCTTTCGTCCTTATGAGAAAGATGGTGGTCAGAGCTGGTTCCTCTCCGGTGTCCTGTGTTGCTGCTTCTGTTTCTTCTCCCTTCAAGCCCAAGATTTTCCAGGTGAATTGAGAAAAGATTGTACCTGGTCTGGTCGAGGTTACGCTTTACGCTTAAAGATTTGATTTTTTTTTTTTTTCGCTGAATTTATGTGCATCATTCAGCGTGCTTTTTCGTTTGTGGGTTGTCAATCTGATACTTGGTGGTGGTGAGTAGATGATGGCTACAATTTCTTGGATTATTTTCGTCACCAAGATTTAGCCGTCCGTGCTTGTTATCGGGGGGTGTGAGTAGAATTCTCATGCAAAAAGTACGATTTTCTGAAGAATTAAGATAACGGTTCCAGTGAAGGCATAGGATGGAAACGTATCGAGAATCCATAAATAGTTTTTAGTAAGGAGGCTGCGACTTAAGTTAATCGTCCGGAAAATTAAGAACCAGTGGGTGGGTGGGGGGTGAGGTGTGGTATGCAATTTGTCCTTTTGGCTCCATGTTGGGATAAGTTCCCATTGTACTGGAGAATTCTCTTTTCACCACCCCAACAGGAGGTTAATGTATATTCGACTAGGGCAATCTTTCATTTCCTTTTTCTCTGTGGATGGATGTGTACCATGTCATTAATATTGATGATATTGCAAGACTGGGCGTCAGGATGGGCTTGGTCAGTGAATCTCAAAGACAGTCTCGGATTTTCGCATCGTTTGCTTTTATGCTGCTCCTATGGAGGCTTTCTGTTGGATGCTCTCATTTTTATTGACGTCTGTTATTTATATGGTGAACCCAGAATTATTTCCAGGTGCTATCATTTTGTTCGACCTTATGTCGGCAGTATATCGGCCTTCTAATGCATCTTGCTAATGGGAGGACAACTACAGATAATGTTGGATTAGTTTCAAGAGGATGATGCGAATGTTTATTTTCTTGGTTGGTCGAATGATCAGAATGCCAGTGTCAGATAGGTAATTACTCAATGAATGCTGTTGGAAAACTTGGACTTGACTCCTAGACAATTAATTATCTGTGGATAGAGTCACCTCAAGAATGAATTCTGAAGTAAATGAACTGCAGGAGAGTTAGTTAGATTATGTTCAAGGTTACTAAGATTTGGATCCTGCCAAGGACAGTGGATTAGGTTTTATGGTGGTGAAATTCACCACTAGGATCGTGAGCTTCTATGAGTGAAAAGATGACAATAAATGTGGATAGATGTTTCATGTTGAAGAAATTAAGGTTTAGTTAGATTAGAGCTCCAAAGTTAGTACTAGAACATCTATGGACGTGTCAGGCGTTAGATCCTTTAAGTACGGAAAAGTGTGTTATGAAACGTACGTGGAAAGATGCAATGGTATTAATAGAGAATGCTTTTTGTTAGAGCAGAACTGCAAACCTAAAATATCTATCTCAGAGATAAAATTAGCTTTGGGCTTTACTATAAGTTTCTATCATCTAAATGCTTATGAAGACAGACTCTCATGAGAGGCTAAGACCTTGAGAGGGTATCAACTTCTAGAGAATATAATGAACCTGCATATAATGACCAACATTTATTACTACATTCTTTTTAAGTGTTTGGACTACAATGGATATTCAATACAGTGGCAGAGGTGAGAAATTTGTTACAATTACAAAATTTCTGTGCTGTAAGAGATGGATTGAGAAGTATAGAATGCTTTAGACTGCTCCTCTTAAGGATTCTGATTGTCTCATGAATGTTGCTAAGTTGCTTTAAAGCTTTCAAGTGGGGAATCGGATTGACCTTGTCCTTACAACATGACTTACCAATTTTCCAAAAAGAAGCTTGTTTACTGAAGGATGCATTTTTCCCCCATTTGCTCATATTCAGTGAACTGATTATTTATAGTCCCTTTTGGGAATTACTGCAACATACTAAGTTGATAATTTTATTTTCTGCACATGCTAATAATGATAATCACTTCCTATTTTTTTCTGTTGGGCTATCAATCTCAGTATCTTAAGTTTTTGTAAGTATTGAATTGCTGGATGAGGAAGGTGCTAGCAATCCTAAGATTTTGTGGACGAGGATCATATATCCTGTCAAAGTTCTAACATTTGAATGGAAGAAAAGGAAATATGGATCTTTTTCTTAATTCATAGATCCAGACTGGGATTTTGGCAACTGTCCTCGTGTTTTCATTCTCCTTTCTAGTGTTCAACAAGTTACCTTTTTTGGTTATCTTGAGGGCACTTCAATTGGTTATTATTTGGTGTTCTACTAATTTTACTGTAAACCACTTTACAGAGAAAACAATTTTCTCATAGTTCAGTGATCCTATGTTTTTGAAATGATATCTCTTCTTTTAAAATATTTGGTTCTAATTTTATTTTAAACTCTGATACTTTTATTGCCAGCTTGGCCTATTAAGAGTGCCATGCGGAAGCCGCCCATCTGATACTCACTGGCTGAGTAATTCTACAGGTAATTTCTGGAACTATAAAAGTTTTATCTGTATGATGCGTAGGCACATCTGATCAAAGGATCTTTGCAATGATCCAAGCAGCTGGATTCTGATAATTAGCTACTTTAGTTTTCAACTTCAAACTTCAAAAATCTTGGCTATTCCCATTGTACTATATATTATTTCTGTCATGATCTTGCTGGTCATCATCAATTATCTATTAATACTGGATTAAATGATGGTTTTGATTTCTTCCTCTATCCTTTTTTAAGCTGTCAAGGCTCATGGTTTCATCGATAGAGCAGTCATCTTGAATAGAAAGTTCCAAAATGGGAAAAATACTTTCTGCGCTACTTCAGTGGGGCATGCACAAGACAGCGAGGTTGATTCAGATGCTTTAGAGGAGACAAATCTTCTCATTCCCTCTGAAGAATCCTCTTCTTCGAGCGGCTTGTATGTCCCTTTCGAGGGAACTGATGGAAAACCAGGCCTATTATCATTTTACAATCGTCCATATGGAAGGGAGGACAAACTTCTTACGGTTTACCCACAGGGGAATCAGAACAACCTACAATGGATCTTTGGGCCAGCTGTGCTTGTGACGTCCTTTATTTTCCCTTCACTCTACCTTCGGAGAATACTATGTACTATATTTGAGGACTCTCTGCTGACAGGTAAGTGAAACTTCTTATGTTGACACATGTTTCGTTATTCCCCATGAGAATAGCAGACATCAGTTGTTCCTCTGTTTTCTGTCCACATATTAGTTCATTTCCTTCTCACTTCAGATGTGGCTTTATGATTGCAGATTTCCTCATATTGTTCTTCACGGAAGCTCTGTTCTACTGTGGTGTCGCAATATTTCTTCTACTTATAGACCATATGCGAAGGCCTTTGGCGTCTGCCTCTGCAGATGAAAAGAAGGGGTTGGCTCCACAATTGGTGCACCGGATCTCTTCAGTTGCTGCCCTGGTGCTTAGTCTTACAGTTCCTATGGTGACCATGGGCTTAGTATGGCCATGGACCGGCCCTGCAGCTTCTGCTGCACTTGCTCCATATCTGGTCGGTATTACTGTCCAATTTGCATTCGAGCAATACGCAAGATACTGCAAATCCCCTTCCATGCCTGTGATACCCATTTTATTTCAGGTGAGTGATACATACCATGATGTCTCATCAGGTGATTTCATTGGAGGGTCTTTGAATTGGCCAATGCAGTGCTTTAGATTGCTCATTTGTACATCAGTTTAAAATTAGCCTGTTTGATCAAGTAGTCTTATTGACGGTCTGTATCTTTGTTTTTCCATTGAATAGCCAGCATGAAATTCTAAATGTTTATGAGGCCACTATTTGTGATTTCAATTGGCACTTAAAACCTATGGAGGAAAGAGAAAGGACTGAATTTTTTACCCATACATTGTTTCTTGTGGTTTAACAGGTTTATAGGTTGCACCAACTAAACCGAGCAGCACAGCTGGTGACGGCCCTGTCCTTTACTGTGAGAGGAGCTGAAGTGACTCCAAACAACCTGGCAATAAATAGCTCCTTAAGTACTCTTTTGAATGTCCTTCAGTTTCTTGGTGTCATTTGCATCTGGTCACTTTCAAGCATCCTCATGAGAATTTTTACTTCGAACCCCATCACTGCAGAATGAATGGTGAACAATTTAGTTGAAATCATGAGACAATCACTTCATTGTTGTACTTCCATGCATATACTATCTTTCAGATAGGGTGGATGTAAGGGTAGATAGGATTAACCAAGCGAATTTGTAGGCCAAAAAGGTGAATGAACAGTTGAAGTGGAGATCCTTCACATCAGAATAGAAGGTTATTGAAGGATCGTATGGGTAGTTTAGACACTGGAGATAGAGTTAGCATCTCCCTGCTGAGACATGTGCCATAAAGAAAACAGTTCACAACCGACAACGATCGAACATGTAAAAAAAAAAAAAAAAAAAAAAGGTACAAGAACTCTTTCTCACAGTTCATTGCATTATTTCACAAGTTTCTTATGCACTGCAGAAAAACAGGCCTCCAATTCAACTGTAATATGCCTAGCATTATCGTCTGTCACTTTCCTTTTGCTGGAGTGTTCTTCTCAGGTTTCATTTTTGGCAAATTTAGAGTATTCATCTAGCCCTGTTCTTGTATCTGGAGTATGCTAACCGGCTTTGACTGGTCTGTTTTTTTTCTCTGGATTCCAATCACGTCCCTAGCACATGCCTAGTTTTCTACAAATAAAATAACACTCTCCTTAAATTTACTATGTTGATTATTGACTTTCGCATGAAGTAAACAGAAGTAACAAAACTTGTATAAGAAGTTGCATCGGCATGTTCAGCCATGGGAAGAATTTTGTCAGTGGCCTATGTTTAAGCATAATAGAAAAAGAAGAGCTATTAGTTTTTGTAAACACAAGAAGCATTCTCAACAAGGTATTATTTACAATGCCATATTTTTACTTTTATCATCACTTTAGATTGTCTGTACATTCCATTCTCTTGTTCATCATGTCATTCCAGAGGTATCCGTAAGACATCTCTTTACCTAGAATTTTGATTTTTCTTCAAACGATTGTGGGAGGACCATTATGTGGATGTATGTTCGGCCCACAAGAGCACTATGATCCTAGAGTCGAATGCCTTTTGGTCCAAGGAAACCTTAGATGAATCCCCAAACTGAAATTGCCCAGGTCCATTATCACCCAATTGCACTTTGCCCCTTTTGTTGAATTCAAACCTTGGCATGCCAACGTTGATTTACCCACTTTGCACCCCCCGAAAAGGGGGAAAAATGATTGACAGGAAGAAATTTTCTCAACGTGACAAAGGTGTGATTAAACGAAAATGCCCAGGTTTTGCGCATGTTAATAAAAGTATTGACTTTTGATCCTTTTCATCCTTAAGATGAAGTTAGTGTTCGAGTATTGAGAATTGGGAGTCATGATGAAAATTGACCAACCAATCTTAGATCGGCACACAACCGAATAACCTTTACGTTGAGATTCTTTCTTTGTGCGATGAACTAAAAAAATGATGTTGGGCTTTTAATGGTCAAAGAGACTTTTAAAGGACGTCTCGGTCGGGGTTCGCTACAGAAGTAGAAACAAAAAGTTAAGTGAACAAAAAGTCAATACTTTATGAGCTAATCAGCTAAGCAATCTCCAACCAACCTGAAGCAGATTACCGACACAAGTCAAATGCTACTTCACATGGAGATCACATGGACTGCCTAAATGATTGGCGGTAGGCACCAATAGTTAATTTTTCTTGTGACATATAATTTTGGGCAGTTAAGTTGTCATAAATGATCAAAAGCTGGTTGTTTGACTGATGCCTTTCAAATTAAACTTGAGACAAAGAGGTAGAGAAGGAAATAAGAACAAAAAGATTACAATTTAAAAAGCTCTTAGCCCTTACGCCCTCAATCCTGTCAAATTCTGCTAGAAATTTTGCTCTTGATCGGCTTATTCATAGCATTTTCCTTCTTTTCATTACCCTGTTGTTGAACATATTATATCAAGTGAATCTCAACCATCGCAATAACAATTGCTGAACCTGAAAGGCAAGAATATTAGGTCCATTCTTTTTTTCAGACATGACCATCAACCAAGTGTTATTGCACTGCCTTTGTTTGTTACTTGTGCTCAATAATGTTACCTTCTCGTTTGGCTCTATGTTTTTTGTCTTTGCATCTGTCATCAAAACGCTAAAGTTTCATACCCAAGAAGTCCCCTCATTCTTTGTTTAATTTGTACAGTAAGTGCTTGGAGTCTCTTTTCTTTAAACGAGAAATCTAGAATAGTGGAGGAGGAGGATTTGTTAAGTCAACTCTGATGGATTCACAAGAATTTATCTGTTTTCTTAATTTGTCTGTTTCTATTGGGAAGACTATTTATGGAATTTTTCTTACGTTCTTTCATTTTATTGGTACAAGGCAAAAGAGGATTTTGAAATCTGCTGAGCATGCAAGCTGGTGTTTCTGACTTGTAAGCATGCATGAATGCTACCGCACTTGAAGAGTGAGTGGAAGTATTAAAGAAGAAAAAAGAGAGAGAGAGAGAGAGAGAGAGAGAGAGAGTGGAGGAGAAGGTGAATGTATCTGTAAGCATTTTGGGTGACATTCTCTTCACTGAAAAGCATAAAAAGTGAAACTTTAAGCCTTAGTGTAACAAATGGTCCTGGTGAATTCGAGTACTTTTCTGTTTCCTTGTCTGGAGATATTGCTGGGACAAAAAAGCCTGTGGGGATCTTCAATCCATATAGATTGGCCTCTGCCTAAATCCTGAGAAACTAAGCAAAGTCGATGGAGTTATAGAGAGCTAGACTGAAAAATTAAGGAAGACAATTTATCTCTGTCCAAGAACATCCAATTTTGATGTGAACTTGTTTGTCCTCATCTGTTTGGCTCTATGTTGAGGCAATATTCTCTCCTCTCTAATCTTGGTATAACTATATAATGCAAATGGCCGATACTGGATTTTTTTTCTCTTTTTCTCAATGTGAAAAGGCAAGTATTCACATGATCTTTGGGTCTGAACATTATTGAAGGGTGATCCTTTTGTGGTGAACCGGATTCAAGTGTGGTGGTTCTGGTCTTCTGTTCTTTTCCTGTATTTAATTGGATATTAGGTAGTTTAGGTTGTAAGAGAATATCTGATGTCCGAATTTGCAGATCACAAGATTCAAAACCGAATAAGACCAGGAAGAATAGCATGCGGAAAAAAGTGGGAATGGGAAGCACTAAAACAAAGGATAAATAATTTGTTGACCGTGATTAGAGTAAGCTTTGTACGGTTTCAATCTCTCACATTAGTGTCTACAAGTAACTTGTTTGACCAAGAAACACCTAGTGGTAAGAGTGTGAAATGTCTATTTGATAATAATTTTATATGTTCTTGAAGAGCAGCACAAAATATCCATGAGTTAATGGGTTTGTACCTGTTTAATTAGGCAAATAATTGAAAGTCACCTGATCAAATCTCTCAATTATGTGCACTGAGAGAAAAAAGAGAGAGATGTATGGTGTCCTTTCTGAGCTCTTGGATGCAAAATCTAAGTTCTTCACAGAATTTTAAAAAAAAATGGAATTTATCATCTTATCATACTATGTTCTGCCACAAGACCGATCTGATTTTCTGAAGCGTATGTATTGTATCACTGTCAACGCAAGATCTGTTCATCTTTTCCTTATCATCCTATATTTCATATTGATCACGGATCGAATCTTAAGTTGACATAGACTTCAATATCAAACTTAGGCCTAGGGAAGGTCCACTTCTTGGATTGTCTAGTAGGTAAAAGTGGGGTCATTCTCTCCCAACTCTTTTGGTCTTTTTGGCCGTGCCCATCACAATGACTTATCCCCCACATACTATCTCATCTCAGAAGCTGAATAGCATGCTTTAATTTTCCATCATTGCCTCGAGAAAAGTAGGAGGAAGAAGGAACTCACATACCTTTTTAGCCTAGTATGAAGAGGAAAAAGGCACACCGCTTTTCTCAAGGATTTAAGTGGCTAACAGCTCAATAAACAACTCAGTAATAGAGCTATATAAAGTCCAAGACACATTACCTCAACCCTTCAAACTTTTTTCCATCTCTCTTCCAATTTCCCTCTGCAAATTCTCTTTCTTGTGTCACCCCTCGTTCTGCTGTTTCTGTCTCTTGAGCTTCAACTACTTTAGGTGGTTCTTGCCTGCTAAAATTCTAAACTCTATATGGAATCAAATTTCTTGAGTCTAGATTCGGAATCTTGGGAATCAGCATACAACACTTAAATTTAGGACTCCCGTTGAACTGGTCGCACATCATTCCGAAATGAAAAGCGGTCAAATGATTCATCTCCTGCTGTTCTTCAGTATACTTGGTGCTGTTCTTGATGTTTCTCTTGGGGATGATCAGTCAGATGCCTTCCGGCTTCTTAAAGTCAAGGCGCAACTGAATGATCCTTCTGGAGTTCTAAACAACTGGTCTCCAGAAGCTCACGTATGTAAATGGTATGGGGTCACATGTTCAGATGATCAATCAAAGGTGGTGGGATTGAACTTGACGAATTCTGGGCTGTCAGGTCCGATATCACCCAACTATGGTTTTCTCACTTCACTAGAGATGCTTGATTTGTCGTTGAATTCCCTCACCGGCTCGATCCCTGCCGAACTTTCAAAGCTTCAAAATTTGAAGTCGCTCCTCCTTCATTCCAACTCTCTCTCGGGTGAGATACCCGTGGAATTAGGCCTGCTGAAGAAGTTGCAAGTCCTAAGAATAGGAAACAACCTCTTAAGCGGCAAGATCACCCCGGATATCGGTAACTTGTTGGAGTTAAGAGTATTACGTCTTGCCTATTGCCAATTCAATGGGAGTATTCCTCCAGAGATTGGAAATCTGAAGAATCTGATGTATCTGGACTTGCAGATGAACAGCCTCAGCGGCCGGATTCCTCGAGAGATCAGCAGCTGCGAAGTGCTCGAAATCTTTGCAGCGTCCAACAACATGTTGGAAGGGGAAATTCCTTCTTGGGTGGGATCGCTAAAGGAACTGCAGACTCTGAACTTAGCAAACAACAGCCTCGCTGGACCAATTCCAACTGAAATAGGTGGTCTCTCTAATTTGAGGTACTTAAATTTGCTCGGCAACAAACTGACTGGGGAGATCCCTCGAGAGCTCAATGGGCTGGTTCAGCTCGAAACACTCGACTTATCGAAAAATAACCTCTCCGGGTCGATTAGCCTTTCCGCTACCCAATTGAAGAACTTAAGCGCTCTGTTCTTATCCGATAACACGCTGACGAGTGGAGTACCAAACAACTTCTGCTCAAGCACCTCCAGCTTGATACAGCTCGTTCTCGCTCGTAATGAACTCTCCGGCGAATTCCCCATGGAGTTAATAAACTGTTCCTCACTCCAACAGCTGGATTTATCAGATAACAACTTTGAGGGGTCCCTACCATCGAGCCTCGACAGGCTACAGGAGCTCACCGATCTTCTCCTCAACAACAATAGCTTCACCGGAGTCCTACCTCCTGAGATCGGTAACATTAGCACCCTGGAGACTCTTTATCTCTCTCATAACATGTTCACGGGCAGTATTCCGGAGCAACTCGGCAAGTTAGACAAGCTGAGCATCCTCCACCTGTTTGAAAACCAGATGAACGGAAGCATTCCTAGAGAGCTGACCGACTGCTCGAGCTTGACTGAAGTCGATTTTTTCGGGAACCACTTCAGCGGCTCCATTCCCGCTACGATCGGGAAGCTAAAGAATCTGGTGGTGCTTCACCTGAGGCAGAATGAACTTTCGGGTCCGGTCCCACCGAGCTTGGGATACTGCACGAAGCTTCAGCTACTGGCCTTGGCCGATAATAAACTCTCCGGATTTTTACCACCCACTTTCCAGTTTCTATCAGAACTCAGCACGCTCACGCTCTACAATAACTCCTTGGAGGGTCCACTGCCTGAATCTTTCTCCCTCCTGAAGAGCTTGAGGAAGATCAACTTTTCCCACAATCGATTCGAAGGGACGATAACTGCCCTCTGCGGATTACATCTGTTGACCGCGATTGATCTCACAAACAACAGCTTCTCAGGCCCCATCCCTTCCACATTGGGCATGTCAATGAATTTGTCTCGTATCCGCCTTGCCCACAATCATCTCACTGGCAACATTCCTTCTCAGCTCGGCCAGCTCACCGAGCTCATATTTCTCGACCTTTCTTTCAATAATTTAGATGGAAATGTGCCGTCTCAGCTATCGAATTGTGGAAAACTCGAACACCTCCTACTAAGCAACAACAATTTCACAGGCGCCGTACCGTCCTGGCTCGGGGGACTAGAAGAACTTGGGGAGCTCGATCTCTCATTCAATGCATTACAAGGATCAATACCGGGCGAGCTGGGAAATTGTTCAAAGCTCCTCAAGCTTTCCCTCCATAGCAACAATCTCTCAGGGTTGATTCCACCAGAGATTGGAAATCTAATCGCTCTAAACGTCCTCGATTTGCAAAAGAACAATCTTTCGGGCACCATTCCTTCCACAATCAAGCAATGCACAAAGCTTTTTGAACTGAGACTCTCAGAGAACTTCTTGACAGGTCCGATACCGTCCGAACTAGGACGGTTAACTGAATTGCAGGTGATCCTGGATCTCAGCTGGAACTCATTCTCGGGCGAGATCCCTTCTTCGCTCGGGAATATGGTGAAGCTAGAGAGGTTGAATTTGTCTTGCAATCAGCTTCAAGGAGAAGTTCCACCTTCACTAGGAGAACTGACAAGTCTTCACATGCTGAACCTGTCAAATAATCATCTCCAGGGCCGACTCCCTCCAACTTTTTCGAAATTTCGACTCAGCTCTTTCCTACGAAACAAGGACCTTTGCGGCCCACCGTTAGCATCATGCTCCTCACAAGCAATGGAGAAGTCACTGTCCAAAGGCGAGGTAGCAGGGATCGTGGCAGCCATCGTCTTTATCTCAGCACTGATATGCTTGGCGATGCTTTACATCATGCTCAGAATCTGGTGCAACTGGAGGAGAGTCCTGATATCGAGCTCCGAGGGAAGCGGGGCCGAGCTCAAGAGAGAAGAGATGTGGATCCATGGAAATGAAAAGAGAAGAAACAACAGCGACTACTGGAAAATGAACTCCTGGTTGGCGCCCTCGCACGATAAGCACCCATCGAGCACATGCATTTTCCATCTCAAAATGGATGCAGAAAGTCCAGGCAGAACATCGGCATGAGGAGATATTGACTATTTTTGTGTTCTTCCATGCTTTGATTGAGTTTTCAGTTGATTTCCCAGTATTCCTTTGTTCTTTCTTCTACTCTTCCCTAGTCTTTTTCTTTTGCAAAATGAATAAGTTAAGATCGTTTTGCAAGCTCAGACCGCAGGGCTGAGAGTTCATGTTCCTCGCTGTCTTTGTATATCACTATTGTGCAAAGATTATGTCAGTTCAACGTGTATAGACTCATTGCTAGTGCTAAGTTTTCGTGTTTCCTTTTTGTGAATGTTTTAAAGTTAACTAATAATAATATTTTTAACCTTAATCTGTGCAGCTCAGAAAACTGACCTTCTTGCACATACAGAACCACGACTTTTCTACGATAAACCTTCTCTTCTGAATATAACTAGACGATGGTACTAACTCAGACGCCGTTCAATTTGTCGGCTCAATGACCGAAGATGTACATTGAAAAATGAAGGCTATTGTTGGAAATAACGCGAAAAGGAAAGTTGAGCATGGAGTGTGCGATGGTTGTATCAGAAATGATGGCTCGTCACTTTCCTAATATTCCAACGTAGGAATGCACTCTTGTCGCTGTCGACTCCACCAACATGAATCGCCAACTCATGTCCGATTCAATGAATGATTCTCTGATTCTTCAGCCAACTCATCAAAAGAAGCCGGAGTTATCCAACAGGCAAGGATTTCCTCGATAGGACAGCGCACTAAGACTATGCACAGAAGCAGAAAAATTCTCAAGATACATTCGGTACACAACCACTACTTAGCCAACGCTCGTCCTGTGTAGTCTTGATCATCGACTTCAAACTCATCCCAGGTTTCACAATTCTTTTGCTTTTAAGAATAAATATTAGCGCCATTCATTTTGACTTCTTTGAGTATGTCATCGACCTGAAGATTATCCATGACTCACTCTTTGTAACATAAGAAGGTGTCCACGTTGAAGTTTTGAATATTGAAACTGGGGGCACCTCAATATATGACTCGAGAATCCATTAAGGGACTCCTTCGGTCATCATCATACATAAAGGAGGGCCTACTTGTATACATGGGCCTTCCCTGCAAGGCCCATTGTCCGAGTTGAATCGCATTAGCGGTTTACAATTATTATGACCACGCCCGATGCTCTCAGGGTTACATTAAATCACTTACGAACATCAATAGGAGAGGAATCGTCAGGCGTGATCGTGTCACGGTCCTGGACCAATCATCCAATTAGTAAAGGCGACGCTAGGACACATGGCCGAGGCCCTTCGACTTAAGAATAAGGAGAATATCTTCAATTGCATGGATAACGAAGAGGCAAGGTTCCCCTAATTTATGCAGTGATCCTACGTGAGAAACCTTGCACCCGACGACACCCGACAACACTAGTTCGCGAAGAACGGTCCGTACAGACTCTCCATGATGCCGGGCTGCATGTTCTCGTCCTGCTTCCAATGGCGCTTCCTCTGATTTATGAACCAGTTGTTGATCTGTTTCTGGTCCAGCCCCGTCGCCTCTGCCAACGCAAGCTTGTCCGCTTCCTGTATGCATTGAGGAACACCAAGCGCAATTAGTTCACCCCCCACATCAACTAGTCCAGTATGTATGGAGTGCAGATGTTTTACAGTGGGGTATGGCCAGTTGTAATGAACACTCCACCAATCGAGCAGCAATTGCCGGGCCTCCCGTGGCAGCTTCCCTTTCTTCTTCTTCTTGGAAAACTCGTGCTTGAGAGCCCCGATGTATCCGCTGTATTTGCGCAGGAGTTTGTCCTTAAGCTCCCGGTCTTCGCTGGACTGGCTGCCCTCCAATACATCGATCTCGCCCCCACTAAGATCTTCCTCGGATGATCCGGCACAATCTTCGGTCACTAGTAACAAAACAGGAAAACGCCAGGCTCATCAAGATTAATTTCTCGAATTTGCTCATTACAGATCATAAGATACATAACAAGAATCCTGGATGGTACATTAGTGCGAAACCCTCAAATACAAAGGCAAATGTCACTTTCACGTCACAATGCATAATCTTCAAGAGATAATCAAGTGCACATACCCTCACAAAAACCTAGGAGCGGCACATCCAAGAAAGAGACAAAGGCGCGACCATACTAAACATACAACATCTCCTCCACTCGATTAGACTCGACCCACTTCGGCAACATTTTCGCTTTTAATTTTTCAAATTTCTGTTATTATTTTCAGGCAGGAAGGCAAGTACTGGTCCTACGCAAACAAGATTGTCCGAAAGAGTTCGACATGAACTGAGTAAATGGGCTCAGAATGGGAAAAAAGTCCCGTGCAGGCGAAGGTACACAGAACCCGATGCGATTTATGTATGCAACAAGACCCACGTCTGTACCTGCTCTCCCTCTCTATCTCTTGAGAGAGAGAGAGAGAGAGAGAGAGTGGGTCAGAGACAGAAAGGATGGAGCAGGCGGGTGATGTCTGAGTCCGAGTCTCAGTGGGTTGCGTCCACGGGACGTACGGACGTCACCATCGAAAACCCTGGGATAGCCTTCATCTCTAACCAGAGAATTGAAACCCAACGTACATTTACCCCTCCGACCTGGTCAGACGAGAACTAAGGAAGTACTCCTCAAAATCCTTAAAAATCTGGAAACCCTGAAATTCGCGGAAGACGAGAAGGCTGAAGACGTTGTCATTTCTCCCTGTTCTTTTAACAAATGGGTACCAGCGCAGCGTCAAACCCGGGACCAACTTCTTCCTCACTTTGATTTGTCCCTTTCCTTTCTTTTCTTTTTTTTTTTTTTTTTTTTTTTGTGCTAAGTAGTAAGTACTTAGCTTGCTATTGCCTCTCCCATTTCTCCTCGACATGAACAAATTTCTGTATTTCTCCTACATATTCTTGAGTCATAATAATATGATGCAAAAATTAGAAAGAGTTGCAGGTAGATTGGTCACTTTGTGCATTTTCGCTTTAAGTGATAATGTCTGCTCCGTGAAAACAAATACTGCTTAACATGATTCCCATGCATTGACGTTCTTTACCTACAACACCATCAGTTGAAGGGTTCTACGCAACACTTTTCACCAAACAACAAGAAGCACAGCAGGTCATGTTTTCCCAAGGAGAAGAGCCATGCAGTATGACATAGCTCAACCTATAATATGCCCTTGACATCAATATGTTAGGTCACAAGCAATTCTTGCATCATCCCTTACTCACATATGATGATAAAAAAACTATGGTTCTTTCGGTTTGAAGAAAGAAAGCTCAAGGGAAGAAAAGGCACCAAAATGAGATTTATGCCCCAATTCAAGTGATCAAATGTTCACAGAACAACAAAACTGAGGCAATACTTATGTCCAATTTTGGTTTGCAATGCACTGATAAAGCCTCCAAAATCATAGCATCGACTCATGCAGTTCTTCTATAAATAATGAAACTCGTCTACAATCACCATTGTGATGTGAAGGAAAAAAAGCTCCAAATAGAGAATATCCGAGTGCCAACGATCATGTATCTTATCATTAAGGAATTGCTCGTTGTCAGCAGCAAAAAAGAAACATCCAGCTAATACTGATTTGGAAAGGATTGATGAATCAGAGCACCAACAATAAGACTAGCTAATCACATAAACATGTCCCAACAGAGGTATCTATGACACAAGATTAGGAAACATTTATACGACCAAGTTTGAGGAATATGTCATGCAATTCGATGAGATGATGGCAGGCTCACAAAGAAACTCAAATGGCTGGCTTGGAACATTGTTCGAATAAACTAATTAAACTCGAGCAGCCGAGTAAACTCTCACATATGCACGGTATCTTTACTGAGTCAATGACTATGCCCTTAACATATTTCAAGCTGATAATCTCAAAACATATAACTGCAGAAACTGAGGACCGCATCACTAGAAAGGCTTCTGAGGAAGCTTTATTACATAAAGATGCTAAAAATAGACTGAGGCAATGGGGTCATGCACAATCTTTCCTTAAGTGCACTAAAAAAGAAGAAGAATAAAGCATCAAGTGGGGGACAAGGTTCATCTGTCCCCAGTGGATTTCTATGGATTGAATCCTTATTCTATTAAGATTGCAGCCTCAAAAGCAGGAGATGGATGGCGAATTGATTTAATCAAAGTAAGGAGTGAAGTTAGAAAAGGAAAGACGGGCACACTAGCCGACATTATATTTTGTAGAGGATTGCTAGGTATTTTAAAATGGGGTTTATGGAAATGGTTTATTGACTTGAGTGGAAAATTTTTACAAAATGTTGAATAAGATCCATTTATTTAAACGTCATTACCTATCTCTTTAGTTACTTATGATACCAATTACGAAGAACAATCTTACAATAGCAAGTATTGCCATATTTTGTTACTCTTTAACACTTTTTCACTTTGCCTATTAGGCAACATATTAGGGCTCCATGTGAGTTCGACAAAAAATCTCATACCATTGATGGTTGATATGATTGGCAATTGGCCATGAGTTCATGTACTATCCTTTATATTCTCAACATTCTATAAGAATTCTTAATGTTATTTCACGTGCAAGAGAACAATTCTAGATCTTCAACTCCCGACATGCAAGTACAAGCCCACCTTTAAAACGAACTTTCAAGAAGTTAATAATATTTCTATCCATGGCCGGTTGCAAGGGTCATTATCCTCAGGACCTTGAAACTTGTACTAATCCTCGTTCTAAACAAAAAAAGTTGAGAGTAAATAAAGGGCTTCAGTCTTTTAAAGCATGGATTGACCCACAAAAACTGTAATGATAGTGGCAGGGATATAAAATGAACAGAGTGGTGATCACAACATGCAAAAGCAATGAACAGTATTCTCACACACACCCACTAGCCACTCAACAGATTTTATCAGACAGCATCAACATTGTCTTTGTCTAAACCAATAAGGTTTCTGAGAAAAGAGATCTGTTCCGCAGTCCATGTAGTGGAATTATATATACTGAGATGCACTTCATGTGTCTTTGCAGGGACGGGAGTCCAAAAGTTGTTTTAGTGATTAGAAATAGAGTATGAAAGCCCTGGCCAGGACCAGCAGCCGGTTTCTTTCAGGCGATTTTAGTCCAATTAATTCATTGGACATTCCCAAGTTCCTTTTCAGCCTCATGAAACCACTGTAGCATTCGCTTCTATTTTTAGGAATTTTCTCATGTTAGACGGGCTTCCTTGTCCCTAAAAAAGGAAAGAGCCTGGAAAAACTAGATTGGAGTTACCAGACAAAATTTAGACAGCATGTTTTGACATTCTAGATGCTTAAAAGACTGAAAACTAAAGGAACTCAGCAACTTACAAGCAAATGCCAATCTCGAGAATTCAATCTGAACATAACACTAACATGGACAGAGAATGTAAATGCAGCAAATGCAATCATTTATTTCATCTGTGACAAACTACTTCACTTTTCAAAAAAATAAAAAGAAGCGTTCTAGAACGACTGGCTGTTAGATCATAATCATATGCACAACAATTTACCGTCCATTATAGGCTATCAACATTAACTTCTTCAATGGCAAACAAGCTCAAGAGGCAGATTAAAAAGGAGGTTCTATTCTTTATTACACAAGTAATGTAAAACTAAATTTCACGAACTATGTTAACAAATAGCAAATGTTTTGTTAAAGTCAATTTAAGTTTTTTGATACTTCAAAAATACGTCTAATCTCTTCCCACTCGTGTACATAATAAAATAAAGTACATATAAAAGTAGTCTGCAAAAATGATATATAACAAGGCATATGTCATATTCAACGCAGCTAACAAAAACTACTCGCATAACCTTTTAAATCATTTTTAGCATTCTTAGCACAATATTGGTCTACTTATGAGCGGCTCAAGGCAAGCTAGTCAGTTATTTCCGACTCTAAGCTAAACCCGACTCATAAGTAAGAAAGTCAAGACACCAGCAACCGTATACTCTTATTTAATGTCAAGATTGGACTTGAATGCACATTCCCCACAAGAGAGGATAAAAAAAAGGCCTTTCCCTTGTTAGGGTTTCGTTGGGAGGCTTTCCTTAGTCAATTTCTACAACGAGGATAAATTTTTCTTCTTCGTGTGGTTTATAATGTATATTACCCGACAAAAAAGGCACCACATCTTCTAGGGAACAGCGCCCACAGAGAGAGAGAGAGAGAGACCGTGAAGATAGTTGGTCGACGAAGACGAGCCGTGGCAAAGAGTGTTGAGCTGGTCACGCATAGTGTTCAAGAACGAGGCTGC
Organism: Eucalyptus tenuipes; assembly: GCA_014182365.1. Lineage (NCBI taxonomy): Eukaryota > Viridiplantae > Streptophyta > Magnoliopsida > Myrtales > Myrtaceae > Eucalyptus > Eucalyptus tenuipes. The sequence goes on from CM024547.1 coordinate 18,827,150, forward strand.
CTCATCGAACGGCTTTGACAGATCCGATTTGTACTTCACCAACATGCTGTAGTAAGTTCCCTACGTAATTAAGAAGAATGAGTGATGACATTCAGTTTTAAGTTGCCCATGACAAAATTAAATGAAAATTATCATGTTTCACCCTCCAGAAAATAAAAGAAGAAGAAGAAGATCAAAAAGAAGGGAAAAAGACCAAAACAAAACCAAACTGGCGCTACTGAGTCAAACGTCCAGGTCCGAAAGCAAGAAAACTGAAAGAAATTGAGTGAAATCGACTAGGGTTTCGCTCAAAACAAGCAGAAACTTGAGAGAGGGAGAGAGAGAGAGAGAGACCATGAACTCATCAAGTTCGGGATCCGAACCGCAACAATTGGTAACTGATCCTGTGACCACAGAAATGTCGTCACTTTGTCGCCGGATTTCGTCCAGTAAACCGGCTACTTCCGGCGGAGCCCCAACCTGCGGGCGGAGCAAAGAAAAAAGAACCGGGAATTGATTCAATACACGACATCTATGTGCTTTCTGTAAGTGCCGCTTCGAAACTCTGATCTTCCGAAACAGTAAAAACCACTTTCTGGAAGGAGGATAAAGACTCGTAATAATCATACCTTGTGGCAATCAACATATGCCTCGAGCAGTTTAGGGTAAAGAGGGTGCGTAGCGATTTTAGCTCGGAGCGTCGTTGAAACATCGCCGTCATCTTCTTCTCCTTCTTCTCCTTCTCCGTCTGCGACAACAACCATGCTCGACCCGGCATCGGATATGGCAGAGGAACCCGGCACCAGCTGGTGGTCCGACCCGCTCAGGTGAAAAGACGTCGCGCTTTGCGGATGAATGAAACCAAAAGGGTGATGATGATCATGATGGCTACGGTTACTTTCTTCCGGAGAAACCTGCAGGTCCTCCGGCAGATCCTCCATGGAAATGTGCAGTCCGTACAGCCCCTCCATTATATATGCGTATATCAGGAGGAGCAAACAGTTCGTGCTGCTCTCGTGTCGGTTGTTCTGTATATATAGAAAATACAGCGAGGGCGAGGCCGAGGTGGATGTCTGTGAGAGAGAGAGAGAGAGAGAGAGAGAGAAATGAAAAAACAGCGAAAACAGTGTTCAATCATTCATGTCTGAGTCGACTACTATGGACTACGGATGGAGTAGGGTTTTGTTTTGTGTGAGAAACAAGAAACGGAAGAAGCAGCAGAGAGAGAGAGAGAGAGAGAGGCATCGAGAAGCGCGATTTTAGCGTACAAAGGAGGAGAAGAGAAAGCTCGGAAAAAAAAAAAAAAAAAAAGCAGGTGCTTTCGTTTCATGGAGATTGTAAAGCTCCCGCAGGCTGTCCGTCTTCTCCTCCACGCGCCCTTATGCCGCGCGTCCGCGGGAAAATTTACCGTCGCATTCGCAATGAGGTAGCTCCATTTTCATCAAAATTCCCTTTGGTCTCTCCTCCATCCTTCTGCAGTTGATTGTGAAAGACAAATGATTACTGCCCTGAGAATATCAATTATAAATTATTATAAATTAATATCGAATTCACTTTTTTAAAATTTATAACTCACAATAACTATTATTCCCATAATACTTCAAGAACTGTTATGTTAATAAAGTCTGAAAATAATTATATGAACAGTATACTAGCAAAATCCGAATATAATTATATGATGTCTTTAACATACTGTAAAAATAGCAAACCATAAAAAGTAAATAATAAATAATCATAAATTATTGTGAAGTCCATTTTTTTAAAAATTTGTGATTCATAATAAATTATTATTCTCATAGTAGCCCAAAAATTAATATCCTAACAAAATCCTTTGATAATTTCAATCATCGTCCGGATAATCTTGCAATCGTAGGCAAGTTGACTATAAAGGACTGAAAAAAAATCAAGTTGTACAATAAAATAGCTAAATAAAATGGGGTAGAGATCCATCATCATTGATAATATAAAGCGATCAATTCTTTTGTATCATGAAGGTTGATAACGGTCATTCATGACGATGATAGAGGGTTGGCAATCTTTTTGTATCGATGCGGGGAGAGGGCCGGCATTCCTCTACATCAGGGAGGCCCACCATTCTTTCTTTTCCCTTTTTATTGGCCGTGACAAGGTGTCATATTGAACGCCATGTTAGTGTTCAACTGAAAAATCGACCAAAGTGCATCGATGGCAAGTAACCACGAGTTCAATGAATTGAGCAATTAGAATCGAAATTCGGTGACAATCATTTGGTAACCTCCTGTAAAATTTTATTGTGTCAGTGGTGCCAACATGCCATTGCAAATTTGGAACACAAAATCACAAGAAATATGTTGAAATACAATTCATACAAACGCACAAAATGGAGCTTCTTCTTATATTATTTCCTTTAGCTTTTGTTTCCATTAGATATACTGAATGGCCAATACAAAAATTTAGGAAAACATTTCTTTTATATGCGTTTATTTCATAGAAAATAAATAATTTGAAAATTATTTTTCTAAATTGATTGCATAAGTTGCCTACCAAAAATAAATTCATTATTTATGAAAGATTTTAGAGATAAATTGTTGTTAAAAATGAAAAAATATATATCAACTAATTATTTTAAAGGGTTAATATAACGAAAAACCTCAAATTAGTATACATATGACAAATTTATCCTAAATTAATTTTTTAACCACAAAAAATCCAAAACTAGCATGCCTACTACAAATTTACCCTTCATTAATTTTCATTGAATTTGATGACATGTGGTAGCTAACGAGTATATTAGATTAGGCTTTACTCTCCATTTGTCACAAGTATAATGGTTTTGAGTTTTTCATGATATTAATACGATTTAATAAAAACTAATAAATGGTAAATTGTAACAAATATACCAATTTTTTGATTTTTTATGGTCAAAAAAATAGTTTTTAATAAATTTGTCATAAGTGCACCAATTCGAATTTTTGTGATTAGAAATTAATTTATTATCAATTTGTCATAAGTGTATTAATTTTAGATTTTTCGTAATATTAACCATATTTAAATGATACAATAAATTATTTTCTAAAATATTTTCAATTTATTTTTCTGTAAAAAAAAAAAAAATAGAACCTAAAACTCTTTTAGAATATGTGCACCCTCCGCTAACGCCATATTTAATAGAATGGGTTCCATGGCCAATTCTTCGTGTTACATATATATAATAAATTCTTTTCATAAAAAAATTCAAGTAAAAGAAAATAAATAACCTTTTATTTCTTCTACATGATTTTGCGACCACAAAAATAAACATAATAACACGTCTTAGGACATATTTGGTAATATTATTGGGAATAAATGATTCAATTTTTTTTTTTTTTTCCAGGAACAAAAAAAGAACATAAATTTGTTTTGTAAATTTTTTGTTTTCAGGAACAAAAATCTGCTTTTAGTCCCGGGAATAGATTTAGAATAGAATCAATAAATATAAAAAATTTACTTCTTATTCCCAAGAACGATTCGAGAATCAATTCTAATTTTTTTCCTTTTCTCTTCTCTTTTCTTCTCTTCTCTTTTCTTCTTCTTATTCCTTTTGGCCGATCGCCGACCTCAACCACAGCTGACAACCGGCCAAATGAGGGCCAGCGACCTCATCAAATCGTTGCTAGCCCCTAGTAATGCCAAGCCAATATGATCCTCATCGACCCTAGCCTCGTTGTTGCTGGATGAGCTCGATGATGGCCTGGTGAGGCAGAGCCTCACCACATCTAGGTGAGAACGACCTCACCCAACCAAGGTGAGGCCAAGCCTTGCCAACCGACAGAGGTGGAGTCTCGAGTGGCTAGGTGAGGCTACGACAAGCTCATTGGATCTCGCCCAGCCAATTGCTAGCCATCGCCTTGGTTGGCAACCGGCCATAAAGAAGGAGGAAGAAGAAAAGAAAAGGAAAAAGAAAAAACAGAAAAAATAAATAGGAAAATAACAAAAGAAAATTAAAAGAAACAAAAAAAAATTAAGAATCCTACAAATGCATTTCTATTCTATGAATAGAAAATTTGGACAGTTATTAAGATCCTGTTTGGTAACGTTTCTATTCCTCTCAATTTATGTTCTTTTGTTCTTCGGAACAAAAAAAGATTAGAAATCCGTTTGGTAACGTCAATTGATTTTTCTATTCATCGGAATAGAAAAGTAGGCTGGGAAATATATTTAAAACAGAAACAATGAGTAAAAAAAAATAGCTTATTGTTCTCGGAAACAATTTCCAAAAATATGTTTTTTTTTCTTTTCTTCTTCCCTTGTTGCCCTTCCCTTCGCCATTGCCCCTATTGTCCGGCCACCACCGCTCGGCCGCCACCACCCCTTACATCCCACCAACCACCATGACCACTGATGATGGACCACCGCCCACCGTTGCCGGCGTCGGCGCCAGTGGCACCTGTAGCAGTGGTTGGTGGCGGCGGGTGGCAGTCCGTCATCAGCGGTCATTAATGGCTAGCGGCGACAATCGACGACGGTTGGTAGTGGCAGTGATAAAGAAGAATAAAAAAAATTTTAAAAGAAATTATACATTGTGAATTATACTAAACGCATTTCTATTTTTTTCTCATTTTAATAATATAAATTTTATATAGTTACCAAACACGTTCTTTTATCGAGAAATTATTCGGGAATATAAATAGAAAAAAACTATTTTTGAAAAAAAATTATTCTCCAAAACAGAAGCGTTACCCTAAATGTATTCAAAAACTAAAATATTGTTTTCAAGAACAAAATAATAAAAAAATCATTTATGAATAAAATTGGTTCTCGGAAATAGAATGGTTGCTAAACGCATCCTTATTCTATTCCACTTTCTGTTTCATCCATTCAACCCCAATTTCTTCCTCATACTACTTTTCTGAGAGGCCCTCTTTCATGTCGTTCAAGGAAGTATGTATACTCCTAATAAAGTTCAAAAAATTATTTGGCATCACTTTGAATTTCACTTGACAGGTCAAACTAAATTCTCGTTGACTGTTCTTGATCATTTGGTTGAAAGCGATGGATGATCGTATTGCAGATGATGAAGGAAGAAATCAATAAATATCGTAATGCTGCCGTAGATTAGTTTCAAACACCTAGAAAATCATATTTTTAGTACTTATAAAAAAATTTACTTAAAATCCGAACAATTCAATGAAAAGCCGATAATGTGGAGACTTATAAGATACCTTGCAAATCTCAAAAACTAATTAAAGTTTTAATTTATACAAATAGCTCTAAGTCCGAGAAATATACACAAGTGGTCGGATTTGAATAGACAATGTTCAATTTCTAAATTAGAAATACCTCACTGTTACAAGCAATTGTTCCAACATGGGTTAAGATTTTAAGAGTTTGCGCCATATCATAACTAGTGGTGACTGGATCTAGAACTTACCATATTATAAGCGGTTCCTAATGGAGCCTGAAACCTAGTTTGTTTGCTTGGAATCGATTTTGGAACCTATCCTATTTTTCCGATCCGATTCCAAGGTTTACCTGAGAACTTGTTTTCTTTTTTTATTCATTTTTTGATTCATTTTTTAGCAAAATCATATGAGACTAGGAGTAACAAAACGATTCAAAGTAAATTATGAACAATTAAAATCCTTGTTTGCCAAAAACAACAATTTATAATATGAATACATAGTAACATACAATTATAAATGATAAAAAACTCAAACATATAACATAAACATAAATTTTTAAACTTGATTCCCCTTTCATCCATGAAAATTGAGGAAAATAGGAAAGATTGTCAAGGAGTTCCGAGGAAGAATAAAGAATGAAGGAGTGTTGACATTAGAATACATGAGAAAAAAAAATTAGGATTTTGACTTTTTAGTTTATAAAATTGATTATGAAACAAGATGGTTCAATTCGATTCTCAGGTGGAATTTAGAACTTGTTTCTAGACCAATTCCAAAGGACCAGTTCCTAGATTTGTTTTTCAAGAATAAAGAACGAAGGAGTGTTGACATTAGAGAGAAAAAGAAATTAGGATTTTGACTTTTTAGCTTACAAAATTGATTCTAAAACAAGGTGGCTCGATTTGATTCTTAGGTGGAATTTAAAACTTGTTTCCAGATCAATGCCAACGGACCAGTTCCTAGATTTGTTTTTCAAGAGTAAAGAACGAAGGAGTGTTGACATTAGAATACAGGAGAAAAAAAATTAGGATTTTGACTTTTTAGCTTATAAAATTGATTCTAAAACAAGATGGTTTGATCCTATTCTTAGGTGGAATTTAGAACTTGTTTCCATACCAATTCCAATGGACTAGTTCCTAGATTTGTTTTTCAAGCGGTCCAGTCCGATTCTCAAGTAGAACCGGCTTAATTGTATACCCCTAATCATAATCCATGTTTTGTGATTACCAAAGGTAATAATTTCACTTACGGATAACCATTGGAAAATATTTACAAGAGAGAAAAAAATTTATTGACGCACGCCCTCCAAGAAACGGGAGTGCTGGATGGGGGTTTCTCTTGACTTTGCCCTTTTCCGGGTACATATGAGGAATTGCCAGTAGAATGCAGACTGCAGAGCCACCGAGCTACCTCGATGGCTGCAGGTGAAATGCAACTCAAGCGACATGACGTGCCATTCTGACCAATCGATCACTTTTCTTCTTCGTGACGAAAACATTCTTGGATTCTCGGAACCCACGACACCCCCATTCATTGCTTCTTTAATCAAACATCCAATGCAGTTATTCTCTCCCTCCACTTCGAGATTTGTACAAATCATACCTTATTTTCGTCATTATTCGTGCATTATCGGACTAGTAGTGGAGATGACCTTTTCCTCTTGAAAAAAAAAGAAAAGAATCAAGGTTTTTAGGCCGGGATTCAACTTTCCATGGCCGCTTCGCGCCCCCTAAAGTGGCCCGTTTCGTTCCTTTAATTATAGTAAAATAAGGGTTACACGAGTAAAACGAGTCATTAATCTGAGTGCTCTAGGAGACACAAGTTTGTGGTAGTATCATGACAAGTTGACCACCATCGATCACGTGCATGCAGAATTTTAATTTCTTTTGCGGCACCTCGTCCCTTTTCTTTTCTTATTCTTGACCGGCGCGTTGTTCCCAATATTTTTCGACCGGATTGCCCGAACCCGTCGACTGCCCGAACGAGGTAGAGACCAACTTTGATCTCGTGGAGTTGATAAAGATGAATATACGAGGAATGATGACGGACAGATTGATTAAGAGTCACGAGATCTCTAGAATACAAAAAGGGAGTCCAAGAAGAGTGTCCTTTGATTTCCTCTTTTAACCCTAATTACGATATTAGGATGATTTGAAGTCGAGGTGGAGACAATTCAGTTTTAAGCGTAGATTTCGATTCTCACGCATAAGGAGGCAGGTTTGAGAATTAAAATAAGATCGATAAAAAAAATAAAAAGAAAAGTTGGGTATTTAGTGGACCCCAACCGCCCAATAACACGCACTAAGATTCTGCCAAGAATCATTGCTTAGAGCCGGAGTATATATACCTAGCTCGCTTTTTTGTCTTCCTGAGACTTCTTTTGGTGACGATCTTTGTCCTGAGCCTCATGCCCTTCGTTTTGATGATAAGACTAGGTTCATTCTTTACAGTCATCTATCAGTTGCATGGGCGTGACCCGTGTGGCCTAAAGCAACCCTGCAATCAGATGATTCTAAAGGGAATAGACAAAGAAAACACCGGGTTAGATGTCTGAAAGTGGACCCGCAGGACCGAACTTAGGCGGTGGGGCCAAAATACATAATAACTTTTTTGTTCTGCTGGTGGATTTTGGGGGGGGCAAAGAATATCTTTTTAAAGTGAAAGTCTGCTTTCTTTGTTTTAGTATAATCGGGATTACTTAAAATGATTAGTTCGGAAAATAATATAAAAATGAGCTGAATGATGAAAAATGTTTAGGAGGATCTGGACGGACGGCCCAATCGAAGTCCAGGAACGTGATCCGAATCCAATCAGAAACTCTCCCGGTTTCGTTTTGATAAAGACGTTCTTGAAATTCGCTTGCTTTACATGGGATGTATAGGGTTGACATATGGTCTCTCTCTCTCTAATTGTTCTAGCATAATGCTTGAAAATTAGTATTTGTCGATATTCTGTGAGGAGAGGATGGATGTGATGCTAGTCCCTAATTAATGTCACATGAAATTTGGCCTCACCTAAGGAGCCAACCCTCACTTTCAGCTCTTATATCTCCATTAGACTCGTCAAATGGGTGAGTTGGATCGGGTCGAAAATGATCCAATCCAAATTGACATACTTTTATGCAATATAATTTTAATGATCTATATCTAACTCAAATTGAGCTCTAATTTTTAGAAATTTTTTTTCTTTAAATTGTTGCCTCGGAAAATGAGTGACTCCATGGACTATCTCACCTAGTCAGTATGGGAGCTCAGGTCGAGCCAAATCGTGGACTTTGCATGGCACATAAGCAACATGGAGACTCAGCTGGTCGCGCAAATAGAAAAGAACACCTGCGTGGACAGGTTGGGGGGGTCAGGTTATGAATGGGGCATGAGAAGGGGGGGGTGGTTTGGATTGAGGCAAAGGATGGTGGATTTTACTCAGGTGATGAGCAATGCCCTTACTCTTGTCTACATGTTCGCCTCTAGGCATCGGCTTGCCATGTTGACTGGAGTACAATTATTAAATTTTCATTTGTACTCTCTCTCTCTTTCTCTCTCTCACAGACACTCACGTACACAGAGTGAGAACGGAAGGTGGACTTCCGATATTAAAGTGTTTCCCACGGCATACATTGAGGAGCATATGTTCATATTCATCTTGGCCCAACTGGGCTTGGACTCGAACACTAAAATATATAATGTAGATGTTGCTTGCCCTTTCATTTTTCATTCGATCAGTAGACATCTAACATCATCTTGGTGCATTACACAAGAATCATATTCTTATTTCGTCTGAAAAATTGAGTATTTAAGTATTTGACTTTTAAGGAATGTTTAAATATTTAACTTTAATGAATCAGCGCTAGTAAATCCTCTAAAAAGTTTAAGGTGTCTGCTTCAATTTTCATGTGAGATATAATAACATTTTAGGTTAGATTTAGAAAAAGTAATTCCTCTTAACTGATTCCTTAATTTTTTTCTTGGGGGGGTGGGCGGTCAGAACTGATTCCTTAAAGTTAAATACTTAAAAATTGCTACTTGCATCAGTAGCACTGAATCTTCACAATGTAGACATGCATTCCAAAATTAAACTCGCAAAGACTCTTGAGAAACGGGGCAACCAACCACTTCTTTTTCTATCTAGCCAGGGGCATCTTATATATATAAAATATATATTTATATGCATAATATATAATATAATATACGACGTTTTTGCATCTGAGAAATGTACGTAAATCAGATCATTAAGCCTTCGTGGTCTTCTTCCTTTGTTACCGTCTCATGGGGCCCACTTTAGTTTCACTCCTTCTACCGAAATGGGAGAAAACGGGACTATGTCGGACCCACTTTTGCTCCTGGCATTGTAAGACATGAAGGTAGCTGCATGCGATAGATAACTGGAAACCCATGCACAGTTTCTGACCATCCCGGCCGGCGACCGCTGATGTATTTGATCATAAATGCCGGAACTACTCACATTGCTAGTGCAACACACGGGCTGGCTGGCAGGACACCATTAGATATGCTTGTCTCTATTGTTAAATTTATTCATTAGGTTTCTAGCTGCATCTTGCCCGACCGATACAAGCTAGTGCATTTCTTGGAGCCGACACTTAGTTAGGGATGGATTTGATCATGGACCTGGCGGTCTGCGGCTCGATGGACTTGCTTAGGCCCATTCGAGCCAACATGGCTCGAGGTACGAAACGGGCGGGCCAGGCAAGCAATTTCCTTTGCAGAACCAGGCCCGCCCAGGCCCTATCATTGTACGAAGGCCTAGACAGGGACCATAGTCCTAGTATCTCGCTATTCGCCCATTAAAAAAGATTGATAGTTCCTGCATATGATAACATCAATTATGAATCCTATGTTTCACAGGACACGTTCGAAACATTCGCCGGCGATAATTATGTAGCAAGGAATACATACTAACCTACTGAAGGGGATACACTAGATGGCGTTTGCTTTTATTGGACCATTAAGGAAACCGACATTGCCATAGTTCAGCTTCATGCATGTAATTAATCGCGCATGCGAAGGAATTGATTGTATACTATTGGATTTGTACAATTATCAACAAGCCAAGTTAATCATATGGTACCGTTTAGTGAATATAGGTGTATAAACCATCTCTCTAGACTAAAATATATTTCAACTAATTGTGGGCAAAAATCTACCAGTTAGATACGGAGGAAATTACCGAAAAAATCATCAACTTATTATGTGAATGTGAATTCAATCTTAAATTTTTTAATATGGGTTAAGAAATGAGTCTATGACCCATCACAACGGGTCTAGTCATAACTACTCACGTGTTAGCGCAACAGGTGCGGCTAACTGGTAAGAATTCACCCAATGAATTTCTGTTCGCATCTTGCCCGATCAATACAAGTTGATAAATTTCGTGAGTCCACGCTTAAGTAGCCATGAACTGGAACATGGACTTGGTGACTCGATGGACTCACTTGGGCCCGTTCGAGCCAACGAGGCTCGAAGTACAAACCGGGCGGGCTAGGGAAGCAAGTTCTTTTTTAAGAATCGGGCCCGCCCAAGCCCTGTCATTGTATGAAGGTCTAGACAGGAGCTGCATGATGGTTGAGAAATGCACTTCCCGTCCTAGGATAAAACTAAAAATAAAAAAATCTAGTCAGTGGTTCATTCTTGTTATCAGTGAAGTTGTCTCTTTCTTTTTGTTTCTTTGTGCTTTTTGAGAGTCATCCGAAGAGATGATGCGTGTGAGGTCTAGCTTCGAAGATGGAAGTATAGAGTCCTTTCGTATTAAAACCACTTATTCCATTCAAGCTACCGAGATGGGATTACCTTTCAAGGACCGCCACACGACCAGCAACTAGGCATCGACAATCATGTCCTTGTCATCCTCTCTCTCTCTGTTTCTTTCTTCTGGACCACGAGAGGAGAGGGAGACAGCACTCGAGAGTTCATTTAAGTCCCTTCTGCTCTATTCAATTCACCCATCAAACAAAAAATTGATGGTTTCTGTATATGCTGACATCAATATTGAATCCTATGTTTCCCACGATACATTCAAATCATCTATCATCAATAGATGCACCAGATGTATTTGCTTTTATCGGACAATTAAGGAAGCCGATCAACTTCGACTGATTGCACGCAAAAAAGAATGGTCTGTGCACTCGTGGATTTGTACTGTTATCGACGAACCATGTTAAATCATATGTAGTTGGTCAGTGATAAGAGAGATGCATCAAAACTGTCCCTTCAGGACAAAGAAAACTACTTTTACCAATTGTGGGCCGAAATCTATTAGCTGGATACCAACTTATTGATGCAGCTTGAATTGGAGCCAACGCATTTGGGGAGTCATTGGGATTTGATTTGGAGAAACATTGGTCTGTGTGCTGTCTTCCAGGAAGCTGTCCATGCACGTGCCGATTCTGCTACTGCTGCTTTCCTCTCATTGGTGGGTCTATTACAGTAAGAAACATTTTTGAGAAATGTCCTGTATATGAATCTTAAGAAGTTAAGGCTTTCAGGTTTACGTGGATGGAATAAAGACCTGTCTAGCAAAGACACTCGGTTTTGGACAAAATCATTGGTACAGCATTCAAAATTACTCTCGTGTCGTGAAAAAAACAGCAACACTAGAGTCGAGGCTACCTCTTATATAATCGAACACAAAATTCTTGCCCAAATACCGGTAATTGTGGGAATTGTCTTGACTTTATCTAAATTTTCCTATCAATCCATATAAACGACAATGCGGATGGAGTAGCTTGACAATCGAAACACTGTTTAGAGATAAACCAAACTATATGAATCTCATTCTTGGTATCAATAATCTCCACATTAAAAGATGGAATTAAGTCTCATGGTAAGTTGCTGCTCTTTCCACTTCCAAGTACACCTGGGCAATGGGCGAGCCCCAATGAACCGATTCAAGTATTTGGAGTCTAGAAATTCTTATTTAGACCCGCACATTATTTGCAAAAGCACATACATTATCTTCTAAAAAAGACTTGACCTGAAGATAAGAGTCAAAAGCAAAAACCATTTGTCAAATCAATCAAAATTTGTGCTTTGAACTTGGCAAGCGTGATCATCCCAACAAGCCACATGACTTGTGATCAAATCTTACTTTTTGAAATGAAAAATGCAAATGAGGAACTCTCTAATATCATGTTGGATCACTAATGTTGATATTGAAAAAGGGTCAGGGGTAGCTTAGGAAGTGGGAGCCAGCAAGGTGAATTTAAATGCAAGGGTAATAAATGCCAACGAAAAAATAGTAGAGGGCGATAACTGCGCAGCTATATTGGATGCTGCATTGCATCATAGTAATGTCTGAACCAGAGAGTCCCAACTAACCTGTTATAGAGAGATTTGTCCAATGCATGAGCTTCTCTTATGAATTGATGATAAATTGTGATGGTGGATCACGTCATGGGCTATGCTTCGTCTCTGTCTTACTATTCTGCATTGAATTCAAACGTCTCTCTCTCTATCTCTCTCTCTCTCTCTCTCTCTCTCTCTCATTTATCGACACGAAGTTACCTGTCTGGAATTGTCGGTCTCACGTGCACTATCCTAAAACTGAAATCTTGCATCAGCCATTAAGCGCCATCTCATTAAGAACACCATCTTACTCTCCCTCACTTCCAGCCCACTTCCGCAAGCTTACATTTTTATCATCCCCTGCTGAAAATTTCATCAGACAAAACATGAAAATGTCTCCTTTTTCCATGTAGAGTTCTGATCCCTGTTAACGTTGGAGATGACGTTCTTGGCTCTTGAGGTTCAGTGGGTGATGGGTTTGCTTTTCTGGGTTCTTCTGCTTTTGTGTTGGGAAACAAGTTGTGATGGCTCTGGGCTCTCTGTGAGACTCACTGAGTTTCCTAGTGCATTTTCGCATAGAAATGCGACTGCATTTTCTTTCGAACCTTTGGTGAATGGCAATGTTGAAGCTTGCTCTGACTGTAGCTTCAGTTGCAAGGTTTGCCTCGGCTCTTGTTCTACCGTGATTTTCACCTTTGCTTTTGTGCTAGTGACGATTCTTCTCTCTTGCTTCGTGTTCTCCTGCGAGGAACAACATAGGAAGTGGGAAATATTTACATTTTTAATAGTGTTCCTCACTTTGTTTTTTCCCCTCCTTTTTTCTCCTCCTTTTCCCCTTGCTTCTTAGTTCTATGCTAAATCTCAGTTTAACTTTTTCCATTTTCTGATGGGCAACTACTTCGGAGAAACCACCTCATTATATGATTCAGCAGCAAATTTTGTTTTTATTACACGAGAGTCATGTCAAATTACGAGTGTTTTTTTTCATGCTACTCGATGTAACAACTGTTTGGTTTCTCTGTATGCAAAACTGTTGCAGCTGGATAGTGGTGCCTTCTCGGACTGTCGAGGCAGGAAAGTTTCATATGGTGGCTTACTAGATGGAAATCATTCATTTGAGGTGTGCGCAAAGGGATCCCAAGGAATTGGCTGTGCTTCCTATAACTGGACAATTGGTCAAGAATCGATCCCTTTTATCTTTTTCGGATTGTTTAATCTTTCTATAACATAGGATAACCAAAAAATGCATTCAAGTGTTAGATTGATTTCTTGTTCCAACTAGTTTTCTTAGGAAGAATATCATACTTACAAAAAACTGCAGGAGATGATTTGTAAAGTATGAGTATTTTAGATAAACCTTATTGCGCACCCAAACAACAAGGACAAGGTAATGGCTCGTGAATTTACCTTCTTATTTTCCATGAGTGTCCTTAAATTAGTAAAATCTGCTTCTTCACTGCAAACAGAGAAATTGAAACTTTTGCTGCTAGAATTATTAATTTTCTTGGTCCTTACTCGGAAAAACATACTCTGGGCACCTAGGTTTTTTCATCTGAAATTATTTTGAGGTGCTCAGGGCAATGGCCAATAGTAATAGAAGCACCATCCAGCAGGAAAGTTTACGTTAAGGTGCATCTATTTGTAGCGACTTGGTAAGCAGTTGTCATAGCTAGACCCACAATGAAGTAGGTGTAGGTGGTCAACATTTGGCAATGCTGAATTACTGAACTTGTTGTCATGATGGCAGTAGCTGGCACTTAGGTTAGGTACTAGACTGATGGTTAATCTTGTTATTCGACTGTACTAATTATGTTGTGTGGGAAATAATAGGATTTTGAAACTTGGAAAAAAGCAAGATCACAATTGAGTATACCCTTGCTCAGAGTGTAGATTTTGCTTTATAACAAGCTTCAGATTGCAAAAAGAGAGACCCCGCAACTTACCCATTTGATTGTTCCATTTCTGCAGATACAATTCCGCCAACAGCATACATAACATCTCCAGCATCTTTGACGAGTGCCCTTAATGTCTCTGTGGCTATATTATTTAGTGAGCCATGTATTGGTGGAGGAGGTTTTGCATGCTCTTCTGTGGATGCCTGCAACGTGAGTAGGTGGCTATCTTTAACATTTTAAGATTCAATAGTCCTCTCTTATCATGTTTACTGCGGAATTCTACATCCCTCTGGAAACCACTTACCTTGTAATATCTCATGTTCACAAATGCAGCTCTAGTAAAAAATGGATGTAATAGTTTATGAGGTAGGTCACGGTGTGCTGGAGAAGATAATGAATGACTATCAGGGCAAGGAGCTGCAGTTTTTTTAAACATGTTCTAAAGTTAAATCTTGGACTCGAAATCTTAAGACAACAAGCCGATGGCAACATGAACTTAAAAAGATATACCTTTTATTGACTGAATAAGACTTTCTGATCTCTCAAGCAAATCAGTTCAAATTGCCCAGTGAGCTTGTATTACTGGCAAATTCATCATCAATTGATGTAACTGCTTCTATTAGTGATTTTTGCTGTATGTTTGGATAATCAGATGTACTCACTGAAATAAGTACTTGATATCTCTTTGCAGCTACTGGTCTATGGTGCTGGTCAAGTCATTCCATCTACACTTAACATTTTGCAGCCAAAACTCGAATACACACTTTTAGTAAGTTTGAATTCTACTGTCCAGTATGGACGAGTGATCCTGGTTATGGATAAGGACTTCTGCACTGATAATGCTGGAAATGCATTCACGAGGACGACTAATTCAATATTTTACGTGCATTTTGGTGAGTCTACGTTTTAGCGGTACTTCCACCCAACCTTTTATGAAGTACCATCCTCAAATGGGCTTCTCTTAGATTTACAAGCATTTGTAATAGTTATAAGGTTAGGATGCTAAAACCATCATTTTTTTCTTACTGCAGCTTTTCTTACGTGTGAATGGTATGGCATTTTCATTACTATGGTAATTAGGATAATTGTGTCTCTGATTTTGGACATCTTCCTATGCTGATGATTGAGCAGACACATAGAAGTTAGTTGCACTTGATAATAGAGGTCTTAGTCACTCGGACAGGGGGATTTCATTTCAGTTCATTTGCTACACTTCAGAAATACTTCTTCTGAGAAATTGACCTGCACAAAGTGAATATGATTTATTCTTAGTTCAAATGTGAATGCGATCTGATTTTGCCCCTCCTTGTGGTGCATTTATAGACAGAAGGAATGTGTCCGTTGACTTGAGGACTCGCATTCCTGAGAAGATGCTTCAAGTCAATAATCAAATCAGAACGGTGCAAGCTACAAATGACCAAAACAACTTAAGGGTGTACCTCTATTTCTCGGAACCAGTCATGAATACATCGGGAGAAATCCTAGAATCACTCAACATAAGTCAGGGCACCCTTCTCCTGACCAATGGGAAAACACTCGGAAATCGGAAATTTGGTTTCATGGTCAGTTATATTGTTTGCTTTTAATGTTTTGCCGCTGCATACATGTTCCGGAACTTACAAATATGGCGTGTTGCAATTTTCTTTATTTACCTAAGCTAAATTTTCTAATTTTCAGGTAGCCAATACATCTGGAGTTGCTATAATCACCATAAGCCTCGAGTCCGAGTCAATAATTAGCAGATCAGGGACTGCCGTTTCTCCTATTGCACCAGTTACTTTCCTTTATGGTACGTCTAAATTCGTAAAGTCTCAACTGTTTATAATTATTTTTAGTGTGAATTATCTATCCTTACATGGTTGCAAGTGTCTCTCAGACTCTCAGAGGCCAACTGTCAGGTTGAGCACAACCTCTACTTCTAGGACAAGAGAGCACAATGTCCCTATATCAATAAAGTTTGCTAAACCAGTATTTGACTTCAATTCATCTAATATAGCAATATCAGGAGGTCATTTGCAGAGGTAAGTTCTGTTTTACCATCCCAGCATTGTGCGCACATAAATTGTAATTAATCCATGCACAAGTACACACTATTCATACCTAAGAATATGGTCATGCTGGCAAAGATCCGCATTTAAATTGATGCATTGTTGTTGTAAGATTTCACTTCTACAGAAGTTAATATACAAGATATATGACATATTGAATTTGTTCCTATCAATATGCTCTCCAGCTTTTATGAAATGAGCAGAAGCAAATACTCCATTGAGATTAAAGCAGAAGATGATGTAGTATCTGTGAGTATTCCTGAAAATGCAACTGGGGATGTTGCTGGAAACAAAAACTTACCTTCCAATATTCTTCAAGTGAGACATTGTAAGGAATTGCTCGTGCCTTTATAAGCTCAGTTAGGCATTATTTAAGTTGTTGAGAGCATTTCTGTGTTTGCTTGATTGCTCTAAGTTATGGGCTAAATTTTACAGATTCCATGCCCGTAGTGTCTTCTGTTGCTTCTGTCACTGCAACTACTGCTTTTTGTATCACATCTTTGGCTGCCGGACTGCTCTCTGTTTCCACAGCAAGCCTTCTTGCTACTGGTGCTTTCCCGAAGACATCTGCCACTTTGATATCCAGTCCTTCAAGGAATCTTTTTGTATGTTATAAATCTCCCAATGATGTAGTCTTTGCAATGCCATACGTCTTACTTAAATTACTATAGTCATGGAGTAATATTTATTTAACCACGGTTCTCTGCATCATTCTTTTTGTTGGCCAGACACTATTCTCTGTATTGTTTACACGAGTGTTTTGTGACTTTTTTGTCTTTCATCAGAGAAATAAGATTATGTAATTTCAGTTCTATTAGGGAACTTGTTACGAGAAATCTGAACAACAAATACCAACCCCATAACTTAGACTTTTCCAAGTGAGAAATCTGAACAATGTCAATGTCAAGGAAAAAAAGACTTGTCATCATCTGGGGTAAAAATGCTGTTTAAACACCAAATAGCACTTCATCTATATTGACATGAATAAGGGCATTCTCCAATGCATATTGTTTTCTACAACTGTTGAATTTGAACGCTTGGAATTTCATATGTTGGAGAGCACTGTTTTATTGCTCTTTTGCATCAGTGAAACAGTAAGATACCATAGAAAAGCGAACAACTGGACGATACAAAAAGTGCACTATAGTAGAGAGGGGGATCGTTTCAGGTCCTGTTTTTTCTGATTATTTCCTATTAGCGGCATTCATATATGACTGCTGTCGTTGCTGCAAGAGACTAACAGAATTTTTTATGGTTCCATGCAGAGAATCGCATGTCACATCCAGGTATTTGCACTATCTAGATGGTTGGCAGTTATATTGCCAGTCGAGTATTTTGAACTTGCAAGGGACCTGCAGTGGAGTATTCCTTACTTCAGTCTCCCTTGGGAAGCCGGCCACATCCATCCTGTCATGGTGGGCTCAAGTCCTCCTGTGAATTCAACATCCTACCTTAGCGAAGTTCTTGACTTGGAAATAGTCGGAACACCAAAAGAAGAGAAGCTGGAACGTGCTGCTGCAGTTTATGGATTGCCTCTTTCTCCAATGGAGTACAAATCCCTTTTCGAGGTTAGGGAAATTTCTGGTCTATAGTACTATTCTCCAGAGTTGTATCTCCATCATCGGCTCTGTTAACCATAATAATCATGGATTGTAAATTAATTGCAGATGGAAAATAGTAAACCAGAAGCTGAATTCATTTTGGAACCTCAACATATAAGTGGGTAAGCCTCTCAGTGTTTTCTATGAGATATGAATTGCTAAATAAATTAATCCAACGAGCTGCAGAAATGAATTGTGGGTAGTTGTTAAAGAAATCAATTCACAATGAGGAGAAAATGCTACTAATTCGTCTATAGTAGTTGCTTCCATAGGAAAAGCAGAATCATGTACCTCATTTGAACATTTTACATCAAGTTACTGTATCTGCTGCACATGCTATCTTGCTAGTTCGAGATGAGTTCGGGCCACTAATTTGTTGATTACAAATCTTCCTTTGACAGCTCTAAATCCTATTTGATATTTGGGGTAATTTTAAAATGAAGTTCGATCAAATTCTGACTGCCTGCTAATTTTTGTTGATTAAGACAATTTGGTCTTTTGTAGGTGGCGGGATTTCAGTAGAAATATGTTCTGGCTGGCAGTAATCGGTGGCAGTTTGATATTATTGCAAGCTTTGCTTCTATTGATTCTTAAGTTCAAGAAAAAAACAACTGAAAAGCAAAACTATTATGGAGCTCTCATATTCCCCAGATTGGAGATGTTTCTTTTAGTTCTTGCTTTACCTTGTATATGTCAGGCCTCTTCTGCTCTGATCCAAGGTATGTGACCCGCTCTTCTATCCAGATAATGACCAGAATATTTTTTCTAAAGTAACGAAATAGCTGTTTATCTTGCCTCTTTAGCTTCACCGGCTTATTGTTTATTCTCTATGGTAGGTGGAACTCCATCAGGGGTTGTAGTTGGCATTCTGCTGTTGGGTTTCGTGTCTTTTAAACTTCTATCCTTGTTCCTATTCCTCTCAATTGGTATTACATTTGGGAAACTGCTTCAATACAAGGAAGTCCATCAAGTAGGCCAACGATTTCACTGGTATCAAGAGCTTATTAGAGTGACCCTGGGTCCAGGTAAAAGAGGCCAATGGACGTGGAAAAAACAGTCAAATTCCATTTACCTGACAAAATTTGGCCCGCTGTTTGAGGACCTGAGAGGTCCCCCAAAATACATGCTCTCGCAGATATCTGGAGGCCACCCAAGGAAAGGTGACCGCATAATTGCATCAGATGATGAAACGGAAGATGCCGAAGCGCCCTTTATACAAAAGATATTTGGAATCCTCAGGATATTCTATACATTGCTCGAGTGTATCAAAAGGGTCGCTCTAGGAATCTTGGCCGGTGCTTATATGAACAACTGGTCTTCTAGAACCCCGGTGATCACCCTATTGTGTCTGACCTCTTTCCAGCTCTTCTTCCTTGTGCTGAAGAAGCCTTTCATAAAGAAGAAAGTTCAACTGGTCGAGATCATATCAGTTTCAACCGAATTAGGCATATTCACATCATGCGCGGTTCTCTTGAGAAAGGATTTTTCGGAGCAAGACGAAACTTGTGTGGGGATTTTCATGGTCGCGCTCTTTTTGATTGGATTTGTGGCTCAAATGGTCAATGAGTGGTATGCACTGTATAAACAAACCAAGCGGCTTGACCCTGATGATAAATCCTTCTTGTCGGGTTTGAAAGTAGCTATACTTGGAATCCTAATTATTTGTGTCCCTAGTAAATGGCGTCAAGGCCTAGAAAGCAAGTTCCCTAGGACTCAACCAAGTGGCGGAGAAACTGGAGACACAGGATCATCTGCCGATAGGAATAGGACCTCCGGAAGCCGGAGTTCAGGTACAACAGATAAACCATGGCTAAGGCAACTGAGGGAAATGGCCAGGGCAAGCTTTAGTAGAGAAGGAAGTGGTGCAGTGCCAACTGACCCATCGAGCAGTCGTCCAACATGGAGTGGTTTCTGGGGGACAAAAAAGAGCGGGGGCACGTCTGGGAGTTCGTCTGCGGACTTCAACTCAAAGCCGACAGGTTTGTACAAAGAGCTGGAAGCCATTTTTGCATCTAAGTAGGCAACAACCGATGAAAAAGCTTGACACTTGAAAAGATCATCATGATCAGTTCATTTATCCTCCAGCAGTTGCTTGGAGCTGAAGCTATCTGCTACACAGTTAACTTTGTGTGACCTTCAAGTTGGTGGATTAGAGGGTGGGTTTGTAAGCCCTATTTGGGTATCACAGGAATAAATTATGAAAATTAGTGATTAATCATGGATTAGATAACTGGGTTTGTTGTATTGCAGTATTATGTAAAGTGATTTAGGGCTATGCAACCGCTAACTACTCGAGTAATTCCACATTAATGTGAAAACCAAGACTTGCCATACTCAACCCAAGTTGTGTGGCATCCCATATGTGGAACACAAATAAATCAGGGAACTCAGTTTCTTGGACAACAAGCTATCGGATTTCTTTGGATTGAGTACAATATCTTGACAGATCTATTTTTACGTGTGACGCTCCGAATTTGTATATGAAATTTAGGAGATGATCAGTCATCTTTTCATTAAAAAAGACGAAGCCTTTAACCAATATAAATCATTTCACGATATTGTATCAACCAGATTAAAACCATGCATCGATGAAAATAATCATAAGATCCAAATTTATCTCAACTGTACCAAACCAGAAGTTCTTTAAGCTCAGTCTAATAATAATTGGAGACCAGAGGAAAGAACGCGCCCAAGAGTTCCACCGAGTGCAAGATTTTATGTATTCACATGGCGTGGCGTGATCGGTTGATCACGCTAGCGTTTGCTTGACTTTCCTTTTCCGTTTGTGCGCTTAACGTGATGTAACGTTGACACCAGGGCAGGTCCATGCAAATTGCCATGTTTTAACAAGGGACACCTGGTCGTTTTGCTTTTGGCTCCATTCTCTCTCTCGGTCTCTCACTTTCTCGCGAATGTCGTCGAGCCTCATCGATCTTATCAAATCGTGCATCGTGCTAAATCCATAAAAGCCAGGGTTGGCATCGATAGACAGAGAGACCCAGATGGCGTTGAAGAAGGCTAAGGAGATCTTATCTTCCACCCCGGTGGTCGTCTTCAGGTAGAAATTTTCCTTCTCTTTTCCTCCTGCAAATGCAAGATGTGCTTGTTCTACCCATGTTTTCTTGATCCAACTACTTGTTTTATTTATTCATCTTTTGGGTGCAGCAAAACGTACTGTGGCTACTGCAACAGGGTGAAGCAGCTGTTCACGCAGCTTGGTGCTGCGTACAAAGTCCTTGAACTCGATGAGGAGAGTACGTTTTTCTCTTTCCTCGTCACGTCGGCTGTTGGTAGAGAGAGAGAGAGAGAGAGAGAGAGTTTGTTTTCACATGGTCTTCTGCTCATTTTTCTGAAGAGTTCTTGATATAAATACTGAGGTTTTGAGAAACATTTCGACGCTTGGGCCGTCGCAGGAGACGGGTCTGAGATTCAGATGGCTCTAGCAGAGTGGACGGGGCAAAGGACCGTCCCTAACGTTTTCATCGGCGGCAAACACATCGGCGGCTGCGACAGTTAAGTCTCTTCCTCCTTTCTTTGATCTTAAACGCTCTTGAACATACCCAGATCGGTTCAGTTAATGCATTACAGAAAACCATATTACTTAAATATGTCTCGTGGCATCAAGTCTATTGATCAGGATTTGTGTTTTTCTTCTTTGCTTTCACTTGAAATTGCTGCAGAGGTTCTTGAGATGCACCAAGCGGGAACACTGACGCCCCTGCTTATGGATGCTGGAGCAATTGCTAACAACTCAGCACAGCTTAATATCATCTAGTCATGTCTCTCACTATTACCACACCGTCCCTGCTGTCACACGATACACAGAGATGAGACTCTTGTTCTCGTTCTTCTTCTTGGTTCTGCATGATGTAATAATTGATGGAGACCGGTCGCGTTTGATTCGTATGTCGTGAAGTTCCATGATGATGTAATAAATCCTTATACACACGTAAAGACCTCTCTTTTAAGCCAAAACAAAACAAAAAAGGCAAACAAAAATCTCTCTTCCAAGCAAGCAGGATTGCCAAGAATCCTCATGTATCCTTTACATTCTGCGGGTATCGATCTTTAGTTCTTGTGGGATGTCATCCAGGCTAATGCACATACCATGAAACCTACGAACATTATGAGATGTGAATCAGAATGAAGCCATCCTCAAGAATAAAAAAGAAAAAACTCATTCTGGGTTTTGATCTACGTCTTCAAGTGTTCAGAGAATCACTAAATGTCACTGAACTGACAAAATTCGACTTCAAGGGTAAGATCAGCTACTAAGAAAGTACCTGCTAAGATGTTCAATGGAGACCATGCACCTTTACTTGATGGCGACCCACCTGCACGATCATCATCTTGGACTGTAAAATAACTAAGACTCTTTATCGTCATAAATTTGCAAAACTTATAGAGACGTACAAACAGATTAAAACTGCAACTCTTTTGAGGGATTCTGGTAAAGGAGTTTGCACTGGACAAGGATAGTTTTACAGTTTCTAAATTCATTAACCAAAGACTTTGAGCAAAATTTGATCACCTGACTCGCAATTGGAGGTGGAATTGGAGCCCCCACACATGCACAATTGTTTGACCCCATCATCCTTATGATCATCAACGTCGCTGTACCCGCACGTGCCGCCGGTGGCCTCGCACGCCCTGCAGAACTCGTCGCCCCCTTGCACCGAGTACGTCACGCGTATGCCATACGACCACTCGTGGGGGCCGTCGACCCTTAACGGGGCGAGAGTGTATGCGCTGCTATAGCCTTCACACTGCAGCTTGGTCAGGTTGATGGTCTTGATTGCTTCAAACGACACCGCGCAGCACTCCGGAGGGCCCGACCCGAACTTCGACCCGATCTTGCTCCGGCCAATCCAGTCCCATGCTGGGCAGTCGTAGTACTCCTCGCAGCCCATCCCCGAGACGTTCCGGCACGGCAAGTGGCGGTCAGCAAAGCCCTGAAAGAAGAGAAGCTATTTTGTGCATTAACGATAGAATAAAGCGTACTAACAACATATGCAGAAACGAGTCAATTAAAGAAGCGAGCTTTCAAAGTTGCAATGCATAGGTAGTTAATTGAATTACGGTTAAAGCTTTACCCGACATCCCATTTACTATCTATCGATAATCTTTGCTAATGTGACAAATCTTTAATCACATCTCACATTTTAGATAAAAATATATATATAGTTAAGAGGAATACCAATTCCTTGCGGGCCACTGCCTGCACGAAGCTCTCAGATTAACTGGGTCATGGGTTAGTAGGGAGTTGATGGATGTCGGGGATATGTTGAACGAAAACCGGATCATTAGTCATACAAACAGGGGTTGAGAGGAAGTCCAATTTTTGTGAAGGAAATACAATTGGGTACCATGAATTTCAAACAGTGCAATCGACTCCTAAATTGGAGATCAGTCACTTTTCAGACTTCACAGCGAATCGAGCGTCTCAAGCGCGTGTTCATGTTGTTTCAAACCATGCATTATACAACGCGATGCAATTGCAGTAGGATTGCAGCCATACCAAATGGAGACTACATTACCTGGAAGAGTGGGGAGACAGCAGAGCAGCCCAGGAGCATGAACACGTTGTCGGGGGAGGCGGAGATGTAGGGGCTGCGCCAGGGCTCGACGGAGAAGCCGTTGCCGCGGCGGCCGAGGACGATGGAGTTGCAGGTGGAGAGGTGGGGGTCGTGGAGGGTGAGGGAACGGTAGGCGTAGTCGATGTCGAGGACACGGTAGGACCCTGAGGAGATGTGGAACATGAGGACGTCATTGATGCAGAAGAGGAGGTCGCGGAATCCCGGGTGGCCGCAGCCGTGCTGGAGCGCGAAGGGGTAGTCGACGGTGATGTTGCCGCAGTAGGATCGGCACGTGGGGACGTGGAGGGTGGCCGAGTTCAGTGGCATTACTAGGACCGTGATGATGAAGATGGTGGCGGTGACCACCATTTTTTTGAGCTCAGCCATGTTGATGTTAGTGTGAAGGTTGCAGCAGGAAGTGGGTGAAGAAGATTGGCGATGGTGATCCTTTGCTTGTGCAGTTGGAAATCACTTTGAAAGAGAGAGAAGCTAAGCTGCGTTGGAGGTTTTTGGTAATATTGAGGGTTGTGGGTTTGCCTTTTAGCTTTATGGCAGCAGGAAATGAGTGCATCTTCAATTCACTTTGCTTTGCTTTTTCCAGCTGCTTGTCCCTGCTTTTTAGCTTTGCCTCTTTACTTTTTCGAGTTTGCAGCAAGATTTAAGTAATGACCCTTAATTTAAATACTCGAGTTTGTTCAATGCTTTGTTCCTGCATCAGTGGCCAAAATAAAGATGCCCGAATGCATCCACACTTCT
Source organism: Eucalyptus tenuipes (assembly GCA_014182365.1). Taxonomy (NCBI): domain Eukaryota; kingdom Viridiplantae; phylum Streptophyta; class Magnoliopsida; order Myrtales; family Myrtaceae; genus Eucalyptus; species Eucalyptus tenuipes. Next base: position 18,851,444 of record CM024547.1, read on the forward strand.
TGTAGACCACAGCAATAATCCAGTCTTATTTGTGTGGCTCATCACACATATAACAAAAAAAAGTCCGATGTGTTGAGAATAGAAAACTTTTCTTTGTTGATTACTTAAGAAGTTCTATGGTTCGTTACCAAAATCAGTGTTAAGAAATGGCGACTTGACTTTGGCCAGGAGAAGTTTCCTTCCTGACAAGCTACGCAAGCACCGAGGATCTGCAACAACGGTGACAGAACCTTAGGGCTAATTCCCAAGAAAAACGCTAACTTTAGATGGAGGGACTAAAAAAACACCAACTTTAAATGGAGAAACAATTCTGACCTTAGCTTTTTTATTATCTCGAAAAAAATCAACTTTCGCTTAAATCCTAAATTTGCCCCCATTGACTTAGATCCATTCAATAAATCCATGTGTACTAGCTGGCTGGATTTAAAACACTATTCATTGTCCGTGAAATTATTTATCATCTCCTATACTTCAGTAGCAAGTAAAAAAATCTCCGGATTGAATTTTTTTTTACCAAACTATTGTTTTGTCATAATATAAAGCTGTAGACCATTGCCCATCAACAAACACCTTGAACAATATTTGCTAATCTCACGACTAAAACTTTTTTTCCCTGAAAAAAGGTTAACTTCGAATAGAGAGTTTTAACGGTAAGGTTCAAATTTTGTGATTTTTTATGAAACAAAAAAAAAAAAAGGACCAAAATTGTCACTCAACCTAAAATTTATACTTTTTTAAGAGAAAAAAAAAAAAAGGACCAAAATTGTCACTCAACCTAAAATTTATACTTTTTTAAGAGAAAAACATTAAAAGGGTTTGAATCTTTGTGGTGTTTTGTCCATCGACTTTGGGGGAAAATTTGTGTTTTTTCACGAAACAAAAAAAATCCAACCCAATTTGTCTCTTGACCTAAAATTAGTGCTTTTCTATTTTTATATATTTTATGTTTTATATATTTTTATATTTTTTTAGATCCAAAATCTTATAGTTGAACCCAAACATGCCCTGAGCAACCACGTATCACATCCTCATGCACACACTTTGCTCGGCCTATTTCATAATTATCTCGGCCTCAGAAGTACAGAATTAAAACATCAGCAGCTACCGCTCGTCTACTCATTCGCGAAAAGAATATACAACGTAATGGAGAGCCCAAGGCAATTCCCAAAAACACTTGCAACTATGATCTCATCATGGGCTGCAAGATAATGGTTCCTTCCTGGATAGATAAATGCTCATGTTTGATTCAGTAGACTGAGTTCGAGATTCAATAGAACCATAGCAGCTGCTCATAAAATAGTGATAAAGCATTCTAATAGCTCATACAAACGAAGTTAATAAGTTAGTCGATTACGTATCAAAATCCTTGAGTTAAGATATTCCTTCAAAATTTTCTCCTTTCAATCAAAAAACTAACATGAAGTGAAGTGGCTTACATACTCACACTATCTAGCTTTCCCCTCAAGATCTTCCATCTATTTTCAATGTCTCTCTGTACTTCAGGCCAAAATAATCAAGACTTTGTGGACCTTGACATCGAGCTGGGTCAGTGAGGCGCTAAAAGAGCCCGCCCATTCTCTTCTTCCCCTCTCATTCTTTTGACACTCAGTATATGACAATTATACCCAATCCTTGTTTGAGAGGAAACCAGAAACCCTCGACAGAAAACAGAACCTCCGCAATATCTATTCCTCTTTGCCTGCATTTACAGAAAATTTTAATGCAAAATTCTAATACCACCGCAATATAGGTCAATGCAAAAATGATAAAGGGTACCTTCACTGCGATTCAGTGCCGTCTCTCTACCCTTCTTTGCCATCCTCTTTGTTGCCTCAGCTGTAATCACGTTGACACCAAACAAATGATAAATGTCAGAGCAAAAGCAAAATGGAGCAGAAATAGAACACAATACAGAGCATTGGAAGAACAAGAATAATTTTGCACGAAAAAACTGCATGTACCTTTATGTATCCTTTTCTTCTTAGCTCTCCTCCTCTTCCTCTCTGCCTGTGTTAGCTCTGTTTCATCCTTTATGTTACCTTTGCCAGCAAATACCTCCTCTGGTGCCAACATGGCTGCATCAGAGACTGCCAATGGTGCAATCTACTCCCAGAAACATAAAGAAATAAAGTCAATGATGAAAAACCAAATGCAATCAATATACATTCATATTGCCCAAAAATAAATTAGTTACCTCTTCCATGGCAAGAGCAGGGACATTTGCTTGTATGGACATGTCTTCAATTATCTGCCAAGTCACCAGAAAATAATTAATAACCAAAAGCTCAGCCATCGCCGATAAACAGTTTGATGGTGTTCCTGCACTTACAGGTTTAGGCGCAAAATGAAAGTGAGAAAGAGCATCCAACTTCAAACACACCTTCTTGAATAGCAAACTAGCCTGATCAAAAAGAGGTGTAAGACTGAGTGAATTTTATCTTTGGAGCCATGGGTCAATTAAATTGCATGAAGTTTTTAATGGGGAAAATAAAGAACAGAGGTGATCATGAAAGCAGAGGCATCTAATATTCTGTGTAAGGAACAGGAATAGAATGAAAAGGTAGGACATATATGTGAAATTTTTGAAACATGCCTCTTTTTTCAGCTCATCAGAAAAAGACAGTGGGGCAGAAGCCAAATTTGTTCTCTGTGCATACTCTTCCTGCAAGAGAGAAAATTCTCAGGTAAGAATCAATCTATTGCATCAAGCGGTCAGAGTCCCCACAGTCTAGAATGACATGAGACAGGATACAGATGGGGAAAAAGTAATGAATCACATGCTAACCTCATAAATTTCAGCGAGCCCTCTCTTGCTTTTGTTCTCGTCCTGAAAAGGCAAGAAATTAAGTTGCATAATGCCCACCGGACCAATTAAACAGTGACTAAAAAAAATTCTTACCAGTTCTTTCTTTTCTCTTGGTGCTTTCGTTGGTAGACTAGGAGGCTTTTCCACATCATCAAAATGCCCCTACAGAAGATCATAAATAGCTTCTCGGGGTTAATTTGCTACAAAATGTAGAACTTTATGTCCATTATATGTACAATAATGAGGAGTCAGAGATCTTCAGTTAAATCCTAAGATACAACAAAGAGCTTCAATAGGGTATAGAGTTGAGTCCATATACCCCCAGAAGTTAAATTAGGAAAGAAAATGAAATCCTTACATGTCATAGTAAGACGCGAGCGAGAGTGGATTATTAACTAATCTGACAAGAACAGCATATCTTATGAATCACCAGGCAATATCATACCATACAATTCACCGTTCCAGAGTGCAGAATATGTCGTTCAGTCTAATTCTTGCACATTCTCAAGCTTTGAGGAAATTACATATTCTTTTAAATAATGCTACTAATGCAGACTTATAAAGGGATTTTTCCAAATTATAAGACACATTATTTGGTCAACAGAAAATGTGCAGCAATCACTTTCTATTTCTTTAATTTAAAAAAAAAAAAACACTCTAAGTTGGTGGCGCCAACTTTGTAAGAACATGAGAGTAAAAATTATTCCAGTTTTGTATTCCGTCAGCATAAATTGCAAAGCCAAATACGGACTTTACCTCAAGAATCCTGTTCCGGATTAACTCTTCAAGAGAAGCTGTAACCTCTTCAGTGATTACAGGTGCAGGCCTAGCGTTGTGTTCGAAATCTAAATCCACTTCAAGAGCACTGTTCTTAGGCCTCTTTGCAGCAGTCACCTGTTATCATAACCATTATATAATTCAGATGCAAGTGTTGCGTAATTTATTCCAAACCAATATAGAAAGCCAATTCACAAAAGTTAAACGAATAAAAGACAAAACATCACCTCTCCTTGCATTGTCCATGTTTTTGGCTCCAAATTGGACTTCTCCATCTGCTCAATTTTAGCTTTAAGGTCCAAGAGTTCCTTCTCATGTGTAGAAAGACTATGATTTCCCTGCACGCAAGGGGATTTAAGTATTGAGTTATATCAACTAACACATGAGCATCCAGAAAACAGTCCATTACACAAGACACATATCTAAATACCTATGCAAATGCACTCAGTCAGTGATTACCTTGTTTCCATCTGCTCCATTTTCTTCTCCTTCATCATCTGTAGAAGATTCTAATCCATCACTCAACTTATGTTTCCTTTGAGCGACTTTCTCCTTTTTACCTCCAAAAAAGTCTTCATATCTAAATAATATCATATTACGCAAAGAAGGTCAATAAGAAAATGCTGCATTAAAGTTAATTGCCAGCCAAATAACTCCAAGAAAAAGATATTACATTTGTAAGCATGGTGGAAGTCAGTTTTTAAACAGATTAAGCGATCATGGCATTTATGACTTCAAGAGACAAAAGAGCTGGATGCAACTTGGATAGCAGATAGGAAGGAAAGTGTTTTGTGATCTCTTTTGCTACGTGGGAACGGCATGAGGGGATGGGGATGCCCATAAGGTAGTACATAATTCAAATGATGCTCATGCATTTGCTATTGCAACAAAAATGAGAAGACTCACACTCCTATGAAAGCAAGAAAGATGATAAAAATCTGCCGTCTGTTAAAAATTTCCATCAACATTATCAACAGTAGAGAAGTGACTGGGAACGTAAAATTCATTACCTAGCGCTTCCCAGCTTACCCATGCCTTCATCATCCTCATCATCGACATCAAATTCACCGAGCTGCAAAAGATGTGTTTGCCAATATAAATATTCAATCATGAGAAAATGAATCTAAATTTCTCACAAGGACTTGGATGAACTCGCATTTCGGGCTTTCTAAAAGGAACTAAACATTAAAAATATTGCAAGCAAAATTTCCACAAACAAGAAAGCAGAGTCATGATTTTCCAATCCTCAGACAAAATTTGATTTTTATGCAATCACAGTATCAACACCTATCAACCCATTCTCACCTCCTCATCATCATCATCATCATCGTCACCTTCTTCTTCCTCCTCATCCTCCTCTTCTTCCTCATCCGAATCACTTGCCACCGCCTTCTTCTCCTTCTTCTCCTTCTTGGAGCCATCTTCCAAGCCATATTCCCTAGCCTCGTCTTTCTGCAAATACTCCTCCAATTCCTTAATCTTCAAGAACTTATCCTCAATCCCACCATCATTCCTCTCCTCTTCCCCCTCCTCACTCTCCCCACTCTCCCCACCCTCGACCCCTCTCTCTTCCACACCTCCTTCTCCATCCTCCTCTTCATCGCTATCCCCATCCTCATCAAACTCATCAAACCCGTCCACCTCCATGCCCTCACCACCCAAATCATCAACCCCCCACCCGCTCCCTTCCCTTTTCCTCCGGCGCCTCGCCGCCCCCGAAAAGATCCGAGATTTCGGCCGGGTTCTTCTCGAACCGCCGCAGCTCGCGGCGCAGGCCCGACAGCAGCGGCTGCGACTGGAGGTCGATCTGCTGCCAGATTTGCTCGGCGTCGAAGCCGTCGACGAGGAGCCGGTCGAAGGGCGACTTGGGGGCGAAGGGCTGAAGGGAGGAGAAGAGGTGGAGGGAGGCGGCCCGCGCGTCCTGGGCGAGGGAGGGGTTGGGGGCGAGCCACGTCGGAGGGTCGGTCGATTTCAGGCGGCGCAGGACTTGGAGGCCGGCTTCCTCCGGGTTCACCATCCCTTTCTCTTTTCTCTTTCTCTCTTCCTTTCCCGGAAAGTGATGGGAAAAGATGCCGAGAAAATTTCGGTGCAGGCGCGCGCGGAGGGGGATGGAGACGACGGGTTTTTAGGGGTTTTGGGTTTTAGAGGGCAAAGGTCAGAGGAAAGCGAAGCGGCCCATTTTCTTCTTCTTCCGGAAAATTTCTTTGTCCTCTTGATAATAATTAGGCATAATTTATTATCAACGATGAAAATATTTTTATTAATTAATTTTCCTAAATAATATAAGTAATCAATTCCAAATTACTCATTTTCTATGAAATGAAATGAATCCATCTGTATAGCAAACGAAAAGGGCAAACCTGATAAAATTACCAAATATACTTTGAATTTTCGCATAGTTAATTGAGAATTATGTGTTTTTTTAATCCTAAAATGTTTCTACCATTCAAACTATAGGAGAGCTTACGACCAAAAAAATAAAAAATATTTAGTTATATATATAAGAGAGCTTTTCTTTGTAATTTGAGTCAGATATGTGAAAAGACACTAAGTCATCCTCCTTGGTTTAGGACTTGAAAACAGACAGGTGAATAGTTTGGAAAAGGCACTCGAAATTGAGTTTCTTTTCCTTCCCCTCCAAATTTGAGAGAGAAATCATATGTGAGCCGTTGGATCTATTTTGCTTTTAGGGCACATAATGTGCTTTGGAAATTGAATGGCTTCATTAAAATGGATAGTTCCTTCGTTTTAAAAGGGAAAATGAGAACTATGACCCAATATATAATGTGATATCTAAAATTTTAATTTGTTCAATATGGTTCATAAATTTTAATTCATTGTGCAATGTAATTTATAAACTTTTGTTACATATTCAAACTCATCTCCATATTCGATGTTGTCCTTGAATGGAAGGATAACATTGATTATCTTCATATAATTCAGAGATTAGCTTGAATATTCACCAAAAGTTCCAAAAGTTCGAAAGTCACATTGAGTAAATTAAAAATTCAGAGACAACATTGTATATTGGGCAAAAATGCAAGAACCACATTGACTAAATTGAAAGGTCAAGGATTACATTGCATATTGGATCAAAATTCAAGAACTATCCGTTTCATTTTCCATTTTAAAAACGAGTGCTCCATAGGCACTTGTTAATTTTGACTTGTGATATAATTGACCAATAAAATCTTGTTCAGCAAGAGCGCCAGGATACAAAGGCAACATCCCTAGAATAAAAATGGTGTTTGGTACATGTTACCTCACATGCTCATGTCTGTTACAATGAAGTAGAGATAGAATGAACATTGCAAGAAAAAATGAGATGAGCGTATGCCCAGAAGGAGGAAAAAAAAAACAATTCCTTCTTTTGAATTCTTTCAGACAGCTGCAAGTTCTAGACCTGTGGCTGCAACGTGTTCCCAGGACAAAGAAAGCCATGTTTAACAAATTTTTCCTGCTTATTTTCTACTTCCAAAACTGCATGTATTGAATGATTCTGCTATCACCTATGCATTATCTCAAAACAAATTATCAATGTAGTCTCCAGTGTCGCTGCTTCCTTCAACGGAGGAACTCTTCTGGATAGCATGAAATAGGTTTGCTTCGTGTACAAGCATTCATCCATGTCACCTCGAGCATAGATACGACTGAGGGAACCATCTTGCCAACAGAATGTGTTTCAGCTTTACGACCAAAGCAAAAATGCCATAGCATGGGAAGTGCATTAGCGCCACGGACAAGTACCTTCAAATACCATAAAAGAGGAGTCAAGACTAGTTGCTCAGGAAAGCCAGCCAAACTACTAGGAAACCTGCTTTGCTTTCTTAACTGCTAACAAATTCTGACAGGATTGCATGCAATGAACTAGATCGTGGCCATAATAGCTTTCTATGTGAATTGAGCCTTACAATCATTTGCAAAGAATCAATCAAGGCTGTTTGAAACTACCAGATACATATCATAGTACTGCAAATTCGAAAACAAAGCTGGGTCTCCAATTGAACCATACAGGTGTCCAAATCCATCTCAGTTTGCACGTGTAGTTAAATAAAAGTAATTCGAGCGGGGAAGATTAAGGGGGACTCGCATTGTTCATTTCTCATGCATAGTAAACGTTGGAGGAAGAGCTGTCCAACAAAATGTCACAAGGTCTACATACCATAAAGGAGCATGTGGAGATGACAAGTCAAGAAATGGATACGGCCACCTGCAAAGCAGTATGCAATTAGTGTCATGATAATTATAGGTCATGACGAACCAATGATGCAGCTAAAAAAGTATAGACGGTTTACCAGATGGTGAAGCAAGCATGGATAACCCATTGGAAAATAACGTAAATGGTCGTCCACAAGAAGAAGTATGCGATCCGAAAGAGAGGAAACCGCTGCAAGGGAAGAACTCCATGAATCAGAACACATGGTATCTGACCTCAAAAGAGAGAGAAAGTAATGCCAGCGAGCTACTTGCTTACCAAGCAATTTAAAGCTGTATCTCCAAGAAGTAAAACAACGTTGAAGGTATGCATGCTTATGTCCAACTGCAAGTGAAAGGTCAGATAAATACGTTAGATAACCAGCACACAACAGACAAGTCATTGGGAAGGACCCAAATTGTTTAAGCAATTTTGTTTCAAATGGATACAAGTAAGAGACTGATGGAATTTCCAACGGACAATTTGCCAATTATTAGGAAATGCGCTACTGTGCTGAGTTCACAAAGAAGAGAGTAGTTATACACATTCTCCCATTTGTATGAAGTAGCTATTGTATAATCCTCTATCACAGAATCACCACCACCTAAGAATTCGATTGTATTTTTGTTTTTATGTGCTAAAGAAGAACTAAGCGGCATTCAGTTACTTACAAATCTCAGTCTATAATTTTTGATGGTGAGAAACGGAACAATTATGAACCAGAAGACGCTATCTGTAAGCATGACTGCACCGGCATTCATCTGTCATTAACGAGAGGGAAAAAAAATGTCAATGTCCTGAACCCTCCTCAAAGCTTAAGAGGAAATAATCACATGCTCAATGTGTACCTGGAAAATTATTTGAAAGGAATAACCAAAAATGCCTGCAGTTTCACGATCAGCTTGACCAGGTGGAGCAACGCTTTTGTTGGTGCTAGCCATGCCAGAAGAATCCCTCAGCTTTAGAGCCGCAAAGTTTGCTTTCTCTGAATCTATCTCCACATTGTCAGATTCACTTTTTTTGTTCTCGTACCTGTAACATCCGTATGCAGAGAGCAACGAACCAAGCTTGTGGAGGCCCACAAAGTAGTCATGTTAGAGTTGTGGAGAAAATAAGAGGGTAGAGACTAGTGGAAACATAGACGCAAAGATGCAAAATGAAGGACTTGATCATGGTGGCGTAGCAGAGCTGCAGAAAACATACCCCGAAATAGATGGTGACTAACGTAGAAGTCCACCTGTCGAGAAAGAAATTTATTCTGTCAAACCTCAGACGGAGTGATGGAAGAAGTCTAGACCTTTCATGTAGCTAGTAACAGGAAAGTGCTTCCTGTGAAATTATGAATAAAGCCTCATTTTTGGGTGAGAGCAACTTTTAAAGGGATGAGATCCGTTCTTCAGGCATACATCATTAAAAGGAAGAAAAATCTACTTCTTCTCATTATGATCGGGTTAATGTTGCCTACACTTCAATTAGGAAGCCCTCTGTGTCAAATCAATAAAATTTTACAGAACCCAAAAGCTCCATAATTGAACTTTCTAACAAATTTCTGTGATCCCATGTAATGCATGCAGTTTTCCAATGTAGACCGATCCAGGAAATTCTGTAAATGTAATTGATAATACTCAATTGCAACAAAATTCTATGAACTGCTAAATGACAAGCTTGCATAGCAAAATATTATCCGTGCCCCAAATCTACATACACTTCAACTGAGATGATAATGGAATGAGAGAAACTGATTATACAAAAGAGGGGAAACAGAGGACTTACTGAGTGTAATAGTAGTATATGCTGGCGCCGTCCACGAAAGCGGTCACGCATAACATTCCTATAAGCAAGAAGAAGGCAATGACTCGGAAAGCCAGAAGCCAAGCCGGGTGGATTCCTTTCAGACATGGAGTCCAGGTCTCGTCACTATATAAAACACCCGCAGCCCCTCGCTGGTTTTGTCGGCCACCATTGCCGCTGCTTCGACTGCAAAAAGCCTCATACTTCCTCACAAGCATCAATACAAAGCACGACGATGCAAAGACCCAGATCGCACAGAGCAAAACCCTCCAGTTGAACCAGTAGCCCAAGGTGTTCGTGTGACCAGCCGGCATGGCTGGCTTCCAGGAATTATCTGAGGTTCCTGCGCGCAGTCCCATTTCATTATTTGCTCGATTCAGTGACCTCAAAAATGGACGTTTCACCTCCAGATTCTCAGCCTCGACAGGGAAATGGAAGCGCAAGACAGGGAGAAACCGAAAGGCACTGTTGGTAGCTTAATAAATGCTGAAATCTGGATGACCCAACTACGATTTCAAATGAAGCAATCGCAGCAAAACTTTTCAAGCTCCTTTCCTTGTACGCTTTCCAGGATCAAAGGTAGGAACAATCCTAATGCAACCTCATGCAAGGCTCGTCGACGAAACCGATCGATATCGAAAGACTGGAACGAGATGGGGGCTGGCAGGAGAAGTTCGAAATTCCATATTCGTAAAGCTTAGTGGGCTTTTTATATGCACGGAAAGAGATGGGAGAAGCTAAATTCTAAGCTAAGGAAAGAAGGGGTGAACACGCAATGAAAAGCAAGACAATGAAATGGTGATCGGCGAGAGGGAGAGGCTACGCGTTGTTGGGCGGGAGAAGGCGAGAGGAAGGGCGGTGGTGGCTCGTGAACTTTGAGCCCAAGCTTCCGTTTTCTTACCGGGGAAGATCCCCCCGTTAAGGTAAATCAGATTAGACTGCTCCCCAGTCGCGATCGCGGTACAACCATGCAAATATAAAAACCTACTCTCCCGTCCCAACAGAAAAGACATGCATTCCGCGTCAGCTTTCGTTTTGCAATTTTTATCCTCTCCTCCTTTTGCTGGAGTAAAGCCTCGAGAAAGGGAGAGGCAGAGAGAGAGAGAGACAGACAGAGAGAAAGACAGAGACGGAACGCTCACGGCAGGGCAAGAAATTTCTTGGCCTTTTCTTGCGTGAGGGCGGTGGGCTAATCGGAGACCAGTGTTGAAAAGGCGTACGCTACCTAGGACGCTACATGATGTTCTGCAAAGGGCGGGCATGGACAAATCGTGCGGACCTCGTTCGACGAGGTGGCATAATTTGCCAATCATGCACCTACGGCTGACTATATATCGGCTTTAGGTCGGCTGGGCAGAGCAGTTCGAATGCAATCGTCGTCTCTCTGTCCCCTCCTAGATTCTCTTGAGGCAGCACCAACTGCGTTGAAACAGAAAGGGTTTCCATGGCCCAAATGTCTAGCATCCCTCCGCGATGGAAGGGCGGTTTTCTCTCTTGCCCTGGATACGTGAGAAAAAAAGAATTTAAGGATGCTTTTCTTCTTTCCTTTGTTTTCCATCATGGGCTTGAGCCATGGAAGCTTAAGCCTTCTAACTCCCGGCCCAAGCTCGAGAGCACGCACTGTTCAAATTTCATTATTGACTTAGATTTGAAAATGTTCCCATATTTTTCATGTCCCATTCATCTAGATCGAGTCAGTCGACTTGCCAAGAAGATGCTATGTCATTGAGTGCTCCAAAATTACACAAGCCTAATGTATCGGGGCGGATTCATTTGTTGGGGCCTTTTGTGAAATCTACGTGATTTGACGGGTTACATATGTAGAATTGGCTAATATAAATTGGGTTTATGATAGTATTATCTGATGATGATGTCTATATCTTTTTTTAAGAGAAAAGAGAAACTTCCCTTGACGGGGACAAGGGTTTTCCTTAGTTTATGAAGAATAACTTTTGACCCCAAAAAACATGCGCCTTTTCAAGAAAGGAATGATCGCACTTTAATGTTGAAACTGGCGTGAACTTGAAGCATGTTTCAAGCCCACGAAAGTCAAGCGGAGAACCAGTTTGCTTCTGGAAAATTGGGCAACCAAAATTAGCTCGGCTGTCTACATAGCATCATCGGATCAAAAAGGTCACAAAAAATTTCAAGATAATTGAGTAGACAGAGACAGTACCTCCTATTATTGCATCTCGATTCGAAAACCCAACATACTTTCGAGAGCTTTCGTGGACCATACTTAATAACGAATACTTCAATCTCCAGAGTACTAACTATACACGCAACACGAGCAAATCATCGCATCGAAGAACTTTTTCTGTTTAGTTACTTAACACGTAGACCAAGTGCACTTCCTAACAAAAACCATCGACCCTAGCATAGAAAATAGCTGCAGTTGAGAGATGATGATAAGTTAAATTCAGTTTGCTAAACGGCTTGACTTTTGAAACAGATGTTGTCGGAGAAGTTCTGCAGATTTTTCAGTTTCAGAAACCCACCGTGTTCGGGACATCGTCCTCGAACACCGTCCTTGCTAGAAGGAGTAAAGACGCGAAGAAGCGAATGATTTTCTCCCTGCATTGGCCATGAATGTTCCGCAGCGAAGATGCGCGGAATTGAACTCTTGGAAAAAGGAAGAGTTTTCTGAAAAAGCTGAGACTTATCGGCTACGACACGTTCCACAGGTACAGTTCGACTCGGAGCGTTGCCGCGAATGCAAACTGCATTTCGCAATGAATGCGGACGGCGGCAAAAAGGTCACGACGTGCATACTTCACCGTCGCCTCATGCATGATCTCCGCATCAAATCGCATCGAAAAGCCGACTCGAAAGCAGCGCATGCACGCGGACAGAGAGCAAGAGACAGAGAGACTCACCGGTCATGTTCGTTCGATCGATCTCCGATGCGTCGGTCCACCGTCGCGGCACCCTTCGAGTTCACCTCATCGACCGGCGAAGAGGCATCGCGGCGTCGATCAGCTGGAAGAGAGTGGCTGCTGGAGTGAAGGCGGAGACGAAAGCTCTTTTTGTCTCTCGGGAGAGGGGGAGGGGAATGCGGAACGCATGACGCGGGGTTACGTACATTCAAGTCGTTGGGCCTCACGCTTTTGGTGACGACGGGCCACCGTGCACACCCATCGCACCGACCGAATCAGGAGTTTTAGATGCGTGCGATGCGAACGCCGCGACGACGTGTCGAATGTTTTTAATCAGCGCCATCATTATGTGACCGCGACACGTGGAGAAGAGAGTCGGTCGAGAAGCGATTGAGATTCTCGAAGTTCGAATGCAAAGCGAATGGGATTCATGTCCCTCGGTTACATCGCGTAAGTCGTGTGATCAGAACATAAAATGATCTCTCGTAGAGGACGAAATGTGTGTTTTGACGGACGAAATTAGTGGTTTTAACGTAGTATAGTAGTGTGCCCTTTGAAATTCTATGTGGGTTTTTGCTTACGTAGGAAGATGGGAAGTTTGGCAAATTCGCAAATTCGGTTTTTCTTTTTTGAAAAATTAAAAAGAGATTTTTAATAGAAAATGAGAGATATTGTCTAAATTATAATATTAAGAAGAGAGACGATTTTCAACTCGGTTTGATTAATCAAACCTAACCAAAAATGTACAAACATCCAAGTCGATTCGAATCAGTTCCAGTTTGCTTCTAACACACCTATGAGGATGACACCTTCACCTAGGGAGATTATCAAGAGGAAACTTAAGTCCGAGCTTGTCAATAAATTCAGCGGAACTCACAATCACTCAAAAATTTAAATCAATGAATAATAGGCCGATTTAGAATATATTTATTATTCCACGCCATACCACTTGTGCATATCCATTATGATAACGAGAATACCTTGCGTCCACACACCTCGTGATACCATCATTTTTTACCAGTATACTTTCGTATCTATGGGTGTCGGCTTCACGATTTTAATACTTCGGAATCTTGGCTACGTTAGGCATGATGACATGAAGAAGAGTCCTAAAAGATCTCCATATTATGCTCAATTTAGTTTAGGGCATGCAAGTTCCGTCAAATCTTTCGGTCTGTGCCCTACCAAGGCCTACGTCGAATTCTCACCGTCCTAAACCCTAGAATTGTGCTGGCACTCCTACCTAGCCCGTCCATGAAGCCCTCGACCAGACAAATAATAGAGTAGGAAAAATTTGTCAACCCGTACAGAAACTGCCGCATCAGTCCAAAACTGAGTTCCCTGGCAAGTCACTGTACATAGCTTGTGCATAGCTTGACAACCAAAGTCAGTAATCCACTGTGATAGGTAAGTCGTGACCTCAAATGATTTTTGCTATTTCTCTTTGACATGTTGCGTAGAGTAAAAAATGTGTTGGAATATTATTCACATTACTTGACAATGAATCATAAATACTATTTATATTCATGTGATCTCTCTCCATCTATTAATTTAAGTTTTTGGATTGGACTTTCTAATATGATATCAGAATTAATTATCCCTTATATGAAAGTGCGTGGAAAAAGAATTTCACATTGACAATGAATCGTAAATGCTTTTTAGCTAGAGAGTCCAATGGAATCAAGATAAATTAAATTCAAGCAAACAAAAACTAAAAAACATTATTGTTTACCATCAAATTCAATTAACCGATGCATGAGCTTGAACAAACAGATTTTTTAGTCTCAAGGTAAAGTCAATTCGCACCTTAAAACCAAGAATTGGGCTAAACATGATTGATTCCCACTCTGGGGAACTAGAAATTGACTTTGTCGGCTCATGAACTACACCAGGCTGAACGGGTTGTCCTTGAACCAGCAACGTTATTTTTTTTTTTTTAAATTATTATCTTTTCAAAAGTTCTAAAATAAATCGGAAACTTCTTTAATGTAGTATGAAATTACTAATTATGGGGAAGTAAAAGAAGAGCTTGCTCTCGCACATAACCTTTTGCTCTTACTAAATAAAAAGATACCCCATCAGTTCCACTAATTTGGTCCAATTTCTCCCAAGAATCAAGAACCAAAAACCACTCAGAATCAATCAATTCAATCCAATCCGAATCAATCAATTTAGTCCAATCCGATCCCCGAAGAGGATTGAGATAGATACACACTCCTAACATGAAGGCTCATATCTATGATTAATCTTTGAAAATTAAAATGTTTGAGATGGTGCACTCATTTGACTTTTTCATGAAGCACGTCAAATAACTGAGTCTGCTACAACATTCACTTATAAATTACTTTTAAATGAATTTGTCGAAAACTTACGGGAAAAATATATAGAAATCTGTATACCAACATTTCAATATCGATATTAAAAAAATAAATAAATGACCATATTCGTATATTTGAGCGGGCAATTTCTCGCCCCTCCCGCGAGTCCGTGCGAGCGGGGCTTTTCTGCCCAGTGTATATAATATCAGCTCATCTTTCGCCTTTCAGCATGAACATCGGCCAAATTTTCGGCATGATTTTCTCTAGTGAAAAGATTTTTTAAATGTTACACCATCATTAACGTTAATAACTGAATAACCTGCAACTTAGCTGCGGGACATGTCACGCCACGTGGCAAGCGGAAAGCTAAAGAAAAGTGTCGCCCGACCGGTCCACGAGCGAACATTCTCGTACCTCCGGCTTTTAATTATACGATAGCACACGGAACTGCAGCCTTGGCGGACTGTCATGTCATCTCGCCCCCCACTGCGTTGCGCGGTGATGCTGTGTACTCTCGTGGAATGGCGAGACTGGTCAGAGCTTACGCTCTAGAGAGAACTCAGATAATCCTTTATCATGGCCAAGATAGAATTGGAAAACGAAGCGCCCTCTAGCCTCTCGTACAATATTCTGTCCATCCGGGCCTGAATGCCTTCAGCAAACGTCAATTCTCGAAGCAATTCCTTCAGCGCGGTGTCGACCCCGACAAGAGAGCCTCCTATCCCACTCAATATTTCAGGGAGCGAAGGAGATGGCCTCGACAGCTCTCGACGAGGGTGACCTGCCCCAAGATAAATGATCAGACTTAGCAGCTACTCAGTTACAAAACAAATTTCTACTTATTCTTTTGAGTTCCGTAATTAATCGGAGACATTCAAAACAAATATTTTCCAGATCAACAGTAAACCTTTTCTAAGCGCAAAGAGAAAAACCATCATGACAATCGACCTACCTTATTAGTTTGGGGTATATTGGCCTTCTCTATCGCAATCGCAACAGCCTGGGAAAATCCACCGATTGCATCAACCAAACCTCGTGAAGCAGCATCGTTGCCTGTCCATGCTCTCCCTTGTGCAACCTCCTCCATCATATCAATCTGTGGGAAATTATAACAATTACAATTCCATTAAGTGGCAGGTATATATCAAGGGGGGTCCTATAGATGCACCCCAAATGTTGCTTTTATACCAGCATTGATCGCGAGAAAGCCGCCTTATCGCGAAACATTTTGTATGCATTATCTGCCATGGCCTGCAATCATTCAGAACAAGCCAGAAAAAAGTGCAGGAGAAATGGTTTCATCGGAACATGCCATCACATAAAATCAAAACATGAAGACAGCACTCAAATGTCCCAGTACAATATCAAGATATCTTCCTTAATTTACACTTCAAAGTATCGTGCGACAATGCATCTCACCTAAAAGGTCGTTGCTCAGCTGTGAGGAGCTCAGCATATTTTCCCCTTGATATGATCTCCTTATTGAAGCCTATTTTTTTGTACAGATTCCCCAGGTTAAGCTTCCCTGAGAGGAGAAAAATGGCACACTCAACCACGTTAGAATCTCCATGATGCTCTGAAAATCCAAAGGAAAAACAGTAGCACAACAACTATTGCAAGGTACGAGACTATAAAGAGACACTAGGTTCACCTGAAACAACTCCAATAGAGCCAGTTAATGTAAGTCTTTCTGCAACAATGGTTGGTGTTCCCATTGCCATGTAATATCCTCCACTCGCTGCTACATCAACCATTGATGCAATAACAGGCTTTGATGCGGCCAATTGCCTAATCTCCCTCCACATTCTGCTCATCATAAGCATCATGAAACCCCCAATCAAGCTTCAGTCAGAAAAGAAAGTGGAAAGAAAGAGTAAAATGTTCAATATGGCAGTTAAAGATGAGATTTTCCACTGCATGGATATGACAGGGCAATTAAACTTAGGGCAAGACTTTACTACTACCAAATGCATCAGCTATCCCACCAGCTTCAAATTCCAACTATGCAAGTGGAGGTACTAGAGAGAGATGAGAAGTTTCTTAATTATATGGCACATTGTCGACCATGTCAAAAGCACATGACTTTGCACTGACAATTACTCTGATTCCAGATTGAGAAGAGAAGCTTTTACATGACATGACTATAGAACTTCCTTGGCAAAAGAACATTTTGAGACAGCCTATCAAAAGAGATAAGTGGAGAAACTAGAGTTTGTTTTGACTGGTAGTCATTGAGAACTTGAGATTTTTAAAGAGGCTCCAATTAGTCTTAAACTCACCATTGATGGAATCCAGGTGTTGGATTTCATACAAGCCAAATGACCAAAGAACTCCACGTTGGAGCCATGCTGGAACTTTGGCACTAGAAATGAATCGATGACAAGCTCAAGACCAAATTAGGGCATCTATAAGATCTAAAGTCCTCAATTGATCAAAAAGAAAAGTTAAGTACTTAATTAACCAGAGGCCAAAACTGTCAAGTCTTGTTCTACACTTATCCCCCTATTAAACTGAAAACACCACAGTGATAGCAAGATATTATTATCACGATTAATAACAACCACATCCGTAGAAAACTAAGACGTTTGAATTGCTTGATTTCTCACTAGTATATGCTTTTATGTTCAAAAGTATCAAGAGCGGCACACCAGAAAAGACAGTTGGACAATGTTCAAGTGATATACAGCAGCACTTACAAGTCTGAGGCTAAAGCATCACCACCAGGGCTGTCGATTCGGATGATAGCAGCTTTAAATTTTTTTGACTCTACAGAATGGAAAAATATAATGTTTAAGAACACATGAGATGAAAAAGAAGATGCAATGATTGATAATTTAAAATGTGACATAGACGAAAAGGAAATAATAACAATATGGGAACACTTTGAGATGAGCCATCCGCCTATTCTTTAGAGGGAGAACCTTTCGAATTGGCTTTTAGCTAAAAGATTGACCATTTCTTATTTTCTAACTGCACGTGGACTAACGAAGGGAACAATGTACTTCACCCCTAAATTTGCTTGCATCCACCTCCACTTACCCAAAATTTACTAAAATTATTGAAGCAGAAAAAAACGAAAATCCAAAATCATATAACCAGCTGATTAATGTACGCTTTTTGAAAGATACCTTTTTTCTGAGGGTTGTAGAATAATAAAACATTTCAGCGGTAGAATTAGAGTTTGATCTGATACTTAATGGATCAAGAGATGCTAAAACTTTAACTATACATCATTTGATGCACTTAAGCATCAGGACATATTTGCTCACTCTATGCAGGAAAACTGCCAAATGTAGCAGGAGATGGCAACACTAGAGATTCCGCACACAAGAAATGCAGTGACTCCACTAGACACTTGTATCTTCTTCTTAAGTTGCTCCAGCTTATTACTAAGACAACGCTTCATAACTAAGCAAACAGAATGCCACTCCATAACCAAAACTATGAAAGTGACAACAACAGGGCTTTGGCAATGCTACGCCAAAGAACCAAATGCCACCCAGTATGCTTATAACTTTATTCTGAGCTGGCAAAGAAATCTCACCTCTCACAACCCGAATTTTTTCAATGATTTGCTCTGCTATTATACAGGAAGAACTAGGAAGGCTTGTTGGACTTTTCGCGCAACTTATAGCACCAGAGGCTCGTATGACGGCTATTAAGACTTTACCACTAGACAAACCAAGGGTCCACTTGCTCACTCTTGAGTACCTCCTGGAGTACCACGACAAAAGAGCCATTCACACGAGATGGTAACATTTAATTTCTGAAACTCTTGTACTTTTGTTCCCAGTTCAGCGGAGGGAAGAACACTTGTTTCTGAAACTTTACATTCCTTTTAAAACCAAAATTTCTCACATGCTAGAAAACTTCAGATTACATCTGACCAGTAGTAAGGGGAAGATGCTTCTAACCACAAACTGAACAGAGACTTCCTTGGATCAACTGTGGACTACCTATGCTCAACCAATGGGAGATTCTTATCCGTCTGCACTCCAAGTTTTTATTCAGCATTGTTATCACCTGAAACGTGTCTACACATTAGTGAAAAATAAGTATTAGTGCAAAAGCAATATAAGATGAGACAGGAATTCTGCCTACCACAGAATTAAATAAGAAATGAGCAGGCATGGACAGTGAATACGAACACTAGAACACCGAGTAGGTCCCTACTAGTAAGTGCCAGCACGTTCCCTCTCCTTAACACCCTCACCCCCTCCCTTGCTTTTTTCCCTCCGGAGCCTCGCCGTCCCCGAAAAGATCCGAGATTTCGGCCGGGTTCTTCTCGAACCGCCGCAGCTCGCGGCGCAGGCCCGACAGCAGCGGCTACGACTGGAGGTCGATCTGCTGCCAGATTTGCTCGGCGTCGAAGCCGTCGACGAGGAGCCCGTCGAAGGGCGACTTGGGGGCGAAGGGCTGAAGAGAGGAGAAGAGGTAGAGCGAGGCGGCCCGCGCGTCCTGGGCCAGGGATGGGTTGGGGGCGAGCCATGTGGGAGGGTCCGTCGATTTCAGGCGGCGCAGGACTTGGAGGCCGGCTTCCTCAGGGTTCACCATCATTTTCTTTTTCGCTTTCTCTTTCTCTCCGGGGGCCGGCGACACTCCGGCATGGTCGCCGACGCCGGCCATGGTTAAGTCCGGCCAAAAGGAAGAAGAAGAAAAAAAAAAAAAAGAGAAAAAAATAGATTTTAGAAAATGTTTTCGGGAGTATGAAGCTTTATTTCTGTTCCAAATTTATTTTCGAAAATAAAAAATTTTCTAAAATAAAAATTTTATCAAAAAGTTTCTATTTTTTTCATTTCTTGAAACAAGATAATAGAAATAATTATTTTGGAACAGAAATAAATTTTACCCAACAAAACTTAAAGTTATCCACCTTGGTTTAAGACTTGAAAAAAGACCGGTGAATAGTTTGGAAAAGGCACTCGAAATTGAGTTTCTTCTCCTTACCCTCCAAATTTGAGAGAGAAATCCTATCTGAGCCATTGGATCTATTTTGCTTTTAGGGCCATAATGTGCTTTGGAAATTGAATGGCTTCATTAAAATGGAAAGTTCCTTCATTTTAAAAGGGAAAACGAGAATTATGACCCAATATATAATATGATATCTAAATTTTTAATTTGTTCAATATGATCCATAAATTTTAATGCATGTAATTGTAGTCTCTAAACTTTTGGTATATGTTCAAACTCATCTCCATGAACGGAAGGATAACATTGATTATATTCATATAATCCAGAGATTAGTTTGAATATTCACCAAAAGTTTCAAAAGTTCGAAGATCATATTGAATAAATTAAAAATTCAGAGACAACGTTGTATATTGGGCAAAAACGCAAGAACCACATTGACTAAATTGAAAGATCGAGGATTACATTGCATATTGGGTCAAAATTCAAGGGTCACGCTCTCTTCTCCTTTTCTCATGTCCCATGCTCGCAAGACGCTGATTCTCCTCTTGCACTGCCAATTGGAAGATGCAGCCGAGCGGTGGGACAGGCTCCATGGCGAGAATCTGCGAACGAAAAGATATGTAGCTTTCGTTTAGGGCTAAGAGAAATCGCGTCACCTTCTCCCTCTCTTTAATTTCTTTATACTGTTTGAGGGTCACTTCCGGCCCTTCGAGCTGCTCCTCTGCGGCATCCAATTCATTCCACAGTGCCGAAAGTCGATTGAAGCAAGCGGTAACCGAGAGGTTCCCTTGCTTCAATTCCGACAGAGCTTGAGTGAGTGAAAATTTTTTAACTCGGTCAATTTTTCCGAACATTTCACGGATATTGTCCCACATAACTTTTGAGTCTTTGGTTGGAGGAAGCCCAGCTGCGACCTCAGGCGTTACACAATTTCTTATCCAAGTGCGGACGAGTTGATTGCATTTGCACCAAAGTCGTTGCGTTCGGTCGTCGGCCAGGAAAGGAATGGTTCCGTCGATGAACCCATCCTTATCTTTCGTGACAAGGGCTCGTTGGAAGTCCTTCACCCAAGTGCTATAATGGTCGAGTCCGGCGAGCTGAAGAGAGATCAACCGTAGTTCCGGTCCATCAGCCGGTTAGGTATAAAGGGGGTCGCCTGGTTCTGGGTGTCCGCTACCGCCGATGACCGGAAAATGAAATGGTGGAAGTTCGGGTTGAAAACCCGGGTATGGATTCATCCCTGGGTTCCTCAAGTCAAGTTCGGGTCTGCGACCCGTAGGATTTGATTCGGATCCCACCAGATTCGGGCGGGTCGCCGAGTTTGCTTCCTCTCTGGATGCGTCTTCTCTGGCTGGGTAATGGTTTGACCACTGTTGATTGAATCCGGCTGCCCATGGGCCTTGGATTGGTACCCATTGAATGAACGGCCATTGGGTTGAGGCAGGAGATTGTGTTCCAATCGTCCGAATTGCTGCTGTTGCTGAGATCGTATGCTGTGGAGCAGATTCATGTTCATCTCGGGTCTAGTTGATTTGGTCCGAGACTCGATTGGATGACTCCTCCATTAAAGGTAGGATCGGATCTCGGCTTTCATTGTTCTTTGGGTTCTGCATGTTGAAAAAATTGAATTCTACCCGAAGTGCTAATTTGTTTTGCAGGGCAAGGCTTGCAACAACAAAGTTAGAAAAGGGTCGGGGGCAATTCAGAAGATGTTTGCGGAAGCTAGGTCAGAAAACCTGCTCTGATACCATGACAGGAAATGTGGAGCAATGGAAGAATAATGTTTGTATTTCTGTGTCTGTAAAGTATACAACCCTTCGACAGTGTTTATAGTACAAGAATTGAAGAAAATAAATGGGAAAGAATATGTATACAATATTTTCTTCCTCCAAATATTCCTCGTCTACGGTTTATTGGATCAACTGTGAGATCCCAATCTGAATTGGGAATCAATCAATGATCCTTTCTCCAACAGCATGAAATAGGGTTGCTTCGTGTACAAGCATTCATCCATGTCACCTCGAGCATCGATACGACTGAGGGAACCATCTTGCCAACAGAATGTGCTTCAGCTTTACAACCAAAGCGAAAATGCCATAGCATGGGAAGTGCATTAGCGCCGCGGACAAGTACCTTCAAATCCCATAAAAGAGGAGTCAAGACTAGTTGCTCAGGAAAGCCAACCAAACTACTAGGAAACCTGCTTTGCTTTCTTAACTGCTAACAAATTCTGACAGGATTGCATGCAATGAACTAGATCGTGCCCATAATAGCTTTCTATGTGAATTGAGCCTTACAATCATTTGCAGAGAATCGACCAAGGCTGTTTGAAACTACCAGATACATATCATAGTACTGCAAATTCGAAAACAAAGCCGGGTCTCCAATTGAACCATCCAGGTGTCCAAATCCGTCTCAGTTTGCAAGTGTAGTTAAATCAAAGTAATTTGAGCGGGGAAGATTAAGGGGGACTCGCATCGTTCATTTCTCATGCATAGTAAACGTTGAAGGACGAGCTGTCCAACAAAATGTCACAAGGTCTACATACCATAAAGGAGCATATGGAGATGACAAGTCAAGAAATGGATACGACCACCTGCAAAGCAGTATGCAATTAGTGTCATGATAAGTATAGGTCATGATGAACCGATGATGCAGCTAAAAAAATATAGACGGTTTACCAGATGGTGAAGCAAGCATGGATAACCCATTGGAAAATAATGTAAATGGTCGTCCACAAGAAGAAGTATGCGATCCGAAAGAGAGGAAACCGCTGCAAAGGAAGAACTCCAGGAATCAGAACACATGGTATCTCACCTTAAAAGAGAAAGTAATGCCAGCAAGCTACTTGCTTACCAAGCAATTTAAAGCTGTATCTCCAAGAAGTAAAACAACGTCGATGGTATGCATGCTTATGTCCAACTGCAAGTGAAAGGTCAGATAAATACGTTAGATAACCAGCACACAACAGACAAGTCATTGGGAAGGACCCAAATTGTTTAAGCAATTTTGTTTCAAATGGATACAAGTAAGAGACTGATGGAATTTCCAACGGGCAATTTGCCAATTATTAGGAAATGCGCTACTGTGCTGAGTTCACAAAGAAGAGAGTAGTTATACATTCTCCCATTTGTATGAAGTAGCCATTGTTTAATCCTCTATCACAGGATTTGATTGTATTTTTGTTTTTATGTGCTAAAGAAGAACTAAGCGGCGTTCAGTTACTTACAGATTTCAATCTATTTTTATGTATGGTGAGAAACGGAACAAATATGAACCAGAAGACGCTATCTGTAAGCATGACTGCACCGGCATTCATCTGTCATTAACGAGAGGGAAAAACAATGTCAATGTCCTGACCCCTCCTCAAAGCTTAAGAGGAAATAATCACATGCTCAATGTGTACCTGGAAAATTATTTGAAAGGAATAACCAAAAATGCCAGCAGTTTCACGAACAGCTTCACCAGGTGGAGCAGAGCTTCTGTTGGAGCTAGCCATGCCAGAAGAATCCCTCAGCTTTAGAGCCGCAAAATTTGCTTTCTCTGAATCAATCTCCACATTGTGAGATTCACTTTTTTTGTTATCGTACCTGTAACATCCGTATGCAGAGAGCAACGAACCAAGCTTGTGGAGGCCCAAAAAGTAGTCATGTCAGAGTTGTAGAGAAAATAAGAGGGTAGAGACTAGTGGAAACATAGACGCAAAGATGCAAAACGAAGGACTTGATCATGGTGGCTCAGCAGAGCTGCAGAAAACATACCCCGAAATAGATGGTGACTAACGTAGAAGTCCACCTGTCGAGAAAGAAATTTATCCTGTCAACCTCAGACGAAGTGATGGAAGAAATCTAGACCTTTCATGTAGCTAGTAACAAGAAAGTGCTTCCTGTGAAATTATGAATAAAGCCTCATTTCCGGGTGAGAGCAACTCACTAAGGGAGGAGATCCGTGCTTCAGGTATACATCACTAAAAGGTCAAAAAACAAACCCTACTTCTGCTCATGATGATCAAGTTAATGTTGCCAACACTTCAATTAGGAAGCCCTCTGTGTCAAATTAATAAAATCCTACAGAACCCAGAAGCTCCATAATTAAACTTTCTAACAAATTTCTGTGATCCCATGTAATGCATGCAGTTTTCCAATGTAGACCAATCCAGGAAATTCCGTAAATGTAATTGATAATACTCAATTGCAAAAAATTCTATGAAATGCTAAATGACAAGCTTGCCTAGCAAAAATTATCCGTACCTCGAATCTACGTACACTTTAACTGAGATGATAATGGAATGAGAGAAATTGATTATACAAAAGAGGGGAAACAGAGGACTTACTGAGTGTAATAGTAGTACATTTTGGCGCCGTTTTTGATAGTATACACGCATAACATTACTATAAGCAAGGAGAAGGCAATGACTCGAAAAGCCAGAAGCCAAGCCGGGCGGACTCCTTTCAGACATGGAGTCCAGGTCTCGTCACTATATAAAACACCCGCAGCCCCTCGCTGGGTTTGTCGGC
Organism: Eucalyptus tenuipes; assembly: GCA_014182365.1. Lineage (NCBI taxonomy): Eukaryota > Viridiplantae > Streptophyta > Magnoliopsida > Myrtales > Myrtaceae > Eucalyptus > Eucalyptus tenuipes. The sequence goes on from CM024547.1 coordinate 18,875,635, forward strand.
CGCCATTGCTGCTGCTTCGACTGCAAAAAGCCTCATACTTCCTCACAAGCATCAATGCAAAGCACGACAATGCAAAGACCCAGATCGCACAGAGCAAAACCCTCCAGTTGAACCAGTAGTCCACGGTGTTCTTGTGACCAGCGGGCATGGCTGGCTTCCAGGAATTATCTGAGGTTCCTGTGCGCAGTCCCATTTCATTATTTGCTCGATTCAGTGACCTCAAAAATGGACGTTTCACCTCCAAATTCTCTATCTCGACGGGGAAATGGAAGCGGCAAAAAAGATGACAAGGCAGCGAGAAACCGAAAGGCACTATTGGTAGCTTAATAAATACTGGAATCCGAATGACCCAACAACGATTTCAATGAAGCAATCACGGAAAAACTTTTCAAGCTCCTTCCCTTGTACGCTTTCCAGGATCAAATGTACGGGCAATCCTAATGCAACCTCATGCAAGGCTCGTCGACGAAACCGATCGATATAGAAAGACTGGAACAAGATGGGGCCTGGCAGGAGAAGTTCGAAATTCCACATTCGTAAAGCTTAGTGGGCTTTATATGGCACGGAAACAATGAGGTGGTGATGGGCGAGAGGGAGAGGCTACACGTTGTTGGGCGGGAGAAGGCGAGAGGAAGGGCGGTGGTGGCTCGTGAACTTTGAGCGCAAGCTTCCGTTTTCTTACCGGGTAAGATCCCCCCGTTAAGATAAATCATATTAGACTGTTCTCAGTCGCGATCGCTGTACAACCATGCAAAAATAAAAATTTAAACTCCCGTCCCAACAGAAAAGAGATGCGTTCCGCATCAGCTTTCGTTTTCCAATTTTTATCCTCTCCCTTTGCTGGAGTAAAGTCTCGAGAAAGGGAGAGCCAGAGAGAGAGACAGAGACAGAGACAGAGACGGAACGCTCGCGGCAGGGCAAGAAATTTCTCAGCCTTTTCTTGTCCGACGGAGGTGGGTTAATCGGAGACCGCTGTTGAAAAGGCGTACGCTACTTAGGACACATCGTGTGGACCTTGTTCGACGAGGTGTCATAATTTGCCCATCATGCACCTACGGCTAGCTATGTATGAGCTTTAGGTCGGCTGGGCAGAGCAGCTCGAATGCAATCGTCGTCTCTCTGTCCCCTCCTAGATTCTCTTGAGGCAGCACCAACCGCGTTGAAACGGAAAGGGTTTTCATGGCCCGAATGTCTAGCATCACCCACCGATGGATGGACGGTTTTCTTGCTACCGGATTCGTGAGAAAAAAAGAATTTAAGGATGCTTTTCTTCTTTCCTTCGTCTTCCATCGTGGCTCGAGCCATGGAAGCTTGAGTCTTTTTAACTCCCAGCCCAAGCTCGAGACCACGCAATGTTCAAATTTCATTAATGACTTAGATCTGAAAATGTTCACTTATTTTTCACCTCCCATTCATCTAGATCGGGTCGGTCGACTCGCCAAGAAGATGCTATATCGTTGAGTACTCCAAGATTACATGAGCCTAATGTATTGGGGTGGATTCATTCGATGGGCCTTTTGTGAGATCTACGTGATTCAACAGGTGACATATGTATAATTGGCTAATATTAATTTAGTTCATGATAGTATTATATGATGAAGACGTCGATGTCTCTTTTTAAGAGAGGAGAAACTTTGCTTGACGGGGACAAGGGTCTTCCTTAGTTTATGAAGAATAACTTTTGACCCCAAAAAAATGCGCCTTTCCGAGAAAGGAATGATCGCACTTTAATGCTCGGCTGTCTACATAGCACCATCGGATCAAAAAGGTCACAAAAAATTTCAAGATAATTGAGTAGACAGAGACAGTACCTCCTATTATTGCATCTCGATTCGAAAACCCAACATACTTTCGAGAGCACTCGTGGACCATACTTAATAAGGAATACTTCGATCTTCAGAGTACTAATTATACACGCAACACGAGCAAATCATCGCATCGAAGAACTTTTTCTGTTTAGTTACTTTAAACGTAGACGAACTGCACTTCCTAACAAAAACAATCGACCCTAGCATAGAAAATAGCTGCAGTTGAGAGATGATGATAAGTTAAATTCAGTTTGCTAAACGGCTTGACTTTTGAAGCAGATGTTGTCGGAAAAGTTCTGCAGATTTTCCAGTTTCAGAAAACCACCGTGCTCGGGACATCGTTCTCGAACACGGTCGTTGCTAGAAGGAGTGAAGACGCGAAGAAGCGAATGATTTTCAGCCTGCATTGGCCACGAATGTTCCGGAGCAAAGATGCGCGGAAGTGAACTCGATCGTTACGGTGGGGGAAAAAGGAAAGAGTTTTCTGAAAAAGCTGAGACTTATCGGCTACAACACGTTCCATAGGTACAGTTCGACTCGGAGCGTTGCCGCGAATGCAAACTGCATTTCGCAAAGAATGCGGACGGCGGCAAAAAGCTTACGACGTGCACACTTCACCGTCGGCTCATGCATGATCTCCGCATCTAATCGCATCGAAAAGCCGACTCGAAAGCAGCACATGCACGCGGACAGAGAGACTCACTGGTCGTGTTTGTTCGATCTCCGATGCGTCGACCGTCGCGGCACCTTCGAGTTCACCTCATCGACCGACAAAGAGGCGTCGCGTCGTCAATCGAACGCCGAAATCTCCGAAGCTGGAAGAGAGTGGCTGGAGCGAAGGCGGAGAAGAGGAGCTCTTTTGTCTTTCGGAGGAGGGAGGGGAATGCCTTTAGGCCTCACGCCTTTAATGACGACGGGCTCGCAGTACGCGCCCATATCGCACCGAATCGGGAGTTTTAGATGCGGGCGATGCGAACGCAGTGACGTGGTCTCCAATGTTTTCAATCAGCGCGATCATCACGCGACAGCAACACATGGAGAAGAGAGTTGATCAAGAGGCGATTGAGATTCTCGAAGTTTGAATGCAAAGCGGATGGGATTCATGTTCCTCAAGCTGTGCCATTGATTGGTTACATCGCGTCATTCATGTGATCGGAACATAAAATGATCTCTCGTAGAGGACAAAGCGTGCACTTTGATGGGCAAAATTAGTGGTTTTAACGTAGTATAATAATGTGCCCTTTGAAATTCTATATGGGTTTTTGCTTACGTAGGAAGATGGGAAGTTCGGCATATTCGCAAATTCGGTTTTCTTTTTCGAAATATTAAAAAGAGATTTTTAGTAGAAAATGAGAGATATTGTCTAAATTGCAATATTAAGAAGAGGAACAATTTTCAGTTCGGTCCGATTAATCAAACCGAACCGAAAATGTACGAAAATTCAAATCGGTTTGAATCGGTTCCAATTTGGTTCTAACACACCTATGAGTATGACACCTTTACCCGGAGAGATTATTAAAAGGAAGCCTAAGTCCAAGCTCATTAAAAAATTCAGTTGGACTCATAATCACTCAAAAATTTAAGTCAATAAATAATAGGCCAACTTAGAACATATTTATTATTCCACGCCATATCACTTGCTCGATATGAAACTTCTCGCATGCATATCCGTTATGATAACGAGAATACTTGCATCCACACGCCTCGTGATACCATCATTTTTTACACGTATACTTTTGCATCTACGGGTGCCGGCTTCACGTTTTTGATACTTTGGAATCTTGGCTATGTTAGGTATTATGACATGAACAAGAGTCCTGAAGGATCCTTATATTATGCCCAATTTAGTCCTAAACTCTAGAATTGTGCTGGCACACCTACCTAGCCCGTCCATGAAGCCCTCAACCAGACAAATAATAGAGTAAGAAAAATTTGTCAACCCGTACAGAAACTGCCGCGTTAGTCCGAAACGGGAAAATTGTCCAAAAAGTCATAAATCTATTACACTTTTGCCAATTCAGTCATAAACCTTTTAATTTTGCCAATCAGTTCTAAACCTTTTCACTTCTTGCCGATTCAGTCCATCCGGCCAATTTTGGCAGGAAAATGTTGACGTGGACGCCGGCGATGTCATGTAGGACCGCCGCGATAACGTGGACAAATTTTAATAATTTTTTAATAATTTTTAATAATTTTTTTTTTTTTTTTTTCTTTTTTTTCCCTTTTTGGTGGCCGGCCACGGGCGACGGCCGGTGGCCGACCACAACCAGCCGGCCGGCCTCGCCTCCACGGGCGAGGCCCAACGGGCGAGGGCTCCCCTCGCCGGGCTCCTCCTCGCCGGCCGGGCCTCCCGTGGCGAGCGGGCCAGCCTGGCCGTGGCGGCCGCGCCTGTGGCCGTGGCTGGCCGGGCATCGGAAAATGGAAAAAAAAAAAAAAAAAAAAAAAAAAGAAAAAAAAAAAAAAAAAAAATCAAAATTCAAAAAAAATAATATTTAAAAATTATTAAAAAATTATCCTACATGGCATCGCCGACGTCCACGTCACATTTTCCGGCCAAAATTGGCCGGATGGACTGTGGTAATAAGTGAAAAGGTTTAGGACTAAATTGGCAAAAGTACAATAGGTTTAAGACTTTTTGGACAATTTTCCAGTCCGAAACTGAGTTCCCTGGCAAGTCACTGTACATAGCTTGTGCATAGCTTGACAGCCAAAGTTAGTAACTACTGTGATGGGGATGTCGTGACTTCAAATGTTTTTTGCTAGTTCTCTTTGACATGTTGCATAGAGTAAAGAATTGTGTTGGAATATTATTCACGTCGCTTGACAATAAATCATAAATACTATTTATATTCTTGTGGTTTTCCTCCGTCTATTGACTTAAGCTTTTGGATTAGATTTTCTCACATAGTATCAGAGCTAGTTATCCCTTACATGAAACTGTGTGATCACATTGACAATGGATTGTAAATGCATTTTAGCTAGGGAGCCCATTGGAATCAAGATAATTAAATTCAAGCAAACAAAAACTACAAAAAAAAATTATTTACCGTCAAATTCAATTAACCGATGCATGAGCTTGAACAAATGGATTTTAGCAGCGTAATGCACACATGCTCAGTTTAGTGTATATTTAAGGAAGAAGTTGAGTGAAAATGATTCACTTCTTCGATTTTACGATTTGAAAGGACAATCGAGGTTGAGAAAAAGTAAGAGGAGGAAGGAGCTATCTCGTCCATGACTCATTATATGTGTTGAGAAATAGAATGAATTTTTTGCCGAAACAAATTAATAGATCGCACTAATTGAATGACCTTGCACACCCATAGCGAGTGCGTGAAGTAAGAGTGACCAATCTCAAAGTCAGTCAATTTCCACCTCAAAACCAAGAATCGGGCTAAACATGGTCGGTTCCCACTTTGGGGAACCAAGAGTTGATTGTCCGCCCAAGAACTAGACCAGGCCGAACGGATTGTCCTAGGAACCAGCAATGTTATTTTTTTTTTTTTTAAATATTATCTTTTCAAAAGTTCTAAAATAAATCGGAAACTTCTTTAATGTAGTATGAAATTACTAATTATGATTACGAGGAAGTTAAAAAAGAGCTTGCTCTCGCACATAACCTTTTGCTCTTACTGAATAAAAAGATACCTTATCAGTTCCACCGATTTGATCCAATTTCTTCCCAACAACCAAGAACCAAAAATCACTCAGAATAGATCAATTCGGTCCAATCTGATTCCTGAAGATAATTGAGATCGATGCACAGGCTCGTATCTACGATTAATCTTTGAAAATTAAAATGTTTGAGATGGTGAACTCATTTGACTTTTTCATGAAATACGTCAAATAACTGAGTTTGCTACGACATTCACTTATAAATTACTTTTAAAAGAATTTGTCGAAAATTTACGGGAGAAATATATAGAAATCTGTATACCAACATTTCAATATTGATATTAAAAAAAAGTAAATGACCATATTCGTATATTTGAGCGGGCAAATTCTAGCCCCTCCCGCGAGTCCGTGCGAGCGGGGTTTTTCTGCCCAGTGTAAATAATATCAGCTCATCTTTCGCCTTTCAGCATGAACATCGGCCAAATTTTCTGCATGATATTCTCTAGTGAAAAGATTTTTTAAATGTTACCCCATCATTAACGTTAATAACCGAATAACCTGCAACTTAGCCACGTGACATGTCACGCCACGTGGCAAGCGGAAAGCTAAAGAAAAGTGTCACCTGACCAATACACGAGCGAACATTCTCGTACCTCCGGCTTATAATTATACGACAGCACACAGGACTGCAGCCTCGGTGGAATGTCATGTCATCTCGCCCCCTGCTGCGTGTCGCGGTGATGCTGTGTACTCTCGTGGAATGGCGAGACTGGTCAGAGCTTACGCTCTAGAGAGAACTCAGATAATCCTTTATCATGGCCAAGATAGGATTGGAAAACGAAGCGCCCTCTAGCCTCTCGTACAATATTCCGTCCATCCGGGCCTGGATGCCTTCAGCAAACGTCAATTCTTGAAGCAATTCCTTCAGCGCAGTGTCGACCCCGACAAGAGAGCCACCTATCCCACTCAATATTTCAGGGAGAGAAGGAGATGGCCTCGACAGCTCGACGAGGGTGACCTGCCCCAAGATAAATGATCAGACTCAGCAGCTACTTGGTCACGAAACAAATTTCTACTTGCTCTTTTGATTTCCGTAATTAGTTAGAGATGTTCAAAAAAATACTATTGAGATCAACAGTAAACGTTTTCTAAGCACAAAGAGGAAAACCATCCTGACAATCGACCTACCTTATTAGTTTGGGGTATATTGGCCTTCTCTTTCGCAATCGCAACAGCCCGAGAAAATCCACCGATCGCATCAACCAAACCTCGTGAAGCAGCATCGTTGCCTGTCCATACTCTCCCTTGTGCAACCTCCTCCATCTTATCAACCTGTGGGAAGACATAACAATTACAATTCCATTAAGTAGCAGGTGTCTATCAAGGGGGGGTCCAATAGATGAACCCCAAATGTTGCTTGCATACCAGCATTGATCGCGAGAAAGCCGCCTTATCACGAAACATTTTGTATGCATTATCTGCCATCTTGGCAAATAGCTCTGCCTCATCTGGCCTGCCATCATTCAGAACAAGCCAGAAAAAAGTGCAGGAGAAATGGTTTCATTGGAACATGTCATCACATAAAATCCAAATATGAAGACGGCATTCAAAAGTCCCAGTACAATATCAAGATATCTTCCTTAATTTACACATCAAAATATCGTGCCACAATGCATCTCACCTAAAAGGTCGTTGCTCAGCTGCGAGGAGCTCAGCATATTTTCCCCTTGATATGATCTCCTTATTGAAGCCTATTTTTTCGTACAGATTACCCAGGTTAAGCTTCCCTGAGAGGAGAAAAATGGCACACTCAACCACGTTAGAACCTCCATGAAGCTCTGAAAATCCAAAGGAAAAGCAGTAGCACAACAACTATTGCAAGGTACAAGACTACAAAGAGATGCTAGGTTCACCTGAAACAACTCCAATAGAGCCAGTTAAGGTAAGTCTTTCTGCAACAATGGTTGGTGTTCCCATTGCCATGTAATATCCTCCACTAGCTGCTACATCAACCATTGATGCAATAACAGGCTTTGATGCAGCCAATTGCCTAATCTCCCTCCACATTCTGCTCATCATAAGCATCATGAAACCCCCAATTAAGCCACAGTCAGAAAAGAAAGCGGAAAGAAAGAGTAAAACGTTCAATATGACAATTAAAGATGAGATTTTCCACTGCATGGATATGACAGGGCAATTAAACTTAGGTCAAGACTTTACTACTACCAAATGCATCTTATCAGCTATCCCATCAGCTTCAAATTCCAACTACGTAAGTGGAGGTACTAGAGAGAGATGAGAAGTTTCTCAATCTTATGGCACATTGTCAACCATGTCAAAAGCACATGACTTTGCACTGACAATTACTCTGATTCCAGATTGAGAAGAAAAGCTTTTACATGACACGACTATAGAACTTCCTTGGCAAAAGAACATTTTGAGACTGCCTATCAAAAGGGATAAGTGGAGAAACTAGAGTTTGTTTTGACTGGTAGTCATTGAGAACTTGAGATTTTTAAAGAGGCTCCGATTAGTCTTAAACTCACCATTGATGGAATCCAGGTTTGGATTTCATAGAAGCCAAATGACCAAAGAACTCCACGTTGGAGCCACGCTGGAACTTTGGCACTAAAATTGAATCGACGACAAGCTTAAGACCAAATTGGGGCATTTATAAGATCTAAAGTCCTCGATTGATCAAAAGGAAAAATTAACTACTTAACTAACCAGGGGCCAAATCTTTTAAGTCTTGTTCTACACTTATCCCCCTATTAAACTAAAAACACCACAGTGATAGCAAGATATTATCATCACAACTAATAACAACCACATCCGTAGAAAACTAAGACGTTCGAATTGCTTGATTTCTCACTACTATATGCTTTTATGTTCAAAAGTATCAAGAGTGGCTCACCAGAAAAGACAGTTGGATAATGTTCAAGTGATATACAGCAGCACTTACAAGTCTGAGGCTAGAGCATCACCACCAGGGCTGTCGATTCGGATGATAGCAGCTTTAAATTTTTTTGACTCTACAGAAAGGAAAAATATAATGTTTAAGAACACATGAGATGAAAAAGAAGATGCAATGATTGATAATTTTCAATGTGACATAGACAAAAAGGAAATAATAACAATATGGGAACACTTTGAGCTGAGCTATCCGCCTATGCTTTAGAGGGAGAACCTTTCGAATTGGCTTTTATCTAAAAGATTGACCATTTCTTATTTTCTAAATGCACGTGGACTAACGAAGGGAACAATGTACTTCGCCCCTAAATTTGCTTGCATCCACCTCCACTTACCCAAAATTTACTAAAATTATTGAAGCAGAAAAAAAAGAAAATCCAAAATCATATAATCAGCTGACTAATGTACGCTTTTTGAAACATACCTTTTTTCTGGGGGTTCTAGAATAATAAAACATTTCAGCAGTAGAATTAGAGTTTGATCTGATACTTAATGGATCAAGAGATTCTAAAACTTTAAGTATACATCATTTGATGCACTTAAGCATCAGGACATATTTGCTCACTCTATGCAGGAAAACTGCCAAATGTAGCAGGAGATGGCAACACTAGAGATTCTGCAAACAAGAACTGCAGTGACTCCACTAGACACTTGTATCTTCTTCATAAGTTGCTCCAGCTTATTACTAAAACAACGCTTCATAACTAAGCAAACAGAATGCCATTCCATAACCATAACTATGAAAGTGACAACAACTGGGCTTTAGCAATGCTATGCCAAAGAAACAAATGCCACCCAGTATGCTTATAACTGTATTCTGAGCTGGCAAAGAAATCTCACCTCTCACAACCCGAATTTTTTCAATGATTTGCTCTGCTATTATACCGGAAGAACTAGGAAGGCTTGTTGGACTTTTCACGCGACTTATAGCACCAGAGGCTCGTATGACGGCTATTAAGTCTTTACCACCAGACAAACCAAGGGTCCACTTGCTCACTCTTGAGTACCTCCTGGAGTACCACAACAAAAGAGCCGTTAACATGAGATGGTAACATTTAATTTCTGAAACTCTTGTACTTTTGTTCCCAGTTCAGCGGAGGGAAGAACACTTGTTTCTGAAACTTTACATTCCTTTTAAAACCAAAATTCCTCACATGCTAGAAAACTTCAGATTACATCTGACCAGTAACAAGGGGAAGATGCTTCTAACCACAAACTGAACAGAGACTTTCTAGGACCAACTGTGGACTACCTATAATCAACCAATGGGAGATTCTTATCCGTCTGCACTCCAAGTTTTTCTTTCAGCATTGTTATCACCTGAAACGTGTCTACACATTAGTGAAAAATAAGTATTAGTGCAAAAGTAATCTAAGATGAGACAGGAATTCTGCCTACCACAGAATAAAATAAGAAATGAGCAGGCATGGACAGTGAAGACAAACACTAGAACACTGAGTAGCTCCCCACTAGTAAGTGCCAGCATGTTGCTTTTGATTACAAAAAACTGTTACATGGAAGCAAGTAAGAAGAATGAGATTTCCTAAAAGAAATGATTACAACTTTTCTTTTGATAAACAAGAGGCATCTCTGACTGCCATGAATGATAGTAGAAACTCATATCACCGATGCAAGCATGGAATTTCCGATCACCCACATGTATAATAGTATGACAAAATCATTAACAATATATGCCTTGGCAGATTTTACCAAATGCTTTGTTCTCAGCATCCCAGCACAATAAGAGTAGAGTTAAGCACCTCATCATCATAGCGTATGTCGGTTATGAAGCCCTCCTTTTTCAGCCGTTCTACTTGAAAAACTCCTTCATTTATGAAGTTCTCAATATCTTCTCTTTTCTTCCCTGTTTGAAACAGAAGAGCCTTAGAAATGTTTTGCAATTACAAATAGGAAGATCAAGCCCTATGATTTAAAAGCTACAACACCTTTTGTCGAAGAAACTTCATCTATCCAACTGCCGTATATGTTATCCAGTATGGTCGTCAACATCTCACAATTTTCTTCAGACATGGATTTTCGCAGGAGTTGATCCCCAGCACTTTTATATTTACCTATCCTTTGAACTTGTGGTTCAACTCCCACTTTATCCAATACACCTGAGAGATAGAGAGAGAGAGAGAGAGAGAGAGAGTCAATAAGCTACCAAAAGATAAATGAGCCATGCCAATTGCCAACAGCTGAGCGTTTATAGAAAGAGTCAGACAAAGTTACTATTAAAGTTCCTACCCATTTTTTTTTTCTGCCGGCATACAGAAACTATGCATTACAGCTGCAAGTCATCCACTGATTACAATCATTTAAACGAGGTGCATGCCATATGCATGTTGTTGTAAGCTCGTCTTCTCAAGATTCCAAGACAAACCAACCAAAAGACAGAATTGACAAAAGGATTCTGGTAAGAATTTCAAACATCAGTGGAGGTACTGTAAACGTTCACAAATAACCTCATCCCCCTTCCCACTCCCCCGACCTCATCTAAACAAGAGAAAGAACAACAACTACAATAACAAGTATCAAGAACCTGCAAAATACTGAGCATGTCATGACCCTCCCCTTTCAAAAAAAGCAACAAAAAAAGTTTTGTCAATCGGAGGAAAAGAAAAAAGTACTGGATTTCTAATAGCATCATAGCATACAAGTCTGAGAAATAAGCATCCAAGTTACAAATGTCAGTCAGCTGAGAGATAAAGCACAGTAAGGTTTAAAGGTCTTGGAGAATCAATTTACCTCTTAAAAAAGAAGCTTGAACTGTCAGACCATATAAAGAAAAATAAGCACTTGGAGGGGCATACAACTCTTCACAGGCACAAGCAAGGTAATACTCTTTTTCTCGACATGTAGGGACGTACCCCACAATGAATTTACCTATAATATCAGAATAAAGCTATATCATAAACAAGGTAAAGAACAACAGTTAGTATTTAAACAACGGCAGGAGAAATCTCAAAGGTAAAACCAAATGGGCAATTAAAGCGGCAGTATGCTTCAGTTTAAAGGAACCTACTATCCCATCATATTCTGTGAAAGTATATTCTGGCTGCAGGAATTACCCAGTATTGTCACAAAGACTTCCTTATTTTCATAGTGTGACAATATATTAAAGTAAACTCATTCCATCAAGTAACTCTTTATAAGTTCGCACCACCTGTTGGAAACTCACATCATTAACTAACTCTTCATAAGCTTGTCAAAAAATTTCACAGAGAAATACCATAGAGCAAACCATGTTGGCTTAATCAAAGTTAAGGCATTTTGATTTACTGAGTTTAAGGCAAAAACTCCAAAATCACATAGTAACCAGCTAATTTTATATAGCATATCACGTGCATGCACATACTAAATTCATCTGTCTTACAACCATGAGGATTCTAGCAACAGCGAGCCGCTTTATAATATGTAATTGCCTACCCAGAAGTAAGCACATTCTTTACCTGATTTCTTGAAATTCAGGATATGTCTCCTTATTTCTTCGACTTTACCCCATCCACAGCTCAATGAGTCAATATGGAGGTAAATACCAGAGATACGAGGATCGTATGCTGCTTTTATAAAATTCTCACAAATTTGAGGAAGGGAGAGTCCTGAAGAGAAACGGCTCTTTACCTGATCAGATATCTGAACAATAAGGAAAACACCACAAAGTTTCAACTCCGATGAGAGGTATACATGATGAGTCAGATAACGGACTCATATAACATGATCTTAAGCAAGTTTACAGAGATAATAAATATGAATTTTTCATTTTGGGCAGGGCCACAGGTACCAAATGCACAGGCTTTTTTACTGCAGCTGTATATCATTGTAAACTTGAATTACCAACCCTCTCGTGAGACAAATAAGAAACAAGACATTAATATAAGTAAAGGGTTTTTGTTCTCGCACTCAGTAGCACACTCTCGAGCAATAGACATTACATTGAAACATGAGAGTAAAAATAAAGACTACAAATTTTTAGCTTGCGCAAATGAAAGGACCGTCTCATTATCAGAAAACCACTTCTCAACTGGTTCTCTATCATGCATCTCGTAAGTGGGGCAGATCCTTAACATGTCTCACTCCTCTTCCTGTATCTATAAACAGTTGTCACAGTCTGAAGATGAAACTACCATATTGAGAGGACCGAAAAGGAAGCAGAGTCTTCGATGCCGTTCCAAAAATATTGGAACATTGCAAATCGCCTTCGTGAATCATGAGAGCAATACCCAAAACTCAAAAGTGACATCAGATTTTCCCTATAGCCTACCTCTAACATGGCAAACACCCAGTTTTCCTTGTCTTTTTACAACGGCGAGGAAGCTACACCTAAGTATCCTCCTACGACCAATATGTAACCTTTATGTGCTGACAGGGGTTTTGTACTCAAGCCCAAACGCATAATAGAGAGATGAAGTACGCTTCTCAAACACCAAAAGCATTGCTCGTCGAACGACCGAACCTGGCCACGCAATTTCATGGTCAAGACGCTGCCTTTCTTCACCCGCTGCCAAGGGAAAGCGACGAGCATTTTGAGCTTGACCCCGAATTGCTTCCACACCCCGAACTCCTCGAACTCGAACTCCCCGCTCGGATAGTCCCCGTCTTTATTGGCGTGCGATTCTCGCTCCTTCGCTTCCTGTTCCTGTTCCGGCTTCTGGGTCTCGGTCGCCGGCGCGGAAGAATCATCGAACGCCCTGACGGAGAAGCTCCTGCGATGGGCGGCCGGGGCGACGAAATTGGAAGAATGGGTGAAGGAAAGACTGGTTCTTGAGAGCGAAAAGACGGATTTCGCGTGGAGAGGAGGGGACAGGAGCGGGGAGAGATGGAAGTGATTGTGGAGAGGGAGACATGGGGCGTGCGGTTTGGAGAGGTGGAGGATTGCGGCGAAGCTCTTGCCGTGGGTTTGGACTGTGCAGGTTATCTGCGGCGTGTGAAGAAGCTTCGACATCTCTGTCTCTCTCTCCCTGCCTCTGGTCGGAGAAATCGCTAAGAATGGCGGAGGGAAGAGCGAGAGGGAGGAAGGGGGGAAGGAGGGAGCGACAAGGCGGAATTTGCGCCACGTCATCCTTAAAAGGTCGTCGACGTGTCATATCCACATGCTTGCGCTCAAGCACGGCGTCAAATGAAAATATCGGCTACGTATAATTGCAAAATTAGGATCTGTGGATGACTTTAAAAGGCTCCAAGGAAGAAACAGGCGAGAGATCTGTCGACCCTGCAATTCGTATTCCCACTCCGCCGAAAAGAAAAGTTTGAGTGGAAAGTTGACTCTATATTGCAGTTCATATTCCCACTCGACCGGAAAAAAAAGTTCGGTGAAAACTCGACTCCACGTGAGTACAGGAGTACTGGGTACCACCATGTTAGGGAATATAGTTAACTCTCATACGCCTACGGTAAGTAAGATTGTAGCATGACAATATTTCGACTGGGGAAAAAAAGTTTTTTACGAAATAATTCTTTTCTATTTCTATTCGGGAAAAACAATTTCTTAATAAAAGAACGCGTTTAGTAACTATAAAAAATTTATACTGTTGAAAAAAAAAATAATATAAATGTGTTTGGTAATCAATGGTTTCTTTTTTTATATTTATTCGTTTTTTATTCTGCTCACGGATTCGCCGACCGCCACCGCCGTCGCCGCCGCACAGCCCATCGGCGGTGGCGGTGATGCGGCCGGCGATCATGGGGCGGCAGCGGTCGGCTGTTAGTGGTGGCTCCGGGCGGTTGGAGGTGGCCGCGGCAAGAGAGAGTAACAAAAAGAAAAATAAATAAAAAATTAGCTTATTTTAGAAATTGTTTCCGAGAAGAAGAAGTATTTTTTTTTTTTTTTTTTTTATTTCTCCAAATATATTCCCGAACTAACTTTCTATTATGGGGAATAGAAAAATAACTTAGCGTTAAACGGATTTCTGTTCTTTTTTTGTTCCAAGGAACAAAAGAATAGAAATATAGAAAAATAGAAACGTTACCATGCGCTATCTAATTTACGCTACCTAAGTTGAGAGTGAGTGAAAGAGCCACTGCTATGTTGGCACAGCTGTGCTCAAGCCTTTCAACCAGCCTCAACACAATATACCTGGTTGAAAGGTTGAGTTCGCAAGCTTCTAACATGTTGGTACCAAATGAAATTACCTTCTAATTACTCTTTCCTTCCTTATAATTGTTTTTGTGAAAGGATTTGCAATTTGGAACTTGGAACCCAGGCTAAACCAATTATCTTTCCATGTAAACAGAGTGATCCAGGGGGCATCAATGCAAGTGGTACAAACACAGTCGATGACTCGAATCTTCTTCCTCATTGAAAACTGTACGTAAATTTGACAAAACGAGAGTTCATACTCCACTAGAGGGAGTGACATATGTACAACTAAATGTTGCTTCGCTATGCAGTTCCACCGTAAAAATGGTTTACAAGAGATTCGGTTGGAGCAAAAGACCCGCTTCAATGTCGGATCTGCCTCGAGAAGAGACCTCTGGATATCAGAAAGCATCGGAGTCGTCCCCCAAAGTGGAGAGTGAGAATGGTGCGATAGCCACATTGAACGTCGGTGAATTTACCTTGTCGACATGCTTCATCTCAAAGTCGCCTTCCTGCAGTGCAGAAAGGGAAAAAGTGAATTGAGGTTCTAACGTTTGTGCCTTGGACAGACAGATGTATGCCACATTAAATAAACATTCGCAAACCACAATAGATTGGAGATAACAGTGAACCCGACAGCGTAACATGAGAACTCTTTTTGATAAATCTGTGGACTCTTGTATAAACATCTTAGTTGAATCACTTATTTCTGGACCATTTTCTACATCCAACTTCACTGGTAACTTTTAAATGGTGCAACTGCAAATGGGAATGATGAAAATACCCATTCACACACGCATTATGTATATGCTTCAATTCCAATCAGAGCATAAGGTCAATTGTTCTAAGTGAGAGAGCCTTACCATTCTTCCGCTGGGCGTGCAAAGCGGGCATGCAGAGGAGTACTCAAAACTAGTCCGGGGAAGCATAACCGGTTGTTCACCTATAACTCCAATTCCCCTGGAATAAAAGGATACACTAAGTCCAACACATACTTTCTTGATCAAGAAAAATTATGCAAATGATTTGATACCGCATGGTACAAAAGTACTTGTTTGCCAGAAATTAGAATAACAACTCTTAGTCTCACATTTCCTGGCTCAATAACATAAAGGACAAAATACTAAAAGCACATATACGTGGAGAGAGAGAGAGAGAGCGGGGGGGGGAGGGAGAGGGAATCACCATAAGTTGTCAACTTTGCCATTGGCATCGGTAATGATCCAGTGTCTTCTAAGAAGTTGAACTGGTCGATCTGAATTGTTGGTAATTCTGATCCTATAAGCAAAAAAGTACTGCCTTTTGGAAGGCTGACTCCGCCCCTCGATGTACACACTCCTGACTTGAACCCTGATACCCTGAAATATTAAGGACTTGACTTTAGATCAATAAACTATTGGGCATGGAAAAACGGGCAGGACAATGCTGGCGATGATGAACAACAGGCTGCAAAAACCCTTCCTAATGAGTATTACTGCCACTTCGATGGTGACGATACTGAGGATCTTGAGCAGAACATTTCAGTGATTTCTACTAATTGGTTGTTAAAAGGGCTGTCTATGATACTGACTGGTAACACCTACAAGCATTTCTAAGTGCTCATCATGTAACTGTAGGTAATTACCAGTTTCCAAAAGATCTCCCAGAAAATTTAAATTATAAGAGACAAACTGTTCATGGCATCATACCAAATACATGACTGAATGGCACGCTGATGGAGTTTTAGATTAAACTATGCACACAAAAACAGATTCATGAGCTGGACCATAATCATCAATCGATTCATAGTAACATTTGACTTTTTAAATTGTAGCCACAAAAACATATAAACTGCATACCAAGGTTGTTGCATCGCTTGAACATTTCAAGAGTGAATGGGGTGCAATTTCTTTCAGCTCATCGCGATATTTAGCCGCATCCTGAAAAAGACATATCAGAAGGTTAAGAGAGATAGTTGGCACAGGTCCAAGCATCAATTGCTAAAGTCAGCAACCAGTGAAAATAAGGTGAGGAACACAATCATCATCAACAAAGTTAGCTAGATCCTCTCACTGAGATGGAAAATAAGTATGTGACAGTCATCTGACAAAGTTACCAAATTAATGCTCCAACTCTATATATATTCTAACCAAAAAAAAAAAAAAAAAAAGGCGTATTACATTTACGTATGTATTGAGTTCTGAATCTGAAGAAAAGCAGCTGACGTGTAGGCAATTAAACTGGGGTTGATACTAAAGAATGGCTTCGTCAAGGAGGATCATGACGGAACTTGCATGAAGCAGTGAGTATGGTCATATCAAAAGATTTTACTAAATCTTGTACCACATGTTCGACCCTCTAAGCATTATCACGTCTAGCAGATCTTGTTTGCTTCATATGCATAACAAGGATGAATGTGTAAACTACTACAAAATATGAATGTATCCAACTCCATCAAAAAGAAAAGAATAGGAAAAAGGAAGAGAAGATTCAAGTATAAAGGGCACAGCATTCGAACTCTGCACCTCAAAATACATTATACATGGGCAACTAAATGAGGTAAACATGAAGATTTGGGCACTTAATACCCAAGCATAGCACAAGAGTAGTTAGGCTAACCATGATGGAAACAAACATACTGAACCTCCTGAGATAAAGATATGGCTACCTCAACAGGCGACATTTACCACTAGCAGCTGACCCAAAAGGGGTCAATGCACTAGAAAGATATCAGTTTGTCATCACATTTAGACAAAAGGAATTGAAAATTCACATAATGCATACTGAAGCCTGATCTATTGACGCAGAATGCAACAGCAAAAATGAAGATAAAGACTGAGCTTGGGAAACAGAATTCGAGTACCTCGAACCTCTCATCAGTGACCGCATCCTTAATTAACCTTCGCAGGTGCAGAACCGGCTCCTCTTCCTCGAACAACTTCAACGAGTCACGAATTCGAGCAGCTTCCTTATAATCCTAAAAACACATAAACAGAGTCAATCTTTCTGCCAAATACTTATCGCCGTATCGAAATATAACTCAAAATCCTCCTTTAAGATATGAAGCACACAACCATCCGCAAAGAGACCAACGTCATCAAAATCTCCGGTAGCTTCGAATCCAGATTAACCATCACAAGACACGAATGCATATCCATTCTTCCAAACGCAAATTCATTGACCAAGCAAATCACACATTGAGCAAACCGACGGACGAGAGACGATGGAACCATCACCTCGGACTTGGCGGCGACCTCCATCTGCTGCTTCAGCAGCGCGTAGGTCTGACTCCGCGTCGGGAACGAACTGCCGCTGGAGCTGGAGCTCAGGCTCGAACTCTTGCCCTCCCCGCCCCCTCCTCCTCCCGCACCACCGCCGCCGCCGCCGCCGCCGCCGCCGCTCCCCTCCGAGGAACAAGCGACGATCCGGCAATGCCGCGGGAGCTCTCTGCTGCAATTGAGCCACTCCCGCCTCGGGCCCGCCTCGGACGGGAAGCACCTCCTCGCCCCGGCATTGACGTCGCCGAAGGCCTTCAGGCTCAGCGAATGCATTCGCGCTGACTTCGAGTTCCGGTCCCGATTTCAACGGAGAAGATGACGATGGAGATGATGATGGAGAATCTCAGGAAATCATTTTTCGGGAAAGTCGCACGCGCTTATCGCGGTCGGAGCGAGACATTATAGGGAATCGAGAGAGAGCGTGCTGCTCTGATTTTCTCCTCGTTTCCTCGGATTTCAGAGCGGAATTTTCTTTAACGTTAATTGTCCGCCACAACATTCGGGGATTATCCACAGGAAATGGGGAATTACGGGGAAGCCCTTGCTGAGATGCTGGAGGAGGGATCGGAGGTGGGGATTGGTCGGGGTACTTAGGGTGCGTACTTACTAGGCGCAGGCGATTCCTGCTTCTTATGGATGAGGAACGCGCCACGTGTCGTAGCTCCGTTCGTGACGTGGCCAGGCTTTTTGCGTCCATTAAATAGCTAATTGAAATAGCGCATGATTGAATCCACACCTTCTTTTGAGATTAAGGTGGATACAATTTAAGTTGAAGCGTGAATTTCAACTTTCACGTCATATAAAGAGATGGATATGATTTAATTTTAAGTGTGAGTTTCGACTTCCATACATTAGAAAATAAAATAAAAATATAAAAGTGAGAGTTAAAATATAAATAATATAGGAACGACAAAAAAATAATATGATTGTCGATCCATTTTTATGAAACTTTTTGTATTTAATGAATTGTGTCCCTTTCATGTATTGGCAAAGATATGGTGCAAAATAATGCAAATCCAGTATATGCAAAAGAGATTATTACGATAAGGATTACTAAAAAAAAAAAAAATGAAGTTGACTTTGCTGGAACACTTGCCGAGTCGGTATGAGATGTGTCGATGCATTGAATCCGATCTTCTTAAGTCTGATCGTGTAATCTTCTCTTAATGTTTTCGAATAACAGTGATGTGGTCCTTTTATTTGTATTTAGAGTCATGTACGAAGTTATAATGAGGTAATCCGCTTCACCAAAAAAAGATGGCGAAATCAACCCAATTTTCACGCTACTTAAATGATTGTGACATAACTGTAAGCTAATAATGTAGTTATGAAAGTGAACAATGTTTGACATGTATTTTGCGTGGAGCCATAAATCAACTTACCCCGTGAATAATTTGAAAAGATAATAAGACTTTTCATTTGATTCACATAAAACATTTTCTTCATTTTTGGCATTTGGATCGTTTAAGAAGTGAATCAATGAAAAATATTTACTTAGGCCACGTTTAGTAATAATTCTATTATCGGGAATAATTTTTTATTAAAAATGATTTTTTTTATTTTACTCCCGAAAACAATTTCTGATCAAAAGAACGCAATTGATAACTGTTCAAAATTTATATTCCCGAAATAAAAATGCGTTTGGTATAATTATTAAATTCTTTTAGTTTTTTAATTTTTTAATATTTTTTTATTTTTTTTTCTTAATTTTCTCTTCTTTTTTTTCTTATAGTCTTCGCCAGCCATTTTTCTCTTATTCCTCCGATGAGCTCACGGAGCCTTTAAAGCGAGGTTTGGTGAGCTCGCCAGAGCCTCGCCCACCAGGTTAGCCTCCCCTTGGCTTGGCGAGGTCGAGCCTTGCGCCAGCTGGTGAGGCTCAGGCCAGCAAAGCTCTAGCGAGGTTGCCGGCCAAAAGGAAGAAGAAGAAAGGGAAAGAGAAGAAGAGAAAGAAAAGAGGAGAAAAAAAAAAAAAGAAACTGATTATAGAAATTGTTCCGAGGAATAAAAATTACTTTTTCTACTTCTTGATTATGTTCAAAATCTATTTAGGGAAATAAGAAAATAGATTTTTATTATTGGGAACAAAAATTTTATCAAATAGATTTCTATTTTTTTTTTTTTTAGGGAACAAAAGAACAAAATTTGTTGTTCCCCAAAAAGGTTACCAAATAGGACTTTAGTCAACAAAAAATCTATACTTAAATTTAGGAAAGCGATTTCCTTTGTAAAAAAATCAAAATTTATTTTCTAAAATATAGTTAGATATCAACACTTAGACAAAACATTTTGCGCTTGGGCACAAAAACTTCAAAGCTCATTCTCAAGTCATTCTCAAGTCCAAAATCAAGGGCTTTCCGTCCGCACAGTAAAGCGTGTGCATTTAATAGAAAGGTTGACTTCCGTAGGCCCTATTCGTCTATGTATGAAAAAGCACACAAGCAACGAAGGCAAGTGGTGGTCTGGCTTGGCCTTTGACTATGCTTGCCTCTATTTTTCATGTCAAGGGTACAAGTTATTTAGTGGGATTACCTTTCAAGACAAGAATTGCTTTTCATCTTCCGGAAAAACCCTGTATAAGTCAGGGTCTTAAGCCGAGTGATTGATTGTTGAAGTAGTAGCCACGATGCTATTGCTGAGTGCTTGGGCCAGTGATTGATTATGTAGTGCTTGAGCCTAGTTCCATCGAGGCTAGGCTTTATGCCCCAATGCATATGCTCGATGCTCTAGCATTAGGGCCCGGTCGACAATGGCCAAGTGCGGGACCTCGATACCCTTGCTCGAATCCCCGTGTCCAAGCCCAAATCCACAAAGACTTGCTTGAGTTGGAGTCCATCAAGGCTAGACCCAATATCCTAGTGATTGTACTTAATTTTCTAGTTATCTTGTGCAAGTTTTTTTTTTTTTTTTTTTTTTTTTTGAAACTATCTATGTGCAAGTTGCTAACGCCTTAATTATGTATTTGTATTTAGAAAAATCAACCCAAACAACAAAAAATATTTTTTGATTTTTTTTTTCATATTTTAGCCGTATATCATAAAATATGGTTATTTTCTTAGAAAATTATTCTCTGTAAAATATTTATTGAAATGTAATATTTTTCGCAAAAAAAACGGAGACTAGCTTACTTATATCTTAGTGTTTTTAAAGTCCTCTGTATTCTTAAAGAGCGCCAACAATGTTTTAGCAAGGTAATTAACAAATGCACTATGCAAACATTTTCACAAACAAGGACGAAGGAGGCTCCATCTTCTAGCTCGAATTGAAATTTTCCCTCCCAATATTAGATGGAAGTATTTTATTTATTTTTATCTATTTTTATTTTTTCCCTTTATTCGCTTGGTGTATTTTCCTTCATCGTTACAAATCAATCCGCTGCTTTAGTCCTCCAAACCAAGAAGCTTGACAAGATTGAGCAGGAATACGGTGTGTTCATGCTACATGGAAGCAGTTATATGCTTTTCCAACTCTTGGAAGATCTCATCTCTTGATTTAGATCTAGATTAAAGAGCTCTCCTCATTAGATCTTGACTTAGATCCAAGAGTTCCTTAAAGGTGTTTTTGTGCCTATTCAACCTCTCGCGATCTAGATTTAGATATGAGAGCTTATTCAATCTGTTTTGTGTGTCTCCATCTAGTGATTATGTTGAGAATGTTGAACCTAAGCATGCATTACCTCTTTGACAAGCCGTAACGATTAGAGAAAGAGATTATGACATGTGCTCATCACTTATGATGATACAAGATTTAATAATCGATTATCATTCACATTATATGAGATTAGATGATCGACTGTTACTCATTTTGTTTCGATGCTAAAACAGATTTGTTCTTATAAAACGATGGGGTGCTTATCGTAACAGTTTGTACTATACTATTCTAACAGTTGAGGATCAAGCCATCACCTCAGACTTGGCGGCGACCTCCATCTGCTGCTTCAACAGCGTGTAGGTCTGACTCCGTGTCAGGAACAAACTGGAGCTGGAGCTCCGGCTCGAACTCTTGCCCTCCTCGCCCCCCTCCTCCCCCGCCGCCACCGCTGCCGCCGCCGCCGCCGCCGAGGATGAAGCGACTATCCAGCAATTGATGGGGGAATTTTTCTTCGCTTTTCGTAAGCCTTCTCTTTTGTGTCTGCGTGCATACGAGGCGCAAGCGATTCCTGCTTCTTATGGATGAGGAACGCGCCACGTGTCGTAGCTCCATTCGTGATGTGGCTTGGTTTTTTGCGTCTCTTAAATAGCTAATTGTTCGACCAAAAAAAAAGCTAATTGAAATAACACGTGCTGGATTGGATCCACACCTTCTTTGGGAATTGAGGTGGATACAATTCTAACTTGAGATGTAAATTTCGACTTTTACGTTTCGTAAAGAGATGCATACATTTTAATTTTAGATATGAATTTTGACTTCCACATTTTAGGAGATATGATAAAAATATGAGGATGAGAATCAAAGTATGAATAGTATATGATCAACAAAAAAATAATAATAATGCACTCGTTGGATTGTTGATCCATTTTTATGGAACTTTTTTATTTAATGAATTATGTCCCTTTAATGTATTAGCAAAGATATGGTGCAGAATAATGCCAATCCAGTATATGCAAAAGAGATTATCACAATAAGGATTTAAAAGAAAAATACCCAAAAATGAAGTTGACTTTGATAGAGCGCTTGCCAAGTCGGTTCGAGATATGCCGATGCATTGAATCCGGTCTTCTTACGTCTGATCGTGTAATCTTCTCTTAATATTTTGAATGACAGTGATGTGGTCTTTTTATTTGTACTTAGAGTCGTGTACGAAGTTATAATGAGGTTATCCACTTCACCAGGAAAAAGGTGGCGAAATCAACCCGATTTTCACGGTGCTTAAATGATCACGAGGACATAACCGTAAGCTAATCATGTAGTTATGAAAGTGAACAACGTTTGACATGTATTTTGCGTGGAACCATAAATCAAGTTACCCCATGAATAATTTGAAAAGATAACGAGATTTTTTCGTTTGTTTCACATAAAACATTTTCTTTATTTCTAGCATTTGGATCGTTTAAGAAGTGAAACAATGAAAAATATTTATCTAGTCAACTGAAAACCTATGCTTGAATTTAGGAAAATGATTTCTTTTGTAGAAAATCAAAAATTATTTTCTAAAATATAGTTAGATATCGACACTTGGACAAAACATTTTGCGCTTGGGCACAAAAACCTCAAAGCTCATTCTCGACTCCCCAACGCTCGAGCCTAAGTCCATTAAGGCTGGGCCCACAACCATGATGCTAATGCCGAGTCCCCGATGCCCAAAACAAGCAGGTTCCAAGTCGGTGATTGGGTCTCTAGTACTTCAGCCTAGTTCCATCGAGGCTAGGCTTTATGCCTCCGATGCCCATGCTCGATGCTCTAGCATTAGGGCCTGGGTCCACAAAGGCCAAGCACAGGACCTCGATACCCTTGCTTGAATCCCCCCTTTGTCTAGGCCCAAGTCCACAAAGACTTGCCTAAGTTAGAGTCCATCAAGGCTAGACCCAAGATCCTAGTAACCGTACTTAGTTTTCTAGTTGCCCATGTGCAAGTTGCTAACACCTTAATTGCATGTTTGTATTTAGAAAAATTAACCCGAACAACAACAAAAAAAATTTATTATTTTTCATATTTCGGCCATATATCAGAAAATATGGTTATTTTCTTAAAAATGATTCTTCATAAAATTTTTTATCGAAATGTAATATTTTTCATGAAAAAACGGAGACTGGGTTACTTATATCTTAGTGCTTTTAAAGTCCCGTGTTCTCGAAGAGCGCCAACTATGTTTTAGCAAGGCAATTAACGAATGCACTATGCAAACATTTTAACAAACAAGGACGAAGGGGGCTCCATCTTCTCAGCTCAAATTGACATTTTCTCTCCCGATATGATATGGAAGTATTTTATTATTTTTATCTTAGTTTTTATTATTTCCCTTTATTCGCTTCGTGTGTTTTCTCCTTTCATCGTTAGGAATCAATCTGCAGCTTCAATCCTCCAAACCAAAAAGCTTGACAAGATTGAGGAGGAATACGGTGTGTTCATGCTACATGGTAGCAGTTATGCGCTTTTTCAACTTTTGTATATTCTCGTCTCTTGATTTTGATCTACATTACTCATTAGATCTTGACTTAGATCTAGGAGTTCCTTAAAGGTGTTTTTGTGCTTATTCAACCTCTCGCAATCTAGATCTAGATTTTAGAGCTTATTCAATATGTTTTATGTGTCTCCCTCTGGTGATTGTGTTGAGAATGTTGAACTTGAGCATGCATCGCCCTTTGGACAAGCCGTAACAATTAGAGAATGAGATTACGACGCGTGCTCATCACTTATGATGATACAATATTTTATAATCGACTATCGTTCACATTATAAGAGATTAGGTGATCGGCCGTTATTCATTTCGTTTTGATGCTAAAACATATTTGTTCTTATAAGACGAGGAGGTGCTTATCGCAACAATTTGTACTATACTATTCTAACCATTGAAATTTGTTTTATTCTAAATCTCTCGTGTATCATTTTGATATCTTGAATTATGAATGAAATATTTACTTTGGTAAAAAAAATATTTTTTCTTCTTTTTTCCTTTATATTATTCGGATAGAACAAACTAATGCCTGCGTGTGCCATTATTATTTGCATCGCGTCACCGGCACCAGTTTATAACTAGTTTACGCAATAACAAAAGTAAGAACATATCTCGACCAAATGTTTGAATGAAGGCAAAAAAATTCTCTTATTACTTAATAGGAAAGAGAACGACGGGACGAGTAAATTAGTAAAAAAAGGAATATGAAACAGTAAAGGAAAGTAACAACTACAAGATAGACATGATGGCATGAGGTTATTTTTGTTATTTTAAACAAAAATAAAGTCGTGGCTCCATCCAAATTAGGGATGAAAACTAGTGGTGTCAACGGATTTTTCATATTTTCGAAAACCTCGAACCGAACTATTTGGTGTGCATTATATTTGAAGCGAACCACAATTCAACCCATATATAACCCACGCCAAAGACCCGATTATGTTCAGTTCGGTTTTTGGCTTTTTTCTTTCTTTCTTTTTTTCCCTAAAATTAAGAAGATGTTTCAATAAAAAAGGAGAGACAAATTAACTGTAATATTAAGAAAATGAGCAATTTTTTATTCGGTTAATCAAATTGAACTGAAACTATTTGAACTTGAATAAAAAAAAATTACTATTTTTCATTATTCGAATTGAAACCGGAACTAAACTGAACTAAAACTACACAAAACTCCGGTTCAATTAGGTTTGATTTTAGTATTCCGATTAGACACCCTTAGTGGAGATAGCTTGACCTGAGAAGAAATAGTGGATGGAAATTATAGTAGAAATGAGTTGTTACGTTAAAAGCGGATGATTAATCAACGGGAATTACGGATGATAAATATGGAACTCAATCATAGCATTATTGTTAAGCTGCCATTAATGTTACATGAGGGTAACCATGGAAAGTTGAAAAAAGTGACACCGAAAATGACTTTTTCCAATTACATATTAGATTTGATAGCTTAATTAATTCAGAGAATGCGACATCCCTAAAGTATTTGTTTTTTTCACGGCGATGATTTCGGAAGCCCACTTCGAATGGGTAAAATTCGGACCCATAAAACTAATTTAATGCATCGGACAAGACGTGAACCAAGATTTGAACGAATAGACCTCGATATGAACTTGTTTGCACGAAATCGAACATGTATGGTGTACCTAATTGCACTTTCCTTTTTCCTCCCAATAAGCCAATCCGATTTTTCTTTTATTTTTTTTAAAAATGGATGTCCATCTTTTGAACGGACGAAGCCGGAAACTGATGCTGTGCTGGACCGCTTATCGTCGCAACATCATCTCAGTGCTCAGCGATGAAACGAAGATTGCTTTTTTTAACGAAAAAACGCGGGACGTCGTGAAAGTCACCCCGACAAGCGTCGGCCCGTTCGAGTCTGAATTTATCTCCGCCAGTACGTGGCGCTCCCGCATCCGCGCCACGTGTCCGCCGTGCCTCCTGAGCCGGCCATCGGTTAAGGAAGAAAGGAACATAAATTCATAATCAAAGTTCGATGTCGCGTGGACCTGGACCGAATGACGTGTCCCGACCCGACCCGACCCGACCCGACCCGACCCGGAAGGGCATGCGGGAAAGAGAGGGGGAGAAATAGAAAAGTGGCGGGAAATGGCGCGGGTCCCGTCCGCGAATTGCGGCGGCGGAGGACTTTCCCTGCCGCTCTGCTTAGCTTAGAGTAGAGCTGTCGTGAGCGCGGAGGAGTGGGGCCCGCCCGACCGACCGGCAGAGCCCCGTCAGCAGCAGAGGGGGGTGGGGGAATTCTTGTCTGCCGGACGGGGGGCCCCACGCGCGCCGCCGCGTCGGTCGGTTTGCTCCGTTGACCCCTTCTTCTCTTCCCGGCCGCCGCGCTTGCCCACGCCTGCCATTTACGAACGCTGTGATATAGACATCACGGCAACGAGGGCTAACGAGTTGCGCTTATTCTTTTCGACCGTTCAATAATTGCAAGGCCACTGTGCTTATTTCGCAGCCGCGGTGGGCCGGCGTCGATGCAAGCGAGTTCGATTTCTCAACTTTTCATCCGCCTCAAAATATTTTGACAAATGTTTTGATTTGTGCGCGAACGACCGGCCTAAGATTCAGAATATATTGCCGATCTTAGATTTCTCGATTGCATCGGCGCATGCGAATTTGTAGCTTTAGGCCAAGCATTTTTCCATGTGGACATATAACTTACCTTTTCGAACATAGCAAGGAGTTTCTATATGTGTCAACAACTACACATTTGAAAAAAAAATTAGGTAGAGGACTAGGAACGAATGGTAAGAGCCGAGAAAAACTCTTCCATTTTGATTCATGGTTTACCTTTCCAGAAGTACATTAGACACGATATTTTTTAATAAAAGAGTATATGGAATGAAGAAAGGAAAGGGAGAATCAAATTTGAAAAGCGAACTCGCTAGGAGGACCGAAAAAATCTGAGACTTTTCCCCTTCAATATTTCCGGTGTACAGGAAGGACTTTCAAAATGATTTCTTACGACGATTAAGAGAAATCAAAATAATCAAACATATATGTTCTTAAAGTCCCTCTCGATCTGTCCGAAAATGGTGGGATTTGTGGGGATTGGGTAATAACACGCTCGTACTCTTATTCTATCGTGAGTTTGAAACGCGTAAAACAATTCCTTTATTAAATTTATTTATCTTTTTTCTAATTATTTGAATCTAGTCCTTTTTCCTCGTATTCGCCTCTATCAAAATAAATGCACACAACAACTTCTTTTTTTCTCGTTTAATCAGTTCGGCTCGTTGATGATCGCACTCCGTCGTGACCAAAAGGCTAATAAAATTGTGTGAGCGTTTTATTTTTTTGATCAGTTTTGAACGAGTTTGTTGCACATATATTCGAATCAAACTCAATATGTGACGAATTTAATGTTTACAAACATGGTATCCCAATTACACCCTTCCAAAATTTTAAACTTGTCAACCGCCACATAAATACTCATTTTTTTTTCTATATCACGACAAAACCCAAATATATATTTATGACATATATACCATTTATTAAATTATCATCCAGGGTATATTTTGTTGCACTAGTTTGGGAAATTTATCTCGCGAGTTGGAGATTTTTTGCAATGTTAACTACATAATTAATAGTTTGGAAAATGGCACATATGATTCGTGAATTTTTGTTTAATATGTAATGTTTAGTTTAATGCATAATATTATCCTTAATGTAATTCTTGAACTTTTAATATATGTTCAATTTAATCAATATATTATATGAAAAAGTTCAATATTATTCCTTAAACTTTTAAGTTTAGAGACTAATTTGAATATGTATCAAATATAAGAATTATATTGAATAATTTTAAAATTAAAAAACAATATTATATATTGAATTAAAGTTTATAGGATCATATTCAATAAATTGAAATGTGAGGACCACACTGCACATAAGAATCTGGAGACAATTCATGTAATTATTCCACATTATTTTTCAAATCGCGCTTACGTGGGTACGGGCGGTGAGTCAAATAAAGAAAGCAAGAGCATCATTATGACCGGCAAGCAAACGCGAAAATAATAAAAATAAAGAGGAAGAGAAAAAAAGGTTCAAAAAAAAAAAAAAAAATAGCTGGGGGAAAACCGATGAAGGCGAGGAGTTAGAATTTACAAAGAACAACGACAGCACCAACGCCAACACCAACACCACCACCTCCACCACCACCCGCAAAGATGGAATCATCCGTTTCCTTCCCCTCCTCGTTAACCGAAACCACGACCACCCCCTCCCACCCCCACTCCCACCCACTTTCCCTCCCCTCATTTCCTCCCACCACCACCGCCGCCGCCATCTCCGCCTCCCTCCTCCGCCGCTCCTCTTGAAGCATCCACCCCCGATCGCCCGATCCCGATACCGATCCCGATCGCTCCCCGCCCGCCGCGGTTTTCGGATCCGTCCCCCCGCTCCGGATCGATCCGCGATTCGATCGGCCTCCCGATCCCGAGGTATCATTCGGCTTTCCCCGATCTCGACGCGGTTCCGTCCCCGGGGCTCCGATCGGGCTGCCGGTTTGTGTCGGTGACCGATCGGTTTCTCGGCACTGCGGTTAGGCAGTGACCGGGAGTGGGTGGTGCCCGGCGGTTTTGTTACTTTCCGAAGCGCTGTGTAATCTATTCTCCGATCTTTAGTTTCGTTGTTTCTTCGTTTCGTTCGGACGGGTTTGTGGACGGTGGGTGAGTTTCTTGAGCTCGCGATGAACTCGAGGATGCGGGATTGGGCCGCATCGTCCCCTTTCGCATTTCTCGATCAATCGGGAACTGAGGGACTCGCTTCGGTGATGTTTTGAACTCGACAAATTTGACCATTATTTGATCGTCGGAAGATGAAGCCGAATGATGGAATCTTGACTGTGTTTTGCCGTGTGTATTTTGGTCGTCTTCGTGGGTTATATACCGTTTTGCTGCGGCTGAACTACTGATTTGAGATGCTGGGTTTTCCACCGTCCTCTTCGTTTTTCTTACTTTAAGCTCGAGAGCTCGTGACGTTTTGTCGCGTTTTTCTTTGTTTATCTCGTGTAATTAATTCGTTTTTGCTTCTAGTTTCATCAGTTCTATCATCGAGCATGTGTGGTTTGTGTGCTCGGGTCATTCTTGATCTTTCTCGTCATGTAATGTTCATGTTTTTGTTTTCATCAGGAAAGATGTTTGGAGGTGATCCCAACAACTGTGGGTTTCCTGTGTTCCTTGGAGATAATGGGTTTCAATATGATACCAATACACTGCCTCAGCTGCAGTTATTTGGAGATTGTAAGTTCAAGCAAGAATCCATCGTTCATAGCTATTCTATCTTTTCACTTGTGAAAATTAGCAGTCTCCTGTCTTTTTTAGTCCATTTACACAATCCTCCTGCTTCTGCTGCTGTTCTCATCATCATCATCATCATCATCATCATCAACAACAATAACAAAATTTTGCAGGAGCCAATATATTGTTATTATGCTGTATTATCATCAAAAGTCAGATATGGAGGTAGCCTCTGCATCATTGTCATCATCATCACCACCACCGTCATCGTCGTCATCAGTATTTAGCTGCTGCCAATATTTTGTTATCGTACGGCATTATCATAAAAAGCCTGGTAGTTCAGAAGATAGCCTTTACATAAGTAGCAGCTATTCTCATGGAGTCATGGTACATGTGCAATCTGCAAACCTGTTCTTGTGCAAATTATTGCCATGCTTATAAAGAGGAGACTATCTTTTTCGTTGCTTTGTCTGATCAGATTCAAGATAATTGAAGTTGAGCAACTTTGCTTTTGGTTTGCCATGCCAGAGAAAAAATCTAAGTAACTCCTGGATGCACATTGGGTTGTGTTCTGGATTATTCATACTATAGGAATTGGCAATCAATATTTTATCCTAAAGTTTGGTGCTACTTTTGTGTTGTTCTTGGACAAGATGTTAGTCGGTTGCTAATTTCTAATTGCTTTGTCATCGACATTTCAGGAGCAGGGCTAGTGACTAAAAGTAACACTAGTGCTTTGAAAGTCACCACTAGATGCTTATTATTTGGCTGGTCATATTGTCCACACTAATATTCTTCTCTTCAACTTTTCTTGCCCGTGCCGTCATACTTCTTGCCTTTTACTGAGAGCATGGCACTTACTGCCACTTAGTCATATGTTTCAAGCTTCCCTTGGCGTGTTTTTTAGCCTGGACCTGTTGATTGGTATGATGTTTTTAGCATAGCATGCTTAGTTTGTCTTTATAGCTAGGGGCAGTTTATTTCTCATACATGGGGGTACATGATGCCAAATATCATTCATTCGTTGCGATTTCCTGTTTAAGAATTAAGTATCAGAAAGAACTTCAAGGCTACCTTCGTTCTGCAGAATTGCAAGGAGCATTTCTTTTTGTTGTTGCCTTCCTTGCATTCGTATCAGTCAAGGATGTAGCTTAACTTTTTTTTCTTGCATTACATGTTTTCTATTGTTGTAATGTAATGCATTCTGTCACAGATCCAGTTGGAAATAGTATCAGTCCCTTAAACTACACCAGAAAGGATCACGCTACCAATATGGATCGATCAACTAAAAGATTTAGGGAAGCTGAATCTTTTTCCAAAGAGCAAAAGCATCCGATAGCTCTCAGTGATAAAATCTATACAGATGAAGCAGGTCATTCTGGGAGCATTTTCAATCCCAATCCTGTGTCAACTGGTTTGAAACTTTCATATGAAGAGGATGAACATAACTCCTCTGTAACATCTGCAAGCGAAAGCATGACAGCTGCACTGCCTTTGATTCTGTCGCTTGGCCATAATTTCAAGGTGGAGTTTGATCGGCAGAAAGAAGAATTTGATCACTATATCAGAATACAGGTAATCTCTTTATGCGAAAGGATCTATTTTTGTCCAGAAATTTTCGGATTTTTATAGTAATGCTCAAAGAATACAAGAAATGAGTTGTCTTGTTTTGGCTGCAGAACCACTTACGACTATTGTGGCTTAATATTCAATTGGTGTGGTTCGGTGATGCCTAATATTTATGCCTGTGTCATTGGCAAATTCATGTATTGGCAGCATGAATTGAATATGTTTGTTCAAACTCGTGGCTGTATTTCTGGTCATTTTGTTAGTGACAGTTAGAGATATTATTTTGCGTTGTCCGCGGATGAACAATCTTAGCTTTAGTTTAGACTTTGATATTTAATTCTCTAAGTTTTAGACAAGCCTATGCTTAATTCTTAAGATTGTTATTCAGTGGCAAACACCAAACCCCCCCTCCCCACCCGGGGCCCAAAAAAAAAGAAAAAGAAAAAAAGAATTGATGTCTTAAAAGAGACGATCTTCTTTGCGATGCTAGAACAAAAGCAAATATAGTAAGTTTTTGGAGATCCATTTTCATGTTCAAGTGTGTTATGTCTGGTACACGTTCAGAGAATGTATCTGCACTGGTTAACTTTTTCCAAACAATGAATAGGATATAGTTAATACATCCATTTTTCCCTGTTTTTATCAATGTTGAACTTCAATGTGTGCTGGTTTCTATGAATGTTATTCGCATGTTGTCCACTCAATGAGATGAGAGGACATCTCTGATGCATTGGGATAGATATGCAAACTAATAAACTACTGAGATGTCAATTTGTGGTGTATGGCGAAAGCTTTCTACAGCACTCACTTTGAAGCTGGTTGCCTTATGTTTTCAATCCCCTAAATTGTCCTTGTTTATGTAGATTTGCCACTTTAATTGGTGCTTTTGCCATTTTAATGACCACTTTGCTTACATCAGGAAGAAAACATAACGAAGGGTGTAAGAGAACTAAGGCAAAGACATACAGCTGCTTTTCTGAGTGCTGTAGAGAAAGGAGTGGGCAAGAAGTTACACGAGAAGGACCTTGAGCTAGAAAACATGAACCGCAAGAACAAGGAACTAGAGGAAAGAGTTAAGCAGGTGACGGCAGAAGTTCAATCCTGGCACTACCGAGCTAAATACAACGAGTCTGTTGTGAATGTGCTGAAGAGCAATTTACAGCAAGTCATGGCACAAGGCACCATGCAAGGGAAGGAAGGCTGCGGGGACAGTGAGGTAGATGATGCAGCCTCTTACACGAACCAGAACCATGTCAACTTTGTGGACGGTTTTGGGACATCAGGGGTCACGAGGAACCAGATGACCTGCAAATCATGTAAGATTAAAGAGGTCTCCATCTTGTTGTTGCCTTGCAAACATTTGTGTCTATGTAAAGATTGTGCAGCGTTCATTGATGTGTGTCCCCTCTGCAATATGATACAAACTGGCGTAGTTCAAGTGTACATGTGTTGAGATTTTCCCTTGGTCTGTGCAAGGCCTAGATAAGCACTTGCAGTTGTCAAAATGATGATGTTTGCTGAGTGAATTATTATGATATGTGAAGTGGATTGCCCCTCTTTATAATCAAGAGTTGTCCGATAATGGTGTGTTGGTCATGGATAGCTAATCAGTCGGATGAATGGCATCCTTAAGAATAAATATTTGGAAAGATATTGCCAATTTGTGTTGGCCTTGGCTTCCTTTGTATTACATACTGAATTGGAAAGGCAGATTAGCCGATAATGTTGATGATTGGGCTGTTCAGACAGTTTCGGTTATGTAGGCTTTGGGACTTTTTTACGCCAAATGTGAACGTTCGGTGCAATGTCGTGATTCAGTCACCGTTACGGTTCAAGATCCTTGTGAGTACTAGGGCACTCTGGGTATTGGAATCATGCCTTTGGTACTAGGACAATTCGTCGATGAATCTTAGAAATATGCACTTGTTAAATTTCTCTCATAAAAAGTGGAAAATTTGAAGTTCAGAATTGTTTGTGGTTTGGGAAATATCCTGAAAAATTAGTGGAGTGTTAGAAGTAAAATAAGAGGATATTTTTCTTAGCTTGATAATTACCTTAGTGATTTGTTAGCTCAATAATTTTTTATATATTCATCTAACATATAACAATTTTCACATATGACAATGAGAGAATATCATGAGTAATTTTCCTCATCTTATCCTGAATCGTCAGGTCACACTGCTCGTAATTTTTCACGTAACATTTTTAAACTTTGCTATTTACTGCTTACTTTACTCAAATCGATAGTTTCCTCATCTTCTCGTCAGTTTTGTTAGCAAAACTACCGGATCATAAATAACTTTTGTTTTGCGTATTTAATTGTCATTATTATAGGGCTTGTTTGTTTTATGAAAAATAATTTTTTTGAAAAATATTTTTAAAATGAGTGCACTGCTTGTTTTACTCAAATCGATATTCATCTTCTCGTCAGTTTTTTTAGCAAAACTATCGGATCATAAATAACTTCCGTTTTGCATATTTAATTGTCATTACTATAAGGCTTCGTTTATTTCGTGAAAAATGAATTATTTGAAAAATATTTTCCTAATCACTCACAAAAACGAGTGGATAAAAAATATTTAATTGTTCATAAAAATAGTTAGACAAAAATTATTGTTGACGATGAAATTTTTTTTTTATTGGCTAATTATATCAAACGATACAGGTGATTGTTTTTAGGAATATATTTTTTAAATCATTCATTTTACACAAGGCAAACGGAGTTTAATAATATGTTGTTTATGACTTTCTTTAAAAGCATAATTTCGGTGTCATAAATCAATTAGATTCTATGATTTATAAATTTCCATGAAAAATTTAATAATTAACCTCGGCTAATAGTAAATTCTCATCTTGTATTTCTAGCAAACTACATAATTGTTCGTAGCTTTTCGACATTCATAATTTTCTTCACTTGTAGTAATTTACATCTTACGTATCTTTGGTGACTTTTGTTACAGGCGTAATTTTGCTTTCCTCGTCATGAGTTCTGTGAATCCTATGATTTGCTCTGATACTCCACAAAAAGTAGTAATCTGCCTCAGTTAATAGTAAATTTCTTTTGTCTCATTGTTAGTAAATTACCCAACGAATCGTAATTATTCTTTGTTGTACGCAATTGTCTTCGTCAATAGTAATTCACTGTAAAATTTGCTTTCGTAACACTTCTTTGAAGGACACAATCTCCCTTTTGTGGTTGATAATTTTGTAGGTTCTATGGTCCATGACATTCCTTTATATTCTGCAAAAGTTCATAATCTAAGTTAATAGTAAGTTTCTTGTTCAATCGTCTGCAAAATACCTAAATATCCAATTAAAAAGGAGTTTCGTAATTCTCCATCGACAAAAAGATATATATTCTTTAATTTGTGGATGAAATAACCTCATCTGCAAGGTTTAGGCAACATTGACTTCGACCATGTTCAATTATCAAATTTTTTTATCACCTCTTCTTACTGTCGTGTTTATGTTAATGCATTTTGTAATGTGCTACAGGCACATATTAGTGGCCTAACGGACGAGGTCACTTTCGTCTCTAATCAAAAAGGCGGTTTAACTCGACGTGGTCTTTTAATCGACTAATGAGTTTTTTAATGGGCAGTTCGAGTGCCTCCTGGGGAAGCAAGGGCTGTGGTAGCTACTGTATAGCATGAAAACAGCACCAACCGAGAAACTTAGAAGATGGTCATAACTATTCAGTGAACCAGTAACTTGCATCGCTCTTCATAACTTCTCTTAATCGAATGCAAGTTTCATCACTTTTGAGTCCGCAACATTTTTTTTGAATGATGGAGAGTTATGATAGGAAATCGATTTTACCGGTAACCCGTTGCATGTAAAAGAGATCTGGTTGGATCGCGTTTTATGACTGTCTTCACAGGTGGGCAACAAGCAGAAGTTGCATTTTGGACCGGCCTATCACTTACGGCGATCCTCTTTCTGGAGCGGGTATTAAATGCGCACCAAATCATCCATACCTAACTTCGATTGGTATTCTCCGTATACGGATGACCACCCAATCGAGTAAGAAAGAGATTTCGCATGCTTGAACCGCATCAGGACCCGACCCGACCCGACCCGTATCTCTCACCAACTCAAGATCCAAACTTAATTCCACAGCTATGAACCTGGACGCGACTGCAGTAACAGCGAGGGGCCATTTGCTTTCCGCACCATTCAATGCGTTTTTATTATTATAATAAAATCTCCAGATTCATGGCGGCTTGCCAAACACGAGCGCCCCAACGCCCTGCGAATATCCCCCAAAAACGACAAAGAATCACCAGCGATTAAAGGGGAAGCATGAATATTCCGCATTTTCCATTTCTGTCGCTACCTCTCTCTCTCTCTCTCTAGCTCGCACCAACCTTCCTGCCCGTCTCTCTCTCTCTCGATCGATCGAAATGCAGAGCACGGCGTTCGGCCTCTCTCCTCCGCTCCCCTCCCTCCGCTCGCCGTCGCTTCGCAGCCGCCGCTCCGGCGCCGGTTACGATCCCGTCCGCGCCTCCGCCGTCGCCGGCTCTCCCGATGACGTCCCTTGCGGCCTCGCCGCTCGTTGTTTCCCGCCCCGACGCTGGTCCTCCGCCTCTCCTTCCTCCTCCTCGTCTTCGAGGCTCGGGCCGTGGAGCGGCGTGCGCGGTTTCGGTTGCGAAAGTGAGGGGAGGAGTCGTTTTCTCGAGGTTCGGGCGACGTCGGTCCCGGAAGCCGCCGGCGACGGCGACAAGTCCGGGAGCATGGCGAGGACGCTGGAGCTCGGGCTGCTGTTTGGGTTCTGGTATCTCTTCAACATCTACTTCAACATCTATAATAAGCAGGTCCCCTTTTCCAATGATCCGGCTAGCTTCTTCTCATTTCTTGAATCGTCGTCGTCGAGTGTGTCCTGCTCGATATGTCGTGACCGTGCTTTTCGTGTTCGTTCCTCGTAGTTTCGATGGTTGCTCGGTATCCTTTCGGATTCTTTACTTACTTCATTCCGTGCTGACAGTTCTAGACTACCTTTTTGGACGTACTGAGCGATTACTGTAGTTGTTTTCTCATCAAGTTTCTGACTGCGACTCCTGTTGGTTAGATTTGTCCAACAACTGTCGAATCTCGAGTTCTGTTACATGAACAATAAGGATCGTCGCCCAATGAAGCCACAGGGTCACTTTAAGAAATGATGTAGTTTTACTATGGGTAATGTTAACAGGTGATGGTGATTCATCAACTGTGTTAATAATTCGATGTTGGCAATTCCATGATTTAATATATTAAATTTTCGTGATTACTCATGCATATGCATCGATCTGGCGGGTTAATGTGATTTTGAAAGGGCAATGTGTTTGATAGCTTTCCTAGGGCGAAATGCCTTGAGACCAGCATCATCCTTTTCACTTTGGCTGTGTAAGCCGTTAAGTGGTATAAGATGGGGGCCACGGATAGTACTTTTGGAAGCACTTGGTATTTGAGTGGTTTGAGAAAGAGAAATCTGAAAATGTTGCTCGCTACAGGTTCTAAAGGTTTACCACTACCCAGCAACCGTCACTATGGTTCAATTTGCTGTGGGGTCTGTCCTTGTTCTGTTCATGTGGACATTTAATCTCTACAAAAGGCCAAACGTCAGTCGTTCACAGGTATCTGGCCATGCAATTGCAAGTCTACAGTTTTTACTCCTCACATTCAAATTTTTTGTTTGCTCTCATTTCTGCTGTGACTCTTCTATCAACAGCTTCTGGCAATTGTCCCCCTGGCAGTGGTACACACATTGGGTAATCTCTTCACTAACATGAGTCTGGGAAAAGTAGCTGTTTCCTTCACTCATACAATCAAGGCCATGGAGCCCTTCTTCTCGGTTATTCTCTCTGCAATGTTTCTGGCAGAGGTGCGTTTCTCTTTAGATTTAGGTCTTAACTTTCAGGCTTTCATCATAAGATCCGGTTGATGAAACACTAGCTGCTTCGGTGACCACACATTCTGCTTCTGTTCGT
Source organism: Eucalyptus tenuipes (assembly GCA_014182365.1). Lineage (NCBI taxonomy): Eukaryota > Viridiplantae > Streptophyta > Magnoliopsida > Myrtales > Myrtaceae > Eucalyptus > Eucalyptus tenuipes. The sequence goes on from CM024547.1 coordinate 18,912,263, forward strand.
GATGTCAATGTCCAATGATGTAAATGGGCCCAACTTTCTTGAGCGTCTGTTTTGCTTCTGCTCTTTGCTAATAGGCCTGATGATATCTTGAACGTGGTTCATTTGGTGACTTGTGATTCTGTGGTCCGTACTCAGGGATCCTTTACTCTGACATCTCCTGGATTCTGCAGATACCAACTCTCTGGGTCGTTGGTTCCCTGGTACCAATTGTTGGTGGAGTTGCATTAGCATCCTTGACTGAGGCTTCTTTTAACTGGTAAATTTTGAATGCAAATGCATTTGTTAGATGACAATGAGTTAACTAGGATAATTTGGTTTTGTGTATGATGAGAACTATGAAATTTTTCCTGCAGTATAATACCCTTTTCTTTTCAATGTTTGTAACCTGGTTTCCTGATTCTAAAGGGTGGGGTTTTGGAGTGCAATGGCTTCAAATCTGAGTAATCAGTCTCGAAATGTTCTTAGCAAAAAGGTCATGGTTAAAAAAGAGGTGATCCATGCTGACTCTTTATCTTTTTGAGAATCTCCAGGTTGTAGTCTCGGTTTTGCACATTGACATCATGCGTCTGATTGATTTAGTCAAGCATCATTTGACAAAAAACCAAAATAAAAATACGATCGTCCCCATTCTTTTCTTTGTCAGATCATCATCCATGTGCTAATGCTTCTAAATTTGCTTTAGAAGAAGAAAATAATGTGAGTTTGCTGATTGTTCTATATATTTTGTATTGGCAGGAATCAATGGACAACATCACTCTCTTCTCAATTATAACAATCATGTCGTTTATTATACAATTCCCTGCGACATGTTACTTGGAAGGTTTCAAATTTACTCCTGGCTATTTTGAATTGGCCGTAAGTGTTCCCTCAAGAATAATAAAACTCATGACTTCGAGCGGTTTTGTTTTTTTTTAAAGTGGGTCGTGGTTCATGTGTTTTATCATCTTGTGCAACAGGCTAAGAGTGGATTAAATGTTAAACAAGTATTGGTCAGGTCTTTACTGGCTGCCCTTTGCTTCCATGCTTATCAGCAGGTGAGTCTATCATTCCTTTGTTACTCTTATAAAATACTTGTTGTTGAGCCTAGATCTTGAATGGAATTAAAATTTTAGTAATTTGATGGGCTAGATTTTCAAGATTTGAGTAAGCGCTAAGCAAAGATGGTTGAGACTTGAGAGTGGTAACCCTGCTCCAATGGAATGCTTAAGTACTGATTTCTCAGTTAGTTTAAAGCAATTAGGAAGCGAAACTCTTGTTTGTCTTGCTAATTTTTAATCTACGCATTAATTATGAGCTCTTGGTGGGTTAGTTTCATTTGAACTAAAAAAGATGTACCTTTTCCTTTAGGGTTTTGTACTCTAGCAAGATAGTTTTTTAGAAAAAGTCCAGATAATCTTGCTATACTTAGTGGTAAATGACAACATGTCTATCTGTGCATAAACGTTGGTTATAGATGCTCTTAATAAAAATGAACTTTCCAGAATAGTTTTATGTTTATGCGATGTTCTCTAGATAGGCCATTTTGTCAGATAACGGATACTAGGTCTTGTGATATAGCATCTTGGCTTGTCAGAACACAGGGCATCTGGTATAGTGACAATATTTACATGTAATATAACCGATGGAAGTCCATTTAAGCCATTCTTCCAGGAGCCCAATTTACACACTCATGTTATAGACAGTGATGACACTGACTTCTCTTGGTGGAATTACGCAGGTCTCCTACATGATTTTACAGAGAGTATCTCCTGTCACCCATTCTGTTGGTAATTGTGTGAAACGGGTTGTGGTCATTGTCAGTTCTGTTCTTTTCTTCCAAACACCGGTTTCCCCCATCAATTCTATAGGTAATGTTGGAATTGTTTCCTCACCTTGATTTTGCTGCTTTCATTGAAACCCAGACTTTTGTTTAGCATAAATTATTCTGTTTGTTTGCATCTCTGTTTGCTGCACGATTCGAATCCAGAAATCGGCTGACATTGTCTTGTTTGCTGATGTAGGTACCGGCATTGCCCTCGCTGGGGTTTTCCTTTACTCCAGAGTGAAGAAAATTAAACCGAAGCCAAAGATGGCATGAAATCAGTTTGGGAAACGCTGTTAGCTTAGATCTGGAATTTAGATATGCTTTATCTCATACAAGCAGCAACCGATTTGCTTGTAGGTCTGGCAGAATTTGCTACTTGCTTTTACTTTGCACGAGGTTTATTCTTTTGCAAAACTCAATAATTGTATCCCGATTGATTGGCAATGGCAAGGCCCCTTGAGTTCTCCATCTTTTCTATGACGTCGTGGTTTGAAAATCGTGAAAGCCACATCCATAATGATTATTTTGTTATTGATTTCAAAAATTCGTAGGAACAAGTTGATCAATGAGGTTAATTTAGTTGGTATCTCGGCGAACTGATCAGCTGATTATTCTTGCAGTTAGTTAGTAATTATTCATGATCATTAGTATTGGCATACGATGCTAATTGGCATGTGATAAACTAATTAGAAAAAAAGGAGCGATGCCCTAGCAGTGCTATCTTTCTTGGCGCATTAGCAATGGACCAATGGTTACGTACGTTGTAATGCTCTCTTTAGGAAACGATCCTAAATAACGAATATACTCGGATCAACAAATCAAAAGGAACCGGCTATGCAATGTCACAATCACTATAACACGCCAAAGGAGAATAAGAAAAGAAAAAGAACCATCCATTATTGTGCTGTATAGTGCTGAGTGAGAGGGATGCACGAAATGTTTAATTAGAAAATGAGGAAAAGATGGACCATCGTAATCTCTAAAGGCACCTTTGCTCAAAAGCTTTCTTAGGATCGCTTCCGTCGATTTCTGAGTGGTGGGGGAAATCGTAGGGCATTTCTTCGGCACAGAGCCAAGCTCCATCGAACACCCGGATGACTTCTTGGTAAACCACTGCGTTACCTTCTGGTGTCAGGTGCAGCCCGTCACTGTAAACGAATTGAAGTACGGGGAAAAGATTTAAAACTCAAGATTCAAAAAGCGATCCAACAATACAGGTGTCGGGGATGCGGATTTCAGGATAAGAAAAGTCGGAACCTTTATTAAGTAAAACTAGGAAAGTTTTGTTATACCACTTCAAGATGTTTTATGATATGACCAACCTCAGAAACTTTTTCTGCCACCCCTCAGTTTCCTGCATCTTGGACCATATATCGATCGTGCGGACCCCCAGTTCATTGGCTAACTGAACGCACTGCTGCGCGTAAGTTCCAGTCACTTCGTTGGTCCTTTCTGGCAGCTCTCTAGCATTCTTGCCATACAATGATCTGCCATCACATTGTAAGAAGTTCGTCTAAAATAATGTTAAAGATGGCAATCAAAACCGAGGGGATAGAGGATGATTAATCAATTCCTAGGGGCCTAGAAAGGTTTGAACATCTGGATTAAAGATTAAAAACAAAAATCATAATATTCCTTTTTTCCAATTGCAAAGGTTAAAATCTTCCTCAGAGGGACGATTACAGGTTAAGTGCACGCAATCAGACAGTGACTCACTCAGAATGCATGCAATGGTTAGAGAAGTTGTGGATCCTCATAAAATTTTAGAAGAAAAAGAAGTGTCGTACTTTTTCACGAAAGTTTGATGAAATTTGAGCATAAGGAAGGTAAGGTAGCAACTAAGATTACACAGAAGGAAAAGCAAAGTGTCATGCCATATCATATTGTGCCAAAAATGACTTATTATACTGCAACAAAGGAGAAGTGTATACCCAGCATATTCATTACGTCCTTCCTCGTCAACTGGCGGTGGGGTAATAAGCACAATTAACATTGTGGGGGAACATTTCTGAGAAGGAGAAAGAGAGTTAACTTGTAGCTTCCAAATACTAAGACAGGCGAAGACATCTGCAGAGTATGGCCTGTATATCACGAAGTTCAAATCTTTCCGTGTAAGATGGCATAATGACTGTTTCGAGGTTTGACTAGCAATCACCAAACCGAGCAACAAGATCATCAGTTCACCATTGGTGACAAAGTGTGGATCACGTATCTCCAATGAAAACTTGAACTAAGATGCAAAAATTCTAGATACACACTAGTAATGCAACATGGAGAACTTAAAATAACATTTCTACTTTTAATAGCTCAACTAAATCAAAATGATCTGAACCTTGAGATGATGAACGATCTTCTTGAGGTTCTCCTTGTATTCATCGACAGGCACATGTTGACGTTCACTCGTTCTTCCCGCAAGAGCTGCATCATTAGCCCCGAAAAATATTGTGGTGGCTACTGGAGGCTTTGAAGAGTCCTACAAAGTCAGCCACGAGAAATATACGTTCAGGTTATGTTTGATGAGTGAAAATGGAAACACAACTCTAAACATCTAAACTGTTTGATATGATTATCTAATGTGATGGGCATGCCATCTCCCGAAGGTTGCAGCTTTTCAGCTGCAGTCTAGCAAACTATGATTTGAGCGGGCCCCATGATTTGGTCTCAAGGTACAAAACGCCAAACCATATTTTAACCCACAAGATCAATCTTTTGAAAGAGTTGACATTGGTCGCATTTCACATGGTTCCAAAGTAAGAATTATGTAAAAATCCTCTAAGTCTCGCATTTCCCTATCGCACTTCAAGTCAATTCCCAAGCTTAGAATAGGCAGCCCACCAAACATAGAAGAGAGCAGTCCATCCAATGCAGTTTTTCTCCTCCTAATGGTTGTATCCATGGACGAGAAGCAAGAGAAGATGCCCTTCTCCATGAAATTGCAAGGCCCAATCTAATTAGCATGTAACTTTAAAAATCCCCTAAACGTGTAATGCTATTGGCAAACAACGGAACTTCCCCATTCCTACCTGTTGCAGCAGAACATGACTCTCTTTTATGACCACTTTCCCGATTCATATGATATTGCCAGTAAGATAAGAATGTATAGAGAAGCTGCTACTTCCAATAGATATACCAATACCCCTGAAGGTATTGAAGGGCAAACCATCGCAACATCTAGGCAACACGATCGAATTCCCCATTGACTTTATGACCAACGTCTGGCTCACAAACTATCTAATTATCCTCCTGCCTGCAATTAGCGTAGCACATGGTCAAAACTTTACCTCCCCCAATCCACTAATCATTCATCTCTCGTCTTAAACCCATTTTAACCACCGTGTTCAACATCTTTTTCACACCCACTTTGGAACGAGCACCTTTTAAACGAGGTGCATTTCACCAAATCCTCAAATCCTCAACCTGGACTGCTAAGGATTGTTCATTCTCAATATCCACTAGCACGATCTACAAGATTCCCCGGCCAAAATTCGTCGACTCGGAATCGTCAATTCCAAAAAGTCCTTCATTTACAAATCCAACAACTAGAACAAACATCGGAGCGAGAATCAAGAATCCACCAATGGGTTCAAGAAACACAATAGGGAATTCACCCAGAAAGGAAAAGGTCACGCACCAGAGGGAAAATGTGTTGCAGCAAGAAGAGAGCCCATCGGGTGTTGTACCCGCCGTACCCACGCAAAACTACATCGGCCTGCACAGCACCCAGAGAACCAAAAAGCAAAAGAAACAGATCACGCGCCGAAGAACTAATCGCAGGCGTTATGGAATCCTACGAGAGGCGGCACCTCACCTTGCGAGAGTAGGTGTCGGCGAGGGCGGCGCCCCATCCGCCCGGCCGGAAGGACTGCTGCGTTATGGAATCCCCGAACAGCACGATCGCCGGCCTCATTCTGCTCCGCACGGGTGGAACTGGGACTGCAACTGGAACTGGAACTGGAAGTCGACTGCGTGTGCACGTGCGGGAAACAGGGGAAGGAAGGGGCAATGATTGTTATTACGTCAGGAGAACGCCGTTACCAACAGCTACACATCATCGTTACCGCCGCTTAACGAAAAGGGGGAGAAGGAAAGGGAGAAAAGCAGAGTAGACTCCCTTTCTTCTTCCAGTGTTATCCAAAATCGTCTCTTCCCCTGTTTTATTCCAATTACCTTTTTTTCTTCCTTGTTTTATTCCAATTATGGATAACACTGGAGATTCTACTCTACTTTTCTCCCTTTTCTTTTTCAGTATAAAAAAAAAAAATAGAAACCCATTTTATAATTTTATAATTTTTTAATAAATTTTGAGTAGAATTAAGAAATAATTTTTTTTTTAAAAACAACTCTAGAATCAAACCAATTTTCTTTTTTTCTATTCTCTTTCTTCTTTTCCTTTTCTTTCATTTTCTCTTATTCTTCCTCATTGTCGATTGTCGGCCATGACAACAGTCGACAACTGGCTGGATGAGGTCCAGTGAGCCAATGAGTTAGCGAGCTCGTTTGGCCATCGGCAAGGCTCAACTTTGCCGGATCTAGCGATCCTTGCCTAATCGGCGATTGGGTTTAGAGAAGAAGAAGAGAAAAAAAAAGAAAAACAATAAAAATGAGAAAAATATAATAAAATAATAAAAAATAAAAGAAATTCTAAGTTACAAAAAAAAAAAAAAATCATGAGTCATACCAAATACATTTTTATTCTATAAATAAAAAATTTGGACAAGCTATCAAACGCTTTCAAATACTAAAAACTCGTATAGGGAATAGAATAAAAAAGAATCACTTATAAGCATAAATTATGTTCAATAATAGAATGATTATCAAATAGACCCCTACTAATAATAAAAATAATTAGGATTACTCTCCATTACTCTGAAGATTCGGATGATTATAAAAAAATTCTTATACTTATTACAATTGTACAAATTCAATCCAAAAACTTTTTAATTTAATCAATTTAGTCAAAACTTTTTAATGATTTGCCGATTCGGTTATCCGGTTAATTTTGGTCAAAAATCATTAACAAAGATGCCGACCGCTTAACATGACACGATCTTCACATTTACAACTTTATAATTTTTTGATAGGGAAAAAGTCACGAAAAACCCTGAACTTTGTCCAAAGTGACACATTTACCCCAAAATTTTTTTTGTGATATGAAAAATCTCAAACTTTTCAAACCGTGACACATTTACCCCATCAAGGGCATTTTGTTTTATTCTATTTTTTCATTTTTCCTTTTTTTTCTTTTTTTCTTCTTCTTCCCTCCACCGGCTTCCCTCCACGGGCCAGCCGGCGGAGGGAAGAGAGAAGAAAAAAAATGAAAATACCAAAATGCCTTATAATTTTGGGGTAAATGTGTCACATAATAAAAGTTCAGGGTTTTTTGTGTCACAAAAAAAGTTTGCGGTAATTGTGTCACAGTTGGCAAAGTTCGGGGTTTTTCACGTCACAAAAAAAGTTTGGGGTAAATGTGTCACTTTGACAAAGTTCAGGGTTTTTCGTGGCTTTTTCCCTTTTTGATATAATTCTTTTTTTTCTTCTATTTATTTTTTAAACGAGGTCGATGAGGGTGTGGAGTCCCTTGTCTAGATCTGGTGAGTGCCATGACGCCCTTGTGTGATCAGTGGAGGAAAATAAAATAAAAGGAGAAAAATAAAATGATAAGGTTTGAAAAAAAGTTGAAAATTTTATTTAGGTTAGCGCTGACCATACCATGCAGAATTGCTGATATTAATAATTTTCAATTAAAATAACAATATTGAGAAATCATCAAAAAATTCGAGACTAAACTTATCGAATTAAATTATTTACAAATGACACGTGTATAATACGCTGTTGGTAATTTCCCACCAAATATTCATATTCTACTCCAAAGAGTATTTAAAAGCTTTTATAAATTGCTTGTCATTGACACTCGAAATTGCCCCAACTTGGGACTATTAATAAGACTGGGCAAGGCATGGCGAGGCTGAAATTGACTATAAATCTTTTTGGCTGGCCATAACTCATTGAGTGTTGAGGCGCGAGATATGCCCATATGTGAAGACTAGATTTAGTTAAAAGAAGGGCCAAAGTTAAAGCTAAGATCAATCAATCAAGAGCAAGGTACAAGTTCTGGTCACGAGGTCAACAATTTCGGCTAATGTGATAGCCACTTCATAAAGGTCATAAATTTCTAAGGCCACTAACGGTGATGACCATAACCGTTAGACAGAGAAGACGTGACGAAGCATGGATCGAATCGATTCTTTGATAATCATTCATAAATATGGATTGCTGAATTTCATGAGTCATGTGAGTTATTATTTGTTTTCTTCGCGACCGTTTTTAACTTTTCAGTAACTATGAATATTTGGATTGTAATTCGAGCAAGGTATAATCAATTGATCATTGAATACTAATTGTTTTATTTTATCTTCCCATTATCTTTATGTTTCAAAATCCTTTTAAATAGCCAGCAGCTACAATTTTCGTACCTCTAAATTTGTTGTCAATTCACATTTCCCATAAAAAAATCAACAAATAATTGTTCACATCTTCTGTCAATTTTCATATCACTCAATCTTATAATATATAGAGTCTAATAACTAAATTGAAGATTTACTAATAATTTGGAGATCACATCTAAGATTGTATATTTGGTCAAATTTCATAGATAGCATTGCATAAATTAAAAGCATAATGACATCGTCGCCCGTCGGACCAAAACTCAGAATAATAACCCGGTGACAATATGGAGATCATATTAAAAAAAAAAAGAAGGAAAAAAGACAAAAGCTCACAAGATTCTCTGTATCCGAAACGGCGGTCACCGTTAAAGTCGACGGCGACGCCGCTTTTTGCACCGTCTTAGGGGAATCTAATAGTTGCAGCGATCTCGACGCCACCACCACCACCATCATTCCCCCACGCTTCTTCACTGCTTCGTCGCCCAGAGCTCCAAGCAAGCCGGCGACTCCTCCTCGTCGCCGCCGCCGCCGAGCTAGGGTTTCTTCGAGCTCCGGTTCTCGATCCTCGCCTTCTCGAGTTTCTTTTCCCCGGAAACCATGGAGAAAGTCAGGAGAGCGTCGCACGCCGGCTCGTGGTACACCGACAACCGTGAGTCCCGCCGATAACCCAAAGCTCGTCTTTTTTTTCCCACTGCGATCGACGACCGGCGACGACTTCTTGTCTAAGACTCGCTTCGCGATTCTCGGTCATTCCTTTTTTTTTTTTTTTTTTTTTTTACTTGATTGTAAGGAAGTTGCGAATTGAGAGAAATCTGTGCAGAGGCACGGGACGTTTTCCCTGATAATGACACGGCTCGGGGGCCGAAGCAAACTGGTCCGTCGATCAAACGTCGGTGCAATTGGATGGCTCATGAGTTTTTATCCTTCCGGAATTGTAGTGATTCGATGATTTTGCGATGGAATGTCGTCGGTGCGGCTTGCGAAGCGAGAAATTAGCTTCATTTAGTGACTATCTTGGGTGATGAGTTCTTCTCTTTGGTCTAACTTGAGAAATTAGTTAGCTTTCTTCAACTAAAACCAAGAGGAAATGCAGAAGCACTGGAATAGTCAGTGAATTCGCTTGATTTTTTCCGTCCGAACGCTTCGGTCGTGACGATATCTGTTTTTTTGTATGATGATCAGCTAAGAAATTGGGCGAGGAACTCGAGGGATGGCTTAGAGCAGCTGCCCTGGAAAAATCTCCTGATGTAAGAGGCGTGATTGCTCCGTAAGTATGGGAAGTCTTATCTTGGTCTTCTCTTGATCCAATTGTGTTATCATCGGTTATACTCAATGTTCGCTATTTTGTTCCATGTTGTTCGTGATGCTTTGCTCGATGGCCCTGGAGTACAGGCACGCCGGTTATTCATATTCTGGAAGGGCTGCTGCTTTTGCGTTTGGGAATATAGATCCTACAAACATGTACTTCTTCCTGTCTCTGTTTATGAGGAATTTTATCCACCAAACGTTTCCATTTGATTGCAATAGTACCGTGTACCGCCCCTAAAAGAAATACTAAAAGGAAGAAATACAAGAAAACTAAAATACATACCAAAAATGAAAAATTTAAAGCACTTGACAGAGTTTGTTTCATTTCTATTATCTCACCGATATATAATTTCAGTTCTAGGATATTCCTCCTTGGACCATCTCATCACTACTACACGCCCAAATGTGCTCTTTCTACCGCTACTGTTTACAAGACTCCCATTGGCGACCTTCCCATCGATTTGGAAGGTATTTTAAAGCTAGTTCTATCATGTTTGAAATTTTTAACTTTCAAGGGAGATTGATTTTCCCTGCGTCTTCAACGCAATGTTGTAATCCAAAGTGTGGGCTGTGGAGAAGATGAGAAAGTTGGTCCAGGTGAAAGATTGTTGCATAAGAACATGCGTTATTGGCAATGCAGACCCTGCATGCTTTGTTTTCATTTTTATTTGTCCAATTGATGTTTGCTCCCAATCAAGAAATTCGTTGGTGTTTAAAAAGATCCTATTTACAACGTGCTATGTTCTTATGATGTGCTTTCCGTGTAAGAAAGTCTTCCTGCTTCCTTTGAATTGACATTAATTGCATGTAAGTTTTTGATGATATTTTCCATTGATATTCTGAAATTAAATGTTTGCCTCAAGTTACCCTTTTTATACCTTAACTTCAGTTATCGAGGAATTAAAAGCGACTGGGAAATTTGAGCTGATGGATCTTCGAATTGATGAGGCGGAGCACAGCATGGAAATGCACTTGCCATACCTTGCCAAAGTCTTTGAGGGGTACTACCTCTGGGACTGATTAAGTCTATTCTTGCTTCTTTTTGTTGAAGTTTACTGTTTAGTGGTTATAATGCAGGCACTCAGTAAAAGTAGTACCTATATTAATTGGTGCGGTTAACCCCGAAAATGAGGCCATGTACGGGCGATTGCTGGCCAAATATATAGATGATCCAAGCAACTTTTTCTCAGTATCCTCAGATTTTTGTCATTGGGGAGCACGGTATGTACAGCTCAAATTTGCTAGTCATCTAAAGAGAACATTTGATCCACTTTATTTTCATTGGGAAATTATTATAAGCCGGACCTTGAAGTTCTTTTCAGTTATGTTGAAGATATTTTGTAATGTAGAGTCTAAAATATCACAAGGGAAATCGGCAAGAGTACCACTACCAATGCCGAACGTTCATTTTGTGATCATGACTCGTGAACAATTTTGACTCTGTGAAGTTTAATTCTTAATCTTTACGGCATGGATGCATAACATAGAAATATGTAGTAGCTGGAGAACTGTAGTGGCGTGGTTTCATTCCTTCTTCAGCCCAGTTTGCTTTAATATTTTTGCAGCAGGTTGTTGATGTTCTGATTAAGGCTATTGATTTGCCAAAGGGAAAGCCGGTTCTTTCTAACCCTTTCTGCCTGAACTTGGCCTTGATTTGTCATTTGATTCAATCTGCCTTCCACAGAGGATTTCATGGAATTGGCAAGCAATGGAGATGCGTTGTTGTTGCTGTCTATCTTTCTAACCTGGTGCTCATCTTTTGTGTTTGGAAGATCGAGGATGGACTTAATGAATATCCGCAGCCACATTTTTCTTTTACTCACGAGACTGTGAAATAGTTATCCATAGATGATCTAAATCTTAATCTGATCTGATTGCATTGTGTTTGGCCCTTTGGGGAGGTTGTTGAGATTCTCCATTTGACATATCTCTGCCTGCGGTCTATTTCAGCTTCAACTACACACACTACGACAAAAAATACGGTGATATATACAAGTCCATAGAGGCCTTGGACAAGATGGGGATGGATATAATAGAAACTGGAGATCCAAATGCATTCAAACGGTATCTAATTGAGTACGACAACACAATTTGCGGACGTCATCCGATTAGCGTTTTTCTACATGTAAGACCTCAGATCATCATGACATTGCTTGAATGCCTTAACGAATTAGCTGACCTGACAGCTGTTTGCATAAGGAAAGTTCTGATTAGTTGTTGCAAGAAATCCGGACATTGCATTCAGATAGAGCTTGGCATGAGTGAGATTTGCATATAAATTTATGGTATCATTTCATGCTCCATCGACTATAAATCATCTCTGACAGGTTTTTTCGTCTGCTCATATCACTGTCCAGTGTCTACCACAAATATTGGGCTTATAGTTCTAACCATGCAATCACAAGTCAGACTATCTTGACATGGAGCATCATTTTTTGTGCCTGTGCATCTCCTTTCTTACTTCATCAGTAGCAGCAACTTTGTATTACTACAATGGAAGCATGCCAGTATCACAAGTATCTATAGGTCTTTTTTTTCCTAAAAATCAGTGTGGACCCTGAACCAGATGAATCCAATAAGTCGAGTTCTAATATGAAGACGTTAGAACTGGAAATGGCTCCCTTCAAGGACGTTAGCACTTGCAAGCAAAAATGCAGTGGGCACGTGGATTTTGGTTTCGTCACCATGGCAGCACATACACATTTTAGATTTTGCCGTGAAGTTCTCCTGGTGCATGGCCTTCTAGATGCAGGTGTTTAAGGTTTCTGTCTAATCTCCTCTTCTTCCTTTTTTCATGATCAGATGTCGAGGAACTGCTCCACCAAGATAAAGATAAAGTTCCTCCGGTACGAGCAGTCGAGCCAGTGCAAGAGCATGAGAGACAGCAGCGTAAGCTACGCATCCGCAGCCGCAAAGGCCGATGCTTGAAGCTGTCGAGATAATCTCTCGAGGGAGAAATGCTTGCTTGCCCGCTTGCGCGCCTCTGAAAATTGAATGTAAAAGATGATGAACCCATGACTGTTCTGAGATTAACAAGCAGACCCTCTTTTCTTTGTGGGCTCATTGTTATGATAATTCAGCAGTGGGAGATTTGATTTCAAGTGTTTTTTTTTTAACTGCAGTGCAGCAATGGGATCAAAACCTACGATAGCATTTTTTTTTTTTTTTCGACAGAAACCTACGATAGCATTAGCATAGCGAAAAGGCTTCGTAATTTACATGGTATTCGTTTTTGAGGAACACATGGATGCTGCGGCTTAGCAGCCGTCGGATTACATGGGATCAAACGGCTCCAAATAGATCCCGGGAACTTCGATCCGTCACGTAATTATTTCGTCCTCAGCTTCCGCCACGTGTCCGCTCCACCGCCATTCGCACCGCCGACCCTAACCTATAAATTCAAGCTTCCCGAACGACACCACTTCGCATTCGCTCTTCATCTTCCCACGATCCCTAGAGACCTCGCTCCCCTCATCGCCATCGCTCGCTCAGATCGTACGATGCTCAGAATCGCCGGAGAGAAGCTGATCGGGGCCGCCGCCCGGGCGGCCCCACCGCGTCCGCTGTCGGTCCTGCGGCGGGCTTACCATGAGAGGGTGGTCGACCACTACAACCACCCTCGCAACGTTGGATCCTTCGAGAAGGACGATGCGGAGGTCGGCACAGGCCTTGTCGGAGCGCCGGCGTGCGGCGACGTCATGAAGCTCCAGATCAAGGTCGATGACGCGTCCGGGAAGATCGTGGATGCTCGTTTCAAAACTTTCGGGTGCGGTTCGGCCATCGCTTCTTCCTCTGTTGGTGAGCCGCCTTCTGCCTATCAGCATAATCTCTTCTTTCTCTTCCACGTTTTCGATCTTGACACGCTTTTGGTTGAGTAAATACGAATAATTGAGCGTTTCATGTGGCGTTGCTTCGTAAAGTTTCTGAGCTTGAGATTCTTTAGCGCTCGTTTATAAGAGGTTGCGCTGGCCGGTGGCGTTGAAGAGATTCGACGCAAGTAGATTCGAGCGTATGTGGTTTGGCTATTTTCATGTTTCGCGGAATTGCTCCCGCGGGCAGCAAATGAAAGGGTTTCCTCTGGTTCTGGTTCTTTCAACGGCGTGCTCTCTAGAATTCCAAGAATGAAATTGATTGATTATTCACGGGCTGCTAGATTTAACCGTTTAACCAGAGGCATTGGCCGAGGAGGTGGTGACCGGTGAAGTAAAGGCACATGTTCATCGCATGTAACATCTCTCTTGAACTCGGTTTGAGCTTTTTAGCTGAAATTCTGGACACGGATTGAACTGTGATGAGATGGTAAGATGGAAAAGAAGATGTCTGCACAAAAATAAGGATTGAAAACCATAATAACCAGGAGGGGGGAAATAACTGGGGGACATAGGAGGAGAGACATCATGTGGTCGGTCGTTTGTTAAGTTTCTGCTGCGTGAAAAGCATGCTATCTATTTCAAGCTCGAATGTGTTTTTAACCTGTTTGACAATGTATGCATCCTATCAAACTATGTTGTATCTCTGCACTTATTGATGGCGGAATTCTCTTTACCGTCTTCCCAGCTACTGAATGGGTGAAGGGCAGAGACATGGAAGACGTCGTATCCATTAAGAATACGTAAGCCTCTTTCTGTTTCACGATCTTCCACAGCTAGCTAAGTGTTGTGGTCAAGTCTCGATCTCGTGCACTGTCATGTCCCCTCGGCTGATTTAGAGGCTGATTTGCGACTTACTTCGCAGGGAAATTGCGAAGCATCTCGCCCTTCCGCCAGTGAAGTTGCACTGCAGCATGCTTGCTGAGGATGCCATCAAGGCGGCCGTAAAAGATTACGAAGCTAAACGTGCCAAATCAAATGGCCGTCCCGATGCCAGTCCAAAGGCGGTTGATGCTTAAGATATAGAGATGCTGATGTACATATAAGGGCAGAGCTCACTGTCACTGGATGTACTGCCTGTTTTAGCAATGTTCTAAAACCTAGTATTTGTATGTACTTGTGTGAGTATCGTATGTATGTTTTATGTTATGCCTAGCGCCGTGATGAATGCATTGCTGATCCTTAAGGAGATCATTTGATATTCTTGCTTTGCATAAAGCAATGGCTTCTCAGTGGTGATGTCCAAAAAGTTTTTAGGTGCTAAGGCTGTTTGTTGTCGAAGGTGTCCTCTTCCTAGCACTTCGGGGAAATATCGGTCACTGGATCCTATATATATATATATATATATATGAGGAGCTCTCTTAACAGACATCGAAGTAAGTTTTAAGGTAGTTGGTATGAAGGGAAATTGCTTTTCACGAAATTATTTTTCGGCCTTCCAGAATTTGGATGACAAAATACTAATCAATTTATGGAAAAAAAAAAACGTTTTCTATGGACTGAAAACAACAATCTTAGATTGGGGGAACACTTCTTTTATCGAAAATTCATAATAATGCAGCACATTTTTTGCAAAAACCGTTTTCAAGGAAAATTGTTAGTGTGTTTGTTTGTGGAAAATGAATTTTTTTTAAGAATATTTTTGTGAAATAACTGCTTGAATCACTTTCAAATATGAATAAACGAAAAAAAATTTCATTGTCCACGAAAATAGCTAGACATAAATTGTCGTGGATGATGAAAACATTTTACAGTAATTAATATTTCAAGCGTTGATAGAGATCTTTTTAAAGAAAATATTTTCCAAACTATTTATTTTTTGTGAAACAAAATGAGTTGTAGTTTCCATTTGTTTGATGGTATAGAGAATGTGATTTCCTCTATTTTAGAATGAGGAATTGTTTTCTCCCAATTTAAGCTTTGTTGTTTTCAACTTGTGGAAAACTTTTTTCGTAGATTAATTAGTTTTTCAACGTTCAAAAATCAAGAATTTGAAAAATTATTTCCCGAAAACAGATTTTCTTCCCGAGTTTGTCTTTTTGAGAAGCAAAATGACTTTACTCATATGAACTTTTGTGGGAGAATTACCAAAAAAGTCCTAAACCTATTGCAATTGTGCCAATTCAGTCCTAAACTTTTTTTTTTGGCCAATTTAGTCCTAAACCTTTTACAATTGTGCCAATTCAGTCCATTTGGCCAAAATTGGCCGGCTAGCGCTGACGTGGACGCCGGTCGACCGGCGAACAATTTTTTAAATTTTTTCGAATTTTTAATATTTTTGAATTTTTAATATTTTCTTTTTTTTTTTATCCACCTTCTTCTTCCTCTAGCCGATGAGGCCGACCTCGCCGGCCACGGCGAGGGCGAGCCTTGCCTAGCGACGGCGAGGCCGCCGTTGCCAGCCAAGGCGAGGCTCGGCCTCGCCTAGCCATGGCGAGGCTTGCCTCTAGCTAGCCTGGCTGGCCGAGAGGAAAAAAAGTGGATAAAAAAATTCAAAAAAAAAATATTAAAAATTGAAAAAAATTTAAAAAAATTGTCCACCGGCCAACGGGCGTCCATGTCAACGCCGACCGCCAATTTTGGCCGGATATACTGAATTGGCACGATTGTAAAAGGTTTAGGCTAAATTGGCCAAAAAAATTTTTTGGACCTAGTGAACCGACCAAGCACAATGTAATAGGTTTAGGACTTTTGGTAATTCTCCCAAACTTTTGAACTAGGGGAACGAGAGACTCATGAATACTCCGAACTTATTTGGTAACCATCTTATTTTTCTATTTTTCTGTTCTTTTATTCCTTGGATTAGAAAAAAGAACAAAAAATCGTTTGATAACATTAGTTATTTTTTTATCCTAGAGAATAGGAAAGTGGTTAGGAAATAGATTTGGAAAAAAATAAGAAGTAAAGAAAATCTATTTCTTTGTTTCTAAGAATCATTTCTAAATTGAGGTCTTTTTCTTTTTATGGTCGTATCAACTCGTTTAGCTTAAAAGCTCATTTGGAGAATAGATATGGAAAAATTATTTTTGAAGAGAAATTATTCATAAAAATATAAATGTCATTAAACACACTGAGCGTCTCTTAGCATGTCCAACCCTTTCAATTCTCACACCTACCGCAATAGCCTACATATCATATCGATCTTAATCACTTGGAAAGCTTTGGAAATTTGGAAGGACTACTTTAATCTCGATTTATAAAAATTCATTATGATACTATCAACGATGAAGTTTTCTCCAATCAAACATAATTGATTTAGAAAATTATGTTTACGCAAAATACGATTCTTATTTATCATTTTATGTTCGCCAGCTGACATTCCTAATAATTATTATCAGATGGGCTGGTGTCGTTGGTTGTCGCTGTCATGCGCCGGAAACGCCAGTGGAAATATTCTCGGAACGGGAAGAAGGAAGAACATATATAAGGTCCGAGAACCGACCTTGGCTTGTCCCAAACCAAATTGCGAACACGGCAAGCACTATTGCTCGAATTTGCTCGGATTGAATTCGGACACCGGCCGTCCAGTTCAAAGGTCCGTCCTTTCTCTACTCCTCGCGCGATTCATATCCCCGGGTTTCACCGTTCTGAGCTCCAACCAGTCAAACAACAGAGTCGCCGTAGCCTTGCTTCGCTGCCCCTCTTGAAAGTGACAGAACCCATCTCCTGTGTTTCTTGATTTTCATCCAATCTCATCTTTTTCCTGTTTACTCCCACGATTGATCCATGCCCTTGTAATTTTTCCATGTGGGTGCTTCGATGTATTTGTCTTTCTAAGCAGTCGTTATCACTCTCTCTCTTCTCTCTCTCTCTCGCCTCATTCCAATTTGTACCGAGGATTTCTTTATTGCCTCACGCTACAGGTCAAAGGAAGCTACCCACTTTGTCAAGGTGAAACGGTGCACTTTGAATTTTGTTTATATGGTTCTTGTATCTCCTAATCCTAATTGGTCTCGTTCTCTGAATATATTAATCGTTTCTTCCTCAGAAA
Source organism: Eucalyptus tenuipes (assembly GCA_014182365.1). Classification (NCBI taxonomy): domain Eukaryota; kingdom Viridiplantae; phylum Streptophyta; class Magnoliopsida; order Myrtales; family Myrtaceae; genus Eucalyptus; species Eucalyptus tenuipes. Next base: position 18,929,681 of record CM024547.1, read on the forward strand.
ATCTTCCCGTTTTATATAATCAAGATTTGGCCTTTTTCATGTTTTCTTGCAGTAGATGACAAGTGTCCGATAGGACTGCTCTGCCTAGAAACGGGGGTTGGGTTGGTGAAAATTCGTCCTTTGGATTGATGGCTGGTCCAAGCGAAGACTACCAAAGCTCTCTTGGAAATGACGATATAAAAGATCAAGAAGATGCCCACGAGAGCGGCGATCCTGTAGACGAAGGCAAAGATACCGAGGGCGATTCCATGGCTCATCCGGCTAGCAATTCCATCCACAGGTCTAGTTCAAGGCCACAGCTTGACCTCAGCAAAGCAGCAATTCAAGGGAACTTTGAAGAGAGAGATCCCACGATTCTTTTGCCTAATCAGTCTGATGATATCTCTCACTTGGCTCTTGACATTGGAGGTACGAAACAAGATTCCGGGGTTTTTTTATTCCCAAGTTTTTTCAAACTGGGTTGGTGTTTCATTAGCTCCCCCAACTTTTCGCCCTTCTCTCTTTTAATTTGTGGAGCCGTAATTGGATGGATTGCATTGCTTTAATTTTCTGTGGGAAGTGTAAGGTTTGACAACAAAAAGAATCAAAAATGATATGCACTGCATGAAGTTTTTGTAGATGTAGAGACTATGCAGCACTCTGCTCTTGAATGTTAAAGCTTTTCATAGTTGTTAACTTGTTTTTGTGATTATATTACTATGTTACCTCTTAATTTTTTCATTTGATGGAGATACTTTCACCGTCTGGATGTTGACTTCATATTTTTGAGGATATACTATGCACGCAGGTTTCCACTCTTTTTTTTTCCCTCTCCAGCGAATTTAAACTTCTTCCTTTTTCTCTATCTTTGATGTTTTTGGAGTGGACATATCGGCTCCTTTTACTTTCCCTGGTGATTTGAAGAACACTTTAATTTATCTTTACTAATATGTCGTGAGATCTCGTTTGCAGCTGGTGGATCAGAAGTGCTTGATAGTGCTTTCTCTTTGGAGGGCTATACCTGATACATTACATGGAATGCATAATTAGAAATGGATGATATAAATTCTTCTAACACTTGAGAAGAGATGAAAGTTGAGTTTTTGAGGAAAAGTAAATAATAGAATATATTCTAGCACTTGAAAGGGCGAACAAGGTCCTTGCCGTCAGAACCTTTTCGCCATCAGTTGCTTGCATTAAATGTTGGCTTCTAAAGCAGCCCTATTCATTATCAAATTTTGATGACGTGTTGGTGTTCTGGCAGGTTCTCTCATCAAGTTGGTGTACTTTTCAAGACACGAGGACCAATCCACTATTGATAAGAGGAAGAAAACTGTGAAGCTGAGACTAGGGATATCCAATGGCAACAGGAGAAGCTACCCAATTCTAGGTGGAAGGCTGCATTTTGTTAAATTTGAGACGCACAAGATAAACGAGTGCCTAGAATTTATAGACTCCAAGCAGCTTCATTGCAGTGGTATATTTCTTTTACACTGTCATACTCTTGCACCATGTGCTCTTGCATGCTCGAGTGCTTTCCAGTACACTGGCACATTTTGTTGGGTGAACATATTTATCAGCAATTGCTAAGACATTGTATTAGATTTTCAGTCTGTCGTCTCTCCAACTTATCTTTGCTCCTATCTAGATATTGGTCTCATTCTGTGATTAAATCCTATATCTTCTATAGAATGAATCTATTCTCCTTTCTTTACACTAATGTTCTGGTTTGTTATGTTGTCACAGGTGTAGATTCTCGTCATTGGGGTTCTGAATCTCCCAATTCACAACCCATTAACAATGCTGTAATAAAGGTGAACACTTGTTCATATGACTATGGTGGCGTATTATGTGATCCTTGCCAAATGAATGGAGAAAAACCAAAGTTTGTTTGATGTTCTTGAAGATTTGGACTTTTTGAACTTGATGAAATTTTTTTTATCTGATTGAATGAACACAATGTTTATAGTATACATGAAACGAAAAGGACCTACTTTTTCTTCATGTTGATTGCAGCCCTCTCTGTGTTTTGAGAAGAAGCTTTCAGTGTCACATTGTGGACATTAAGGATCGTATATTGACTTCCTGTTCCTTTATAAGTGAAAAGAAAATAACATAAACTCAGACACCAGTTAGTGGACGTTATGTTTCTCATCATCTTCTATGTTGTGCCAATTAATTTTTCCTTAAAAGGCCCAACTAATTTTTTCTCACGGTATTCATCCTAACATCATTAGTGGGGAAACCATAAGTTCCTTTGTACCTCTGTCAAGATCTATCTTTGTTACAAGTATGTTTGTATATGTATGGATGCCCACTTTTTGCTGAATTTCATTTTGTTGGCATGCTGATGTTTATGAAAATCAACAAACATTGACGTAGTCAGACTTTGGCCATCTTTCAGTTCTTATCTGGCAAAGATTGCGTGTGTGTGTTTGTGTTCGCTTTTTGTTGATTTTCATTTGATTGGCATTTGGATGTTTTTGAAAATGGACAATCTCTGATGTAATCAGACTCTTGGTGAGGGACTATTTTCCTTCTTTCTGTTCTATTCTAGAGAAATTTGAGCCATTAATGCATTGTTCTTGTGAGAAGGCCACGGGTGGTGGAGCATTCAAATTTGCAGATCTCTTTAGAGAAAGGCTTGGCGTTAGTATTGAAAAAGAAGATGAAATGGATTGTCTTGTAGCTGGTGCAAATTTTTTGCTCAAGGTGAATCTTTTGCACTTCCCCTTTCAGCTAGATTTCATTCTTGTCCATTATTTTGCTTTTCCTGAGACAGGGAGCAGAAGTTTCAAGTTTATCTTCAACATCATATATTTTATCAGGTGGACATGTTTGAGCATATGAATCAACCTATGAGCCTGAACATGTTATGAAGTGCCATTTTTTATTTTCTGCTCAATTTTCTTGCCTCCAATCTTCAGCATTTTGAATATCAACTACAGCAAAAATTTTCTAGGTGGAGTTCTGCTATTGTTTACTCATTCACTCAGCGTTAGTAATTGTAGAATTATGTATTTCTCAACTCCAGCTCTGCATGAACAGAAAAAAAAAGAGAGAAAACTCTGGCTCTGCCAGCATGGAAGGACATTAGTTTCATTTGCATTAGTATTTTCATATGTCTTGGTTTTGATGTCATCCTTAAGTCTCTTGGAGCCTCCTAACATTGCTACTTATTGTAATTAGGCAATTCGTCATGAAGCTTTTACTCACATTGAGGGTCAGAAAGAATTTGTGCAAATCGACCACAATGAATTATTTCCTTATCTTCTTGTTAATATTGGATCTGGCGTCAGCATGATTAAGGTAAATTTATCATCTTTTTCGTGGCTGTGCATAAGCTTATATTTACCTAGTTAGTGTTTTCAGTTTTTGCCTGCTACAGGTTGATGGCGATGGGAAATTTCAGCGAGTCAGTGGTACTAATGTTGGTGGAGGTACATACTGGGGCTTGGGAAGGCTGTTAACAAAGTGCAAAAGGTCAATCTTGATAGTCCTTGTTTCCTTCTATCTATCTGCAAGTTTTCCTAAGCTGGTGCCTTGGATTGTTTTTTGTGCTTCAGTTTTGATGAGTTGCTAGAGCTAAGTCAACGGGGAGACAACAGGACAATTGACATGCTTGTTGGAGACATATATGGCGGTATGGATTACTCTAAGGTATGACTTGCTTTTGGTTCCTTCCATTGGAGCTTTTTGCTAACATATGTTCTACAAAAGGTGATATACCATGTATGTCTGTCGAAATTATTTCCTCTTTCATGTCACTGAGTATTGTGTTATAACATGTTCATCCATGCGATCAAGCTTCTCATGTTGTTAATAATCCCAGATTGGTCTATCTGCATCCACGATTGCTTCAAGTTTTGGTAAGGCTATTTCCGAAAACAAGGAGCTCGAGGACTACAGACCTGAAGACATATCCTTGTCTCTGTTGCGAATGATATCTTACAATATTGGGCAGGTAAGTTGCAAACAGAGAGGATCCAGTTTTGCTTGTTAACTCTTCAATTTAATGGCACTACAATTGTGACCACCAGCATGAGTTTGATTGTACTCCATCCATTTGGCCTTTCCTTGGTTACCTTACTTAAATCTTTCATTTAGACCATCGAATAACCAGAGGTCATGCAAACAAGTATGAGTGCCGTCTACTTTTTATTCCATTTATTCAGGTGGATAATGCTCCAAGATGATATGATTTGGCAATTGAACAAATTAGCCTAGTCAGGATTCAATCTTAACGAAGAAAGTTACAAGTGACAAGGGCATTTAGGGTGATTGAATCACTAAAAATATTAATTAGAAATATTAACCACTCATATACTATCTAAGAAAGGTAGCGATTATTTCATTTTCTCGAAATGGTATAAAACAAGGTGTTCTTATATATAAATGGAGTACCCTGAAATTTTTCTTGGAGTCTCCATTTATATGAGAATGGATATATTGAAAGACTTCTTAGGGTTTCGTTTAGTTTCTCTGATTTTATAGTTTTTTTTTTTTTTAATAAGGTATGTGGTTTTGCATTGTATTGGAATCTAATTTGTGATGGCAATATTCTCACTGCGCCTATTGTTTCATTGCTTCTGATTTGATCATTTACCGTGCAGATATCTTACTTGAATGCACTAAGGTTTGGGTTAAAGCGAATCTTTTTTGGCGGTTTTTTTATTAGGGGCCATGCTTATACAATGGACACAATATCTTTTGCCGTTCATTTCTGGTAAATTATTGGTTTAATGAGCTTATTCATGATCTATTGAAAATAGCTATAGCGGAAAGTTGAGTGCATTCTTTTACTTTCTTGATTATCAGTTATTCAGAGCTAAATAATGTTGCATTATGTAGGTCAAGAGGGGAGATGCAAGCCATGTTTCTGCGGCATGAAGGATTTCTGGGAGCATTAGGTGCATTTATGAGCTATGAAAAGCATGGTCTTGATGACTTAATGGTCCATCAATTGGTGGAAAGGTTTCCAATGGGGGCGCCATATACAGGAGGAAAGATTCATGGCCCTCCGCTGGCAGACCTTAACGAGAAGGCAAGTTTAGCTAGAATAGCTAGAAGCTCTCCTGAACATATTGACAGCTGTGAAACTATGAGGTTAAACTTTTCATGGATTGTCATTTGTGTGATTTTGCTCGCTTTTAACTTGTTGGAGGATTTGGTTTTCTTTGGAAAGAATCATCTTTACCCCTTAATAAACCATTTGGTTTCCTCATCCATACAGTTGTAACAGCGATCAGAGTCTCTGCTTTGGTTCAGCGAGAGCCATTTTACAATCTTTTGAACTTGTCCAAAATTTAGTTTCTGTCTAAACTTTCAATTCTTCCTCTGTTTGGTTGAATTCTCTCAAATGGCTTTCTTTTGACTTGAATTAGAAGTTTGACAAAGAAGTCTTTGGGCCTTTATTGCTTAGGCAGTCTTTTGCATGAGATCTTGTCTAAATTTTTTACATAATCCGTGAACAGATATATTGTTCATTCTACCGGAAAGTTGATATCATCATCACTTGTTATTGACAAGCGAAAAAACTCTCTCCTCTACAACAACCGTTTTTCATCGTTGTTACTGCTTGTCAATCTTTTCCATTTCACGTAAGTGACATTGTGTTGTATGAAAAATTTGAAGGCCTGCTAAAGAGTTTTTCTTATTAGATAATGGTTAAACTTCACTGCTATGATGGACCATAGTTTTAAACTTATCTTGGACCTGTTCAGCAAGGTTTAGATACTGGGCCCATTGACTTTATGGTCGGCTTTCAAGCAGATGGTATTTGAGAATAAAGAAATTTGGGGAATAGATTGCACGAGCAAGTTGACTAGGAGATGGAACAATTGATATTCAGAATAGGCTCCTGCTTTTACATTTAAATGTTCTGGAAAAGCTAAAAGTACATGGTGGCTAATCAATTTCAGGTTGCCACTAGTTTTGGGTATAAAGCATGTTAAAGTGGCTTTTGGTGAAGATTCTTTTTTTCCTTTTATATCCTTGGTATTCTAATCAGTGTCCAGGCATCTTTAAAGCACAATTCCCAACAACCATGTGCCCACTGGAAGAGAAAAGTTAGTCACTAGCATGCAGATGGCCAAGAGAATCTTTAAAGTAGAAATATGCAGTTAACCAATGGTAAAGAAGAGAATAAGGATCAGCCTTTCGTGTTATGTCTTTCATCTTACTGTAATAAGTTGACTGCTTATTATGTATAAAGCTCGTGTGAATGAATTTGTTTTTAAATGAACTCAAGTGTGGAACTACAGCCATTCAGGAGATGTTGTAAGGGCCAGAGTGGGTCGCTTAAACTTTTTGTAGGAAAAAGTAAGTTTAAGTGACAAAATATTCTTTACTTTTGAGCACATGTGGATGTCAATGTCGATTTTCATGCAGTAGTTTTGTTGAATTTCCTAAAGGTCTTTCTCTGATCTTAGATCTCTGATGGTATACTGGTCTACTTCTTTGTATGTGTAATCATTTTTGTATGAGATATTGAGCTCAAGAAAGGAACATGGCTTGTATTGGCTGGGTGGTAGAGATATGCACACCAATTGCAAGTACTTGCAAGACAGACAAAACAACGTCGACTGCAAGCATTTACAAGATAATGCATTTCCCGAATATGTCTCACTATGCCATATTCCTGATTATTTTCTCTTGATTCCAAGCCATTCCCTTCTAGATTTTCTCCTATTTTGTCTTGCTTAGGATATATATATTAGTGGAGATATAGAGCAATTCCCTTGGGTGTTTTTAATCATCCATATCCTCCATCTTTGATAGTTATCAATACTTCCCAGAATTTCACAGAATGCCTCATGCTTTTGAATTAAATTGCAGATTTCATGGATGGAGAAGTTTGTGCAGAAGGGAAATGAGATCACTGCACCTGTACCGATGGCTAAACCTGGAACCACTGGACTTGGAGGCTTTGAAGTGCCTTCATCAAAGGGAGGTACTCTGCGCTCTGATGCAAGTGCTTTAAATGTTGGTGTTCTTCATCTTGTGCCAACTCTGGAGGTGTTTCCCTTATTGGCTGATGCAAAAACGTATGCAAGATCTCACACTTTTTTCATTTTGATTAGTTATTTTATCGTGCAATCAGCCTCATCTATATTGCTCATGCTTATTATGTTAAAGAAAGACCCAAAAAAGCAGTAGTTTTTACACTCTTGGCTCATACAAATATTACGTGGCATCTTCAAGATAACAGTTTCGAATTGACCAAAAAACATTGAGCCTTTATTGCATGCATTTGTATATGGATGGCTTTCAAACATCTGTGCATTTTCCTTAAGAAATTAAAATGCAGGATAGATGCTTGGTTTTACTTTATACAATTGTATGCTAGCAATATTTTTATTAATACTCCTTTTTTGATAAATTGAACGATGTCTCTGCTGGTGCCTGATATGCTAAATTCCTTACTGACTGCTTATATAATATTCTTCCATTATGTTATGCATCATGAACTTAATAACTTTTCCTAGATACCAGTGATTGCATATTTCCACATGCCCTTTAAACACTATGTTTACTTGCAATTTTTACAGATATGAACCTAACACTATTGACCTATCACAGACTGGTGAGCTAGAGTAAGTTGCAAACACTACTCTGTGTCAATTTCATTTATATGAAAATGAGTATCTCTTTAGCTGATTTGTGTAAATCTCACTGAAGATACTGGTTCACCGTGCTGCTGGAGCATTTGCCGGACCTTGTTGATAAGGTATCTACATGTTTGATTGTCGCCAATGATAATCTATCTCTCTCTCTCTCTCTCTCTCTCTCTCACGTGCATGCAAACAGTGCATACACTTGCAGCCCTGCGAGCAAATACTGATGGTCAGACCTGGGCCATTTCTGAAGTAAATCATAATATGTAAGGAGAGAGAGTACGATTTCCTCATACTGGGGAATATTGGGAAACCAAAAATTGGGTTTGAATTGAGGTGCTATACCGAATCACCGATCACATGTATAGGTAAGGGTTGCCTACATATGACCCTCCTTGGACCCTGCAATGCAGTAACTGCAGCAGAACCACCAGCAAAATAATTTTGAGATTTTCAACACTGTCCTGCTCGTAGTCATCTTTTAGTTTTAACAAAGCTCAAGGTTGAAGGTTATAATAAGCAGATCTGCAGTGGTTATGGAGTTGCACTTTACGTGAATTGCAGGCAGTTGCAAGCGAAGGAGGAACTGATGATGCCAAAAGGAGGGGCGATGCATTTGCCCGTGCTTTTTCAGCTCATTTGGCACGGTAATTGTATACTTATGCCATGTGCTTGTCATATTGTATGACTGGTGCAAGACTAGGAGAAGAACTGGTTCATTGATACTGTGAGTTTCGACCATGGTTGGATAAGTATACAAAAAGTGTCTCAAGATTTTGTGTGTAGTTCTCCTTTGAGTGTTGAAAAGGCTTGAGTTTATCCTTCTAATGAATTGAAGGGACTTCATTAGTTAACTTCATCTTCATAGCATCCGTATTTCTTGAGGTGGATTAAATTAATATTTTTTTAATTTACGTGTCTTTGAATGATTGAAAACTGGGAAGGTTCACTCCGCCGTTGCTGCATGAATATGATATGACAATGCAAATGAAGACACAGCTTGGTGATGCAATAAAGAGTCCATTTGATCCTCTTATCTGTCCTTTTCACGTGAATGGCTTTTTAGTTCACTCGGAGATCTTTTGTGTTTTGCAATTTATTATGACAACTCAAGATGCATAAGTCTGGTTATTTTAAAATCTTGTTGCAATATTAATCATCTAAAAACCTCTCAAGATGTCAAAAAATATGTGGGACAATCAATATACTGAACTAGTGAGAATGTTCTGGTTTTTCATCAAGGTTGCACTTTTTTTTTAATTAAGTTACACAGGATTGGCGCATAATAGAGTGCAATGACATAAAAGAATTTTATATGGCTGACCCAATTAGTGAAATAAGGCTCAGCTGCCCTATAATTCTTTCTTTCTTTCTTTTCAGTGTCAGTTAGCCACTGTTGAGTTGAGTATCTTCACATGCAAGTCAGTAGCTTCCAACCAAATTTTTGGTGCTCGGACTGTGACTATTGGAGAGAGGGCCATTTAAATGAAGGATTTACTTCTAAGTTGTTTCTCCAATATATGAAACTACGGTGTTCCGATAACTATGGTTGCTTTACACAAACTTAACTTTCCATCTCATTCATATACGTCAATGCTTGTTTTCTTGGTTCTTGAAGTAATGAACTTGAGTGAATTTACTCCCTTCTTCAATGTGTTGTTGCCATTTTTTTCCCTAAAGTTTGAACGACTGTTTTTGACTCTTTATCGTTTGTCATAAGTGAAGCAGTAAAATTCAAATTATAATTTGCCGAGCAGGTTGATGGAAGAGCCTGCTGCATATGGAAAGATGGGATTGGCCAATCTTTTGGAATTAAGGGAAGAATGTTTAAGAGAGTTTCAATTTGTTGATGCCTATAGAAGCATAAAGCAAAGGTAAAAATTTTATTGACAGCTGAAAAGTTTATTCGTGTGAAAGGGGATCTAAGTCATTTTGATTCTGGAAAAGTATTACATTGACAATTTCCTGAAAGCTGGTTACTATTATCATTTTACCACTCATCTGATAATAATTTTGGTATATTTAACTTTACATTTCACATATTCATTGTTATTGTTGGAGATCGTGAAAGCATTATAAGGCTGATGTGGAATTCCATTTTCCTTTACATTTGCTTTGGAAAATGACTTTTTGTTCTCCAGTTCTCCCAAAAACAAGGAAATCCACACCCACCCCGTGGTGGGCGAGTTGGTTAGGGCGCACACTGGCCACACGACGGCCAGGGTTCGATTCCCCTCCTCGTCACGTTGCGCGACTTAAGTGGGGTGCCGTGGGAGGTGGGTCCCCGCGCTAGTGCTCCCCTAGGTTTACGTCGCCAGCTGCCAGCTGTACAGCAGTTCCCAGGTTGCCAAAAAAAAAAAACAAGGAAATCCACAGTTGCGGGTGCATCTGTTCATCATTTCGCTATTGTAATTTCAGATGAAAACAGAAACTGGACTTCTGGTACCAAATGGACAATAACCTTGATTGTTTCTGCTTGCTAAATATGTTTGTTACCTAAGCCCCAAGTCAAGTCCTCCAACATAACATGAGAGGATTATGATTTATGCAGGAGTATTCTTTGGAGATGATGAATGTTTTTGTCGGTAGTTCAGGTGGTTCTGAATGTCATTAGAGTAGTTTCCTCACTTGACAACTTTTGTTGTGATACTGGCAATTCCAATAACCGGGGCTGAAGAGACGAAACAGATTCAATCCCACTATTGGGCAGGTTAAAAAATTATGAAATAAAAAAGATTTACCGGGACTGTGTGAGTGTGGAAGCAACGCCATTTTTTGTTTTTAATTTTCCTTGGCTTGAAAACACAGGGAAAATGAGGCGTCTCTTGCTGTTTTGCCGGACTTGTTGATGGAGCTTGATAGTATGAGTGAGGTGAGTGTAATCTTGATTTCAACCAAAGAAAAATTGTGTTGATTATTGTGGAATAAATACTACCAATGAATGTGCTGTAACAATTAGTCATTTAATCAACTGAAGTGTATGCTTTGATTTCAGGAAGCACAGCTGCTTACTCTAATTGAAGGTGTCCTAGCAGCAAATATATTTGACTGGGGATCTCGAGCCTGTGTGGATCTCTATCATAAGGGAACAATTATTGAAATTTATAGAATGAGTCGGAACAAGATGCAAAGACCATGGCGGGTAAGTGGATTGAACTTAAACTCTGACACAGATTCTGGAAAAGGGATAATCAACCTACTTTCATGTTGTAGGTGGATGATTTTGATGAATTTAAGAAGAGAATGTTGGGATCAGGACCCCAGAAGCCTCGCCCCCACAGAAGAGCTCTACTCTTTGTGGACAATTCAGGTGCTGATATCGTACTCGGTATGCTTCCGCTGGCAAGGGAGCTCCTGCGACGTGGAACAGAAGTAAGGTTTCCTTTACATTCGCAGACTAAAGAAATGGTCTGTAACTGTTAAACGATAAGTGGTGCAAATCTTTCTTGCACAATCCATCGACTGTGAACTAGTTACACACAAGTTAGTCTTGTAAATTCGACTGCTTGATTTTCACATCTGGATATGTAAGGCATCATGCATTATTTTACATTTCTAAAACCTACCAAAGAAATTTGCGAAGACATCTAACTTTACCTACGAAGGCTAAGAAACTTCATGTATCTGTCCTTCTAAATGAGATTCAGACCAACTGATGTAAATGGAAAGCTCCCGAAAGAAGATGGGCATCATCTCATTGACCTGTGCAGGAAAGCATAAGTATTGATTGAAATAACTTGCATTTATCGAGGCTTGCATATTCTCTCAAAGCCTCAGCTACTATTTCTTAACCCATCACTATGCTTTAACGGACATGTAATGATATTCATTTGCAGGTGGTACTGGTTGCAAATTCACTCCCTGCTTTGAATGATATAACTGCTATGGAGCTTCCTGAGATCGTTGCTGAGGCTGCCAAGGTCAACAACTTGAAATTCTCATCCTTCGGAGAGGATTGCCAGTGAAATAATCATCACTTTTTTTAATCATGTACCTTTGCTTTTGCTGCAGTTTGGTTTCTTCTAGAAAAAAGAAACCACTTGCACAATAAATAGTAGTGTTCTGTTATTTCCAACTGCACCCTGATCTGAATATTAAAGCATGCATAATTGACAAGAGAGACTAATGACTGCTGTGATCGATTACAGCACTGTGATATTCTACGAAGAGCAGCTGAAGCCGGAGGCCTCCTCGTAGACGCAATGACCAATGCAATGGATGGCTCCAAAGAAAATTCTTCTTCAGTTCCTCTGATGGTCGTTGAGAATGGATGTGGGAGTCCATGCATTGACTTGAGGCAGGTCAGCTCTGAGCTAGCTGCTCTTGCAAAGGATGCTGATTTGGTAGGTCACATGTTCACACTGAAATTTCTTCTTGGAACCCATTTCTATTTTGTAGAAAGAGTCTTTGTGAATGTACAACATGCTACTCCATTAGTCGTGCTGTCTAAAGTTGACGTGATGGAGCTCTTGCAATGCAGGTTATCCTGGAAGGCATGGGTCGAGCTCTTCACACCAACTTGAATGCTCGGTTCAAATGTGATGCTCTTAAGGTAAAGCTTCTTGTTGCAATTTCTCAACAAAGGTCAAAAAGTGTCATTTCACATTTTACGTGTGAATGTACGATGGGTCTGAGAAAATCCCTTCAGAAAATTCTCTCATTTTCACCTAAAAGTCGAGCAAATGAAAAGCTTTGGCGAGGTTGTCTCCACAGATAGCCTCAACGTCTTATGCAGCACCCTGTCTCAAACACAGACTGCTTCTTTCTGTCTTGCAGCTTGCGATGGTGAAGAATCAAAGATTGGCGGAAAAGCTGGTCAAAGGCAATATATACGACTGCGTCTGCAAATATGAACCGGCCGGTTGAACGTGGACGCTTCCCTATTTGCCCTCTGGATAGATCCTTTAACCTTCGGAGCCATTTGAGGAGCAAATATAGGATGAAAAGTGGTGGTTGGACTCATCTTGGAAGATGACTAGACATGTCCTCTTCTAGCGTTTCTTTTAAACACTGCCATAACAGTTCATCGCGCAGGCCACTGTTGTAGCATAAGATTACACATTTGGGAATGATTTCTCCAGTGGGATGGAAAATCCCCAATGCTCTTATCATACTATACAAATAAGTTTCAGTCCTGATTTCCTGGAGTCCCTCCTGCTCGGCATAGACGATGGAAGAACTCCGGCGTAGCTTAGTATGGCGTCATGGAAAAGATGAATGGAATCTAATATCCGAGGTATCTACAGTCGAGGTGAAATAAAAGGCGCATGCGGTCACAGGACAAGTGCTTTGAATTCGCTAATCGTGATCCTTTATATCTGGCTCGCGTACCTGATCTCAAGGGTGTGCAATTCCCTCCTAAAATGTCAGACATTCTAAATTTGGAATCGTGAAAAGACCCAAAAGGGAAACTGGTCCTCTCGTTTGTTCCTTTATGTTTCAGCTGTATCCAGCTTGAAATAGATAATATACGTTGGAACTTAGTGACAAATGAAGGGCATTTGGTCTAGTGGTATGATTCTCGCTTTGGGTGCGAGAGGTCCCGAGTTCGATTCTCGGAATGCCCCTCAACGCTCTCTTTTTACTCTTTTTAGACCCTTCCCCATCATTTCTGCAATTTTCGATCCTTCATTTCATGTCAGGAGACTCTGTAAATTGAAAGCTCTTGCCCATGTGCTTTCTTCTTGATGTTGAGCTTGTTCTTTCGATTGCTATAACGAAATGTGCAAGGACTTCTAAACCGGTTTATGACCCTCATGGTCCCCTTCATCATGATCAGAATAGTGGATTTCGCCTTGTTCATACAGGACTTCCATTAGAGATTCGATTTTAGGCTATGGCCCGATTAGTTCTTTTTTGTTTTGAGAGACACTAGCTCAAGCCAAAGACTTGTTATTTGTTAACGTTAATGAGTCGGAAAGGTTTGCTTTTGGTCAATTCAATTTGAAGTTGGAAGGCTGATGATATTTTCCCAGCCATCAATTACATCATAGGACATGTCAAGACTCATGTTTCTATCTTATTATAAGTTTCGAAACCCGACAAATTGTTGATCCTCATCATGTTAAATCAAATTAAATTTTAGCTATAATTGGTACTTGATAAATATTAAACATGAATAAAAGTTTTAAAATGCACGAGGTCTTCAATTCAAACAATTCCCGATAATTTTTTTTTTGTGACTTTAGTCTAATTTATGGATAAATCGTCATATCAAAAGTCAGAAATATGGGTCGAAATACTTTGTACGAATCGAAATTTGAAATGTTAGGAGCTCGCTCGTATAGTCAAACCATCAGAAACCCTTTAAGAGCAAAAAGCACAAACAGTAATCATACCATTCAGCATAAACAAAAGACAGATGGCTATTCTTAGAAATAGGGATAACATTAATTTCTAACACATTTTTAAATACTAAAACGAGAAAAGAGCACTGGCACATCTTCCTCGGAGTTGCCACAAAATCCTACGGCTTTGAATTCAGATCTTTCACACTAGACGACATCAGACGACACAAAGACGACCAAAAAAAAAAAAAAAAAAAAAAAAAAAGAAACTCAAAAACCAAAAATAGGATAAAAAAGAAAAAAAGCTATCACAATCAATAGTGACGATGCTCAAAGGCTGCCATTGTTGAACTCTCTCAGGCTTTCTCATTTTCACACTGTTGTCGTCAATGCCAGGTCAATTTGGAATAACCGATCTGGAAATAGCAATCCTATTACTATGCATCAGCTCGATTTCAGACTAACGGGTTGCTCGCGGAGGCGTTGTAGTCGTTCATCATCCCGGTCCACGACGGTCCTAGACCGTTGAAATAGCCATACCCGTTCTTGCTCGCGTCGGAGCAGCCTTGGTCTTGCCACTCCAGCGACAAGAGCTTCGGGTTCGGCTTCACATCCATCGCGTTGATCTGCTCCTGATCATGGCCCTGATCGTACGGAACGAGCATGTTCAATCTCTGGCAATTCTCCATGAAACTGTTAGCATTTCCGCTATGACCACCGTCGATGGCCATCCCGTATGGACCACAGAAGCCATGGAAGCCCGGGGCCAACCCAGTCGAGCCGCCGAGATCTCCGATTCCGCCCATGTGAGGATGAGGGCTATCGCCGCTCAGCATGAAGTTGCTGTCGTAACTCATTACCTTGCCCTCCAAGAAATCGATGGGCCTCGGGTTCTCCAGCCCCGAGAAATTGTTGCCCGGGCCCGCGAAGGGGGCCCCGTGGACGCCGAGCAAGCCGTGGAGGTGCGAAAGCTGCACCTCAGGCGAGAACGAGAGGTGGAGGTCGGTCGAGTGGTCGCCACGAGACGAGGACGCCGACGACTGCCCGGGGTGGCTAGGGACCCCATATCCTTGATGATCATTGTTGGCCAATTTCTTGCTGCTGGCACTGTTGTTGCTATTACTGCCAGAATTAGAGGCTTTCTTGTTCTTCCGGCAGCCGCCTCCGACGGGGATGTTGCGGAGGGTGCCGCCTTTGGTCCAGTAGCGGCGGCAGGTCTTGCAGAAGTACCGGGGCTGCGACAGGCTGTAGTTGTTGTAGTAGCAGAACTTGGTGTGAGTGGATTCGCACCTGGGGCACTTCAAGGGCTGGTCGTGCTGCGGCCGGAGCCTCCTCTCCATCAAGGGCCTCGAGCACGCGAGCATGTCGCCTGAATTAGGCGAGGACGTGTCCATTCCCGAGTCGTCGTGAAGAGTGCCCTGAGAAAAATCAAAGGACAAGAGAATGTGGAACGCGCGTCAGCAAAAACGCCTGTGTCATACTTATGCATCATCAGAGGTCGCAATAATGCAAGAAACAGACAGGGCTTGCTTTTGTCGTTTATGGAAGCAATAATGCAGCGATTATTAGTACGTACGGCTTCGAACTGTTACTGTCCTCTCTATTTATCTTGTTAGCACATCGAAGATGTACTTTCGCACGAACATGATGACCAGAGAACGTGACCGATTGTCACATTTTATCCTCTGTAACGCGAACAGCTTCCGCATTTAGCGAAACATCGTCTTACTCAGAGAAGCTCGAGAAAGAGGGGCTAGAGACGAAGCGTCGTTCTAGGATCTCAAATGGGTATCTGATGCGTGGAAGGGAAGGAATGAAGATGAATCGATGATGGGAAACCTTTTCCCTAGGGCGAAAGACGATGGCGAAATGGTCATCTTTTGAACAATGTGCACAGATCAACCGCGCGTTACACGGAGGTGGGGGGATGATAAGGTAATGATGAAAGGGTCTGACCTGTAGCCAGTCAGATGAATCCATGCAGACTTGCAGGGAGGTGAATGCCATTCGGTGTCGATGACTCCACTTTATCGAAAATTCACAACAGCAGACCGACCCTCCGACGGATCAAGATCGCGCATGCAAAGAGCAGGACCGAAACCGAATCACTCCAGAAGAGAACTCCCCCAGATCATCGTTTCACTCCTCGGAGAAGCTTCTGATTATATAATGGGAGTAAGTGAGAGAGAGAGAGAGGTGAGTGGGAATGGCTTATGTGGGGATGCATGGAAGCACGGGTGGGGCTGTGAATAAGAAGGCGAGAAAAAGGCGGAGGGGTAGCGAGATGGAAGGAGAGAGAGATACGGTCTACGCAGCGTCGGTGGTATGTTATGTACGGCCGACGTCTTGTGGGGCCCTACGCTGTCTCGTTTATCTGTTGCCCCTCCCTCTATGGTGGGTCCGCCACTTACCTAGGAGCCAAGCAGGACCTATGCAAAACCCTGTCTCTCCATGTACACTTCCTTGGTCGGAGAATTCACGCATTTGACCTCAAGTTCTCAGCACTCAAGCTGATTGGGCCACGTTTTTCTCCATCCAGTT
Organism: Eucalyptus tenuipes; assembly: GCA_014182365.1. Classification (NCBI taxonomy): domain Eukaryota; kingdom Viridiplantae; phylum Streptophyta; class Magnoliopsida; order Myrtales; family Myrtaceae; genus Eucalyptus; species Eucalyptus tenuipes. Next base: position 18,946,104 of record CM024547.1, read on the forward strand.
TTCGGATAACTACAGATATAGACATTACTGAGTATTTTTACTTAGATTAGCTTACATATTGGTACAAATCAGAAGTATGATTAGAGAGTATATTTATAATATTTCATCGCATCGAGCGTTTAAACTCATTATATGTTGTCAATGTGTCTCGAACATGAGCTTGTTATATCTTGATTGAATAATCTTTGCTCAATTCAAGGATCTCAATGTATCGTACACGGAGAGAGAGAGAGCATAGAGCAAACAGGCGAGGGATTGTGGCCCACTAGTGAAGACGGATATGGGGTCATCATTGGCCAACGGAAAGAGCTATGCGGAGGTCCTCAATGGAAGCAAGCAACGGGGCTAGTGGTGGTGGATGAGCTACCGTTTGAATTGATAAGGGGTCATTTTTTTTGGAAAAGGAAATGATGGGCTTGCGAACACAAAACAATGGTAACCGATGATTTCGGAGTACGAAACAGTACGCACAACCAAGAAAGTGGTCAGAGGAGAATAAATGTGAGGTATGTTCTTGAATTTTTCCGAGCACGCCCGGAAACATACATGTCTAAAAACTCAAAAGTCCACGAAAATAACCCCAATTGCTCCACAGAGCATTCTAGCTGCAAACTAAAGGGATCGTCTGCACTCCCAACGCGAACGGAACATTCGGTGGATTTCGCGGTTCTCGTACTTTGAGAATTCGTATTACACAATCATGTCCATGTGAGATCGGGTGTAGTCTTTCGAAGCTCCATATGGAGAATATCTTATTTCGAAAAAACGACGGTAGGACAGTAGGAGGGGGGAGAAAGACAACGTCAGGAATAGCGGCTTCTTCGTCACGACAGGGCAGGGGGGCGGCTGGGGTCGGGGACTGACGTGACCGAAGAAGAATGTAAGGAGGGAGGGAGGGAGAGGAGGGAGAGAATATTTATTTTGGGGTTTCCGATAAAGCGGCAAATGACTCCTGCCCTTCCCCCTTCCAGCCCAGCGAAAACCCAAACATCACTCCACTTGCGGGCCCCCCGGTGGGCCCCACTCGCTCGCCTCCCACAAGCAAGGCATATATTCCCCTCACGTGCCTCACGTGCCTTCCGCTTCTAGTCCTTCCTTTCGGCCCCGCTTTCGTGCAAACCACCCCCCATCCCCTCAATCAAGTATGGGATGTCGAGGACGTCCAGTGAAACTCGCAACTCATATTTTCACTTGCACTTTAACTTAGATCTTGCCATTTAACTAGTATATCGTTGACTCGATGACGATAAGTTAGATCAGATTTTTTCGAGAAAAAAATATCTCCCGCATATAAAGATTCCTTGTGTTTTTAGATTGATCCTGTGTAAATTCATCAGACCCGTTATCCTTTCTTACTTGCAATAACCATATACGTTTAGAAATTCTCGGATGGCATGATTGCGATCCCCTTCTATCTTTACTATCATGATTGCACGGTGCATTGAGCGGAAAGTTGTAAGTGAAAACATAGCAATGTGGAGCCTAGTTCGACTTAAAATTGGAGTTCACGTTTAAATTAAATCAATTCCACAGTGGAGGTGCAATGTCCTGGGCACGTATTTAGTAAAAGACCTTTGTCCTCCAGGTTCAAAGTTCCAATCGACTTCCCTCGCCCTGGAATGAGTTTGAAAATCCATCCTTGCGCAAACGGACAGGCGGGTTTGGATCCATTTTTTGAAAACGAATTTGATCTTGACGCATGGACTTTATGAACAGCTGCTTTAGGATTAAGATAAACCTGCGAAGATTCTTGATAGCTTGAACAACACACTCCAGACAAAACCAGGACAAGATGAGGATCCAAAGTCGGTCGTAACTTGTCAGGTGAATAAAGTGATGACCCGCCCTAGCTTGTCCACTGACCTCGGACACACAGCAGTTGATTTAAAATTATTAACCTTGGCATGACATGGTCCGTTCATCACCATTATCATCATCCATGATAGAGGCTTTGTAACCGATATATATCGAACGCCACAGATCGCTTAGAGATGTCATCATATCGTATCGACTTGCCCTCATATCCGGTAGTGCCGACGAGCGGTAATCTCGGTTTACTTGATCGATAATATGACATTGGCAACATGGGATGTGCGCATGTTTGTGTGTTGTAGCTAGGAACTAGGTCATCGAGCTCGGTTGGTGAAAGAATCCTATGTTAGGGAATGCTTGAAAACAAGTGGGTTCCGAGTTTCAAGCATATCTGTCTACCAGCCTTTGGAGTATCAAATCGAAATAGGCCAAAAAGCTCAAAAGGAGGAATGGCGTATGATGGCGAATGCATGTGTTTGCATGCGCTTTCGAGGAGATTCTTCGACTCGCAGTGCCTCTTAGCCGAATGCTTGTCTTTTTGCTGCTGCTCCAAAGAAAAGACAAGTGCCCTTAGGCCCTTTAGCCATATGACTTGGGGCTTTAAAGTTTAAATTCTTCTCCTCCTTCTCGATCGCCATTACCGCAGAAATAGGAAAAATCTTGAAGCTTAAGCTAGTGGGGTGAAAGCCAAAAATCCCTGGATTTTCCAATTTGCACCCACGTTTTGCTTTTTCTTTCTGTTTCGTTTGATGGGGGGGATAAAGGTGCGCAAAGGGCTCTCCACGCCACCATCATTCGAAAGTTTTTTTGGGGCTCCTTTCTTTTCGTAGATTAAATCCGGATTGATTTGTGGTCTCCCTCTTCTTTTTCCCCCCTTTCTTTTGTTTTTTAATTCCGCGAGATCTTTAACCATTTCGTGGAGATGGTACATGAACTTGTTTATAGTACTCTAGGATTTTACTTTATCGCAAACATGCGATTATGCTTCGAGTGTCGCTTTGGGGGAACTAACATGTACCACAAGACCCACTGAGTGAGGTTTCCAACTTCAAAATAGGGGATAGGGTTGCAAATTAAGGTTTAATCAAATTTTGAATGAACGCCTTCCATCACCATAAAGGAAAATGACACAAATGATCCATAAATTTTGATCAAATGTGTAATATAATATAAAATATGGTCCATTGACTTTTAATTTGTTTAATGTGATTCATTAACTTTTGATATATGTTCAATTTAATTTTTGAATTATATGAAAATGTTCAATGTTACCCCCCAAAATTCATGGATCACACAGCACAAATTAAAAGTCTAAGGATCACGTTGAACAAATTAAAAGCTCATGAATCATATTACATTTTGGACCAAAATTCATGGACTATTTATGTTGTAATCTCTCGCCATAATGATAATCGGGCATGTTATAATCGATGTATGATCTAAAAAGGGATAAGTACACATATACTTCTTTAATTGGATTATTCAAAGGCGCATGTAATTAGGGATTAAAATGAGAAAACAATACCTCGGCACTTGGAGAGCTACGGTGCCAAGTTTCTTCCCCTCCAAAGTAGAAAGGGTGAGAAGGAACAACTAAGAGTAATTCTATCACTTGAGCATATGGCGAGAGTTTTCCGAACAGCTATGAAATCTTCGATTCAAACGATGACTATTACTTAAAAAGACAAGCTCGACATCCACAAACAAACTAAAGAACAGTCGGGATTCAAATCGGCCTCAAACCACTCGACAGTAATAAGCCTCACATAATTTTACCATCGCTATAGTTAAATTAACGTGTGAGAGAGCTTTTCAGGGCACTCGTCAACAATTATTGAAACTCAAGCACTTTTCGAATGTAAACAAGCTGTCTCTGCATAGAATGTAGGGGATCCATCATGTCGCCATAATTGTTTTGAATTTTCAAAGCATGAACTATCATAAAAAATTACTATAGAATAAACTATCATAAATATACTAACGGTATTAACCCTGACAAGAATGGAACTTAGCTACTTTTTTACCCTCGCGTCGAGGCGAGGGCCTGTCGTCAATTCGCAGTTGAATCGGAGAGTTTCGGCGCAAATCCGACGGCCAAGAAACGGGTGGTCCTCGTGTCGTCTCCCTGACGCTGACGGTCGGGTCAAGCGGTCAAGCTGTCCGGCCTCGAAATCGACGCGGTCAAGCTTTGCCTTCTCTCCCCTCTTCCCTTCTCCCCCCCGTCTGCGACGGGGGAGTGGTGGGTGGTGGGTGGGGGCCCACGCCGGATTCGATCAAACTTTGCTTTTGCGCCGGGGGGGGCACGTGGATGGTAATGATGCGATCAGACAAACAGCCCCCCACTCCTTCCCCAAAGTAGGAGGTCTCACGATCCGACGGCGGCTTTCTCGGGCTCATCATACAGCAGCAGATCGGAACAGTGCTAAAGCGACTTGGGGTCCTGCGGCTACATTCTATTTTTCCATATTTGTATTTTCAATAAGGACACTACGTTTTTTCCATTTGTGCCTCTTTTCGTGGATTCGTTTTCTTTTTCCGTGGAGTTTTATTATGATGTGCGGACGTAAAATGTTCATAATTAAATCTGTCAAAATGAATTATAAATCAATTTTCTTAACTCATATTTGATGAGTTAGGTTGTTGTATAAATTAGTTGTATTCGGTAGATGAGTCATAACTGGATTTAATATATTTTTAAATTAAGTTATAGCTTATTTAAACTTAACCAATTTCTATGATATTTTCTTTACTCTCTCGATCTCAAGCTCGCTCGCTCCGTATTTTCACATTAGTCTAGACATAAATTTTCCTAAATTACATTAAATTTATAAGCGTTTAGTAAAATGTGTTGGGTTGGGTATGAATCATTATATTCCTATCGTATAAAAATTGATCAATATGAGATAAGTGAATAAATTTGGGTTAGATATTTTTCAATTCGATTCAACCCACTTGTTTAACAGGTTTATTTCTAATTTGGGAATCTGGGTGTTTCATCAATTTGACTTGGATGTGATCGTACCAAATCCGAACTAATTTGGACTCGAGAATGGAGTCTCATTTGCTATTGAGACTCGTCTATATTGAAGAGGTACCGTGTTTTGCAAGTTGGGTTGAGCACGATCCTAATCAAGCCAATTGGAGCTCCATGGTTGCCCATTTGCGTCGCTCATGTGTGTTTTTACCATATAAACTTGTGATAATATCATGGCACGGCTCTAGTCAAGTGGACTTTGCATTGAATTAACTTGATCATTAAAGAACCAAGATTATCGGATTGAGGTCCTCTATTGATTCACTCTAACGCATTGTTATAATTTACACGTTTAGATGGTGGCACATTCGCTTAGCATCTAGCAACAAAAACCTATCGAGCTCACATGCATTAGACGGGGACTCCTACAGTGTTTTTTCAAATCAATATAGCTCGTTTTCCATAAAATCGTTTCGTTTAACTGTCACGCAATACATATTCAAACTTACCCTTTTTGGTCTAGTCAAGCACATCGGATCATGATTAACCTAATCAACCAAGACAGAGGGTGTCTAGGTCGGTCTTAGTCGGTCTATAGGGTTCTGAATGACCGGTAATCAAATTGAGTTAGACAATTAATTAGGCTTGCCGTCCTAAGACGTATTAGCCTCTCCTAGACAGATCTAAAATCTTTTGTAGTGGGCAATGCTATTAGTAATCATCAAGTCTAGATCTAAAGGTCTCGCTAGGGATCAACATTTCGTGGAATGCCCCGAAAAATTAGGTCCACGTGATGATCGGACTTGAAACATCACGAGGCGAGGCGTACGATCACAATTGCCTTGCCACCAGGACTTGATGGTAAATTGGATTAAACATGTCCCATCGTTTGTCTTTAGGCACTGCTCGTGCTATGTTAAGTTTGACATATGGTCTTGTAAGTACTTCTCTACTATTTCTTCGGCGAAATTTCTTAGCAAATGCCACGTTGTTTAAACACCGAAAATCAAGGTTTTTGATGAACTTTGTTGTGCGTACGAGATAATTGCGATAAAATTTACTTGCGCCGAGAGAGCACTACATAATCGTTTTTTCACCTAACCGTGGAGTCTTAAGTGTTACTGACTTCCTAATCTTAATGTAGAACGAGAGAACTTGCACAAGAGTAATTAGTCTATCGCAATTATCATGAGCTTCCTCACATGACAATTCCGGCATTTCACGGTTTAGGAACGAGGTACACCCGTCTTGGGTTCGATCCGTCCATGGTTATTGCAATGCATTTAGCTGCACAGGAGCCTTCTCTCGATGGTCCACGTGGTATTGGACCACGAAGGTCCGGGTCCGTTGGCAAGATCCGGGCCGCCGGGTGAGGATGTCGAAGTCCAAGAATTACCTTCGACAATTTCGAAAAGGCCAGTAATCGGGTCAGGCGAAGATGGCCCATATGTCAAACAGGCCCGAATTGGCCCAATTGGTTTGGCTGATACTTTAGAGCGCGCATGATAAAATTTATTGCGAGAAATTGAGAGGCGCGTGACAAAATTTATTGCGACAAATTGATTTCTCAATTATATTCCATTGACAAGTTTCGAAAAGTAAAAACGTGTTTGATAATAATTCAAAATTTCTATTTTTGAAATAAAAATCTGTTTGATAACAAAATAAAATTTATATTTCTAGAAACAGCAACGGCCGACGTCCGATGGTTGGAGTTTGACATCCGGCGACCTACGTTCGGCATCCAGGACTAGTGGTGGGCGACTGAAGTTTGGAGTTCAACGTTTGACGTCCAACATGCGAAGTCTTGTGATAGGCAACTAGCATCCGACATCCGGCGATCGGTGGCGGGCGTTCGGCATCCAACATCCGGAGTCTTGCAACTGACGGTTGGCGGAGGGTGGTTTGTTCAAGAAATATAAAAGCTAAAAATTTTAACTTCTGATCTCTACTCCAAATTTATTAATGAAATATAAATTTGTTCCAGAAATAGAAGAAATAAAATTGCATTACTAGACGGATTTCTATTTCAAACCTGTTCTGGCGAACAAAAAACAGAAAAATAGAGAAATATAAATGTTGTCATGCGTGCCCTTATTGGTATCTTTTTTCGAAATTAATGCATTATATATATAATGCATTCTCGTCTTACGTCATAATTAGTCTATCGCAATGATCACGAGCTTCCTCACATGACAATTCCGGTATTTCACGGTTTAGGAACGAGGTAGACCCGTCCTGGGTTCGATCCGTCCATGGTTATGCAATTAGTTGCACAGGAGCCTCCTCTCGACGGTCCACATGGTACTGGACCATAATGGCCCAAGGTCCGTTGGCAGGTCCGGGCCGCCTGGTGAGGATGTCTGAAGTCCAGGAATTACCTTCGACAATTTGAAAAGGCCAGTAATCGGGTCGGGCTAAGATGGCCCATATGTCATACAGGCCCGAATTGGCCCAACTGGTTTGGCCGATACTTTATTGGTTTCCTTTTTCGAAAATAATCCGTTATATATAAAAATGCATTCTCGTCTTACGTCATAATCGACTAAACCCTCCCACTTCCCCCCTCTCCCCAAAAACCCTCTTCCCGCCAACGGTCTCGCTCTTCCGACAGCGAGACGGAAGCCGAGGAACGCTCCGGCGATCGGCCGGGATGGCCGCGACGGTCGCGTCGAGGGACGTTCAGGAGATCATCTCTAAGCTGTCTTCCGATAAGGCCAAGGCCCGAGAAGTACCGTCGCCTTCCTTTCTTTCCTATTTCTCTTTTTTTTTTTTTTTCCTTGGGAAAATGGAGGAATGTTAAACACGTTCGATCGATCGATCGATCGATTCGGGACTGTCTACCTCCGGTTTCTGTAACCGAACTAAAGAAGATATGGAGTTGTTTAAATCGTATGAAGTTATCGTGGAGACCGAGTTAATTTTTCAAGAAAATCTTGAAATTCCCGATCATTGAATCGTATGAAGTTCTCGTGGAGACCGATTTAATTTTCAAGAACTGCGTTAATTAGTTGCACCGGCTTCGTGTTAAGCGAATGAGTTAGCATCTGTATCGTGTTGCGATTGCTTGTTCACTGGCCATTTTTGTTGATTTTCTTTGATATGTGTTGTGTTAACAGGAGGGAATCAAGTTGTTGAACATATGGTTGGATGGGGAGAGATCCTTTGGCTTCTGTAAATATCTTGGGCACAACACTGCCAAGCTTTCGGCGAATGAAGTGCCTCACTGTAAGCTATTGGTCTTATTGGGCCTTCCCTTTTGCCCTCTCGCGCATGGCACTGCCTTAATTGAATAATGAGCGAAACTGAAAAGGCTCCAAATGGTTTGTGCAGCTGAAACATGGCCGTTTCTTGTCAAATTGCTCATCCAGTGCGTGTCATTGGAGGTGTCATCCAGCAAAAAGAGGTTGCCCAAGTCAACGTACGCGAAATCCCTCAGAATCGTGATCCAAAGGGCACATGATACCGAGCTTTCAGGTTTTTCTTTCTGTAACCTGATTCAACGCAATGAGCGAGCTTGCTTTTCTTTTTCTAAAATTCCATTCCAATGATCAGGAAGTGAATGATAAAAAAACAGGAGATTTTGCTGAAAGCTGTATTAATACTTCATTCCGAGGGCTAGTGGATGCAGGTGTTTTTGGTATTAGGAGAGGGAAAGTTCAGGTGTAAAAGTGTGCTCCTGTACAGATTGTTATCTGGAATCACTTCTTTTGAGAATATGTTAAATTGAGAAGGTTAATTGTTAGCCCTTATGTTCATGGTTGCGTGTGTTCCCAGCTCTATGCTTACATGAGATCACTACTTTCCTATATCTTTTTTATACTTTAATTATTTTTTACATATTTTTCTGGAAAAAGCCAATGATGAGTGCTTCTTTCATACCCTTCCCCCCTTGATCTGCTTCTTTTGCAGTCGAGTGGTAGCTTTCATTTTCCAGTCCACATCAAGTTTTCTTTCCACTTGGTCAGTTTGTGAATCAACATTTTTCTTTTACCAGGCAATGATTTGCCATTGGTATCTGTGGCGAAAATGCTGTTTAATCACATATGGGATGTCTTAAGCAATGTTCCAAGCTTTCAATCAGAATATGGGTTGATTCTACGGCATCTTTTGGTTGTCAGAGATTATCAATTTCACATGAGGAAGAAAATATATGGCAGTGAGTCCTACTTTCATGATTTGTGTATCATTTTCCTCTTTTTGGTATGGTGAATGGTTGCTGATCAGTTCATTTTCCACTTTCATACACAATGGCTAGACATGGTGCTTCTGTTCATGGAGAAGGTTGAGACAAGTTTGAGTGGTTATAATCAATCCAATGTCAAGGAGGAGGTTTTTCGCTGCATTTTGCTGCTGCAGTGTATGCTGGAAAATCCTCCTGGGGACTTCCCGGATAATATTAGAGGAGACATCATCAACGGTTTTTTAGGATATTCTCTTTTGTTAGGTCTCTACAAATTTTCTCTCTTGCTTTGATTAGTTGTAGCTTCCTATAGCAAATTCTGGGCATAAATTTTCATAAATTTTTGTTTCTTATTTTAGGGAAGAGGGCAAGATCGCACGCAAACTTCTTGAGTGTTTTAACATGTTTTTGCTGAAGGACGGTCCAAATTTAGGTTGTCAGGCGTTGGATATTCACGAGACAGTGCAGCAATTTGTGTTACGTAATTGGCTGACTTCACGGGATCGAGGTCTTAAGGTGCACTGCCTAGCCATCTTAGAGGCTTCTGCTTCTTTCCTTCTTGAATTTGATATTCACTGAATATTGTCTTGCAGGATGCACTTATTTTGCACGCAAGGTTACAGCTGAATTTGACTAAAGAAGATGCTGGGAGGGGTCTGGTTGAACAACTTTTGGACGTTGTTTGTAAGGATCTCGATCAAAGCACTATCTCTACCAGTGGCGTCCCTTGGTGAAAATCTCTCTCTTCGCCCCCCCCTTTTTCCTTCAACCCCGCAAATTATTTTTTCAGGGTAGTGCTTTCAAAAAAATGCTTTATTAAATGGGATCTTCACTCAGGAGTGAAGTGGTCAAGGATGATAAATTCGGTATTCTTAGTGGTTCGTATTGTGGTTTGGTGGAACTGGCTGCTCTTCTATTCTATAAGGTACTTACTTCTTGGTCATCTCATTTTTGTATCTCCATGCATCTTGCAGTAATTGCTGTGCCCTGGACTTTGATTTTCTTTGTTGTCTAGGTTTGAAAGTCTGTCTGAAGATCTTGAGAAAAATTTCCTAGACTGGTGCAATCATGATTAACTTCTAGGACAGATGCTATCTTTATCTTCTGCTTTTAACATGTTAAATTGCATCTTATATCTTCGGGATGATAAAGGTGTTGATGTACATATATGTCACTATAGTTCCAGTGCACATATGGTGGATGCATTGGTCGATCTATTGATATATGAATTTTGGTCCTGTTTCTCACTTAGAACTTTCTCATATGATGATTATGATTTTAAGCCTGAATTCTTTTTTCACCTGATGATTGTTACAATTCGTTGCTCTTCTAGTCATGCATCAGCACAAGCAAAGCACCATCCCGGGGAAAAGGATTAAAAGGGAACATGCAGCCATCCTTCTGAAAGAGGCACTAATGGAAGGAAAATGGTCATGGTGCGTTGTGTATCAACTTTTTTCAATGGAGTCTAACTTTTGGGGTTATGATAGGGCCCAATAACCGCATTTTCTCTGACATGCTAAACTTATCAGTTCATAGTTTTTCAAAATTATGCATCTTTTTTGAGCTGCTTAAAATTAAAAATTATTTTTTCCTTGCAAAGTAGAGACAATCATGTTCAAAAGGTTGGGAGGTGCTATTACTCACCTATAAACAAACTACAAATGGTATTAGCATCAGAAATTTGAATAATAATTCCATGGTAATTGTCAATTGGTTAGTATAACATGACATTTTGTTTTTGAAACAACTCTTTTTCTTCTTAAATTTAAATTTTTGCAATAAGATGAAGTTCATCATGAAGTTCTTCATGCTAGCTGTTTTTGTCTTAATAACCGTGATTAAAGGCATAAAGTCAGAGAAGAACACACGACTTCTAGTAATTCTAGAAGGGTTCTACACCGGGTCCTACTGGGATCCATGCAGAGGAACTTGTGGGATATCTACTTTGATTTTAACTGCAAGGAACATTGAAGTATTTTGGAACAACATTGCACTGATGATGATAGGATGGGCCCAAGTAATTAAGAATTGTGACTTGCATAACTGGCAGATTGAAGGAGTACCTTTTCTGAAGTTTCTTTAAGAATTCCCTGTACAGACTTGTCAGTGAAAATTATATCATGTCTGCATTTTCTTGATCTATAATCAATCCGATCTGTCATTTGTAGTTTTTGTCACTTCATACTGATACTTCCTTGCCATATCACAGGCATGCTGCGTTCTGTTGTCTTCTCCTTAGATACCAGAGTTGTATTAGCACAGACCTTTTCACCTACTGGTTTGAGGGTATATGCACCAACTTTGAAAGGTACTTTATGTTCTTTGGCTTTATAATGTTCTTTTCCCCCCACATGTGCTGTTGTCATTGCTGTCCATGTTTATGTTGCTTAGATGCCCTACTATTCTGCATGTTTGAATCCAATCAAACGTCATACACCACATTATAGCAATATTCATGCAAAGGCAACCTTTGTCTATCATATTTTTGACTGATACGGTGTCATTTCATTTTTAGTACATTCTTGCAAGATGATTCTGAACAGTTTGATAGTGAGTGGTGCCTATTCTTTCTTCTGTCTGTAGCATATTTAAGCAACATTTTGGTAATATCTTGAGTCCTGAGTCACCTCACTTGTTTTTAACACTGATCTTCTATTTTAATTTGGCAGTCATTGTGGCAGAAATGGTTGTGATACACTAATTTTATGTGGATATTGTGGAGATTCATCATGTGTATTTGGCATCACTGCATGAATGTTTTTTTTTTTTTTGGTAAGGTAAGAAATAGATTAAGGGGGAAGGAAAACTATACAACCCTTGGCTTCAAAAACTTACACTCTCAATGAACATGCTCATAGAGAGTGGAAGGAAGCCGATAGAAGAAAGCCAATCGGCAAGCAAAAGAACCAAACCAGTACAAGAGGCGCTGGCACACCCAAAAAATACCAAGGGCCTAACCATAACTCTTCTTGAGTGCACGATAAAGCTTCAAGACTCTACCACACCTTATAGAGGCCTGAACAAAACAAAAATCTGTCATGTGGATTTGAAAATTCTCATCTTTCATTCGGCAGTGGTATTCTTCACATGCACATCTCTCGTGCATGTCTGGGACATGCAAAATGACACATATGACTAGAATAGTTTTATGATCTGTAACATGGATAGATGCTCCTTTCTGGCACAAGCAAGATTGGGGCCATGGGTGTATGGCTTCCTTTATGCCATTTTATGCGAATTTTAAGTATTTTTGATTGATTTGAGGTCTTTCAAGTACCTTATAGTATGAATCAGGGTTAAAGGACCTGCTGGGGTATGAAAACTTTATCATATTCCAATAATGGGATAATATTCTTTGTACTTTCATGGTCTGAATCAATTTTGGCCTAAATGGTTCTTATGTAAGGGGCATTGGCATAAAGCATCTTAGCATTTTCAAAGGCTTCTATTAATTGCTAACTGATTACTTTTACTGTATATTAGGATTATGAATGATGCCAACACAGAGCATAGTTATGGAGGTTTTCTGTGGACTTTGAGGTATATGATTTATTTATTTATTTATTTGAACAGTGAGGTATATGGAATTGACTGATGTGATTTCACATGTCCTTTCATTAAGATATAATTCATCTCTTTATCAGGACGTGAGGAATATAGGAGTGACTGATGTAATTGTGCATGTCCATTAGAATTGTACTTGTTCAAAATTAGGTTCTCCAAAAAATTGAGGACTTGGTGCTACAGGTCTAGCATTAGATGCTATATACGGCTCTCTAGAGTTACATAATTTTGTTAGCTGCATGTGCAATCATTTTATATGGGTAGAAAAACTTCTAGATGTTTATTTCCGTACATTCTGATTAATAATATTCCTTCGTAACTCAAGGAGTTTGCAGAAGCTATCTTCACTGCTCTCCCTCTCAGATTCACTCAATGAGGTAATTCTGAACCTTGGTCACAATGCATCGACTAGAGTTACTACTTTATCATCTCATGTAAAATTTCCTTCTATTATTTTGGAAGCGTTGCTAATGAGTTACCTTCTGTTAATTCCTGCTCAGACAATACTTTATGTTAGCAAATAAAACCATTGACTAGACAGGATGTCGCTTCTTCTTTTTCTATGTACTGAAGTAAGGCATTGGCTCTCCACAATCTGAGAGTCTTGTGTCTAGCAGCATTCTTTTTTCTAATTTATTATCCATTTAGGATGATTTACTGCACACTGCAAAATTTGTTTTCTCCCTTTTTCTTTTGCTTGGTTGACTGTAAGGATTTTGAGTTGTTCACTTCTGTTCGGAACTGCAACTGGTTGGTACCAGGTGATTGCCCACGTATCTGTGTGGGATTTGTTTGTCGCTTTGTTCAGAATTTCATGTGCATATTAACTAGGACTTTGCTACATGGCATTGTATTTATGTAAATTAAAGTAGCTATCTTCTTTTGCTAATTAAAATATTTCAGACATTGTTCGGAATTTATTGCACGGAATGATAACTGTTGACAATTAAAGCGAGGTTCTTGGAGTTTTTACCTCTCTTTCCCCCTGTAAAAGCATGTCTAGACTGGAAAATGCACTCAGTTTCAGGATGAAACTTTTGCAGTTTGACTTGGGCTGGCAGTTGATATGGAACAGTCTGATGCATGGCTTTCCGCTGTTCAGTAATATAACCATGGTGGTAAGCTTTGTTCATTGAACTTGCTTAGGTTTATAGAACTAATTCAAATAATGGTGTCATCATATTCATGAGTTTCACACTGACGCTATCTACTTCCTCATCATTTTGATGAAGAATAAGATATGTTACCTTGTTACCCATGGATTTTCCTGCTACTTCACCAAGCATTCTAATTATAATGTATCTTTTGTCATGTTTAACCAGAATTTCGTTTGGTGAGTTGTGCACTATAGATTCTTCATATGTGCAGAATAGATTCCTCATCAGAGCATATATCTTTTCTTCAATGCTGGTTCTGCAGTTCATCCATATTTTATGCAGTCTACTCTTTAGAATCTGTATTTTGTTGATGATTTTTTCATGTGAACAATAAGTATTGTCAATTAAAGTCACAACCTTGGTGAAGACGTGAGTCTTCCTTTTTTATTTTCTTTTTTCTTTTTAGTTTAATTTAATTATCTGAAGCTTTTGTTGAATTCAATAATGCAGGCTGATGCTGCTCTTATGCTTCTTGGGAACCTGATTTCAAGGGTTAGTGCGGGTGATATTTTTCTTGAAGATGCATCTTCTTTACACTGACTATTTTTTCATGTGGGGAGAATTTAAATGCTCTTTCATGTCCTTTTCTGATTCCAGGATCTAGTTTTTAGCTACTCAATACCTGAAGATATATGGGATCTAAGGTTATTCAAACGAACAATGTCAGAGTAAGTACGATGTTCTTATATACGCTGACAGGAATCTTCTGAGGACGTTAATGAAACTTCCATTATAGTGCTCAGCTTATTTTTTGTGGACTGGGCCTCCTTGGTTCAAAGTTTTGCATTCCAAAATAGCATGTTATCATTAACTGCTATTATGTTGCTTCCTATCCACCCTCCCCCTTCTCTGCTTGTTTAAAAAAGCACCTGTATATACTAACATCGTACCATGAGAATGTTTGGGGTTTCGGTTTTTAAATATCGGATCCTTGACTATCTTTCATTCTTTTGCGCACCTAATTGTGTGATTGCTATTTTCATATAGGTCTGTCTTGTATTTCATTTCCAGTTACTTCTCCAGGAAAGGTTCTCAAGTAAGTGTCTCAGACTGACATAGTGAAGATTTTGGATTTCTTACATATTAGTGTATTGCCGTCCCTCTTACTTAGTTCACTAGTTTACGTCTATCTGCTAGTTTACTGTTCCTAAGGCTGCTTCTCCTTTGGCTGTATTTTTGGCATGTTCTTGGTTATGATTTTTTTCAGAATTAGTCTTCTTCAGATACAGTTTTTGACTTTACATAATTCTGGCTTCTTGGATCTCACAATTCTGCACATTGAACTTGAATGTTTTGCCTTCACCTGATGTTTTTCCTCTGGGTTGGGGGAATTTGCATTTTTTTTCGTCTGGCTTCTTCCCTGCCTTTACAAGCTGCATGATGGTTATTTCAGCGCACATTTTTCCTGGTTGATTGTATGAGTTTAGATTGGATTTCACTCTACACAGTCAAACTGAACCATTGACCAGTTTCCCTCAGTGTTGATTTCTTTTTATTTAATCAGTGCCTCTTTCTGCTTGATTATGCAGGTCGAACCCCAAGACATGTTACATCTAAGGAAAAAGCTGTTGAGAACAGTCTTAGATGGTCTAAGATGGAAGGTTTGTGTGCCCGAAGTTTCCAGAATTGTATATGTTAGTCATTTTAGGAATTTCTTCCGTTCAGCTTGATATGCTGGTTTTATAGGTAATAATGTACTTATTCATACATGTACCAATACTTATAGGTGATATAAATTTCTGGAGTATTTTGAGATCTTTGTGCTTTTAAATTTTGGATTAAACACCTGTGTTTGTCTTTGCTAGCACCTCTTAATTTTTGGTCACTTAGCAAACTCATTATCGATTTATCTAAACCTTTTTTGGTGACTTACCAGGATTCAACTCTGTTTGATGAGAAAATTGTGCTGTT
Organism: Eucalyptus tenuipes; assembly: GCA_014182365.1. NCBI lineage: Eukaryota > Viridiplantae > Streptophyta > Magnoliopsida > Myrtales > Myrtaceae > Eucalyptus > Eucalyptus tenuipes. The sequence goes on from CM024547.1 coordinate 18,961,708, forward strand.
GTTGCCTGCTTCCATTTCTGCCCTTTGTTCTGGTTATGATCCATTCAAGTGTTGTCACAAAGGGACTCCTTCGTCAAACTGTCCTCTAAGTGACACTGATGCTGTTGCCGGTGGAACCAAGGTAGGCAATATTGTTCTTGGCTGTGTTTTTTCTCTCACCTCCTTCTTTCCATCAGGCTTTTTGTCACAATTTTCTTGTTCCTTCTTTGAAACTTGACCTGGTTATAGAGAGAAGATCAACGTGACAATTTGCCTCACATTTTTGACTGCTCTGTGGAAGCTCTGACAAAAATTGACTCGTGTTGCAATAGGGAGGTATGAATTCTGGTCTCTCTCTCTCTCTTAATGGCTTTGATATGCATAGTTCCTTGGCTTTTGTTAAAGTCTACAAATTTTAGGTTTCCCTTGTCCATCTGCATCAAGAAATCCATCTTCCTCCTCGGCAGCTAAGAGAACTGCTGTTGCGTGACTTGGAGATTCATATTGAAGGAACTTTGGTTTTGGAGGATCCTAAAAGCAAGCCTCTTTCAGATATTTTCTTTGTATGTGCTCACTTGGCTAACTTAATATATGCCTTAAATTTCATCAGGTTTGACCCTTTCCCTCTACATTTTACAGTAGCAATTTTTTTTTTAGAAGTTCACGTTAGTAATTTTCATTCTTTAAGGTGCCTGACTATTGAGTAACATTTTATTTTTTTTTCTCTTGGGTTGCTTTGTTGTTTTAGAGTGTGTTTTCTTTTCTGTCTTGGACTTTGAGTAACATTTTCCCTTGAATATACTCATATGCTTAGTTCAAAAGTACTTAGTTCTGTTATTTTGTCCTTGTGCTTCCTTCGAGTATAATAATTGGGGACTATTGATCTTTGACTTGTTTCTGTCAAACTTGAATGTCGATTTTGTTTGATGTTTTCACTCCCGTCATTATTCCTTGTTCTTATTTTTGCTAATTATTGTCTTCCTTCAGACAAAGGAAAGAAGAAGTAGCAGTCCTATCAAATATGGCCAAATTCTTGGCAGAGCTTTTAAATAATGCTGCTGCTGTCATTGAAGAAGCCCAAAATGATGTTCATTCTCAAGGTTGTTTGGGTTCTAGTGTGTTGCGTGATGGAACAAGTGCTATTTTAGTTTCCTTTAGAAGCTTTGTTTCCTCGCGTATCTTTATAGAGTGGAGAAATGGAAATGCTCTAGATGCTGTGTCTCATAGGGCAATAAGCCAGTCCATGCAGAGGCTCTTAAGAGCATTGGTTGGTCTCTATGAAAGTAGAAGGTATGAAAGAAGCCCTCAGTCTGATGTGGGCTCATCTGCTGTTGATGTGATGCTTGATCAATATTCATTGCAAAGTGGTGGAGATAAGAGCCGGATTGTGGACATGGAATTGGATGCAGGCAAGGATTCTAAAAATGTAGATATTTCTCCAGATGGTGGGGAAATGACTTATGGAATATCATTTTCTGTTAAATGTTGGAAGTTGGGCATGATATCGCTGATATCATGCTTTTTCTCTGTGGTACCTGAAATGACATGGGAAATTTTATGTGGTTTACTGAAAATAGAGTGTGATAGGAAGGTAAATAGCTAGCTTACTTTTTCCTTATCTCTAATGTTCACGTGTTTCCTTTAAGCTTATAATTTTTCACCATTTTTGCATCAGGTGTCAGAGAATATTTTGCATAACGTTTTCTCGTATCCATATTGGTCTTCTGCAGTAAATGTTTCGGATATGGTGAGAGGATACTGGGCTCTTAATTTCTAGAGTTCCTTGAATATTTGTTCAAAGATACAGGCCATTTTTCTTGAAGAACTTTTCTTCATTGAGTTTTAATAAGCTGTTTGCAGATTGTTATCTCTGTAGTTCTAGAACTCATGTTTAATGTCACAGGTGAATCTCCTGAATGGCATGATGAAGACGCAAGTCAATCTCAAGCTGGATTGTGGCAATATAGTAGCTGCTATTTGTACCTTCACAGGAACTTTGTTGCGTCTGGAAAGTGTCAGAAAAGATGGAGACTCTCTTGTGATTTTTGGAGATGAAGAATTTGACCAGGTTAAAACTTCTCTTCTGCACTCTAGATTTTATATGTAAGGTCACAACTTGTAACATCTAATTAATCATTTAGAGCAACTACTTCTTATTCTACTTATGACTTTCCTCCAAAATTTGAAATAAACAAAGACATACTAAGTTTCAGAAAAATAAGAACAGATAATATCTGATTTTGCATGTCAATGATTGTATATGCTAAACTGTTTCTGGTGTTCGCATTACATGAAAGCTGAAGTATGAGAGGTGCAAAATCTGCGAAAGTTAAAAGTATATGTCACCCCAAACAGAACAATTTTTTGTAATACAGAGAGAGAACAATTTTCTGGGCCGCTGCGGTTCTCCTTGGTGGCTCCTCCCTTTTGGCGACTGGCTGGTTGTTTTCCTTGTGCTGGCGGATGCAGTCTTGCGGTTGCTTGCTCCTGCGTCTTTCCGGCCTTCTTGCTGCCCTAGCTGCCATTCTTTTGCTGGGTGTTTCTTTCTGCTGTTTAGGCTGTTTTGCTTCTGTTTGTTTTGGTCTGCTTGTTTTGCGGTCTTCCTCGTTTTCTGCGGCTCCCTTCCACTCGTTCTGACTTCTTGTCATTATGAGTGTAAGTTTTTTGCGCCGAACCCTCTTGTATAGTTTGGTTTAAAGCTTAATATATTCTTACCTTTACCCAAAAAAAAAAAAAAAAAAAAAAAACAATGGCATGAAGAAATTGTACTGTGTATACGTTGTCCAAAATTGGAGAAAGAAAAAATACAGCATTGGCTGACATGGTGTCTATTGTCATGCAAGCTTAGCTAAATCTTACCTTGTTTTGTGAGTGATGTTTTCATCTTTTGCAGAGTTTGGCACGACTCAGAGATATGGTGTCTGCAATTGCAGAAGTTGAACTTCTTGATTGGTCAGGACGTCGAAAGCTTGTTGACAGCATATGCAATTTGGTCCTAATATCTCCTAAAGTGGGTCAGGTAATTGCACCTTGTGCAGGCATCATTATAGGAGACTAAGTTGAATTAGTAGAATCAACTGTAGAATCCTTCAAGTTGTGGGACCAATACCAACTGTTCTACAAGTATAAGCTGAATTTTGACCCAAGACTATGGTGTGGAAATATGTAATGGGGAGGCAAATAAGGGGCTTGGAAAAATATGAATTCAGGATCTCTTGCTCTGATACCATGTGAGATTTTGTGGGACTAGTTCAACTGTTTCAAAAACTTAAGCTGTTAGACAAAGGCATGGTTTATAGTTCAATACTCTAACAATCCTATTACACATTAAACCTGAGATATGTTGGCCTGAATCTTAGGTTTACTTAAAGGACTTCTTTCTTATTCCTTTGACCATCTTGTTGCTTAACCTGCTATGTTTACATTACTACAGATGTTGATTGAGAGACTGCTCACAATGCTTCGAGACTCTGACTATAGAGTAAGGCTATTCTTGGCTAGACGTATTGGTGTTCTATTTCAGACATGGGAAGGTCATGAAGAGTTGTTTGAGGATATATGGTCAGTTTACTTATTATGTTGTATTTCATTCAGAATTCTTGGACAAAATATGGTTGGGTATCGTGATGCACGTTATTGGATAGTGGATGCTGATGCATTATTCCCTTTGATGTTTAGTTTTGTTAGGAACCGTGGAAAAAACAGCATCCAACCTTTTTTTATTTACCTAGTTTTATGTGTTCTATTGTCGACCAGATTACTTCAGTTGAGTTTAATCTTACCTGATAAGTGCCTTAATTTGCTGTTGTCAATTTAAAACAAAGAGTACATGACAAAACATTTTAGCATAACATTATTAACTTATTAAGTATCACAACTGCAAACCTTTTGTTAATGTTGGTGCATCTTCTTATGCAAATTTTGACCATATATATATATTATTTTAGTTACTAGCAAATCCCGGATAAGTCATTAAAAAAAATTGAATATTGTGGACAATTTTATCAATGGGATATGCATATATGTTCTTTGTTTGACCTGTCTTGGTCTGAAAATCTATCATATCAAGTATGGGTAGAGGTTTGGTTGATCTGAAGATTGTGGAATTCTCTACCTCCAGCCTTTGTTGTGGTACTCTATCCACCTACTTGGTCCTTCGCTAAGTTCATGAGCAAAAAGCTTCCCCTCAACCTACTACTTTCTCACCCTCTTCTCTCTCCCCTCATGACGAAGTGCCTAAATTTGCTGCAGTCTGACATTGTCCCTACTCTGATAGCCTACTTATGCTATTGCCAAGGTTCTCTTAAAGTCACCACTCCAATTAAGGAAACTTTGTTGGGCTGATCTCAGAAGCCTCTGCTATCTTACAACTCTTCGACCAAAATGTAGATTATATAAAAATTACTGCTAGTACATCTTCCCTGTTTGTTCTTCTGAAGAAGGATTTTATCAAATGTTAGGTCTTTTACACTGTTTTATGTGTGCATTAAGTAATTTCTGGTGATTTCTCTGATGTCGTCAAGTCCCACCCCCTTTGCTGTGCTTGCGGTAGCTGTTGTTGAAGTCACCAACAGAACTAGAGGCGGTTATTTTTCTTTTGTAGTGGAAAGCCAAGTTGACTGTATATTTTGGATGTCACCAAGCAGATATAGATGCTGGTTTTAGTATTGGAAAGGCTTAATTTATGGAAGTTACAAAAGTAGGGTGTGGATTCCTTGTTTGGTAGACTGGGGAGCAATGATCTTTATTCCTCATTTTATTTTGTTACAATAACAGTTTCCTGTGCCATAAGTTTATTTTTTTTTTTTCCTTTTATCTTCATCTATGCTGAAATGAGTAACATTTATTTGAATGCCATGAGATTTGAAATTGACTCATGCTCTTGATATGTCCAGCTCCAACTTTGATGTTCCATTGGTATTTCACTTGAAGGGAAAGATTGTCCCTGCAAGGGATGTATTAGCAGCTGGTCCACAGCCTCGTCCTGTGATGGAAACTATCATCCTTACTCTGTGTCATCTTGCATTGCACAGTGAAAAAATAGAGCTCCAGGTCTGGTTGAGGAATGCCTAGAACTCAGATGGTTATCACATCTGTATTTTCAATTGAATTTTCTAGTATTCTTTTTCAGTTGGTCTAGGTAGTTTAATGACTTGGCTTAGAAAGTGAAGGATGAATTTGTGGTCCAGATAATCTAATTATTGCAGTAAATCTTGTGTTGACTAATTGAAGGCAAATAGAAAAGGGGTTGAAGGAATTGAAGAATTCTTGTTCCTAATCCTGGAATATCTGTACACTTTTTGGTGTTCAGTTTCCCAAAGTGTTTATGTTAAACAGCTTTTCGTTATCTATGAACCTGGCAACTTTCCTGTTGAAAAGTCATTGCATCAGTGTACTTATATTTAAAAAAAAAAAAAAATCATTACTTCAGTGAGTCAAGGATGTTGTTGACAAGTAGTCTTAGCACTCTTCTTAAGACAAATGTATATTTACAAATCTAAGACATACAAAGTGAGTTAATGTGCCATAATGCACATGTCACAAGACATTTAGACGTAAAGTTTTACATTGCCAGAGCGCATTGGGCGCTATTTAACAATATCAATTCAATAATAACTACGAGAATTCGTGACACTACTGACGACTGTTTTAAAATTTTAGCTGTTAGATGAAGGTGTAGTTTAATGTTTAATTGCTCTAACAATAACTAAGTTAAATTGCTCTCTTGCTCTGGTTTCTATGCTTCTTTTGAGTAGTCTTCTGATTTCCATCCCTTTTCTGTCTTGGGATTACTTGCCTCCCTTCCCCCCACCCCCCTTTTTTTTTTCCAGTTCTAAGTTGATCTAAACTAGAAACTTTGCAGGCTGTCTTTATGATATGCGTAATTTCCGCAATTGATCCTTGTCACAGGTAGAAGCATTCTACATTCCTTCTTATTTAGGATCTGACAATCTATTCCCCCCCTCATCTTTGCTCAGAAGCTTTGCTCCCTGCAGGGTGCTGGCAAATGCAGTGCTCGACAATTTGTCCAGAATGCTTCAATACACTACCAGGTTAAAGGTGACTGACATTGCCTTTTCTATCCCACTCCCAATCCGGAATCTGAAGTGCATTATGAATGCAACAGTGTATACCATTGGTTTATCATTGTTATTAGTGTCATCTGAATTCATCTTGTATATATTAATGATTTCTCTATTGTTGTTAATTACATAAGGATCTTAAACTTTTGCAGTATCTGGAAGAACTCATGGGACCTATCATCTTCTGCTGGGTTACTTGCGGCGTAAGCTTGGCTGCCCTTGTTCAGGTGATGCACTTTACTTTTGCTGCAAAATATTGATTGAATGCACTTAATTTGCCCTGATGATCCTTTACAAACTCACTTTAATGTTCTTGTGTTTGCTATACTGCTTATTATTTGTCTTATCATACAGCTTATTATTATCAAGTGTACGCTACTTGAAGCATTTTACCTTTTACATCCTCTGGTCCTTTCCTGTGACCCTATTGTGCTCCCTAGAAATTCCTCATTTGGAATGTATTTAAAATCACCCCTGAAAGTGATTTAATGCTGTAAGTTCTTGGGGTTTTCATTACCTGACATGTGGTCTGATACCTTATAAGACAATGCTTTAACCAAAAAAATTTATGTGGTCAAAAAATGGGCCAAAAATCAAGAAATTTTATCATAATTAAAGTTTTCTGTTCCTGTAGGAGCTTTCTCTTTGCATCCATTTTGGAATGATTATTATCATTCCATTTATTTTATTGCAGGTGAGACATTTTTTTGTTTCGGAGGTGGAACCTAGGTACTTTGTGCAGTATTGTTGTGATTGGCTTCTTCCAGCACTCATTCTGCATGAAGACAACAAATCTCATCTCTCCTGGCTTGCACAGGTATGATTTCCCTCTATCATCCTCTTATCTAGGGTGGACAGTGAGGATCTCTTAATTAGTATTACGTATGGTACTTTTGTGCCATACATCTAATGCCTGGGTGTTTTTTGTCTTAGCTGACTCGATCATTTCGATTCCAGATTTCTGGTCAACCTTTGGCAGTGTTGGTTCAAAATCACTTCGTCCCAATTTTTGCAGTTTGTATGGCTCTGCACTGCAGTAAAATTTCGGGATGGGAAAAAGGAGCAATGGTGCTCCAGAGTTATATTCTTCAGATTGCCGAGATTTCTGAGACTGCAAGGGACAATCTTATTAAAAAGCACATGGTTTGTTTGTTACTGTCTCATTCAATTTTAGTTGTGCAATTTTGAATCAGATAGCCATACTATCTTAGGTCCTTTGATAATTGTAGTTGGTATTGTATTTCGGTCTTGTTAGCACTTAGTGTAGTATCACTCATATTAAGACTTCATTTTCTTTACATTTACTGTAACTCATCATTTTCTTTTACATTTACCATAACTCATCAACTAATTTATTCATGATTTAACTGGGTAATAACTGAATAGAACAAAAAGTAGAGAGAAATTGATAAAGGAATATTTGATCTTTTCATACCCTACCATTTCTGTTGAATTGTCAGGAGTATTTTTTTTTTCTTTTTTTTTTTGGGTGCTAAATGCTTTTTATGTTGATGCTATTTGTGGGCATTGCCTCTGTCAATTAGGAATTAAGTTTAGCAACCGAAGTAGCAATTCTGTTTGAATTCTGATTCTGTGAAGACTAGGCAGATTTCATATCAGGCATCTTCCCGTAGTGCTGTTTACTGTACTCTTTTATTATCTCCATCACTTTAACCTAAGACAATACCAGCAAGGGAATACCTTCTTTGGTACTCTGGAACTGTATCCTGATAATGCTTCATACTGGGAGAAAATGTTTCTACTGATGTCATATTTTGTTTGTCTGCTTGCCTGCATCATTTTCCTCTGGAGATTAATGAAGCGTCTTCATTTTTATTTTCTAGGTGTCCATAGTTGGCCACCTGTTATCCCTTGCCTATGATGGGTCGGATCCTCTGCTTCCTTTCTTTTCCAAGGATAATATATCCTGTGCAATCCGAATGGTTGTCGACAGGTTCCTGGATCAGTACATGGCCTTCCCTGCACTTTTTGCTTAATCCTTTTTGAATCATCTTGGTATATGTTCTCACATTTGATTGTTACAGGGGAGACTGTCCTTCAGTGGTCGGTGTTATGGATAAGATTAACATTTTCCGCCCTGATAGAGTTTTCATGGTTGTTCTTATTTTCTTGCACTTCAATTGATTTTCTTTTGAATTAACATAATTACATTTTTAGTGAACTCATCTTATGGTCTGCAGTTCATAGTTGAAATTCATCACAAGGTCGCATCAGCAAGTCATCACAGGCACAGATGTCATAGGTTGGCTGAAATCGAAGTTCTTGTAGATGTATTGGGGCATAGAGTTGCAAGAGCAAGCACTTCAAAGTGAGTTTACTCATTATGCAATTTCTTTTCTTAGACTTTTGCACTGACCATATTGATTTGGAGAAGGGGGGTTTCTCCTATCCTAGATAGCGTCATATTCACTAAGAAAAAGCTTCACGTAGGGCTATACATTGGTGTGCATATGTTTATCCTTTCGTAGGAGGTGATCCTGAGGATGTTTGCATATTCTTGTTCTCAACAACTATGGAAGGAAGAGGCTTGCCTGCATGGCTTGTACTCTGTCCTGCGTCAATGAACATAATTTAAAGTCAATGTATTTCTACAAGCTCCATTCTTCTTGCTACCTTATATTTGAATTTGGCATTTATACTGAGAGTACTTGAAATTGAGTGCATAATTTTTTACTCTGAAAGCTGAAGCTGTGGTAGAATGGTGTGAAATAAATTTTTCATCTTAACACTTCTCCTTAGACTAAGGCTGATTTGTTGATGAAGGCCTTATGTCTGTGAATCTGATGAGTGGAGTGAAACAGTGGTCAAAGTCCAATAAGTACAATTAAAGGGGAGCCATTAAATGGGAGAAAAGTGAGTGGAAGAAATGAAACTTGAGACCTTTGGCTCCGATACCAACTTGAAATTAAGTGCGCAACCATTTAATAAGGGGAAGGAAGTACATAACAGACAAGTGAAGCGATAGAAGTCGAGTAAACCTTGGTGAACTGTGTATATTCGTGGCATTGTTTAAACTCCAAAGATCTTTATAAAGCAGAGGAGATTGGTAAGTAGGATCTCATGTAGTATTTTTCTGAAAGGAATGTTTTACCAACGCCTATATTTTGATGAAACTGGATCCCTCCTGCTCCTCAACCTCCTCTGACCTATCAAAGCCACGCCTAGATTTGCTGATCATTCACATTTTTAATTACATGACCATATGTTTCTGGCAAGATAATTCTATTTAAGCTAAAGAATTATCAGAGATTTGCATGTCATCTGAGTAACTGTGGTAGGTTAACCCAACTCAGGTGTCTGAACCAAGTATGCCCTTGCTGATAATCAGTCCCAATATTCACATCCCTAGTCCCCTAATCTTTTCCAGTCCCTATGACATCAATCAAAACCTGACATTTGATTTTAGGCATAGCTTAGTAATAGCTTTACCCTAATTCCTTACCACCATTATTTATCTAACTTTGGATTGAGGCACTAATGGATTAATGCCAGTTAAATTTGGTCTATACAAATCTACAAGCACCTGCGTGTTGGTGAGAATGTTATCTAACTCGAGCATTTTATTTTTGTGTTTTTGAGAACAGAATGAAATTTGGTGTATTCTCCATTTTGACAAGATTAGAAAATATTGGGGGTAATGGTGTCAAACCGTCTATATATTGTTTAGGCTCTTGGAAATTTTTAAATGAAGAGGAGGTTGATCTGATTGACCCTCTGTATCTCTTCATGTAGGGATAAATTAGTAAGGACACCTGGGGATACAGACCCAAGCCTCAATGTAGCAATGGAACCTGTCAAAGAGTTGGCCATGCCTTGTGAAACATGACAATGATGTAAAAAGAACAAACTAAACCTCTACCTCACTAAGTGGGGTTGGCTCCTATTACGAGTCGTAGGACCCCTCCCGTAAAATGTTAGTATAAATCGTAGGAACTTGGGATATCAGTGGTGTCAGTGAAGATTACAGAAAGATGGGAATGACCATCAAATTTCATTAAATAAATGGAGTGTTTGTGAATCCTATTTTAAATTGTCAAAAAAAATTATTTATGGTTGTTGTGTGGAAAGATGGTGATTCCTAGAATTATCTATTCAAGTTTATAAGCCAAATATGTTGTTTCCAGTTACCTTTTCAATTTGGTTGGGCAATATATTGGTTGCCATGCTTTGCAAGATCAGTGTTGTCGCATAATAGGCACTTTGCGAAAGGCTTTTGAGAATGATCCATCCAAAGAAATCACTAGTGTGTTGGGAGAGCAACTTCAGGTGAATGTTCTATTACTAAATTTATCAAGCAACTTTGGTTCCTAAATTTCATGATATTGAGTAGCTCATTGCTTTTGCCTTGTCCTGCAGTTTCTGGTATCAAAGTTGGTTACATGTTGCATACCATCCGATGCTAATGGAGAAAACTCTCCTAGTGGATCATCCCAAGTTTTATCTTTGCTTCATCAGCTAGTTTTGCATTCTGCTCCATTGCTTCATGACTATATTAGAGTGAGCTTTCTACCTGGTTCTTTGGTAATGTAGTCTGTTGTCGCTTAAACTGAAAAGTGATAACATTTTGCCTTTTAACCAAGGCCTTTTTAATTAATCTATTTATAAAGCACAACCTTTGCTGTTCAGGAATTGGAACCTTTTCCTGATATAAAAATATTTGATGAGCTGCGGGAGTTTCACGAGGATCTATGCAGGGTGTACTCTCCAAGGGATCACTTGTTGAAAGTACGCAGTCTCAATATTGGGACAATTCTATAGCTGCTTACTTCATACTGTTCTAATTCAGCTTTTCTATTTTATACTTATGTTCCTCTTATATCCGTTCATCAGTTTGCAAAGAGATCTTGCCATCTTCCACCAAGGCTATTTCTGTGGAGGTCATTTCTTTTCCATGACAGTCTCAATTCCACATGTGGTGCATCCATTTTTATTTTCATCTTGGAAGATGTGTTTCACTGAAATAAGGGTGCAAATGCCATTGTGTATCTCTGTTTCTTGTTCTCCTAACAGACAGATGGTCCCGAATTTATTCTTAAAGAGTTATACAGCTGGAGCAGTTCTATTATTCCCAGCAAGATGCTCACCATTTGACTATCTTTGCAGTCTTCAAGCACTTCATAAAAAGTTATTGATGGGAGAATCATCTGTGAACGAACTGCAATTTGATGCAAGGAGTACACAATGGCATGATGATCCTGAAATAGTAGATGCAGTTTGGACGCTAGTTCGCATGTGTGGCTCTGAGGATGCTAATGGTGTTAGAGCATTGGTGTCGGATCTTTTGTCTAGGGTATGCTCACTAAGTTTTTGTTTCTCAATGTTGTCACCTTGTAACGTACTTCACAAATTTGATTACTGCACCTTTTTCCTGATTTTGCCTAGGTTGGGATTGGGGATTCACATTGTGTTGTCTTTCATTGTCCCGGATATTCTAGTCGTGTACATATTTGCCAACCCATATACTCTGGGGATGCTTCAGAAATGAAGTTTAAACTCCAAACAGGCATGCCTGAAGAACTTCTGTTGGCAGTTTTGAGACTTTTGAAGAAGTATTTGATGGATGATTCTGTTGTAATTGTTGAAGTGACATCACAGGCTCTCAGGGTAAGTTTGTGGAGTGCCACATGATTTGAAGTTAAAGCTATTCACAAGAGTTTTTGCAGTGGTTCTTGAGAAGTTCATTTTGGAGCGTCTTAAAGTTGATAATTCAAAAAAAATAAAAGTTGATTGTGAGAGTGGTCTACTTTATTGATTGTTACGATTAATTACAAAGTAAAATGGCATTGTATGCATAATAACCATCACAGTATTCCCTAAGCTTGGAAAACAAGTATTTAATCTATCAATTACATGACTGATGCGGAGCATGCAATGTACAAAATACTTTCTCCTAGGTGTGATATTAAATTGTATTATTTGTAGCAGGTTTCTTATTTTGATAGGTGTTCTATAAGTTGGTTTTGGGCTATCAATGACTAGTTGCTGGAAGAATCTATTTGGAGTTTACTGGGTGGAAACAGCTGAAACTTTCAACAATACAATCATAGAAGGAAAAGACGTTGATTAGGAGTTAGGACCTAGGAACACTTTCAAGCGTTATCTTATTGTGAATTAGCAAGTACAATGGTGTTGTATGCATGATTGATGAGCACACTACCATCTAAGCTTGATTTCAAATTGTAACTCTAATGGTACCATTCTTAGTTTAACAAATGCTATGGAAATTAGTTTTGGGCTGCCAAGGACTGGTTGCAAGGAAAAAGCTATGTTTAGCATTGAAAGTGGAAACAATTGAATATTTTATAAATTGAACTGTCACGGAAAAGAGGATGTTCATGTAGGACATACGAACACCTTATCATTGAATAGCCTTACAATGACAATGAAGACTTTCATTTACCATTATAAAGTTTGACCAATAAACTTGCAGAGGATAGTTTGGGCTTTGCAGCAAGTTAACTGAGTGTTAATTTTGACTTAAAGAATCTGACTGTACCAAAGTCACAATCCTTATGTTGCACAGTTGTCCTTCCTATGCTTTTATTTCTCAAGGCAAGAATTTCTTTTTCCCGTGTCTTTTCTTCTCAGTAGCTTTGGAATAGTGTTCTCTCAGTTTGATTTTGGCTTTATTGCATTGGCTCTTGATTTAGATACATTTTGAGAATTTGGAATCCTGCATGACGTAAGTTTGTTTCTACCAGGGAATTCTTTCTACTGAAAGGGGTCAAAGTGCTTTGTCAACATTTGATTCCTATGAAAGGTCTCTTGTGGAGGTCAGCTTTTCTTTATGCAATTGTAAAATTATTAGAATTGAAAAAAGGGAACTGTTCACTGATGTATTGGAATGATAAGCCCTAGGTGGTGAGGTGTTCAGTTGGAATTAGTGTATGGTCTGGGCATTATGTCTTCATATATACCGATGACAAGTAAAATATTTCTTGTGCTATTTCCTCATATTACATCCTGGGAATAAAATATGCAGAAAGATGAATTTCTTACCCTAGAAATGCATTCCATGTGGTTTAAATGTAGAATTGAATGCAAAGGGCTAGTGAATTCTGTATGCTTGCAGTCATTCAAATCCTTAGGATTCAGCTTTGATGCACTGTAAATTATCACACCTCTCTTGTCTGCAGGATTTGACTTGGCCTTATATGTGTAATCTCCTTCAACCTAACAACTTTAGCTTTTGGGATGAAATTTCTATACATGCCTATTCAGATTTGTCACTTGGTTTGTTTGCTAAAGCTGTCATATTTGACTAGCTTCTACTAAAATCAATATTGTTCTACCTTGTTAATTTAAGTTTCTGTAGATTATCATGACTTTGGGCTTTGTGAATCTTCATGCTTTGAGCTGATTGTATGTTTTCATTTGGATAGATTCACTCAAGGGGGGTTAACATGGAACTAGTGGAGAAGCTGCTTTTGGGTTTGGAACGGAAATTTAATGGTAAATCATGCCTTTTTCTACTTTTCCCCTTTGGTGCTGCTGCATCATAATTTTTGTTTATGATTTTGGAATATGTGGCTCCTTTGGTTATCCTGAACCCTATAAATAGCAGGCTTAAAGTCCATGTTCTTGTGTGACCTTTGTCAGCTGGAGGAAGAAATACTTGCTTAATTTGTTCTTCCATTTAGTTTAATTTGAAGTATGTATTCAGCTATCAGCTATGATTAATTTATAATGCAGGCATCTATCAATGAATAATGGAAGCACTTCCTAGGTATTCTCGAGGGCTAATCTAAACTTTGATAGTTATGAGTATGACATCGCTGGATTAGCCCTAAATGGAAGAAACTGTGACTGGATTGACATGCTGACAATTAACATTCCATTTTATTGAAATACGGTGGATCATCCAATATTATTGGAATATATAATGGATCCTGTAAATTAAAATTGAAGGGCTGGCAGGATATTGCAGCATTGTAATTGGTGGATGTAATCTGTCATGAGTTCCAATTTAAAATGCTCATTAGGCCATAGTGCTTGTTCAGAAAAAGCTTTATTCCCTATGCATGGAATTTCACTTACAATGACTACTATAAACATGGTAAGCATGAAGCAAACTTACAATGACTACTGTAAGACTTGAAGGCCTGGGTTTGTAGAAAGTTTATAGTTTCATGTCCAGATCTTTCGAGCGTAAAGGATGTGCTTATGCACTGTGTGTTGGCATTCGTCACTTTTGTGTCTTAGCTGCAATTCCGAGTGATTGTTTATTATCTTAATATCGATATCTCAGTTGAGGCAATACCACTGGAGAAGTCTGAAGTATGGGAAACATCTGGTAAAACTTTTGATAAGTGGATCTGTCCACTTGTTTTCTCTCTGATTGGACATTGCGATGATGTTATTTTAAGGTAATGCTGTTGTACATCAGTGGAAAAGTTCTTGGTTTCATATGTGCTAGTTACCTAGCTAATATGTAGAAAGCACTTGGTCATTAAGTTTTGATGCTTGTTTCAGACTATGTCAAGATGTTGTTTTGCTAAAAGTAGAAGTGGCTGAGCTCCTACTTCCATATATTATGGTCAACCTTGCGGGAAGGAAGGGTTTGGATAATGATTTTTCCAAGATGATCTCCTCACAGGTTTTTTCTTCTTGCTGTAAGATATAAGTCATTAGTGAGTAGTTTTATTCATCATTCTAAGTTTTTAAACTTCCTTTTGGTTTCTCCTTACAAAAAGTATATGTTGTTGAATCCTACTTTTGACATAAAGGTAATAGCTGATGGAGAGCTGGCAAGGGAACTTAATTCATACCATGAGGCTGTGACCTTTTGGAAGTCCTCATTTTGGACCATACTAATAGAGGAGACAATTGTGAGGCCCATTATGCTAAAGCAAATTGTGAGATTTTGTGGGACTATTGCAACCTGTTTGAAAAGTTTAAGTTGTTAGCTGAAGGCTTAGTTTAATATTTAAATATTCTATCACTCTCCCTTATGCTTAGTTTGGTTTTTTCACCAAGTACTTAGTGTGGACATATTTAATTTGGGAGGCAATTGGGGCTTGGAAAGATTTGATTTCAGGATCTCGTGCTTTGAAACAATGTGAGATTTTGTGGGACCACTGCCAACTGTTTGGTCTAAAAGCTTAAGCTGTTAGATGAAAACTTGGTTTAATATTTATATATTCTATCACAAACAATACCTTTCTATTAGAAAATTCAACTCAAAAGCTTAAGCTATTACTTAGAGGGAGATTACATGTTCATAAGGCCCTATGAAACATGTAAGCAAGCAATGTGAGATATTTAATACCTACCTCATATGCAACGCAATGAAACCATAAAAAGAAGATATGTGGAGTTGATGCATAGGAAATAGCCTCAACAAGAAGCCCCATATGAATTGAAATATTTAAAATATGAGGTTTTAAAACCTGGCTCTTCTAGAAGTTGCGAAACCAAAAGTGCGAGCTACTATTTGGAGGGATGTATGTAAAGCTTAACCCGACTTTTCTTGTATATAAAGCCATTGTATATCAAGTAAATGGATGATATGGAACACTTTAAGAACTTTGAGAGAGGAGTTCTGGTAGCTGCAATAATAGATTGTGGGATATATTGGAGTTTTACATGAGCATGTATATGTGGCACCTGCATAGCTTAATTTTTGTCCTTATGCTAAAATGCTTGCAAGATATACTTTGGAACATGGACTGTACTTTTATTACCACATGGGGTTGAACACAAAATAAGGATGTTTGCAGAATACGACGTAAGGATGAGATGTAGAGACTATAGGAATTTTTCCACTCTACCTAGCACAAATCTTTTAGTTTGGTTTTTATGTTTGTTTTCACTTTTACTATATGCTATTACTTCGGCTTAATTAGATCCCATTGATGGTGCACTTTTTGTAAATGCTTATAGTCATAACGAAGCTCCTTTTTGTTTTGAGCTCTTAATATATATGCATTTACACTCCCTTGGTGTCCTGTAGTAGCTTATCTTTCATCTATTAAAAAAATACATTTTATTTAATGGTGGATTATCCAATTTGCTTTGGATTTTGAGTCCTCAGTATTAAATTGCCAGGTCCAAGAGCAGATATTTGCTGAGACAAATAGGTTAACCAAATCAATCCAAGTATTTTTGGGTGTTTTAAATGAGCTTCGTCTCTGCTACATCATGGAAGGGTCTGCTTCTGCTTCAGTACTATCTAAACGAGAATGTTCTAAGGTGAGCCTGTTGAACAGCCCAAGTCTTAATTGTTTCAGTTTTTGGCCATCTGTTACTTGTCAATTACAATTGCTTGTTGTTCAAGAAATGCTATCCAACAATTCCTTTGGTTACTTTGATCACCCAACCACTCGTGCATTTCTAGTTTTATAGCCCCTTCATGGCTGTTGCCATTCTTGAAAGGCTGTTGGTTCCTGCAACCAGCATTAAAAGTATTTGGACCATAATGAACTTAGGGTTGGTAGTGGAAGCATTACTCCCCAACTACAATTGAGATTTAAATTGATTATGGGTAAGTTAGCATCATTTTCCATATTCTACTGTCAGGACTTCAACTGGCTTATTTATGTTTGATATTTAGGCCTAGACCAGTGCAATAACACTTCATGTAGTCCCAAAGACGCTATTTCTCTTTGTATTAATTGTGTGTTCTAGTTTTTTTATTTTTCTTGACTTGTGTTGCATCAGTGTAGTTTTGATATCTTTATCCTGATTTTCTTTGGAAATGGCTCTTCAGTATGCTACGGGCTCCAGTTATGGATCAAAAACACGTTCTTCCTCAACAAAAGCTAGAGGTTCAACTTCTAAATTGCCTTCTTCTGCATCGTCATATTCATGGGAAAAGGTGTGGTTTGCTTCTATACTTTCTTTTCTTAGGATCTCTTTCTTGCTTTGTAGTACTATCTGAGACTAACTGAAGAAAATTGGATATATAAAAAAAGCTGTAGGTAAGTGGTTTCCTGAGAATGTTATCATTTGTCTTGGATGGTTTGGGTATTTGTACAATTTCCTTTCCTAACAACTGGAAGACATTTTATCTGGACTGAAGCTATTAGGCATTTGAAAATTTTCTGAAAAGCTTTTACTGGTAAATGGTGGTTGACTTCATCCTTCTTTGCTGGCTTCAGGCGTGTAGGAAAGATGTTAGGGAAAGATGATATCCTGACCACCCCAAAAGAAGAAATAGTTGGATTATTGACTTATAGATGTCTTCCTTGTCTGAATAGCTGTTACTGGTAAATGATGGTTGACTCATATCCTTCTCTGCCAGCTTCAGGTGCATAGGCAAGATGTCAAAAGATGATATCCTGACCAGAAAAAAGGAGTAGTTGGATTTTTTGCTTAAAGATGTCTTCCTTGTCTTAATGCAAGATCATTATAACTTTGTGAGTGCAAATTAGTCATTTGGTGGTAACTTAGGTGAGTGTGTAACAGAACATAAATTCAGGCATCTGCCCAGATACTTATGAAATGCAGAGGTAACTGTAGCAAAATGGGTGCAAAATATAGAATTTTCACATCTGCTTAAGTGGAACAAGCCATTGTCACACAGTCTTATTTTGCTGTTATTTTCTTAGGGGGAAAGAAGGGTAGGGGAGGCTAGACATGGAAAAACATGCATAGTTGCAAAAAGACCACCTCATGATAAAAATATTAGCTAAATTTCTGTACTCATTCAAATCTTTAAACATTCTCTTTCCAGTCTCCAAACATTTAAACCTTTTTTTCCCTTCTTTCCGCATGCATACTCATGTGCTTGTTTACTGGTATCTGAAAGGGAGGGAGGGGGGAAGATAGCAAACAGTCTTGCCCTTTATTTTCTTCAGAAGATGTAACATCTGTCAGATCCCGTCTTTTTTCACCTTCAACAGTTCCATTAACTGCCTACGTTGATGGAGACGGCTGTCAATTAAAGTTGATTCGAGAGAATTTTTTGAAATTCATTTCTTATTGTCAAATTCAATCAAAGGTTCTTAGAGAAAGCTCAAGAGGATTTGGCACTTCTTTCAATAATGAAGATCTTTCATCTATTTTCCATGCAACCCCTTTTTCTGCAACCTGACAGAAACTTCAATGGTTTCTTCTCTTATCCCGGCTTATCATAAATCTAGAACTGATTGTTTGGGGGGAACGGGAGCTTTAATGGTTTATATTTGATAACTAAATTGGCCACTCTTTGCTTGTCTGGTACTATGAACTCACTATGTAAGATCCCTTTTGTGAAGTAAATTTTATTCCAAACTCTTGTTAACAAAGAATGGACCAAGATTATAAATCAAACATGTATCTTAATACTCTCCTCAATGTCCAAGGCTTCTATGTGAAGGTCTAAACTCCCAAGTCGAGTTTTAGTTTGTGCTTATGCTCACTAGAGCTTGATGCAGTTTCAAACAGACAAATAGACAAGTGGAGACAGGATTTTGATATTTATAACAGAAAACAGGTCGATTTATAATAAGGAAGTGTTTGGAACTCTTGTGTTCTAAGATTTCATGTTAATAATTGTTTGTCCTGAAAGTTTAAGCTGTCGGAAACTGACTTGCAGTGTATATTAACTATATTTATAACTCTTTTAATTTGTAATTGAGAGCCTTCTTACCTTTGTGTCATGTCGGAATGGGAAAAACAAAAGATCCATCATCTGTCAATGCTTCCAAGCTCATGTCTGTCCATCTTGTGTTGGCATTGTAATTTACCCCAACAGAAATGGCTCCTCATTACCATGTTTTATGAATTGAAAGATTCCATCTTTGCCCTTGTTCACAGATTAAAAGATTTCCTTCAATGAGTGTGGCCTTTGATGGCCCTCATGAACATCATAGACTACCCACAAATTTCCTCCACACCAAACTTTATCACTTAACCCTGCAATCTACTAATCTGCAATATCAACTGAGCAATCTCATAATTTGCCGCAAGATGATGACATAAGATTCCCAAGATCTCTTGCTGAATTCAGATAAAGGTGCAAATAGTCTAATATTTACTTTTTGCACAAGATTAGGAAGCATCTGTAGAATTTCTTATTAAGAAGATAAGTGTGTGATTTATTGAATTAATAATTCCGGGAAAGATTAATCCAACGAAAGTTCATTGGTATGGGAAATGATAGATGAATGGGAAGTAATAATGCTCAATAAGGTCTTATATTCTGTTGCATCACTGTCATTTGGTGAAGAGGACTTTTTTATTAGTTTGAAAGTACATGAAAAAGGTTAAGAGTTTGGCAAAGTAGTTTGAGGGAGAGCAGAAAACTGGTGTGGCACTTGGTAGAGTGGGGGTAGAGTAGTGAAGGAAGACTAATACATTACAGGAATTTGTCGACTTTGGATTTTCTTGCTTCTTGGAAACTAATTTGGCTGTTTTCCTGACGTGTCCCAGGTCTTTTGGATGTCCATTGATTACCTTATTGTGGCAAGGTCAGCTGCTGTAAGTGTCAAACCATCATCTCTCTCTCTCTCTCTCTCTCTCTCTGTTTTGGATTTTTTTTTTTTTTTTTTTTTGAAAAGGGGGGGGATTTTGTCCATATTATGGCCATGAGGCATCTGCAGTGCTCCTCTTCCTGTATTATTTCATTTGCTAAGTTTTTCTTTTTTTGCCAGATCAATATAACTAAGTTTGTGTTCCCCTTTTCAGTCTTGCGGATCGTACTTCACCTCCATTTTGTATGTAGAGCATTGGTGTGAGGAGAATTTTAATGGCCTCACATTGGGGAGGCCTGATTTCTCCTATTCTGAGAAGGTAATGCAAATTGTATGGAGCAGTCTCTTTTGCTGTTTCTTTGATATATCTATGGATTTGTTAATTTGTGATGTCGTGTGTTTAACTGGGTCTCTTTACATTTTCTTTGTTGTTTTCCATCACCAGCTTCCCTGCCACATTGAGATACTGGTATCGGCAATTACT
This sequence comes from Eucalyptus tenuipes, assembly GCA_014182365.1. Classification (NCBI taxonomy): domain Eukaryota; kingdom Viridiplantae; phylum Streptophyta; class Magnoliopsida; order Myrtales; family Myrtaceae; genus Eucalyptus; species Eucalyptus tenuipes. The sequence continues at coordinate 18,981,669 of CM024547.1, forward strand.
CAAGTCAATGAACCTGATAGTTTATATGGGATAATTCAGTCACACAAGGTTAGATCTTATTCATTTTCAAGTAGATATAGTCAGTGTTTCCTTCTTGACATTGCATTGTATAACTGAATGTCATTGTCGTTGTGTTCTCTGCTGTTTAAAATGGTGCATCACATGTAGTTTACTTTGCCATATTAACATGGTTGAAACTATGAGCTCATTCTTGAAAGGAACCGAAGTTTGTGCAATTGGCTTTTTACTCTGTTTCATGTAATGAAAAGAGCAAACCTAGAGAAACCACAGGGTAACATAGATACTGATCAAAGAAGGAAATCTAGTGAGAACTAAGTTTCCACATCCTTGTCTCTTTCTTTTCTTTTCTTTGTAGAAGGTGGGACCTCTCTTTACTTTTGATTTCTTTTTAGAAAACACAGCTTTTCGTCAAGCAGTTGGCTTTGGCTTTGGCTTTAATGAAATGTCATTTGTTGTAATTTATCCGACGCCCCACTGATTGTTTACTAGAGGAATGCAAGTGCCAAATTGGTGCGAAAGTAAAAGAACATGAGAGAATTCGAGATTAAATATTGTCAAAAGTGTTCTCTCACATCTCTTGTTTACGGCTTTTATCACAACGTTATTTACATGTAGTTTCCCTCCAACCAATAGCTTAATGTTTTTGGTTGAACTTTCTATCAAGGTAATAGAGCCAAATTCAGATTTTCATTTCTTGTATGGTTTGTAATGCCCGAAATCCACTCAACAAAATGTCTTTTGTTGTAATTTATCGCAAGCTTCAATGATTATTAATTAGAGGAGTGCAAGTGCTGAATTGGTGCGAAAGTAAAAAAAACAAAAAAAACATGAGAGAATTTTGAGATTAAGTATTGTCAGAAGTGTTCTTTCAAATCTCTTGTTTTCGGCTTTTACCATGGCCTTATTTACATGTAGTTTCCCTCCAACCAATAGCTTACCATTTTTGGGTTGAACTTTCTATCATGGTAATAGAGCCAAACTCAGTTGTTCATTTCTCCTATGTTTTGTAATGCCCAAAATCCACTCAGCTTCTGCTGCGTACTCTTCTATCCCAGGACCTCGATCTTCCTATTTTTCCAATCTAGGGCAACCTGCAAACACTGTTGATGAGTCAGCCTTGATGCTGAGTAAACACTTCACCTATTGAGCAAGTAATTTACCACATCTTCTTGGGATCAGAAAGATCAGACAGGTGCTATTCGATGATGCATACAATATAGGGAACCCCATCGATATACACAGGTGGTCGCACCAGTAGGATTCTAGAAGTAGCCCCCATGGGTTCAAGAGGTGCCTTTGACCGTGTGGCACTTTGCCTTTACAAGGTCAAAGAGGTGGCTTCCATGGCATAGCACTTTGTTGCGTGGCACTTAATTTCTACTGTGTGCAGATTCCCATCGACTGTCCTATGAACATGAAGTCAACCATTCACTTATCTTGTATTCGTTATCACACGATGAACACATATTAACATAACTGATCCAATTTACATATAGAAATAATACGCACTGTAAGCAAATGCTAGAGGTGGTGAAGGACTTACACTTTCTATTTACAAATTCGACTCCTGGAGACTTAATAAATTGAGCTCTTCATTTTCCTTAATCCAAATGTGATCTCTCTCTCTCTCTCTCTCTCTCTCACACACACACACACACACACACACACACACACACACACCTGCTGGTTAGAGTTTCTTGTTTGATTCTGTCAGGAACTCTTGTTGTGATCTCTCCCCCATTGTATGGCCAACAAGTGTCGGTATTTAATTATACCAACATAGCCATGTCATATTACACTTGCTCATTTTATGCTAACTGAGGCCTAAGCTCTTCAATTCTTTTCTTTTTCCTCTAATACACTTCCAGATTTCTAAGCCCAAAACTATCATGAAGTCACTAGCTGGGTCATCACATGGTCCTTGTCTAAATTTCATGTGTCGTTATATGTCTGGTTTGCATGTGAGAGGGCGTTTTAAAGGCAATATTTCACATTGCTTACTTACAGTGTTTAGGAAGGCCCTATGTGCATGTAGTCTTCCTCAGCCTAAAAGCTACATGTGCAGTCCAATTTTTATAACAAATACTGGTTTCATCAGAACACTAAGCCTCAAGCTGGAGCATGTGTATCATATGTCCCGAGTATGTTATCTGTGCAATTCACATGAGGGCTAATCTTAATGTACAAATTGTTAAGTTGATTACTTGAATTCCCAAAGGCTGTTTTGATTTCCCCAGAAACCACCTTCTCTTATCAATGAATAGTCAGTTTCAATGTAGAATGTCTATTAGTTAGAGGACCACCCCAGTAGGCATTTGCATATCTGATGGTACAACTACACCTGCGATCCTGGTATGACGCTACTCTACCTTGAGCACCTTTTATATACCAAAGAATATGAACCACTGCATCCTGATGGCTCTGTCATAATGAATCAAGGAACTGACTTATTCACTATGCGAGCTATATCAGGATGAGTAATGCTAAAGGTAGTTCTCTCTTTCAACCAATCTGCGATAATGTGCATTCTTTGGAATACATTCCCCTTCATCCTACGCTAGATTTTTGTCAGGATCCATAAGGATATCAACTGGTTTAAATCCAGGCTTATTCGTCTCCTCTTGAAGTTGCCAGTTAAATTTCCTGTTTGCAAGTTGCAATTATTTGATATGCGATGTTACACGGACTCGACACTTTGGGCCAAAGTACTCGTGTCGACACTACACAGATGTGATCATGCGATTTGGGGTACACATCCAAGTAGTGGACACGGTTTGACATCACTTCAAATTCTGGTCCTCCATTTTTTAGTAGAAACTGATACGCATTACGTACAGGAGATAAGGATGAAGGAAAACCATGAAGATACCTTGTGCAAATAAAAGGAAAAGGGCAAACTCACTTAACTTTTCATTAATGAGTTAATAACATTAGTTTTCTAGTCTGGTTATACTCACGTATAACATTTTGGAAAATGTGAGACGATGAATTTGAGAAATTAAGCTTAAAACATATTTTTGTGACGAAAATGATTGAAAATTGAGCTGAAATTTGTGCTGTGATGACTTTTATGTATTAGTAGGCTAGGAGAGGGAGGTGAGGAAAATGGGTAAATTTTTAAAATTTTTGTGAAAAGGAAAGAGGGAAAATTTTCAAATTTTCTTCCACTGCCCCATTTTCTATCTTCCTAAAAATAGCATCAATCAACTGAGCGTATATTTAAGGTCTACTATATGACGTGTCCCTACATGTGTCCCATTTCTTGGATCCTTTTATAACAAGTTCCAAAGTCTAATATATTCTCAAAGGACTGCTCAGTTGCATGGATTCGCAACAACACCCTATCCTCGCCTTGAGTGGAGATAACATTAATGATATGCTTACATGCCTCCGGCTGTCACATGAGAGACACTGTAACCTACTAGCACAGCTGGAGCTAAACTTTGGGTTCAGTATGGAGTCATATTTCTTCAAAGTGTAATCCCTGCTTAGCATGCCTGTGCTGTAGTCTGCTTTTTTCATCTTAGTTCTTGGCTTTGTGGAATGATCAGCTATGGTCGGTATATAAGCTAGTGAAATCAAGTCAATACAGTAGTATGAACAAATAGTGCTCAATTCTCCTGAAGCCTTCTGTATGTATTGTAGAATGTTTTGTTCAGTGTGCTTGATCCATGCATGCCATGTCCTTTTTAATCCTTACAAAGTTGTTCTGTATTAAATCAACAAATGGGATAATGCTATTGACAGTTGACCTCTCAAATCATCACCTTTGAGCATGAAGGAAATTGGAGCAAGGCCCTTGAGTATTATGACTTACAAGTACGGTCAAAAACCATGCTGCCAGATGACATATGTTCCAGGACAGTGTTAGCAGAGAGCCTTCCTTCAACAGCTCATCCATCTTCTTCTGCATTTGACAATGTGACTAGGCTGGGAAAACCTTACAAAGGGATTATTAGATCCTTGCAGAAAACTGGTTGTAGTCATGTGCTGGATTTGTATTACCAAGGATTGACTTCTCGTAGAGGACAGTTCCAGTATGATGAAGAACTTTATGAATTGCAGGTGCAACTTATTCATTTCCTTCAATGGAAAGATACATTTTTTGTGATATATATCCATCTTTCATGGATTTGCCCATTTGCATTGATTTTTGGCCAACTAGAGAAAGCATACTGATCAGGGTGATTATGAGTTCATGGTCCACAGTATGAGGCTGCTTGGCGTGCTCGGAATTGGGATTTCTCCTCACTTTCCAGATCTACTTCTCTCTCTTCTGGTCAACAGATTAGATGTGATCATTTCAATGAAAGCCTCCACTGGTAATTTGTTTTATATATTAATGACCTTTATATTCACTCAGATTATTAAAACTTCTTTCTTTATATCTTCCAAGTGAAATTACTAGAAGGAAAAACAAAGGAATAGTAGACGTTAGTTAATCCTTTACCGAGCAACTTTTCCTTTGGTTATATTTAAGTAGTAATTCCAAGTGCGTTTGATTCTTATATATATGAATCACACTTCTTTGTAATGCTATAAAATGTAAACCATGTGAATTTACCAACCCCTTTCCTCCCACCCCGATATATGTGTCCTGCCTCTCTCTCTCTTTCTGTTTGTATTTTTTATTTTATTTTTTATAATATTGGATGTGAACCATGTGAATTGGTACTCTCTCTCTCTCTCTCTCTCTCTCTCTCTCTCTCACATGCGCACAAGTGCACAGACACGCGTTCACAAAAGCTTGCCCGTATAAGTGGTAGGTTGGGAGACTGAAATTCTCATTGTTGCTAATAGTAGTTTGGCAACTACTCAAACAGTAGTGCTGATATGCTAGTCAGTTTGCAGATTATCAGTAGAAAAAGAAGCAGAAGTTGCATCTGAAGCTATTCTGTCAATGCAATGTATAACAAATAATTTGAAACTTTGATGTTGTCCTCCAATCCAGATGATGGATTAATTGGCTAGTCTTCATGCAGCACATTGCATATTGCATTTGCTCTCTAGTAAAAGAACAATGTTATTGACCTTTGCATGCTTATACTTTCCCCTTACGTCTCTGCATTGTGGAAGAGCAGTTGTTTGAGGGCACTGCAAGAAGGGGATGTTGAGGAATTCCATGGAAAACTCAAGGACTCAAAGCAGGTGATTGCCTCTTAGCTCCATCAAGGGGGTGTCGTTATCTTTGTTATAATACTTTAATATTAGAGCATGCATTCATTTAATAGCTAAAGCTTCTAGAATAGTTGGCAGTGTTCCCATAAGTTTGATATGGTATTGGAGCAAGTCTTAAGTTCAACTCCTTCTAGGGCCCTAATTTGTTTCTCCTATTGTCAATTTGTACATTTTAGTATTAGGTCAGCCTATCCTATGTGTTAGGGGGGAGTGTCACAATACTTAAAGATTAAATCACACCTTCATCTAATAACTTGTGCTTTTGGAACAATCAGTAGCAGACCTACAAAATTTCCCAATGTTTCTTTCCATTTTCTTTGTTTCAGGAGCTTCTATGGTCTGTCTCTCATGCAAGTGAAGAAAGTACTGAACATATCTATTCAACAATCATCAAGCTACAGGTAATAATCATCGATAGTTTCTTATACTCAGGGAGTAAGATGAGCCATGCTGATTAAAGTCTCTTGCATGGACCTGTTTCAGCCACTGCTCTTCTACTCAGCTTGAATTCACTACATAGCACCTTCTGGCCATTAGTATATACATAAAAGTCATCTCAAGACATTAGCATTACAGTACCAAGCCTTTATCACAATTGCTTTTAGTCCAACTGGCAAAGGTTATGCTTCTATAACAGAGGTTTTGTATATGTAGTGAGTGGTGTGCCCTTTTATTAATAATGTCATGAAGTTTTGCTTTGATTGTGCATAAACATTCTAAAGTTGTGAGGTAGATGCATAAGGAATTTTAGATGTAAGGATTGTAGTTACAAAAGGAAATCTCAGGGCCCATAATACCCCTCTTTTGCATGATACAGGATCTACAATGTCTTTCATTGCATTTGCATCCACAACATTTCCCTCTACTAATGTGTGTCATTCTAAGAAAGTTAAAGCAGAAGTCACTGAATTTGTGTCTTTTGGTCTCTAGAAAAATTGTAAGTCCTAAAATAAAAATCTGCCATCGGCTATATTAGTTTATCATTTTCACTCTTTTCGCCATGATTATTTTTCTGTAGATATTGTACCATCTTGGCAAAGCTTGGAATATGCGTTGGAGAACCTTCTGTTCCAACGAAATGAAATTGTATCCATGGAAGCAAAAAGTATTTTCTGAACCTTCAATTCCTACAATGGACCAGGTAGTCACTGGGCTTTCATGTGCTTACAATGCTCTCCAATTATGATAGTGGTGGTCAATCCTGATAGGTTCCTTGTCATATGATGTCATTGTTTCATAGATGCTTCCATCCATTTCTGAACAGTGTTTCGACTGATGTTGTGAGGTGTGGAATGTCGATCAATATATCGCAGTCTTTCACAGTGTCATCATCCAGTTTATGAAAGCCTCTGAACAGGTTTAGGCTGATACAAGGATTTGTAGCTAGTGTACTAAGTATTAATAGCTCATTTGCCAATATAATCTATAGAAACGATGTTACCAAATCTAGGATTCAACCTCTTCTTGGTTTATATGGGTTGACCAAGATATTACTATATGGATCAACTATACAATCACTTTTATGTTCTTGTCCTTGATTCCATATATCTTTTTTTAAGATCTAAGAGCTCCTTCGTTATATTTTCTAATATTTTCCATTCACATCTTTTTAGGTCTTTATTACCCTTTTTAATCGAAGTCTATTCTATAAACTCATAATGAGTTGCTCGTATGTAGAGAATGTAATATAAGGGAATTGTTTTCTGGGCATAACTAGTTTTTAACTGTTTAGTCAACGTTGAAATCCTATATTTCTTTCATCAGACTCTTAGTATGCTTAGCAAACTGTTGAATTCTTCCTTGTGGAGTGTAATCCTTTTGAACATGTCCAGACAAACCGAGTTGGCAGCTCGAACTAATATAGCCAATTGCCCATTTATTCAATGATGATGTAATTTGATGATGAATCTCTTTCTTGATAATTTAACTCTTTCCTTAGTGGATGCCTGTAGTTATTCTCTCTGTGTCTAATGCTTTTGAAACCAGACCACTATCTCAACATTTACTGCTATTATATGTTAACTTGTATGTGGTTCTCTAGTTTCTATCACACCAACTGATCTATTCCATTTGACTTCAAATTAGATGGTTTGGCTGAATTCTGATTGGGAATGGATTGTGAAACGAACAGAGCTGCACATGAATCTTTTAGAGCCTTTCATTGCCTTTAGGGGGGTTTTGCTCAATATTTTGAGTTGCAAGGACTCCATGGTGCAACATCTTTTGCAGTCTGCCTCCACCCTTCGAAAGGTATAATTTAAAATGACTAGTTTCACTTGGTAAGTCATTGCAATTCTTTGTCTTATTTCTATTACATGCCTTTCTACAGGGTTCTAGGTTTTCTCAAGCAGCTGCATCTTTACATGAGTTTAAGTACCTTGTGGTTGAGTGCAGGGAGCCAGGCTCTCCATTATATTGGACAGGAAGGGTAAGATTGTCTGGTTTAGTTGAGATTTGCATCACTCAATAGCAAATGGGCATGCTAATATGAACTTTGACTGTGCTGCTGCCTTTTTCTGCCCTTGTTTTTTCTTCCTGTAGCTGTTGTTTCATCTAAGAGATAGATCTTCTCCTTGCAGTCTGTGAAGGATAAAGCTATATTTATGAATATTAGTCAGTAGTTAGTAGGTGGTCATTAAAAAGGAACTCAGGGTTTTGTTAGTGTCTCTCATGCTCTATGAATTGAGCCATCTTATGTACGCTTAATTAAGTTATTGAGTAAAGATGTAGCCTTCGAGTATTTCTCTCTACCTCTCAAGTATTTTCTCTCTCCTTTTCTCTTGAAGATCCTAGAATACTTACAACTAGGAAGTACTCGCAGTAGCTTATATATGGTTTTAAACCCGATCGGATTCTTATAAAAGTAGAACTGCGGGAGAATTTCATTCCGAGTGTTAAAGCTGAGTGCAGAATGATTTCCTCTAAAAGCTGAGGCAGTTGGGGAGCTGCACCATATATAATTTAGAGAATAAAGAAGAGAATGCCATAAATGAGTGAAAGGGGATTTGGGGAATCAAACTCGAAATTTAAAAGTTTGATTTGTTAGAGAACAGTGCTCAACATAGTTAATATCTTAACACTTCAATTTGCTGTATATGCAGCTGGAAGAAGCAAAGCTTCTGCGTGCTCAGGGTCAGAATGAGATGGCCATCAGCCTTGCCAAATATATTTCGGAAAATTTCCCTTTGGATGAAAAGGCTTCAGATGTATATCGCTTGATTGGAAAGTGGCTGGCAGAAACCCGATCTAGCAAGTAATTTTCCACATCTATAAGCAGTAAAACTTAGTTTGCTTTCAGTTAGAATTTTCAGGAAACGTTAATGTTTCCTATTCTGTGAAATGCAGCTCAAGAACTATTTTGGAGAAATACCTGAAACCTGCAGTTTCACTAGCTGCGGATCGCAAAAGTACAGATAAGAAATCCATAGAAAGACAAGGCCAGACCCATTTTCATCTTGCACACTATGCGGATGCTCTTTTTAGGAGTTATGAGGAGAGACTTACCTCAAATGAATGGCAAGCAGCAATGCGGTTAAGGAAACACAAGGTAACTCTTTAAGCGTGAACTCTTGGGGCTAATTGATGGCTGTTATGACCGTTATATTTGCACATCCATTCTGCAGACTCTGGAGTTAGAAGCACTTGAAAGGAGACTCAAGGGTTCAGCGAAGGCAAGTCCAAGTGTTTGATTAATGAGTGACCTTTGGTAGTTTGACACAACAGTTTCTATACACCAGGAACTGATATTCATTTATCTGCTTAAAAAATTCTGATAGACAGTCCTTTATTTCATATTTAGGGGGAGAAGACAGACTACTCGGTGAAAATACAAGAGTTGCGAAAGCAGCTTGCAATGGATAAGGAAGAAGCCAAGAAATTACAGGTGTCTGTAAAATACTGCTTTAACTGTCCTTATGCAGAGATGCTGCTTTTGACTGTCCCTCTTTGTCCCTCTTTGTCCTTCTTTGTCCCTCTTTGTCCCTCCTTGCATTTTCTTTTCATTTACCAAATTAATTAATGTAGAGGGCTAGCCTTAGGGCTTGTTTGTTTTTACTCCAAATAGTGTCTGATTATGTTCTTTTGTTCCCCGGAACAAAAAAAGAACAGAATTGCGCTTGGGAACGAAAATCTATTTTTTTGTTCCTAGGAGTAGATTTGGAATAGAATTAAGAAGTAGAAAAAAATTGCTTCTTGTTCCCGAGAACAATTTTTAGAATCAGTTCCTATTTTTTTTTTTTCTCTTCTTCTCTTCGTCTTTCTTCTTCTTCTTCCCTTTGGCCGGTCGTTGACGCCGGCAACCGGCCAAACGAGGGCTGGCGAGGCCGACCTTGCCCAGATCCGGCGATGCCGACCTTGGCCAGGGGAGCCTCCGGCGAGCTGGCCGGACCTCGCCCTGGCTTGACGAGGCTCCGGCGAGGTCGCCGAACTCGTCCAGCAGGTCGCTGGTTGCCGGCCATCACCGTGGCCGGCGACCAGCAGCAAAGGAGGAGGAAAAAAAAAAAAAAAAAAAAGAAAAAAAAAAAAGAAAAAAGTATATTAAAAAGTTAAAAGAAACAAAAAATTTAAGAATTTTACCAAACGCATTTCTATCCCGGGAGTAGAAATTTTGGATAGTTACCAAACGTTTTTTGTTCAGAAATTGTTCCCGGGAGCGGAATCAGAAAAAATCATTTCTGATAAAAAATTGTTCCCTGAAGCAGAATGGTTACTAAACACGCCTTTAGTGTAGCTGTGAAAGGTCACTCGATTGAGGCCTGAGGTCACTGGTTCAAATCATTGAAATAGCCTCTTTGGTAAACCACGGGTAAGGCTGTATAAATCAACCCCTACAGTGCGGGAAGCCTTGTTCCTTGGGATGCCCTCTTTATTACCTTACTGATATTTGTACTTGAGATGCTCCTTAAGGGACTGTTAGAATATTTCAATATTGAACCACGCCTTGATCTAATAGCTTAAGCCATTAGCGTAGTTGGCAATGGTCTTATGAAATTTCACATGGTGTCAGAGTAGGAGGTTTTGAGTGCAAATTTTTCCAAGCCTTTAATATGCTTTAGTTTTATGCTAAAGTCCAGCTTACACGTGAGTTGAATATTTGAATATTTAGATATTAAACCACGCCCTCACCTAATAATTTAAGTTTTTAAAGTAGTTGGCACTCGTCTCATAGAATTTCATTAGGGTTTTATCTTGGTGTAGCGAAGAACTTGTGGAATATGCTCTCAATTGTACTTCTTAAAACATTGAGGGATCTGTGATCTTCGGATTCCAAATATAAATCTGATTGATGCATTTATTCTCTAACTTTAAAGTATAAGCTTTGGTCAAACATCTTTGTACACTGCCCCTAAACTTTAATTACCTCATTTTTCATTTGCTTAAGGTGTAACCTGTTTAGTGTTAGTCCAAAATTGCTTAATTGCTTTTCAACATATCAGGATGACAGAGACAACTTTCTTAACCTGGCTTTGGAGGGATACAAGCATTGTTTGGTCATAGCAGACAAATATGATGTGAGGGTGGTAAGTATGTTTGGATTTAGGGTGTTTTAGATATTTGTTCTGTAGTTCTTCCAAAAGACTAAAATTATGTAATTCAGAATGTGTTGGCTTGGATAAGTAGTTTTTATCTGAAAGATGACCCAATCCTTTTTAGTGTTTCAATAATCTAACTACATGTGATTTGAAGAACTGTAATTTGTAAATTGCATTGCTGTGAATTTTACATTTTTGTTAGGTTCTAGACTCTACGGTAGTGCTTAAAAATGTTATTGTAGACTCAGTGCCCTTCACTTGATCTGAGAATTTTGTTCTACCTTTTGAAGAAACCAACCTTTGTGCTTCTAGGTGTTCCGTCTGGTTTCATTGTGGTTCAGTCTCTCTTCCAGACAAAATATTGTTAATAGCATGCGTAGCACAATTGATGAGGTATGGACTAAGCTATTGGATTAATTTCCAATTCATATGTGATTATATATTTTGTTATAACAGTTAGTCTATCCTTTTGTCATTATTTAAAAATTAGTCCATCCTTTTGTCATTATTTTCAATAGATTTACTAACTTCTAATGTGCTTGCAGGTTCAGTCTTACAAATTTGTACCACTAGTTTACCAAATTGCTTCTCGAATGGGAAGTTCAAAAGATTCTCAAGGACCTCATGGCTTTCAGGTTATTGAAGAATGTAATACTATAGATCTTGTGAAGAGGCACTGTTGATCAACAAATAATGATTTCATATTGCAGTTTGCTTTGATCTCTCTTGTCAAGAAGATGGCCATGGACCATCCATATCATACTGTCTTTCAGGTAGTCAGGTTCAGAGATAGTTAGCAACACATGCTAGCAAGGGTTTACTTGTATGCAAAATTTCTTCGCAAAATTTTTTCTTTTGACATTGGTACTCGTCTTTAATCAAGGTCACCCTTTGAAAAGCAATAATTTGACGTACTGATATTTTTGGACTGATAAAATCCGTATCTTGAGAAAGATGTAAGACCACTGGCAATTAAGAAGACTGTATGGAGAGAAAAGAAATTGAAAATTTTCTAGTCCCATCATCTATTGTGTGATAAGGCTGCCTTAATGACTTCTGCATGTAAGCTTTGCAGCATCCAGAATGAGAACCTTCTTGCAAATATGGTGCAAGAAGGCTGAGAAAAATTTAAGTTAGTAGATAATAGCAAGAATTCACCCAGGGAATCTGCTACTCTAATCATTTAGGCTTTGTCCTACATTTTGTCTTTATGGACTGAGGACAAAGGAGGCTAGTCCTATAAACATGCGATAGCAAATATAGTTATTAGAAAGTCCAAACTTAAAGCTTAAGCTATTAAGTGAAGAGAGACAAAATATATACAAGGCCCAAACAAATTCCTGGACAAGTGATGTGGGATACATTAACTACCCTTTCACCCGCAAATTGGACAAAAAACAACATAAACCCTGTAGGCAAGTAATTTGGATAATTTAACACAGTGCAAACTAGGCGAAGGACATGTGGAATTGACTTACAGGTAATAAGACATATGAGAGCGATCTGTCCAATGAATAATTAATTACAAATGAAAGATTGAAACTTGGCTTTAGTACCAGGTTTCAATGTCCAATGGAAAAACTTAATTTATTGGATGGAGGGAGACTACATGCGCATAAGACCCAAACACATCCCATAAAAAAACAATGTAAAATAAGTGATATTGGTCATTTCCAAAAATCCTATGTATGTAGGATTTTTTATCTATCCATAATGCGGTCTTGTTGTTTCTTTATTCTCCCGTTGTTTGAACTTGTTTATTCTTTGTCTAGCTTCTAGCTTTGGCCAATGGTGACCGAATCAAGGACAAACAGCGCAGTAGAAACTCATTTGTAGTGGATATGGATAAGAAGCTCGCAGCAGAAAACCTATTAGAGGAGTTGTCATCGTATCATGGAGCTATCATCAGACAAGTAACTTGGATTACTTTTCAGTAATATTATTCATACTTGTGTTGGCCACTCTTATGTGACTTACTGATGAAAGATACTTTTGTCTGCAGATGAAACAAATGGTGGAGATCTATATCAAACTTGCAGAACTGGAAACAAGGAGAGAGGTTATCATATGTGTTAAAATGCATAATTTTTTCACCTGTTTATATCTTCAAAATTGAAAACGTCGAGAATCAAGTAATTTAAAGGTACATATGACATCACTAGAACTACTACGTGGTATCTGCAGGACACCAGCAAGAAAATATCCCTTCCGCGAGAAATCCGGAGTCTTAAAGAGCTAGAACTTGTGAGTCCCAAATAAATGTATAATGATAGGCAATGGGTATTCTTTTCAGCAGCTGTATTTATATCACAGCAGTTCATCATTTCTCCATTCTCTTTCGGAAACATCCACTTTTTTCTGCCATTTTCTTTGCATTCTTTAAAATAAAGCATAAGATTCACCTTTACATGCATGATGGACATTTTAGGTGCCAGTGGTGACAGCTACCTTCCCAATTGACCGAAGTTGTCAGTATAAGGAGGGCTCCTTCCCATATTTCAAGGGATTAGAAGATTCCATCACGTTTGTCATCATCATTCTAAAAATTTCATCCTTCTCCTTGAACTCCATGTCCCCCAAAGATATATGTTAAAATTCTCATGCTACTTGATGCCAACTTTGACTTTCTTCTTTGTGATTTTTAGGGTAATGATTGGAATAAATGCTCCAAAAGTTATTGAATGCTTTGGTTCTGATGGTCACAAATATCGGCAGCTAGCAAAATCTGGAAATGATGATTTAAGACAAGATGCTGTGAGATTTTTAAGCCCTTTTGTATTCTACGTTGCTACTGAGAGTTCTTTTAAGTTTGGTCACACCTTTTCAAGTTTAGCAGTTATTTCTTCTGAAGCATGAGGGTTCTTGCTATTTAAATTTTTTTCTATAAAGAGGTCTTTGATGATTGTGTTCATTTAGATGATTCTTCTGCTATGGTGTAGCTTTTATGTTTTATTTGTCAAATGCCATTCTCATATCTGTTGATGCTGAACTGAGAAGATACGGACTAGACTTCACCCCAGTTTGACTCCTCTTTAGAGTAAAATATTTTTTTGGCACACAATGATCACAGACTTCAAATATATTAGAAAAGTCCATGCTACTATTTCATGCTGAAATATATTGAAGGCCTGGCAATCTTAGAGTATTATTTTTTTTTATATCATTCTTCAGTAATTTCATAGTGAATAGTTCTCTTTTAGATTTTTCTTTTCTCACTCCACTACAAGCTGCCGTACCTTTTCTTATAGAAAGAGCACAGAGACATCAGTAGACATCAATCTTGGCAATGATTGTTGTTCATTTCTGATGCACAAACTTAGAATTATATTCTCCTCTGGACACGAATGGAAGTTTCTGTTTCTTCAACATATTCCAAAATTTGCAATGTTCAAGTGGTCTGAATGTATCGTCACATCCAGGTTTGCAAGAAATGGTTCTTTGATCCTTATGCTGAAGATAGATTTTGCCAATCCTTTGCAGGTGATGGAACAATTTTTTGGTTTAGTGAACACCTTTTTGCATAATCACCGAGATACACGAAAGAGAAGATTAGGTGTTCGAACCTACAAGGTACCTTTCCCAGTTTAATGTTAGCATGTAATCACAATCCTGTAAATTGGTGTTCTCATTGACATATAATATTATTTAAGAGTATCGCATATGGGTTCTGAATTGTATCCTATTGGTCAATCTATATCTGGAGTCAGTTTCTTTCTCATATAACAGTATAATATTGATAATCTCTCATTATCACAACTAGACAAGCTTTAGAATCTTCCACCATTTCAAAATTAAATTTATGTATCCTTCATTCACTTGCCTGTGAGCTTCCCTCCTTTTTCAAGTGCTTTGGTAAACTCTGGCTGCTGCACAAATGCATTGTTAAATAGTACTGATATCACAGAGTTCGAGTAATCTCTTCATGCTTAACTCTAAGTCTTGTAAGTGGATTAATCTCTACTGGTGATTACCAGAATTCCATCCCCTGCATCTGTGAACAGCTTTATTCTATATTGCTGTGCTTGTGTGGTGCCCCAGGGTTCCACTCTTCCCTCCTTTCTACCAACAAGACAATTTTTGAATGGATACACTGCATTTTGTGTTCCCCATCACGAAATATACAGTTTCTATCTTGTGCTGAATGCTTCTGAGCATGTTTGTTTTGCAAATAAGCATCCCCCGTTATTCTCGAAAGCTGCATCGGGTGCCTATCCTCGGCTGAAGTCTTCCAAATGAGTTGCCGTATGCTAGCATTCATGTTTTCATTCAGATGTGGAGGCTAGGTAGAAAGCAGACTAGTTAGTATTTACAACAAACAGATTTCTTTAATACAATACGGTAATCATGCTTCCATCAATTTTAGTACTCTTAATATAGCCTGAGCTTGATGAATGTCTAGAACTTCTGTTTATATGATCCTAGACAGCATCATTAGTGCAAAGGGTTTCTGATATTATTTTTCTGTTCTTTGTTTATATACCTTACTTGAATGAGATGATATAACTGTGGTAGGTTTAATACCAGTTTCGTTCTGAATAGGTCATCCCTTTTACTCCTAGTGCTGGTGTGCTTGAATGGGTTAATGGTACTCTTCCTCTAGGTGACTACCTTATAGGAAGGTCAGTATAAATAAATGATGCAGTCTCCTAGAAACTTGACTTCTATTGTTTCATGAAGCATTATATAGCTACTAATGCCAATCTAATTTCAGCATGAGAAATGGAGGTGCACATGGTCGGTATGGGAGAGTAGATTGGTCATATCAAAAATGCCGAGAGTACATGACTAATGTAAGCATCATAAATTTCTGGCAAGTTATTAACTTCTTGTAATGCATGCTCTAATCTATCAGGATGAGTTGGAATTGCATAATTGAAAATTTTTGACAATTTGAACGTGTGTCGAGGGATGTAATTTGACTTTCTGAATCAGTAATACAGAAGGGGAGCAAAAGAGGCAAGATGTTAAAGTTAAAACTAGGAATATTTTCGGAGCTGCTTCTCTGTTTATATGTGTCAGATAAGTGAACTATTTTCCCTTTCTTTTAGTGAATAATGGTCAGACTTGTCTGTTATAGGAAAAGGACAAGCGCAAAGCATTCCAAGAAGTCTGCAAGAACTTCAGGTTACTGCCTCTGCCTGGAGATCTTAATGCCTACTTTAGTGAAGATCAAAGCAAATTACCTTGAACTCATACCTGACACTTGATGCAGGCCGGTCATGCATCACTTTTTCCTGGAGAGATACTCTTTGCCAGCTGATTGGTTTGAGAGAAGGCTTGCTTACACAAGAAGCGTGGCTACTAGTTCAATGGTTTCTATACAATATCTTTTATGATATTTCTAGTAAAGGAAATAACTTTTTTCTTTATAATCTTTGTGGACATTGTTGCTTAATACAAGGAGTACCTTAATCTTGATGTCATAAAGTGGATAGCCCGGATGTGAAAGAAACTGAAAGGATTTAGTTGGAGAGTTCATCCCAAAAATTTAAGTTGATAGGTGGAGGGAAACTACCTAAATATGAGGCTCATTGAAGCCCATAGACAAGCGATGTGGAATGCCTTTAGAACCCCTCTATATGTGCAAACCAGATTGATAATTGCACATGGAATTGATGAACGGGGAGCCTCAGACGCGAAATAGTGGGGGAACCTGGCTCTGATACTATGTCAAAATGTTTATCCTAATAGCTTAAGTCATTAGGTATCGGGATGCTACATGAACATAAGATCCATTGAAATCCCGTAGACAAGCGATGTGGGGTTCTTTGGTATATAGGAACTTAATTTCCCATTTGTGTCGATTTGACCTAGGCAGAAATAAATTTTTAGAAATTTCAGTAGAATCATGAGCCGGCGATGGGTGAACACATTCACAAGAAGCTTAATAAGATGTTACTCAGTGATTATGACATTTATATTCCTGTCCTTTATCCCCTCCTCTTGGGGAATTCTTTTAAATAATCGTTTTTTCCAGAAGATTCTAGACATTCTAATGAATTTCTTTCTTCTTTAGGTTGGCTATATAGTTGGTCTGGGAGATCGACATTCCATGAACATTCTAATTGATCAGGCCACTGCAGAGGTTGTTCACATCGATCTTGGTGTTGCCTTTGAGCAAGGCTTGATGCTGAAGACCCCAGAGCGGGTTTGTTACTTATGGAACTTTCACTATCTTGTCTTCCTCTTGAAAGGATTTTGTTTTAAAAATTATTTTGGGAATATTAAAGGGAAATGTTTGTTAAAAGGGTACAAAGGGAGCACTACTTCCCCTCGGAAGTATTTGCAGGGTAGAGAGCAATTATAATAGCCAAAAGTCCACTCAGCAGTCTTTTCAATTGAATTCTGCAGGTCCCTTTCAGGCTAACGAGAGATATCATCGATGGTATGGGAGTTACAGGAGTAGAGGGAGTGTTCAGAAGATGTTGTGAAGAGACTCTTTCTGTGATGAGGACAAATAAAGAAGCACTGCTGACAATTATTGAAGTAGGACTAGCTTTCCGCAGATTATCTTGAGAAATTGGTTGAAGTTTCAATTTTCCATATGAAGACTGAAAGAAAATGTCTTGCAGGTTTTCATTCATGATCCCCTTTATAAATGGGCTTTGTCTCCATTGAAGGCTTTGCAGCGTCAAAAGGTATTTTCAAGTGTTGAGCACATTTATCTAGAAATTTCCTATGCATGGAAGACATGGTTCCCTTTTTCCTATTCTACAATGGTTAATGCCAAATGTGGATGGTCAAATTTACCCTATGGGGACTTATTCTAGTATTCATAAAAGAATTTTGAGAGTTGCCAAATTTGTGCTGCCTGATGGCGATAGATTTTCTGTCGAGGGAAAAACCAGGAAGCTTAAGAGCAATGTTGCCATATTTGACATTGTCCTTTTTCTGTGTATGCCATGATGCAAACATGACGTTATTGAAGTTCCCAATGATTTGTGTATACTCTAAGTCTTTTTTGCCTTTTAGTTGCTCCACGAGGTTGTAGAGATTGGCATGCTAAGTATTGATCTTGACTTGACAGGAAACAGATGATGACCTGGAGACAAGCTTTGAAGATTCTCATGATGAATATGAAGGGAATAAGGATGCTACGAGGGCACTGATGCGTGTCAAGCAAAAATTGGATGGATATGAGGAGGGAGAAATGAGAAGCGTGCATGGTCAGGTAATACCTCTTTTTCATTCCCAGTGGTCCACCATTCAATTGTGATCCTGAGCATGGTCTCTCAGTCTCATTTTCAAATAATCACTGTCATCTGAATGAAGAAAGGCATATCTCTGCTAAGCATGCTCCCGTCATTGTTTATCGATTTTGCTTTTCTAGCTCAAATTCAAAGCCGGTTTTTTGGTGCATTTAAGTGATCCTAGAAACGACTTTGTTATAGTGACTCTAGTAGAAAAGTAATTGTTAGGTGATAAGGCTTATGACAGAGCTTATAGTGCTTTTGCAAGTACAGTAATATTGATTTGTGATTCTCTTCTAGGTCCAACAACTCATACAGGATGCCATTGATCCCGACCGTCTATGTCAACTGTATCCTGGATGGGGAGCCTGGTTGTGACATATACACAACTTTACCTCCAGACTTCTGAAGGCACCCGCCACCCAGTCATCCTGTGCAGGCGCGGCTGTGTATAGTATTCTTATTGGTTGAGTCATATGTTGGGTGAGGCAGGTGTTTGTAAGAACGAGAAAAGGATCCCACAATCATTTCATTTCAAACTTTTTTGTTCTTATATTGTAAATTTCGGTGCCTTTCCTAATTCAAGCTCCTTCAATTGGTACGGTCTGCTTGCTCTGATATAACCAGCCTGAGAGCCAACATCCGAATCCATTGTTTTACATGTCACATAAGGTGGTGTTGGACCTGTTGTTGGTGGCTTCTTTTTGTGTTGTGCTGGCAATGCATATTTGTTGCCTTTTTCCATTTTCCTGTGGTCTATATTCAGCAGAATTACGTGGCAGAACAGAATCAGGGACAGCTGTTTTGGGCACACGGAGAAACTCTTCCTCTACAAGCTTGTAGAGTGAAAATCTTTTCTCTAACAAAAAAAAGTCAAATGAAATGCGATCTGGTCGGTACCCGGTGCTCACCTCCCTGTTCGGTCAACCCCCTTTTCACCTATAAAACGGAAGTTGGACATCAACGCTCCGTCCAAAACCAATATTCCGATGGCGTAGTTAATGTCGTAGCCTTTCCAGCTTAATTGCTCGCGGATGCCGACGGACACGGACATATTGCGAAGAAGCATCACCATCACCATCACCATCATCTCGTGTAGACATGGCAAAGCCTGCGTATTGCTGTAATATTGAAGTGGGTAATGTGAACGAAGTAAAAGCGCTCGTGTCTCGAATGATGAAATGACAAAAATTGGCTTTTTTCAAAGTCACGCAAGGTCCACAACCGACCACACCCAACTCATTAATGAATACTTAAACTGCAAGTCCTCCCTGTATAAATTGCGTCTGCCTTGTGAACTCTTGAACGCTTCCATTCTGATTTCGAGTTTAGACCTTCCTTATGATCCAACATTTACCTACCGGCTCTCAAATGCAAACATCGGCATTGCTAGCTCTCTGTCCAAGCTTCGGTAGCTATTGTTCAAGCAAGATCGCCGATATTGCTTCTAGAGTCACGGAAACAATGGCCATGGATAGCTCGCTCGAGGGAGAACCTGCTGGAGAACAGCCAGAACGAGAAGAGCCAACCGCTGAGCAAGAGGAAGAGGGTGAAGCACGCAATTTTGAGTTCACATTTGTCGATGAGGGTTCAGAGTTGCCTGCGATGGTGGCTGCTGATGAGATCTTCTGCAATGGTCGGATGAGGCCTCTGTGCCCCATCCTCCATGAAGCTGCTCTGTCCGATATTGCGATCCAAGACCGGGATGACGATGGCCTTAATTCCAGGAACTCGAGGAAAAGGTCTTCGCGCAGGCCACTTAAGAAGCTCATGAGCGAAGAACGAGACTTGTTTGCGTCCTGCTCTTCCTCCGAAGCGGATGAACTCGACCGCGTAGCTCCAGAAATGTATTGTGCGTGGACGCCAAAATCATCAGGAGCATCGCAGATACGCTCTAAAAGCAAGAGCAATTCTACTCATGATTCAAAAAGGTGGAAACTCAAAGCTATGCTCTCTGATTGAACATGAAGAGATGTGGACAGCACATGGGAGGTGGATTGAAGGCGTCACGTTGAGAGAATTATTCAAATTAGATCATTCAGAGTGATGATGGACATGTATGACGTCGTCTTTTAATTTTTTTGCCATGAGACTTATTATTATGCGTACAAATTCTATTTATTCAAGTTCGATGGAACTAAATCGGGATCTTTTTGGTCTCAGAAAACTGCAATGGACATGAGAATTTATTGCGGACAATTTGTGCTCCAACTTTGAGATTGAGTATGTAAATAGTTTCGAGATTGATAATTTTTGCAATAAATTATTGAAATTTGTTGGCGTAATATTTCAACATTCTACACTTACCGACTTTTATAGAAAGTTATCAATCCATTCGAGTTATGTACAATATCCTTATTTGAGTTAGTAATCAACTTTTTACCAAGTTTATGGTATCAGCTCTTATTTAACTTCTTACCCCTTTTTTTTAATTATTAACTTCCTTAATGAATTATCAACTACTAGTTCCGTAAATTACCTGTCTAAATTTATCAACTCTTAGATATAATTATCGACTTTTGTTTGAACTATTTACCAATATTTTCCCAACATAGTTATTAACTAATCCCCCTACCAACATCTATTAAGTCACCAACTCTTATATAAAATTATCAACATTTATTTCTTTATTTGGAAATTACCGATATTTTCATTAAATTGTAAAACTTCTTTTGCGTAACTCATCAATATGTTAAACTTATTAAATTGTATACAAAATTAGCAACCTCAATTTGAGTTATTCACCATATTTTCACCAATTAACCAGTTAATTTTATCAACGACTGGTATTCGATTCACTTACCACACATTGGTTTATTCTTATGAATATTATAACTATTTCCATCAACTAACTTTCTTATTTGAGCAAGTTACAAATTTTTTTAGATAAGTAAATCTTGTTCTAAATTACCGGTGTGAACTTGAGTCATCTCCCAACATTTCTCTGATTTACTCAAGAACCAATTTTAACAAAGTATTCTCAATTAACCCACCGATTTTTATTTATATGTTTGATTACCAGCTTACCAACCTAGGTAGCTTACAGACATCACCAATTTACAATAAGATTACCAACTATTCTTGAATTATCAATTTTCCTTTTTCTTACAATTCAAGAAATGCTCACTCCACGACTCGCAGCGTTCTCTCTCCTCCCACACACCGACCACCCACCCGCCACCCCCGGAACTCCGGCCGCCGCGTGGCGTCGTCCGACGGCGACGATGATCAAGAACACCCCTGAGAATCACGAAGCTTTTCCTCACGTCACTCGTCGTCGCGCTTGATTTCATGAACTTCCGTCGGTAAGAACCCGACGAAAGAGATAGCGATGCGTTGTTGCGCCCGAGGGAAATGGCAATGCTTCAGCCGTTGCTCTCGTGCGCCTCCTCTCCTCTGCTCCGTCGTCCGACCCATCGGAAAAGTCTCGAATTTCAATCGCTTGAGCCTCCCCAACTCGAAATTAAGCAGCTTTGTCGTAGCAAGGCGTCAGCTTTAGTGCCACGTAGCTTTGCCCGTCCGTCTTCCAGCACTTCCCCGCCGCTCCGTGGCCAAAACCCATCAGAAAGATTAGATTTTGAGCTGTTGGTATCGAGCAGTGGACCTGTAGTTGATGTTCCTTTGTTCAGTGAGGCTTTTAATGATTTTTTGGATAGAGGGTTGTTCGAAGATGCTATAAGTTCTTATGTTGAGATGCTTGAGTATGGTTTACCTGTTGAGGAATTTCAGTTCTTTCCACGTTTGATTAAGGCTTTTGGGTGGATGTCTGATGTGGAGAGGGCTAAACAAATACATGGCCATGTGTTGAAGCTGGGAATTTTGGATGCTGTGGATGTTGTGAATTCGGTCGTAGGGATGTATTGGAAATGCGGGGCAGTTGATAATGCTGTCCGTGTGTTTGAGAAAATGCTCGATCGGGATTCGGTTACTTGGAACACTATGATTTCCGGGGCCTGCCAGTCTGGGGATTTCAGGGGTTCATTGGGGATGTTCAGCCAAATGGTAGGGGACTTTGGTGTCTACCCAAATAGAGTGGCTTGTCTTTCTGCTCTCTCAGCATGTGCTTCAGTTAGTAGCTTGATCCATGGGCGAGAAATCCACAGTTTTGTTGTGAAAAATATTTTTAAATTTGATCAGTCTTTGGTTTGTGGTTTTATTGATATGTACATGAAATGTGGGGACATAAGGAGTGCTGAAAATGTTTTCATGAGCGTTGTGGGAAAAGAGTCCGTGACTAGAAATGCAGCGATATGGAATGCAATGGTGCTTGGCTATGTAACCAACGGTTTTCTGTCAGAGGCTTCAGTGCTGCTGGCAGAAATATTGGGGTTGGGTTTAGAAGATGATTCTTCAATCATTGTTGCTGCTTTGGTCTTTTGTTCGCATTCCTTGGATTCTGTACTCGGAGAAAAAATCCATGGACTTGTTTGCAAATTTGGAATGGAAAAAGATATAAGAGTAGCTACTGCTCTAATTGATATGTATTTAAAATGCGGTAAGGCTGAAGCTGGTAAAAATATCTTCAGTAAGTGTCAAACTCGTAATATAGTGATGTGGGGAACCATAATCTCAAATTGTGTCAAAAGTGATCTCCCCACTGAGGCATTGGATCTATGTCATGAATTTATATATGAATATGGATTTGCAGATTCAGTTGTAGTTTTAGCTGCATTGCGTGCATGTTCATCTTTGACTCTTATAGCAAAGGGGAGGGAGTTCCATGGATTAGCAATAAAGGCAGGACTTACTAGTGATGTTTTTGTTGGAGGTGCATTGGTTGATCTTTATGCAAAATGCACAGATATTCAGTCTGCTCAAATTGTATTTCATGGATTACTGCTGAGGGATTTGGTACCATGGAATGCTTTAATATCTGGATATACACAAAATGACCTTCTGGATGAAGCCTTGAAGGCATTTCGTGATATGCAGTTTGAAAACATCAGACCAAACTCCGTTACCATAGCATCTGTTCTTTCTGTTTGTGCCCAAATATCTGCATTTACTATGTGCAAGGAGGTCCATGGTTACACATTGCGGCAAGGGTTTGAATCAAATAGTCTCGTGAGCAATTCATTAATATCCACGTATGCAAAATGTGGGGACATATGCAGTGCTCGCATTATATTTGACAACATTCAAGGAAAAAACCAAATATCGTGGAATTCTATTTTATTGGGATTAGGAATGCATGGCCACACAGATGAAATGTTTGTTTTATTTGAAATAATGAAGTCATCTGGTGTGATGCCGGACCATGCCACTTTCACAGCTCTTCTTTCTGCATGTAGCCACTCAGGGAGGGTTGATTGGGGATGGGGGTACTTCAAAAGTATGGCTGAAGACCACAAACTTGAGCCTCAACTTGAACAGTACACTTGCATGGTTGATCTTCTGGGCCGCACTGGTCATTTGGACCATGCATATGACCTGATCATGTCCATGCCTTTTGCTCCAGATGATAGGATCTGGGGATCATTGCTTGGATCTTGCAAAACTCATGGTTATGAGAGGCTAGCAGATATTGTGGCTGGTCATATTTTTGAAATTGATCCAGATAGTGTCGGTTATCGTGTCCTTCTTGCCAAATTACATGAGTTTAATGGGAAGCATAGTGTAGTTGCTAATATTAGATCAGATATACGGGACAAAGGACTGAAGAAGCAACCTGGTTGCAGTTGGATTGAAATTGATTGCAAGATTCATGCTTTCATTGCTGGAGACCATTCACATTATCAGTCACAAGAAGTTTATGCCATTCTGGATAGCTTGACAAGAGAGATTTTAAGATTGACTAATACAAGTCGGTCAAATGCAGAAGCTACTGAGTTTGATGTGGCCGGGCCAGAGAAGCTTTTACCATGTGAAAACAATTGTTTGTTTATCCTAATGTGATGGAGGAAACTATAATATAAAAGTTTCCAGAGAAGCTATGACATGGCCCTGCAATCAATGAGTGACATGGCCGCAACTGAGTATGAGAGTTGGAGAATTGTGATGATACCAAGATACAAAGACAATCTACAGACTCCTCCGTCTCTGTTTCTCCTGCAGCAGATACAAGAGGCTGTCACTCAAATCTCCAACACAATATTCTGATTTTAACTTCCAACTTTTACCTCGTACTAAACCACAGGATTAGTGTAACTCCTTTAGCATCATAATGATTCTATTTTCATCTTTGATACATATTCATGAGCCTTTGGGGTTTCTGAGAGGATTCGGCAATCTGGAATTGGGTGTTTTCTATTCTGTCTATGCGTAAGCTAATACGATTTCTTCTGTCATTCCTAATTTCGATATATCAGGGATGTGGAAAATCCACCAGTAACATTGGGAGACAAGAGCCACCTCTTTTGTGGGCAATTTTTCATATGAAGAATGATGGCATCCTTCAGAAACGGATTCTTGGTTCTCTCTTTGTTAAAGTGATTTAGAAGAAGAAGCTATAGGTTGCTGACTTTCAGCAAAATCAGGTCAATGGCATCAACAGAAATAAACCACCCCTGATCTCAGTGAATTTTCTTTAAGGTCCCAAGCTTTTCACTGGAGAAATAAATTTGGAGAAGGTGATACAACAATTTTTCAAGACAGTGTCTGGATTCTCTGAATGCATGCTTCTTTGATTTAGATGAACTAAATAGGGTTTTCCTCACTAGATGCTGATACATGCAGTGTCCTTGAAGAGACGAGTTATGCTGTGTGGTAGGTAGTAACTACCAATGCTGTCTCTGACATACTATTTCTCCTGGATAGAGGCAGAATAAATCAGAATCCAGTGACTATTTGTGAGCAAGCCTTTTTGATGTAAATGTACTGGTCTTTGTAAGTGGAAATGATAGAGATTTTTGGTTCGAAGGTCGAGGAGTTTCACTTGCTGTTTCCATGTGTTGTTTGTGGCATTCAAACTAGAGGCATCTACTCTGCCAACTCATGTGGAAATGAAACTGTAGGCACCGGTAAATGGTTTTGGAAACTGATATCTTTAATGAGCCCAAACTTCACCGTTTTTGTTAAAGAGTGCTCTATCTATGCAGATGAAATTGTTTCATCCTGACTTTTTTCAATTATGAGTAATAGCACTTTCAGGATTTTGTGCATCAGTTTCGGAATATTCAGTATTAGGGTTCTCCTGAGCATGCGACCAAAGCTACAGCGAGCTCTACAGATACGTAGCACACATTTTTGGTAGCTTCTCGTCTTGGGCTGTAGAACATATCTTGCTACATGTGCAGGTGAGAGATCTTTCCTGAACGGTTCTGCAATCAGAAAGCTAATAGTTTTTGGGTTCAACCTTATTTACATAATTTCTGCTTGTCTATTAAGAAAAGGATCATTGTAATGAGGCCAAATGCAATTAATGCAAAACAATCCGTTTGCTGTTATTTAACTCACATTTCCATGTAAATTTAGAAGATCTTAGTTGTTTGGTTATGAAGCTTTGATAAATATTGCTTTTAAGGTGAATGGAACGTTAGAATTTGTCCTTGAACTCTGAAATGGCTGAAACAGAGCTGACAAGGCAGCTGAATCCTACCGTCCGGGCAACATGACTGGCGTAAACATAAGGTTGAGAAAAGGGATTCAATTCGAGAGCTCGAGATGGAGAGTCTCTTAAAGCAGAAGCTGACGGTATTGATCATTTGTTAGCACCTTGGCTCGTCCATATGTCATTCATTGCATGCAAAGATTAGGTATCGGATTTGTTGATAACGATAAAATTTGAACCTCAAACAAAAATGTCGATATCATATAATGTTGCCTTCACGTAGCATTTAGACATTAGAAACATTTTTGTTCAGTATTAACATGCCCACATCAAAGGAATTGCATTCGAGTTGGCCCGGTCATGAAATGCAACGAAATTAACTCAAAATGTTGAATGGACTTGAATTTAGGAGTGGAGAGAGGCCCTAATATCACGTGGATTCCCCCAGCTAAGCCCGTTATAGTGAAATTCGGCCAGCCCATATTCCCCTTCCTCTAGCTGAAATTCAATGCACATGAAGTTCTAAAACTTAGTAAGCAAAGATGCATATATTCTCTAAAATTTTCGGCCACACAAAGTTGCATATTTTCTCTGAGATTTTCGGCCACACATGGAAATAAGAGGGTATATTCTTTATTTCTTACTCTGAGGGTCATAATTTCACTTAATCCCCAAAAGGGGAAAGTGATATATTCTCTCTGCTTTTGAGAACTCGAAGACGAGTGCCTATAAATAGGAGTGCATGGCCGGCCGTTCAAAGGGGAAGAACACAATTCCCTCTCTTCATTAGTCTCTCTCGTGGTCTCTCCCGCGCGGAAGCTCTCTCGGCGTAGTCCCTTCTCTGGAGTTCTCTTGGCGGTTTTTCATTCCGAATGGCCTCTTGTCTTCGCCGGACGTCCTTCAAGTCAAGTATCCCGAGCCACTACCGGTAGTACCCTCACTCCATTGGCGTCCCATTGCGCTGTCCATGACCACCCTCCTCTGGTGGTCTCTCTCTTAGTAGCGGCTCATTCATCTCAGCCCACCCTTGGTTCGTGACTCTACTTTGGTGATCCGGCGTTCCACCCTTGGGGCCAATCTCATCCAACGTCTTTCAAAGAGCCCCCATCTGAGTCCGGGCATCTCCGTCGTCAAGGCGTTGCACTATCATCGGCAGTCCCTCTCTTTCAGCGCCCATAGTCCTAACCAAGGTAGGATTCACAAATTAATCCAAGTGGTAGTAGGATTGATTTTGCCTGCAATTGAATTCGATGCTTTGACTTTAGTTTCTATTTCATGTCATTTTTTTTTCTGTACATAGTACCTTGCCTTAGGTTTTAATTCAATTTCTCTATGTTTACCTTGCGTCATATGTTGCATAATCTATTGGGTAATCAGATCTTTGAGCCAAAAGATTGGACCCTCAAATCATATTTTCTATTCAAAGCATTTAGTAGTGTGCATTTAATGTCAGGAACGTTGATAATGTTAATATTGGTGATATTGCATGGTTCTTGACTAATATTGACGATCTTGCATTCCTGTAGAATAATCTTGAACAATTTTGAATAATCTTGAATAATCATGGTTAATATTGGCGAATCTTGATGAGCATTAATGAATCTTGGATATCTTGCATGATTCTGCATTCATCTTGATGAGTCTTGTTCGATATGGACAATTCTTGATAATTCTTGGCGGTTCTTGATATCTTTGAATCGTATTACATGTCTTGCATTAATCTTGATAAGTCTTGATTACGATGGATGAATCTTGGCAATTCTTTATGATTCTTAAACATGTCTGGTGTAATTGATACATTCTTCCTTGCTCTTAATAATGTTTTGCATAATAGAAAACATTGCATAATAGTCTTGCTATAGGCATGATATTGCATCATTAAATTATTAATCATGTAGTAATTTGATGCATGCCGTGCTCCTTGGAATAATTTTGATCATGTTATAGTCTTTAGGGATTAAATCTATTAGTGTCTCATGCATATTGCATTTAAAATCCATGTATGTTTAACCTCATCTCATGTAGTTTAATAGACATTATGTACGTTATTTAGCGTATAGGGATTTAAATTATGCATATTCTATTAAAATAAGAACGCTATATCATTTCGAGAGTTTCGGCCCTATCATGTCGCATTTAAGTTGCATTTAACCTCATATAGCTTAGGATAATTATGCATGTCATTTTTTTTTGTCAAAAAGAAATTTTCATTCATTACTAAACTGATACATGTCTCAAAAGTAATAATAACAAAACAAATCCATAGATCTCCAAAACTAACAAAAACTAGAAATCAAGGCATTTGATCAGAGCATGGTTGGGTAACTGGATCCAAGCAAAAGGATTAGCGGCCGATCACTAAATCACACAGCACCATCAAAGATAAGCGCACACCAAAATGCCTAGGTTCGGCATCCCTAATACCATCACCGTACTGAGATAACATAAACATGTTGAAAAATCTCAGATCTTACACTTATGAGAGAGAGCCCTATAGTCAATGCAAAGTGCCAAAACTTTGAGTAAAAAAACGTTGAACGAGCACAGATTAGACACTCAAGTTACTGTTAATACATTGAAACTGGAGATGGAGTACTTATTTATTAAAACTCCAAAATCTAGAATTAAATCAAAGAGAAAAGCTCCTAGATATAAGATCTAGAGAGCAAAGTTCCCAGATCTAAAATTAGGTCGGGAGAATTAGGAAAGAAACAAAATGAAATAAAAGGAAAAGGAACTGGGAGGGGAGGAAGAGATCTAGGTCAAATCCCTACCCTCCAGAAATGGAAGAGACGAAGAAAGGTTTATAGAGGGAGAGATAGCGAGAGAAAGAGAGTGAGAGAAGAGAGAGAGAGCAAATGATGCACCCTTATGATGCTTGCCATGTTAACTAGGAGACTTTTGCACAATTTAGTTACCACTTTCTAGTGTGCGCATCATGGTCTTTTTATATGTTAATGGCTTAGAATAATATAATAGACAAAGATTGCATGCAAATCATTTTCATTAACGAGTAAAGGCACCAAAATAGCGATAAATTAATTTAGTATAATCAAATCTCTACATTCAGCTGTCGTACTTAAGTTTTTAACAAACCCCTAATTGATTAGCGATAGCTCCAAAATAAAAATGAATTGCATGATTGAATTGAGGAACCAAATTGTGGTAGGAATATTTTGAAAGAGTTCCGACTAAGCATGAGCATCGTGAGAGGAGCCTTTGTTCCCGATCTAGCAATCTGTCAACTTTCCCTAAGTGGCTCATTTCGAAGGACGCCACGACACCACTACTCTCTCTCACTTTATCCGTGCACAACACGAACTTTTTAGCTGCACGACACGAACTTAAGAGTGGCCGATATTTCAACACTAGGATCGTTGCAGACAGATGCTGGTCCTCAGTTTGCGACTGGTCCAAAAGGATGAGCTGTCATGATTACGTGCCCATCTTTATTTCCCTAGTCAAAAGTCGAATCTCACGGCTCTTTTAAGGGAATACATCAAGGCAAGATTTGAACTTGACCTCAGAAAGCTTGGCTGGACTCGTCCACCATTTGCCAGAACAAGAGAGATGAACATTCTTCGACTCATAATCTAGATTAGGCAGTACAACAACCGAGTACATCAAAGAAAGGGAGACAACAAACTTTCTGTCACTCCCACATGTTTTGGTTTGGGAAAAGGGATGAGGACAGCGACTTGCTACCAGAAGGCTCTTGATCATAATCAAACATGTAGATCTGGTCTATAAAACCACGACTAGCATCAGAAATTATTTCCCGAAGGTCGCTAAGCCCTTATGGAAGCAGACCTCCGACCGCCAATACATTTTGGTAGGCATCCAAGAATAGTGTGACTGGGCGATGGTACAAACGACGAGAGAAATTCTGGATCCTTCTCGAGAGATTCTGTATATCTCTCCAGTATCTGGACAATCTCATTGAAATGGGGACGTTTGTCTGGATTGCTTGACCAGCATCGGCTGATGAGGCGTCTAAATGCCAGAGGACACTCCGGAGGCAGTGGTGGTCTAGCGTTCTGCACGGAAGCAGAAAAACAGTATGATACTCAACAATTCCATTCACTCCAACAACTTAATGAAACGCATCAGAAGATTTGCGATGTCGAATAACTCATTAATACCTTCTGGGAAACTGCAAATGCGGCCTGCTCTGGAGTCATGTCCTCAAATGGTGTCAATGCTGTCAAGAGCTCCCACATGACTATGCCAAAACTGTAAACATCAACTTTCTTGGTATGGTGCTTCTCTTTGATCATTTCAGGTGCCATCCAACGGTAAGTTCCCGTAAACCCTTTAGTGTTTCTACACTGAGATTCTAAGCATGAGATACCGAAATCGGCTACCTTCACAGACATGTCGTCTCCAAGAAGCAGATTCTCAGATTTGAGATCTCTATGGAGAATCCCTTGAGAATGAAGGTATTTCATTCCACGTGCAATCTCGAGAGCTAACTTCAGAACTATATTAAGAGGAACGGAATGTGGCTCCTGGTGGTGGAGGTATTTCCTCAACGATCCACCAGGCATATACTCAGTGATGATGCAGAACACGGGTGGTTTTTTACAAGCTGCAACAAACTGCATAAGTACCAAAGATTAAGTAAATGGCTGTACGGTTATTTTAGTCTATTCGCTAGATGATGGATAATTTTCAGAAATTTTCACACAAAAATTGCAACCATTCAGATCGGGACTTGGGGCCACCGATTATAGAAGAAACCACTCCAAAAAAAAAAAAGGGCATAGACAGTCATTCTAAGTTAACTCTCTCAAGAATTCTCAATCTCATCCCATCCAGCACTTACTTTAGGTAGGAATTATTACCCTGGCTCTATTCAATCACAATTAATCTGTTCAATGCAGCTCCACAGATAAATAAACACAGTTGAGGAATGAAGGCCAGGAAAGTATGAGGTAGAAATGCCATCTAGACGACATGTGTAGAGCATATTCCCATACTTGGCACCACACTGCATTATCGTGGAAAGAGCTAAATCTGTAATACCGTAAATCTGCATTTTGCCTATATTAATCCTAAACTGAATTCAAAATCCATTTCGATTGGCATTCATCCATCATGTACGCATAGCAAGATTACAGAGGGGATCCTGAATGGGCAGCATTCGACAAGATCAAGAAGCATTTGCCAATCTGAAAAACAAAGTAGTTCGACAGAAAGAAAGAGAACACAGTTAAATAGACGCAATTTCTCTAACATAAAGAAGCCACTGGTAGTTCATAATTCTCCCAGACAATACCGCCCTTTAACCCAGTAGAATGCATCTTCAGATGCTTCGCGATCCGTATTTTCTAACGGCAGTTGATTCAAACAGATTCTACCAACCACAACAGCTAGTTACTTTTCCATTTTTTATTATTCAACCACTGTCCCATCGATGCTTTTCTAACAGCAGGTTTTCCATTTAGGCAACAAAACGCAGAAGCGTAAACCCCTAAAGCACACTGGACATTATCCTAACAACTAAACCACATATGCAAACCAAAAGGCGGTAACAAACACAGGTTGATCACCAAGGCCCTTACTGTTATGATATTCGGATGCTGTAGCCGGAGCAGCAATGCGACCTCGGAAGCGAACTGCTTCTCGAGCAAAGAGGCCAAGTCCGCATCCTCCTCGGGCTGACTGATCATCTTGATCGCGACATCCCTCTGCTTGTAAATCCCTCTGTAAATCCTGCTATGCCTCCCTGAAGCAAACTTGCCCCCAATCAAGAGCTGAGACATGTCGGCACTCCACTCTTCTTCCCCCTCCCCTTTTATCTCTGCACCAGAAGAGACCAAGTACTTGGACCAAGACACTGCCCTTTTGTACTCCCCAAGCGAAAGCCTCCTCTCCGACTTCCCATCGTGCGATATATGCTTCAGCCACTGGAAATTCATGGGTAAATGCCAAATCTTGCAAAATCATCAAACCCAGAAAGAAGAAAGGGAAAGGAAAAGATCCCTCCTTTTTCCGGCCCACCCCCACTTGGGAACCCAACGAACGCTTACACCATCAAGAAAGCTGCTTCATCAAAGCTTCAAACCTCGTCATACCCACCTACATTCTTCACTACAGTCGAACACCCATTAACGCTAACCTCAATTATCTGAAATTAATATAGCGCGCAGGCGCTAAATCATAGGAAAAAGGCCCGGCCTTGGGATCAGAAACCACCACGGAACTCCATTTACAAGAAAAGGGTCACGTTACTTTTTCACAACAAAAAACGTGATCTGTTTTTCTCGCTTCGCCGCCCCACTCAGGTATCGGATGTAACTATCAAGAACGCATAAAATAAAAAACAATGGAAATCAGGGAATGACAGCCATTTCCCGAAACATGACTAAGGAAGGAAAGACACAGTCTCTCTTGATCTCACACAGATGACGCAACGACATGGCAATTTCAGAGAGAGGAAGAAGAAGAAGGAGTTAGGTTTTTGAAGCTAAAGATCCAGATTGCAGAGAGAGAGAGAGAGAGAGAAGAAGAGAGAGGGTCGGCTGAGATGGTGGAGTTGCGATTTTATGGTGTGTAGTGAAGGCCATATGCATTATGCACAGAGCTGGCGGTTTTCTACACCGCTCTGTTCAGTCCTATTTTAAAAAATATATAATAATTTCCTACTTCCCGGACAAAAATAAAACAATTTCTTTTTATTTTCTCTCAAATTATTCTCCGCGATAATAGAGATTTGACCCGTTTGAAGCCTGTCCCGTGGCAGGTAACGACTCTCGATTATCCTTCACTTCTTTGTTAATCGCTAATTTAAGGACACCTGTTGAGATAAATTCAATTATGAAATAAAATGATGAATTATAATTATATCAATTTTGGAAAATAAAATAAAATAAAATAAAAAGATAGATACATAGATAGATACATAGTGGAGTCCATATAACGAGACCGGCGCTAGAACGACAAAAATGAGTAACGTGCGAAGATCCACCCCTGAGCAGACCAACCGGGTCTCGTGACACCGACCACTGCCAGTCCCCCCTCTCCCCATTTTACCCCTCCCTTCCTCCCTTTATTTTCCAAACTGCCATTCCCTCGTACCTTCCTCCTAAATCCCTGCTCGGATCCTGTGTATGCGAAAGCTTCGTCGATGGAGTAACTGTGCGACAATGAGATCGCCGCATTATATAATGACTTTTGCCGTACCTTCGAGAGATGTCCTGTTTTCTTCCATTTACATCGATCCTATCCACTGCCTGTTATCGAAATATTATTAATTTAATTTTCCAATCGTACCATGATTGTTGATAAGATGTAAGTTGATTGTGAAAAATTAGCGGCATCAATATCATGATGATGACACTTTGAAAACTGACCTAAATATCTTCTTCTCTTTTTTTCCATTATTGATTGATCTTCCCATGCTTCGAGTTAGTGCATGCTCTGAGTTGTGTCTTTTCAAGTTTCCAAGTGGGATTTTTATAAGCGATCCACATTTAAAGAGAAAAATCTGTGATCTATACACTAAAATTAAATAAACTTGTGTTTTATATCCAAAGCTCTTGGACACACAACCAGCTAACCATTGGGTCCATTCGTTTAGGAATCGCTTTCTTCAGATTAGATTAGATCTACTCTCCATCTATAATAAGAATTTTTTACAAAGCAGTAGCCCATTTTAGGAGATAATCTTAACCGACAACATGTGTACAATATCGACCACTTCACTTCAGATAAAGCATATAAATCGCGCGATTCGAATCATCGACACAAAAGTCGAATTTTCTATCAAAAGATATATACATCATGATTTTTAATTAATTAGCGATAGCAAAATATGTCTTGCCAGAATTTGAACAGCACCTCAAAACCCCATCCTAGATAGTCGTCTTTGTACGTATATACACACACATGTATATGTATGTAACAATAGGAAGGGTGAAGGGGCAATATGGTCATTTGGGGAGGGGAGAATGAGATTGCAGTTAGCGAGCAGTTAAAAGGAGCCACGCGGGGACCACGCCCCACGAGGAGCGTGTCGGACGAGGCCGTATGGTCCTCTTCCGTATACGGTCGTTCTTCTCCTTTTCATATCTTTTTCTTTTTCTTTTCATTTTCATTTTCGTTTTCATTATCATCGATCCTTTCATTTATTTATTTATTGTGAGAGAGAGAGAGAGAGTAAAAATCGAGCGTGTGTAGTGTGTACGGTGAGCTCGCGAAGGCCCACGTGAAACTGCCGGTGGGTCCCTCCCTAATGCGATGACGGTGATGATCGCCCAATGGCTGGAGATGTAGGGCCCAGATTGCCTGCGTATAACCAGCCTATACAACTCTTTCACCAAAAAAAACAATAACAATAACAATAATAATAGTAATAATAAAAGAGAATATTCTCATGGTTGGTTTTCCCCCTTGAAACTGATTTTGGCAATTATTGGTAATGCTTTTCTTGAAAGTGATAATTGGGGTTGGTGGGTGGGTGGAACTTGATAGCAATCGAATATCCTATTTTCATATATTTATAATTGAGATAGGATACTTGGATAAGGAGAAGGTGATTCGAAGCAAGCTCAATCTGAACAAGTTAGCTTCTACTTATCTAATCTAATCTTTCAGTTTAAGTTATTTCATCTTATTTGTTTTTGAAATAATTCCAACTTCATATACGTTCGATATTATCGAAAATTTAATATCAACAATAATATCAAGGGTGAGTATTGCAACACACTTTGGTGATTACTATTTCTTGATATTCCAAAACGTCTCATCCCGATAAATGGACCCGATAAAATAGATCATAAACTCAATCTTTTTCTTTGGTCTCTCTCGCCTTTGCTCGATCTCGAGTTCATTCACTCCACATTCTTAACTTAATTTGGTTATGCGTTTAAATTGTGTTAAATATATAAGTGGTTTTCCAATATATGATGGATTAGATATACGTCGCTAAATTTGCATTACATGAAAAATTGGTCAAAACGAGTTGAATGGGTCTATTTGAGTTGGACTGTTTATGACCCGACCCATGT
Source organism: Eucalyptus tenuipes (assembly GCA_014182365.1). Classification (NCBI taxonomy): domain Eukaryota; kingdom Viridiplantae; phylum Streptophyta; class Magnoliopsida; order Myrtales; family Myrtaceae; genus Eucalyptus; species Eucalyptus tenuipes. The sequence continues at coordinate 19,016,089 of CM024547.1, forward strand.
GATTGACAAATCTACCCATAGACGTGAAGCACATGGGCACAACTTTAAAATATTTGTGGTAATTTACACAAATAAGAGCCAAATAACAAATAATGAAAGCGTAAACTCGAAGCTAAAAAGATAAGTCATCCTTGAGATTTATGTAAAATTGATCATATATTCATATATAATATATATGCGCGTGTGTGGCTATAATTCCAAAGTCTGTTTGAAAAGGGTAAGGCATGGAACCTTGGATGTATGGGAATAAAGATGGTACGTGGTGATGGATCTACGTCAAGGACCCTTTACTTGAATTTTTTATTGGCGCCGGTATATACAAGAAAAAGCTAAGCACGACGAATGAGAATAACTAAAGGAAATGCCACGAGTACTTCAATTTCTATCTTTGGTTGAAAGTGTTGTTGTTCCCGATGCAACATGGGAGTCACGTTCAAAAAGTATTTTCCTTAGGTCCGTCAGCGGTACTTGTAGCCTGCCCACGCATTATTATATAACATACAAAAAAATAAGCGTGATTTTAGATTTATGGTCAGATCCGCGATTCCCTAATTTGATTTGGGAAGTGATGTCAATTTTCATCTTGATTTCAATTTTTGAGCTTTTGTTCTTTTCTTTTCATTGGGCTTTCCGATCCAGTGCTTTCGTTTCGAACCCGAATTGATAACAACGCCGAAGAGTTGCTTAAGGGTCGATAATTCCAATATCGACAATGGTTCATAACACTCGATGCACGATGGTCAATGTCTATTCTTAAACTTGTGATTTTTTATTTTACTTTTCACATGATCGACGATGTCGACTCGATATGCTCTGCCACAGCCTCGAGATTTAGGCATCGTTTTGCCAATGTCGTATAGCTCGGAAGTTGAAATCACCTTGTGAGTAGTTCGCGGGTAATCGCTTCCGAAAAGGAGTAGAAAGACGAGCAACTAAGAAAAGGCCCTGGCTGCTGAACAAAGCAATCCCGGGGGCCCGTTTCCAATGCATATAGAGAGCTAACACAACGTTGTTTTCATTACGGTGCTCCCCTGATCTTGCGAAAACAGAACATCCATGGCATTCGACATTTGTCTCCTAATCATGAACGACGAGGACCAACTCTCAATTCGGTGGCGACTGTACGTGTCATAGGACCTCAATACAAGAGTCACCAAGACAAAAGTTGTCCATCAACCACGCCAATGATGCAGATAGAAAGAAGCTACATACGTATGTATCGCCCGTGACTTTCACAATATTCACAAATCAAATCCAGATTAGAGGTGTAATTTAAACTAAAGCTACCTACCTCGTCATGACTATGATGATAGCTGGTAACGTAATGTGACACAAGCTGAGAAAGACCTTGTGTTGTGCCCTCTACGTTAGCAGCAATCTACCCCCCTCTCGTGGGCTCAGCCTACCTTTCGCACTTTCGAATACATGAAGCTCCAGCTCCTGCAGTTTCATCAGCGTTATCTTATCTCATGAGATAGTGGCTCTACCTCTTGTGTCGTCAAATAAACTCAAGCACCATAGGAACTCTTTTATCTTTATATAATAAGCATTCCGAACAACCTACAAGAAAATTTAAGTGCAATGATAGCCCCTGCGTTTGTGTTCATCTTATTATATAGCCACAATACTGGGAATGAATCTTGCGTGCTGTACAACTATAGCAACAAAGTAAGAGCAGAAGAATTAGGACTCCCTCACGTTCTACACTCTACTAGCTGAACAGATTCATTGTCAAGCAAGATCACGAGTACACATGTTGTAACCAGAGATAAGGGAACTTAAGGCAAAGGATACAAAAGCCAGGAAGGCTATCGATATTGAAGCACTCGCCATTTCCGTAAACTGATCCTTGCCCCAGTTTGTTTCCCAGTCAACAACTCGGGTTGCTGCTGCGGATGATGCTGCTATCAAGAGATACGCCAGAATCTGCAATTGAATCAGAAGAACCGTCCCACTCAGTATGCATGCCCATCATCTAAAATGGGAAGGTCTAAACACGTGTATCATCATAAAGAAGAGGTTCAAACAAGGGCCTGCGCAAGCCTAAGGTCGAGCTAAGCATGAGACAGCAAATATAAAGAGTCAACAGAGACTTCCCGACAGCCTCTGCTAAATTGACAATACCATTCTGCATACAGCAATTAATCTTTCCTTCTATGCCAAAAAGAGGACCCAAAAAGATGGATGAATAAAGAATCAAATGATGAATACAACTCCTCGAGAGAATTAGAAGACAAAACTCCATACTATGAGTTCTGATATAGGGGTCTGAGCGAAATGAATACTCTGTGATTCTACACTTGTATACATCACGATTTCAAAAGCAGAGGAACAAAGAATAGTTCCACTGCACACCAAATGTCAGAACTGAAAGGGAACATATACTTGCACGACTTACCTGATCCATGAAGAAATCGAAATGACAACGGAGGTGGTGGCGGATGACGTGCTTCTTGGAGATCAAATGGTAAGCCAGATCATATGCTTGAAACCCTGAATATGCAAATCCAATGACATTCACGGATAGACAGAACCTGCCATCGAACCAGCTTTCTCATTAGGACAAAGAGAAGAAGCAGAACCCTGTGAAGCCTAGAGCTAGAGAAGCAACAAATGATCTAAAGCAAGAGACAACAATAATTCTGCCAGTGTTGGCATCCAGCTTCTATAAGAAGCAAGACGATAACATGGAATCTACAACCTCCAGAATAAACCCACAAAGAAAAGGGGAGCATTTTAGCGTGAAGCATCACTGAATCTGATTCTGCAAATTCAAAAGTGTTCCAGACGGAGGCAAAGTCAATAGATTTTTTTCCTCCTTTCCTTCCTACAGAGAAGTGTATCATTGGGAATTCCTCTATACGATTGAACAATCAATCGTTGCGGAGAACAAGCTTCTTGGTAAGCTCGGGATGATAAAGCATGCATTTTTGGTGATAATGGACGCGATGATAGTTCTCAATCAGAAGCTAAATTTAGGAAGAAAATACAGAGTAAAGGCACAAACCTGTACTCCTTGTAGCGATCAAACGAATCGCCACTCCATCCCTGGGTCTTGTCAGCAGCCATGACCGAGAACGAAATCAGGCACAGTATCATCTCGCTCATCCTAAACCCTAGCCCCGCCCTCTTCACCATCGCCTTCGCCTTCGCCCTCCTCAGTATCTCCGTCTCCGCCGTCGACCGCCCCTCCTCCCTCCTCCCTCTCCTGCCGGCCCTCCCCGCCGCCGCAGCCTGCGCGCTTTCCTCACTCGACGCCCTGCTCACCGCCCCCACTGCGGCGGCCGCGGCGGCGGCGGCGTCGGGGGCGGCGGCGGCTTGTGATTCGCGCCCTCGAGCGGCTTCCGGGCGTCGGGGATGGGCGACGGGAGCGGGGAGCACTGGGTGTACTTGTCGACGGCGACGATGGCCCTGGAGTCGTCGGGCGGAGGGGGCCTGTCGAGGGTGGCGGCCGGGGAGGCGAAGGGCGTCGTCTCGTGGGGGTCGCCGAACTCGGATCTGTGGGGGAGAGGAAGAGAGGGGGAGTCGGGGACGGTGGAGGTCTCGGAGTTCCGCGACGACGACTTCTTCATGGCGCTTCCGGGGAGCTGCGGCGGGCGGATGCTGCCGCGGTGGTTCGGGTGGTGGTTTTGAGCGTCGGCGTCGGCGGCGGTGGTCGATTCCATGGCGTCTTCTGATTCGGCGGGTTCTTAAAGAGGGAGGGAGGGAGGGAAGAAGAAAAAAAGTGGAAGCTTTCGAGTTCGAGTGGAGCGAGAAAAAGCAGAAAGGAGACAGAGAGATACACACAATACACACGCGCAAAGTGGGGTCCACTCGGAGTGCCACGCGTACGATGTGCGACGACGACTAAAGGGTCCGCGGTTCTCCATTTGCAGCCGGTTATTTATGTACTCGCGACAAGAATATCTCCGGCTGTTAGAACTTAAACAAGAGAGGGAGGGGTGGGCATGCATGCATGGATTGGCAATATATATTAAGAATTGAAAACTAGAGAATAATGAATCTCCTCAATACATATGAGAACTTAAGTCCTAGTAATTTATTATCTAATTCTGACCCTTTGAACAACACCCCCAATCAACCATTATTATCAATGGTGATGATTGAATCTTGGTGAAGATTTCTAAATACAATGACGTAATGGTAGACTGAACCTCATTTGATGAGCCAAAGTTTTCTTTTGTTTATACAATATGTATGGTACCATAATTTGGAGCACCTTTAAAGTGACGCACTTTCTAGTATCAAAGCATACCTAACCCCACCAAAAGAAGTGAAGAACGCTTTAAAGCTATCTTGATGGTGATGGTGAAAAAAATGCGGCACTTAATTTAAATTTTGAATTACCTTTCTAATGTTTCGTTGTTAAGCAAATCTACATGCACGACCAAATTATAATTGGTATTAAAATGGTGTATTGCATTCTCCTTTGCTATACAAAAAAAAAAAAAAAAAAGGGTAGTGAATTAAAAGCTGACAGGTAATGGCACGTGCAATTGAAATTGGCCTCGTTGACTTAGGTTAAATAACATGAATGATTACCTGTACTTGAAATTTTAATAAGGGGCTCTTTAATTTGTGCCATCATTTCTCAGCTTTTGATTTACTGCCACCTTTTCTTATTTTTATTTTTTTCCTTGAATCAGTCAATTTGGTCTGGTTTTCAGGATTGCCAATTTGGTTCCTAGTTCCTAAAAATGAAATTGGTATCTAGACGGTTCAATTCTCGATTCGAAGGGGAACTAGACCAACTAAATATGCTATTTTCTTTTATTTCTTAAAAAATGTGAAGTAAACACTATCTTGATTCGGTCCCAAGTAATGAAAAAAAAGTAATGGGAAAAAATAAGTGATCGGTTTTATTAGACCGGACCAGACTATTGGTGTGGTCCAGTTCCCTATCGTAGGACTAACTGATCTGGTCCCAATTTCGATTTTTAGGAATTGGAAATCGATCATCTCTACTCCCTATCAACTATTATAATCAACAGCGATAATTATTGTGCGATGATGGTCAAATTTTTGAGAAGATTTCTAAGTGCCATGATGTAATGGTAGACCCTCATTGTTTTCTTGGTCAAAATAGACCCTCCCTCATTTGACAAGCCGAAGTATATACTTGTTCATAGTGTATATACGGTACCATAATTTGGAGTACCTTTAAAGTCAAGCACTTTCTATATCAAAGCGCACCTAACCCCACTACACGGAAAGAAGGGAAGAAAGCTCTAAAGCTCTCTTGATGGCGATGGTAAAATGTGGCACTTAATTTAAATTTTGAATTACCTTTTTAAAATTTCGTTAGTAAGTAGATGTCAATACTAATATACACGAGCAAATTATAATTGGTACAAAAATGGTATATTACGTTCCCCTCCGCTAAAAAAATTAGAAAGGAGGGTAGAGCCGACAAGTAATGGCATGTGCACTTGAAATTGGCCTCGTCTACGTAGTTTAAAAACATTAATAATTACTTTACTGGAAATTTTAATAAGAGTCTGGTAAATTTGTGCCATCATTTCTCAGCTTCTTATTTTTCATTTTTTCCCTTTCTGATGGAGATCTTTTTTTTTTTTTTTTTTTGGCGATTTTTATCCAATTATAATTCGATTATAGGGTCTTATTGACAACTGCCCTTAAGGGACTAATTAGTTTAACTAGAATTTAAAAAGAACACTTTTTGAGGTATTTCGAAAACTGAAGAATTACATCGTTAAGGAAGCTGCTACTTACTTGAAACAGAAAATTAGGGCTAACGAGTGGCGGGCACTTAGAGCACTCTTTAATCTTTTTCCTTTAAGACCGACCCCAAAGAAAAACACAAAAATCTTTTCCTTTCAGAAGAAGTCTAACACAAATTGGCCTTGGTTGGATCCAAAGTCCAAGCTAGCTGGTCACGGACACCTCAGCACGTCCAAAAGTGATGCTTTATTAGGTTCTTTGTAGCTTTAAGGAGTGCCTGATGCTTTTGTGGGGAAAAAGGCAAAAATACCTCACAAGCTTTTTATATTTTTATCTTCTTAAAATCAGATGCCTCTTTTCCTTTCCCCCCCTTTTCTGCTGGTCTTCCCTTTTCTAGGTGCAATCAAAAGATGGATCAATGAGAAAGATATCGTGGATGGAAAAGAGACATCAAATAATTCACCTCGAAGCGATGCCGGCGAGATATCTGGTTTCAACATTCTCCACAGGCAAAAAGGTCAAAAAAGGAAACAGAATAGACAATAGAAGAATACAATTGAAATGAATCAAGGAAAGCATCCTCACTCCCTATCATATGGTTTCTTGCCTTTTAACGCCTTGAATAACAATAAGAAAACCCCCCAATGCCCCATGTTATACCTTCAAGCAATGTGAAAGATCATGTGCATGAGCTGCCAACATCGATTTCCTAGCACAACAGCAGCTCAAGAACTAAACGACCCAACGAAAAGTATTCCCAGACACCAATTACTTACCGTCATGAGCACTCCATCCTACTATTAGCAATTATCTGCCAGCAATACATGGCACAGCGGCACTTGCATGAATTTTAGTTCAGAAGAATGAGAACGTATCCACAAATTAACATAACCCCAGCAAAACTGACAACGTTCTCCAAAACAGTAAGAAAAAAAAAAAACCAAGAGTTTAGACTATCAAACGACATCAGACATATCCACGAGTCATATTCCAATGAACGGAAAACCCAGGAAAGAGTCGAAGTAGAATGTCTCACTACCACGTATATCACAGGCCATATCTCATTACATGCCAATTTGATCACTGGTCATCCTCCTTTAGCTTGAGAAAATCCATGAAGAGGACACCGATGAGTAAATTGTAACAAAGTAAACTGATATGCACTCAACAACTCATTGGATTAGAGTAGATTCAGTCCTTATTTTGGCCAGGGAAAAAACTATACATATAAGATGTAAACACTACAAGAAAAGGCTGAATACAAAGAAAGCATCAAGAAATACTATCAAAACTTTCCTCTCAAGATGAGATAAGTACCTAACGGCTAGTGATCCTCCACCCGGATCAAACATACTATGGACAAAGACCTCTATGCTCTGCCTTTTCAGTAGATATTTTCAGTAGATATCTCTTTTCTCTACCACATCAAAAAGGGTAACGAGAAATGCTCGATAGCTACGAGCTCATTCAGGTAATTTCAGGCGGTTGAATAAGACAAGGAAACTCCGCTCAGGTACCACATAAAGGAATCCAAGATCAGCTCCCTTCAAGTATGGACCCATGCCCTATAATTTGAAATGAGAACAAGAAAACATATACCTGACATAAATGACCTGTTATACACAATTTGTGCCAACAGACAATCTTGGGAATGGTGTTACCTTGCCATTTAATTGAAGAAGCTCACCATCAACCCATTTTGGGTTGCGAAATCCGAACTCTGCTATCCTTCCTTGACCTTTGTAACTTGCAACCTAAAAGAAAAGCATTCCATGGTTTAATATATCTACCCATCACGGGCATAATGCAAAGAAACATCAAAAGGTCTTCGCAATCTGGTGTGGAGGGGAACCATGCACAAAATCTGGCTATTTTCTGGCACCTATACTGACCAGAAATGATATCAAAGCAAGAAAAATGAAATATCTTCATGTTGTTTTTGAGATGCTAAAATTGTCATTTCAAGTACACTAGACAAAGGTGTGGACGGAAACTTTATGCTCAGAATTTAGCAGCAGCTAGAAACAAAGAATTGTATTACTGTACCATCCAGTGAAATTACAGAGAAGAAACCCAAGACAAATTACACAGTATCCCTTGAAAAAGAAGCAATCTAAAACATCAGGATGCACATCCTCAACCAGACACAGAGAGAGAGAGAGAGAGATTACCACGCCTAATTCATCTGGGAACATCCCTCGATTAGAAGTTCGTCCCCGTTTCCCAATTTTGGCACGAAATGTAACCTATACAATCATACTTTTGGTTAGCTCAAAGTTAGACGCACCCTCGCATAATATATAGATACAAACAAGTAAATACATAATCCTTTGTGATCATCCCAAAGACATGAATATAAAAGACCTGGCCAGCAGGAACATTGAGATCCCCAGTCAACTTCACTGCTTCAACATATTCAAAGAATTCCACCTCCGATGAACTATTATCGGAGCCATTCCATTGTCCGAACTTGCGTCTCAGTTGAACCACTTCAGTACCATAAGGGCCAAATGCACCAACATATAAGCCTAGATTTTATCAAGCAAATGTCCTTTAATGCCAGGTTTCTCATAGTAAAAAGAAGAAGACGACAAGAGAGAAAGGGAAAATCGATAATCTAAAGCGTACCATCAAAGGGATCTAAATCGCCTTTGGAAGTGGTGATTCGACTGAAATTCGTAAATTCAGATAGTTTATTCCTTTTCTCTGCCTGAGTAACTGCGAGTTTGACGATTTCCCGAACATCTCTTGAAACCTCCAACAAGAGAAAGTTCATAGTGATGGAATGTTTGAAACACGAGTACAGATAATGGAAACAAAATCAATTTTTTCATGCACCTATATTTGAAAAGTATAAGACGCATGCATGGCTCTAATACCATAGTATTCTGTTTTATGTGAAAGCCAATCATATTCAGAAACTGAATTCAAGTATTTTCATTCTCTGTGACCAGAGAGCAAAGATGCTGAACAGAAGTAAATATACTGCTGTTGATCAAATTTCTTTGGCAATATTTGTGTTTATTCAGCTAAATACAACTTTTCTGCTAACTAAGAGGTTTCTTTAGAATATTATCTGGGACAAAACTTACTGAAGAGTACGGGAAATTTCAAATGTTCTGATGTATACTCTTTTCATCCTAAATTCGAAGATCAAAGCTCTAATCCTTAATCTCACCTTTGGCGAAACTTTGTCTGCAGCCCAGAATGCCTTTGCAACATCAGGGGGCATCAATTCAGATACACCTTGAGCTGCTATTGCTGCAACTTTCAATTTGGATACTTTGTTATTTCCACCATCATGCCCAAGGCCTTTACTGGGAACATGTAGCATGAAAGAATCTCTTTCTATGTCCTTTAATTCTGCTGGAAGACGTGTAAACTCATCCTTTGAAGGTGCGTCCTCATTATGCACTACCCCACCAATAAAAAACTTCATATCCAGATCCTTTTCATCCTCTTTGACACTGCTATCTTCACCTAAACTGATTTCATCAGACTGGAAATTTTCCACATCACCATCTTCATCTTCTGAATTCTCCAAAGGAACTGCTTCCTCATCATCGTCCTGCATTAACTGCTTGACGGAATCGCTGTCCTCAATCACTTCCTCAGCTACATCAACATTCATGACTTTCACTTTCAGTCCAGGAATTCTATCTTTCAAAAAGTTTATTACACTTTTTATCCCTTCCTCAGTCGCTCCTTCAATATTCAGGCCCTTATCATCATTCGTCTCGGTCTTCAACTCATTTTCTTGTACATCTGCAACTGATGTTTCATCAACTTTAGAAGATTGGCTTTTTGAGGATTTTGATGAGGAGCTTGTGGAGGCCACCAAGTTCCCTTTGGTTCGATGCAAATACACTACCTAACAACATTGTGACATCAGAAGCATTTCGCAAAAACTTCCACAGAACTAGGGGAATCACAAAGTAGCAGTTTTCACTTACTTTACAAGTGCAACTAGAATGATTTTGGGGTAGAAAATACTAGAAAAATATTTGAGGATGATAGAAACAAGTAACTCAGTCTGCAACTCTAAGATATCACCAAGGGTCCATATGTAAGGAAAGAAAAAATACTAGGACTTAAGAACAATGTCCATGTTCACTCGAATGTACCAATTTGTACTACCAGAAACAAGGTGGGCTTATATAGAAGATTCACATCTCAGAGAAACTGAACTTCAATTATGCATCAGTACAAAAGAACTACCAAAAGTCATGCAAGGTTGCCATCATGTCAAAATAATCAAAAAGCGTAATCACACATGTACGGCCAGTTATAGAGGCTCAAGGCACAAATATTTGAAGCTTAAGTACCAAGATAAATCAGCAGCACATCACCTGCATTTGATATGTATCATCAGTATCTTTGACAACAAAAATTTCAAATATTGGAGTTCCAGGAGATGCAGTGACCAACTGCCTGCAACAAAAATATTAATCACTACCCAGTCCAGATAAATGCTGCATAAACTATAGTCAGAAGAAATTAACCTCGAACTGTAACTTCTTCCAACAAATCTGCCCACACTAGGAGTTATGCGTATAAGTCGGCCAAAGGGATCATTAGAGTCTTTTGAGCAACCAACCCACCAGCCCACCTGCCAAAAACAGGCGGTGAAATTGTTAGTGGAATTCAAAATAGTTCAGCATAGCTGCAACCTTCGCAGTTCTTCATTCTACCTGTTTAAGGAAATAGGTGTGGCAATACGAACAGACAAATAACTAATTAACTCCACTACATTCTTCGGAGGATAGGAAATGTCACTGTAATTCTACTGCTGACAACATGAAAGGCGTATTACTAACTCGATGACCAATAATGCATCAAATATAAAATTAATTCAGGATAAACAACAATGACATGATGGCCCACAACAAACATTGGCACCAGGCAAAATGCCGATATCATGGAAAGGGATCAAAACAATGGAATAGTAAATTCTTTCATACTGCCACTCCTACTGTTTCAGCAGAACGGCCTTCCTTTTACAAAGGCCCTCCATATAGTATTTAATGACGGTTTAGAAGAACTTGAACCAAAATAAAATTGAGACATGATACCCTATGATATGAACAAAAAGAAGTACATGAAAATAAGACAATCGTAAATGCAACCAAACAGGAATAAGACAACCAAAACTGAGTTATGTTGGGCCTCAGACAGAAGTATTCAAAAGGAGTAAAGATCATAAAAGAATTTTAAAGGGTACTCAACAAACAAAAAGATAAAATTGTATAAGAATCAAATAAACAGGGAAAACAGGAAGATAAAGATGAACAAAGTAATGTCATAAAGATGATGAAAGTTACCAGTCCACTTCCCGTATGTTTACATAACCTTGAAGCCTCATGATAACGCTCTTCCTCTATTGCATTCTGCATGTAAACAGGAGATTAACTAAAAGGCAAACTGGTTAATGAACAAGCAAATGCTTCTAGCAAACACAGCAGTGACCGAACCTTCAACTGAGACATGATGTCAGCAACAGCATCCTTCGATGTAGCTTCAGCAATAGCCATCTTTAGTTTTGCAGCCTCATGGAAGTCTTCCTTCTCGATCGCTTCTTCCAGTTGGAACTGTAGACCATGATATTAGCACCACGAAGAGGAAGAAGATTGAAGAAATTTCAATATTACATCATTTTGAGCTTTTTGCAGGGGAGAATGGAGTGACTGAACAAATGCCAAATCCAATTTAACGAACAGTCTTCCTAAAGACTAATACAGTAATGATATTTTGATAAAAGAGAGCAGGAACATCACCTACATCAATCTAGAAAGAAAGGCACTTCTGGTTTATCACATCACGTTGCACACAGAGCACATTACGCTAGGTAAAAGCTAAAAGCAAGGGCACTTAGTAAGCCACTCAGAAGCAACAATCCAATTCAAAATCTCACAAGACAAGCCACAAGAAGCAGACTGGGAGAACAACCAAATCCCCAAGAAATCATCAACGAAAGAAACCCAATTCAGAATCATTCAAGTCCAGGGGGCGACACACCTTGAGAACGGAGGCGAAGCTCTCGGCCTGCTCAATCTCGGAGAAATGGCGGCTCCACCGGTTCCAGTCCCAATCGGAGCAAGAGCTGCTGGAGGCACCGTCGACGCGCCGCCGCCGCCGCCGCCGCCGCCGCCGCCGCCGCAGCGGCAGAGCGGGGCCGGGCTCCTGCGGGGCCGGGCGGAGGAGACGCCGGCGTTCCTGCCGAGGGCGGCCCGGCCGCCGGAGCCGAGGAGGAGGAGGCCGGGAGGAGGGGCGGCCGGTTTCTTGGCCGCCGGCGAGTCGAGGAGGCAGAAGGGGGTGGGGCGGGAGGGCCGGATGGGAGTGCCCGCGACCCACGACGCATTGGTCACCGCCATCTCCGTCCCTCTCCCTCGTTCTCCGCGAGCGCGATTCGATCGATCTTCGGGGAGGTTGTTCGTGTAGCGAGGGGGTCCTTTGGTCGTGTATGGACAGCATCGCCAGATAAAATCGGAATATCCGAACGGGGCCCTCACTTGCATTACTCTTGATGGTGTTTTCTTTTTGGTTTTCATTTTTGTTCTTGCCTTGCGTTGTCCTGTCGTTGGTGAATTTGATCCACGGCCGCAAAATTTCCGTCTTTTCGTATAAAATGTGCCGAATTTAACGTAATTTTCAATAAAATTTCTCATTTCTCGAGCGTCATTTTTCTGACATGAATCGAATCATACACTTATGAAAAACGTTTTAATTTTATTTGTTGTGATGTTCGTGAATGGTTCAAAATATTACGAGGATTTGAATCTTTGGACTGTTGGAGATGAGATTACTTCGTTGATTCGTACAGTTATTTTGGTTTTACTAATGACTACTATTTTAGACACATCTTAGTACGGGATTATCTGGAAGACAAAGTCAAACTAAATTATCGAGCAAGACTTGATAGGTAATAGTCGTAGTATTATAGTCATATAAAGACGTTTTGTTATTAAAGTCGTTCTGCGTCGATGACGTCCTATGTTGCGTGTTGGATTATTTTCATTTCGTATTCACAACAGCACAAATTGAAAATGAAGTTCACTTGCTATTTCGATGATGTAATCTTCATAGTGAGCTTTTCGCGATTATCTTCTAGAAAGGCCGACTTTTTTGGACGTGTTTTCGAGAGTCTCGATATGTGAAACTTCAATTCACTATTTCACTAAACTTGAATGAGCTAAGAAAATTCTTACAAAGACCCCGAAAAAGCAACAGTGATATAATTATGAAATTGATCGGACATGAGCGGGTTTGGATTGGCTAAGATGAGTGGGTAGATAAAAAAAAAAAAAAAAAAAACTTTTCGGAGAAGGAACAAATCGGGTATGATTTTGGGCCGGGCTATCCATGGCCCGCCTAGCCCCATCCGTTAATAAAGTTTCATTCTCCGCAACTATACAACACCATGGATATTTTTATAATAACGTTTTAGGAACAAATTGACATCTTACGTGTAACCCGCCGTTAATTTAAACGTGAATAAAAAAATATAAGTGAATATCCCTGTTTTTTCCTCATTTTGTAGGGTTCGGATTATTTGAATGTAAAAAAGTCTATTCCTAAGATTATACACTGGACCTATGTTGATGGGCAAGCTGGCCCAGGCTCTAGGGCCACGACCTCAACAGCTGTAGCGCCTTCAAAGCTACATCGCGTCACCCAACATTAAAGTGCTTTCAAATATGTATTACTAGTCATACAAATCACAACATTTCACAATACATTTTTTTTTCTTTTTCCTAACATCAGTAGAGTCGGTGTAAGGCTTTGTGAGATTTTGTTGAATCACTACAAACTATTTTAAAAATTTAGCTAGAAATGCATGCTTAGATACCGTGTGCTTCATGCTTGGTCTTTTTTTAAGGGTCTGGAAAGCCTTGAATATATATATGATTGGTGAGGTAAATTAAGGTCTGAAAGATTCATTCGAATTCCCTTATGCTTAGTCACTGGGGAGGCAAATTGAGATTTAGAATTAAATTCAGGACTATAGTTTTGGTAATATGTGGGAATTTTGGTGGAATCATCGCTGACTGTTCTAAAAATTTAAATTGTTAGATAAAAGCGTGATTTATTTAAATACTTGAATACTTTGGATGCCCTACCAACCCTCATCACTAGGTGGCAATCCCTAGTCCCACACCACGCACCATGCGATTTTATCAAAGACACATATGTTCATATTCTTGAAAATGACCTTGAGAGAACATGTAAGCGTGGTGATTCGATTTTGGGTGTGTCGCCGCTCAATCAACGCCCTTACAATTAACTGACACTTTTTGAAAGTTTTCGTGTTATGTCGGACACTCTTTGACACTCGATTAATAGGTGTTGGATTTTTCGACACCCGGTCAGCTCTCCCAACATATAAGTTTGGAATTTCAACATGTGAGTTCAAAATTCTGACATGTGATCAATTTTAAAAATTTTCAATAAATGATGGGTCCAAATGTAAATATGTAAAAAATAAAAAATAATAAAAACAACAAAAGGGGAAAAAAATAGTATTCTCTTCTCTTTTGACTCACTTCCTATGACATATAATTTACCCCCCAAATTTGCTTTTTTCTCTTCCGATATGCATTGACACACGAATCTAGAATGTGGAATTGATTTTATAGATTATTGGAATGTAGTTAAATTTGTCAAATTGAAATAATGAATAATATTAACAAATGATGAATTAATGTTTTTAGTATAAATTCATTCATGACTCTTTTATTATTATTTATTTAATCAAATTAATTTGATTAAAATTATCATAAAAATGATAATTAATCATGTATATTTAAAAACATACATTTAATATACAAAGTGTTGAAATTTTTTATTTTTTGAGAAATGACGTGTCGACGTGTTATATCGTATCGGTCGCGTGTCGCTTGTCGGTAACGCTTAGACTGTGCGGCATCCGGATCGAATGGGAAATTGGCATTCGACGACGGACTCTTTCAGGCCTTTTCAAATATTATGAACCGGGTCAAACGTGGTCCGGGTGCATACCCCCATCTCGGGGTGTCGCCGGGGGGCCACATGTCCAGAACGTGCGGCCCTCCCTCCGTACAACGCCAAAAAGCCGCGTCCTCCGCGTACGACTAAAGGCCGCCGCACGAGCCGTGTCGTTCCATCACCTCTGACGTCATCATGTTGACCCGGTTCGACTCGTTTCCACACCTCCGCGGCTGCTTAAACCCATCGCGGTGTTTATCAGGAGTGCAATGCGACTCACATTTTGCTTTTGTTTCCACGCATCGAATGAGTCAAAAAGAGGAAACGAGGCTCCGGAATTTCACCTACTCCATGTGCCAAACAAGGAGGAAATAGACAAGCATAGCTTTTGTGATTGATTTACCTATGTACGCATGCATACGAGTTGCAATCCTAGGAAAAAAACAAAAAAACGCAAGAATATTTGAAATTATACTTGTAAAATCGAACAATTTATGATTGAAATAGTATTCAAATAATAAATTTAGGATTGATTTGTGCGTTTATCCTCTTTTGTTGACAAGAATCATGACAGCTACAAAGAAAAAGAAGAAGTAAAAAAAGGGTAGGGGATATTAATTTTTAATGAAGGCCAAGAAAATTCGACCCTTGCTTTGCCATGGAAGTTTCATCCTTGGACACGACACTGCCAAGCAACATGGAACCTCACTTTTGTCGCCAAAAAGCTTTGCTTTTGACGTTGCGCATGCCGATTGCACGTTGTCACTACTATTTTTGGTAAGAAAAAAATGAAGTACATCTTAATTAGACTGAAATATTTTCTTACGACATAAGTTGACACAATCAATTACCATAGGATTGTGATGACTTGACTAGAATCGCCGTGGTTGAATTTGTGTGATATCATAAGATCAACTACTAGAATTGACGTCGATTTAACAATTAAACATTTTGATAGAGTTATTAATTATGATGTATTTTTTCATATACAAATTATCTTTTACTTTTGGAAAATTTGATAAGATGATTGAAAACGAGAGTTGTTATAATATTCATATTAAAACGTTAACTAGCAGCACATTTTGTCTTGGACTATTATGTTTAGAATTTCATTTTAAAGTGACATGAAGCACTCGTTAAGCTGTCGATCAAGGAAATAATACGATTTTCACTGTACAAATTGTTCTTGTGATATGCACAATTAATGCTGTGAAAACCAAGTAGTCTCCCATAAAATATGTTTAGCATATGCTCCGATTTGAGGTCGAGTACTCGTTAACAATACCTTCATGTCTAATACTTCACATCAGCGTTTCGCTTCTAGGGTTGTTTAGTTTCGCGGGCACCGTTGCAACCTTCCACATTTTCTAATGCGCATCCAGAATCGTTCCTTTTGTCTTTCCTCGTCGTGTTTTTCCTGCACAAATTAACTTACAGCACATGGTCGGTGAATCCAAGAAAGGAGAAGACATTTCTCGTTGAAATTACGTTGGCTTGAAGCAATCAACGGCCACGGTGAGACCTCCAGCTCATTCGTGAAGGTTAAAGACATCGTTGCTTCTTCCTTCCCCTGAGTTCTTGAAAATGCCTGGAAAAAGGGGCCATCTAATACGGTCAGCTCGCAGAAACATTGGTCAACGAAGGAACTTTCGGTTTCTCGTATTCATATGAGTCAATGAGGCAGATTCCCAATTCTCGTGTTCATACTGGCTAAAACCGCTCGGAAAATGAGCGTCGTGAGCAGGTAGATATCCCGAAAAGACACGGGAAGGCGGCATTCGAGTGCAGCGGATTGTTCACTCGTGGCCAACATGGGAAACGTTAGAAATGGACGAGTAGGTTTTGCATAAGAAGGCCTGCAAGTGAAGATGATTACATGAACCGTAAGATAGGCATAGAAAAGAAAGAAGGGTCTGAGTTATATTGCTATCATGAGCATGTAAGTGACATTTTCATTCAAGCTTGATGCACTTCCATACAAGCAATGTTCATTTCTATATTTCAATGACGTCACAGACATACAGAGATGCGGAGACAGATTAATACTGATTGAGTAAAGGCTTAACATCGATCGCGACTTTGCATGACGGTGGCTAGAATCGCAAGGCTTAACATGAGAAACCCAAGACGAGCGACGTTGGTTCCGGTGGACGCATATTTTAGGGGGAGCCGAAATGGCTGACAAAAACAGAACCAAGCCAAGATTTGGAATTGGTCTGGTCTTTCCCGATAATGTCACGAGCACGGTAGTTGGCCTGATCGAGATGGTCAAGTCCATTGGTGCGGTTCTCGATCGGAATGTCAAACGCCCCCTAAAATGGTTCCTGGCCTTTCCTCTAAGAGCGTCCATTAATTGGGCATCATCGGGGACGGTCAAAAAGACCAAACTCTCTCACTGTAACGAAGAAGAAATCAACGAACCTAACGACGACCTTAATTTTTTTCCCAAAAAAATAAAAAGAGGGTCACTTGGGTGAACATTGATAGGATAAACGAACGAGCGTACCTTCTAAGCCAGCTGTAAGAAAGGGACGGGTACGATGGTGTGGTCGGTGAAAGCGCGGTTTCATCATAAGGGTAATAGTCACGGGTCAAGAGTCAACACGGTCGATCCCATTGCATAAGAACTACTCTTATCGGCAGCGAATTGGCAACGCTCGTAATTAATTAATTTATAATGCGTGGAGCACATTTGACCCTACTAATTTGTGAACTTTGACCTCATTATAATATATATATATATATGAGCACCAAGTTGGGCTCATTATAATATGTAAACCCCAAATTTACAACAAATAATGCTCAAAATTCAAAATTCATCCCCAATTGTATTGACCAACAAATGAAGAGAAAACACAGGAACTAAATTCGCTTGAAATGCTGCTTGCTATTACTTAGCCGCCAAAAGTTTTTTTTTTTTTTTTTTGAAGCAGCTTTTACATATTTTGGGATATACACCATCCATGACATGATTGTGAATGTGACGTGATTATAGTCAACATCACATTAGCAAGTACCGGGAACGTTTTAAATTCTCTTAAATGGTTTCAGCCATCCTCTTAACTGATCGTACAATAAATGATGTTAGGTGGAAAACCTTTTAGAGTAAAAGGCAATGAATATCTAGAAATGAGTTATGTTAAAATATCATATATTGCTTGTTTATGAGGTTTATATATTATTTGCACATGATCTCCATTTCCCTCTAGGCTTAAGCCTTTTGGATCGAACCTTCTAATGTGATATCTGAGCTAGGTTTTGCTTCAATTTATTTTGCATGTGCTACCCATGTTTGTCAAAATTCTATGTGCTATTCTTAATCACTCGCATGTTAGAGAGAGTGTTAAAGTATATCACATCCCTTGTTTATGGGGGTTTATACAGAATCATGTAGGTGTTGCATTAAAATAGGTACATAGCAATCATGTCACAGTCAATGAAGCAAGTTAACGATTGAGAAACAGGGCTATTTTGTCCATTGAAGAAACAAAAAACTTTCTTTTTCTTCTAGCAAGGAAATCGCTCTTTTAAAGAGGGATTTAACTATTTCTTCCGTGTACAAACTGCAGAAGTTCGATGACATGCTATGGTGACTTACTACAGAGGTATGGTTGAAACTTTTAAAGCAAGACTTTGACCACACGAAACACCGAGCGCAAAATATTTGACTATTGGAATACAAGGCAGGCAGCAAATTTTAAATTGCCAATTGTCTTTAGAGGCCTCAACTCCCATTCGCGGAGCTGTTGACAGCTACGGTCGGTGGGGTTCTGTAATCTCTCTTTTTTTTTTTTTTTTTAACTTTTCTTTGCTAGTCATCAATAATTTCTCCATTTATAAGCACGTTTCCACACAGATATCAAACCTCTTCACTTTTCGAATGCTCTCTCTCTCCCTCTCTCTCTCTCTCTCTGTCGAAAGTCGCCGGAGTCTCTCAAGACGCAGAAGTCTTTTCAACTATAGCCTTTTGCTCTTGTTCAGACACAAATAAGCTTCTATTCTCTAAGTGAATGGTACTACAGCTGATAAAATCTGGAACTCAAAGATGGAGAAAAGCACGAGCAACGATCAGCCCATGAGACCCGAGCGCAAAACCGTGGAGAAAAACCGAAGGATCCGCATGAAAATCCTCTGCTCCAAGCTTGCTTCTCTCATTCCTCAACACCATATCACCACTTCTAAGGTCTCTCTCTCTCTCTCTCTCCTCTCTCTCTCTCTCTGTGGGTTTACTAGAAGCGATCAAGTAAAGCGCCTAACTTTCTTTCCGAGCTTGACCTGTTAGATAAGGCCGTAGTTTCCTTTCTGTATTGGCTTCTTGACAACAAGTTCTTGAAAATAATGTGTCATTTGAAACCAAAAGTTTTCTTGAAAATGGATGGAATTGATCTATCAAAATTTTATTGTGTATGATTAGTAAAATATGTACATAAACCTGGGTCTGTATCAACTTCAGCAATCAAGAAAGAGTGAAAGTTCCTTAATTTCCCTTTCTCCTTTTTTGGGTTTCAGGAATTGCTGTCGCAGCAAGATCAGCTGGATCAAGCTGCATCATACATAAAGCAGTTAAAAGAAAAGATTGATGGGTTGAAACTGAGAAAAGAACAAGCAGTACTGCAATCCGAAGGAATGGACACAAGCTGCTCTTTGACTTCATCAGATGATCAGGAGAATAAACTAGGGTTTGTGCTTCCGGTGTTTGAACTAAGAGACCATGGATTAGGTTTGGAAGTGATCTTGATCAGTGGGAGGAGGAAGAACTTCACGCTATATGAAGTGATCAGCATTCTCGAGGAAGAAGGAGCTGAGGTTGTCAGTGCCAGCTTTTCTGTTATTGGCGACAAGATCTTTCACACGCTCCATGCTCAGGTAACTCATTATCTCTAATTATTTCATCAAGGATTTTATAATTTTGGTTTAGCTGAAAAAAGATGATATAATCGTGATGTTATCCTCACTCATGAAAGAATGGAACTAGAGTTCTCTAAGTACACTCGTCTTGGAGCAGCCAAGCTCTTGAGGAAATTTAAATTAGAGAGACGGTGATGTATTAACTGATTTCAGCAAGTCAAAAGTTGTCAAATACGACATGATAAGTTAGTCTTTTAAGGATATGGCTAAATACATGTACTTTAAAGCGTAACTAGGTTCGGGAGTCTACTTTTAAGAGGTTTATATAACTACTACAGACTTTCCTGCACTTTGCTCTTGGTGTGTTGACATTTAGGATGGCAATTTCCGTTTCTAAGTTTTATTTTCTTTTGTTCCTCTCTTAAGTTCTTGGTGGTAAGCGTTTCATCCACCCCATGATTAGATGTGTAGCTCTCATTTTATAGTTTGTGATGGAATTGCAGGTGAGACTATGTAGAGTTGGAATAGAGACCACAAGGGTATACAAGAGATTGAAAGAATTGATCCACTGATTCTCTCTCTAGAGATCGATCTTCTAATGTAGCAACAACAAAACGTATGAGAAAAGACATGAACTTTTGCTCGAAAAATGGTAATCAGCTGATGCAGATTGGAGATAGAACGAATTCATAGTTGATGTATGTTTTTATGTCTATTGCAAAACTAAAATAGCCACAACTAGTGAGTTATATAGTTACTAGTAGCAAATATAGAAGAAGTTATCTTAGTAACGTAAAAGGCCTATAGAGAGTGATATGTGTAAAGGGCTTACTTACGGTTATTATATGCCGTGTTTGTCTACCCATACATATGTATGTATGTATGTATATACCAGTTTTGAAGCAATCTTGGATCTCTAAAATATCCTTTGTGTACTTCTTCTCAGGAAATTACAATTTACATCTTGTTGATTCACTTCAAGATATAAATTGATCTTTTGCGTAAGATGTAGCTTTGGCAACATCTTGCTCTATTGGAAAACCCTAAGGTAGTTAACTGAAATCACAAGAATTAAGGTTCTGTATCAAGGTCATGGTTGTTCTGAAAATCCTACAATGATATTCATGCGAGTGGTAATGAACCTTGAGTTGTTGTCGAAATAAAACTTCGAGTATACTTGTAACGATGTTGAAGAGAAGAGGCCAAATTTTAAAGCAGATATTATGGTCACGTCATATGATGATTTTCAGTGGAACTACCTTAATTAGTACCGCTTTAGCATACTTCCTAAAGAGTTATGGCTCTTGTTGATGTTGTGGTGCTATTTTAGAGCTACATACACGTGATTTTTAGGGTTTTGGACAGAGCTAATGGACTGGTCTGGTATCATAACTTGGAGAACTTTGACGGGGACTTGGTCCTATTCTTGTACGTGCAACATGAATTGATGTTCTCGATGGATATTGACTCCGTTTGAATAGCTAAATCTGACAAATTTCACGTCAAATTTGATGCACCATGTCAATTTCTCTTTATCAATCTTTTGGGAGAAAACAAAAACAGTAAACTGCTCGAAACTGAACAACTAAATACTAATCATCACAACACTTGGCAAGAGAAATTATAACACCACCAATGGCAAACCGAGAAAGAGAAGAAACGGAACTCCAGAGATGGGGATGATGATTAAATTGCCGTGGTGGGCAATCTCCATCGTTAACAACACTAATAAAGTCACCGATAAGAAATAATTTGAGATATCCTTTGATTTATCTGTTCAATATAAATTTTTTAAAATTTTGTACTATCCACAAAAATATTAGAAAGATAAATCTAAGATAATGTGAACCGATACCTATGTTGTAATATAACGTGGAAGCTAAGCAGATATTGCAATTAAATTAACTTAAAATCACCGGAGAAATAAAACCTCGGAGATTTACATAATTCAATTCGATTATCAATACCCACTCCACGAGCAGAGTTAGTAGTAGATAATTTACTTGGAGAATCACAGCGTTACAAGACGCTAATATGTTTTCCACACCTATACTGCATCCGGATAAAACAATTCGATTGTACTTAAAACTCACGACAGACGCGAAATCCTCCACGTGTTCGGTGCTCCTTTTGTTCGGAACTTTCATTCGTATGATTGCACACAAGGGGAACGAAATCTGAAGGGAGAACCCACCAATGGTTTTCTTTCTTCCTCTGACAGTCTCCTGACCCCGCAAGCAGACATTCTTTTGGAATATATCAGCCCTATTTTTCTGTAAGGCCAGAAGAAGTCCCTCCTCTGTTCACAATATAAAGAGAGAGTCCACAAAGTCAAGACCGTCAAAGCTTAGATAATCTTCTTCAACTTCAAATAAGATCAAGTTCCACCGACTAAGAGTTTCAAATCTGATTCGCATATAACGGGACACTGAACTTGAACAAATCAAAATCTTCCAAACAGGTCCAAATAAGTCAAGTTTCGAACACTACTCAAATTTGATACATAATTTAATAATTCTCCACATTGGCTCGACAATTACAATCGAGTCATAGCGCTCATCATCGATGCCAATTTTTCTGACGCCGCAGTGTGTGCCCAAGATGAGCTCGAACTTTGTAGAGACGAGTGAACTTCATCTGCATGTCCACGAGATTCTTCACTACACACGTTTCATTCTCTCTTGACATGTTATATCTAGTGCAGAAATTTTGGTCATCAATGAACTCAAATCTCTGGTGATATTTCTGACTTCCACTAAACACCATGTCAACTAGATGTCGAACACCAACATCACTAACCAAATCTTTAGACCACACTGCCTCTTAAGCTGCTTTGTAGTCATCATGTTTCTCATGTCTCTCAACAATGTCTTCCAAATCATAGCACAACTAATAGAAATAAATGCACAACCGTTTATAAATTGACCATCTATCAGTTTCCCTATAGGATCCAGGTTCACAGACCTAGTTATTGCCACACTACTTGAGCTACATCTTTCGAAACATACCCTAACTATGTTGTCCCGAATAAAATAAGGAGAATCCACTTCACAGCATCGCAATTTAAACATGAATTATTTCATACATTTTCCTAACTGCATGTAGTAGATCAAGCCTAGTACTATCAATGGCATAATTGAAGCAACCAACAGTACTGACATGTGAAGTATGGGATAAGTATCCAATGACAAACTAGATAATTTATGATGTGTAGCAAGTGTACAATTGCTTTTTGAAGTAGGGTGATCGGTTCTCCACCTGAAATCTGTAACCTATCTTGCTATAACCAGTTTCTAGTTTTTGGAATTGGAACCTATCTTGTTTCCCTTAAAATCGATTCTATAACCTATTATTTTTCAATAAGCCAGAGTGTTATCAAGGATCTCATCATAATCATGGTTTCAATTGGCAATTACGGTGCCTTAAGACAAGTGCATGATCGCATTAGCAGGTACTCTTTGGCTCGGCTATTTCCTTCTCCATGACAAGTACCATAGTCGATGACATTTACCAAACAATAAGATGGCATTTGCCAAGAGCAGGCTTTTTCTTATTTATATAAGAATCTTCGTGTTGGTGAGCCATTTTGTTAGTTGAAGGATTTTGAGGTACAGGATCTACTGAAGCTGCAGATTTGGATACTAGATTTCAAAAAAACCTCTTTCTAACTAGGCACAGACATGTCAAAGAAGTAATTGTCAACGTGATGTTTCAGTATAAAGCTTGAAAACTCCATGCAAATAGTGAATGACTTGAGGAAAGCATGCGATGAGTTCTCAAATTCGAACAATCCATATAACAATAGGAAGAGTTTTTGATGTATTCGCTAGATAGTTATGCCACCTTAACCAGATAAGCCACCAAAAGATGATCACAAACCCAAAAGAAGAATCATGTATTTTCTGGAAGACAGAAATCACAACTTGCTCTGTCGTTTGACAGCACTTAGCAGAATTATCTTCTAACTCTTAGCATTCGATATTTTCTTTTTCTATACTTGCATTTCGAAGTAAATTGGAGAAGGAAGGAGGGTGGAGCGAGCAGCGAAAGAGTTAAAATTCAGAATTTCAATCTCTTAACAAGGAGGGATGCAGAAGCTTCCAGTTGAACACGCGAAGGTACAAAGCTGTCTTGCGAGGGAAACGAAGTATACGATGATTACTAAACCAAAACCTTAAACTAGGAGCGACAATCTAGAATTCCTAGGCCATTCTTCAGCTCTTGGCAGCATTTTCCAGTTCTCTCCTTAGCTGCAGAGAAAAATCATCGTTCACATCGTCGTTGTCCCAATCGTCTTTCCACTGCTGGGGCGCTTCTGTTACCTCTTCCTGAGCATCCCGCTCTGCCATGAAGATTTATTATGGAAACCGAGAAGAGGATAACAGAAAGCATCTCTATCCAAGAAGAACGACAGGTACAAGTTTTCAGAATACATGGACCTTCCCAACGGTGAGACGAAGTAAAACCCTCTTGACACTATAAGAACGATGACGCGCTTATAAGTTCAATACCAACAATCTAAATTCTCACAATAATTAATTTATTATGTGTGGGTCACATTTGACCCTATTATTTTGTGAACCTTGACCCCACTACATTACATATATATAGGGGCACATCTATATATCAGAGCCAGTGGGAGTCCCTTGTAGAGGTACATCTGCATCTGCATATATATATATATATGAGCACAAACTCGAGCTCATTATAATTTGTAAACCCCAAATTTACAACAAATGAAGCTCGATATTCAAAATATATCTCAAATTTTATTGACCAACAAATGAAAACAAAACCCAGAAACTAAATTCATTTGAAATGTTGCTAGCTATGACTTTTCCGTGTGGCCTTGATCTGGTTTTGGGGCTTTTACATATTTTGGTGTGTACACCCTCCTATGACATGATTGTGGATCCAATGTGAGTGTAGTCGAAGTTATATCTCATATAACGAGAAGGTTTTAGATGCTCCTAGATGGTGTCATTCATCCTCCTACGTGATCATATGATACATAAGGTTAGTTGGAAAACATTTTGAAGCGAAAGGAATAAATACCTAGCAATCAGCTCCGTTAAATTATCCTATATCGTTTCTCTACGAGGTTTACATGCTCCTTATATTCATACAATCTCTCTTTATTTGTAAGTTTCAGCTTTTTGGGTTGGACTTTCTAATATGGTATCAAAGTTAGGCTCGGCCTTAGTTTATTTTACAAGTGCGGCCCATGTATGGCAAATATCTTGTGTTGTTCCCAGTTTCCTTACACATAAGAGGGGGTGTTAAAATATTTCGTATCACTTAATAGGACTTAAATAGAATTATCAAAGTGTTACATTAAAATACGCACATAGCAATCATATCATGCGTTACGAGCACTTCACGGAACAAGTTTTTGTGCCGGAAACTTCATGAAGCAAGTTAATGATTGAGAAACAAGGGGTGTTTTGTCCAGTGAAGAAGCACAAGAGCAACTTCTTTTGGCAAGGGAAATCACTCTCTTGACAAGTGATTGGCTGTTTATTCCGTGTGCAGACGGTGTAAATTAAGATGATATGCTGTGGTGTAGAAGGTAAGATGACATGCTATGGTGATTTACTATAGAGGCAGGAATGAAAATCCAAAGCAAGACTTTGACCACATGTAACACCATGGGCAAAATATTTGACTACTGGAATGCAATTCAAGCAGAAAATTTTAAATTAGCAGTTGCCTTTGAAAGTCTCAACTTCCATTCGCGTAGCTGTTGAAAGCTATGGTCTTCACAATAATCCCTCCGTTTATTTTTACTTTTCTTTGCTCTTCATTAGTAATTTCTCCATTTATAAGCAAGCATGCACACAAATATCAGACCTCTTGACTTTTAATACTCTCTCCCCCTCTCTGTCGAAAGTCTTAAGAATCTCTTAAGAAGAAGCGCTTGTTAGAAATTTTGTGGAAAATCATAATCCTGATAATCAGGATCAATTGCGGAAACGTGTAAATTTTATACTAACCTGCAGGCAGTGATGATATAAAGAACAAATATGCAGAGTTTGAACAATTGTGAATAGGCACTTCTACTAATTGCTCTCTTGATGTTGATGGTATGTTCTTCGATTATCAGATAATCAAAATAATGAGAATAATGAGAGGGTTTCGCTTAAATGACCTATATATATGCCCATACAAATCATAATATATATAGTCTTCCATCAAGACTAATTCTAGTAGATACGGGCAATCTCCATAGTTATCAACAACTAAATTTGGATAGTAAATTGTCAATGAAATCTAATGTAGGTAATTTAACTAAATATGGGATCATATTAAATAAAATTATAACATTCTCCCACTTGATCACAATATTTCATTGAACGTAATATTTAACCAAATCCACAAAATTTCATGCTAAAAATAAAACACATGAATCATGGCGATAAGTCCTTTTAAAACAAGTATTATCTTTCATGTATTATAATGTATCTCACCAACTCATATGTGATAACAACATAAATAAACCTTATGTATATTCTAGGTCAAATATGATTTTTTTTTTAGAATAACTGAATGTATACAAGTTTATTGAGAAAAACATAGCAAAAGAATGAAAGTTTCACAAGTTCTTTCAAATAATTTTTTTTTACATGATTGGACCAATGCCTATTCTGACTACATGATCTTTATAAATCATTGGTGGCATGTCTTTAGTTAAATGATCAGCTATCTCAATTCAGTGCTTACATGTTCTATAACCACTTTCTTCTATTCAATACGTTTTTTGATAGCTAAATATTTGATGTCGACGTGCTTACCTCGACTATCACTTTTATGGTTCTTAGTTATGAAAACTGTAGCTGAATTGTCATAAAATATTCTCAATGGCCTAGCAATGAAACTATGACTTTAAGCCTCAATATGAAGCTTTTCAACCACATACCATGTGAGGTGGCCTCAAAATAGGAAACAAACTTAGCCTCCATAGTGGAAGTGGCAACCAAGGTCTATTTCGCACTCCTCTAGGATACAACTCCGTCAGCAAATATAAAAGTATATCCCAATGTAGATTTACGGAAATCAATGTAGCTAGCAAAGTCTGAATCCGAGTAACCAATTACCTTCGAGTTGTCAATCTCCCTATATATAAGCATGTGTCCATTGGTACCTTAAAGGTACCTCATCACATTCTTTACACCTCTCTAGTGGTCCATATTTGGATTACTTTGGTATCTTCCTAACATTCTCACAGCAAAAACAATATTAGGTCAAGTGCAAATCTGAGCATACATTAAGCTGCTGACAACAGAAGCATATGAGATTTTTTTCATTTGTTCCCTTTCAAAATCTTTCTTTGGGCAGTGGTTCATATTGAACCTGTCACCTTTCATAATGGGTGCTATACTTGATGAACACTCTTTCATTCAAAATCTTTCTAAGACCTTATTAATATACATTTCTTGAGATAGTCCTAATATACCTCGAAATCCATCCTAATGGAGAGATACAAAACCAGACTCGTTGCCAAATGATTCACTCAAAAGGAGGGAATCGATTACCCGGAGACATTCTCTCCTGTATCTATGAAAGATTTTTTTTTTTTTCATATTATTTTGGCATTGGTTACTCATTTGATATGGAATTACATCAACTGTATGTGAAAATGGTGTTCCTCAATGAAAAACTTGAAGAAGTGGTTTACATGAAACAACCAAAAGGATTCTTCTCTAATGCTGACGAGCATTTGGTGTGCAACCTTAAGAGGTTTTTGTATGGCTTGAAACAAGCATACCACCAATGGTACTTGAGATTCCATGAGGTCATCTCTTCTTTCGGTTTTGTAAAGAATGTTATGGATCAATGTATGTACCAGAAGGTTAGTGAGAGCAAAATTTATTTTCTTGGCCTATGCATGGATGACTTTTTGCTTGCAACCAATGATACTTAGTTTTAAAATTGCATTCACAACCAATGACCCTTGCCTCATTGGGTAACTCTACTAAATCCCAGACTTTGTTAGATATCATATAAGTCATCTCTTCCTTCATGACATTGTACCACCAATTGGATTTATCACAACTCATGGCTTGTGAAAATGTTTTAGGATCATTCTCAGCACCAACATTATAGTTAGATTCTTGTTGAGGCACAATATAATCACTAGGAATTGTTGTTTTTTATTTTTTATTTTAGTAGACTTTCTTAATGTTGCATCAACATTCTCCTGAGGAGTCTATTGTTCAACTAGATACTAAATTGTTTCTAGTAATTGCTGAACAGTTAGGTCTATTAGATCAATATCAACAGGTTGTGGAATTTCAACGATTGGTTGAACTGAAGGGAAAGTGTAAACAACAACCAATCCAATACCTGAAGTGGAATGTTGACCATTTGAATGATTTTCTTCAGAAACAAAGACCTTGAATTGATCTCTTTCACTGATCAGGTCATTCTCAAGAAACTTAGCGTTTCTCGATTCCATAAATCTAGTGGTGTGACATAGATAATAAAACTTGTATCCCTTGAACCTTTCGGCATATCCAACGAAATACCCAATTATAGTCCTTGGGTCTAATTTCTTTTCTTGTGGATTGTAGACTTTTACTTTAGACAGGCATCCTCATACGCATACATGTTGCAAACTCGGTTTCCAACTTTTGAATAACTCAAAAGGTGTCTTAGGGACGGACCTTGGTTGGAACTCGGTTAAATATGTACATTGACGTTTTAAGAGCCTTAGTCCACAATGACTTAGGAAGCTTGGAGCTACTAAGCATTCTCTGCACCATATCCAATAAAGTTTGATTTTTTCTTTCTGCTATACCATTCTGGTTTGGAGAACTAGGCAAGTGTACTGGGCAATAATCCCATGCTCTTCATGAAATTTCGCAAATGGACTAGGTGCTTCCACACGCGAACGCATTTCGTTTATTCAATAGATGCTTTGTTCTCTTCCTATCGGTTTCTGTTGGTTCTGAAAACCGTGTAAGGAATTTGAAATGTGGATTATAGAACCAAAATCAATGTACTAAGTATTGTGACCCACATTAACCATATTAGATTCATAACAAATACATGATAGTTGGTACTTTTTTTTTTTAGTTAGACCTTAAATTTGGTGCAATTTTTCTTCATGTGCCCTTTCTTTTTACAGAAGAAGCACTTGAATTCCTTCTTGATGCCAGCTTGGGGAGGTATTTTACCTTTTCCTTTTTGCATGCCTTGCCTTTTATACTTATCTTGTATTGCCATGTGAGCACTTTCTCCCCTTTCCATGAACAGCCTCCCTTTCTCTTGAGCATACATGGTCATAAGTTCATTGATTGACCATTTAGTATTATGTGTATTGTAAGAGATCTTGAAAGAGGCATACACTTGTGGGAGAGTGTTCAGAATATAGTATACAAGAAAAGATTATGATATCCCCACATCAAGATTTTTCAGCTGAGCTACAATGTCCCTCATTTTCATGTTGTGCTCATGTACACCTCTTACGTAGATAAGTTTCAACAATGAGAACTTCATAATCAGGGTCACGACATGCGCTTTCTTTGAATATTCAAATTGTGTATTAATAACCTCGAGTAATTTTTTGGCATAGTTATGCTGAATTGTTGAACCACGAATACTAGCAGAAAGTTTTATCTTTATATACATCAAAATGAGGGTAGACCGCTCCCATTGTGCATAAAGAGTAACTTCAGCTTGAGTGTTATCCTCAATGGGAGTAGGTGGTTTGTCTGACTGTATAGCATAATCAATATCCATGCACCCAAATTGGAGAATAATTAATTCCCTCCATCCTTTATAGTTGTCACTGTTAAGCCCAGGAACAATTATACCAGAATTAATCATAGGTGGTAAAATTGCATTATAATTAAAGAAAACTTATGTATCATATATTTGAGGCAAATAAACTTAAATAGTATTTTATCAATGTAAAACATGTTATGAAAATTCATAACATCAAAAACTATCTGTGGGCAAAGTTTTTAATTTTGATAAATTCATAATTACTTCATAATAAAACTATCAAATTTATACTCCCTTCCTTAATCCCTATGGGTAAATTAAGAAAAATAAAATGATATTTCATCATAATTAATCATATTAATATATTGAAAATTCCCGTAGGATAAAATTTATAATATTATGGTGAATCATAATTAATGTCTTTGACTATATGTAATCCAAAGGCTCTTAATGTATATAATTTAATATAATCAAAGATACCGTGGCTAATAGTCAATTAATTAAATATATACAGATTATTAGACATTTGATTACATGCATAAAACATTCACTAAATTGCATGTAAGGACAAAATAATAAATCAACGCCCCAAGGGAAAAAACAGTAAATTAATTCGTCCAAGGGCAGTGTTGTAAATTTACAGATAAGGGCAAAGCAGTAAATAAAGAAAACCAAGGGCATCATTGTAAAATCATGTAGTAGGACCAACGGGCACGTGTCACACGCACCCAAACCACCGTGCGGGCGCGTGCATCGCACATGCCTGAGGCCTGCGCAGGCACGTGGCTGCACTTGCCTTTGGCGGGCCGCGCGCGTGTGGGTCTTACACGACCACACAGATCCAAGATTCGGAGAAAACGGCCAAAAATTGCTCGAAATCAAGCAAAATTCCCCAAAACGCAAACCCTAATCACCACAAATTCCGCTACACAATTCGCCTTGGACAATCACCATAATGCTGAATTACTTTAACGCTGTTGTTGCCCATGGCATTGCAACGGTACTCAAGACAAGTGGTGACTTGCACAAATTTTGCCAAAATCACCGATCAGATTTTGTCCCTAAATTTATTTTTAATTCAATCAAAAGCCCCACCAAATTTATCAAGCAGAGGCATAACAAGGTCTGATACCAACTCTGGTCAATTATTGCCTTTTTGCTCTTGTTCAGACACAATAAGCTTATATTCTGTAAATGAATACGGCAGATCAAACCTGGAACTCAGAGATGAAGAAAAGCACAAGCAGTGATCAGTCGAGGAAAGTCGAGGGCAAAAGCTTGGAGAGAAAGCAAAAATTCCGCATGAAAATTCTCTGCTGCAAGCGTGCTTCCCTCATTCCTCGACACCATATCAGCACTTTCAAGGTCTCTCTCTCTCTCTCTCTCTCTCTCTCTCTCTCTCTCTGGGTTTACTAGAACTGATCAAGTAAAGTGCCTAACCTTCTTTCCGAGCTTAAATCGTTAGATAACGCCGCAATTTCCTTTTCATGATTGGCTTCTTAACAACAAGTTCTTGGAAATAAACTGTCATTTGAGATCATAATTTTTCTTGGAAATGGATGGAATTGATCTATCAAAATGTTGTTGTGTATAATAAGTAAAATAGGTACATAAATCTGGGTCATGTGTGTCAACTTCAACAATCAAGAAAGAGTGAAAATTTCCTTTATTTCCCTTTCTCTTTTTTCTTTTTTTTTTTGGGTTTCAGGAATCGCTGTCGTAGCAAGACCATCTAGATCAAGCTGCATCATACAGCATTTTAAAGAACGGATCGATGGGTTGAAAGCGAGGAAGGAACAAGCACTACCGCAATCCAAAGAAATTGACACAAGCGGCTGTTGACTTCATCAAATGATCAGGAGGCTAAACTAGGATTCATGCTTATAATTAAATTACGTCCATTTGAGTTGTTTATTTGTAAATACTTGAATTTGGACATAAGTGTAAAAAAACGTTCAAATGTGAGGATGATTATAACTCTGATTCTCCGATTATAATGGATTATTTACCGCTGACTCTCTTGTAGATGTAGATTCCAATTTCTGATCAAACCACATAAATTTTTTATGTCTTTTATCGTTCCTCGTTTATTTTCTCTGGTTCTCTCATATTGACTTAGTTGTGAGATCTTGGTTAGCGCTTTTGCATTCATTTTACAGCACTTCCATTGTATGAACTGAGAGACCGTGGATTAGGGCCGGAAGTGATCTTGATCAGTGGGAGGAGGAAGAACTTCATGCTGTATGAAGTGATCAGCATTCTCGTAGAAGAAGGAGCTGGGTTCTTAGGGCCATCTTTTCCCTAATGGTTGATAAGATCTTCTCCACACTCCATGCTAAGTAACTCATTATATATAATTATTTCATCTAGGATATTATAATTTTAATTTAACAGGAAAAAAAGATCATATCATCTTGATGTTATCCTTACTTTATAGATTATAGGAAACTAGGGTTCTTTAAGTACATGCGTCTTGGAGCAGCCAAACTCTCGAGGAAATTCAAATTAGAGAGATCGTGTTGTTATTCACTGGTTTTGGCAAGTCAAATGTTATATCTACCACATAATAAGTTAATCTTTAAGGTGAAGGCTAATGACATATACTTTGAAGCATAACGAGGTTGGGGAATCTGATTTTAAGAGGATACATAACTACTACAAATTTCATGTGTTTCGTTCTTAGTGTGTTGAATTTTAGAAGGACAATTTCTGTCACTAATTTTTTTTTTCTTCCATTCCTCTCTTAAGTTCTTTTGTGTAAGTGTTTCGTCGGGCCCATGATTAGATGTCTAGCTCTCATTTTATTGTTTGTGATGGAATTGGTGACACTATGTAGGGTTGGAGTAGAGACCACAAGACATATGAGAGAATGAAAGAATTTATCTACTGACTATCTCTCTAGAGATTGATCTTCTAATGTTGCAACAACATATGGTAAGAAAAAAGACATGAACTTTTGCCTAAAATATGGTAACCGGTCGATGCAGATTGGAGATGGAATGAAATTCATAATCAATGTATGTTTTATGTCTGTTGTAGAACTAAAGTAGCCACGACCAGCGAGCAATACAAGCAGAGTCGCAAATGTTGAAGGAGTAATCTTAGTAGTATTAAAGGCCAACAGAGAGTAATATGTGTAAAATGCTTATATAAAATTTTTATGTGCCGTTTGTATATCCATATAAATATATACCAGTTCTGAAGCAATCTTGGATCTCTACAATATCCTTTTTGGACTACTCGTTGGGAAATTACGATTTACATCCCCTCGATTCACTTCAAGAAATAAATTGATCTTTTGCGTAAGATGTAGCTTTGGCAAGGCATCTTGCTCTTTTGGAAAACCCTAAGTTAGTTAACTGAAATCAAGAGTCAAGGTTCTATATCCAAGTTATGGTTGTTATGAAAATCCTATATTGGTGTCCACGCTAGTATTAATAAATCTTCAGTTGTTGTCGAAATAAAATTTCGAGGAGCATACCTGTACGGATGCTGAAGAGAAGAGGCCAAAACTTTGATTTCAAAGCAGATTTTATGGTCACGTCATATGATGATTTTCAGTGAAACTATCCTAATTTGTACTGCTTTCCTAAAGAGTTATGATTCTTGCTGATGTTGTGGTATTATCGTAGAACTACACACACGTGAGCTTTAGGGTTTTGGACAGAGCTAATGACTGGGCCGTCACCATGATTTGGAGAACTTTAACGGGGCATTGGTCCTACTCTTGTACTCGCGACATGAATCGTTGTTCTCGACGGATATTAATTCCATTTGAATAGTTAAATCTGATAAATTTTGCGTCAAATTTATCGATTGTGTTAATTTCTCTCTATAAATCTTTTGGAAGAAAATGAAAACGGTGAACTGCATGAAACTGAACAACTAAATATTAATCATGGCTTGTGACAGCACGTAAGGAAAACCAAGAAAGAGAAGGAACTCCGGAGGGCAGCAATCTCCATCATTAACAGCAATAATAAAGTCATTTGACAAGAAATAATTTGAAATATTACTTTGATTCTAATATAACGCGAAAGCTCATTGGATCATATAATTGAATCAACACGGAATTGCTGAAGAAATAAATGACGAACAATAAAGAATATTCAAGATTTATGTGATTTGATTTGAGTATCAATATATATTTTAATAATAAATAATTTACTAATGATTAGAGAATCAAAATATTACGATCGCTCACATGTCCAAATGTTTTCTCACTTAAATTCTTTCTAAATCCACGATGTTTATGAATAAAATAACTCAAATGCATGTAAAGTTCCAATCCTCCCATGTGTTCGGCGCTTCTTTTGCTCAGAAGTTCTTCGTTTGACTGAAGAAGCGCACTTCCCGACGGAAAAAAAGACCACTTTGATTCCCTTTTTTGGCGGCTTATAGAAGGAAGGAAATCAGAAAGGAAAACACACGTTTTTCTTTCTTAATCTGACAATCTCCTACATGTGGTGTTTCCTTTTCTTCCTCCAACGGTCTCCTCGACCCACATGCAAATGGCCGCTCCCCTCCACACAATATAAAGAA
This sequence comes from Eucalyptus tenuipes, assembly GCA_014182365.1. Classification (NCBI taxonomy): domain Eukaryota; kingdom Viridiplantae; phylum Streptophyta; class Magnoliopsida; order Myrtales; family Myrtaceae; genus Eucalyptus; species Eucalyptus tenuipes. The sequence continues at coordinate 19,049,848 of CM024547.1, forward strand.
AGAGCGCAAAAAATCATGGTTTGGACAGTTCTCTTCAACGGAAGACCCAATCAAGTTCCTCTGCCTAGTAAGTACAAATTCGATTCGGAATAAAAGGCACACCGAGTTTGAATAAACGGAAATCCTGAAAGCAAGATCAAACAAGTCATGTTTCATACACAACTCCAAATTCGAGACGCAATTTAGCAGAGTTCTTCATGTTAGCTCGACATTTATCATCTACTCTTCCAATGCTCCGACGAGCACTCTACCATCATAGACGTATATCAAGCCAAATTCGAGCTAGGACTTATATAGAGGAATGAAGTTCTAAGATTTAGGTTTATGCACATGATTTGAACTTTTTATTATTTATTTTATTCTACGCGTTCATCATTTATGAATTGTTACTATTGACAAATGAGAAATTTTCATTTTTGTTGCTATGGAATTTCATTTTGCTCAACTAAAAATGAAAAAGAAGAAGAAGAAGAAAAGAATTAGCCTATTTCCGGGTAAATCTCGGAACTGACTTTGAAACTTGTGACAAGATAAGTTCTAAATTCTAGGGTCTAACAGGAAGATTTCGGGTGAAACCTGAACAGACTCTAGAACCGCTCACCTCTATCGGTGGGCGCTCAACTATCATAGACGTATATCAACCCCAAGTTAAGCTTGGTCTTATAGAGAGGAATAAACTTAGTCAACGTGTCCGTAATATTCTCCGCTATACACACTTTTTTATGGTCACCTATGCAACCCCGACACGGACATGCGATACGACACGCCGATACGTCATTTCTAAAAAAATAGAGAATTTTGACATTGTCCGACACGTTATAATAATAATAATAATAATAATAATAATAATAATAATAATAATAATAATAATAATAATAATAATAATAATAATAATAATAATAGCCTAGAATTAAACCACTAATCCAACATTTTTTTTGATATCATTCATTATTTTAATTTGACAAATTCAACTACATTCCATTGCAATAATCCATAAAACTTAGAGAAAAAAACAATCAATCTATATTCCACTATTAAATTTAAGAATATGTCTACCACAAGTGCAATTGAATTCTAAAACTTATCAAATTGGTTCAATCGAGTCCTTCCATTAACACCATCAATTTGTTTAACGGAAAATTCCGAAGTAGTATTTTTAAATTTATTTAATTATCCTACATGGCATTTTTTTTATTTTTTTCTTTAAAACTTATTTAAAGTATAGTAAAAAAACTTTTAAAAACGCTAAAATAATTCTAAAAAACTGAAAAAAAAAAAAAAAAAAAAGGTAGGGTCGTGGCTGCTTGGTTGGGTAGGCTGCTACCACTGTTGAAGGGGGCTAGCGACCTCACCGGCCTTAGGTAGCGGTGGAGGGCGGCTTGCATTGGCGGGGAGGTGGCCTTCGCCAACCGAGGCGAGATGCGGGTGAGGCTCGCCTAGATTTGGGCGACGCCTTGGCTAGGGTTGGTGAGGCTCGCCTAGATCTAGGTGATGCCAGCCCTCGTTTGTGCCCGCACGAGCTTCCCCATCCCTAAACAAGGCCTCGTCGGCTCCAAGTGAGGGCCGATGACCCTCACTAGGCCCAAGCAAAGGCGTGGTGTTGCCCAAATCTAGGCGAGCCTCGCTCGGGCCTTAGCTGAAACATTGCCTAGATCTAGGTGAGTCTTGCCAGCCCTCACTTGGCCACTGATGGCCTCACTCAAGCTAGCGAGGGCCACCCCCCGGCCCCCCTTGGCCACCCTCACTGGCGACAGCGGGAGAGGGAGCGGCGCCCAGCCACGATCCCTACCCCCTTTTTTTTTATCATATATTTACATTTTGATCCCTCAAATATCGAAAATTTTTAGAATTGATCCCGTGCGTGTTGGGATCGTGTGTCAGAATTTTGGACCGCATGTCGGAGCACATCAAGAAAAGTTAACCATGTGTTGGATTTTCTAACGCTTGTTGACCACGTGTGGGACTTGTATCGGAGTGTCGGACACAATACAAAGACTCTCGAAGAATGTCGGTACTTCTTAGACGGTCACATCCTCCCTTAACATGCTATATTTGGCACAAAAGTTTCAGTCCCCAATAAACTAAATTCTCTAGCGATATCTCTGACTTCCACCAAACACCACATCAACCAAATGTCCTATGCCAACATCACTAACCATGTCACTAGACTGCACTACCTCTTTTGCTGCTTTGTCGTCACCATGTCTCTCAACGACACAACCACTCGTAGATCGATCGTCTTTTAGGTTTTGTGTGTTATTCGAGTTCACAAACCCAATTACCACCAAATTACCCGAATTACATCTTCCAAAACATACCCAACATTTGTCTTCCCTCATAAAATCAGATGAATTCACTTCACAACATCACAATGTATACATGAATTAATTGCCTACATTTTCTTAATTGCGTGCAATATATCAAGCCTAATAGTATCCATGGTATAACTCAAGCAACCGACCATACTAACATATGAAATACAAAACAAGTGCTCCACCTCCATTCAAGGGGGCATTGACAAATTAGATAATTTATGATGTGTAGCAAGTATAGTACTTATAGAATTTCTTTATCATATGTTAAAGTACAGTGATCGGTTTCAAGATGGGTAAATTCTAGATTTGGAACACGAATCTATCTTGTTCAAATCAGTTTTAGTTTTTGGAATTTGAAATCCACCTTGTTGGCCCTAGAACCAATCCTAAAACCTATAATGTTTTTTCGATCTGGTGTAGGGTCTATCTAAAATCCCATTTTTCTCATATTCCTTTTTTTCATTTTATTTTTTATAGCAAAATTATATGAGCAAAAAAGTAAAAGATGAACAAAAGAAATCTCTATATGCTAAAAGTGAAAATCAATAAAATAAGCACATAGTCATGTACTATTATAAATGATAACAAATTCAAAACACGTAACATAAAATATAAATTATAAATGTAAAACTTCATTCCTCATTCATCCATAGAAATATTGCTCCGAATTCTAACCATTTGAAAACAAAACAAACAACATAGTTAATCACTTGAGGTATTTTAAATTAAATTGTTATTAAAAACTAAAACAATTAATAGAAAACCTCACCACATATATTCATTTCACTTGAACTCGTAAACTCTATTTACCATTGATAATATCATCACTAATAAAATCCAAATGTAAAAACCAAAGAAGAGATTATAAAAAGTATTCACTCATTAGATAGATATGCAAATGAGTTACGAGGAGTGTCGGAGACCTTAAATGCCAAAATTTGGCACAGATGGACACTTAAGTGCCAAAATCAGAGAAGAAATTAACACGTAAGTGCCAACGGCGAGAATTTCTGGCCAAAATCCAAATGTAAAAACCAAAGAAGAGATTATAAAAAGTATTCACTCATTAGATAGATATGCAAATGAGTTACGAGGAGTGTCGGAGACCTTAAATGCCAAAATTTGGCACAGATGGACACTTAAGTGCCAAAATCAGAGAAGAAATTAACACGTAAGTGCCAACGGCGAGAATTTCTGGCCAAAATGCTAATGTGGCATTTTTCGGCTTGTATTTTTACTTATGTGGCAATTATTTTTAAAATAATTATCCATGTGGATAGGGCGAACGGCATCGCGCCATCCACATAGATCGGCTAAAAACTAAATGAAGTCGTTTTGGCGTGCTTGATAAACGACATCATTTAGCATATTGAATCAAGCATTGTCTCATGGTCGCTATCCATCTCGCGGTCGCTGCCCTTCTCATGCTCCATTGTTCACGCTTGGTCGCCATTCTTGCTGAGGCTCCGTCGTTGCTCACTATTCACTCGGGGTCACTCCCTCGTCACAGTCATCGCTGAGGTGCACCAGCACCTGGCAGCAACACACATGGTGGTTGCTAGTGGGGTGGCTGGATTTAGGGTTTTTAATTTCAAGGACTATGGAATTGACGTCGTTTTGTATATCGATTTCTTAGTAGAAAGTTCTGACGAGCCATGTAGACCACTTTTATTCTTAAAATAATGCCACGCTGGATTTCCGATTAGCCTCGTTGGAGTTGACACTTAAGCGTTCAATTTAAAAAAAAAAATAGTACTTAAGTGTACATTTTAGAAGTTTTAGCACCAGTGCTAGGTTTTAGCACTTGTGGTATACTTTTGTCGAATTACAAGATAGAAAGAAATATACATGACTTACCCACTTAAATTTTTCTGCATTCTCGATTTACTCCTTACGATTAATTGGCATGCGAATGGCTCTCAACAAATTTTGAGTGCAGATAATAGTCAAAGTACTTTGACAATTGTCAAGCACACAACCTGATACTAAAAGCCAACTTTGAAGCAACGATACAATTGGCATAGACAAAACATCTTGCGCCATCAAAGATAGGATTTATACTTTGACCCAATACTCTTCCACCACATCAAAAGGTCAAGATTAAGGACATCTTCACTTTCAGCTTCAAGATATCAATCAAGCTTAGAATTATTGTTATCAAACACTATTTTTTTGCATGAAAAAGGATTTTTTGCCATTAGCATTGGAACTACTACTAGTACTCACACTTCAACCACCAAAATTTCAATTAATAGAAACGACAAAAGATTGCTCATAAATTGATACAGATGCTTCAAGGCATGCTTCACATTATCATGCATCTCATCAATTTTTGTTTCATTATCATATATTTGTCCATAACAGAACTTCACATGACTCAACTTTTTTGCGAGATCCAATGCTATCCAAACTCCCGTAATATTTGTTAGATTTTTCTTTCATTTTTGTACTTATAGCTTGAAGTTTAGGATTTGTAGCATTTTCCATCGTTCAAATATTTATAAAAAGAGCTAATCCCTTAAAATTATCATTTGAGTAATATATGAAATCCTTGACATCCGATTGGTGGTATTATAAAATAGTTTTAGAAATTTAGAAAGAACAATGGCATTTTTCTAGTCCTCATTTTGAGGAGAATCAATGTTAAGCTCACTTACGAAAGATAAATTATCTTCTCCCATCCTTTCAAAAGTTTTTTCAAACTTTTATGGTGTTTGTTTAACATGAGGTAAATGGAGTTTCATGTAATGACAACATTAAGATAGATCCAACCCTTGTATGTTATCCCTTCATTCTCAATATAAGATTGAAATGTTTTATCATGAAAGAAATCCTCACATATCTAACTATGCTTCATATATCGGCGATAGAATCACCCACCTCATTCAATCCATCTCTTACAATTAGGTTTTATATAGGAGCAGTGCGCCTTGTGTGTAAAACATCACAATTTAAGATCAATAACCTTTCTCTTGAAATTTTTACTTCAAATAATCAACGGCCACATCATTGGAGTTAGTACTATCCATGGTTATTGTGGACACTTTTTTCTTTATTTCCCACTCGTAAATGCATTTATGTATCATTTTCTGAATCTCCCTACCCTTATGACTGTGCATCACCACAAAATCACAACTTTTTTTATACAACTTCTAGTGTTTATCAATAAAATATGCACAGATATAAATAGTTCAAGTTTTGAACGGAACTCCATGTATTGGTCACAAGTGGGATTCTAGACTTAAGTGTATGAAAGTAATTCTTCAAACAAGTTTTTTTGCTCAAATATAACAATCTCTAGCCACAATGTAAATCGCGGAATTGTACTTTAGTGATAAAATCACGAAAAACAACACGCTCAATCATGTAAAAAAGTTTGTTCATCAATTATGATCATCTTAGCAACCATGTGCCTACAATATTTTTTTATCAAACCTCCATGTCATTAAGACACTACTAGTATCACTACAAATATCTTCCCCTTATCTCGCCAACTAGTGTTTATTACATGGTGCAAACAATGTTTACATCTTATCCACATGAGGATTCTTCTTTCACTTTTTCAAGTGCTTCCATTATAGACCTACCAGAATTAGTAAAGTACGCATAGTCAGTGTGACATCCCGATTTTCTAATTCTATTTTCAGTAAAAATGAGACGGGCATTTCATCTTCGCGCATATAATTCTTTTCTTTGAGTTGGCCACTCATGAGAAAACTAGTCTATCAGGTGAAACCATTAAGGATTCTAATGCATCAGACTCGAGAATTTGACAAAGAAGCGATCTTTCGACCGAGCTAATCAGTAAGGGTCATTACGGCATAGTTAAAAATCGATTAGAGACCGGAGATAGGTCGACTCGACAAAGGCATGTGATCAAGGTGAGTGATTCCACCAGATCGCACAATTCTTGTTGATCGGCACTGGACCGATTTTTCTGTCGTTTGATTACCCTGTGTCCGTATTTGAAATCTTGAGATTCCCACAACAATCGAGAGTCGCCAATGTGTCAAAGATATACATTGTGGCTTGAAAATGGTCAACCATAGGTCAAATGCACGAAAATTTCTAAAAGCTACCCGGTAGATTAGGACGCGTTAGTATCACGCCAGAGTGAAATTAACCTTGAAATTGAAACCGAATTCAAAAATTGGAAGTCCTGTTGTGTCACAAATCATTTTAGGAACGTTGACTCATTTTCAGAAGATTTTTCATACAAACCGAGTTTTTCGACGAAAAATCAAAGTATGGTTATTTTGGTTTGGGAAAATTGGTAGGCCCGCTTTTGGTCGTGATTTTGGGATCTAAGATGGTTCTATGGTCAAATAAAAATGTGAATTGAAGTGTGGTGACATTGGATAAATTTATGGACTTCAATTTGGCTCAATTGGAAGGAGATTGAATGAAATTGAAAGAATGAGATGTACAAAGTTCAAAATTCGTATGCCATGGGACATGAAGCAAATTGGACCTATTGGAAGATTGTCAAGGAAGTTTTGAAGTAAGTGGAAGGTGATGTCATGTGAGGTCATGGTGGGGTCAAGTTGGAGGGGATTTTGACAAGTATAGGGTGCCCATTGGCTCTAAAAAAAGGGGCCCTCACATCAACCTTTTCTTCTTCCTTAATTCAAGGCTTTTTGCCTTGGGAAAGGGGGGCGAGCTGTGCGATCGGGAGCTTCGGCTGCCCATCCGCTCGCATGATCGGCCGCTCGCACGCCCGCCGGAGTCGTTTGTCGTCATCGCCCATTCGCGCGCAGCCCGCCGCGCGGCTTTGCTCGTGCAGCCCCGATCCTCTAGCACCGTCGTTCGGCGTCGCCGTAGTTGCTCGCCGTCGCCAAGGTCGCCGGAAGTCCCGCCGGAGCCACCGCTTCAACCCGCCTAAGCTGCCGCCGTCCATCCTTGCCGGTTTCGCGCCCAACCGGCCGCCGAGCAACCCTCCTCCGGTCAAGAATAGCAAACTGGAGTTCTAGCCAAGTCCGGATCTTCAAGGCTTGTTTTAGGTGCCTTCCGGTCCTCGTTTGGTGTCGCCCGTGGAGGTTTATCGACCGCCTCACTATCGTCTTCGCGGGGACTCATCGAAAAGCAATTTCGGTGAGTTTAGCCCCTAAACCTTGATTAGAGGGTTAATGATGCTTATGGAGGTTTAGTTTAAGTTAAGTAATATTATATGGTTAGATTAATTTAGTTAAGTGTGGATTAGATTAAGGGGCATGATTAGTTTAGTTTATGTTTAATTAAGACTAAGTAGATGTTTATATTAGTATAATCTTGATTAGAACTTAATTAATAATTTTGAATTAAATAAGTATTTCAAAATTATTTAATTATTTAATAATATTTTATATTATTTAAAATTATTAAAATATTATTATTTAATTAAATTTCGGAATAAATTTAATTATTTATTATTTCTGAAAATTATTTTGGGACCTTAAGGGTGCGAATGGTAACTTCTTATTTGGGGAAGAGTTTTTTTTTTTTTTTTTTTTTTTTTTTTTTTTTTTTTTTCAGAAATAGTTCTTTTCTATTTCTATTCCGGGAACAATTTCGAGTAAAAAACCCATTTGGTAACTACACAAAATTTCTACTCTTAGAATAGAAAAAGAATAGAAATGCGTTTGGTAACGCAACAATTTCTCTTTTGTATTTATTCGTTTTTTATTCTTGCCCACGGATCGTCGACCGCCAACCGCCGGCTGCCGCCGTCGCCGCCGCCCGCCTTCGCCGCTACACGACCGTCGGCCGCCGCCTCCACCGCCCGATCGCCGCCGCCCCCCCATCGGCCGCCGACGACCGCTGCCCAGCCCAAACCCCAGAATTTCGCGCTGATCACTGCTATGTATACAGATTATGAATTTAATGAGTAGATATTGCAAATTGAGTGTTGATTGTGAAAAACATAAACTTTATTCAGAAAATCTTAGGTATCGAGTTTTGATACCAAAATTGAATTTTAAGGATTATATTAAATTTTGGGGTTTGAAAAAGTAAGACATTAGCTTTTTGGTTCGAAATTAACGTGCCCCCACACATGTGAATAATTTTTTGAACATTGTTGACATCTAAATTTTACCATTTTATTTAGGACTTAATCGTGTACAAAATTAGGAATTAGTCACTAAAAAAAACAAAAACAAAAGAAAAAAAAAGCCTAGAGGTCGGGTCAGGCCGGATTCGAGATTAGCTTGGCCCGCCGCCTGCCTTTTCTTCCCTCGCACTGGGTCGGCCCACTCTTCTTTCCTATTCGACTCGGCCCGCGCCAACTAGGTCTCCTTCCTCCTTCCGTGTCTTCGCGTGTGGAGGAACAACAAAAGGACCGAAGAAAAGAAAGAAGCAGAAACCAGACACAGAGAAAAAAAAAAAACCCAGAAGAAAGCGAGAGAGAGAACAGGAGCGCGAGGGAGAAAAACACGAGGAGTGAAACAGGGAGCGCGAAGCCGAAAGCAACGGAGAGAAGGCCAGAGAGCGAAACCCAAGAGCCGAGAGCCACCCCTCGGAACGCCCAGCCGCCACCGGTGAGCCGCCGACCGCGCCATCTCCCGGAACTCGGGTTGGTGTTTTAACAAACACTTGGTGTGAGTCTTTTGAGCCGAGCGGCCGGAGCTCGTCTCGACCAGTTTGGACGTGCTCCGGCCACCGCCCGTCCCCGCTGCCTTTCTCGTTCTCCTGGCATGTCTTAGTAGCTCCCTAAGTTTGCGCTTGGGTCTCAGCCGGGTCCGAAATCCTTGATTGCTAGAACGCCTACCAACGGTTTGCTTAAATGCCTGACTAAAACTAGCTTCGTTGTCCCCGACCCAACTCGTCTTTTTGGTCACCGATGTGCCACCGTGGCCTAGCCGGAAGCCAGGCTATACTCTTGGTTGGTTGAAACAGAAACGTTCCCCCTAGCCGGACATCAGCCGCGCCGGTCGCCGTCACTGCTTCCCCTTGTCATGACCGGGCCGTCCCTAAACCGGGGTCGTGAATCAACCGAACCCTTGATCGAACCTTTGTTGCCAACTGATGCCGGAGCTCGCCGCCTCGCCTGACTAGGACGGCACCCCTCAGTCACAGAAGAAATCTCCCGCTTCGTCGTCGCGGTGCCCTTGGTCGCGACCAGAAAGGGGATCCAGGCCGATCTGGCCCACTCGGCCTTCTTCACCTGGGCGTGCAGGCCTTTTCTAGGGGGGTTGGACCCGTCGGCTGAGTCGAATAAAGGCCCGACCAGCTTGGTCGGGCCTTATCCTTCGGGCGGGCCAATCGGCCCGGCCCAGCCCCCATCCGGACCGGTCGGGTCCCGTTGGTCACATCGACCGGTTCAAACCTGGGTTGGGTTGGACCCGACCCAACCCGGTTCGTCTAAAAAACAAAAAAAAAATTATTTTTTTTATAAAAAATTATTAAAAAATTAAAAAAATTCGAAAATTTAAAAAATGTAGGGTTTGGTTAAGAATTGCAATGTATTGCCTTGTTAGTGTAATTAGGTCTTTATTTACTCGTATATTGATTATATTGCATGTTTAGCTCACATATTTTGTTATGTTTAATTGCACTTGTTTAATTTTACTGCAATTAGGACTTTGGTAGCTATGATTGTTACTTTAATGATTATGCACCCACATGGTCACCTCACATGTTAGTGGATAGGTATAAAATCAATCCAAATTGCCTACCAAAAAAATCATTTTGTTAAAATGAACAAGATTAGGTACCGAAAGGGCACTAATTGATCAATTAGTGTAATCAAGTCCCCGACCCTAGATTCTCTGGTTGCGTAGGAAGTGAGATACACTCCCATCCCTCACTTGGTTTCTAGCCGACCCCAATAGGCTATTGGCGACTCCTTTTTCCGAAATTCTTTAGAATACCCCAATGTCAAGCGGGGTATGGGTTTGGGAGAGCCCGCGCCTAATCAAGGGCCATAAGCCTATCCTTTAAGCATTATCCCTAAACCTATTCCCTCCCCCTGAGGGGTAGGTCGCGACAAATATTTTTAACATGAAGAAAAGAGGCCGGGATCACTATTTTAGATGGAAGTATTGAGTGAAATGCAAAGTGTCATGGGCTGAGTATGAATTTTTGTGTGATAATTAAGACGAAATTGTCATGAGCCGTTGAGCTGGACTTACCCCTATATGGGATGCCCCATACAACGGATGTGGGTCGCAGTAGATTCTGAGCCCATGCTCCTTCAGGAATGCCGTCAACGTAATGACGAAGCTGTGCTCCAAGGTGGGGAGATGATGCCTGGCTAATCCCCAGTAGATAGCTGAACAGCGAGTAGGCTATGTTTTCGTGTGGTAGTGAATAAAAATTGGAACGGGTGCTGAGTGTTGTTGACGCACCGGATTATGGGACGGAATTGGGTGGTACAGTATGGGACGTGTCATAATGATTTGATCTTATAATCAAGACCCCTGTGATTGTTGATTATGTGAAAGTGATTGCGTTTCAGTTGTTTAAGTTCTTATTACTACCTGTGATTGAGTGATTTGAACTGTACTAACCTGCAAGAAGAAAATAAGGCAAGGTAAGTCTTCTGTGTAGTGTGGCTAGGCCACCCTTGGGTGTATTTTCTTTCTAATAGGGGTTTAGTGGGTGAACTTGCTGAGATAATGTCTCACCCCATTGTGGGCCGAAATTTCAGAACCGTAGATGGCATTACCCCCGGAGTGATGTGGTATTCCTGTGCAGATTCCCGAGCAGGTGTAGAATTTTCCCGATCCTGGAAGTCATTGGATCTATGAGCTTGTCAGGACCACGGTTTGGATTGAGGAGGCCATGTTTTTCAGGGTGCCTCATCGATATAGAGCGTGGTTCCGCTTTGCACCCAATGGTTTCAAGGTTGGTCCTTTTAGTGGTTTTGGCATTCCACCTACTGTGTTGGAGGCCATCCTAGGTGAAGGCGTAGCTGACCCTCCCGATGGTAGGGTGGAGGACCCATCGTCTCCGGAGGTTGATCAGTCAGAAGTGGGATCGACGAACTAGTTCGACTAGTGGTCATAGGACCGTTCCTTTTTTTTTTTTTTAGTGAACCAATCTTTTTGTAGACTGACCCTTTTTGGTGTATATAAACTCTAGTGTGATTAAAAAAAAAAAAAAACTCTAGTGTGATTATATATGAAAGTGTGTTTATTTGTGACTGAGTTGGTTTTATGTTTTCCTATCCCGTAAGTCTTGTCAGTGGTTTTATAATACGTTCCGCATGCACATATAAAATGAATGGAGTCGGCGACACTACTTGGGAATGTCGCATTTGCATGACCATGGCGGGTTGTTCGCACGCTCGAGGTTCGAGGCGTGACAGTCAGCCCCAGAATATGAATATACTTTACCTTATATGTTGTTTTACTAGGAACCCTCATGTTGTCGGTTGCACTCGCTAATGCCTCTTCTTCACCTCCATGGAATGACAATTCCATGATCGGACGCATTTCATCATATCCCTCCTTATTCATTGATATGTCTTAGTACGTCAATTTCATATTATCGTGACAATAGCAAAATATAATTAGCATGTAATTACTTCTACTGACAACAATAATACATGATGAAGTTATAAGTATAGTTGGCATACTTATAACTTCGACGGATATCTCCAACTTACAAAAGTTTAGAAAAACAATATAAGTAAGATGATGTTATAAGTATGGGACTATGAACATTAGACTTATTCCAACAAAAAATTTCACACTACAATCTGCAGCTACCTGTCCATCAATGATTCAACGTAATTTTATACTACCAAAAAGAGGACACATTGTGTTGAATTGTTCATGGACTATGTTCGACACAAGAAACTTGCGACATTTAACCCCAAATATTACCACCAGCAAGCACCTCCAAAAACAAAAAAAAATGGGAAAAGGAATCAACCCCCATAATGGGAAAAGGGATTAATATCCATACTACCGCCTAATCTTTTCCAATATAGCAATCAACTCCAAAATCGCTAATGATTATTGCAAGACTGTTGACACCTAAATTTTGGCGACCCGTTTAATTATTCATCGCATTAAAAATTAGGGGTTAATTTTATCCCTGAAAAAAAAATTAATTAATTGCATAACATATAGTTTTAGGTGCATTTATTTTTAATTTGCATTTACATTGGGTCGGTGACAGGTGGATTCGAATTGATGGTTCAGAACTTTAATTTGATGAGTTGGGCTAAGCCCACGAGAGAACAAATCGGCCCAAGCCCATATCCTCGGGGAGATTTTATGGATTTACTTTTGTGAGATCATATCAGAAACAAATATTGCGTTTGAAAAAGCAAATATTACGTTCGAAAAAAGAAATCTTTGTGGATATGGATTTGGAAAAAATTAAAATCCTAATCCATAGCTTATATAAAGAAAAGGCGTAGGGTTTTAACGGAGGCCACACATTGAATATATGGCTGCACAAGGGTTTTTTTTTTTGGAGGTCAGCAATTCTATTCTTAGATCACATAGAAACACACGAGTGAGAAAAGAGAAAAGAAGAGAAAAGGGTCATTGTCGAGATCCTCCTCGTAGCCGCGGCTCTTTGTCGATGCTGGATCCCTCGCGTCCGAGTCCTTTTGCTGCCCGCTGCTGTCGTCCCATCATCCGCGGCCACTCGATGACCTTCAAGTTGCAGGCTTTATCTGGCAAAGTTCATCGCTGTGATCTTCGCTAGCTAATTCAGTAGTCACCGTCCGCGTTTGGTTACTACTTCTGGCCGCGTTTCTTTAGCATTGAGCCGAACTTCCAAGAATACGCTCAGGCCAGGTGTCGCACCAGATCAACCAGCTTCTAGGCGACAACCTGCTGCACTGTCAATGTCTTCCAGTTGCTATTATTCACCTTCTGGTGTTATTTTTATGGACAGCTCGATCAAAGTTGCTGCTAATTGAGCAGCCAATCTTCAGCGACACCGGAACCAACAACTCAAAGCTGCTCCCAGTTGCACTGTAGTCACTTGACCTTGTCCGATATCGACGTTTCCTCCTTCCTGGCCGACGTCGAAGCACTTGCTGTTCTTGACCTTGCTGCCCGGCCGAGCCTCTTGCCATAAACGGCCACGCCGACCCAACGGCCTTTCCTAACAATCAACCGCAAGCCGTCAAAATCCCGGTTGATTTTTGCAGCAAATCTCTATCCTCCTAAAGTCCACCAGTGAAGAGGGAGGGGGCCACATGGGAGTCAAATATATATATATATATATATGGAAAGATTTCTCTCTTCTTCTTTGCAGGTCACTCGCGTTCCACCTTGTCTCGTTGACCAATAAAATTCAGCAAGCTCGGTTCCAACGAAGCACCATCCTCTGTTCTACCTTGTCTCGTTAACGAGTCCCACGTTGCATTGGTCGGTTCACGTGCTCTATTCTTTTCAAGAATCGCGACCTTTCGAAGGGGATGGGAGGGGATTAAGCTGCGTAATCGTGCTGAGTTGCGGCTAGGGTTTGACATTATTTCTCGCCGCACTTTTGCATGCGCGAGAGAGACGGAGTTTGGCGTCAAAGCTGAATGTGATGCTGCAAAGTTTAGCCCTAAGCACGTGCTTAGTAAGGACGTGACCCTCTAAAGAGAAGTTCAAACTGACTTGGCAAGCTCGGTAAGCTCAGCATCAGCTTTGGCTCCGCGGTCCGACCGACGACGACTCACCACCCTTAGCTACCCACCACAGCTGCTGCCCTTGCACTGTCCCTAGCCGTGCTGAGCTTCCATCGTGATCCACTTCACCGTTCGGATTTTTGAAAAAAAATCAATTTAGGTAGAGATTTATTTTATTATATTAGGTAGGTTTAATTTATTAGGTAGATTTGTTTTGTTTTATTTTAGTTTTTGATATTTTATCTTTTTGTTTGAAATATTTCTCCATGCCTAATTGAAATCCCTAATGTAGCATCCAATTCGCAATCGCACGAATTTTTATCCCATCTACAAGGCTTTAGATGGAATAATTATTCATGTGGGAGTAAAATTGATATCTTGATCTTTAAGACTTAAGATCAATTTATCGATTTTATTAGCAAAATAATCAAGTTTGAATTTCAATTCGAATGGTGGATAGCATTTTTGATGACTATGGATGGTTTGATGTTTATCTTTTAATTGTTCTATTTATCCCGAAAATACACAAAAAAAAAAAAAATTGCATTTGCATCCCATGTAGATTATGATTGATTGCATGATAGGTTAGTTAGTTATTTTTTTTAAAAAAAATGCATGTTTAGATGATATCTAGGTTAGATGATATATTTGAATTAGATTGCATATTTAGAATAGGGATTTTATTTCGAATTCTTTTTTTAAAAAATAAAAAAATGCATTCATTTAGGATGTTAGTTTTAAATTTGAATTGCATGTTTAATTATTTGGCAATTTTAACTTCGAATTTCATAAAGGAAAAAGAAAAAAAAATAGAATTAGGGCATTCTTTGCACGTCATTGCATATTAGAATAGATTGCATTTAAAAATCATGTGCGTGTCATATAGAATTCGATTCATGAAATGCACGTCATTTAGTGATTGTTATTAGATCCATTTAATTAGAAATTGCCTGTCATTAGAATTAGGTCATCTGATTAATTTAGATTGCACATTTAATTATTGCATTCCTTTAATTTCAAAATTTCATGAAGAAAACACAAAAAAATTACTTTACTCCTGTCATGTAGTTTAGGTCATGTTACCATGTCATATCAATTCAAGTTAAATTAATAGCATGCATAAAAGCATGATTCTCATTAAATAAAGTGAAAATCAAAATTGAGTGATTGCGTGTTAATTAGAAATCATATCTATGATTGTCGATGTGAATTCTGATCTAACATTGCAGATGCTTTCGTTGCTATGAGGTAAGTATTGCAATTTATTCACTGCTTTATCTGGGTGTTAAATTGGTGGTTTGCGCACCCGCATGATCACCTCACATGCTAGGGAAGTGAATTAAAATTAATTCGAGCAGCCTGCAAAACATTTTTTTTCGAAATAAAAGAGAAAGGTACCAAAAGGGCGTTAGAGAAATCTAGTGTAATCAAGTCCCCGAACTCACAAATCGTAAAATAATTCTCCCATTATTTTACTTGGGTTTATAATCGACCCACCAAAAATAGATTAGTAGTGACTCCTAATTGAAAAATCATTTGCATGTTAAGAAATTTTAACTAAGTCGCGAATTGGTATGGGCTTAGGAGAGCCCGAGCTAAGTTTAGGCTTAGCAATCCATTAGCCTAATTTTAGGTGGTGCACCCGAAAAATTGGTCGCGACAAAGACATAGAAGTTTAAGAGATCTAATAAAGATGCAACAAGAAGTTTAAGAGATTTTAAGTTTTTACATTTCGATGATTGTTGTCTGAGCAAGTGAGGGTTGCGAGGATTGAACAAGTGAGGGCGAGTTAGGAGCGAGAGAGGGAGAGAAAAGAGAGAGAGAGAGAGAGAGAGAGAGAGAGAGGCTACAGAGTACAAAGAAAAAGAGAGAGATAGAGAAGGAGATTTTAAGAGAAAAATGAGGGTTTTTGGTTTTTATGAAACCGGTTGCAAATTTGGTCCAGATCTTGGGTGGTTCTTCACTTAGAACCAAGAACCAGATTGGTTTCTGCTAGTTGCAAAAATTTCGAAACGGACCAACTTTCAGGGTAGTTAAGCCCAGTCCGGGTCTCGGGTAGAACCAATTTGATTACACAACTCTATGTTGAAGCACCTTCACACTTTCTTGATGAAATTCTTTCGAGTCACTCGCAACTTTCCAAGTGTCTCTCTTTGCATTTGCATCACTAAAGTTGTCTCCATTGTACCCAAATTTTCTATTTTAGTTTTTGCAAACAATTGTCTCTTTATTTCATCCATCTTTGCTAATCACCTTGAAACTTCATTAATTGTGACCTTGGAACAATTGTCAGCTACTATAGAATTTAGCAACTCTGCAGATACTGTCATATTTACTACACTTTAAACATCTCTAGGCTCCACCTATTTCAAGACACCGTCCATGTCTTTTTTCATGATTGATCTCTCACTCCTCTTCTACAATAAAGTAGCTTTGTTAAAGGTAACCTTTTGGCTGAACATACAACCTGTTGAATTTTCCTCAGTGCACCACAACCTTTATCCCTTCACTCTATGTGCATAACTTAAGAATATGCACCTCTTTCCAGCTCCACAACGCATTCGATTGCAGGAGCATACATAGCACGACCAAATACTCTCAGTCCAATATAACCAAGAGGCTTACCTTATTATGTTTCCTCATAAGATTTCCAATCAATTATATGTGATGGTGATCTATTCACCAAGCAACAAGCAGTATTTAGTTGTTCAACAAAAAATCTTCATCCAATTTAGTATTGGAGAGTAAAGAGCGAGCTCTTTCCAACATAATTCTATTTATCAGTTCCATGACTCCATTTAGCTATGATGTGTTTGTAATAGTGTGAAATTTCACCATGTCTTCCTCTATACAAAATCAACTAAGCTCCTCTGAATAAAATTCCAACCATTTATTTGTTTTCAAGCACGTGATCTTTCTCCCTATTTGCTTTTCGATCATCGCATTCCACAACTTGAATTTTCCACAACTTGAATTGGCCAAGCGCCTCACGTTTGTAATTAAGAAGACAAATCCAGACTTTTTTTGAAACATCATCAACAAAGGACAATACATATTGGGCACCATCAAGTGTATGCAGCGTACAATCTTTGAAGGTTGGTGAACTGTCATAGTGAACTTTACTCTCGGTTGACTACTCATGTTGCAGTGTTCATAAAAGTTCAGCTTCTTAATTTGATGGCCTCCTAATAGACACTTGTGACTCAAGATAATTATCTCTTTCTCACTTGTGTGTCCTAAGTCTCATGTCACAATAGCGTTGTATCTTGACCAAAAGCAATCGAAGCATCTAGCGGATGAACCAATCACCGTTGTTCCCTAAAGAAGATACAACTCGCATTAGAGGTGGTAATATGGGTCATAAACCCATATTATGACCCATTTTTAGTTAAATGAGTTATATGTAGGTCAAGTGAAAGTTAAATATGAGTCAAAAATGGGTTTGAGAAAGTAAAGCATAAAAATAAATGGGTCTAAATGGGTTATTAGTAATAACCCATTTAGACCCACTTTCAACCCATGGGCCATGGCCTTCTTTAATTTTATAAAATATTTTTTTATTAAAAATCGAAATTATAATTATTTTTATATTTCAATTTTTTTTTTTTTCTTTTTCTTCATCCCTTAGTTGATCGCCGGCAAGGCAACGGCCGGCGACAGGCTAGGCGAGGCTTGAGCTCCGGCGGGTCGCCGAAGACCGGCGAGGCCGAGGCCTCGCCGGATCTCGCCGAGAGCTCGAGCCTCGCCGGATCCGATGAGGCTCGGATCTCGCCGATGACGGGCGAGGCTCAAGCCTCGCCGAATCTGGCGAGACTCGAGCCTCGCCGATGACCGGCGAGGCTCGAGCTTGCCGACGTCGGGCGGCGCCTCGGCCTCGCCGGTTCGGCGAGATTAAGCCCCGCCCGACACCGGTGAGCTCGATCTCGCCCGTGGCCGGTCACCGGCCGTCGTCGTGGCCGACGGCCGGCCGAAGAAAAAAAAAAAAAAAAAAGAAAAAAAGAAAATAATTATTTAAAAAAAAAATTAAAAAATATATTTTAAAAATTAGAAAAAATAAAAAAAAAATTATATTTTAAAAAATAAAAATTCGATTTTTTTAAAAATATTTTAAAAATAATTATAAAAAATTTTCATTAAATTTGTATTGCATAAAAATTGTTAAAAATTTTGTATTGCATAAAAATGTTTTAACAATACTTTTTTTTTTTATAAAAAAATCATAAAAATGAGCTTTTTTAGGTTTAGTTAAAAAAATTTCATGTTACAGTTTTTAGTTATTCAATGGTATGTTCACTTCAAATAAGAGAAGCATGTGCATAGTCTAATTCTTTATAAATATTTCAATTTATAGGTTTTTTCAAACTTTTTATTTTATTTTATTTACTATTTTGAATTTAATTTGAAGTTTTAATCCAATTAGTATATAGTAGAAGTGAGTTTTTCTAGAATATTAATAGGTTTTAGCAACATGGGTCGGGTCAGGTATGGGTCGGGTACGGGTCGGGTCGGGTATGGGTCACTATATTTACACTATAAGAATATGGGTCAAAACGGGTTAAATGGGTCAAATATGGGTCGACCCATTTTCGACCCGACCCACCCATTTGTCATCTCTAACTCGCATTTCATCTTCCCTTGCATCAAAGTAAGCACATTTTAAGAGAACTCTAAACTCCACCTTTAGCAAAGATCCGATATTCAACCTATTCAAAGCACTTGAGACAAGGTTCTTTTTTAGCTTCAGTACATATCAATCAACGTTCTCATGGTTCCACTGTACATCTTAATTTGAACGATTCTAATCCCCGCTACTTCACAAGCAGCACCATTTCCTATAAGCACCTTACCACCCTCTATTTATAGATAGGTAGTACACTAGTGTCTATGAAAAGTCACATGATTAAAAACATCTAAAGTCAAGCACCCAAACATTACCTAATGAACTTGTGATGACTGCCAACATATCATCGGCATTACTGGAATTGTTATATGTTGTGGTAACAATATTACCATAGCTTGCAAACTCCACCTTTACTCTTGTGCCCTTGTACTTTGGACAACCTCTCTTATAGTGCCCTACTTCATCGCGATGATAACATCAATGATTCTAAATGTTGAACCTCGATCTAGAGTGCCCCTTCATTTGCCACCTATAGATTCTCTTCGTTCATCTCGACAATAAATAACAAAACTTTGCGTTATTTTGCATTAAGTTATATTCTCACAACTTCTGCCACTCCTTTGAAAACGAGGTGAAGTTTACCTCTTTCAAGGAGATCGTGATGCACCATTGTAATAGTGAATCAATAAAGTGCTCAAAAGAATCCAATGGGGATGAAAGCAATAATATACCTTGTTTTACATTAGGCAAGTCCTCATTGACATTTTTCTAAGTTAATGAGCTCATTTAAGTTGGCTCTCATGGATGGGCCTTTGAACATCCAAAATTGAAATATCCTTTACAGCATATGCAAATAATTGTTCAAACCATTCATCAAATAAAGTAACTCAAGCTTTGCCCACAAAAAGTTGCCATATCTTTCTCTTCGACCACTTCGATCAATACTTCATCTAATAAATTCAATAGGGTTATACTCTTCGTCTTCTCTATCAACTCAACCGTATCGGCCTCTTTTATCATTTCTAGCAATTTATTCTTGCCGCTCAACGCTTTTGCTAATCCCTTGGTTGTCAACATAGTAGGTATCTTAATATATCTCCAAATCGTGATTGGACAACCAAAAGCCTCAAATCAACTCTAGAAACCCTAACATTAGTTCTGATATCAACTATTATAATATAACGCGGAAACTAACGGGATCTTATAATTAAATTAACGTGAAATTGCTGGAGAAATAAATGAGAAATAGAAAAGAACATGTGGTTTGGACCATGTATTGGTACCTACTCCATGCGAAGAACCTGCGGTAAATAATCCATTAATAATTGAAGAATCGAGTGTTACAAAGACTTACACGTTCGAGTGTTTCCCACACTAAATTACATCCAAATTCACAATTTCCTAGCTAAAACCACTTATTTGGATGTGAAACCAACAAATCCCTCCATGTGTTCGGCGCTCCTTCTGTTCAGAGCGTTCCTTCCTTCGCACGACTAAAAGCAGTGCTTCCCTGTGCGGTCGCTATCGCACCCCTTTTTGTGCTGCTTATAGAAGGAATGAATCGGTAATCACTCCATTTACTCTTACTTTTCTTTCCTCTTCACCAATAATCTTTCCATTTATAAGCACGCATGCACACAATCAGACCGCTTCACTTTTCAGATTCAATCTCTCTCTTCCGACCAAAACAAAAAGTTCTCTCTCTCCCTCTCTCTCTCTCTCTCTCTCTCTCTCTCCGTGTCGAAAGTCTGAGGAGTCTCTCCAGACCCACTTTCTTTTCGACTATTGCCTTCTGCTCTTGTTCAGACACAACAAGCTTGTATTCTGTAAGTGAAGGATACAACAGCAGATCAAAGCTGGATCTCAAAGATGAACAAAAGCACAAGCAACAATCAGTCGCCGAAAGTAGAGCGGAAAACCATGGAGAAAAATCGAAGAATCCACATGAATATTCTCTGCTCCAAGCTTGCTTCCCTCATTCCTCAACACCATATCACCACTTCTCTCTTTCTCTCTCTCTTCTCTCTCTCTCTCTCTCTCTCTCTCTCTCTGGGTTTACTAGAAGTGATCAAGTGCCTAACTTTCTTTCCGAGGTTAAAAACCGTTAGATAACGCTGCAATTTCCATTTCTTTATTGGCTTCTTAACAAGTTCTTGAAAACCACTAGTCTTTTGAAATGAAGTTTTCTTGGGAATGGATGGAATTGATCTATAAAAAATTTGTTGTGTATCATTAGTAACAAGAAAGAGTGAAAATATCGGGTTGTGTGTATCAACTTCAACTAACAAGAAAGAGTGAAAATATCCTTAATTTCCCTTTCTCCTTTTTTGGGTTTCAGGAATCTCTGTCGCGGCAAGATCAGCTGGATCAAGCTACATCATACATAAAGCAGTTGAAAGAAAGGATTGATGGGTTGAAACTGAGGAAGGACCAAGCAGTACTGAAGTCCGAAGGGATTGACACGAGCAGCTCTTTGACTTCATCGATTGATCAGGAGGCCAATTTAGGGTTCATGCTTCCCACGTTTCAACTGAGAGACCACGATTTAGGTCTGGAAGTGATCTTGATCAGTGGGAGAAGGAAGAACTTCATGTTGTATGAAGTGATCAGCATTCTCGAGGAAGAAGGAGCTGAGGTTGTCAGTGCCAGCTTTTCTGTTGTCGGTGATAAGATCTTCCACACGCTCCATGCTCAGGTAACTCATTTTCTCGAATTATTTCATCGAGGATGTTATAATTTTGGTTTAGCAGGAAAAAAGATCATGTAATCTTGATGTCATCCTCACTTAATTAAGGAATGGAAACTAGGGTTCCTTGAGTACATGCGTCTTGGAGCAGCCAAGCTCTGGAGGAAATTTAAATCGGAGAGATGGTGAGGTATTAACTGATTTTGGCGAGTCAAAAGTTATAAATACCACAAAATAGGTTAGCCTTTAAGGTAGAGGTTAAATACATTGTTGACGCCTTAATTTTATTTAGGTTTTATTCTATTAATTAAGTTTTCGGATAATAAAAAAAATAAAAAAAAAAATAAGAAAAGCAAAAGCAAAAGCCCAGCCCAGCCCTTCCTCCTTTAGCGTGGGCCCTAGGCCCACTCTCCTCCTTCTTCGCCCCCTGCCCGGCCCCTTTCTCTCTTCTTCTTCCTCCTTCCCTCTCCTTCGCCGCTGCAACTCACACGCGCGAGGGAGGCCGACGCGAAGGACGGCCTACGGCCGAGGAGAGTAGGCCGACGTCGGCCGGAGAGGATAAGATCTCAGGCGCCATTAATGCTGAGCAGGCTTCGCTGGAAAGCTCGATGGGACACCGGTTCAGCCAAGGGGAACCGGTGGGCAAGCTGGAAGCCGGCGGCCGAAGCCCTCCGTCGACCGGATTTCCTTCGCCTATAAATAGGCGGTCGCAAGCACCGTCAGAGGGCACAGCGAACTCCAAGATCTTCCCCTTGAGAGACTTCAGGGGGGAAATCAAAGAGCGAGCGCAGGGGAGAACTCGAGTCGCGAGCTTAGCCCACCCTCCACCGTGAGACTTCGGGGAAGGCCGGCGGCGAGTGAGTTCGAGAGGGTCAGATCTGGCCGGTGGAGGCTCGGATCTGGCCGGAGTGAGAGAAAATCAAGGTTGAGGAAGGTCCGGCCGAGATCTGCACCTCAGATCTGGGGTGACCGAGCCCCTCCGCGGCCCTGACACCGTGCCACCGTCATC
Source organism: Eucalyptus tenuipes (assembly GCA_014182365.1). NCBI lineage: Eukaryota > Viridiplantae > Streptophyta > Magnoliopsida > Myrtales > Myrtaceae > Eucalyptus > Eucalyptus tenuipes. The sequence continues at coordinate 19,072,039 of CM024547.1, forward strand.
GCCGTCACCGTTGCTTCTCCAGAAACCCTCGCTGCGCCTCGATCGTCGCCGCCAGGTGGGAGGCTGTCCGTCGCCGTTCCTGTTCGAAGAAAGGTAAGAAGCCCGCTGCCGTCGCCCTTGTTATTCATCTCAATCACCGTTTTCCGGTGACCTAGCCGCCGTAGCCGCTGTCGCCGCCATAACGCCTCCGTTCCCCCCCTTCGGCGCCGCGGATTCGTAAACCCTAGGGTTTGCGATTTTCCGGGTCACGAAGCGGATCCGGGTCTCAAAGGTCGGGTAGGGTTCGCGATTTTGGGGCGGTTGGAAGACGGGTCGCGAGCCGGAGCCGGGTCGGGTTCGGGAGATCGGGTTGCCGCGGCCGGTCGTCGGGTCGGGCGTGGGTCTTGACCGGGTAGGGTTCCGGTCAGTCTGGGCCAAGCGGGTTTGGACGCAGGTGGGCCGGTCTCACGCGGATAGGGACCCCTTTTGTTCCTTGGGCTTCGATTAAAAATTTTGGGCCGGGCTTTAAATTTTTTTTTTTTAAAAAAAGCCCGGGCCGGGCTCCGCATTGCGGGCCCATCCGGGTCTCGCGTCAACGACCCGGGTCGGACCCAACCCGGGGATTCGACCCGGGTCATTTTTAATATTATAATATAATATAATATTTTAAAATAAAAATAATAAAAATATTTTATTTTCCAAAAATCAAAAAAAATAAAAAAATCTCATATTTTCCCTAAAAAAGCCAAAAAGTCAGAAAAAGCCAAAAATGATTTATATTTTCAGAAAAAAGACCAAAAAAAAAAAAAAAAATGCTTTTTATGTCAAAAAATGAGAAAAAGACCAAAAAATGTTTTCCTTCACAAATGCAAGGAAAAATCCTCAAAAATCCAAAAGCCTTAGGGTTTAAACAAGATTAGGTACCGAAAGGGCATTAGTGATTAACTAATGTAATCAAATCCCCGATCCTAATTTCTCTGGTTGCACAGGAGCGAGTATTTCTCCCGATATTTCACTTGGGTTTCTAATCGACCCACCCCAAATTGATTAGTGGCGACTCCGTTTTAAAATTAACTTACGGGTTAAAAACTTAGATTATTAAAATCGTGAATTGGTGGACTTGGGAGAGTCCGGGCATAATAAATTTAGCCACACCATTAGCCTCCGCAGGCGCCCGCCCTTGATCGGGCGCCGAAAAAGAGGTCGCGACGGCTTGGCGACTCCACCGTTGGGGATTACTTGAGGACTTAGGCCATTTTATCTTGTTTAAACATTTTTCGACTTGTTTTTGTTTTTTATGTAGGTCGGTAGCTTAGAGGTTTATTTTCGAATGTTTTGTGATTATAAATTGTTGTGCATGTTTTCTTGTTTTAACACCGCACATGGCACACACAACCCGACCGCCGGACGGGCCGCCATAGGATATTAGGATGGTGTTAAGAAAGATACGGCCTCGAACGCGAGACTGCGATGTAGAGGTTGCCTTTCTTTTCCCGAATTTCTTTAGCCGAGGTTAAGAGGGTACGCCGCTAACGCGAGATGCGATGGGCGGATACCCTTTTAATTTCAACAAGCCTTCATAGTTAGAAATCGAGCCGCACGTTCCATGTGCACATGTCTCGTACTTGTCATTTTCTTTAAAAGCAAAGTAATTTATTTACTTTTACTCAGTCTTTTTATTGGCCCATGGCAATTTAGGGTAGGTTTTTCGAGTCCCAGTTTATATGCGATGGGAGAAGATGACATCAGTTTATTCCCACTCCCAAAGCAGATAGGTGGTGGGGTCAATGGACCAATATGCCCAAGAGTACGTGAAATGGTCATCTTCTATCTTGATCCAAGTCCGTGTTCATTACGGGCCATGGCACATTTCGGTGCCCGAAGATGACTACTTTTATGTTTGGTAAATTCGAGCTAGCCCCAACTCGGAAGAATACAACATCATCACTGGAATGCCTCTCGAGAAAAAGCTGGTTAGGCCATCAACAGGCATTATCCCGTTGCGTGGGTTAGCACGACTTTTAAGAACCGAAGTCCATGTTATGAGGCAAATTCTTGAAAACAACCATAATACCTGCCCCCTAGCATTTTTGACTGCCTGTTTCGAAAATCAACCCATGACCCAAAAAAGTGAGATTTTCCTCTTGGCCTTTTTCGGGTTCATCATTTTCCCCCATCAAAGAAACGTCATAAGTCCAAAGATGGTATGGATAGTTGATCAAATTTCTAGGGGGCAAAATTATGTCAACATGATTTTAACCGAAACATTCTTGTCCCTCAATCGTTTTAAAGAAAACACGGAAAAGTCATGCGGGTCTCCCCAGAAATTTTACAAGTCTCGGTTCTTTTCTCACCTAAGTGAATATCGATGCTTCATGCAATCATCCGAAACAAATAATTTTGAAAATCCATTACAAAAATTTATGGTTCTAGGACCATGCATTCCCAATCAAAGCTGTTTAAATTGGGTGAGCTTCCTAAGAGACCCGACCCCTGAAGTATTCCAATGGTGTGCTGGTTGGTTCCATGAAAAGAGAGCTCGTTTTGCTTACAAGCGCCGCCGTCCAATTCCGTTGCTCGGTCTCACCGGCGCCTTTTCCTATTTTCCATATCGGGTGGCACGACAGTATGGAGCCCTCCAGGAGATCCCACCGCCTTTCAAGAGGAAGGCCCCTCCACTCTTTTTCAACACAAGCCGTGACTACGTTAGCCGAAATTTCTATCCATGAGGAAACATGGAGCAAGTGCCATCGCAAAAGGATCGTGGTACCGAAAGGCTTGAGGGACAAGAAAAGGCCCATCACGCCCGAGTCCTACATCCACAACCATCGTATCCCAACAAAATGGAAGCCATCGATCCTCACCCAATCGCCAAGATCGGCCAAGACGAGCAAGAGAGCTTATGCAAAAGAATTTGGGAATAAGCGGGTACATGTCTCGAGCGTCGAAGGAAAGCAAGCATCCTCGCAAGAACAAGGCTCCCCGTCGCCTATAAAATAGCAATCATGTGTCCCCTAGTATTAATTTCGTAAAAGTTTTGTCCCATTGTTTAGGGACTTTTGTTTAATACCTAGTATTTCATTCTGTCATTTTGATTTCAAGTTTTAGATGTCGAAGTCTATGGTCTATGAAATCCTATTTTGATAAATAAAAAGTAGTTAGACCATTGCCATGGGTCAATCTTTGTTTACTTTCATGCTCATTCGGGGTTTTTGCGATACGGTAGGTAATTATGAATCGTCGACTATCGCCCACTAGCGATTGGCCTCACGTGATAGGGCCCGATCAGAATGATGTACAAAGTTGCCTCGCCAACATTGAAGATGGCGTAGGATAGATGTCCATTGTCCTTCGACAACTCTCAAAGCAAATGGAATCCACTCAAGCCAAGCCCAATTCCGTAGCTGTTTTAAACACCGTCATGACACCTGCGAATTTGCTAAAGGATGACCAACAGGATAGACAGCTTGAAAAGATCATGAAAAAACTGAGCCAGCTGCAGGAGCAAGATCCCATGGACTTGTCTAATTACGCTGGCATTAAGATCCCTGAAGAGCTCAAAGCATTTGAATGCGAAAGGTATGCTGATACCTCTCGCCCAGAGACCTACTTGCAAGCCTACCTGGTCCGAAGGATGATTCAATCATACCAATCAAACTTGACTGGGCCCGCCTTGCGGTGGTACATTGTAAGGAAGATTAATCTCCTTAAAACCTGGGGGGAACTAATCGATGTTTTTCGTCAAGAGTATAATGTTGACATCAACCCCAACATCGCCTTGCCCTACGAAGAACCGATGGTCACGGAGCATGAGGAGTCGACAGTCGCAGAGACCGGAGAAGAAGATGTCCATGAAGCCTTGCACGATAAATGGACGATCGAGCAGCATCCTATTATTGAGAAGCTTCCCTCTAGGAAAGGCAAGGAGCCCGCAGACGAAGTCAACACTACTCAGAGCCGAAGCATGATGGGACGGCTTCTCAAGCTTACCGCAAGAGCTAGGGTCCAAAGAACGCCGACCCTCATCAATCTAGGGAGTGAAGCTCCACCATCTCCCACTCCTCTTGACAAAGTCCAACTAGCAAAACGAAGAGCCTTACTCAAAAGGTCCGAACCAGGAGTCAAGAAAAGAAAGCCTGAGCAGCTCGAGTCAATATCTGCCACTGAGTGTAGGCAAAATCTGATAGCCAATGGGTCACCGCGCCAAAACTTCGAGCATCCCTTAGGGTACAACCCTGAAGGTTACCGTCCCCTAGAGTACAACCTTGAAGACTTCCAGTCCCTAGGATACAGTCCCAAGGACTTCCAGTGTTATATAGATGAAATTGACCACTCATCGTATAACTGTTTCCTACCCTCACACAGGGTCGAAAGCCTATCAGAAGAAGGAACATTCGTCTTTATCCGCTATGATTCCAATGAACTACTAAGCTCGTCACCTGACCATGAGGGTAGCTCAAATGCCTCATCCTCGTTCGGTAATTTTGACCCAAAAGAAAGCAATGGGATAATCTCGGTAGAGTCCAGCTTCCCCAAAACACAAAAATTCACCACTACGATGAATATGCAGTGGGAAAACCAGTGGCCTAACCAAGACATATCAGGCCCGTCTTCCCCTCATATGATCATGACCCCCAGCGAAATGTGGATACCTAATCTCCGCAAGTATAACGGCACGACTTGCCCCGTGGCTCATTTGCAATATCTCCACACTGAAATGAGTCGCATACTATGGCCCGATGTCATTCACAACTCGGGTGTTCCAAGAAACTCTTACGGGTCTGCATTGCAATGGTTCGTCACAGCAAGTATTTACCTCATAAAGGATTGGAATGAGCTGTCTTCCACATTCTTACATCAGTACCAAAACCAGATTGGAACTGAACTGCCTTGCGAGAGTTTGGCCCACTTCGGAAGAAGACCAATGGAAGATTTCCGAGCATATGCAGGGAGGTGGAAGGCTTTTATGATGCAAAGCCACCCTCAACTAGCCGAAGAAGAATCGATAAAGCAGTTCATAGAAGCTTTGCCCCACAAACATCGATGTTGGCTGCATGGGTTACACTTCCGTAGCTTCAACGAAGTAGTCATCGCATGCGAATACTTCGAGTCTTCGGAGGCGAGGAATTCAAAGACGCTTGACTCCGGGACCAGACTATCAAAGCGCTCCTTTTCATAGGAGTTTTCATCGGTTTTGCTTGTTTTTATATTTCTTATCTAGTGTGCTACCGTTGTATTTTTCCATTCCAAGTAATCTAATGTACGTTCTAATATTTTGTTTTGAGAGCATGAGGCGGTATTCCAAACCAGCCCGGTGATGCTATCCAACCATGAAAAGAAAATATCATCCAAGGAGAATACTGAGGGCTGGGCTTCCTCATGCTTTCTTCCCCCCAAAGAAATATACTTTTGAAAACAAAAAACATTTCGTATTCAAAAGCTTTTGTCAAAACAATCTTGTTATTTTTCTAACTCATCCATTTCGTGTCTTAGAATATCATCCCCTTCAACTTAGCATGACGGGGGCATTTGAAGCTGGCACATCATGTGAACTCGCCAAGTTCAAAGATATTCTTTCAAGAAAGCAGGGGCAAACCAAAAGGATCATCTTGTTTCAAAGAGGGTAAGTCTTATTCCCTGAACATAATTTTGAAAATGACATCGTCTCTCTTCTATGTATAGGAAACAAAAGATAGGACGTAATAGGCATAGGCATACGGATAAATTCGACGCATGCACACCATGGTAGCTCAAGGCAAGATAACCCCCCATGCTGCAAGCCGTCCCCAGGAGCTCGTGCACTCCACCGCGCTCAAGTCCAACTCATTCTCAAGACGGAACAATATCTTCTCCCCCCGACGTGCCCGAGCAACTAGACGTTGCAATTTCATTAATGGGATTTCCAGCTTCGACGAGCCAAGAAGCACAAGGAAGAAATTTCTTCTCTTCCTTTGAATTGATTACTATCAACAAGGAGAAAATCCAGACAGTCAAGGCGATCTATAGCCCCCCCACTCCCGACAACGACTTTAGAATCTGGAAGCTTCACTCCGTGTTCCAAACGCATATTCTTCCAAGAAATAATTGCCATCAGAAGACTGGAGATTTTGATTGTCCATCTCAGGTTCTATGGAAGCTTGAGGTACATGACTTTGCCCAATGTTGCTATAATCAAAGACAAAAGAAAAAATTCCACAGAAGGAAGGCGTTGAAGATGAATCAACGACTAGCAATCAAGCATACATGGCCACAAATGAGAAAGGCCAATCGAAAGAGACATTGAACTTTGTCGAGACAAAGAGGCCGTCATCGACATTCAAATATGCCTAGGAGCCAGCACATACAAACTCTGGGGAAGGGTAATTTAGTATCGTTTCCAACACACACTCTCTGAACTCACTTTTGACATATTTTCTCCTATTGACAGGAAGCATAGGATTCAAGAAACAAGCTTAATGGTTAATTTGGGCAAATCAAGTGACCCATATCGATTTACCTAACTTGGTATGAAAGGACGTATCGTCCAGGAGCCGAGTCGGTTAAATGAAAAAAGAAGCGCCCTACGGACACCGTCGGCGCCTCTAGCCGAGTGGTACCCGGGAAGAAGCAAAACGGTCCAAAGTCGGGGGTTCGAATCCCCGACGCGGCAGTTAGCCGCTTGGTAAAAAAATAATAAAAAAGTTTTTGCTTCTCTTGCGCCTGCAAATTACGAGAGAGCAGGTGACCTAACGAAGCAAAAGACATAGGACTTCGTGTCCCACTCACACTTCAAGTCCATCCAATCATCTGCAAACCAGTGAAGGGTAATGTTGTATCGCTCCCAGTTGTTTAAACTCCTAAGAAAAATCGTGACTGACACGTTCTTTCCTATCTTTTGTAGGATCATCTGACTGTCAAAAACAAGGATAACAAATCAAGAAAAGATATGTCAAACTCTGATAAGCTCTCCTAAGCGAAATGGCGTCCTGAGTAATCACCAAAGCAAATGACAGAAAATCTTAGGCCTCAACTCATAGTTGATTTTGGCTAGACTAATTGATCTACTTGTACATCTTCTCTTCTACAGGGGCAAAAGCAGAGATGCCCGATCAGATTCCCAACCTCGGCTGATCATTCTTATGCCATCTCCCTATTCAATAGGGACGATCCATTGACACCCCTTTTGTGAATAACTCTTTTGATGTTCAAAATTCAACACATTTGTAAATACAATTCCACCAAGTAAACACCCTTAAAGTTGCCAATAGGGTTTCTTGAGTAAAAACCATTAATTTGTTTTGAGAATACAAACTCTCTCATACTTAAAAATTCTGCATGCCTCCTCCAAATGGATTTTTGCATGATGATTTTGTCTGTCTAAATCACTGATTCCATTGAGGATTATTAGAATAGACAGTTAAGTGAAGAATACAAGATTGATTGAGCATGCTGGATGAGGCGTGTCAGAATGATGATAGGCAAGCCATATCCCACACACAGTCCCCCATCTATACACTTGTGAGATGAGTGCAGAAGATTCCATGACTGCAGGGTAAAGAGTTCTCTCGCGAATGGTACGATAACCAAAACAGTGAGAGGCATGTCATTTCTCACCCCCTTTTGAGCCCTATACACTGGTGAAGCTTCTCTCATCAAGAATCACCCACACCGAGGCATGTCAAAGACAAGGCAAATCAGCATCACAAGGTGAGAAAAGGGATAGAAATTTTCTTGCTCGCACTTGCATCAATCTTCGGGTGTCTTTATTGCATATGAACACTCGTGTTAATTTAAGTGCCCTAGAATGACGAAGAGCAATTCTTTCTTTACGCACTTGTATTCATTGTACAACCCAGTTGAGTTTGTAAATTCACCCTCACATGGAGGCAAAGTTTGTAAAAATAGAAGTTACCGCCATTCGAGAAAGCATAATCGGGAGCGCCGGCAAAAGATGAAGACTCAACAGCCTAACAACGGCGTTTGCTTGAACTTGCCTAGATTAGTTCCTCAAGCAACAAAAAAAAAACTAGGGGCATAAAAAAGCAAAGTGTACTTGGTAAAAGCAAGGTCAATGCCCATGAATGAAAATTGGAATAAAAACTAGGGGCATGAAAAAAAGGTGTGCCGGTAAAAGCAAGGCCAATGCCCCAAACTAAAGAATACACCATTTGTATTCTCAAGAAAAGTTGCTGTTGTGGTTCGATTAATGGAGCCTTCATCTGATAGTAAGAAAAAAAAAGAACAGGTGACAAATTCCAAGGCAATCACCAACTCTCACCCTTTTACACATGAGTCAAGCCTACATTGCGTCCCATTGTAAAAGTCTTTCGACTAGGGCACTTCAATTAACGTAGGATTTCATATGTCTATAAACATCGCTCGAAGAAGTACGAGCAAGATTATTCTATCTCTTTTCGCAGGATTCTTGACTTGCAAACCCGGAGATGATCGTGCGGCATCCTTTTCATAGAGCCGTGACCTTGATGGTCCCCTTTGATGAGCCGTTGACCAAGCCTACATTATGGTCTCGGAGAAGACCTCTCACATTGGTAAAGTCGTACCGCTTGCGAGAATACTTGGACCCCTGCTGACATGATGACAGCGAGATAGTGTGGTCCTTATAAATCCTACATCAATGGTTAGGATAAAACAGCCTTTTCCATGAGAGTGAGTGAAAAGTCCTTTCCGATTGAAAGTCCCTCATCCGGCATGCTCAAGACATCTACATTCTGAATAAAGGTTGTCTTTCAAAATTTTCTCTAGTGGAACTCATATGATGCAAAACTGACAAAATTGTCATGCATGAATCACATTTAAATTCATGAATTTACAGCATATATAACCATGTGTGCATACTGTGCAAATAGTAGACATACTTCCTGAAATCAGAGATATTGTCAAGTAAGCATATCCCTATCCTCATTTGTCTTAAAGTATCTACCACAGTCTAGGTACTCTCTTATTGACACTCGACCTATTCAAGTCGTCCCTTGAGTTTGGGTGCTTGCGACTGTCCAAGTATCCCATTGTCTTTGAGTACCCACCACTTGTCGGGTACTCCCTCTTATCGACACTCGACCAGTTCGAGTTGTCCCCAGAGTATTGATATTTGCGACTATCTAGGTATCCCCCTGTTTTTGAGTGCCTACCGCTACTCAGGTGCTCCCTCTGTTGACACTCGACCTGTTCGAGTTGTCTTTCAAGTTTGGATGCTTGTGATTGTCCAAGTATCCCCTTGTCTTTGAGTACCGGCCACCGTTCGGATACTCCCTTTCCGTGACACTCGACCTATCCGAGTTGTCCTCAAAATTGTGTCACTAAATACTAGCAATCGTTCAAGTATTCCACCTCATTGTGTGCTTGCGATTACCCATGTATGCTCTCTTTCATGACACTTGGACCAGCTGAGTGGTCCCTGATCGTATCAGTAAATATTTGTGTTCATCCAAATATTCCACTACTTTGTACACCTGTGTGCCTGCGGCCATCCAGGTAAGCCTCGTGCTACATTCAAATTCCCAATTACCAGGAGGTGAGAGACCTTCACGAATATCTCAGGTACGTCCTCGATATTCTCCATACCAGGAGGTGAGAGACCTTCATGAATATCCAAGGTACGTCCTCGATATTCCCAATTACCAGGAGGTGAGAGACCTTCATGAATATGCGAGGCAGGTCCTCGATATTCCCAATTACCAAGAGGTGAGAGACCTTCATGAATATCCAAGGTACGTCCTCGATATTCCCAATTACCAGGAGGTGATAGACCTTCACGAATATGCGAGGCACGTCCTCAATATTCCCAATTACCAGGAGGTGAGAGACCTTCATGAATATCCAAGGTATGTCCTCGATATTCCCATTTACCAGGATGTGAGAGACCTTCATAAATATGCGAGGCACGCCCTCGATATTCCCAATTACCAGGAGGTGAGAGACCTTCATGAATATCCAAGGTACGTCCTCGATATTCCCATTACCGGGAGGTGAGAGACCTTCATGAATATGTGAGGCGAGGTCCTCGATATTCCCAATTACCGGGAGGTGAGAGACCTTCATGAATATCCAAGGTACGTCCTGATATTCCCACATTACCAGAGGTGAGAGACCTTCATGAATATCCAAGGCACGTCCTCGATATTCTAACTACCGGGAGGTGAGAGACCTTCAAGAATATCTCAAGGTACATCCTCGATTTTCCCTTTTGGAGGTAAGAGACCTTCATGAATATGCGAGACCCATCCTCGATATTCCACATACCAGAGGTGAGAAACCTTCACAAATATCAAGGTACCCCTTCAACATCCTCCAAGAGTTTGTACTTGTGATCATCCAGTACCCTTTCGACCCGCAAGCAATCAGGTATTCTTTAGAATTTCGTACTTGTGATCATCCAAGTACCCAATGCCCGCGAACGTCCAAACATCCTTCAAAATTCGTACTTGTGATCATCCAAGTACTCTTTCTCCCAACAATCGGTGCATTTTCCGAGAAAGATCTAGTACTTGTGATCATCTAGGTACTCCTTCAACGCTTGCGAATGTCCAGGTACCCCGAATTCGCACTTGTGATCATCCAAGTACGCTTCGACGCTTGCAAAAGCCCAAATATCCTCCAGGTTAGTACTTGTGAATATCCGTACTCTTTCAATGCCTATGAATGTCCGGGTATCTTATGAATGATGCACCGAGAAAGGTCGGCGCATCTCCCGAGAATGGTTCGGGTCCTAGACAAACCACGATTATCTCCCGAGAATGAAAGCTCGCATCGATCCCGAGAATGGTACCAACCGGGTGTCCTTGATTGAGGTCGCACCCAAACCCATGCCCCAAATCAATGCCGTCAAGGCGACCGAAGAAAGGTTCGGGTCCTCGACAAACCACTTATTGCTCTAACAAGAATGGCGTCCGAAGAAGGTTCGGGTCCTAGACAAACCACTTATTGCTCTAACAGGCGACCGAAGAATGGTTCGGGTCCCTAAGAAGGCAATTTCCCGTCAGGCGACCGAAGAAAGGTTCGGGTCCTCGACAAACCACCGATTGCTCTAACAGCGACCGAAGAATGGTTCGAGTCCCGGAGAAGCAACCTCCTCATGTCACCGAAGAATGGTTCGAGTAAGATGATGCCTTGATACTTGCCAAACTCGGGATTCACACCCTATCTCACTCACTCCCGGTAAGTAACTACAGGTATCTTCTTATCTGTCTTAGTATATGTAAAGTTATATTGCTCTTTTTCCGCATGGAATAATAGGTCCCAAATAAAATATAATCTGCTACACATGCATGGATAAAATTTAGGCATCAGTTTGTCTTTGAATGCAACCTCTGCGAACTCACCTTCAAAGAGGGGTTGGTGCACATGGATCAAACCAGGGTCATCGTTGTGATATGTCAGTGTATGTTGACGCCTTAATTTTATTTAGGTTTTATTCTATTAATTAAGTTTTCGAATAATAAAAAAATAATAAAAAAAATAAGAAAAGCAAAAGCAAAAGCCCAAACCCACCCTTCCTCCTTTCGCGCGGGCCCTAGGCCCACTCTCCTCCTTTTTCACCCCCCCCGGCCCCTTTCTCTCTTCTTCTTCCTCCTTCCCTCTCCTTCGCCGCCGCAACTCACACACGAGGGAGGCCGACGTGCGAGGGAGGCCGACGCGCGAAGGATGGCCTACGGCCGAGGAGAGTAGGCCGACGTCGGCCGGAGAGGATAAGATCTCGGGCGCCATTAATGCGAGCAGCTTCACTGAAAGCTCGATGGGACACCGGTTCAGCCAAGGGGAACCGGTGGGCAAGCCGGAAGCCGGCGGCCGAAGCCCTCCGTCGACCGGATTTCCTTCGCCTATAAATAGGCGGTTGCAAGCACCATCAGAGGGCACATCGAACTCCAAGATCTTCCCCTTGAGAGACTTCGGGGGAAATCAAAGAGCGAGCACGGGGAGAACTCGAGTCGCGAGCTTAGCCCACCCTCCACCGAGAGACTTCGGGAAGGCCGGCGGCGAGCGAGTTCGAGAGGGTCGATCCGGCGGTGGAGGCTCGGATCCGGGCCGGAGTGAGAGAAAATCAAGGCCGAGGAAGGTCCGGCCGAGATCCGCACCTCGATCCGGGGTGACCGAGCCCCTCCGCGGCCCCGACACCGTGCCACCGTCCCGTCGCCGTCGCCACCGTCATCGCCGCCACCGTTGTTGCTTCCGAAACCCCGCCGCGCCTCGATCGTCGCCGCCAAGTGGGAGGCTGTCCGTCGCCGTTCCGTTCGAAGAAAGGTAAGAATCTAGTCGCCGTCGCCCTTGTTATTCATCTCAATCACCGTTTTCCGGTGACCTAGCCGCCGTAGCCGCCGTCGCCGCCATAACGCCTCCGTTCCCCCCTTCGGCGCCGCGGATTCATAAACTCTAGGGTTTGCGATTTTCCGGTCACGAAGCGGATCCGGTCTCAAAGGTCGGGTAGGGTTCGCGATTTTGGGGTGGTTGGAAGACAGGTCGTGAGCCGGAGCCGGGTCGGGTAGGGTTTCGCCGAGAGATCGAGTCTCCGCGGCCGGTCGTCAGGTCGGGCGTGGGTCTTGACCGGGTAGGGTTAGGTCGATCGGGGCCAAGCGGGTTTGGACGCAAGTGGGCTGGTCTCACGCGGATAGGGACCCCTTTTGTTCCTTGGGCTTCGATTAAAAATTTTGGGCCGGGCTTTAAATTTTTTTGAAAAAAGCCGGGCCGGGCCCGCATTGCGGGCCCATCCGGGTCTCGCGTCAACGACCTGGGTCGGACCCAACCCGGGGATCCGACCCAGGTCATTTTTAATATTATAATATAATATAATATTTTAAAATGAAAAATAATAAAAAATAATTTATTTTCCATAAAATCAAAAAATTAAAAAAATCTCATATTTTCCCAAAAAAGCCAAAAAGTCAGAAAAAGTCAAAAATGATTTATATTTTCAGAAAAAAGACCAAAAAATAAAAAAAATGCTTTTTATGTCCAAAAAAAAATGAGAAAAAGTCCAAAAAATGTTTTTCTTCACAAATGCATAGAAAAATTCCTCAAAAATCCAAAAAGCCTTAGGGTTTAAACAAGATTAGGTACCGAAAGGGCATTAGTGATTAACTAATGTAATCAAGTCCCCGATCCTAATTTCTCTGGTTGCACAGAGCGAGTATTTCTCCCAATATTTCGCTTGGGTTTCTAATCGACCCACCCCAAACTTATTAGTGGCGACTCCGTGGACTTTTTAAAAATTAACTTACGGGTTGGAAAAAAACTTAGATTATTAAAGTCGTGAATTGGTGGACTTGGGAGAGTCATTTTATAGTTTGTGATGGACGGGCCTAATAAATTTAGCCAAACACCATTAGCCTCACAAAAAGAATTCATGACCCTGCTAATGGAAAACCGAGAAAGAGAAAGATCAGAATTTTAGAGGGTGGCAAGCTCCATCATTAACAGCAATAATAAAGCCATTTGATAAGAAGTAATTTGAGATATTACTTATGTTATGATATAGTATGGAAGCCAACCAGATCTTGCAATTATATCAATATGAAATCATTAGACAAATAAATGACGAACAAGAAAAAACACTTGAGATTTACCTGATTTGATTTGAATATTGATATTTACTCTAAAAAAGTAAATAATTCATTAATGATCACAGAATCATATAGTGTCACAACTGTTGCACGATCCATGCCTAAATTAAATTCAATTCCATAATCAAACCGCTCATGTGGACGCAAGATTCAAATACTCCCATATGTTCCACGCTCCTTTTGGTTCAGAACGTCCCTTCGTATGTCTGAAGGGGGATGCTTCGCTACGCGGCCGCCATCGTACACGCCCGACTTTTACTTCCCATTACAGAAGGAAGGAAACCAGAAAGGAAAACACGTGCTTTTATTTCCTCCTCCGACAGTGTCCTGGCTCCTAATGCAGCATGCACATGTGTATTTAGAATATCTGATCCCTACGTTCCGTAGGGCGAAAAAATGTCCCCCTCCTCCACACAATACGAAGGAAAGAGTCCAAAAAGTCAAAAGTTTGGACAGTCTTCCTCAACGGAGGACAAAATCAAGTTCCCCCGCCTAATAATTCCAACTTCGATTCTGATTGAAAGGAACACCGAATTTCGGCAAACCAAAATCCTCCCAGCAAGATCGAACAAGTCACTTTAATGCGGCCGTTGTCGTTTTTTCCCTTATACCAAGCTTAGATTTTAAGGAAAACGAGGTAGAAAAATGTTCATGTTGCTCAAATTTATCCGCACAAGTTTTTTTCGTTTTTTGGTCAACCAAGTATATTCGTGGATTTGGGAGCTTGGAGAAGCTTGACGGGCTTCGATTAGGCCTACCTGATGAAATCCCATAAACCCATAAAACCCTCCATATGTGGAGGAGGACTTTCGAACTCTTCATCTCACTTATTCCCAAGTGGGAACTTATATAGAGCGTGAGACAATAGAGCGTTAACTTAATATTTATACTTTTGAAATATGCTATAACTTCAATTTTTAAAACTCATGTGATTTCTCAAGTGACTATCACTCGCAGACATTTGCACTTGGCCTCCTCCTCAAGCTCTCAAGTAGCCCCTGTGTCTTTAGGAACTTAAATGCCTTTTTAAGTCAATTAGCCCTTTGGTCACACCATAACTCTTTCTATTGAACCCCGCTTCAAAGTACTTAGGGCCTATTTGGTAACACTCCTAAAAACAACTGATTCTATCCTTTTGTTCTCGAAAAAAAAAAATAGAAATCCGTTTGGTAAATAATTTTGCTTTCGGGAACAAAAATCCATTTTTTCGTTCTCGAAAAATTCTTTTTTTTTTTCTCGAAATAAATTTGGAACAGAATCAAAACGTAGAAAATAATCGCTCATTGTTCCCGAGAACAATTTCTAGAATCAAGTCTAATTTTTCTTCTTTTCTCTTTTCTTTTTTTTATTTTCTCCTTCTCTCTTCTTCTTCTTCCTCTTGGCCGACTACCGTTGCCGCTGCCACCGGCTAGCGACCGACTGGGCAAGGTCCGGTGAGCTCGCCGAAGCCTCACCTGGCCACCAGCAAGCCTCGACTCCACCCAAATTTGGCTAGGCTAACGTAAGGCGAGGCTCTAGTGTGCTCGTCGTACCTCGCTTAATCGATCGCCAGCCACCGCCATGGTCGATGACTGGCCACAAAGAAGAAGGAAGAAGAAAAGGAAAGGAAAAAGAAAAAAGAAAATATAATAAAAGTATTAAAAAATTGAAAAAAAAAAAAGAATCTTACCAAACGCATTTCTATCTTAGGAATACAAATTTTAAACAGTTATCAAACGCCTTCAAAAACTCAGAAATTGTTCTTGAGAGTAGAATAAAAATTTCATTTTTGAGCAAAAATTATTTTCGAAAATAGAATAATTACCAAACGCGTCTATATAGTCAATAGAAAGCCCTTTCAACGTATTACAAGAACCTCAATTTGGCCGACCCAAAATCAAGCCGAAAATCGACAAAATACAGCCCTGAAGTTGCTAGATACGCACTGTTCATCACGCATATGAAACTTCAAAATTTTATTTTGGGTAAATTGTAGATTTAAATCAAATTTTGTAAAATCCTACAACTCCATAACACCCTAATTATCATTTCCGTGAAAAATCATAGCTCAACAACTCAAAAATCAATTTTTCTCAGCTCGAATTTCACATAATTTCAAATTTAAGTCCTAATCATGAAAACTAATCTAATTGGAAGAACAAGGGCCGCAAGTACTTACCCTATGTTGCGTAGGCGAGGCGTCCATGGCAAGCACACATGAAACCCCTATTTTCTTCTTCCTCTTTCTTTTTTGTCCTTTTCTTTCTTCTTCTTTTTCCTCTCTCTCCCCTAAAGCTCTTGGTCTTTCTTATTGTTGAAGTGAACGTGCCTTCTTTTCCCTTTTTGTTGACTTTTCAACATATTTTTTTCTTTTTTTGGCCCCACCACTCTTGGCTAAGTCAAAATATTATAATGACAACTATTTATGTCCTCCTTAATTCAAGGTTTGGATTAGAATCATCATGTTTATGTATTCTTTCGAGCTCAGCCTCAATAGTACAAACCGGCGTGTCTATACTAATTACCCGTTATGTCTTGCTAAAGTGAATGGAGAAATATGTCAAGTACTCAAATAATCTAGAGTATATCATTTTTAGCGAAAAAAGACTTTAATTTTTTGTCGGGAGGGTTAATGGAGTTTTATGGAAGTTATATAAGACAACAGAGAAAAACTAATTATTGCTTGATTTGCATGTAAATTTGAAAGATACTATCCATTAAAAGATGTGAAAATTTCGTCCGCATCCATTAGTTAATATAAAGCTATCAAATCGAGTATCTCAGAAATATGCATTCGACCACATAAGACAATAATGAAGTGCTTTTAGAAGAGAAAATCACGTCTTTCACATTGCAAAATACACCTATAATATTTTTAAAAAAATAAAAATGAAAATTCTTTTTTGTTTGTTATTTACATTGTCCTTTTTGTGTTTTAGTGGTTCTATTTAAATTTTAACTATTTAATATTGTCCTTTTGGATTTGCCTTTTGATCCCACCAACAAAATCACCCTTTGTCTCCGGAGAAAATATTAGGTAGAGCTGAGGTGGCCACATGTAAAATTCCTAGTCCATTTATCGGGAGATACGTGTCTTCCAGTCCAACCGCAAGTCAAACCTTCTCTTTTTTTGCCCTCTTTTCAATTTCACACTCTCTCTCCTCTCTCACACACTCTCTCTCTTTCCTCTCTCTCTCATTTGTGCTTCTCCTTCTCCCTCCCACTCGTGACCATTCCCACTCATGACGGAGCCCGCCATCCGATAAACCGCGCCGCCTCTGTATCTGTCTCGTCCATTGCCTCCGCCATTTGATGAAACCACGTTGAATATGCAGTGTGCTCTCTCTGTCTCTCTCTCGATCAGCTCTGTCTCGCCCTCTCCGTTGCTTGATGAACTACGCCGCCGCCGCCACCGCCTCCACCCTTGGTCCAAGAACAAGCCCAAGCCCCTCGTCGTTCGCAACCCCGAGCCCTCTCTCAACCGGTCCCTCTGCTCCGATGTCGTTGCCTCTCGAACCCTCGCCAGATCCAGTGATAACGTCCTTGGCCACGAGGGTCAAGCTCTCGGCAAATCCAATAACCCTCGCCTGGCGAGGGCCACGACACCTCACCGATATCATTGCCTCCCAAAGCCTCGTCAGATTCGGTGAGGGTGACCCTTGCCCTGGCCACAAGGTTTGCGCCCTCGCGGAATCCAACGAAAGTGATGCTCTCCGCCCTTGGTCCAAGAACAAGCCCAAGCCCCCCATCGTTCGCGAACCCGAGCCCTCCCTCAACCCCTCGAGGTCCTCGGCTATGATGTTCTCACCTCCCTAACTCTTATGTCACCGCCTCTCGAACCCTCGCCAAATCCGACAAGAACAACCCTTTCCTTGGCCGCAAGGGTCAAGCCCTTGCCAAATCCGATGACCCGCCAATGGCAGGTGAGGGCCGTAACACCTCATTGATGTCATTGCCTCCTAGGGCCTTGCCAAATCCAATGAGGGTTGAGCCTTTGCCGAATCCAACGATGTTCACTAGCCATAGGGACACCCTTTTTCAGCCCTCACGTGTGGCTGGCCAAAGGGAAAGGAAAAAGAAGAAGAAAAAGATAGAAACGGGAAAGAAGAAAGAGAAACGAAGGAGAAAGAGGGAGGTTGGAGAAGGTGGGCCTACAAGCGACACATGTCGCTTACAGAATGAACTTGTGTAGAGCTGAGGTGGCTACTCCAGCTCTACCTAATATTTTCTCTGGTCTCCATCCTCCAACAATGTGATGCATTAGATCAATATTAATTAGTATTGAATATGATCCAATTCTTTTGAATTTCTACTCGCAATCTCTTGCATAGCTTAGCGTACAAATTTGAAAATCTAACGTTGCTTTTTGATCGAACATATCTTCCAAATACGTGCTTTTGGAAAAGAAGAGCAGGAAATAGAGGTGTCAAACTAGGTCGAGCTGGCCTCGACTACAGGCCAATGGTCCATGCTGTGCCGGTCGGACGCCTCAATCAGCCCAGCACAGCCCCAAGAGCGAGTCCAGCACACAATTTTTAGGGTCCTTGTGTGGCCGAATTGCCTTTGGCCCCATGTTTCCTATCATTCAACGTAGATGTAGACGTAGACAGTCTCCTTGTGTGGCCGAATTGCCTTTGGCCCCATGTTTCCTATCATTCAACGTAGATGTAGACGTAGACAGTCAATAAGGAATCGACAACTTGAGGAATGCAAACTTTCAATGATTGAGTGGCGACGGGCTTTGTGAAGGAAGATAGCAACAAGTAATTGTCATTAATAATTATATATATTGGCCAATTATTAAACAATATACTCTACGAGAAGAGCTCGCAACAAATAATGCACTAATAATTGAAGAATCGAGTGTCACAAAAACTTATATATATGAGTGTGTTAGAATATTAAAAAAAATAAATCACGCCTTCATTTAATAACTAAGCTTTTAGAATAATTGAGTGTGATCCCGTAAAATCTTACTAAGTGTTTTCCACAAGATTACTTCCAAATTCACAATGTCTGCAGCTAAAACAACGGAGCTGGATGTAAAACTCAAGGAACAAATTCCTCCATGTGTTCGGCGCCCTTTTGGTTCAGAGCGTTCCTTCTTACGACTGAAAAGGAGTGCTTGACGGTGCGGTCGCTATTCTACCCGACCCCTGTTTGTGCTGCTTAGAGAAGGGAGGAATCGGTCAGGACCCCACTTGCTTTTACTTTTCTTTGCTCTTCATCAATAATCTCTCCACTTATAAGCACGCATGCACATTATATCAGACCACTTCACTTTTCAAACCCCGCCCCCCCCCCCCGCTCTCCCCCCCCCCCTTCCTCCTTCCTTCCCAAAGTCTCAGGAGTCTCTCGAGACGCACTTTCTTTTCAACTATTGCCTTTTGCTCTTGTTCAGACACAACAAGCTTGTATTCTGTAAGCGAATGATACTGCAGCAGATCAAATCTAGATCTCAAAGATGAAGAATAGCACAAGCAGCAATCAGTCGCCAAAAGTAGAGCGCAGAACCGTGGAGAAAAACCGAAGAATTCACATGAATATTCTCTGCTCCAAGCTTGCTTCCCTCATTCCGCAACACCATGTCATCACTTCTAAGGTCTCCCTCTCCCCTCCCTCCCTCCTCTCTCTCTCTCTCTCTCTCTATGGGTTTACTAGAAGTGATCAAGTAAAGTGCCTAACCTTCTTTCCGAGCTTGAAAACCATTAGATAATGCCGCAATTTCTTTTCCCTATGGGCTTCTTGACTGCAAGTTCTTGAAAACAGCCTACCTTTTGAAATCAGAAATTTTCATGGAAATGGATGGCATTGATCCATCAAAATTTTGTTGTGTATCATTAGTAAAACATGTAAATAAATCCGGGTCACGTGTATCAACTTCAACAATCAAGATAGAGTGAAAATTTCCTTAATTTCTCTTTCTCTCTTTTTGGGTTTCAGGATTCACTGTCGCAGCAAGATCTGCTGGATCAAGCTGCATCATATATAAAGCAGTTGAAAGAAAGGATTGATGGGTTGAAACTGAGGAAGGACCAAGCAGTACTGCAGTCCGGAGGGATTGACACAAGCAGCTCTTTGACTTCATCGATTGATCAGGAGGCCAAACTAGGGTTCGTGCTTCCCGTGTTTCAACTAAGAGACCATGGACTAGGTCTGGAAGTGATCTTGATGAGTGGCAGGAGGAAGAACTTCATGTTGTATGAAGTGATCAGCATTCTCGAGGAAGAAGGAGCTGAGGTTGTCAGTGCCAGCTTTTCTGTTATCGGTGATAAGATATTCCACACACTCCATGCTCAGGTAACTCATTATCCCTAATTATTTCATTTAGGATGTTATAGTTGTGGTTTAGTAGAAAAAACGATCATTTAATCTTGATGTCATCCTCACTTAATTAAAGAATGGAAACCAGGGTTCCTTAAGTACAAGAGTCTTGGATAAGCCAAGCTCTTGGAGATGGTCTTGTATTAACTGATTTTGGCGAGTCAAAAGTTATAAATACCACATCACATTATAAGTTAGCCTTCGACCGAAAAAAGAAAGTTAGCCTTTAAGGTAGAGGGTAAATACATATACTTTGAAGCCGAACTAGGTTCGAGAGTCTACTTTTAAGAGGTTATATAAGTACTGCAAATTCCACTACGCTTTGTTCTTGGTGCGTTGAAATTTAAGATGACAATTTTCATCGCTAAGTTTTATTTTCTTTCGTTCCCCTCTTAAGTTTTTTGTTGCAAGCATTTCGTCTGCCCCATGATTGGACATCTAGCTCTCCTTTTTATATCTTGTGATGAAATTGCAGGTGAGACTGTGTAGAATTGGAGTAGAGACCACAAGGGTATATGAGCGATTGAAAGAATTGATCCACTGATTCTCTCTCTAGAGATCAATCTTCTAATATGGCAACAACAAACAGTATGAGAAAAGACATGAACTTTGCGCCTGAAAAATAGTAATCGGCGGAAGCCGATTGGAGATGGAATGAAATTCATAGTCAACGTATGCTTTTATGTCCGTTGTAGAACTGAAATAGCCACGACTAGCGAGCTATATAGTTATTAGTAGCAAATGTTGAAGAAGTTATCTTAGTAATGTAAAAGACCAACAGAGAGTGATATGTCTAAAAGGCTTACAAATGGTTATTATGTGCCGTTTGTCTACCCATACATAGATATACACAAGTTCTAAAGCAATTTTGGATCTCTAAAATATCTTTTTCTACCGCTTGTGGGGGAATTGAGTTGATTTACTTCAAAGAAATAAATTGATCTTTTGGATAAGATGTGGCTTTGGCAAGGCATCTTGCTCCGTTGGAAATCCATAAGGTAGTTAACTGAAATCACAAGAATTAAGGTTCTGTATCAAGGTCGTGGTTGTTCTGAAACTCCCACATACGAGTGGTAAAAAATTTTGAGTTGCTATCGAAATAAAACTTCGAGGAGTATTCTTGTACAGATGTTGGATAGAAGAGGCCAAAGCTTTGATTTCGAAGCTCCCATTCATGCTACATTCAAAGGGTTTTGGACAAAGCTAATGGACTAGTCTGGCACCATAATTTGGACTACTTTTGTCATGAATTTCTCGACAGGTATTCTCTATCAATCTTTTGGGAGAAAATAAAAACAATGAGCTGCATGAAACTAAACAACTAAATACTAATCACGGCAACACTTGACAAAAAGAATTCACGACCCCAATAATGGAAGACCGAGAAAGAGAAGGATCAGAATTTCAGAGGGTGGCAAGCTCCATCATTAACAGCAATAATAAAGCCATTTGACAATAATTAATCCGAGACATTACTTATGTCATGGAAGCTAATCGGATTTTGCAATTAAATTAACACAAAATCATCGGAGAAATTAATGATGAACAAAAAAGTACATCAGAGATTTATTTGATTCAGTCCATATATTGATATCTACTTCAACAATGAATAATTCACTAATGATTGCAGAATCACACAACATTACAATTGTCCATACGATGGAGTGTTCTCCACGCCTAAATTACTTTCAAAATCCATAATGAGACAACTCAGGTGGACGTAAAATTCAAATCCCCCCATGTGTTCCACGCTCTTTTTGTCCAGATCGTTCTTTCGTGTGTCTGAAGAGGGAAGCTTCGCTAGGCGGCCGCTGCTTTACCTGACTGACTTTTATTTCCTTTTAGAAGTGAAGGAAACACAAAGGAAAACACTGCTCCTATTGCTGCATAGATGATCCCTACGTTCTGGAGGGCGAAAAGAAGTCTGTCCCCTCCACATGACACGACGAAAAGAGTCCAAAAAGTCAATGTTTGGATAGTCTTCCTCAATAGAGAACAAAATCAAGTTCCCCCGCCTAATAATTCCAAGTTCGATTCGGATTGAAAGGCACACCGAATTTCAGTAAACCAGAATCCTCTAAGCGGAAAATAATTTCCGGGAAAACGTTTTTCGGATTTTTTGGCGTTCGTTTCACGGAAAATGAATTCCTTAGGGAAAATGTTTTCTATCAAAAGAAAAAAGTCTTCTAAAGTAGGGGAAAATGTTTTCTACTTTTGAAAAGTGGAAAACATTTTCCTTACTTTATATCTCTTATCTCACAGCTCTACAAATCCTCACTTCCTCCTCTCATTTCTTCTTCTTCTTTTCTTTTCTTATTCGAATTATTTTTTATTTTTATTTTTCTTTTTTAATTCGAATTATTTTTAATTTCCTTTTTCTTTTTCTTTTTCTTTTCTTTGTTTCCATCTTCTTCTTTCTTGACTAGTCGTCGGGCTAGGTGAACCTCAAGCTCGTCGATTTCAAACTCGTGCTCGTCAATCTAGCGAGCCTTGATTGGCCGCCGCGCTCGCCAATCTGGTGAGTGGAAAATATTTTCCTTACCGAACACCGGAAAATATTTTCCAACACCGGAAAATATTTTCCCAAACATTTTCAGGTTTTAGACGAACACTAGAAAATATTGTCATTTTCCTGGAAAATGACTTCTGGGAAAATATTTTCCGGAAATGGCCCATTTTTCGCGAAACGAACGGACCCTAAGTAAGATCAAACAAGTCACGATTTGGATTAATGCCGCCCTTGTTTTTTTTCCCCCTTTATGGCGAGCTTAGACTTCAAGGAAAACGAGGTATAAGAATCTTCTTGCTGCTCAATCTTATCCACGAGAGTTTTTTTTTTTTTAGGTTGGCCAAGGGAATTTCTGAATTTTGGAGTTCCGAGAAGCATGACCAACCCCATAAACCCTTAAAACTCCCTTGTTTGTAAGAAGAGAATTTTAAACTCTCCACCTCCTCATTATCACGTGGGAACTTATATAAAGTGTGAGACACAAGAACGTTAACTTGATATTCACACCCTTGAAATACACTATAACTTTGATCTTTTAAAATTCATGTGATTACTTAAGTGACAACTATGTATGTCCTTCTTAATTCAAGGTTTGTGTGAGAATCATCATGTTTATGTTTTCTTTCGGGCTCGTCCCCAATAATTCTAACTAGCATGTCTATACTAGTTACCATTATGTGTTCAACGGGGGAATCGCTTAAGTGAATGAAGATATAAGTTAGGTATTCAAAAAATCTAGAGTATTCTATTTGTTAACCAAAAAAAAAAAAAAAGACTTCCATTTTTTGTCAAAAGTGTTAATGGGGTTTTATGAAAGTTATATTCAACAAAAGAAAAAAAAAACTAATTATTGCTTGATTTTCTTGTAAAGGTAGCAGATACTATCCATCCCTAGTATGAAAATTTCATCTGCATCCATTAATTAATATATAATTATCAAATCGCGTATCTTAGGAAATATACATTCAACCACATAAGACAATAATGAAGTGCTTTTAGAAGAGAAAATCACTTCTTTCACATTACAAAATAAACCTGCTATATTCTTTTAAGGGTTAATACCTTGAAAAACCCCAAACTGGTACACTTGTGATAAATTTACTTCAAACTATTTTTTTTACCACCAAAAACCCCAAATTTATATACCTTTAACAATTTACCCCAAACTAGTACACTTGTGACAAATTTACCATATGTTAGTTTTCATTAAATTTTATTGTCAAATTATTAAATTAAATGATATGTGACAATTAACTGATATATTAATTTGATGATTTCACGCTCCGTTTGTCACAGATTATAATTTTTGTGATTTTTTTGTGGTATTAATCCAATTTAGCGGAGAGTATATTTGTCACAAATTTACCAATTTTGGGTTTTTTGCAGTCGAATAAATTAGTTTGAGATAAATTTGTCATAAATATACCAGTTTATGATTTTTTATAATCAGTCGGGGTAAATTTGTCACAGGTGTACCAATTTGGAGTTTTTCTTGGTCGAAAAAATAATTTTTGGTAAATTTATTACAAGTGTACCAATTTGAGATTTTTCAGAGTATTAACCCTTCTTTTAAATATATAAAAGGAAATCCATTGTGTTATTTATATTGTCCTTTTTGCATTTTAATGGTTTTATTTAAGTTATAACTGTATATATTGTCCCTTTTGCTTTGCCTTTTGACCCCCACCAACAAAGTCTTCACGCTCCAGTTTGTCCTTTTAAGTTATAACCGTATATATTATCCAGTTTGGAATTTTAAACTCGAGTGTCAGAAAGTATCGGGAAAGTTGATTAGTTGTCAGATTTTTCGACGTGTATTGGCTGAATATCGAAGAGTATCGAACACGTATTGGAGTGTTCGACATGTCACAAAAACTCTTGAAAAGTGTCAATACATTTTAGTGTATATCTGGACAACTAATAAGGAATCAACAACTTGAGAAATGCAAACTCTCTTGTGATTGAGTAGCGAGAGGGCTTTGTGAGGGAAGATAGGAACAATTCATCGTAATCGATAATTATATATATTGGATCATTAATAGGAATAGTATACTTCACGCGAAAAGCTAGCAACAAAATAATTCACTAATAATTGAATGACCGAGTGTTATAAAGACTTATACGTTCGAGTGTTTTCCATACCAGATTACTTCCAAATTCGCGAAGTCCACAACTAAAACAACTTAATTGGATGTGAAACGGACAAATTCCTTCATGTGGTCGGCGTTCCTTCTGTTCAGAGCCTTCCTCGTACGACTGAAAAGCAGTGCTTCACTGTGCGATCGCTATGGCACCCGACCCCTTTTTGTGCTGCTTGCAGAGGAAGGAATCGGTAGTCACTCCATTTACTCCTACTTTTCTTCGCTCTTCATCAATAATAATGTCTCCATTTATAATCATGCATCAACACAAATATCAGACGTCTTGACTATTCAAACTCTCTCTCTCTCTCTCTCTCTCTCCCTCTCTCTCTCTGGGTCGAAAGTCTGAGTAGTCTCTCGAGACGCACTTTCTTTTCAACTATTGCCTTTTGCTCTTGTTCAGACACAACAAGCTTGTGTTTTGTAAGTGAATGATAATACAGAAGATCAAATCTGGATCTCAAAGATGAACAAAAGCACAAGTAACAATCAGTCGCCAAAAGTAGAGCGCAAAACCGTGGAGAAAAACCGAAGAATTCGCATGAATATTCTCTGCTCAAGCTTGCTTCCCTCATTCCTCAACACCATATCAACACTTCTTTGGTCTCTCTCTCTCTCTCTCTCTCTCTCTCTCTCTCTCTCTCTCTCTCTCTCTCTGTGGGTTTACTAGAAGTGATCAAGCAAAGTGCCTTACCTTCTTTCCAAGCTTAAAAACCGTTAGATAAAACCGCAATTTCCATTTCTTTATTCGCTTCTTAACAAGTTCTTGAAAACAACTCATCTTTTGAGATCAGAATTTTTTGGAAATGGATGGAATTCATCTATCAAAATCTTGTTGTGTTTAATTAATAAAATAGGTACATAAACCTAGATGTGTATCAACTTCAACAATCAAGAAAGAGAGAAAATTTCCTTAATTTCCCTTTCTCTTTTTTTGGGTTTCAGGATTCGCTGTCGCAGCAAGATCAGTTGGATCAAGCTGCATCATACACAAGGCAGCTGAAAGAAAGGATTGATGGTTTGAAACCGAGTAAGAAACAAGCAGAACTGCAGTCCGAAGGGATTGACACAAGCAGCTCTTTCACTTCATCGATTGATCAGGAGGCCTAACTAGGGTTCGTGCTTCCCGTGTTTCAACTGAGAGACCACAGTTTAGGTCTGGAATTGATCTGGATCAGTGGGAGGAGGAAGAACTTCATGCTGTATGAAGTGATCAGCATCTCCGAGGAAGAAGGAGCTGAGGTTGTCAGTGCCAGCTTTTCCGATATCGGTGATAAGATCTTCCACACAGTCCATGCTCAGTAACTCATTATCCCTAACTATTTCATTTAGGATGTTATAATTTTGGTTTAGCAGAAAAAACGATTATGTAATCTTGATGTCATCCTCACTTAATCAAAGAATGGAAACTAGTATTCCCTAAGTACACGCATCTTGGAGCAGCCAAGACGAAGAATAAAGAACACTGGAGATTTACGTGATGCGATCCGAATATTGATACCTACTTCGGCAGTGAATAATTCACCGATGATTGCAAAATTACACAGCGTTACAACTGTCCACGAGGGAGTGCTCTCCACGCCTAAATTATTTTCAAATCCATAATTAAACAAGTCAGGTGGACGTAAAATTCAAATCCTCCCATGTGTTCCACGCTCCTTTTGTTCGGAACGTTCCTTCATGTCTGAAGAGGGATGCTTCGCTACGTGGCCGCTATTGTACCCGACAGACTTTTACTTCCCTTTAGAAGGAAGGAAACCAGAGAGGAAAACACTGCTCCTCATGCAGCATGTACATGTCTATTTAGAGAATATAATCCCTACGTTCTGTAGGGCGGAAGGAAGTTCCTCCCCTCCACACAATACGAAGAAAAGAGTCCAAACAAATAATTCCAAGTTCGATTCGGATTGGAAGGCACACCGAATTTCAGCAAACCAAAATCCTCCAAGCAAGATCGAACAAGTCACGATTCGAATTTAATGCGGCCGTCATCTTTTTTTTTTTTTTTTTCCCACTTAAGGCAACGAGGAAAACGATGTACAGGAATATTCTCGTTGCTCAATTTTATACACAAGAGTTTTTTCTTTTGTTTTTTGGTCAGCCAAGATATTCATGGATTTTGGAGCTCGGAGAACTTGAGGAAATCCCATAAACCCAAAAAATCCCCCATATTGGCAGGAAGGGAGTTGTGAACTGTCGACCTCCCTATTCCCACGTGAGAACTTATATAGAACGTGAGATACTAGAGTGTTAACTGTAGAAAATTATTCACATAAGCAACTAATTAATCAAGAAGAATCGGATCCATACATGACTATAAAACACCGAGATCAATGAACACGGCGGAATGAAAGCGTACCTATTTGAGCCATTGCTTCACTTGAAGAAAAATAGATCACTCTGATACTAGAGATCTATTGGAATGCCAGATCTTCCTCTCTAACCTATTTCAGTATTGCAGCTTTTTAATGGGATTAAGTAACTGATAGGTATAAACTAGCATTTTATAGGCTAGAGAGGGGACTTAGCAAACCCTAATCAATAGTGTGTCAACTGGGCCCTTCCCATTACAGGCTTAAGTTAAACACAATTGCTTACACTTTGCTGCTCAACTAGGCCTGTTATTAATAGATGTCAATATCCAATTCAATAAGATCACTTTAGGGTTTAACAAATATTGGAATATCCATTAACCCGATTATTTAAAATAGAAAATCAATTAATTAATGTAAGCCCATATTATAGGAAATTTTCAACATTAACTTGATATATATTCTCTTGAAATATGATATAACTTTGATATTTTAAAACTCATGTGATTACTCAAGTGACAATTATGTATGTCCTCCTTAATTCAAGGTTTGAGTTAGAATCATCATGTTTTTGTATTCTTTTGAGTTCATCCCTAATAGTAGAACTGGCGTGTCTATACTAGTTACTCGTTATGTATTGGATGAGAGAACTGCTAATGTGAATGAAGATATACGACAAGTGCTCAAAGAGTCATAATATTCCATTGTAAGCCAAAAAGGGCTTTAAGTTTTGGTTAGAAGGGTTAATGGAGTTTTATGAATGTCATATTAGTCAAAAAAAAAAACTAATCATTGCTCGATTTTCTTGTAAAGTTAGCAGATAATATCCATCCCCCGGTATGAAAATTTCATCTGCATCCATTAGTTAATATATAACTGTCAAATCGCGTATCTTAGGAAATATACATTCGACCACATAAGACAATAATGAAGTCGTTTTAGAAGAGAAAATCAAGTATTTCACGTTGCAAAATACACCTACTATATTCTTTTAAATATATAAAAGGAAATCCTTTTTTGTCTGTTATTTATATTGTCCATTTTGTTTTTTAAACGGTTCTATTTAAGTTTTAACTGTTTAATATTGTCCCTTTTGCTTTGCCTTTTGACCCCACCGACAAAGTCTTCACGCTCCGTCTCCGTCCTCCAACAACGTGATGCATTAGATTAAAATAAATTAGTGTTGAGCGTCAGCCATTTCTTTTAAATTTTCACTTGCAATCTATCGCATCGCATGATATACAGATTTTGAAAATCTAATGGTGCTTTTTGATCGAACATCTCTTCCAAATGCGTGCTTTTGGAAATGAAGAATAGGAAATGGGGGTGTCAAACTAGGTGGAGCTGGCCTCGACTACGGTGAATGGTCTATGCCGTGCCGGTCGAACACCTCAATCAGCCTAGCATGGGCCGAGGCACATGTTCGGTCGCGTCGGGTGCATCCCAATATATAGGGCCCTAATGTTGCCGAATTGCCCTCGGCCCCATCTTTCCTGTGATTCAATAGATAGATGTAGATGTAGACAGCTAATAAGGAATCGACAACTTGAGGAATGCAAACTCTCATTGATTGAGTGGCAAGAGGGCTTTGTGAATAAAAATAGGAACAAGTTATTGTCATCAATAAATATATATATTAGACCATTATAGGAATAATATACTTTATGTGAAGAGTTTGCAATAAATAATCCACTAATAATTGAATAATCGAGTATTACAAAAACTTACACACTCTAGTGCTTTTCGCACCAAATTACTTCCAGATTCACAATGTCTACAGATAAAACAATTTAGTTGGATGTGAAAGTCAAGGAACAACCGACCAAAGAAAAAGTCAAGGAACAAATTCCTAATTGTGTTTTCCGCTCCTTTAATTCAGACCGTTCCTTCGCACGACTACAAAGGGGGGCTTCACTTTGCGGCAATTGTTAGATATTTCAGCAATTTTGAAATATTTATTAGACATTATGATCGTCATGGAAGTCGTCATTTTTGTAACGGCTTTTTTAACAGTCATATAACGTCTTTCTAATGGTTGTATAATGGTCGTCTAATGGCTTTATAATTTTGATTTATTACTTCATAAACTCTTCATTATTTTATAACGTTCATCTTTTTAATTACCAATTGATTTATGACGATCTCCTAGCGACTCTCTCTTTTTCTTGTTTAAATATAAATTAAACTTCAAACCACAATCGGTGAAGATACAATATGTTCTCACATCTTTCCTTTTTTTTTGCTAACTTATAGACAAAAGTTGTTATGTTTCCTTCTAATATTCAGTGCGGAATATAGAGGAATGTCTATTGTATCTTGGGTAAATAGCCGCTAAAGCCTTACGCACCAAGTTTCATATTCCGAGGGGCGGAATTATCCTTGTACCCGACCCCTTTTTGTCTGCTTTCGGAAGGAAGGAATCGGTCATCCGCCATCCACTATTACTCTTCTTTGCTCTTCGTCAATAATAATCTCTCCATTTATAATCACCCATGCACACAAATATCAGACGTCCTGCCTTTTGCTCTTGTTCAGACACAAGAAGCTTGTATTCTGCCTCACTTTTCAACTTCTCTCTCTCTCTCTCTCTCTCTCTCTCTCAAGTCTCAGGAGTCCCTCAAGACGCACTTTCTTTTCAACTATTGCCTTTTGCTCTTGTTCAGACACAAAAAGCTTGTATTCTGTAAGTGAATGGTACTACAGCATATCAATTCTGGATCTCAAAGATGAACAAAAGCACAAGCAACAATCAGTCGCTGAAAGTAGCACGCAAAACTGTGGAGAAAAACCGAAGAATTCGCATGAATATTCTCTGCTCCAAGCTTGCTTCCCTCATTCCTCAACACCATATCACCACTTCTAAGGTTCTCTCTCTCTCTCTCTCTATGGGTTTACTAGAAGTGATCGAGTAAAGTGCCTAACCTTCTTTCCCAGCTTGAAAATCGTTAGATAATGCTGCAATTTCCTTTTCTTTATTGGCTTCTTGACAACAAGTTCTTGAAAACAGCTTGTCTTTTGAAATCAGAAATTTTCATGGAAATGGATGGAATTGATCTATCAAAATTTTGTTGCGTATTATTAGCAAAATATGCACATAAATTCGGGTTGCATGTATCAACTTCAACAATCAAGAAAGAATGAAAATTTCCTTAAATGCCCTTTCTCTTTTTTGGGTTTCAGGAATCGCTGTCGCGGCAAGATCAGCTGGATCAAGCTGCATCATACATAACGCAGTTGAAAGAAAGGATTGATGGATTGAAACTGAGGGAGGAACAAGCAGTACTGCAGTCCGAAGGAATTGACACAAGCAGCTCTTTGACTTCATCGATTGATCAGAAGGCCAAACTAGGGTTCGTGCCTCCTGTGTTTCAACTGAGAGACCACGGATTAGGTCTTGAAGTGATCTTGATCAGTGGGAGGAGGAAGAACTTCATGTTGCATGAAGTGATCAGAATTCTCGAGGAAGAAGGAGCTGAGGTTGTCAGTGCCAGCTTTTCTGTTATCGGTGATAAGATCTTCCACACACTCCATGCTCAGGTAACCCATTATCTCGAATTATTTCATCGAGGATGTTATAGTTTTGGTTTAGCAGAAAAGATCATATAATCTTGATGTCATCCTCATTTAAAGAATGGAAACTAGGGTTCCTTAGGTACACGCTTCCTGGAGCAGCCAAGCTCTGGAGGAAATCTAAATTGGAGAGATGGTGTTGTATTAACTGATTTTGGCAAGTCAAAAACTACGAATACCACACAATAAGTTAGCCTTTAAGGTGGAGGCTATATACATATACTTTGAAGCGGAACTAAGTTCGAGAGTTACTTTTAAGAGGTTATATAAGTACTGCAAACTTCACTATGCTTCGTTCTTGGTGCGTTGAAATTAGGATGACAATTTCCATCGCTAAGTTATATTTTCTTTCGTTCCTCTCTTTAGTTCTTTGTGATGAGCATTTTGTCCGCCCCATGGTTAGACATCTAGCTCACATTTTATAGTTTGTGATGGAATTGCAGGTGAGACTACGCAGAGTTGGAGTAGAGACCACAAGGGTATATGAGAGAATGAAAGAATTGATCCACTGATTCTCTCTCCAAAGGTCGATCTTTTAATGTTGCATCAACAAACAGTATGAGAAAAGATATGAACTTTTACCTGAAAAATGGCAATCGGCTGATGCAGATGGGGGATGGAACGAAACTCATAGTTGATGTATGTTTTTACGTTTGTTGCAGAAATGAAATAGCCATCGCTGGCAAGCTATATAGTTATTAGTAGTAAATGTTGAATAAGTTTTCTTAGTCATGTAAAAGGCCACCATAGAGTGATATGTGTAAAAGGCTTAAATACAGTTATTATGTGCCATTTGCCTATCTATAAATATATATACACCAATTCCGAAGCAATTTTGGATCTCTAAAATATCCTTTTTGTACTGCTTGCCAGGGAGTTGCAATTTACATCCTGTTGCTTCACTTCAAGAAGCAAATTGATCTTTTGCATAAGATGTAGCTTTGGCAAGGCATCTTGCTCCATTGGAAAACCATAAGGTAGTTAACTGAAATCACAAGAATTAAGGTTCTGTATTAAGGTCATGGTTGTTCTGAAAATCTCGCATTGATATCCATGCGAGTGGTAATAAACCCTAAGTCGTTGTCGAAATAAAACTTCGAGGAGTAAACCTGTACAAATGTTAGAGAGAAGAGGCCGACACTTTGATTTCAAAGCAAATTTTATGGTCAAGTCATATCGTAATTTTCAATGAAACTGCTTTAGTATTCTTCCTAAAGAGTTATGGTTCTTTTCGATGTTCTGGTCATGTTAAAGAGCTACATTTGTGTGAGTTTTAGGGTTTTCGACAGAGCTAATGGGTTAGTCTGGCACCATAATTTGAAGAAGAACAGGGGTTTGGTCCTATTTGTGTACTCAAAACATGAATCGGTATTTCTGACGGGCATTAACTCCATTTGAATTGCTAAATCCAATGAATTTCACGTCAAATTCGATAGACCGTGTCATTTTCTCTCTACAATCTTTTGGGAAAAAACGAAAACGATGAGCTGCATGAAACTGAACAACTAAATGCTAATTATGGCGACACTTGACATAATGAATTCATGAACCCACTAATGGAAAACCGAGAAAGAGAAGGATCAGAATTTCAGAGGGCGGTTCAAGATATTACTTATGTTGTGATATAGCATGGAAACTAACCAGATCTCGTAATTAAATCAACATAAAATCATCGAGAAAAAATAATGAACAACGAAGATTTATGTGTTTGGTTCAAGTATCGATCTCTATTTTAAAATAAATAATTCATTAATGATTACGGAATCATGGTGTCGCAGTTATCTGCATGGTGGAGCGTTCTCCACGTCTAAATTACATTCGCCTGAAATAACTGAGGTGGACGTAAGATTCAAATCCTCCCATGTGTTCTCTGCTCCTTTTTGTTCAGAACGTTCCTTCGTATGTCTGAAGAGGGATGCTTCGCTCCGCGGCCGCGAATGTACCCGACCGACTTTTATCACCTGGAAGGAAACCAAAAAGGACAAGACGAGCTTTCCTTTCCTCCTCTGAAAATCTCCTGGCTGCCGGCTGCTCATGCATTCATCTATCCATTTAGAATATCCGAGCCCTACTTTCGGTGGGGCGAAAAGATGTCCCTCCCTTCCGCACAAAAAGAAGATAAGAGTCCAAAATGTCAATGTTTGGATAGTCTTCCTCAACGGTGAACAAAATCAAGTCTCCCCGCCGACTAATTCCTAGTTCGATTCGGATTGGAAGGCACGCCGAATTCCAGCAAACCAAAAATCCTCCAAGCAGATCAAACAAGTCACGATTCGGACGAATGAGGGGACGAATGAGGCCGTTGTTTTTTTTCCGCATGGCGAGATTTCGAGGAAAATGAGGCATAGGAATTTCCTTGATGGTGAATTTTGTCCGCAAGTGCTTTTTTGTTTTTTTTTTTTTTTTTTTGGCCAAGTATACTCCTGGACTTTGGAGCTTCGAGAAGCTTGACGGGCCCCTGCTAGGCCCATTTAAGAATTCCCATAAACCCATAAAATCCCCATATCCTAGGAGGGGAGTTTTGAACTCCTCACCTCCCTATTCTCACGTGAAAACTTATATAGAATGTGAGACACCTGAACATTAACTTGATATATATATATATACCCTTGAAATATGCTGTAAATTTGATCTTTTAAAACTTTATTCAAGTGACAATTGTGTATATATCCTCCGGTTTGGGTTAGAATATCATGTTTTTGTACTCTTTTGAGCTCATCCCTAATGGTACAAACCAGCATGTCTATACTAGTGATGCAGCCCATATTCAAGAACAACTCGTTGAACCAAGAAGATCAATGTGCATTTAAGATCGACGATACTCTCATCAAAAAATTTCTCATCATCGATAAGGCCTCATCTTTGCCTTTGTCATAAAAACTTTGTCATTTCCCATGCATCGAAACTTGCATCATGACACCTAAGGATGGCCACAAGTATTGAAATTGTTGTACATTTAATAACTCATAGTTTTTAAATGTTTCTAGTTTCTATGTGCATAAATGATTGTTAGATTCTAGGTTTGAGTCTAGTATTTTGCTCTTCTTTTGTTGTGCTATAAAAGGTCGTTGAGTCACTGTAAAATACACACCAAATTTGATTAATGAAAATTTGCTTAGTGCAATTCCCTTGAACCTAAAAGAGTTCAAACCCCTTGAAATCCTTGAAGAGTTTTCACTCCGTCCTTGAAGAGTTGGAGCTTTTAAAACCTGCATCATTTAAGAGTTGTAGCCATCAATCTCGAAGAATTTATACCATTTCAACTTTCTTGGAGGCCTAAAAGAGTAACCATTGAAGTTCCTATCCTTTTCTTTATTCTATCCAATTTCGGTTCATCCACTTCCTTCCAAAATCGACAAGTCCATAGTTTTTGTCTGAGAAAACTCAAAACATGAAAGTTGTAAATCTTCGAGTCTCCGTTCTTTTAGCTTTGGAATAAGGTCATTCTGATCTGAATCAATAAAGTTATTCCCATTTTCCCGAACTAATACGAAACTGAAATTTATGCTTGATTTTGTGACCGAGTTTTCGTGTGTGTAAGTCGCTCTTCTAATCCTGTTGCTTGACTAGCCAACCTTGGGCTACATCAACTAGTTACCAATTGGACAAGAGAATTGCTAAAGTGAACGTAAATATAAATCGGGTGCTCAAAAAGTCTAGAGTATTCCGTTAGTTGGCCAAAAAAGCTATAAGTTTTTTTCGGAAGAGTAAATGGAATTTTATGAAAGTTATATTAGACAAAAAAAATATATTATTGCTTGAATTGCTTGTAAATTTAGCAAATACTACCCATCCCCCGGTATGAAAATTTCATCTACATCCGTTAGTTAATATATGACTATTAAATGGCGTGTCTTAAGAAATATGCATTCGACCACATAAGACAATAATGAAGTGCTTTTGGAAGAGAAAATCACGTCTTTCACATTACAAAATACACCTATCATATTCTTTTAAATATATAAAAGGATATCCTTTTTTGTCTGTTATTTTTGTTGTCCTTTTTGCGTTTTAATGGTTCTAGTTAAGTTATAATTTATCTCTGGTATGATAGAGGGATTCCACAAAACTAAGCGCAATTAATAATCTTTTGCTTTGCCTATTGACCCCACCAACAAAGTCTTCGCGCTCCGTCTGCGTCCTCCAACACCGTGATGTATTAGATTAAAGTTTATTAGTGTTCACATGACCCATTTCTCTTAAATTTTCACCTGCAATATGTCACATCGCTTAGTGTACAAATTTTGAAAAACTGTCGGTGCTTTTTGATTGAGTGCGTCCTCCAAATACATGCTTTTACATGATCACGATAATGGTAACACTAACACGGATGACTTATACTAAAACGAATAGTCAAGAAGAAAGGCAAAGAAAAATGGGAAATAGAGGTGTCAAACTAGATCAAGCTGGCCTCGACTACAGCCAATGGTCCGTGCCGTGCCGGTCGAATGCCTCAATCAGGCCAGCAACGCCCAAGGTATGTGTTCGGCTATGTCAGGTGCCAGCTCGATATTTAGGGCCCTTATGTGGCCAAATTGCCTTCGGGTCCGATCTTCCCTATGATTCAATGTAAATGCAGATTCGGACGGCTAACGAGGAATCAACAACTTGATCAATGCAAACTATCTGTGATTGAGTGGCGAGAGGGCTTTGTGAAGGAAGATAGGAACAAGTCATTGTCATCGTCATCGATAATTACATATATCGGCCAACTGTAGGTGTCCTGGCACTATCAATCCGATCGCTGTAACTCTTATTAAGTAAATATTGGTAATTGAGTGCATAGCTGAACAGCAAATTGAGTGCGGGATACGTTGCACGACCCTTATATTATAATTCGAGATTTTTTGGGCAATTCATCAACCCAACCCCATAAGAAACCTAAGTGGATTCTTTTCAATCCCAACATTTTCAATTTTCCAGAATTGCTACAGTCGTGGATTTCTTGTCCTGAAGGTTGAAGTTTGTCATGCTTGTCTAGGGAAAGAAACCGAAATATCTATTTCATGGATCATTTTTTTTTTCCTTTTTGTTTTCCTGATTGGTTTCTCATCATCCCGTCTTAATTCGGTTGGACATCTATTTTATATGTTTCGCGTCTCAGGCGTTTGAATTTGCAAAGCCTGATTAATTGGAGGTTACTACGGAGTTGTCATGTCTAAAAAAACCTAAATCTTGGGCGCCGCCCGCTAAATTTTAGCCGATAAAACCCGCCCAACTATTGGATTAGAGGAGTGCTATGACCTGTTTAGGTAGCTAATGATAATTAGTGACTTGTTTAAGAGGATGCATGGGTCTCCTTAGGTTGGAAAAGATTGACTCCGCTATAGATCTTTGTCTTGTCAAGAGAGAGTCGGGATCATTTTCCTTTTGTCTTGCTTCAGGTTCTCTTTCATTATTTAATGGCGGGGAAGACAAAACCAACACTTGTAACAAAGAGCCACCTTCAGGTTGCTGCTTTCGCCCACCTAATTCCATAGGTCTCACGCACAACACTTGTGGTGCTCACTTGCTTCCTCAAGGCTGCTCAGTTTCTGCCTCCTCAAGTAAACTGCAGAGTTTCTGTAAGATTTGGGTCTGGATAAGATCGAAGATCTTTGCTGTGATTCTTGCATGAGACTTGACCCTCCAGAGACAGTTTCCTCTTCTGCTTTGGCTTCTGATAAGCGCAGCCCGATCCAGTCGACATCACCCGGAGAAGAAGTATTGAGGAGATGAGATCTCTTTTTCCGTGCTCTTCTGCCATGGAAGTCTAGTACGGTAATGGAAATAATCATCTCTGTGGTCTTGCTGTTCATGGGCATCGCGGTCTTGGTGGTGATATATGTGTGCATATTAGGGAGAGCATTCCGGGAAGGAGGAGGATTCAGTGGAGGACTGGTGCAGAGAAACGACAACTCCGCGGCCTCAAAATTGTCTAGCGAAGACTTGAAGAAGCTGCCTTGCTTCGAGTACGGTTCGGGGGACAAGGCTTCTGACAGGGACGAGGACTGTGCAGTGTGCTCGGAGAATTTCAAAGCGGGCGAAAAGTGCAGGCTATTGCCTAACTGCAAGCACTGCTTCCATGCTCAATGTATAGATTCGTGGTTGTTGAAGACGGCCATTTGTCCCGTTTGTAGGACCGGCATAGCTCCTCCAGAAAGCGGTGCCAGTTTGTTGGAGGAAGGTCGTATAGAGCATAATGCTCTCGTCGAACTCACGTGGAGCGTCGAGAGCTCAACCATCCGAGACTCCTGGTATGAACTTCGAAGCCACATACAAAGCCAGTGTTTTCAGGGATCTCATTGTGATCATAGTTTCGATTGGAGATGGCCGTGCCTTAAGACAGGTGCACGATCCCAGTAGCATTTACTTGGTTCGTCTATTTCCTTCTCCGTGACAGGTACCATAGTCCATGACATTTACCGAACAAAATGATAGCAATTGCCAAACGCAACGTCCGTCTTATTTATCTAAGAATCTTCATGTTTGAGCCATTTTGTTAACTGAAGGATTTTGGGGTACAGGATCTAACGAAGCTGCAGATTTAAATACTGGAGGCATTTGGCAGAAACCTCTTTCAAACTAATCACAGGGATGTCAAACAAGTAACTGCCAACGTGGGGTTTCAATATAGAGCTTGAAAACTCCATGAAAAGAGTGAATGCTCTGATAAGGAAAACATGCGATGAGTTCTCAAATTCGAACAATCCATATAACGATAGGAAAGAGTTTCCTATGTATTCGCTAGATAGTTATGCCACTTTAACCAGATAAGCTAACAAAAGTTGTTCTTCACAAGCCCGAAGGAAGAATCATGTATTTTGTGGAAGAAAGAAATACATCTTGCTCTGTCTTTTGATAGCACTTAGCAGAATTATCTTCTAGTCTCAGCATTCGATATTTCCTTTTCCTATACTTGCATTTCCAAGTGAATTAGAGAAGAGAGGAGGGTGGAACGAGCAGCAAAAGAGCTAAAATTCAGAATTTCAATCTCTTAACAACAAGGGATGCAGAAGCTTCCAGTTAAACACATGAAGGTACAAAGTTTGTTTTGTGAGGGAAACAAGGTAGACGATGATTACTAAACCAACACCTTAAACTAGGAGCAACAATCAAGAATTCCTATGTCAATGTTCAGCTCTTGGCAGCACTTTCCAGTTCTGTCCTTAGCTGCAGAGAAAATCATCGCTCACATCGTCATCATCCCAATCATCTTCCCACTGCTGGGTAGCTTCTGTTACCTCTTCCTGAGCATCAAACTCTGCCATGAAGATCTATTTCAGGAAACAGAGAAGAGGATAAAAAAAATCATCTCTATCCAAGAAGAACGGCTGGTACAAGTTTTCAGAATACATGGACCTTCCCGACATGTAGACGAGGTAAAACCATCTAGACACCATAAGAACGATGACACGCACTTATAAGTTTAGTACCAACAATCTAAATTCTCATGGTAAGGCACCTAAGAAGCAAGCAAGCAAGCAAGCAAACGACCCTATAAGCACGACAACTCTATCAACATGCCACCAGCAAAATTTAGTACATGAACGTCACTATGTTGATACAGACCTTGTCCATGAGCGGTATAATATAGACCAACGAGACTG
The DNA here is from genome assembly GCA_014182365.1 of Eucalyptus tenuipes. Taxonomy (NCBI): domain Eukaryota; kingdom Viridiplantae; phylum Streptophyta; class Magnoliopsida; order Myrtales; family Myrtaceae; genus Eucalyptus; species Eucalyptus tenuipes. Next base: position 19,109,995 of record CM024547.1, read on the forward strand.
GCAAGACAGAGAGCACCGGATTAGGAACCAAGCATCTCCCTGGAAGTAAAGCTAGTAAGGCATGGAAAAACATAGTCGCGTCTTACGCCAGAATTTTTCCTAATTCTTCCATGCTGCTATTTCGTCTAGCCAGCTCTCTCATCAGAAGCAAAGCTCTTCCATGGAAGCTCGCATTCTAGCAGATCGTACGTACCACCTCGCGGCATCGCCAGAAGAAACGCATTTGCAGCGAAGAGCTACACGCCACGCCCTCGTCACAAAGCACAGAATTCACTCCTATAAGCGTTCGACATTCCCTAGGCCGGATTACCTAATTGCTCGCCGGTATCGATTCAGCGGACAAACGACATCCGGATTACCTAATTTTCCCGATGAGACTTCACACAAGGGAAACCAAACAACGCGAGTTTCGCAAAAGCTTGCTAATTTGGCACTGTTTCAGGTGTTCGATTCGAGGTCGCACCTTCGTCGATCTCGAACTCCTCGAACTCGTCGTCGTCCTCGAACAAATCGCTCTTCGCGTCCTCCGCCGCGGCTTTCGGCTCGGCCGCCATCTCGGGACCCCGGGAGCTCAACAAGCAAAACGACCCGTCGCCAAAAATCGCGATTCTCGGATTCCGCACCCACTTCCGGACACGAGGACAGATCACGAACCCTAGCGACGGCGTGAAGGAATCAGGATCTAAATCAACAGACGGGAACCGGCGGCGAATCGCTTTCGTTCGATCGCGGTTTCGACCTTACTCGCGATTCCTCCGCGGAAGCTCCGGTCCGCCGTCGTGCTGCTGCTGAACGGAAGCGATCCGGCGCGATCATGCACAGGCCGGCCGGCGCGCGAGGGAAGATCCGATTTGCAGAGGCGGTAAAGATATTGCGAGACGGCGTCGTTTCAGTTGCTTTAAACTTCTCACATTTCTTGCGTGAGAAGTAGCAAGGAGTACGACCTTTTCCAATTGCTGGAAATATTAAACACGAATTTTGGGAAATCTCTGCGAAATGCATAGCCTCTTTTGCTTTGTTACAAATTGGACATCTCGAAAAAAGTATATACATCACATATATACATACATCATTTCAAAAATTTTGCAAATTTAGTATTGATTAATATTCTGATATGTCATCTCTTTTATGTGATATGGTATTGATGAGAACGCTAGCAAAGTTATCCCTTCAAAACGACCTCATGCGACTCCTTCTCGACAAAACTAATTCAAAACTAAGGGGCCACATAAGTTATCTAGGATGGCTCTACACCCTTAATCGAGCTTGCATAAATCCCCTGGAGGTGATATTATTGTTGTCCAATATGGATGGTAATCCTAACTCACACCGATTCGAACCATCGGTATCCATAATTTCTTAACTTCTACTATATGTAATTTCATGGGGTCGACACACGAAAGAGATGACGGTGCGAATGAATGGAATGCCACAATTGCTAAATTTATCAAAATAGTAAAAGATTCCATATCTTTTTGACAAGTTTAAAGTCGGTATCTTCGACAAAAAAAAGTCAGTATCAATATGGCAAAAGATTGTGTATTATTTTGCCAATTTGGTATTTTTTGTTTTTAATGCCCATTATTTTCTTTTTGGATAGAGAGTTCTCAGCTTGCCTTACTAAAGTGTCGCTTTAGGAAACTAAACCTTCGTTTGTTCCATGGAAAATGAGGTGATACTTGAGCTTGCCTAGCAATAGCCGGCAACCAGTCAAAGAAGAAAAACAAGAAAAGAAGGAAAATAAAAATAAAAATACTAAAAAATAATTTAATAATCAATTTATTAAAAAAAAAAGGAAAAAGTATTTGGTGAAAGATGATATGGAAACTGTTTTCTCATTCTCAAAAGGGAAAAATATTTTTCTCCATTTTAAAAGACTATTTTTTTCTTATCAATTTATTTTCCATGAAACGATTGTTGCAAAATTCGGAAAATGTTTTTCGAAAAGCTATTTTTCACAAAACAATCAGTGACTAATTGTTCAATCGGGGAATGACATCAATAGATAGCAGCAAAAAAAAATCTATTCATTTTCCATGAAATTATGAAAGGTCGTGTCAAGCTATTGAGAAAAATTTACTCCAAAAGCAAAAATCCGAGCAGAGTGTTTACATGGTCTTCCCTCCAAAGAAATGATTAATCAAAATGACAGAATCGCTAGTGATACCGATTGCATTTCTATTTCGCCTGTTGCCATAACACGCAATACGATGCCTGTTGCCATAACACGCAATACGAAATCGCTGGTTGCCATAACAATTAATCGAGAGGGACCGATCAACACATACACCCGTGGATGGTTCTTCTTTAACCATTCGGTTTTGTTTCGACGTATCACCTGAAACAACCAGTTACTCGTATTTTGAATAAAGTCGAATTCATTCACACCAGCTACCTGGAATTGCCGTGGAAATTTGATCAAAACGGAGGTAAGTGCCTCTTGAAAAGATTGACCATGTGGATAAAGAACACTACCCAGCATGAAACATCAATAGGAGATGAAAACCCTGTTATAGAAGCTAGTCAAATTGCTTCAATATGATAGCAAGGTCTCTTTTCTCAGCAGACAGGGAGAGAGAGAGAGAGAGAATCCGTAAAAAGCACACCTGAACATGGTTGAAGATTATTTCAATGATTTCAGAGTCTTTCTTCTATAGCCATGCCGAGTTCTTGAGAGGAGTCACCACAGCCTTCACCTGCAAGTAGCTGTTGAGGCTGTAGATACCCTTCTCCCTGCCGATCCCGCTCATCTTGTACCCGCCGAACGGGATGGCAGTGTCGAACACGTCGTAGCAGTTGACCCACACAGTCCCGGCCCTCAGCGCCCGGGTCAGGGTGTTGGCTGTGTCGATGTTCTTGGTATAGACCCCGCCACGAGGCCATAGGTCGTCGCGTTCGCCCGCTGTACCACTTCATCGAGGTCCTGAGTTCAAGGACAAGGTTAGAATTTCATGGCGTGACACGATTGATGCATGATTCGATCAATACGTGATTATAAATTCAGGTTTCCGTGAAGCTTGTAATAGACTAATCATCTTTTCCTGCCATTCCACATTCCTGTTTCACTCTCAGATAGCAATGTTCCCTTCCCTGACTGAAGTATTTAACTAACAGCTTCAGAGAGTATTGTCCTAAAAGTAGAGATGAACATGAAGTTCCTTGCGGTTTTACTCACTTAAATTTCAGGATCGATTGAACAGGGCCGAAGATCTCATCCTGCGCTATTGGCATATCATCCTGATGCAAGGAGATCTTAGTTTCGTTACAATAAAACGAAAAGAAAAGAAACACCAAGCTCCCGTTCAGGGGATTAAATTAGAAAGCGATGAGTAAAAAACCTTGACATTGGAGAAAACTGTTGGCTGTATGAAGAAGCCTTTGGATCCGAATCTTTCGCCTCCCCACTCGAGGGTCGCATTGCTTTCGACGCCTAATCTTATGTATCTTAGGATTTTCTCGAATTGCTCCACATCAATCTGAAAGGATTTTGTGAGGTCATAGCAAGTGTTACTACCATTTACAAGCACCATATTACGGATCAAATCATTACAGAGAACCCTGTGGCCGACTGTAAAAACAGGTTAATTACAAAGAAAACAGGCCTGGGAATGCATTCCCTTAAATTCAACTTTAATTGTACATGATTGCCCTGTTTTGGCAAAGCCTAAGCTTGTTCAATATTTCTGCTTCATCTGGTTTGACTTCTGCACATAATCTGCTAAAGGTTTTTGTTGGAAGTCCATTCTTAAAAGCTTTTCAAGAATCACATTCCGGGTGTGCATGTTCATAATAAATACTAGGAACCTAAAAATCATGCACCTGGGGACCTTGCTCAACACCCTTTTTGAAGGGATCGCCCACCACGCGTTTCATAGCACGAGCTTTCGCCTTCTCCAAGAACTCATCGTAAATTCGTTCATGCACATAGGTACGTGACCCAGCACAACAACATTGCCCCTGTAGGCACACATTGTTCTCATTTAATAATTCTAAAAAACTGAAAAAAAAAAAAAAAGGCACGGTCGTGGCTGCTTGGTTGCGTAGGCTGCTACCGCCGTCGAAGGGGGCTGGCGACCTCATCGGCCTTAGGTAGCAGTGGGGGGCGGCTTGCATCGGTGGGGAGGCGGCCTTCGGCAACCGAGGCGAGGTGTGGGTGAGGCGCCTAGATTTGGGCGACGCCTCGGTTGGGGTTGGTGAGGCTCGCCTAGATGTAAGTGATGCAACCCTCGCTTATGCCTGCACAAGCTTCCCCAGCCTTAGACGAGGCCTCGTCGGCCCCAAGCGAGGCCTATGATCCTCGCTAGGCCTAAGCGAAGGCGTGGTGTTGCTCAAATCTAGATGAGCCTCGCCCGGGCCTTAGGCGAGGCACTTGCCTAGATCTAGGCGAGTCTTGCCAACCCTCACTTGGCCACTAATGGCCTCACTCAAGCCAGCCGAGGGCCACCCCCCGGGCCCCCTTGGCCACCCTCACCGGCGACAGCGGGAGAGGGAGCGATGCCCAACCATGATCACTACCCTTTTTTTTTTCATATTTATATTTTGATCCCTCAAATATCGAAAAATTTTAGAATTGATCCCGTGCGTGTTGGAATCATGTGTCAGAATTTTGGACCGCAAGTCGAGCACGTCAAGAAAAGTTAACCACGTGTTGGATTTTCCGACGCTCGTTGATCGCGTGTTGAACTCATGTCGGAGTGTCGAACACGATACAAAGACTCTCGGAGAATGTCAAGTACTTCTTAGACGGTCACATCCTCCCTTAACATGCTATATTTGACGCAAAAGTTTCAGTCTCCAATAAACTAAATTCTCTAGCGATATCTCGACTTCCACCAAACACCACATCAACCAAATATCCTATGCCAACTAGGGGTGAGCAGCGGTCTAGGATCGACCCTGGACCGGCCCTGGATCGGCCCAACCCTGCTGGTCCTGGTACGGTTCCCAAGGGGACTGGGTCGGTCCTTGGTCATAAAATTTCAGGACCGACACTGTGCGGGTTGGTCCTCGATCCTAAGAGTTTTAGGTCGATCCAACCCTGGACCAACCTTGTATATTATATTATATTATTTATAATTCTTTTATATATTCAAACCTAAGTAATATGTCTATTAAAAAAAAACCTAAGTAAAATGATGTTAAAGTTGTTGACTCCTTAGGCTCATGGTCACAAATAGACGGCATCCAAAAAGGTGTGAAATGGACTTTACATGATCAAATGCTAGTTAAGTGATGCGAAGCTCATTTTTTGGTTGAGTGGACTCTACATGATCAAATGCAGGAAAATGCTTTTGCATATGGTGTTATGAATATTAAAGATAGATGATTACAAGAACTTTCCATCTTGTCCCATATCTCGATGAGCGGTTAGCAGGTACAAAATTTCTGTTATTGTGTCATCTTAAATTTGCTGAATATGTATTGGTATTTATAGTTTAGTTGCACAATGCCGCATTGTCGATGGATGTGTAATTTGAATTTGTAGGTTTGTTTTTTTAGGGAGTATAAAAAACAAGACGAAAAAAATTATCGATCGGTCCCGGGTTGACCCTGGAACCGGACCGAACCCATTGGGTCGGTCCGATCCTTGGTCCAAGGCTCAATAGGGTCGGTCCTCGGTCCTAAAAATTGAGGACCGACACTGTACGGGTTGGTCCTAGGGTTAGGGGGTGGCCCGGACCAATCCGGACTATGCTTACCCCTAATGCCAACATCACTAACCAAGTCACTAGACTACACTACCTCTTTTGCTGCTTTGTCGTCACCATGTCTCTCAACGACAATTCCAAATTACAATGCAACTAACAGAAGCAAATGCACAGCCACTCGTAGATCGATTGTCTTCTAGGTTTTGTGTGTTATTCGAGTTCACAAACCCAATTACCACCAAATTACCCGAATTACATCTTCCAAAACATATCCAACAATTGTCTTCCCTCATAAAATCAGATGAATTCACTTCACAACATCACAATTTATACATGAATTAATTGCATACATTTTCTTAACTGCGTGCAATATATCAAGCCTAATACTATCCATAGTATAACTCAAGCAACCGACCATACTAACATATGAAATACAAAACAAGTGTTCCACCTCCATCCAAGGGGGCATTGACAAATTAGATAATTTATGATGTGTAGCAAGTGTAGTACTTACAGAATTTCTTTATCATATGTTAAAGTACGGTGATCAGTTTCAAGATGGGTAAATTATAGATTTGGAACACGAATCTATCTTGTTCAAATCAGTTCTACTTTTTGGAATTCGAAATCCAACTTGTTGGCCCTAGAACCAATCCTGAAACCTATAATGTTCTTTCGATCTAGTGTAGGGTCTATCTAAATTCCCATTTTTCTTTTATTCTTTTTTTCATTTTATTTTTTTTATAGCAAAATTATATGAGCAACAAAGTAAAAGATGAAAAAAGAAATCTCTATCTGCTAAAAGTGAAAACCAATAAAATAACCACATCGTCATGTACTATTATAAATGATAAAAAATTCAAAACACGTAACATAAAATATAAATTATAAATATAAAACTTCATTACTCATTCATCCATAGAAATATTGCTCCGAATTCTAACCATTTGAAAACAAAACGAACAACATAGTTAATCACTGAAGTATTTTAAATTAAATTGTTATTAAAAACTAAAACAGTTAACAGAAAAACTCACCACACATATTCATGAACTCGTAAACTCTATTTACCATTGATAATATCATTAGTAATAAAATCCAAATGTAAAAACCAAAGACTCACTCATTAGATAGATACGCAAATGAGTTACGAGGAGTGTCGGACACCCTAAGTGCCAAAATTTGGCACAAATGGAAACTTAAGTACCAAAATCAGAGAAGAAATTAACACGTAAGTGCCAATGTCGAGAATTTCTGGCCAAAATGCTAATGTGGCATTTTCCGGCGTGTATTTTTACTTATGTGGCAATTATTTTAAAAATAATTATCCATGTGGATAGGGCGAACGACGTCACACTGTCCACATAGATCGGATAAAAACTAAATGAAGCCGTTTTGGCGTGCTTGATAAACTACATCATTTAGCATATTGAATCAAGCATTGTCTCATGCTCACTATCCACCTCGCGCTCACTAGCCTTCTCATGCTCAATTGTTCGCGCTTGGTCGCCATTCTTGCTGAGGCTCCGTCGTTGCTCACTGTTCACTCGGGGTCGCTCCCTCGTCACAGTCATCGCCGAGGTGCACCAGCACTTGGCAGCAACACACATAGTGGTTGCTACTGGTGGTGGCTGGATTTAGGGTTTTTAATTTCAGGGACCATGGAATTGACGCCGTTTTGTATATTGATTGCTTAGTAGACAATTCTGACGAGCCACTTAGACCACTTTTATTCTTAAAATAATGCCACGTTGGATTTCCGATTAGCCTTGCTGGAGTTGACACTTAAGTGTTCAATTTTTTAAAAAAAAAATAGTACTTAAGTGTACATTTTAGAAGTTTTAGCACTTAAGTGTCCACCAGTGCCAGGTTTTAGCACTTGTGGTGTACTTTTGTCGAATTACAAGATAGAAAGAAATATACATGACTTACCCACTTAAATTTTTCTGCAATCTCAATGCACCCCTCACAATTAATTGGCATGCGAATGGCTCTCAACAAATTTTGAGTGCAAATAATAGTCAAAGTATTTTAACAATTGTCAAGCACACAACTTGATACTAAAAGTCAACTTTGAAGCAACGATAGAATTGGAATAGATAAAACATCTTGAGCCATCAAAGATAGGATTTATACTTTGACCCAATACTCTTCCACCACATCAAAAGTTCAAGATTAAGGACATCTTCACTTTCAGCTTCAAGATATCAATGAAGCTTAGAATTATTGTTATCAAACACTATCTTTTTGCATGAAAAAGGATTTTTCGCCATTAGCATTGGAACTACTACTAGTACTCACACTTCAACCACCAAAATTGCAATTAATAGAAGCGACAAAAGATTGCTCATAAATTGATACATATGCTTCAAGGCATGCTTCACATTATCATGCATATCATCAATTTTTGTTTCATTATCATACATTTGTCCATAACAGAGCTTCACATGACTCAACTTTTTTGCGAGATCCAATGCTATCCAAACTCCCGTCATATTTGTTAAATTTTTCTTTCATTTTTGTACTTATAACTTGAAGTTTAGGATTTGTAGCATTTGCCATCGTTCAAATATTTATAAAAAGAGCTAATCCCTTAAAATTATCATTTGAGTAATATATGAACTCCTTGACATCCGATTGGTGGTATTATAAAATAGTTTTAGAAATTTAGAAAGAACAATGGCATTTTTCCAGTCCTCATTTTGAGGAGAATCAGTGTTAAGCTCACTTACGAAAGATAAATTATCTTCTTCCATCGTTTCAAAAGTTTTTTCAAAATTTTATGGTGTTTGTTTAACATGAGGTAAATGGAGTTAATTGTAGTGACCAACATTAAGATAGATCCAACCCTTGTATGTTATCCCTTCATTCTCAATATAAGATTGAAATGTTTTAGCTCTCATGAAAGAAATTCTCACATATCTAACTATGCTTCATATATCGGCAATAGAATCACTCACCTCATTCAATCCATCTCTTAAAATTAGGTTTTATATAGGAGTAGTGCGCCTTGTGTGTAAAACATCACAATTTAAGATCAAAAACCTTTCTCTTGAATTTTTTACTTCAAATAATCAACGGCTACATCATTGGAGCTAGTACTATTCATGGTTATTGTGGACACTTTTTTTCTTTATTCCCCACACGTAAATGCATTTCTGTATCATTTTCTGAATCTCCCTACCCTTATGACTATGCATCACCACAAAATTACAACTTTTTTTTATACAACTTCTAGTTTTTATCAATAAAATATGCAATGAGACAGATATAAATAGTTCAAGTTTTAAACGAAACTCCATGTATTGGTCACGAGTGTGGTTCTAGACTTAAGTTTATGAAAGTAATTCTTCAAACAAGTTATTTTGCTCAAATATAACAATCTCTAGCCACAATGTAAATCGCGGAATTGTATTTTAGTGATAAAATCAAGAAAAACAACACGCTCAATCATGGAAAAAGTTTGTTCATCAATTATGATCATCTTAGCAACCATGTGCCTACAATATTTGTTATCAAACCTCCATGTCATTAAGACACGACCAGTATCACTACAAACATCTCCTCCTTATCTTGCCAACTAGCGTTTATTACATGGTGCAAACAATGTTTACATCTTTTCCACATGAGGATTCTTCTTTCAGTTTTTCAAATGCTTCCATTACAGATTTACCAGAATCAGCAGAGTACGCATAGTTAGCCCCACAATGAATATACTTTACTTTATATGTCATTTTATTAGGAACCCTCATGTTGTTGGTCGCACTTGCTAGTGCCTCTTCTTCACCTCCATGGAATGACAATTCCATGATCGGATGCATTTCATCATATCCCTTCATATTCATTGATATGTCTTAGTACGTCAATTTCATATTAACATGACAATAGCAAAATATAATTAGCATGTTATTACTTCTACTGACAACAATAACACATGATGAAGTTATAAGTATAGTTGGCATACTTATAACTTCGACGGATATCTCCAACTTACAAAAGTTTAGGAAAACAATATAAGTAAGATGATGTTATAAGTATGGGACTATGAACATTAGACTTATTCCAACAAAAAGTTTCACACTACAATCTGCAGCTACCTGTCCATCAATGATTCAACGTAATTTCATACCACCAAAAAGAGGACACATTGTGTTGAATTTTTCATGGATTGTGTTCGACACAAGAAACTTGCGACATTTAACCCCAAATATTACCAGCAGCAAGCACCTCCAAAAACAGCAAAATGGGAAAAGAAATCAACCCCCATAATGGGAAAAGGGATTAATATCCATACTACCGCCTAGTCTTTTCCAATATAGCAATCAACTCCAAAATCGCTAATGATTATTGCAAGACATAGAAGTTTAAGAGATCTAATAAAGATGCAACAAGAAGTTTAAGAGATTTTAAGTTTTTACATCTCGATGATTGTTGTCTGAGCAAGTGAGGGTTGCGAGGATTGAACAAGTGAGGGCGAGTTAGGAGCGAGTGAGGGTTGAGAGAGAGAGAGAGAGGCTACAGAGTACAGAGAAAAAGAGAGAGATAGAGAAGGAGATTTTAAGAGAAAAATGAGGGTTTTTGGTTTTTATGAAACCGGTTGCAAATTTGGTCCAGATCTTGGGTGGTTCTTCACGTAGAACCAAGAACCAGATTGGTTTATGCTAGTTCCAAAAATTTCGAACCAGACCAACTTTCAAGGCGGTTAAGCCCAGTCCGAGTCTCGGGTAGAACCGATTTGATTACACAACTCTATGTTGAAGCACCTCTACACTTTCTTGACGAAATTCTTTCGAGTCACTCGCAACTTTCCAAGTGTCTCTCTTTGCATTTGCATCCCTAAAGTTGTCTCCATTGTACCTAAATTTTCTATTTTAGTTTTTGCAGACAGCTGTCTCTTTATTTCATCCATCTTTGCTAATCACCTTGAAACTTCATTAATTGTGACCTCGGAACAATTGTCAGCTACTATAGAATTTAGCAACTCTGCAGATACTGTCACATTTACTACACTTTGAACATCTCTAGGCTCCACCTATTTCAAGACACCGTCCATATCTTTTTCCATGATTTCGCTCCTCTTCTACAACAAAGTAGATTCGTTAAAGGTAACCTTTTGGCATACAACTTGTTGAATTTTCCTCAGTGCACCACAACCTTTATCCCTTCACTCTATGTGCATAACTTAAGAATATGCACCTCTTTCAAGCTCCACCACACATTCAATCACAGGAGCATACATAGCGCGACCAAATACTCTCAGTCCAATATAACCAAGAGGCTTACCTTATTATGTTTTCTCATAAGCTTTCCAATCAATTATATGTGATGGTGATCTATTCACTAAGCAACAAGCAGTATTTAGTTATTCAACCTAAAAATCTTCATCCAATTCAGTATTGGAGAGTAAAGAGCGAGCTCTTTCCAACATAATTCTATTTATTAGTTCCATGACTCTGTTTAGCTATGATGTGTTTGTAATAGTGTGAAATTTCACCATGTCTTCCTCTATACAAAATCAACTAAGCTCCTCTGAATAAAATTCCAACCATTTATTTGTTTTCAAGCATGTGATCTTTCTTCCTATTTGCTTTTCGATCATGGCTTTCCACAACTTGAATTGGCCAAGCGCCTCACGTTTGTGATTAACAAGACAAATCCATACTTTTTTTGAAACATCATCAACAAAGGACAATAGATATTGGGCACCATCAAGTGTATGCAACGTACAATCTTTGAAGGTTGGTGAACTGCCATTGTGAACTTTACTCTCGATTGACTACTCATGTTGCAGTGTTCACAAAAGTTCAGCTTCTCAATTTGATGGCCTCCTAATAGACACTTGTGACTCAAAATAATTATCTCTTTCTCACTTGTGTGTCCAAGTCTCATGTCACAATAGCGTTGTATCTTGACCAAAAGCAATCGAATAATCTAGCGGATGAACCAATCACCATTGTTCCCTAAAGAAGATACAACTCGCATTTCATCTTCCCTTGCATTAAAGTAAGCACATTTTAAGAGACCTCTAAAACTCCACCTTTAGCAAAGATCCAATATTCAACCTATCAAGAGCACTCGGTGAGACAAGGTTCTTTCTTAGCTTCAGTACATACCTTGCGTCAATCAACGTTCTCATGGTTCCATCGTACATCTTAATCTGAATGATTCTAATCCCCGCTACTTCACAATCAGCACCATTTCCTATAAGCACCTTACCACCCTCTATTTATAGATAGGTAGTACACTAGTGTCTATGAAAAGTCACATGATAAAAAAACATCTAGAGTCAAGCACCCAAACATTACCTAATGAACTTGTGATGACTGCCAACATATCATCAGCATTACTGGAATTGTTATATGTTGTGGTAACAATATTACCATAGCTTGCAAACTCCACCTTTACTCCCGTGCCTTGTACTTTGGACAACCTCTCCTATAGTGCCCTACTTCATCGCGATGATAACATCAATGGTTCTAAATGTTGAACCTCGATCTAGAGTGCCCCTTCATTTGCCACCTATAGATTCTCTTCGTTCGTCTCGACAATAAATAACAAAACTTTGCGCTATTTTGCATTAAGTTATATTCTCACAACTTCTGCCACTCCTTTGAAAACGAGGCAAAGTTTACCTCTTCTAAGGAGATTGTGATGCACCCTTGTAATAGTGAATCAATGAAGTGCTCAAAAGAATCCAATGGAGATGAAAGCAATAATATACCTTGTTTTTCAGTAGGCAAGTCCTCATTGACATTTTTCAAGTTTATGAACTCATTTAAGTTGGCTCTCATGGATGGGCCTTTGAACATCCAAAATTGAAATATTCCTTACAGCATATACAAACGATTGTTCAAACCGTTCATCAAATAAAGTAACTCAAGCTTTGCCCACAAAAAGTTGCGATATCTTTCTCTTCGACCACTTCGATCAATACTTCATCTGATAGATTCAATAGGGTTATACTCTTCATCTTCTCTATTGTTGACACCTAAATTTTTGCATAAAAAATGGGTTAATTTTATCCAAAAAAAAAGAGAATAAAATAAAATTGCATAGCACATAATTTTAGGCGCATTTCATATATTCAGTAAATCTTTTATATATTCAAACGATATATACTAAGAGGTATATTTCGTTGAAAATTAAAAAGTTTCAATGGAATATTTCAGATGTGATATATATTTGGCGTTAATCTTCAGGTAATATGCATTTTCAACATAATAAAAGAAACATCAGAGTTTCAATTGTCATGGGCGTGAACAAAAGAAAGAAAATGAAATGAAATAGTGAAGAGTACGCCTTGGCTGTGCGAGATGCAATCGAAAAGAAGAAGGAAATTTTGCTTCTCCCATATGTGGGCTCAATTTCGTTGCATATAAAAGGGGGGGGGGGGGCTTTTCTCGTACGATGGGGGGCGAATTCGGAAAATTCGAGAGAAAAATTGGAGAGGAGAGCAAGAAAAATAGAGAGCAAAAAACGTGGAGAGAATTCATGGTAAAAAATTTGTGAGAGGCGGAGTTAAAAAAAAGTAATCTTTCTGACAGGCTACAGTAGAGAAAAGAAAGACAATAGCAGAAGAAAAGAAGCCAGCAGAAAGCAACGGAGAGAGAAGACGTGCAGCAGAAAAAAAAATTGAACTGTTCATCTTCTTCGGCGTTTGCTGCTACCCATTTCCTCCGCGCCAACCACCGCGCCCGCACCACCGCGCCGGTACCGCTCAAAGTCGGCGATAGCCAACGCCGCTCCCCGCCGAGACACCTCCTCATGCTCTCTCATCGCTGCGCCCGCTGCGACACCTGCTCGCCTCGCTGCAATCGAGCAACGCCTCCGCCCGCAGCAGCACCACCGCTGCTCGACCCTCCGACGACCGCGCCTGCACCTGCGGCTGCCCTCTGCTGCCCCTCTGTCCATTTCCGGAGCTCCGAGCGCCGTCGCCGCGATCAGCCCTTCACTCACGCTCTGCCTGCCTCCTGCATCCGCGACTGCTCGCTGCCGCTATTTCTCGCTGGAGCTTCAAGCGTCGTTGTCACCCGGTGCCTCCGCCCGAGCACCACCGCCGCGGACACCTGTAGCCTCAACCTGCATCGGCGCCCGACACCCACTCCGCCTGCTGTCCGAGCGCTGCGCGCCTCTGCTCGCCCACAACCAGCGACCTGCTGCTCGCTCATCTTCACTGTCGCCTGACGCCCGAGCACCAACCTGCCATCGCTACCCAGCAGCCAGTCGCCAGCGACCTGCGAGCCCGACACCTGTAGCCGCGCCACCGTCTGCGACTGCCTTTTGCCCATCCTCTGAAGCGCCATACCTCCGCCGGTCTATCCACGCTGCTAGCCTGCTCGCCGCCGGTGTGCCTGCTGTGTCCTCGCCGGAGCGCTGAACCGGCTGCCCCCCTTTTTTTAAAAATAGAAAAGAAAAAAAATCAAATTAGGTATATTTGCTTTATTTTGATAGCCAAGTTTATCTTATTTTTTATTTTTTATTTTTTATTTCTTGTTTTCTTATTTGAAATATTTCTCTATGCCTAAATGGAAATTTCAACATACCACTTGATTCGCAACCGCGCCTGGATTTTTTATTTCATCTAGCTTTAGATGAAATAATTAATCAAGCGGGAATAAAATTGATATTTTGATTTTTAAGGCTTAAGATCAATTTCTCGATTTTATTAGCGAGATATTATTCCTTGATCTGGATTATATGATATCTTTGATGATTGTGAATGGTCTGTCTTGTCTTGATTGTTTTATTTATCTCGAAATATGTTTGAGTTAGATTAGGTTCATATTAGAATATCGCATGCTTTAGGGTAATTTGCATATTTAGACTAAGCATTTTTATTTATTTTGAATTGTTGAAATAAAAATACGAAACACATAAATTTAGGATACTAGATTGTCGTTTCATTAATTTAAATTGCATGTTTAATTATTTGACAATTTTAATTTCGAATTTTTACAAAAAAAAAAAAAAAGAAGAAAGAAAACTTAGAATTAGGGCATTCTTTGCACGTTATTACATATTAGGATAAAATTGCACGTAGTTTAATTCTAGATAATATTTTCTAATTTATCATAGGTTTAGATATTTTTAGGTAGATTGCACTAGGGATTTCTAAATTATGATAACATTCTAGTTTAAATTAGGGTTTGGCTTAACCTAATTCCCGATATAAATTGGATGATATCACAATCTCAATAGATTTTTTTAGTAATATTCTAATTTCGAATTTCATGAAAAAATACAAAAAATGTGCATGTCATCTAGAATCATTTCATGGAAATGCATGTCATTTAGTGATTGTTGTCAGGTCCATTTAATTAAAAATTGCTCGTCATTAGAATTAGGTCATTTGGTTAAATTGCTTTGCATATAGATTAGATTTTTTTTAAACAAGAGAAAATCTTTAAAAATTGAGTGACTGCGTGTTAATAGAAAACCCTAGGATTTTTTATGTGAATTTTGAATTAACCTTGCAGATGCTTTCGTTGCTACAAGGTAAGTCCCGTAATTTATTCATTGCTTTCTTTGGTATTAAATTGGTGGTTTGCGCACCCGCATGATCACCTCACATGTTAGGGAAATACATTTAAAATTAATCCAAACTGCTTGCAAAAATATTTTTGAAAAATAAAAAGAAATGGTACCGAAAGAGTATTAAAGAAGTTTAGTGTAACCAAGTCCCCGTACCCAAAGTCTCTGGTTTGTAGGAGTAAAATAATCCTCCCATTATTTTACTTAGGTGTCTAATCGATCTACCATAAACTGATTAGTGGCGACTCCTAATTGAAAAATAAATGGCATGTTAAGAACTTGAACCTAAGTCGCGAATTGGTATGGGCTTGGGAGAGCCCGAGCTAAGTTTAGGCTTAGTAATCAATTAGCCAAACCCTAGGTGGTTCACCCGAAATTTAGGTCGCGACAGCTTGGCGACTCCACTAGGGACTTGAGTTAAAACTCGTAGTGGACTTAGGCCAATTTTCTCTTACTTTAAAAAATATTTTTTGTTTGGTAGCCAAAATCTCAGGTACATCCCTAACATTTGAGGTGTTAAATGTTCTTACAGGATATGAGGTATAAAGGGAATGTTTGCTAACCTTTGTTTTGTAGGGAGGTGTAGGAATGTATGGCTTACTTTCACATATGAAGTATTACTTGATATAAACTGTTGTGCATGCCCTGCATTTAGCACTACACTTTTGCACACACAACTCGCCGCCGGACCTAGGCCACACTAGGATACTTAGGATGCTATTGAGTTGGATACGACTTCAACCGCGAGGCCGTGTAGTAGAAGTTGCCCAACTCAATCCCGAAAGTTTCTTTCTTAGTGTCAAGAATGTTTACCTCTACCCGTGAGACTACGTCGTATTGGGGTATCGTTTTTGACTGAGTCGGAGTTAAAAGGACTTGACTTAGTACGCAAGGCTGCGACTAGTCATCCCACCCTTTAAACTCCACTTTGCTAAGCCTGTCTAGAGTAAAAATCGAACCTCACATCTTATGTGCTTGTCTATGTGATTGCCATTGATTTTCCTTGGTGAAGTAAGTCTTCTATCGCTATACTATGCAATTTACTTACTTTGTCATACTTTTGGTCCATTCATGACAATCTAGGTTAGGCATTTGATCTAATTCCTTTGTCAATTACAAATGAAATGAGGAAATTGTCATGCAATGAATCATTTGAAAAAAGCTTTGGAGAATTTGTTTTCAATTCATGTCTTTATTGTTCTTATTAGGGAGTTTCAAATTTTGGCTTCTAATTCATATTTAGGAATTTGATCCTTGCTAGGGTGTTCTATTTTCCTAGTCCATTTTTAGAAAATTCTCATCATGTGTGGACTTTTCGTGACAAAAATAAAAAATAAAAAATCGATTAGATCATTATCATGGATTGACTCTCTATTTACACCTCATGCTTACATGTTCCCATTCATTTGAATTACGTGATTATAGAGCGATCCCGCTCACCCATCCATACACGGTCAAGAGCTAAAATGATGGATCAAAACAAGTGAGAAATCGCAACTCAAAGAAAAGAGCCAAAAGGACTTTTGAACTATCTCATTTTCCTAAGGTAGTAGAATTTGATGCCACCATGAAGAGACTAGTGACATATCTAAAGGGAAAAATATCTGACCTGAAGGGTTTGCGTCACAAGATCAAGGAGGGTGAAGAATTCAAGTACACATGATTCATGGTCCTAAGTAGTTCGATTTCCTCATTTAATTAGAGGCATGAACCTTCCCCCGCGTGGGAATTTTTATCGCTTTTTAGGGATTGGTTTCAATTTCTTCTGTGCTTGAACATCACGTTTTTCATTCCAATAAATGTAATTCGATTGATAAATATCAATAAAATTACAAGTTTTGTTTTGAGGACATGATGGGGTACACCAAACCAGCCCGGTGACAATATCCTATTAGAGAAGACTCCTTATTATTTTGAAGCTGACAAAACCTTTCCAAATAGTATAGTCAGAAGGGTTGCAGACTGAAGTGATATAGTCTAAAGTACTCAAGACTTTTATGTCAAAGTCTATAGACTAAAGCTCAAAGTTCGACCGCACTGACAGATTCCAGACCGACGAAAGAAGATTTATTCGGATGCGAGTTTATCTTCAAGGATTCGGTTCGTACGGTTTGTGGAAAATCTTACGGCTGGAAATAGCACATGTGATCAATTATTCTCATTGGAATCAATTCAGATAATCAGATCCTTTGAAAGGCGAAGTTTACTTGGAAAGTTCTACTTATGGAAACCAAAATCTTGGTTGTGTGGGCAAACAGGATTAATGGGCTATCATCACATTCCTTAAATGACTTGAGATCTCCTTGATTGATTCTATCAAACGGGAAGATTGGAGGAACTCCTTTGGAAAGTGCCAACGGTTGTAAAGGCATGAAGGACTATATAAGGAAGACTCTCAAGTTGTTTGAGTGTGTGCGTGAAAGAAAAATTCCAAAGTTTGAAGCTCTTAGTTCTTTGTTGTTTTCAGTCATTGAGTATAACTTGCACTCAAAAGAGAGAACGAATATTTGTGAGACTTTGAAAGAGTGTATGAGGATTTCTACACTGTGAAGTCAAGGACGTGAGACTGTAAAATCTCTTTTGTTTCATAGTGAAATCCAGCCAGTGGGCTGTCAGTGCGGGAGAGTGAACGTAGGCTTGATCTAAGCCGAACCACTATAAACCTTGTGTTTCTATTCTCTTTCCCTAAACTCCTTACTTTAGTTCATAACTTTATATAATTCCTTGTAGTCGTTTACATCTTCAGTCTATTATCTTCGAAAGACGATTTGATTTATTAAGTCTTGCAAAAATTTTCTTTTAACACCTATTCA
Organism: Eucalyptus tenuipes; assembly: GCA_014182365.1. Lineage (NCBI taxonomy): Eukaryota > Viridiplantae > Streptophyta > Magnoliopsida > Myrtales > Myrtaceae > Eucalyptus > Eucalyptus tenuipes. Next base: position 19,127,987 of record CM024547.1, read on the forward strand.
CCCCCCTCTAGGTGTTCTTACTAGCCCTTTCAATTGGTATCAGAGCTTGTGTGCTCATTTTATTGAAGTGTTTTTACTTATGAGTTAAAGATCTATGGCTAGTATTTTGGTTCCAGGTTTGGTTGAAGGCCAGAGCAACACCAGACCTCCTTACTTTGATGGAAAGGAATACAATGTGTGGAAAAGCAAAATGAAAGCATTCTTGAGATCGAAAGATTCCCTGGAATAAAACAAAATGAAAGCATTCCTGAGATCGAAAGATTCCCTGGAATAAAACAAAATGAAAGCATTTGCCTGAGATCGAAAGATTCCCTAGAATGGGATGTGGTAGAAAAAGGAATCATCTCCAAAGCTACATTAGCCTCAGAAAGAGGAAAGGAAATTACAGATGCTGGCAAGATGACACAAGCGGACATAACCAAGAGACAAGCCATTGATGCTAAAGCTATCTACTCTTTATATTGTGCTTTATCTCCTACTGAGTATAACAGAATTTCATCTTGTGAAACAGCAAAAGAAGTCTGGGACAGGTTGCATGTCACTTATGAAGGAACTGATCGAGTTAAAGAAACAAAAATCAACATACTACTCGGACAGTATGAAGCCTTCAAAATGAAGCCAGGAGAATCAATTACTGACATGTTTAGCCGTTTCACAGAGATTGCAAATGGTCTAGCATATCATGGACAGCCAATATCAGGGCAGATGAAAGTCAATAAATTGCTACGTGGACTCTCCAAAAACTGGAATCACATTAAGACTTCAATAAGATAAACACGGAGAATCATGCCTTTGTCAGTAGACGAATTGGTTGGCACACTTCAATCATATGAAGTAGAGCAAATCAATGAAGATGAAGATCCCAAAGGCAAGAAGTCGATTGCTCTAAAATCTAACGATGATTCTGATAACACAGATTCAGAAGACGACTTGGACGATGAGGAACTTGCACTCATGATAAGGAAGTTCAGGAAGTTGAACAGGAAAGGAAGAAGGTTTAACTGGAAGAAGCAAAGCACTCAGAGATTTCAAAAGAAATCAAATGAAGACAATGAGACAAACAAATAAGTGATTTGTTTTGAATGCAAGAAAAATGGGCATATCAGACCCAACCGCCCTTTGTTGAAGAAAAAAAAGGGAAATACAGAGAAATTCAAAAAGGCTCTCAAAGCAAAAATATAGAGCGATACTAAACGCGAAGAAAGTAAAGAGGAATATGCCAACATATGTCTAATGGCAAACTCAGAATCAGACTCAAACTCTTAAATAGATCCAGACTCAAACTCGGATGAGTTAATTGAGGTTAGTAATTTTAAAATTCCTGTTAAAGTATCAAAGTATATATATGAGCTCTGTCTTAGTCTCAAAACATCTCTTAAAAAGATTGCCGAGCTAAAAATGGAGAATTCTAAACTGAAGCAATAGGAAAATTCTTGAAAAGAAAAGTTTGAAAATCTAAACAAAATTTTTAATGATTTAAAAAAATGTAGATTCTCTTTCGAAGGAAAATACTTTTTTGAAAGATGACATTTCAAATATTACAAAGAGGTTTTCAAACGGATCGAGAAGTTAGAAAAGATTCTTTATGTGCAAAGACCCTATTTTAACAAATCTGGTTTGGGTATGACACCAGAAACTATTCCTTTAATTGATTTTTCAAAAGTAAAAGAAAGAATCAAACAAAGACCTACAAAAACACTTTACAAAAATCATTTTCAAAAAGTTTTTTGTAAAACCTATTGGACGAAGTGCTCTCAAATGTTCAAAGTGCAACAGCTCGTAACTTTTCGAGAAAGAATGTCCTAAAGTTTAGAGACCTATTAAGAAGGATTGGATAGAAACTGTGTTTAAAACTAATCTTCTGGACCCAAAAAAATCTGGGTACTAAAGAAAGTTTGAGTTCTTTTTGTAATTGCAAGTCACTATCAAGAAAAAGATTAAGTGGTATTTGGATAGTGGCTATTCGAGACACATGACTGGAGATTCAAGTTGTTTCTTAAGCTTGTGCAGATAATTGGTGGAAAAATTTCCTTTGGTGGAAATAGCAAAGGAAGAATTATTGGATGTGGAATTGTGAAAATTGGAAGTCTCACAATCAACAATGTCTCCTTGGTGGAAGGGTTGAACTACAAATCTACTCAGCATTAGTCAACTGTGCGACACTGAATTCAAAATCAATTTCCAAAAGGGAATTTGTTCAGGAACTAGTAAAGATTTTTCTCAATCTTTCACTGGACGAAGACATGGGAATATTTATCTTCTGGATAAAAAACCAAAAAGTTCTCAGTGTCTAATATCCATTCAAGATGAAGCAAATCTTTGACATCGAAAGCTTGGCCATGTCAATATGAAACAGATTGCCAAGATCTCTTCTAAGAAACTCGTTCGTGGACTTCCTAATCTGACTTATCAAAAGTCTGATCTATGTACACAATGTGTTTTGGGAAAACAGGTTGGAAGTTCTTTTAAGCCTATAAATTAAATTTCTACTAATCGTGTTTTACAGCTTCTGCATATGGATCTCTTTGGACCAACCAGAACTCAAAGCATTGGTGGAAAGAGATATTGCCTAGTAATCGTAGATGATTATTCTTGATTTATTTGGGTTTACTACATGGCAAGTAAGTCTGAAACCTTTTCTCACTTTTCAAAGTTTGTCAAGAAAGTTCAAAATGAGAAAGGTTATGTTATTTCAAGCATACGGACATATCATGGAGGTGAGTTTGAAAATCAAGACTTTACTAAATTTTGTGATGAATCTAGCATCCAGCATGTTTTCTCTTCTCCATATACTCTAGAAAAAAATGGAGTTGTGGAAAGAAAGAATAGATCTTTGCAGGATATGACAAGAACCCTTTTAATATAAAGCAATATTCCTTTTTGTTTTTGGGCTAAAGCAGTTTCTACAGCTTGTTATATTATTAACATAGTATTTTTAAGATCAATTTTAGAGACAACTCCTTATGAAGTATTTAAAAGGAAAAAGCCAAATGTTTCTTATTTTCATGTATTTGGTTGTAAGTGTTTTGTTTTAGAAAATGCAAATGATCGAACTGGTAAGTTTGAGGAAAAATCGGACGAAGGAATTTTCCTTGGCTACTCAACTTCAAGCAAAGCCTACAGAATATTCAACAAGAAGACTCAATCTGTGGAAGAATCTATGAACGTCAAATTTCAAGACTTTATGCAGAATCAACTGAATTAGACTCAACATGAAGAATATGAACCTACTCTAGACCTCACTAAGTCTACCTCCCCTGAAGTGATTCAGACTTCTGAAGATCAACAACAAACAAGAGTTGCAGATTCAGCTGAAGAAGAAGATCAGCAGACTATTAGACCAACCAGTAACTGGAAGCATAAGTCTAGTCATCCCAAAGAACTTATCATCGGCAACATTGATGAAGAAATTCACACCAGATCTAAAAGGCAAGAAGAGTATAGCCCTCTAGCATTTATTTCTGAGATAGAACCCAAAAGTATAGAAGAAGCCTTAGTTGACGAAAGCTGGATTGAAGCTATGCAAGAAGAGCTTAGACAATTCAGCATCAACGATGTTTGGGAGCTAATTCCTAAACCAAAAAGTAAATATATTATTGGAGTTAAATGGGTTTTCAGGAACAAAATGAACAAGAAAGGAAAAGTGATTAGAAACAAAGCAAGAATCATGGCCAAAGGATATACGCAAGAAGAATGGATAGACTATGATGAGACATATGCACTAGTAGCGAGGTTAGAAGCAATTAGATTATTACTTGCTTTTGCTTGTTATAAAAATTTCAGGTTATTCCAGATGGACGTCAAAAGTGCATTTCTAAATAGATTTATCCAAGAAGAAGTCTATGTGGAACAACCACCTAGATTTGAAGATCCAAAAAGACCAAACTCAGTTTTTAGAATGAAAAAGGCTCTATATGGGTTAAAGCAAGCGCATCGAGCTTGGTATGACAGGTTAAGTAAATTTCTAATTTAAAATGGTTTTGTTAAAGGAAAGGTGGATACTACATTGTTTTTTTTTTTTTTTTTTTGTGACTCAGGGAAGCCCCGTATGCTGGCAGCGCAGCGGAGTAAACCCTGGAAGAGCAGTAGAGCCACCACCATCCTTGCTGCCCTAGGTAACTCGTGGGTTCCTTTCCAACAAGGCAGACGACGTCGTGGATTGAACGCTAGACCTCTCGTGAAAGGAACCAGCGCTCAACCACCTACGTCGCCACCACGGGTGGTATGGATACTACATTGTTTATTAAAAAGGAAGGTAAAGATTTTCTACTCGTTCAAATTTACGTTGATGACATTATCTTTGGATCATCTAATGAAAATTTGTGCAAGAAATTTTCTAAGTCTATGCAGGATGAATTTGAGATGAGCATGATGGGTGAATTATCTTTCTTTCTCGGGTTACAAGTGAAACAATCGAAGAAAGGAATTTTCATTCATCAAGAAAAATATGCAAAATACCTTATCAAGAAGTTTGGATTGGAGAATTGTAAAAAGACTAATATACCAATGTCAAGTTCTTCGAAGCTGGATAAAGACGAAAGAGGAAAGAAAGTTGACCAGAAGCTCTATAGGAGCATTATTGGTTCACTTCTTTATCTTACTGCTTTTAGACTTGGCATTTTGTTTAGTGTTTGCATTTGTGCTAGATTTCAATCAGATTCCAAAGAATCTCATCTAAGCGCCGCAAAACGCATCATCAAATATGTTGCAACTACTTCAAAGTTTGGTCTATGGTATCCAAAAGAATGAGACTTTACTCTCCTTGGATATTTAGACGCAGACTTAGCAAGTTGCAGAGTCGATAGAAAGATTACTTCTGGTACTTGTCAATTGCTGAGCAACAGGACAGTATCTTGGTTCTTAAGGAAACAAAGTATTGTAACTCTTTCAACAGCAGAAGCGGAATATGTGGCTCTTAGAAGCCTGTTGTTCTCAAATCTTATGGATAAAGCGACAACTGAGAGACTTTGGAGTCGAAAACTCATGCACCAAGATCAAATGCGACAACACCAATGCAATCAATCTCACGAAGAATCCAATTCTTCATTCAAGAGCTAAGCACATAGAAATTCGACATCATTTCATTAGAGATCATGTTCAAAATGGAGAAGTTATGATACAGTTCATCGACTCAAAGAATCGGTTGATGGACATATTTACAAAGCCATTGGAGAAAAGTTTATTTGAGTCTATTCGTATCAAACTGAACATTATATCCTTTGTAAGTTAAAGTCCGAAGATGATAAGACTCTAAATAACAACAAGTGACTACCGTAAGTTAATTCTATATTAGTAATTTAATTTCTTGGTGAAATTTTGAAAAGGTACGTTTACCTTTTTTGAATCGTTACTTATTTTATTCTTAGCAATTATCTTTTTAATTTTGAATTTGTGGCAGTTTTTCATTTTCAAAAAGATAGTTTTTACTTTTTCCTTAATGACGATCTGTATACCTCGTTTCGTCTACTTTATATACTAGAGATTTTCTTCTTCTTCACTTTCACACAAACTCTAGAATACGAACTCCATTTTCTCTCACTTTCTCCCTAGTTTATTCCAAAAAGATTTCACCTTTTGCTTCTCACGATCAAGTTCGAGAAATCCCTCAAAGAAAGTGACAATGTCTTCTCAAAGAAAGTCTTCTAGAATCGCAAGCAGGGGACCACAGTATATGCGTGAGGGTCCTACGCACTTTGATCTGACCGAGGAAGAAGAATCTCCACAACTGCAGCAAAGTCAACAACAACATTCTCAACCGCGTCACTCTTCTCAGCCTAGGACTCAAGTTCCTCCGCAGAAACAAGCAGAGGAAGAAATCATCGAAGACGTTGAACCTGTAAGGACTCAAAAACCCCATTCTTTTCAGACTATACTCTAACTTGAAAAGGGGTGGTTCTGCGATGAATCTGATTGACGAATTCTTGAAAGGACATGGCTACAAGAGTGAGACCCTTTTCTTAAATGTCGTGGAAAAGATAGGCGTTGCACCTCAAGGTTTGGCAGAGTAGGCCTTTGCCAATTTTCCAAGTGATCCGCATGTTGGTAGTTTTAATCAAACTAAAGGGAAAGATGACGATGAAAGGATGTTCTTCCATTTTCAACCTAGGATGGGCGTAGCAGTGAATGTTCGTGGTGAAAGGATGGATCTTTTTCGTTCTAAGGACCACAAGAGAACTTACTCTAAATTGCTGAAGCGAGGGGTAATGAACCCCAGGAGTGGCGATTTTGACTTTCTTGATTCATTGAAAGTGAAATTGAGGGAGAAATTTGCACTCCTTCAACTTGAACGTTTTTGCTCTAAGACAACTGTTGCTCACCCAGAACTTACAACTTACTTCTATTCAAATCTATCCTTTTTAGAGGCGAGTAGGTTTTCCTTTAATGTTAGAGACAAGGATTTTGTGGTCGATGTGGATACTTTGGCTGATGTGATTGGGGTGGAAAGAGGGAGTTTCCAACCAATCAGTGTGTCTATGAGTTATGCTACTTTGGAACTTGTTCGAGATAGGATTGCTAAAGGCAGGATTTCTTGCTCCAAAATGAATGCATCCAATATCCTACTTCACAAGATTGTATTTAATTGTCTCAAGACCCAAATCCACATCAAAGGCGATGTCTCAAACTCGAAGCGAAGCTGATGTATGCGATCAATATCGGATACAAGTTCTCTCTGCCTCATACCATTCTTATGCATATGTATAGGACAGTGGTAAAGGACAAGGGACAACTCCCTTATTCTACTCTTGTTACTCGATTATTTAGACATCTCAACATTTAGCTTCCCAAGATTCTGTGTGTTCGAACCATTGCTCCAATGGTAGTGAGACTGAAGATGGTTTCTAAGATGCGTCTAAAGGAACTGAGCAAGGTTTTGGAGAGCATGAAGGTGAAGTCCCCTATCAAGGCAAAACAAGACTCTGTAGCAGGAAAAAGGAAAGGCAAAGAGCCCATGACTGAACCAATTAAGAAGAGGAGAGCACTCATCTTGCAGGATGAAGAAGATGAGGATAACATCCCTCTCACCACTTTTGCCTTAAAGAATTTACAGAGTTTTGTTAGCTTTCCAGAGACAGAGGGAGAGAACAGAGGAAGAGAAGAGACAAAATAGAGAGATGAAGAAAGAGAAGCGATGAGAACAGAAGAAGAGAGAGGAAGAGAACAAGAGGAAGAAGAGAGTCATGATGATTCTCATGCAGAAGAAAAGCAAGAACAGGAAGAAGAGTACTTTTCTCCACCCGAAGGCATAGAAACAGGGGAAGCTGCGATAAAAGAGGTACTTCTTCACTTGCTTTTGCTAGAGATGATATTAGTCGATCTCCCGTCGATCCATAAGATGTGTATGCCTCTCACTTTCCTAAAAGTGATAATGAGGCTTCATCTCCAAGTCCGAATGTTCGTGCTGAGGTTTCATCATCTATTAACACTCCTCAAACTACACGTGCTAAAGCAAGTACTCAAATTGACAATACAGTAGACTTTAAGAGACTGCTTAAGCTTCTTTTGGAGATCAAAGCTCAACTTTATAGATTGGAGTGTGAATTTCAGACCATGCAGTTAGTTCATCAAGCCACTTCAATTTCTTTACACGATCAAGTACAAGCCCTTACGCTTCAAGTTCAAGCTAATGCAAAGGGTGAAGATTTTCAGCAACTAAAGGAGGACCTAAGGAAGCTGGAGGAGACGGTCAAATCTATGGGGGATTTCCAGATCGTTCGTGTCCCCAAGAAGCCCTAATTTTTATCCAACTCTTTTTATAATTATTCCTCACTTTTTGCTGTGACAAAAAAGGGGAGAGTTTATGCAGATTCGACTGTTTGACATTTCTGGCTTGGTTGTTTGTTTGGTGATTTTGGTACTTTGGACTTTGAACTGTTTGGGTTTGAACTTTGATGTTTGCAATAACTTAGTTTGTGATACTGATTGTGACTGGATAGTTAGTTTGTTTTGCAGGACTAATATGTTTTCTGTGGTTGCAGAATCAATGTTATCCATGTCTTAATCAATTTTTATCACGTATTACTTAAGTGCTATTTTGCAGGTTAAAATTTTCAAATCTGCTGGAAAGTTTTGTCATCAAAAAAAGGGGGAGATTGTTAGAGAAGACTCCTTATTGTTTTGAAACTGACAAAACCTTTCCAAATAGTCTAGTCTGAAAGGTTACAGACTCAAGTGATATAGTCTAAATAACTAAAGACTCTTCTGTCAAAGTCTATAGACTAAGCTCAAAGTCTGACCTCACTGATAGATTCTAGACCGACGAAAGAAGATTTATTCGGATGCGAGTTTATCTTCAAGGATTCAGTTTGTACGATTTGTGGAAAATCTTACGGCTAGAAATAGCACATGTGATCAATTATTCTCATTGGAATCAATTCAAATAATCAGATCCTTTGAAAGGCGAAGTTTACGCAGATCCTTTGAAAGGCGAAGTTTACTTGGAAGGTTCTACTTATAGAAACCAAAATCCTGGCCGTATGAGCAAACAGGATTAGTGGGCTATCATCACATTCCTTAAATGACTCGAGATCTCCTTGATTGATTCTATCAAACGGGAAGATTGGAGGAACTCCTTTGGAAAGTGCCAACGGTTGTAAAGGCATGAAGGACTATATAAGGAAGACTCTCAAGTTGTTTGAGAGTGTGCGTGAAAAAGAAAAATTCCAAAGTCCGAAGCTCTTAGTTTTTGTTGTTTTCAATCGTTGAGTCTAACTTGTACTCAAAAGAGAGAACGAATATTTGTGAGACTTTGAAAGAGTGTAGTAGGATTTCTACACTGTGAAGTCAAGGACGTGAGACTGTAAAATCTCTTTTATTTCATAGTGAAATCCAGACAGTGGGCTGTCAGTGCGAGAGAGTGAATGTAGGCTTGATCTAAGCCGAACCACTATAAACCTTGTATTTCTATTCTCTTTCCCTGAACTCCTTACTTTAGTTCGTAACTTTATATAATTCCTTGTAGTCGTTTACATCTTCAGTCTATTATCTTCTAAAGACGATTTGATTTATTAAGTCTTGCAAAAATTTCTTTTAACACCTATTCACCCCCCTCTAGGTGTTCTTACTAGCCCTTTCATATCCAACAATGAAAAGAAAATATCATCCATGGAGAAATTCTGAGAACTGGGCTTCTTCATGCTTCCTCATCCAAAATATTCCTAAAAAAAATCATTTTTGAAGCCATTTCCAAAAGCATGCATTAGGTTACTCTTGTTTGTTTTTCTAACTCATTTACTTCATGTCTCAGAGCGTAATAGAGAGGCGTTTGAAAATAACACGTCAATTTTGTAAACGCTAGTACGAGCACCTAGAGGGGGTGAATAGGTGCGAAAACAATTTTTTGCTAAGTAAACCAGAAATTATAATTTCAAATCTGTTTAGCAATAGACTTTAAAATGGAAATTAGACTCTAACAATTAAATAGAGTTACGATCAAGGTAAAAGGGTTCAAGGAAGAGAATAAGAACACAAGGTTTATAGTGGTTCGGCTTAATCCAAGCCTACGTCCACTCTCCCACACTGACAGCCCATCGGCTGGATTCTACTATGAATCAAAAGAGTCGTTACAGTATCACTTCCTTGATTCCACAGTGTAGAGACTCTACTACACTTCCTCAAGGCTTCACAGAAATATAAACTCTCTTTTGAGTACAAGTTTACGCTCAACAATTGAATTGACAAAGAACAATAAGCTTTAGACTTTGGAATTTATCTATCTCGCACACACTCAAATAACCAGAGCGTCTTCCTTATATACTCCTCCATGCCTTCATAACCGTTGGCACCTTCCAAAGGAGTTCTTCCAATCTACCCGTTGGACAGAATCAATTAGAGAGATCTCGAGTTACTTAAGGAATGTGAAGATAGCCCACCAATCCTGCTCGCCCATACAATCAGGATCTAGGTTTCCATAAGTAGAACCTTCCAAGTATACTTCGCCAATCAACGAATCCAATTTATTCAAATTTGAATCAAACCGAATAACCGATCTTGAGGTGCTATCTCCGGCCGTGAGATCTTCTATAACCGCTCGAATCAAATCCCTAAAGAAATACTTGAATCTGGATAAATCTTCTTCGTCGGTCTAGAAACCGTCAATGAGGGCGACTTTACATCTTGAGTCCGGTGGTCTGGCGATCTTCAAACTTTGACGATCTTCAGACTTTGACGATCTTCAGACTTTGACGAGTGAGTCTGCAAGTCTTCAGACTAGACTGAAAATGTTTTGTCGACATCAAAACAAGTAAGGAAGTTTTCTCCAACAATCTCCCCCTTTTGATGGTGACAAAACTTTTCTCGCAGATTTGGATATTTTCACCGCAAGACAATACTTAAGCAAACATAGATATCTCATAAATGGATAAAGATAATATTGAATCTGCATCCACAGAAAATGTGTTAGTCCAGCATAAACAACTATCTTTGCCAACACTTAAAGTACTGCAAGCAAGCATTAAACAGTTTTAAACGGTCAATCCAAATCCAAACATTAATTCAAATCAGTCACAACCAGACAAAAGTAAAGTTTAAAACAGAAGTCGAAATAAGTCAAATCTAATCAAATATGCTGCACTCAGCTTCTCCCCCATTTTGTCATCATTAAAAAGGAAGAAATGAAAAGAGAATGAAATTAGGATTGTCTTGGAATGCGAACAAGTTGGAAATCTCCCATCGACTGGACAGTGTCTTCCAACTTTTTCAAATCCTCCTTCAGCTTTTCTATTTCATGACTCTTGGCGTGGCTTGAACTTGAAGAGTAAGAGTCCGGATTTGATCATTCAACGAAACGAAGAGGCTTGATTGGCATTCCGCATTCTCGAACTTCATATCCCGGAGCGTAGATCCGACCTCACATCTCCATAAGAATATCAAGCACTCGTCGAAGGTCCGCCGAGTTATCGGCCCGAGTGCTTGCCCCAAAGCATGGTCGATTGAGGAGTATTTGCGGAAGATGGCATCTCGAGCATGAAGATTTGGAGAAGAAGCCTCATGACCTTCCTCGGGAAATTGAGAGGCATAGACATCTTCTAGATCTGCGCAGGTGAGCGGCTCACATCTTCACTAGCAAAAGCAATTGAAGAAGTACCTCTTTTGTCGCAACTCCCCTGTTTCGGTGCCTTCGGGTGGAGAGAAGTATTCTTCATGCTCTGTCTCCTCGTCGGTGTCATGATGCTTTGCGGTTCTTCTTGCTCCTCATCTTCTGAAGTTCTTTCTTCCTCTCGCCTCTTTCCTTATTGATGCCCTCTCTTCTTCCCTCTCGTTCTTCCTCTTCTGTCTTGATCCTCTTTCTCCTCTCGTCTCCGGAACAGAATGCTAAAGATTGCTTAATGCAAGAGCTGATAAGGTTACATCTTCCTCATCCTCTTCATCCTCCAAGATGAGTACTCTTCTTTTCTTGGATGGAGCTGTCATGGGCTCCTTTCCCTTTCTTTTTGCAGCAGAAGAGACTTGATGAGTCTTGGTAGGAGTCTTCTCCTTGAATCGCTCCAAAGCTTTGTTTAGCTCTTTCAGACGCATCTTGGAAACCATCTTCAGTCCCACCACCATCTGATCACACGATCGAACACAAAGAGTATTGGGAGGCTGAATGTGAAGGTGTCTGAACAGCTTGGAAACAAGTGCTAAGTAAGGAAGTTGGCCCTTGTTCTTCATCATCGATCTGTACATGTGAAACATTATAGTGTGTGGTAGAGAAAACTTCTTGCCAGTGTTGATGGCATACATCAGCATTGCTTCTGAATTTGAAACATCGGTCTTTGAAGTCGATTTTGGTCTCGGCGGTTGATCACTATCTTGTGAAGAAGAACATTTGAGGCATTCAACCTCACGTACGAGATTCGTCCTTCGGCCATCCCATCTCGAACAAGTTCCACTTGTTGCCCGGCCAATAGACACGCCGATCGATTGAAACTCCCTCTTTCAACCTCAATCACATCGGCCAGGGTGCCCATGTCAACCACATAATCCCGATCTCTAACGCTGAATGAAAATCTATTCGCATCCAAAAGCTTAGATTTGAATAGAAATAAGCGATAAGTTCGGATGTGCTACTATTGTCTCGAGCAGAATTTATCAAGTTGAAGTAAGGTGAATTTCTCCCGCAAGTTCACCTTCGAGAGAGTCTAGAAAATCAAAGTCTACACTCCTTGGTTTCATCACCCCTCTCTTCAACAACTTAGTATAATGTCGTTTGTGTTCCTCGAACGAAACAAATCTGTTCTCGTTACTTCTAACATTCGCAGCAATACCCATTATAGACTTAAAATTTGTGAACATTTTCTCATCATCATTTCCTTCGGGTTGATTATGTCCACTTACACGTGGATCACTTGGAATATTCGCAAAAGCTCTATCTCGCCGAGCCGCGGGAGAGCAATTCCCAAACGTTCCATTGTGCTCAAAAAATGGGTTTCATTCCTATACTCCTTTTCTACCAAAAACTCGTCAATGAAACTCAAAGCGGAGCCTCCTTCTTTTAAAGCGTGTACGGTTTGTAGGTAAAAAGCGGGCTTTTGAGACCTTACAGTGCGGCATCCTCGATGGTTTCTTCGCGCTTCTTTGTTGTGGTCTAGCCCGAGAAGAGCGGCGCGGTTGAGAATGTTGTGGGCTCTGCTGTTGTCTCGGAGAATCTTCTTCCTCGGTGAGGTCAAAATGCGTAGGACCCTCACGCAAAGGCGGTGGTCCCCTCGCTTGCGATTCTTGAGGACTTTCTTTGAGAAGCCATTATCACGGTCTTTAGGAGATTCCAAACTCGATTCGCGAGAAAGGTGAAGACTTTAAGATTAAACTAGAGAGAAAAAGTGAGAAAGTGAAGTTCGTGCTTCTAGGGTTTGTGAGGAAGACGATCGGTATATAAATCAATCAAAAAAAAGGTTATACGAATCGTCGCAAAAAGGAAAATATAAAATACCTTTTCAAAAATAACGCCTTTTTGAAAAATGTATAACTGTAAAAAAGATAACTTCTTTTTCAAAAAGGAATGATTGCTATAATTCCGAAAATTCATCAATCAATTACAGATTAAAAGATGAACGTACCTTTTCGAGATTTTGCCCAAAAGATAAATTTCCAAAATAGAAATAACTTACGGTAGTAGATCTTGATCTCTTGAGTCGAGCCTTCTTAGACTTTAGTCCCTAAGTCTCGAACTTCTTCGGACTTTAAGATATTAAGTCCGGAGCGAATAGACTCAAATTGGCTTTTCTCCGGTGGCTTAGTAAAGATGTCCGCTAGCTGATTCGAACAAAATGTCGAGGTCTAGATGCAGTAAGATAAAGAAGTGAACCAATGATACTCCGTATAGCTTCTGGTCAATCTTCTTTCCTCCTTCATCTTTGTCCAGCTTCGAAGAACTAGACATTGGTATATCAGTCTTTTTGCAATTCTCCAAACCGAACTTTTTAACAAGATCTTTAGCATATTTTTCTTGGTGAATGAAAGTCCCTTCCTTCAATTGTTTTACTTGTAGTCCAAGGAAGAAGGAAAGTTCACCCATCATGCTCATCTCAAATTCATCTTGCATAGACTTAGAAAATTTCTTGCACGGATTTTCGTTAGGTGATCCAAAGATAATATCATCAACATAGATTTGTACAAGTAAAAAGTTTTTATTTTCTCTTTTAATAAATAAGGTAGTGTCTACCTTACCTTTAACAAAACCATTTTGGATTAAAAACTTACTTAATCTGTCGTACCAAGCTCGAGGTGCTTGCTTTAATCCATATAGCGCCTTTTTCGGCCCGAATACTGAGAATCTGGTTTCCTTGGGTCTTCAAATCCGGGAGGTTGTTCCACATAGACTTCCTCTTGGATAAATCCATTTAAGAATGCGCTTTTGACGTCCATTTGGAATAACCTGAAATTCTTATAACAAGCAAAGGCAAGTAATAGTCTAATTGCCTCTAACCTTGCTACTGGTGCGTAAGTCTCATCATAGTCTATCCCTTCTTCTTGCGTATATTCTTTGGCCACGAGTCTTGCTTTGTTCCTTATAACTTTTCCTTTTTCATCCATCTTGTTCCGAAAACCCATTTAGCTCCAACAACAGATTTACCTTTTGGTTTAGGAGTCAATTCCCGGACATCGTTAATGCTGAATTGCTCGAATTCCTCTTGCATAGCTTCAATCCAACTTTCATCGGTTAAGGCTTCTTCTATGCTCTTGGGTTCTATTTCAGAAATAAGTGCCACAAAGACTAGACTCTTCATGCCTTTTTGATCTCGTACGGATTCCTTCATCAATGTTGCCAATTATGAGTTCTTTGGGGTGACTAGACTTGTGCTTCCAGTTCTTGGTTGGTTTGACAGACCGATCTTTCTCTTCATTTGCTTCTTCAATGTTTGTTTTTTGTTGATCTTTGAAGTCCGAGCCGCTTCGGGGGTTTAGACTTTGTAGAGTCCGGAGCAGGTTCGATTCTTCGGGTTGAGTCCGGATCGATTGAATTTGTGTGAAGTCTTAAAATTTAACATTCATTGATTCCTCCACTTTGTTTGAGTCTTTTTGTTGTAAACTCGTAAGCTTTCTTTGGTGGTTGAATATCCAAGGAAAATACCTTCATCGATTTTTCTTCAAACTTACCAATTCGATCATTTGCATTTTTCAATATAAAACATTTGCAACCAAACACATGAAAATAGGAAACAATTGGTTTCTTACCTTTGAACAATTCATAGGGAGTTTTCTCCAAAATAGGTCTTAAGAAAACTCTATTAATAATATAACAATTTGTAGAAACTGCTTGACCCAAAAGCGAGAAGAAATGTTGCTTTCAATTAAAAGAGTTCTAGTCATTTCTTGCGGTGATCTATTCTTCCTTTCCATAACTCCATTACGTTGCGGAGTGTACGGAGAGGAGAACACATGCTGAAAACCAGATTCATCATAGAATTTAGCAAAATCTTGATTTTCAAACTCACCTCCATGATCTGTTCGTATACAAGAAATAACATACCCCTTCTCATTCTCGTACTTTCTTTGCAAACTTTATAAAATAAGAAAAAGTTTCAGACTTACTTGCCAAGAAATATACCCAAGTAAATCGTGAGTAATCATCTACTATTACTAGGCAATATTTCTTACCACCAATGCTCTGGGTTTGGTTGGTCCAAAGAGATCCATATGCAAGAGTTGCAGCACACGATTAGTGGAAACTTGATTTATTTGTTTGAAAGAACTTCGACTGTTTTCCCGACGTATGGGGTGCATAGATCGGATCTTTCGTATGTCAGATTTGGTAGTCCACGAACAAGCTTCTTTGCAGAGATCTTAGCTATTTGTCTCATGTTGATGTGGCCAAGTTTCCTATGCCATAGATTAGCTTCCTATTGTATTGAGATTAGACATTGGGATTTTTCTGGTTTGATGTCCGAAGATAGATGTTCCCATGTCTTCGTCCGTGAAAGTCCGAGAGGAATCTTTGCTGGTTCCCGAACATATTCCTTCTTGAAAGTTAATTTTGAAACCCGTATCGCACGTTGGCTGATACTTAACAAGTTGTAATTAAGTCCTTCTACTAAAGAAACGTTGCTGATTGTGAGACTTCCAATCTTTCTTGTTCCGCGTCCGACAATTCTGCCTTTACTATTTCCTCCAAATGAAACTTTTCCACCATTAACTTGCATAAGCTTTATGAAACAACTTGAGTCTCCTGTCATATGTCTTGAGCATCCACTATCCAAGTACCATTTGACATTTTTCTTGATAGTGACCTGCATTTAAAAGGAAAACTCAAGCCTTTTTTGGTACCCATATTTTCTTGGGTCCAATGGTGTTAGTACAATATACGGTCTTTGCCCAAACCTTCTTAAAGGTTTCCAAACCATAGGACATTCTTTCTCAAAATGTTCTGAACTATTACACTTATAACATTTAAGAGCATTGCGGCCTACAGGTTTTACAAAGGTTTTTTGAAAATGAGTTTTATAAAAGTCTTTTGTAGGTCTTTGTTTGATTCTTTCCTTCACTTTTGGAAAATCAATTAGAGGAATGGTTTCAGTAGTCATTCCTAAGCCTGATTTGTTAAAGTAAGGTTTTTGCGCTAAAAGAATCTTTTCCAATTTCTCAGATCCTACAGATAACCTTTTTGAGATGCTTGAAATATCATTTTTCAAAACTTCATTTTCTTTAGAAAGAGAGTCTGCATTTTCTTTCAAGGTAATGATACTTTTATCTAAATTTTCGACCTTTTCTTTCCAAATAGTCTCCTGTTGCTTTAATGCAGAATTTTCCCTTTTTAGTTCGGAAATTCTCTTGAGAGAGGTTTTGAGACTAAGACACGAGTTCATCAATATATTTAGAAACTTTAGTAGGAATCTTAAAATTACTTACTTTGATTTCACTGCTCGAGTCCGAGTCTCGAGTCTCGAGTCTGCCTCGAGTCCGAGTCCGATTCGATTGTGCCATTAGACAAATATTGGCATAGTCATCATCACTCTCTTCGCATTCGGTATCACTCCAAGTTTCGCTTTGAGAGCCTTTCTCGTATTTCTCGGCTTTTCCTTTCTTTTTCTTTAGTAAGGGATAGTTGAGTACGATGTGTCCCTTTTTCTTGCATTCAAAACAAATCACATCTTTATTGGATTCATCATCCTCTGCTGATTTGTTTTGAAACTTTTGAGAGCTTTGTTTCTTCCACTTGAATCTTCTTCCCTTTTTGTTCAGTTTTCTGAACTTTCTTATCATGAGAGCAAGCTCTTCATCGTCCATATCATCTTCAGAATCGTAACATCGAGTCATCGTTAGATTTTAAAGCAATAGATTTTTTACCTTTGGGATCTTCATCTTCGTTGTTTTGCTCCACTTCATAAGATCGAAGAGTGCCAACCAATTCGTCAACGAAAGTGGCATGATTCTTTGTGTCTCCCTTATTGAGGTCTTTACGTGATTCCAATCTTTGGAAAGTCCACGCATCGGTTTATTGAACTTCATAGGTCCGAGATTGGTTGACCTTGATACTCAAGACCATTCACGATTTCGTAAAAACGACTAAACATGTCGGTGATAGATTCTCCCGGTTTCATCTTGAAGGCCTCGTATTGATCGAGAGAATATTGATTCTGGTTTCTTTCACTCGATCGTTCCTTCATAGGTGATGTTCAACCTATCCCGAGACTTCTTTAGCTGTTTCACAAAAAGATATTCGGTTATATTCGAGGGGATAATGCACAATATAAGGAATAAATTGCTTTTGCATCGAGAGCTTGTCTCTTGGTTATCTCTTCTTGAGTCATCCCGCTGGACTCAATAGCTTCCTTTCCCTTTCGAGACTGTTGTAGCTTTAGGAGTGATTCCTTTGTCTACCACGTCCCATTCCATAGGATCTTTAGATCTTAGGAATGCCTTCATCTTGTTTTTCCATATCTGTAATCCTTTCCATCAAAATAAGGCGGTCTTGTGTTGCTTTGCCCTTCAACCAGACACTGAGCTAACATACTAGCCATGGATCGTTAACTCAAGTAAAAACACTTCAATTTAAATGAGTACACGGGCTCTGATACCAATTGTAAACGCTAGTACGAGCACCTAGAGGGGGTGAATATGTGCGAAAACAATTTTTTGCTAAGTAAACCAGAAATTATAATTTCAAATCTGTTTAGCAATAGACTTTAAAATGGAAATTAGACTCTAACAATTAAATAGAGTTACGATCAAGGTAAAAGGGTTCAAGGAAGAGAATAAGAACACAAGGTTTATAGTGGTTCGGCTTAATCCAAGCCTACGTCCACTCTCCCACACCGACAGCCCACCATTTGGATTCCACTATGAATCAAAAGAGTCGTTACGGTATCACTTCCTTGATTCCACAATGTAGAGACTCTACTACACTTCCTCAAGGCTTCACAGAAATATAAACTCTCTTTTGAGTACAAGTTTACGCTCAACAATTGAATTGACAAAGAACAATAAGCTTCGGACTTTGGAATTTATCTATCTCGCACACACTCAAATAACCGGAGCGTCTTCCTTATATACTCCTCCATGCCTTCATAACCGTTGGCACCTTCCAAAGGAGTTCTTCCAATCTACCCGTTGGACGAGAATCAATTAGGGAGATCTCGAGTTACTTAAGGAATGTGAAGATAGCCCACCAATCCCTGCTCGCCCATACAATCAGGATCTAGGTTTCCATAAGTAGAACCTTCCAAGTATACTTCGCCAATCAACGAATCCAATTTATTCAAATTTGAATCAAACCGAATAACCGATCTTGAGGTGCTATCTCCAGCCGTGAGATCTTCTATAACCGCTCGAATCAAATCCCTAAAGAAATACTTGAATCTGGATAAATCTTCTTCGTCGGTCTAGAAACTGTCAATGAGGGCAGACTTTACATCTTGAGTCTAGTGGTCTGGCGATCTTCAGACTTTGACGATCTTCAGACTTTGACAAGTGAGTCTACAAGTCTTCAGACTAGACTGAAAATGTTTTGTCGACATCAAAACAAGTAAGGAAGTTTTCTCCAACAAATTTCTAGTGATAGTGGGCCCGTTGATTTGGGAACATACATCCGAATGAAAAATAGACGTGAGGACAAATGATCATTTTCTAACTAATTGTGATAACATCTCCCAAGAGTGAATAAGACATTAAACACTGCTTATCCTCTTACTTGTCCAGAGTGATTTCCTTGCACATCAATAAGAAATCGAGGGCAAGTCAAAAGAAGATCATCTAGATTCCAAACTGTGATGTGTGGCACATCTCATTACAATTTGTGTGAGATGTCATTCTCGAAAGCCAAATGAAGTTTCTCATTTCCATGAGAAAATGATGGAACAAGTCAAAAGAGGATCATCCGTCTTGGATGAAATAGATACATTGTGTTCATGAATATAATTCATTTTGGAATTGACACTCTATTCTTTTCCTTGCAGATGACGAATTGGGGCACTACAGGTTCTAGTAGTAACATGACTGAGACAAAATCTCGATCCGAGCCAAAATGGATGTACAGTTTGAATTTACTCTGATGTTGCATGGTATCCTATTCATGCACGTTCTCTTGTGCAAGGGCAAAAGCGGATTTTCAGGGACAATCCAAGAACACCAATTCCTGAGACAATCCCTTCGTGGGACAATTCCTTGAATGAACACTCAAAATCATGTTTTTTCATACTTATGAAAGCATTTTTTGAGTGTGGTAAATCGTTTGTTTTGAAGTTGACAATTTTTCATGCTTAAAGTTGTTGAGCTCTTTTGAAAAGGCTTTTGCATGTTGACTGTTACATGTTTAGTCCACCAATTCCACTAAAGAACATCAAATGGACTGATTTAATGAATGATGTAGAATGGATTGAGCATACTAAATGAGACGTGTTAGGATAATGAAAGGCAAGCCTTATCCTATACACAGTCCCCTACCTATACACTTAGAGATGAGTGTAGGAAAGTTCCATATACGCAAGGTAAGTACTTTTCTCGCAAAAGGTACGATGACCAAAATGATGAGGGGCAATTCATTTCTCTATCCCAAACACTACAGATGATCCATTACTTAACCCCTTTGAGCCTTATACACTTGTGGAGATTTCTTTTCAAATTACCCTTATCAAGAACCACCCCACATTGGGGCAAATGGGAGGTGAGATGGCATCATGAGGTGAGAAAAATGGATAGAAATTTTCTTTCTCTCACTTGCATAAATCTTCAAGCCGTGCTATTACATTGAATTCATGCGGTAATTTAAATGCCTTAGGATGATGAAGAGTATTTCTTTCTCTATCCTATACAGTTATATCTTTTGCATAGCCCACTTGAGCCTGCAATTTCATTTCTTCAAACCCAGTTGGTGATCATCCCCCACACTAGGGCAAGGCAAAAGGTAGATGAAAACCCTTGAAAGTTCGAGTGTCTTTCAAAGTGTAATTGATTGATGCAAGCATTGTGCGCAAGAATTCAAATCAAAATAGAACTAAGGGGCATGAAAAAGCAGTGTGCCTAGTAAAAGTAAGGCCAATGCCCATGAAAAGAAGTGAAGAAAAAATGAATGAGAACTAGGGGCATGAAAAAGCGGCGTGCCTGGTAAAAACAAGGCCAATGCCCATAGATGAAAATGAAAAATGAAAAAAAAAGTCAAGATAGATGACTATCAGTTGCAAAGATTGTATCCCAATGGAGTAGTACTCAAAGAGTCAAGATCAATGGTGCATTTATAATGACAATCTCTGATGAAGGAAAAGACCGGTGACAATGCCTGATCATCAACTTTGACCCATATACACATCTTTGAGCCTAACAAGCCTTTCGTTTCTCAACCTATGAACCTAGCCTATGTTACGTCCCTTACAAAGTCTCTTCTGATTAAGGCACATGAATTAACATGGGAGTTCATATGTTTATAAACATCGCTCGAAGAAGTGCGAGCAAGATTATTTCTTTCTCATTTTGCAGAGTTCTTGACTTGTAAACCCAAAGATGATTACAGAATTGTTCTTTCAATTGCCTGGACTCAAAGAGTCCCTTTGTTAAGCCATTGACCAAGCCCACATTACGGTCCCTATTAAAGACCTCTCAAATTGGTAAGGTCATACTGCTTGCTAGAATACTCGGACCCCTGTCGATATGGTGAGATGGAGTGATTCTCATAAAATAGTCCTTCTGAATGAGAGTGAGTGAAAGTCATTTCTAATTGAAAGTCTCTCATTTAGTAGAAATCTATATCATTGTCTTGAACGACAATTCTCTCCAATGGAAATTTGGGTAATGCAAATATGGTAAAGTCATTATGCATAAACCTTGATTGAATTGATGAAAACCTCACTGAATTTTGAAATGTGCATTCTAGAGTAGCTCAAATTGTCTACGTCTTTAATGAATGCATATCAGTTTTGCTCTAATCATGTCTGATAGGTAATATTTCCTTGAAGATCGAGTAATACTTGACGTTCAAGTTGCTCCTTAAAGCCTTGAGATTCGGCATGCTTTCATAGCCCGAACCCATTTTCACTGACTCGGCGTGCTTCCGTAGCCCAATGTCCTTTATATCGACCTAGCATGCTTTCGTAGCCTAAAGTCATTTTCATCGAGTTGGCGTGCTTTCATAGCCCGATGTCTCTTTTAATAGACCCGGCGTGCTTCCGTAACCCGGTGTCCTTTATATCGACCTAGCGTGCTTTCGTAACCCAGAGTCATTTTCATCGACTCGGCATGCTTTCATAGCCCAATATCCTTTTTAATAAACCTTCCATGCTTTCATAGCCTAGAGTCCTTTATATTGACCTGGCGCACTTTCGTAGCCCAAAGTCCCCTTCATTGACCCAGCATGCTTCCGTAGCTCGGAATTCCTGATCTGGCGTGCTTTCATAGCCGAGAGTCCCTTTTATCGAACCGGCATGCTTTCATAGCCCGGAGTTCCTGACTTGGCGTGTATTTGTAGCTTAGAGTCCCTCTTTATCAACCAAGCGTGCTTCAGACCGGTGTCATTTATATTGACCTGGTGTGCTTTCGTAGCCTAGAGTCCTTTTCATTGACTCGGCATGCTTCCGTAGCCCGATGTCCCTTTTAATAGACTCGGCCTGCTTCCGTAGCTCGGAGTTCTTTGACCTGGCATGATTTCGCAGCCTAGTGTCCATTTTCATTGACTTAGCGTGCTTTCGTAGCCCGATGTCCCTTTCAATAGACCCGGTATGCTTCCGTAGCCTGGAGTTCTTGACCTGGCGTGCTTTCGTAACCTAGTGTTCCTTTTCATTGACTCGGCGAGTTTCTGTAACCCGATGTCCCTTTTAATAGACCTGACGTGCTTTCGTAGCCCGGAGTTCCCGACCTCACGTGCTTTTGTAACCCGAGTCCCTCTTTATTAACTCGGCGTACTTTCATAGCCCGGTGTCCATTTATATTGACCTGGCGTGCTTTCGTAGCCCAGAGTCCCTTTTATCGAACCGGCATGCTTTTGTAACTCGGATTTCCTTTATCGACCTAGCGTACTTTCGTAGCTCAGAGTCTTTTTCATCGACATGGCGTGAGTCCCCCTATCAAATCGGCGTGCTTATGTAGCCCGAAGTTCCTCTTAACTAACACTCGATTGAGTTGTCCCTCAAAGATTTTTCTCCGGATTCGGTCTGATTAAGGCGACCGAAGAAAGGTTTAGGTCATGGTCAGATGATCTATGTTGCAACGCTAGGCGACCAAAGAAAGGTTCGGCTCCTAACCAAGCAAAACCTCAGTTTAGGCGACCGTAAAATGGTACGGGTCCTAGACAATATTTATTACTCTGACAAGCTACCGTAGAAAGGTATAGGTCCTAGAAAAGCAATTTCCCCATTTAGGTGACTGTAGAAAGGTACGGGTCCTGAAAAGTGATTTCCTATTCAAGCGACCATAGAAAGGTACGGAACCTGGAAAGTGATTTCTCGTTTAGGCAACCGTAGAAAAGTACGGGTCCTAGACAATATTTGATGCTTTAACAGGTGACCGTAGAAATGTACGAGTCCTGAAAAATCAATTTCCTCATTCATGCGACCGTAGAAAGGTACGGGTCCTCGAAAATGAATTTTTTTTCATCAAGGCAACCATAGAAAAGTATGGGTCCTAGACACAACCAAACACTGCCATACTAGGCAACCGTAGAAATGTACGGGTCCTAAAAAAGTAGTTTCCTTACAAAACCTTGCTACCATACTAGGCGACCAAAGAAAGGTACAAGTCCTAGGAAAGCAGTCTCCTTACAAAGCCATGTTACTATTTTGGGTGACCGTAGAAAGGTACGGGTCCTAGACATGTAACACCAACTATCTCGAATTACTTTATCCTCATTGCAGGTAAGTTATTCCAAGTATGTTCATTTATCATTTGCATTAGTATTTCCATGCATCAGATAAATTGCATTTAAAAAAGGAATTCATTTTCCAATAAAAATCATTCAATGCATGTGCATGATCAAAATTTAGATCTCAATTTATCTTTGAATTCAACCTCTACGAGCTCACATTCAAAGAGGGACAGTTGTTGACACCTAAATTTTTGCATAAAATGAGTTAATTTTACCGAAAAAAGAGTAAAATAAAATTGTATAACATATAATTTTAGGTGCATTTGATATATTCAGTAAATCTTTATATATTCAAACGATATATACCGAGAGGTATATTTCGTTGAAAATTAGAAGGTTTCGATATGATATATTTTTGGCGTTAATCTTCAGGTAATATGCATTTTCAACATAATAAAAGAAGTATCAGATCTTTCAATTGTCATGGGAGTAGAAAATGAAATGAAATCGTAAATATTACGCCTTGGCCGTGCGAGATGCAATCGAAAGGAAGAAGGAAATTTTGCTTCTTCCATACGTGGGCTTAATTTCGTTGCATATAAAAAGGGGGCTTTTCTCTTACGATGGGGGCGAATTCAGAAAATTTGAGAGAAAAATTGGAGAGGAGAGCAAGAAAAAATAGATAGCAAAAAACGTGGAGAGAATTCGTGGTAAAAAATTCGTGAGAGGGGGAGTTGAAAAAAAGTAATCTTTCTGACAAGCTACAGTACAGAAAAGAAAGATGGACAGCAGCAGAAGAAAAGAAGCCAGCAGAAAGCAACGAAGAGAGAAGACGTGAGTGTGACGTGCAGCAGAAAAAAAAAAAAAAAAACAAAAAATTGAACTATTCATCTTCTTCGACCTTTGCTGCTACCCGTTTCCTCCGCGCCAACCACCGCGCCGGTACCGCTCAACGCCGTTGACAGCCACCGCCACTCCCCGCCGAGACGCCTCCTCCTGCTCGCCTCGCTGCAACCGAGCAACGCCTCCACCCGCAGCAGCACCACCGCTACTCGACCCTCCGACGTCCGCGCCTGCACCTGCGGCTGCCGTCTGCCGCCCCTCTGTCCATTGCCGGAGCTTCGAGCGTCGTCGCCGCGATCAGCCCTTCGCTCGCGCTCTGCCTGCCGCCTGCATCTGCGACTGCTCGCTGCCGCTATTTCTCGCCGGAGCTTCGAGCGTCATCGTCACTAGGTGCCTCCGCCCGAGCACCACCGCCGCGGACACCTGTCGCCTCAACCTGCACCGGCGCCCGATTCCCACTCCGCCTGCTGTCCGAGCGCGAGGCGCAACCAGCGACCTGCTGCTCGCTCATCTTCGCTGTTGCCTGACGCCCGAGCACCAACCTGCCATCGCCACCCAGCAGCCAGTCGCCAGCGACCTGCGAGCCCGACGCCTGTAGCCGCGCCACCGTCTACAACTGCCTGGCGTCCATCCCCTGAAGCGCCATACCTCTGCCGGTCTATCCACGCTGCTAGCCCGCTCGCCGCCGGTGTGCCTGCTGTGCCCTCGCCGGAGCCCGTCGCCGGCGATTCCCTAGCCGGAGCTCTGAACAGGCTGCCCCCCTTTTTTTTTTTTAAAGAAAAAGAAAAAAATCAAATTAGGTATATTTGCTCCAAGTTTATCTTATTTTTTATTTATTTTATTTTATTTCTTGTTTTCTTATTTGAAATATTTCTCTATGCCTAATTAAAAATTTCAACATACCACTTGATTCGCAACCGCACCTTAATTTTTTATTCTATCTACAGAGACTTTAGATGAAATAATGAATCGCGGGAATAAAATTGATATTTTGATTTTTAAGCGCTTAAGATCAATTTATCGATTTTATTAGCAAGATATTATTTCTTGATTTAGATTATATGATATCTTTGATGATTGTGAATAATCTGTCTTGTCTTGATTGTTTTATTTATCTCGAAATATGTTTGAGTTAGATTAGGTTCATATTAGAATATCGCATACTTTAGGGTAATTTGCATATTTAGACTAAGCATTTTTATTTATTCTGAATTGTCGAAATAAAAAATATCAAAAACATAAATTTAGTATATTAGATTGTCATTTCATTAATTTAAATTGCATGTTTAATTATTTAACAATTTTAATTTCGAATTTTTACAAAAAAAAAAAAAGAGAAGAAAGAAAACTTAGAATTATGGCATTCTTTACACGTCATTTCATATTAGGATAAAATTGCACGTAGTTTAATTCTAGATAACATTTTTTAGTTTATTATAGGTTTAGATATTTTTCGGTAGATTGCACTAGGGATTTCTAAATTATGATAACATTCTAGTTTAAATTAGGGTTTGGCTTAACCTAATTCCCGATATAAATTGGATGATATCACAATCTCAATAGATTTTTTAGTAATATTCTAATTTCGAATTTCATGAAAAAATACAAAAAATGTGCATGTCATCTAGAATCATTTCATGGAAATGCATGTGATTTAGTGATTGTTGTCTGGTCTATTTAATTAGAAATTGTTTGTCATTAAAATTAGGTCATTTGGTTAAATTGCTTTGCATATATATTAGATTTTTTTTAAAACAAGAGAAAATCTTTAAAAATTGAGTGATTGCATGTTAATAGAAAACCCTAGGGTTTTTTTATGTGAATTTTGAATTAACCTTACAAATGCTTTCGTTGCTACAAGGTAAGTCCCGTAATTTATTCATTGCTTTCTTGGGTGTTAAATGGGTGATTTGCGCACCCGCATGATCACCTTACATGTTAGGAAAATAGATTTAAAATTAATTCAAACTGCCTGCAAAAACATTTTTGAAAAAAAAAAAAAAAGGGTATCGAAAGAGCATTAAAGAAGTTTAGTCTAACTAAGTTCCCGTACCCAAAGTCTTTAGTTCGTAGGAGTAAAATAATCCTCACATTATTTTACTTAGGCTTCTAATCGACCTAACATAAACTGATTAGTGACGACTCCTAATTGAAAACTCAATAGCATGTTAAGAACTTGAACCTAAGTCGCAAATTGATATGAGCTTGGAAGAGCCCGAGCTAAGTTTAGGCTTAGTAATCCATTAGCCAAACCCTTGGTGATTCATTCGAAATTTAGGTCGCGACATCTATCAACTCAATCGTATCGGCCTCTTTTATCATTTCTAGCAATTTATTCTTGCTGCTCAACGCTTTTGCTAATCCCTAGGTTGTCGACATAGTAGGTATCTTAATATATTTCCAAACCAAGATCGAACAACCAAAAGCCTCAAATCAACTCTAGAAACTCTAACATTAGTTCTGATATCAACTATTATAATATAACCCGGAAACTAACGGGATCTTATAATTAAATTAACATGAAATTACTGGAGAAATAAATGAGAAATAGAAAAGAATATGTGGTTTTGATCATGTATCGGTACCTACTTCATGCGAAGAGCCTACAGTAAATAATCCATTAATTGAATAATCGAGTGTTACAAAAACTTACACGTTTGAGTGTTTCCCACACTAAATTACATCCAAATTCACAATGTCCTAGCTAAAACAACTTAATTGGATGTGAAACCAACAAATCCCTCCATGTGTTCGGCGCTCCTTTCGTTCAGAGCGTTCCTTCCGTCACACGACTAAAAGCAGCGCTTCCCTGTGCGGTCGCTATCGTACCCCTTTTTAAGCTGCTTATAGAAGGAATGAATCGGTAATCACTCCATTTACTCTTACTTTTCTTTCCTCTTCACCAATAATCTTTCCATTTATAAGCACGCATGCACACAATCAGACCGCTTCACTTTTCAGATTCAATTTCTCCCTGCCGACCAAAACAAAAAGTTCCCTCTCTCTCTCTCTCTCTCTCTCTCTGGGTTTACCTAGAAGTGATCAAGTACCTAACTTTCTTTCCGAGGTTAAAAACCGTTAGATAACGCTGCAATTTCCATTTCTTTATTGGCTTCTTAACAAGTTCTTGAAAACCACGAGTCTTTTGAAATGAAGTTTTCTTGGGAATGGATGGAATTGATCTATCAAAAATTTGTTGTGTATCATTAGTAACAAGAAAGAGTGAAAATATCAGGCCGTGTGTATCAACTTCAACTAACAAGAAAGAGTGAAAATATCCTTAATTTCCCTTTCTCCTTTTTTTGGGTTTCAGGAATCGCTGCCGCGGCAAGATCAGCTGGATCAAGCTACATCATACATAAAGCAGTTGAAAGAAAGGATTGATGGGTTGAAACTGAGGAAGGACCAAGCAGTACTGAAGTCCGAAGGGATTGACACGAGCAGCTCTTTGACTTCATCGATTGATCAGGAGGCCAATTTAGGGTTCATGCTTCCCACCTTTCAACTGAGAGACCACGGTTTAGGTCTGGAAGTGATCTTGATCAGTGGGAGGAGGAAGAACTTCATGTTGTATGAAGTGATCAGCATTCTCGAGGAAGAAGGAGCTGAGGTTGTCAGTGCCAGCTTTTGTGTTGTCGGTGATAAGATCTTCCACACACTCCATGCTCAGGTAACTCATTATCTCGAATTATTTCATCGAGGATGTTATAATTTTGGTTTAGCAGGAAAAAAGATCATGTAATCTTGATGTCATCCTCACTTAATTAAAGAATGGAAAGAAGGGTTCCTTGAGCACACGCGTCTTGGAGCAAGCTCTGGAGGAAATTTAAATTGGAGAGATGGTGAGGTATTAACTGATTTTGGCGAGTCAAAAGTTATAAATACCACAAAATAGGTTAGCCTTTAAGGTAGAGGTTAAATACATATACTTTAAAGCGGAACTAGGTTTGGAAGTCTACTTTTAACAGGATATATAAGTACTGCAAACTTCACCATGCTTCGTACTTGGTGCGTCGAAAATTAGGATGACAATTTCTGTCGCTAAGTTTTATTTTCTTTCGTTCCTCTCTTTAGTTATTTGTTGTAAGCATTTTGTCTGCCCCATGATTAGACATCTAGCTATCATTTTATAGTTTGTGATGGACTTGCAGGTGAGATTATGTAGAATTGGGGTAGAGACCACAAGGGTATATGAGAGATTGAAAGAATTGATCCACTGATTCTCTCTCTCCAAAGGTCGACCTTTTAACGTAGCAACAACAAATAGTATGAGAAAAGACAAGAACTTTTGCCTGAAAAATGGTAATCGGCGAATGCAGATTGGGGATGGAACGAAATTCATAGTCAACATATGTTTTTATGTCTGTTGCAGAAATAAAATAGCTACGACCCGTGATCTATATAGTTATTAGTAGCAAATGTTGGAGAAGTTATCTTGGTAATATAAAAGATCAACAGAGAGTGATATGTGTGTAAGGTTTACGTATGGTTATTAATATCAGTTCTGAAGCAATTTTGGATCTCTAAAATATCCTTTTTGCACCGCTCGTCAAGGAGTTGCGATTTACATCCTGTCGGTTCACTTTGAGAAATAAATTGATCTTTTGCATAAGATGTAGCTTTGGCAAGGCATCTTACTCTGTTGGAAAATCCTAAGGTAGTTAACTGAAATCACAAGAATTAAGGTTCTGTATCAAGGTCATGTTTGTTCTGAAAATCCTACATTGATAGCCATGCGAGTGGTAATAAACCTTGAGTTGTTGTCGAAATGAAACTTTGAGGTGTATACCTATACAGATGTTGGAGAGAAGAGGCCAAAACTTTGATTTCAAAGCAGATTTTATGGTCAAGTCATGTGCTTTAGTAATCTTCCCAAAGAGTTATGGTTCTTGCTGATGTTGTGGTGCTATTGTAGAGATACATGCATGTGAGTTTTAGGGTTTTAGATAGAGCCGATGGGCTAGTCTGGCACCATAATTTGATAAAGAACTGGGGTTTGGTCATACTTTCATACTCGTGACATTAATCGGTATTTCTAGGCAAGCATTCACTCCGTTTAAATCATTAAATCCAATGAATTTCACTTCAAATTTGATGGACCGTGTCATTTTCTCTCTATCAATCTTTTGGGATAGAAAATGAAAACGATGAGTTGCATGAAACTAAACAACTAAATACTAATCATGGCAACACTTGACAAAAAGAATTCATGACCCTGCTAATGGAAAACCGAGAAAGAGAAAGATCAGAATTTTAGAGGGTGGCAAGCTCCATCATTAACAGCAATAATAAAGCCATTTGATAAGAAATAATTTGAGATATTACTTATGTTATGATATAGTATGGAAGCTAACCAGATCTTGCAATTATATCAATATGAAATCATCGGAGAAATAAATGACGAACAATAAAAAACACTTGAGATTTACTTGATTTGATCTGAATATTGATATTTACTCCAAAAGTAAATAATTCATTAAAGATCGTAGAATCGTATAGTGTCACAACTGTTGCACGATCCATGCCTAAATTAAATTCAAATCCATAATCAAACCGCTCATGTGGACGCAAGATTCAAATACTCTCATATGTTCCACGCTCCTTTTTGTTCAGAACGTCCCTTCGTATGTCTGAAGGGGAGGCTTCGCTACGCGGCCGCCATCGTACACGATCGACTTTTACTTCCCATTACAGAAGGAAGGAAACCAGAAAGGAAAACACGTGCTTTTCTTTCCTCCTCCGACAGTCTCCTGGCTCCTAATGCAGCATGCACATGTGTATTTAGAATATCTGATCCCTACTTTCCGTAGGGCGAGAAGATGTCCCTCTCCTCTACACAATACGAAGGAAAGAGTCTAAAAAGTCAAAAGTTTGGACAGACTTCCTCAACGGAGGACAAAATCAAGTTCCCCCGCCTAATAATTCCAACTTCGATTCTGATTGAAAGGAACACCGAATTTCAGCAAACCAAAATCCTCCCAGCAAGATCGAACAAGTCACTTTAATGCGGCCGTTGTCGTTTTTTTCCCTTATACCAAGCTTAGATTTTAAGGAAAACGAGGTACAATAATGTTCATGTTGCTCAAATTTATCCGCACGAGTTTTATTGTTTTTTTGGTCAACCAAGTATATTCGTGGATTTGGGAGCTTGGAGAAGCTTGACGGGCTTCTATTAGGCCTACTTGATGAAATCCCATAAACCCATAAAACCCTCCATACATGGAGGAGGACTTTCGAACTCCTCATCTCACCTATTCCCAAGTGGGAACTTATATAGAGCGTGAGACAATAGAGCGTTAACTTAATATTTAGGCTCAGTTCGTTTTGTAGAAAATAATTTCCGAGAAAACGTTTTCGGATTTTTCGGCATTCGTTTCATGGAAAATGAATTTCTTGGGAAAATGTTTTACACGAAAGGAAAAAGTCTTCTAAATTAGGGAAAATGTTTTCCACTTTTGAAAAGTGGAAAACATTTTCCTCACTTGATGTCTCTTATCTCACACTTTTACAAATCCTCACTTCCTACCACCCTTTCTTCTTCTTCTTTTCTTCTTTTATTCGAATTATTTTTTAATTTTCTTTTTATTTTTTTAATTCAAATTATTTTTAATTTTCTTTTTCTTTTCTTTTTCTTTTTCTTTTTCTTTTCTTTTTTTTTCCTCTTTCTTTTCTTTGTTTCCCATCTTCTTATTTCTTGGCTAGTCGTCGGACCGAGTCACCGGGTGAACCTCAAGCTTGTCGATCTAGCGAGCCTCGAGCTTGATGCTCGCACTTGCCAATCGGGTGAGTGGAAAATATTTTCCTTACCGAACACCGGAAAATATTTTCCGAAACATTTTCAAATTTTAGCCGAGCACAAAAAAATATCGTCATTTTCCTAGAAAATGACTTCACGGAAAATATTCTTCGAAAATGGCCCATTTTCCGCAAAACGAACGGATCCTTATACTTTTGAAATATGCTATAACTTCAATATTTTAAAACTCATGTGATTTCTCAAGTGACTATCACTCGCAGACATTTGCACTTCACCTCGTCCTCAAGCTCTCAAGTAGCCCCCGTGTCTTCAGGAACTTAAATGCCTTTTCAAGTCAATTAGCCCTTTGGTCACACCATAACTCTTTCTATCAAACCCTGCTTCAAAGTACTTAGGGCCTATTTGGTAACACTTCCAGAAACAACTGATTTTGTTCTTTTGTTCCAAAAAAAAAAATAGAAATTCGTTTGGTAAATTTTTTTGTTTTCGAGAACAAAAATCCAATTTTTCGTTCTCGGAAAAATTCTTTTTTTTTTTAAGAAATAGATTTGGAATAGAATCAAAACATAGAAAATAGTTGCTCCTTATTCCCGAGAACAATTTCTAGAATCGAGTCTAATTTTTCTTCTTTTCTCTTTTCTTTTTTTCTTTTCTCCTTCTCTCTTGTTCTTCTTCCTCTCGGCCGACTACCGTTGCTACTGCTATCGGCCAGCGACCAACTGGGCAAGGTCTGGTGAGCTTGCCGGAGCCTCACCTGGCCATTAGCAAATGTCACGCCCCGAAACCCCGAGCACACGAACAACCCGCCATGGTCATGCAAATGCGATATTCTCAGGTAGTGTCACCGACCCCATTCATTTATTAATGCGCATGCGGAACGTATTATAAAACCCCTAACAAAAAAAAACTCACGGCATAGGGAAGCAAGAAACCAGCTCATTCATAAAAAAACATACTTTCATAGATAATCACACCAGAGTTTACATACACCAAAAAGGGTCAGCCTACAAAAAGATCGGTCCACCGAAAAGAAGGACCAATCCTATGACCACTAGTCGGACTCGTTCGCCAATCCCACTTCTGACTGAACAGCCTCCGGAGACGATGGGTCCTCCACCCTACCATCGGGAGGGCCTACGCCCTCACCTAGAATGGCTTCCATCACAACAAGTGGAATATCAAAACTTCAAGAGGACCAACCTCGAAACCATTGGCTCCAAAGTGGAACCACGCCCATATCATGAGGACCCAAACAAACACGGGCCTCCTGTGTGACACCTAAATTTTAATATTTTATTTAAGACTTAATTGTGTACAAAATTAGGAATTAGCCACTAAAAAAACACAACAAAACAAAAGAAAATACAAAAAAATAAATAATTAAAAAAAAATAAAACGAGATATGCCCTTCTCTCTTCCCCCCGCACAGACCCTTGCCCCCGCACAGACCCTTGCGCAGCCCATCTTCTTTTCTCCCTCGCGTGGCCCACGAGCGTCCCATCTTCCTCTTCTTTCTCCTCGGCTTGGCTTGTGCCCAGCTTTCTTCCCCCTCCTGTTGGTCTTCGCGGGAAGACCTGCAAGAACAGAAAAAAAAAAAAAAATAGAGCAGCAGAAGCTGCAGCAGCACAGCGAGAGCAGGAAAATCGAGGTCCGGCATGATCCGCGGGTCAGGGAGCAGGCCGGTCGACAGGCTGGCACGGCAGGAACCAGACACACTGATTGTTGACCTTGAAGAGCTTGGACCTGCAGAATGGGAGAAGGGAGAGACAGGAGAAAAACAAAGGAGAACTGGCACACAGAGAGAGCTCGAGGGAGAGAGTTCGCGAAGAGGGAGCCGTGCCGCCGCCACCATTGCCGACGAGCCACCCTATCGACGCCGTTTGCTGCCATCTTCCCCGGAACCCAGATCTGAAGAAACGAAGGGGAGGAGGGCAGCGGCGCCACTCCCGGATGCCATCCGAACCGCTGTCCTCCTCGTCATCTCAACCCAACGCTGCCGGACCAACCGAGACCGCCGCTATCCCCCCAGAACCTAAATCTGGAGCAGAGGTGCTGGTGTGAAGAAGCAACGCAGCGGCTGAGGAGAGAGGACGCCTCGCTGCCTCAACCCAACGTTGTCCGCTTCGCCACAGCCGGCGCCGCCTCACCTGCAACCTCCGCCAGCCCTCCGCTGAGCCGGAATGCCGACCCTTGCCATTGTTGTTCGTCTGCAACCCCCGATGACTGTCGCCGCGACCTGCAGCTGCCAAGCTTCCGCTTGCCAGCCTCCACCTTCGAAGCTACCGCTACCCGAGCAAGCCAGATTTGGAGGGAGGAGGCTCGCCGTCACCGTTCTTGCTGCTACTGCCGTCTCCTCATCCACTGACGACGCCACCAACCCCAACATCGTCGTCGCCCCTCGCTGCCCTGTGTGGCCGTCGAACCACCCAACACCGCACCATTGCCGCTCATCCTCGCAGACGGTGCGTCGCCGCTGCTGCCTACCGCATCGCCGCTGCCATCAAGCCCGTCACCGCCGTCGTCGTTTGTCCGCCCGATGTCAGCGCCGCCGAAAAGACCCAAGATAAGAGGGCTGCGAATCGGGTCATGGCCGAGTCAAGCGTGGGTTCGAATCGGATAGGGTTTTGAGCAATTTGGGCCGAGTACTAGGTCATACTTGTGGGCTCATGGGTTTATGTGCTTATGGGCTTCTTTCTTTTTAAAAAAATTAGATCGGACTGGGCCTGCACATCAGGCCCAGCCTGGCTAGGTTTCCGCCAGCCTTGGGCTGCGCGGCCTAACCCATTCTCGGGCCCTTTTCACCGAACTAGGTCGGACCCAACCCGGGGATCCGACTTGGTTCGTTTTAAATATATTATATTATTATAATATCAAAATAATATTTTTAAAAAATTAATTAAAAATAAAAAATTTCGAAAATTAAAAAATTTGGGGTTTGGTTAGGAATTGCCATGTCTTGCTTTTTTAGTGTAATTAGGCCTTTATTTGCTCGTATATTGATTATATCGCATGTTTAATTTGCATATCTAATTATGTTTAATTGCACGTGTTTAATTTTACTGCAATTAGGATCTTGATAGTTATTATTGTTACTTTAATGATTGCACACTCGCATGATCACCTCACATGTTAGTAGATAGGTATAAAATCAATCCAAACTGCCTGACAAAAAAATCATTTTGTTAAAATGAATAAGATTAGGTATCGAAATGGCACTAATTAGTCAATTAGTGTAATCAAGTCCCCGACTCTAGATTCTCTGGTTGCGTAGGAAGTGAGATATACTCTCATGCCTCACTTGGTTTCTAGCCGACCCCAATAGGCTAGTGGTGACTCCATTTGTGCAAAATTCCTTTAGAATACCTAATGTCACGCGGGGTATGGGCTTGGGAGAGCACGTGCTTAATTATGAGCCTTAGGCCCGTCCTTTAGGCAATACCCCTAAACCTGTTCCCTCCCCCGAGGGGTAGGTCACAACAGCTTACCTAATGGGGAGTTGGTTTTAAACCTTAGAGGACTTAGGCCAAAATTAATCTTATTCAAAAATATTTTGTTTGGCAGCGAGGATTCCAGGTACGTCCCTAACATTAAAGGTGTTAAATGTTTTTGCAGAATGGGAGGTATAAGGGGAAGTGTTTGCTCACCTTTGTCTTGTAGGGAGGTGTAGGAATGTTTGATTTATTTTTATGTACAGAGTGTTGTTTGCCTATAAATTATTGTGCATGTATCCTTTGTATTGCACTACACCTTAGCACACACAACCTGTCGCCGGACCTGGGCCTCATAGGATCACCTAGGATGGTGTTGAGGTGGATATCACTCCGACTACAACCATGTAGTACGAGTCGCCCATCTCAACCCCGAAATTTCTTTCTTGATGTCAGAGATCCCCACCCTAGTTCGCAACAGTGCGACACAGGTCGGTTCTTTGACAAAAACGGAGTCATGGGTAACCCGACCTAGCCGCAACCTTGTTAGTTCAGTCGGTGATTCTATGGCTCCATTTTGAGTCGTATAGAGTAGAAATCGAACCACAAGTCATGTGCATGTCTATGTAATTGAAAAGAAAAAAAAAACGGGGACAAAAATCGGCACCCATTGTAAGTATCATTTCCCTTTTTATTTGCTCATTTTATATTGAACTTGCATCTTGAAATTCGCAAACATCAATCAAATGCCCTCGGTGTTGTAGGCTTTTGATTTAAAAAAATGGCAATCACTTTTGACAAATGAACATTGAATGCAAGTTCTAAACACTTTGATTTGGCCCTATTGAACACATGGTTTTGTTTAAATTTCTAGTTATGGGCCCAAAATCATTCCAAAAAAAAAAAAAAAAAACTTTCAAGTTGTGATTTTATACTGAGGCACAAAAATTGAAATTGCATTTTTTTATCAAATTCTCTCATTCTCACATTTTAGGACTAAAATGCAAATCATTTTGTGTACAAATTTCTCAAAATAGAAGTCACTTCAATTTTTGCAAGAGTAAAATCGAAAAATCAATCTCTTCGAAGAAAAAAAAAAAATGAATGACACTTTTGCATACGAAATTTTTGGAATAAAAGTGGACATTCGATTGATGGCCGTGGATTGATTATTTTAATAATGTTTGCTCTTATGATAAAATCTTCACGAAATACTAAAACCCCTAATAAGGACTGTGGGGGCATGTACCATCGCCTCGATTTTATTGTAAGAAGCGACATCATTGATATATCATTTTCACTCATTCACGTACTGACATTGTCGTCTATTTGCAGGTTATGCGCAATACTCCTTGACATTCTTGTAGTGACCACACAAAGAAATGAATTATAGAGCTAGGACAATAGTTGATTTTTACTTTCATCTGTGCAAGAGTTTCTTGTATTTTATCATTGTCTTTATTCTTGTTAAGAACCATGTTTTCCATTTTGGGTTTTGATTGTAAATCCAATTGTTGCTTTTGTAAATCATGCGACTCACATTTTTTAACGATGAAATTCAATTTCATGAAAATCATCATCTTTTTATATAAAAAAAGAAAAAACAAATTAAAAAACAAATTCAGAAGTGCTTAAAGTGAATCTATACGTTTACCTTCCAAAATGAATTTCAAGATAACTCTACTTAAGACCCTCTCTTCACGTGATCGCTTTCTCTGGTAGAATGAGGAGTTTATCTAAGATCAACATCTGCCCCTTCTAAAAGAAAAAAGTGTAGGCTCATGGAACTTAAGGAGTAAACACGCGTCGAGGCATCGTCGGCGCCAATTTTCCATAGAGGCGGAACGAAGTTGAATTCCGTTCTAGGAAGTTTCATTATTCGCAAATGTCTTAGGTGCCAAAATAACCCATCAATCTCGGTCACTTTGCATGATAAGACAAATGAAGGGATTTGCCAAGTATCCAAAAGGGTGAATTCGATGAAGAGTAAACTGTATCAATTTCAATTATCCATTTCTGATACCGTTTCTAACATGATTTTCTTTTCATTGTCAAAGTGACACCAAGAGTACCAAGTTTTGTAACATTCCAACAAATGCGATGGAGCATTATTGAGTCATGTTCATCTTAAACAAAGAAAGATTCAGATGATGAAACAGAGGGGCAATATTATCCCTTCCTCCATGAGAGATACCCTGGGATGTTGATCGCCC
Organism: Eucalyptus tenuipes; assembly: GCA_014182365.1. Classification (NCBI taxonomy): domain Eukaryota; kingdom Viridiplantae; phylum Streptophyta; class Magnoliopsida; order Myrtales; family Myrtaceae; genus Eucalyptus; species Eucalyptus tenuipes. The sequence goes on from CM024547.1 coordinate 19,163,930, forward strand.
GACTTTGAAAAGGATGTATTTTGTTCCTAAACTTGATTCTTTTTAGCATAAAAAGTGACATATCCTTTTCTTTGGTACTGGACAAACTCAAACAAAACAAAGGTTTGTCAAATGAGGAGTGGGAGAGCCACATTTGATTTAGAGAAAAATCTATCATTCCCCCACCAATGAAGTGTGCTGGAACAACCTTGTCAAATTCATCAAGAATGATGTATCGTTCGTCAATTGAACCTAACAAAGAATGGAGATAACTCGTTTCATCTCCCCTTCTTATAGGGTGATAATAAAAGAAGTTGCACCTTGACCGTAGAAGCGGTGCCTTCCACCAAGGAATCAAAAAAACATCAAACACTTAAAGGCGAATGCAAGGGAAGGGTATTGTCGAGCTACCAAATATCCACGAAGGGTTACCGGGTCACCACGCTGCAGGTAAGTACCCTTCTTCTCAAGTTTTTTTAAGTAAAAAAAAAAAAAAAAAAAAAAAGAGAATTTCTATTACAAAAGAGAACCTTTGGCACTTTCCTAGAGACAAGCAAACAAAAAAATGAAAAAAAAATGAATAATTGAGAAAAGAAAAAAATTCTACAAACTTTTTTAGCATCATTTTTATCTCAAAATTGTTTTCTTATTTTCTGGGTTATTCATTTTGAATCAATTTTTCCCATGGAGATTGATCTACTCAGATGATCTCGACAGAATGAGATGGAGATGTTAACCATGCCAAACAAGAAGTGCTTAGGATGAAGAAAGGCAAGCCATTTCCAAACACATTCTTCAAACACTTTTGAGAGTTGAGTGAAAAAAAACCTTCTCTTAGGACAAAGGATTCATTCGCATTGAGCGGAAAGATCAAAATGATAAAGGCATTTGCTTCATCAATCCCAAGCATTGCACTAATCTCTTACTACACCTTTGGGCTGAATAAGATGATCCTTCAAAGTACCCCTGTTGAGAACGACCCTACATTGGGGCAGCATAGGAGGTTATGATCGTGTTGTAGAGCGAAAGATTGAGAAAGATTCTATTACTTTCACTTGCATCAATCTTCTGGTGATAGCTTCAGAGGAGTTCTCATCAGAGCTTGACTCATCCCAAGGTGAAGAAGAGCATTTCCTTCTCTATCCAAACACTGATACCCATTGCTTAAACCAATTTAGGCATGATTATTCATTTCTGAACCCTGAGCGGTGATCATCTCCCTTTACTGGGGCAAGGCATAAGAATTGACCAAATACAATTGACAGTCCCGAGAAAATGTGAAAAGTATCTCGAAAGTCATAAGAGTTACAAAAGTTTAAAGAGCAAAAAGTTCAACAAACTAGGGGGCATAAAAAAGCAAAGTGTGCCTAGTAAAAGCAAGGCTAATGCCCGTAAAAAAAAAAAGAGCCAAAATACTGCATCTTATGTGAGAAAAATTATTATCCAAGTGCCTGCGTAAAAAAAATCATCGTAATTGCAAAAGAAATTAGAAAAGTGAGCAAAGCCCTATTGCAAAAATGATTAGTCAAGGGACTTTCGAGATGCGCGTGTTTCAAAAGACAAATGATTTCGAATGATCGAGTGACCTGATCATGATGCCATGATGATCACCAACATTTAAAAACCCTCTTGAAAATTTTAAGCCTTCCGAACCTCTCCCAAGCCAACATTACAACCCTCTTCCGAAGTCTCTTCTGATTGGGATAGTTTGAGTGAAAATGAGAATGCCACAAAGAAGCTATTGCTTGAAGGAATGGAGGTAATTATATCTTGTCTCATCTTCCGAGTTCTCGACTTGTAAACCCAATGAAAATAGCGATAAATTTTCCTTTCTTGGCCTCAAAGAAGTAGTCCCTTTGTGTAAGCCCTTGACCAAATCTATATTGTGGTCCTTTCAAAAGACCTTTTTTGATTGATCAGATTGTGCTCATCGCGAATGTTTCCGAAAGCTTTCGACATAGGTTATGTGAGATACCCTTAGCAACCAATTATTTCCCACGCGAATAGATGGGATCAAGCAGCCATTTTATCAAGAGTGTATGAGAAGCCCTTTCTGACTAAGAAGCTCTAGTTTTCATGATTAATGAGCATTTTTCACGAGTCGTAGCCGTTCTGACAAGAACTTGACTCCCATAGAATTTGATGATCAATGATATATCCCCGAGCAAGACGACAGTTTTGCGCCACATGATGCCGATCGACATCGAATGTTTTTCTAAAGCAATCGGACTTAGCTCGATTAGCTTGTTCAATTAATGCTGCAATATTGCCAATACGTCTCTTGATGACATTTCTAATGACATTTGCCCAAGTTGAGTTTGACAGGATTTCTCAGTGAAGCCATGTAGTTTTCAAGGGTTTAGCGGGTGCTTCCCTAAAAATCAAAGGTTCATGGTCAGTCTTAAACCATGCCATCTCAAAAGGTTCATGGTCGCCTTAAATCATGTCATCTCAAAAGGTTCATGGTTATCCTTAAACCATGTCATTTCCAAGGTTGGTGAGTTTATTCTTAAACCACGGGGTTGGTGGCTTTTCCTAAACCACACGGTTCGTGGGTCTATCCTTAAACCACATGCTTCGTGGGTCTATCCTTAAACCACACGGCTGGTGGGTCTATCCTTAAACTACAAGGTTGGTGGGTTTATCCTTAAACCACGGGGTTGGTGGCTTTTCCTAAACCACACGGTTCGTGAGTCATCCTTAAACCACAAGGTTAGTGGGTTTATCCTTAAACCACGGGGTTGGTGGCTTTTCCTAAACCACACGGCTTGTGGGTTCATCCGTAAATCACACTTGTCTGCATCCGGTCGAAACCCGTTTGTACACGATGAGACCTATCTCCCAGTAGAAACCTATTTGTACACGGTGAGACTATCATACCCGGTCGAAACTCGTTTGTATACGGTGAGACCTTCCTCCCAGTCGAAACCCGTTTGTACACGGTGAGACTATCATCCGGTTGAAACCCGTTTGTACACAATGAGACCTTCCTCCCAATCGAAACTCGTTTGTACACGGTGAGACCTTCCTCCTAGTCGAAACCCGTTTGTACACGGTGAGACTATCATCCGGTCGAAACCCGTTTGTACACGGTGAGACCTCCCTCCCAGTCAAAACCCGTTTGTATATGGTGAGACTATCATCCGATCAAAACCCGTTTGTACGAAGTGAGATCTCCCTTCCAGTTGAAACCCGTTTATACACGGTGAGACTATCATCTGGTCGAAACCCGTTTGTACATGGTGAGACTATCATCCGATCGAAACTCGTTTGTACACGGTGAGACTATCATCCGGTGGAAACCCGTTTGTACACTGTGAGACTTATCTCCCAGTCGAAACCCGTTCATACATGATGAGACTAGCATCCTGTCGAAACCCATTTGTACACGGTGAGACTTACCTCCCAGTCGAAACCTGTTCGTACACGGTGAGACTATCATCCGGTCGAAACCCGTTCGTACACGATGAGACCTCCCTTGCAATCGAAATCCGTTTTTACACGGTAAGACCTTTTATCTAGTCGAAACCCGTTTTTACACGGTGAGACCTTTTGTCCAGTCTAAACCACACGGTTCGTGGATTATCCTTAAACCACGGTTTTAAAATGTTTATGAGTCTATCCTTAAACTGCGATTTTCAAAAGGTTCATGGTTGACCTCAAACCATGCCATCTCTAAAGGTTCATGGTCAGCCTTAAACCATGTCGTCTCCAAAAGTTCATGGTCAACCTTAAACCATGTCGTCTCCAAAGGTTCATTGGTTTTCCTCAAATCATGCATTTTCAACCCGGTGGAAACCCGTTGTTACACGGTGAGACCTCGTTCCTCCCCTTCTTCCAATGACACGGAGAGCTTTGTAGCCCGGAGAGCTTTGTAGCCCGGAGAGCTTTGTAGCCCGAAGTCTTTCTTCCCCTTATTGACAAGACGTGCTTCCATAGTTATGAGTCTTTTCTGTCGACCTGATACGTGCTTATGCACCTGGGGTCTCTCTATCGCCAAAATAATTTAGGTGTCTTTTGTCTTTGAATGGAACCTCTTCGAGCTCCCATTCAAAGAGGGGCAACTGTTGACACCTAAATTTTACAATTTTATTTAAGACTTAATCGTGTACAAAATTAGGAATTAGCCACTAAAAAATAAACAAAAAAACAAAAGAAAATACAAAAAAATTAATTAATTTAAAAAAAGAAAACGAGATAGACCCTTCTCTCTTTCTTCCCTCCCCCCCACGTAGGCCCTTGCGCGGCCCATCTTCTTTTCTCCCTCGCGTGGCCCATGCACGGCCCATCTTCCTCTTCTTTCTCCTCGGCCCGGCTTGTGCCTAGCTTTCTTCCCCCTCCTGCTGGTCTTCGCGGGAAGACCTGCAAGAACAGAAAAAAAACAGAGCAGCAGAAGTTGCAGCGGCACGGTGAGAGCAAGAAGATCGAGGTCCGACGTGATCCGCGGGTCGAGGAGCAAGCCGTCGATAGGCTAGCGAGGCGGGAACTGACACACCGACCATTGACCTTGAAGAGCTCGGACCTGCAGAATGGGAGAACGGAGAGACAGGAGAAAAACAAAGGAGAACGGGCATAGAGAGAGAGCTCGAGGGAGAGAGTTCGCAAAGAGGAAGCCGTGCCGCCGCCGCCGTCGCCAATGAGCCACCCAATCGACGCCGTTCGCCCCCATCTTCCCGGAACCTAGATCTGAAGAAATGAAGGGGAGGAGGGTAGCGGCGCCGCTCGAACGCCGTCCGAGCCGCTGTCCTCCTCGCCGCCTCAACCCGACACCACGACCAACCGAGACCGCCGCTGTCCCCGAAACCTAAACCGGGCGAGAGGTGCCGGTGTGAAGAAGCGGGCGAAGCCGACCGAGGAGAGAGGACGCCTCGCCGCCTCAACTCGATGTTGTCCGCTCCGCCACCGCCGGCCCCGCCTCACCCGCAACCCGCGCGACCCTTCGCCGAGCCGGAACGCCGACCCTCGCACGCCGTTTGTTCGCAACCCCACGACGACCGCCACCGCTGCGTCACTCGCCCATGCCTCTGCTCGTCCGCTGATCCTTACCGCGACCTATAGCTGCCAAGCTTCCGCTTGCCAGCCTCCACCTTCGAAGCCACCGCTGCCCGAGCAAGCCAAATCCGGAGGGAGGAGGCTCGTTGTCACCGTTCCAACTGCTCATGTCGCCTCCTCAGCCACCGAAGACACCACCGACCCCGATGTCATCATCTCCCCTCGCTGCCCTGTGTTGTCGTCGAACCACCCAACACCGCACCGTTGCCGCCCATCCTCGCAGACTATACGTCGCCGCTGCGCCCGTCGCGTCGCAGCCGCCGTCAAGCCCGTCACCACCGTTCGCATCTATTCGCCAAGTGTCGGCGCCGCCGAGAAGACCCGGGAGAAGAGGGTTGCGAATCGGGTCATGGCCGGGTCGAGCGTGGGTTCGAATCGGGTAGGGTTTTGAGCAATTTGGGCCGAGTACTAGGTCATACTTGTGGGCTTATGGGTTTATGTGCTTATGGGCTTTCTTTTTAAAAAAAAATTAGACCGGATGGACCTACACATCAAGCCCGGCTCGGCTAGGTTTCCGCCGGCCTTGGGCTGCGCGCGCCCAACCCCGGCCGGGTTTTGGGCCATATGGCCCAATCCGGGCCCTTTTCACCAAACCAGGTCGGACCCAACCAGAGGATCGACCCGGTTCGTTTTAAATATATTATATTACTATAATATTAAAATAATATTTTAAAAAATTTAAAAAAATTAATTAAAAAAATTTAAAATTTCGAAATTTAAAAATTTGGGGTTTGGTTAGGAATTGCCATGTCTTGCCTTTTTAGTGTAATTAGGCCTTTATTTACTCCTATATTGATTATATTGCATGTTTAATTCCACGTGTTTAATTTTACTGCAATTAGGATCTTGATAGTTATGATTGTTACTTTAATGATTGTGCACTCGCATGATCACCTCACATGTTAGTGGATAGGTGTAAAATCAATCCAAACTGCCTGACAAAAAAATCATTTTGTTAAAATGAACAAGATTAGATACCGAAAGGGCACTAATTGGTCAATTAGTGTAATCAAGTCCCCGACCCTAGATTCTCTGGGGTTGCGTAGGAAGTGAGGTATACTCCCATGCCTCACTTGGTTTCTAACCGACCCCAATAGGCTAGTGGCGACTCCTTTTGTGCAAAATTCCTTTAGAATACTCAATGTCACGCAAGGTATGGGCTTGGGAGAGACCACACCTAATTATGAGCCTTAGGCCCGTCCTTTAGGCAATACCCCTAAACTTGTTCCCTCCCTCGAGGGGTAGGTCGCGACAGACCCAGACCGTGGTCCTGACAAGCTCGTATATATAATGACTATCGGGATCGGGAAAACTATGCTTCGCTCCATAATCTCGCACGGGAATACCATAACGCTTTGGGGGTTCCGCCATCTACGGTCCTGTAATTTTGGCCTACAACGGGGCGAGACATTGTCTTAGCAAGTTCACCCCCTAAACCCCTATTAGAAAGAAAATACATCCAAGGGTAGCCTAGCCATATTACACAGAAGACTTACCTCGCCTTACTTCCTTCCTGCAGGTTAGTACGGTTCAAATCACTCAATCATAGGTAGTAATAAGAACTTAAACAATTGGAACGCAATCACTTTCATATAATCAATAACCACACTCAGTACACGTTCCAATTTTCATTTATCACCACGCACGAACATAGCCTACTCGCAGTTTGGCTATCTGCGGCATATAGCCGGGCATCGTCTCCCCACCTTGGGGCACGACTTCGTCAATACGTCAATGGCGTTCCTGAAGGAGCATGGGCCTAAAATCTACTATGACCCGCATCCGTTGTAAGGGGCATCCCATATAGGGACAAGACGGGCTCAACAGCCCAGGACAATTTCCTCTTAATTATCACACAATAAAATCATACCCGGCCTAGGACACTTTGCATTTCACTCAATGCTTCCAATTAAAATAGTGATCCCGGCCTTTTTTTCATATTAGAAATATTCAAGAAATTATTCACATGTGTTGGGGCACGTTAATTTCGAACCAAAAAGCCAATATCTCACTTTTTCAAACTCCACTATTTAATATAATCCTTAAAATCTATTTTTGGTATCAAAACCCGACACTTTGGATTTTCTGAATAAAATCCTTATTTTTCACAATCAACACTTAATTTGCAATATCCACTCATCAAATTCAAAATCTGAATATATAGCAACGATCAGCACGAAATTATGAAAAAATAAGGTCTTGAAATAATTTTCGGAATTTAATAAATAATTAATTTTATTCCGAAATTAATTAAATAATAATATTTTAATAATTTATATAATATAAAATATTATTAAATAATTAAATAATTTCGAAATACATATTTAATTCAAAATTATTAATTAAGGTCCAATCATCATTATACTAACATAAACATCCATTTAACTTTAATTAAACATACCCTAAACTAATCACACCCCTTAATCTAATCCACACTTAACTAAATTAATCTACTAACCTAATCTCACTTAACTTAAGCTAAACACACCTAAAGCATCATTAACCCTCTAATCAAGGTTTAGGAGGCTAAACTCACTGGAATCGCTTTCCGATGAGTCTCCGGTGAAGACAACGGCGAGGCGATTGGAAAACCTTCTCGGGGTGGCACCAAAAGAGGACCGGAAGGCACCCAAAATGGGCCTTGAAGATCTAGACTTGAGCTGGAACTACGGTGGCTGAACTTGGCCGAACAGAGGTGGCGTGGCGGCTAGTTGGGAGGAGGAGGGCCGACGAGAGCTCGGCGGCTTGCACCGACCTTCGCCGAGCAAAACGGTGGCTCGCGGCGGCTCGACGACGGCAAGCAGCCGCCGGCGAAGAAGGACGACGGTGCCGGGCGCGCGGACGGAGGTAGAGCGGTGGCGAAGCGGCAAGCGAGCGAGGCGCGCGCGCAGACGAGCAACGACTACGGCGACAAGCGGCTTTGGCGACGAGCGAGCAGCGGCCGAACAAACGGATGGAGGGGTGGTCGGGCAGCCTGGTTCGCACACTCTCTCTCCTCCTCTCCGAAGTTCCAAGACACTCCCTTGATTCAAAGAAGAAGAATATGTGAGAGCCCACCTTTTTTAGAGCAAAAGTGCACCCTACACTTGTCAAAATCTCCTCCACTTAGGCCCCACCATTACCTCACATGACATCACTTTCCACTCACTCAAATCTTCCACAATAATTCTCCAATGGGTCCAAAATGCCTCATCCACCATGGCATACGAATTTTGAAAGTTTGTACCTCAATTCTTTCAATTTCATTCAATTCACACCCAAATGAGCCAAATTGAAGTCCATAAAATTAATCCAATGTCACCACACTTTAATTGACATATTCACTTGACCAAAGAACCGTCTTAGATCCCAAAAGTACGACCAAAAGCGGCCTACCAATTTTCTGAACCAAATTAACCATGCTTTGATTATTTTGCCAAAAACTCGGTTTGCATGAAAAATCTTCCGAAGATGAGTAAATGTTCCTAAAATGATTTGTGACACACCAGGACTTCCAATTTCTGAATTCGCTTTCAATTTCACGGTTAATTTCACTCTGGCACGATACTAGCGCGTCCTAATCTGTCGGGTAGCTTTTAGAAATTTTCGAGCATTTGACCTGTGGTTAATCATTTTCAAGCCACAATGTACATCTTTGATACATTGGCAACTCTCGGTTGTCATGATAATCTCAAGGTTTCAAATACGGACACAAGGTACCCAAACAACAGAAAAACCAGTTCAGTGCCGATCGACAAGAATTGTGTGATCTGGTGGAATCACCCACACTTGATCACATGTCTCTGTTGAGTCGACCTATCTCTGGTCTCTAATCGATTTTTAACTGTGCCGTAATGACTCTTGCAAATTAGCTCGGTCAAAAGGTCGCTTCCTGGTCAAATTCTCGAGTCTGATGCATTACAATCTCTTAATGGCTTCACCTGATAGACTAGTTTTCACATGAGTAGCCGACTCGGGGAAAAGAACTATATGCACGAAGATAAAATGCCGGTCTCATTTTATTAAAAACAGAAATGGAAAATCAGGATGTCACAGCAAACCTTGACTCCACCCAAATTTGGCTAGGCTAACGTAAGGCGAGGCTCCAGCGAGCTCGTCGTACCTCACCTAGCCGATCGCCAACCGCCACCATGGTCCGCAACTGGCCACAAAGAAGAAGGAAGAAGAAAAGGAAAGGAAAAAGAAAAAGAAAAATATAATAAAAGTATTAAAAAATTAAAAACAAAAAAATTAAGAATCTTACTGTTGACACCTAAATTTTGGCAATCCGATCATTTATTTATTGCATAGAAAATTATGGGTTAATTTTATCCCTAAAAAAATATTAATTGCATAGCATATAAAATTAGGTGCATTTGTTATTAATTTACATTTTTGTGCATTGGACCGGTGACGAATGGATTCGAATTAGTGGTTCCGAGTTTTAACTTGACAGCCGAACTAAGCCCACGAAGCGGGCCAATTGGCCTAAGCCCATTTTCTTTAATGATCAAAAATTATCTCGTAAAAAGTAGAGATTTGAAATTTTTCCGAGATATGATGAATTTTTTGGATAGGGCAGATATGAAACAAATATAGCGTTCGGAAAAGTGAATATTGCGTTTGAAAAAAAGATTTTCGTGGATATTGATTTTGAAAAATTAAAAACCCTAATCAGTAGCCTATAAAAAGGTAAAACGCATAGGGTTTTTCTGGGGGAGGCCACACCTTGAATATACAGTCGCACAAAAAGGGGGTTTTTTATCACGTCAAAAGGAGGCCACAATACATTGAATACACGGCGCACCGTCCAGAGAGGAGAAATCGTGAATTGCGTGATAGGAGAAGTTTGCTCGTTAGGAAAGGCGAAGCCCCACCATTCTGGTTTTGTTTTGCTTGTGCCCCCGAACTGTCTTCACGCTCAGCCACCACGAGTGCACCGATGTCCATCCAGTTTGCCACGCCTCGCTGCCGTGTTCTTTGACACCGTCAATCTGCACTACGGTGCTTGAGTTGTTCCTCACAGGTTCTTTAGACGATTCCTACAACGCAGCTCTCGGTCTTGTTTCGCACTATCGCGCCGAGTTTCCTCAACGGTCTGTAAACTGGAATGCACTTTTGCGCCCATCTACAGAGAGAGAAATTTAGTGAATTGAAGAGTATTCGGTCAAAGGGGCAAATTCAAGTGAGTGGGAAACAATCGAGGGGTTTGTAATAAAAAGGATGAGAGCTTGATCAGCCAATGAGGAATCTCCAGAAGATTGCTTGGTCAAAGTGGTTGAGTTTTTCTCTTCTTACACGGTGCAGTCCTCGGAATTCCAATTAGTTTTTGCCGTTCATCGCGGTCCAAGACCGACTACATCAATAAACTCCTGCGGCAACTCATCTTCTCGCGTGACCAATAACCGCGATACACTCGACCGTGATTGTCTCTCCTTACCAAAAAGCACCCCGTCAAACCAACCACCAGCGGCGCAGAGCAGGAGAAGTGTCAAAAAAGTCCTAAACCTTTTGTCTTTGTGCCGATTTAGTCCTAAACATTTTTTTGGTGCCGATTTAGTCCTAAACCTTTTTACGTTGTGCCAATTCAGTCCTTTCCGGCCAATTTTGGCCAGATTTTGCTAACTGGACGTCGGCCGGCTGACGTGGCCTAATCGGCGCTGACGTGGACAACTTTTAATAATATTTTAATATTTTTAAAAAAAATTAAATAATTTTTCTTTTTTTCTTTTATATTTTTCTTTTTTTCTTTTTCTTTTTTTTTTTCCTCCAGCCCCGCCGCCGGAGCTCGGTGACCGGCCGAGGCAACGATGGGCGAGGTCGAGGGCGGCCTCGCGCCGGGGCGGCGAGGCTCGCCCTCGCCGGATCCGGCGAGGGTCGAGCCTCGCCCATGGCCGGCGAGGCTCGACCTCGCCAAATCGGGAGAGGGCGAGCCTCGCCCGCCCGGCGTGAGGCCGCCCTCAAGGCCTGGGTAGCGAGGCTCACCTCGCCGGATCTAGCGAAGGTCGAGCCTCGCCCATGGCCGGTGAGGGCGAGGGCGAGGAGGCGGCCTTGCTGCGATCGCGCCATCCCTTGCTCGCGCACCTGTTCGCGCGTCTTCGCCTCTCGCGCTCGTCACCCACGCCCTGCTCGCCGTCCGCCGGAGCTAATCCAACCGCCTGCCGTCGCCGTTGAGCTGGCCTCGCGTCGAGTGGCGGGCGGGCCGGCCCGCCGCCAGGCCTCGAGGGCGGCCTCGCGCCGAGTGGGCGAGCCTCGCCGGCCGTCGCCTCGGCCCGTCGCCGAGCTCCGGCGACCGGCGGGAGGGAGAAAAAAAGAAAAAGATAAAAATAAAAAAATAAAAACAGAAAAATATTAAAATATTAAAATATTATTAAAAGTTGTCCATGTCAATGTTGATCAGGCCACGTCAGCCGACCGGCGTCTAGTCAACAAAATCCGGCCAAAATTGGCCGGAAAGGACTAAATTGACACAACGTAAAAAGGTTTAGGACTAAATCGGCACCAAAAAAAGGTTTAGGACTAAATTGGCACAAAGACAAGAGGTTTAGGACTTTTTGGCAGTTCTCCCTACACAGAGCTTCATTACGTAGCTCCAACATTTCTCCGCCTAGCAAGCCTCCCAATGAATTACCTAAGTTTTCAATAGTTTTGCAGGTTTCTTGGTGTCCTGTACTATAGCCCATCGAACTTGTCGTGGCTTTGTCGAGCCACGCAGAGCCACCGTCACGGTTGCCCATCCTTGAGCTACCCCGAGTCTTCATCGTTGGTCCATTCTACCGATTCGATTTTTGGAAAAAATTCAAATTTAGGTAGAGATTTGTTTTATTAGATTGATTTAATTTATTAGGTAGATTTATTTTATCTTTTTGATATTTTGTCTCTTTGTTTGAAATATTTCTTGATACATTGTTGAAATTCCCGATGTACCGCCTCGATTCGCAACCGCACATGAATTTTTATTCCATCTATAAGGCGTTAGATGGAATAATTAATCACGCGGGAATAAAATTAATATTTTGATCTTTAAGGTTTAAGATCAATTTATTGATTTTATTAGCGAAATAATCAAGTTTGAATTTGAATTCGAATGATGGATGACATTTTTGATGACCATGGATAATTTGGTGTTTATCTTTTAGTCGTTCTATTTATCCCGAAAATACAAAAAAAAAAATTGCATTTGCACTTCATGTAGATTAGGATTGATTGCGTTAGTTTTTTTTTTTTCAAATGCATGTTTAGAAGGCATTTAGAATAGATAGCATTTCGCTTTAGTGACTTTAGTGAGATTTTTATTTTAGCGATTTTAATTACGAATTTTTCATAAAAAAAAATACAAAAAAATCATGCACATGTCATGTAGGATTAGTTTCATGAAATGCCCGTCATCTAGTGATTGTTGCTAGGTTCATTTAGTTAGAAATTGTTCGTCATTAGAATTAAGTCATTTGTTTAATTTAGATTGCATATTTAATTGTTTCATTTCTTTAATTTCGAATTTCATGAAAAAGAAAAAAAGAAAACTTAAAGTTAAGGCATTCTTTGCACGTCATTGCATACTAGAGTAGGATTGCATGTTTAATTCTATTTTCTAATTGATTATAGGTTTAGATAATTTCTCCTAGATAGATTGCATTTTAGGATTACTTAGTTAAGATGAGATTCTAGTTTAAATTAGGGTTTGGCCTAACTTAATTCCTAATATAAATTGGATGATATCACAATCTTGATAGACATTTTTCTTGCAATTTTCTAATTTCGAATTTCATGAAAAATACCAAAAAAAATTGCCTTAGAATAAATCAATTCCTTCTTTAGGATAGACTGCATTTTATTTATGTCATATAGTTTAGGTCATATTGTCATGCCATATTATTCCATGTTAGATTAGATTCTCATTAAATAAGTGAAAATAAAAATAAAATAAAAAAAGAAATTGCGTGTTAATTAGAAATCATATTTAGGATTGTTGATGTGAATTATGATTTAACATTACAAATGCTTTCGGTGCCATGAGGTAAGTCCTGTAATTTATTCATTGCTTATTTGGGTGTTAAATTGGTAGTTTGCGCACCCGTATGATCACCTTATATATTAGGGAAGTAAATTAAAATCAATTCAAACTGCTTACCAAACATTTTTCAAAAAAGACAAAGGTACCAAAAGGGCGTTAGAGAAATCTAACGTAATCAAGTCCCCGTACCCAAAATCTCTAGTTCGTAAAAGTAAAATAATTCTCCCATTATTTTACTACCGTAAACTGATTAGTGGCGACTCCCTTTTGCATGCTAGATATTTGAACCTAAGTCATGAATTGGTATGAGCTTGGGAGAGCTCGAGCTAAGTTTAGGCTTAGCAATCCATTAGCCTAATTTTACATGGTACACCCGAAAATTTGGTCGCGACACTTACCAAACACATTTCTATCTTAGGAATACAAATTTTAAATAGTTATCAAGCGCATTCAAAAACTCAGAAATTGTTCTTGAGAATATAATAAAAAAATCATTTTTGAGCAAAAATTGTTTTTATGAATAGAATAATTACCAAACGTGCTCTTATAGTCAATATAAAACCCTTTCAACGTATTACAAGAACCTCAATTTTGCCGACCCAAAATCAAGCCGAAAATCGACAAAATACAGCCTTGAAGTTGCTAGATACGCATTGTTCATCACGCATAGGAAACTTCAAAAAAAAAAAAAAATTGGTAAACTGTAAGTTCAAATCAAATTTTGTAAAATCTTACAGCTCCATAACATCCTAATTATCATTTTCGTGAAAAATCATAGCTCAACAACTGAAAAATCAAATTTCACAGCTTGAATTTCACATAATTACGAATTTAAGTCCTAACCATGAAAACTAATCTGATTGGAAGAACAAGTGCCGCAAGTACTTACCCTATGTTGCATAGGCGAGGCATCCATGGCAAGCACACATGAAACCCCTCTTTTCTTCTTCCTCTTTCTTTTATTTCCTTTTCTTTCTTCTTCTTTTTCCTCTCTCTCCCCTAAAGCTCTTTGTCTCTCTTATTGTTGAAGTGAACGTGCCTTCTTTTCCCTTTTTGTTGAATTTTTAACATTTTCTTCTTCTTTTTTCCTTTTTTTGGCCCCACCACTCTTGGCTAAGTCAAAATATTATAATGACAACTATTTATGTCCTCCTTAATTCAAGATTTGGGTTAGAATCATCATGTTGATGTATTCTTTCGAGCTCATACCCAATAGTACAAACCAGCGTGTCTATACTAAGTACCCGTTATGTCTTGCTAAAGTGAACGGAGAAATAAATCAGATACTCAAATAATCTAGAGTATATCATTTTTAGCAAAAAAAAGACTTTAATTTTTTGTTGGGAGGGTTAATGGAGTTTTATGAAAGTTACATAAGCCAACAGAGAAAAACTAATTATTGCTTGATTTGCACGTAAATTTGAAAGATACTATCCATTACCCGATGTGAAAATTTTGTCCGCATCCATTAGTTAATATATATCTATCAAATCGAGTATCTCAGGAAATATGCATTCGACCACTTAAGACAATAATGAAGTGCTTTTAGAAGAGAAAATCACGTCTTTTACATTGCAAAATACACCTATTATATTTTTTAAAAAATATAAATGAAAATTCTTTTTTGTTTATTATTTCCATTGTCCTTTTTGTGTTTTAATGGTTCTATTTAAATTTTAACTATTTAATATTGTCCTTTTGGATTTGCCTTTTGATCCCACCAACAAAATCTTCGCGCTCCATCTCCGGAGAAAATATTAGGTAGAGCTAAGGTAGCCACATGTAAAATTCCTAGTCCATTTATCGGGAGACACGTGTCTTCCAGGCCAATCGCAAGTCAAACCTTCTCTTTCTTTGCCCTCTTTTCAATTTCACTCTCTCTCCTCTCACACACTCTCTCTCTCTCTCATTTGCGCTTCTCCTTCTCCCTACCACTCGTGACCATTCCCACTCATGACGGAGCCCGCCATCCGATAAACCGTGCCGCCTCTGTATCTGTCTCTCCCATTGCCTCTGCCGTTTGATGAAACCACGTTGAATGATGCAGTGTGCTCTCTCTGTCTCTCTCTCGACCAGCTCTGTCTCGGCCTCTCCATTGCCTAATGAACCACGCCGCCTCCACTCTTGGTCCAAGAACAAGCCCAAGCCCCCCGTCATTCGCAACCCCGAGCCCTCTCTCAACCGGTCCCTCTCGCTCCGATGTCGTTGCCTCCCAAACCTCGCCAAATCCAGTGATAATGACCTTGGCCACGAGGGTCAAGCTCTCGGCAAATCCAACAACCCTCGCTCGTGGCTGGTGAGGGCCACGACACCTCACTAATATCGTTGCCTCCCAAAGCCTTGTCGATTCGGCGAGGGCGACCCTTACCCTAGCCACAAGGTTTGCGCCCTCGTCGAATCCAACGAAAGTGATGCTCTCCGCCCTTGGTCCAAGAACAAGCCCAAGCCCCCATCGTTCACGAACCCAAGCCCTCCCTCAACCCCTCGAGGTCCTCGGCTATGATGTTTTCACCTCCCTAACTCTTATGTCACCGCCTCTCGAACTCTCGCCAAATCCGACAAGAACAACCCTCACCTTGGCCGCAAGGGTCGAGCCCTTGCCAAATCCAATGACCTGCCTATGGTAGGTGAGGGCCGTAACACCTCATCGATGTCATTGCCTCCCAGGCCTTGCCGATCCGATGAGGGTCGAGTCTTTGCCAAATCCGACGAAAGCGATGTTCACTAGCCATAGGGACACCCTTTTTCGGCCCTCACGTGGCTGGCCAAAGGGAAAGAAAAGAAAAGAAAAAGACATAAATGGGAAAGAAGAAAGAGAAACGAAGGAGAAAGAGGGAAGTTGGAGAAGGTGGGCCTCCAAGCAACACATGTCGCCCACATAATGGACTTGTGTAGAGCCGAGATGGCTACTCCAGCTCTACTTAATATTTTCTCTGGTCTCCATCCTCCAACAATGTGATGCATTAGATCAATATTAATTAGTGTCGAATATGATCCAATTCTTTTAAATTTCTACTTGCAATCTGTTGCATAGCTTAGTGTACAAATTTGACAATCTAACGTTGCTTTTTGATTGAACGTATCTTCCAAATGCATGCTTTTGGAAAAGAAGAGCAGGAAATAGAGGTGTCAAACTAGGTCAAGCTGGCCTCGACTACAGGCTACAGCCAATGGTCCATGCTGTGCCGGTCGGACGCCTCAATCAGCCCAGCACGGCCCCAGGAACGAGTCCAGCACACAATTTTTAGGGCCCTTGTGTGGCCGAATTGCCTTTGGCCCCATCTTTCCTATCATTCAATGTATATTAAGATGTAGACAGTCAAAAAGGAATCGACAACTTGAGGAATGCAAACTTTCAATGATTGAGTGGCGAAGGGCTTTGTGAAGGAAGATAGCAACAAGTCATTGTCATTAATAATTATATAGATTGGCCAATTATTAAACAATATACTCTACGAGAAGAGCTCGCAACAAATAATACACTAATAATTGAAGAATCGAGTCTTACAAAAATAGTTTGATCCTGTAAAATCTTACTGAGTGTTTTCCACACCAGATTACTTTGAAGCCGAACTAGGTTCGGGAGTCTACTTTTAAGAGGTTATATAAGTACTGCAATTTTCACTACGCTTTGTTCTTGGTGCGTTGAAATTTAAGATGACAATTTTCATCGCTAAGTTTTATTTTCTTTCGTTCCCCTCTTTAAGTTTTTTGTTGCAAGCATTTCGTCTGCCCCATGATTGGACATCTAGCTCTCATTTTATATCTTGTGATGAAATTGCAGGTGAGACTGTAAAAATGGTGTAGAGACCACAAGGGTATATGAGAGATTGAAAGAATTGATCCACTGATTCTCTCTCTAGAGATCGATCTTCTAATATGGCAACAACAAACAGTATGAGAAAAGACACGAACTTTGCGCCTGAAAACTAGTAATCGGCGGAAGCCCATTGGAGATGGAATGAAATTCATAGTCAACGTATGCTTTTATGTAAGTTGTAGAACTAAAATAGCCACGACTAGCGAGCTATATAGTTATTAGTAGCAAATGTTGAAGAAGTTATCTTAGTAATGTAAAAGACCAACAGAGAGTGATATGTCTAAAAGGCTTACAAATGGTTATTATGTGTTGTTTGTCTACCCATACATAGATATACACAAGTTCTAAAGCAATTTTGGATCTCTAAAATATCTTTTTCTACCGCTTGCGGGGGAATTGAGTTGATTCACTTCAAGAAATAAAATTGATCTTTTGGATAAGATGTAGCTTTGGCAAGGCATCTTGCTCCGTTGGAAAGCCACAAGGTACTTAACTGAAATCACAAGAATTAAGGTTCTGTATCAAGGTCGTGATTGTTCTGAAATTCCTACATACGAGTGGTAATAAACCTTGAGTTGCTATCGAAATAAAACTTCGAGGAGTATTCTTGGACAGATGTTGGAGAGAAGAGGCCAAAACTTTGATTTCAAAGCAGATTTTATGGTCAAGTCATGTGATAATTTTCAGTGAAATTATCTCAATCAGTACTGCTTTAGTATTCTTCCTAAAGAGATATGATTCTTGCTGAACTTGTGGTGCTATTGTAAAGCTACATTCATGTGAATTTTAGGGTTTTGGACAGAGCTAATGGACTAGTCTGGCACCACAATTTGAAGAAGAACAGGGGTTTGGTCCTACTTTTGTACTTGCAACATGAATAAGTAGTCCTCGACATGTATTAACTGCATTTGAATTGCTAAATCCGATGAATTTCACGTCAAATTCAATGGACTATGTCATTTTCTCTCTATCAATCTTTTGGGAGAAAATAAAAACAATGAGCTGCATGAAACTGAACAACTAAATACTAATCACGGCAACACTTGACAAAAAGAATTCATGACCCCAATAATGGAAGACCGAAAGAAAAGGATCAGAATTCAAAGGGCGGCAAGCTCCATCATTAACAGCAATAATAAAGCTATTTGACGAGAATTAATCCGAGATATTACTTATGTTGTGATATAGCATGGAAGCTAATTGGATTTTGCAATTAAATTAACACAAAATCATCGGAGAAATCAATGATGAACAAAAAAGTACATCAGAGATTTATTTGATTCAATCCGAATATTGGTACTTATCCAATAATGAATAATTCACTAATGATTGCAGAATCACACAACATTACAATTGTCCATATGATGGAGTGTTCTCCATGCCTAAATTACTTTCAAATCCATAATGAGACAACTCAGGTGGACGTAAAATTCAAATCCTCCCATGTGTTCCACGCTCTTTTCGTCCAGATCGTTCTTTCGTGTGTCTGAAGAGGGAAGCTTCGCTAGGCGGCCGCTGCTGTACCCGACTGACTTTTATTTCCTTCTAGAAGTGAAGGAAACCACAAAGGAAAACACTGTTCCTCTTGCTGCATGCACATGTCTATTTAGGGCGAAAAGACTAATCCCTACGTTCTGGAGGGCGAAAAGAAGTCCGTCCCCTCCACATGACACGAATAAAAGATTCCAAAAGTCAATGGTTGGATAGTCTTCCTCGCTAGAGAACAAAATCAAGTTCCCCGCCTAATAATTCCAAGTTCGATTCGGATTGAAAGGCACACCGTATTGCAGCAAACCAAAATCCTGTACGTAAGATCAAACAAGTCACGATTTGGATTAATGCGGCCGTTGTTTTTTTCCCCTTATGGCGAGCTTAGACTTCAAGGAAAACGAGGTATAAGAATTTTCTTGCTGCTCAATCTTATCCACGAGAGTTTTTTTTTTTTTTTTTTGGTTGGCCAAGGGAATTTCTGAATTTTGGAGTTCCAAGAAGCATGACCAACCCCATAAGCCCATAAAACTCCCTTATTTGGAGGAAGAGAGTTTTGAACTCCCCACCTCCTCATTAACATGTGGGAACTTATATAAAACATGAGACAGAAGAACTTTAACTTGATATTCATACCCTTGAAATACACTATAACTTTGATCTTTTAAAATTCATGTGATTACTTAAGTGACAACTGTGTATGTCCCCCTTAATTCAAGGTTTGTGTGAGAACCATCATGTTTATGTTTTCTTTCGGGCTCGTCCCCAATAATACTAACTAGCATGTCTATACTAGTTACCGTTATGTGTTGAACGGGGGAATTACTTAAGTGAATGAAGATATAAGTTAGGTGTTCAAAAAATCTAGAGCATTCCATTTGTTAACAAAAAAAAGACTTTAATTTTTTGTCAAAAGTGTTAATGGAGTTTTATGAAAGTTATATTCAACAAAAGAAAAAAACTAATTATTGCTTGATTTGCTTGTAAAGGTAGCAGATACTATCCATCCCTCGTATGAAAATTTCATCTACATCCATTAATTAATATATAACTATCAAATCGTGTATCTTAGGAAATATGCATTCGACCACATAAGACAATAATGAAGTGCTTTTAGAAGAGAAAATCACTTCTTTCACATTATAAAATACACCTACTATATTCTTTTAAGGGTTAATATCCGAAAAATCACAAACCTGGGTACACATGTGACAAATTTATCTCAAACTACCCCAAACTTGTATACCTTTGACAAATTTACCCCAAACTGGTACCCTTGTGACAAATTTACCCTCTATTAGTTTTCGTTAAATTTTACTGTCAAATTATTAAATTAAATTATATATGACAATTGATTCAGTATACCAATTTGGGATTTCACGCTCCGTTTATCACGGTTTATCATTTTTGTGGTTTTTTTGTGGTATTAATCCAATTTAGCGGATGATATATTTGTCACAAATTTACCAATTTTAGATTTTTTGCGGTCGAATAAATTAGTTTGAGATAAATTTGTCATAAATATACCATTTTATGGTTTTTTATTATCATCGGGGTAAATTTATCACATGTATATTAGTTTTTAGTTTTTCATGATAAAAAAAATAGTTTAGGGTAAATTTGTTATAAGTGTACCAATTTTAAATTTTTAAGGGTATTAACCCTTCTTTTAAATATATAAAAGGAAATCAATTTTTGTCAGTTATTTATATTGTCCTTTTTGTGTTTTAATGGTTTTATTTAAGTTACAACTGTATATATTGTCCTTTTTACTTTGCCTTTTGCCCCCCACCAACAACAAAGTCTTCACGCTCCGTCTCTGTCCTCCAACAACGTGATGTACTAGATTAAAATAAAATAAATTAGTGTTGAGAGTCTGCCATTTCTTTTAAATTTCCACTGACAATATGTCGCAATCGCATAGCGTACAAATTATGGAAATCTAACGATGCTTTTGATCGAACGGCCCATCCAAATGCGTACTTTTGGAAAAGAAGAGCAGGAAATGGAGATGTCAAACTAGGTCGAGCTGGCCTCGACTACAGTCGATGGTCTATGCTGTCCTGGTCAAACGCCTCAATCAGCCCAGCACCGCCCAAGGCGCAGGTTGTCGGCCTGATATTTAGGGCCGGCCGAATTGCCTTTTAGACCCCTCGTTCATATGATTCAAGGTAGATGTATATGCTAAGTAGTATCGATATCGACACGCGGTATATGACAAGACATGATATAACACGTCAACATGTTTATTAAAAAATAGAGAATTTTGATACGTTGGCACACGTTATATATTAAATGTATATTTTTATATATACATAACAAATTATCATTCTTCTAATTATTTCAATCAAATTAATTTGATTCAAATCCATAAATAAAAAATAATAAATAAAGAGTATAGAATAAATTTACATTAAAAACATAAATCCATCATTTGTTAATACCATTCATTATTTCAATTTAACAAATTTAAGTCAATTCCAATAATCTATAAAACTTGGAGAAAAACAAGCAACCTACATTCGGACTCTCGTGTCGAAAGCGTCGAAGAGAAGAGAAAAACACAAACTTGAGAGTAAATTGTGTGTTACAAAAAGTGAAAGTCGGAAAAGAAGAGAAAATTAGATTTTTTTCCATTTATTATTTTTACATATTTACATTTTGACTTTTTATTTATTTAATTTTTTTAAAATTGATTCCATGTATGTCGAAATTATGTATTAAAATTCGGAACTCGAGTGTTGGAATTTTAAACTTGAGTGTCGAAAATATCGGGAAAGTTGACTAGTTGTCGGTTTTCGACATGTATTGATCGAATATCGAAGAGTATCGAACACGTATTGGAGTGTCAGACATGTCACAAAAACTCTTGAAAAATGTCAATACATTGTAGTGTATATCTGGACAACTAATAAGGAATCAACAACTTAAGGAATGCAAACTCTCTTGTGATTGAGTAGCGAGAGGGCTTTGTGAGGGAAGATAGGAACAATTGATTGTAATCAATAATTATATATATTGGATCATTAATAGGAATAGTATACTTCACGCGAAAAGCTGGCAACAAAATAATCCACTAATAATTGAATGATCGAGTGTTATAAAGACTTACACGTTAGAGTGTTTTCCATACCAGATTACTTCCAAATTCGCAATGTTTACAGCTAAAACAACTTAATTGGATGTGAAACGGACAAATCCCTCCACGTGGTCGGCGTTCCTTTTGTTCAGAGCCTTCCTTCGTACCACTGAAAAGCAGTGCTTCACTGTGCGGTCGCTATGGCACCCGACCCCTTTTTGTGCTGCTTGCAGAGGAAGGAATCCGTAGTCACTCCATTTACTCTTACTTTACTTCGCTCTTCATCAATAATAATGTCTCCATTTATAATCATGCATGCACACAAATATCAGACGTCTTGACTATTCAAACTCTCTCTCTCTCTCTCTCTCTCTCTCTCTCTCTGGGTCGAAAGTCTGAGGAGTCTCTCGAGACGCACTTTCTTTTCAACTATTGCCTTTTGTTATTGTTCAGACACAACAAGCTTGTATTCTGTAAGTGAATGATAATACAACAGATCAAATCTGGATCTCAAAGATGAACAAAAGCACAATTAACAATCAGTCGCCGAAAGTAGAGCGCAAAACCGTGGAGAAAAACCGAAGAATTCGCATGAATATTCTCTGCTCAAGCTTTGCTTCCCTCATTCCTCAACACCATATCAACACTTCTTTGCTGGGTTCACTAGAAGTGATCAAGTAAAGTGCCTTACCTTCTTTCCAAGCTTAAAAACCGTTAGATAAAACTGCAATTTCTATTTCTTTATTGGCGAATTCATCTATCAAAATCTTGTTGTGCATAATTAATAAAATAGGTACATAAACCTAGATGTGTATCAACTTCAACAATCAAGAAAGAGAGAAAATTTCCTTAATTTCTTTTTCTCTTTTTTGGGTTTTAGGATTCATTGTTGCAACAAGATCAGTTGGATCAAACTACATCATACACAAGGCAGATGAAAGAAAGGATTGATGGTTTGAAACCGAGTAAGAAACAAGTAGAATTGCAGTTTGAAGGGATTGACACAAGCAGCTCTTTCACTTCATCAATTGATCAGGAGGCCTAACTGTTGGAAAATATGGTTTCGAATTGGGTAGAACAATGGAGTCGAATCTTTAGAGTAATCAAGTCAAATTTTGAGGCGTATTATCACTTTCTTTGAGGATTTATTTGCTCCACAAAGTTGCTAATGGTTACCGGCAAATATCCTCCAGGATACAACAAAGTCTCAAAAATGAGAATACTAGATAGAATTCCAATATTTCTCCAATATCTCTAGGAAACAATTGAAAAATAGTTGTAGTTTTTTTAGAAAGAAGGCTCAAAACGATAAAATGATCACCACACTCCTCTGGAAAACTGACATGTATATATAAATTAGTCTTAAAAACGTAGACAACTCTTTGTAAAAATTTACAAAGTGAACAAATGTATCCTTTCGAAAAATTGCCTAGATGAACAAAGGCGTTCATTCGAAAGAAGTTGAAAAAATGAATAAATACAACCTTTCGAGAAAAGTTGCAAACTGAACAAGTATATTTTTCAAAGGTTGTCTTGAAGAGACACAAATAAAAATTTGGAATGATTAAAAAAAATTATTATTATTTTTAATAAATAAAATTTTGATTTTTTTAATAATTTCCGAATATTATCAGTAAACAAAAAACAACCTTTGAATTGATTAAAGTTAATAAGATAACCGTAAGAAAAAAAAAGATAATAAAGAGATTAGTGCTAATTAAACCGCGAACGCGCTAGCGTGCAAAGTGTGCCTAATAATCGCACACCCGCACGCGGGTATGGTGGGGTCTAGCCCACACCCGATTATTTCTTTAGGTACGTTAAAGAAATCCCACACTTATTAATTGGTCCACTTCCTCTCACTTTTTTTATGTGGGACAAAGAAATATACACTTAGTTTATTTTACAAACAAACTTTCAACATTAACTAAGGTTCGTGCTTCCTGTGTTTCAACTGAGAGACCACAGTTTAGGTCTAGAATTGATCCGGATCAGTGGGAGGAGGAAGAACTTCATACTGTATGAAGTGATTAGCATTCTCGAGGAAGAAGGAGCTGAGGTTGTCAGTGCCGGCTTTTCTGTTATCAGTGATAAGATCTTCCACACAATCCATGCTCAGTAACTCATTATCCCTAACTATTTCATTTAGGATGTTATAATTTTGGTTTAGCAGAAAAACGATTATGAAATCTTGATGTCATCCTCACTTAATCAAATAATGGAAACTAGTGTTCCCTAAGTACACGGATCTTGGAGCAGCCAAGACGAACAATAAACAACACTGAAGATTTACGTGATTCGGTCCAAGTATTAATACATATTTTAGCAGTGAATAATTCATCAATTATCGCAAAATCACACAGTGTTACAACTGTCCACGATGGAGTGCTCTCCACGCCTAAATTACTTTCAAATCCATAATTAAACAAGTCAGGTGGACGTAAAATTCAAATCCTCCCATGTGTTCCACGCTCCTTTTGTTCGGAACGTTCCTTCATATGTCTGAAGTGGGATGCTTTGCTACGCGGCCGCTATTGTACCCGACAGGCTTTTACTTCCTTTTAGAAGGAAGCAAACCAGAGAGGAAAACACTGCTCCTCATGCAGCACGCACATGTCTATTTAGAGAATATAATCCCTACGTTCTGTGGGCGGAAGGAAGTTCCTGCCCCCCACACGATACGAAGAAAAGAGTCCAAACAAATAATTCCAAGTTCGATTCGGATTGGAAGGCACACCGAATTTTTTTTTTTTTTTTTTTTTTACTAGGAAGGCACACCGAATTTGAGCAAAACAAAATCCTCCAGGCAAGATCGAACAAGTCACGATTCGAATTTAATGCGGCCGTCATTTTTTTTTTCCCCTTAAGGCAATGAGGAAAACGATGTACAGGAATATTCTCGTTGCTCAATTTTATCCACAATAGTTTTTTTTTTTTTTTTGTTTTTTGGTCAGCCAAGTATATTCACGGATTTTGGAGCTCGGAGAACTTGAGGAAATCCCATAAACCCAAAAAATCCCCCATATTCGGAGGAAGGGAGTTTTGAACTGTCGACCTCCCTATTCCCACGTGAGATACTAGAGTATTAACTTGATATATATTCCCTTGAAATATGATATAACTTTGATATTTTAAAACTCATGTGATTACTGACAATTATGTATGTCCTCCTTAATTCAAGGTTTGAGTTAGAATCATCATGTTTATGTATTCTTTTGAGTTCATCCCTAATAGTACAAACTGGCTTGTCTATACTAGTTACTCGTTATGTGTTGGATGAGAGAACTGCTAATGTGAATGAAGATATACGTCAAGTGCTCAAAGAGTCTTATAATATTCCATTGTAAGCGAAAAAGGGCTTTAAGTTTTGGTCAGAAGGGTTAATGGAGTTTTATGAATGTCATATTAGACAAAAGAAAAAAAAAAATTAATCATTGCTTGATTTTCTTGTAAAGTTAGCAAATAATATCCATCCCCGGTTTGAAAATTTCATCTGTATCCATTAGTTAATATATAACTGTCAGATCGCATATCTTAGGAAATATGCATTCGACCACATAAGACTAATGAAGTCGTTTTAGAAGAGAAAGTTAAGTCTTTCACATTGCAAAATACACCTACTATATTCTTTTAAATATATAGAAGGAAGGAAATCCTCTTTTGTCTGTTATTTATATTGTCCATTTTATGTTTTAATGGTTCTATTTAAGTTTTAACTATTTAATATTGTCCCTTTTGCTTTGCCTTTTGACCCCACCGACAAAGTCTTCACGCTCCGTCTCCGTCCTCCAACAACGTGATGCATTAGATTAAAATAAATTAGTGTTGAGCGTCAGCCATTTCTTTTAAATTTTCACTTGCAATCTATCGCATCGCATAATATACAGATTTCGAAAATCTAATGGTGCTTTTTGATCGAACATCTCTTCCAAATGCATGCTTTTGGAAATGAAGAATAGGAAATGGAGGTGTCAAACTAGGTCGAGCTGGCCTCAACTACAGTGAATGGTCTATGCCGTGCCGGTCGAACACCTCAATCAGCCCAGGGCGGGCCAAGGCATATGTTCGGTCATGTCGGGTGCCAGCTCGATATATACGGCCCTTATGTGGCCGAATTGCCCTCGGCCCCATCTTTCCTGTGATTCAATGTAGATGTAGATGTAGACGACTAATAAGGAATCAACAACTTGAGGAATGCAAACTCTCATTAATTAAGTGGCGAGAGGGCTTTGTGAAGAAAAATAGGAACAAGTCATTGTCATCAATAATCATATATATTAGACCATTATAGGAATAATAAACTTTACGCGAAGAATTTGCAATAAATAATCCACTAATAGTTGAATAATCGAATGTTACGAAGACTTACACGCTCTAGTGCCTTTCACATCAAATTACTTCCAGATACACAATGTCTACGGCTAAAACAATTTAGTTGGATGTGAAAATCAAGGAACAAATTCCTAATTGTGTTCGCCGCTCCTTTTATTCAGACCGTTCCTTCGCACGACTGAAAAGGAGCGCTTCACTTTGCGGTCGGTATTGTACTTGACCCCTTTTTGTCTGCTTTCGGAAGGAAGGAATCGGTAATCGCGCGATTCACTCTTACTCTTCTTTGCTCTTCATCAATAATAATCTTTCCATTTATAATCACGCATGCACACAAATATCAGACGTCCTCACTTTTCAAACTCTCTCTCTCTCTCTCTCTCTCTCTCTCTCTCTCTCAAGTCTCAGGAGTCCCTCAAGACGCACTTTCTTTTCAACTATTGCCTTTTGCTCTTGTTCAGACACAAAAGCTTGTATTCTGTAAGTGAATGATACTTCAGCATATCAATTCTGGATCTCAAAGATGAACAAAAGCACAAGCAACAATCAGTCGCTGAAAGTAGAGCGCAAAACTGCGGAGAAAAACCGAAGAATTCGCATGAAAATTCTCTGCTCCAAGCTAGCTTCCCTCATTCCTCAAAACCATATCACCACTTCTAAGGTTCTCTCTCTCTCTCTCTCTCTCTCTCTATGGGTTTACTAGAAGTGATCGAGTAAAGTACGTAACCTTCTTTCCGAGCTTGAAAATCGTTAGGTAATGCCGCAATTTCCTTTTCTTTATTGGCTTCTTGACAACAAGTTCTTGAAAACAGCTTGTCTTTTGAAATCAGAAATTTTCATGGAAATGGATGGAATTGATCTATCAAAATTTTGTTGTGTATTATTAGTAAAATATGCACATAAATTCGGGTTGCATGTACACTTCAACAATCAAGAAAGAGTGAAAATTTCCTTAATTTCCCTTTCTCTTTTTTGGGTTTCAGGAATTGCTGTCGCAGCAAGATCAGCTGGATCAAGCTGCATCATACATAAAGCAGTTGAAAGAAAGGATTGATGGGTTGAAACTGAGGAAGGAACAAGCAGTACTTCATTCCGAAAGGATTGACACAAGCAGCTCTTTGACTTCACCGATTGATCGGAAGGCCAAACTAGGGTTCGTGCTTCCTGTGTTTCAACTGAGAGACCACGGATTAGGTCTGGAAGTGATCTTGATGAGTGGGAGGAGGAAGAACTTCATGTTGTATGAAGTGATCAAAATTCTCGAGGAAGAAGGAGCTGAGGTTGTCAGTGCCAACTTTTCTGTTATCGGTGATAAGATCTTCCACACACTCCATGCTCAGGTAACTCATTATCTCGGATTATTTCATCGAGGATGTTATAATTCTGGTTTAGACGAAAAAAAGATCATATAATCTTGATGTCATCCTCATTCAAAGAATGGAAACCAGGGTTCCTTAGGTACACGCTTCCTGGAGCAGCCAAGCTCTGGAGGAAATCTAAATTGGAGAGATGGTGTTGTATTAACTGATTTCGGCAAGTCAAAAACTACGATACCACACAATAAGTTAGCCTTTAAGGTAGAGGCTAAATACATTTACTTTGAAGCGGAACTAGGTTCGAGAGTTACTTTTAAGAGGTTATATAAGTATTGCAAACTTCACTATGCTTCGTTCTTGGTGCGTTGAAATTAGGATGACAATTTCCATCGCTAAGTTATATTTTCTTTCGTTCCTCTCTTTAGTTCTTTGTGATGAGCATTTTGTCCGCCCCATGATTAGACATCTAGCTCACATTTTATAGTTTGTGATGGAATTGCAGGTGAGACTACGTAGAGTTGGAGTAGAGACCACAAGGGTATATAAGAGATTGAAAGAATTGATCCACTGATTCTCTCTCCAAAGGTCGATCTTTTAACGTTGCAACAACAAACAGTGAGAAGAGACATGAACTTTTACCTAAAAAATGGCAATCGGCTGATGCAGATAGGGGATGGAACGAAATTCATAGTCGACGTATGTTTTTACGTCTGTTGCATAAATAAAATAGCCATCGCTGGCAAGCTATATAGTTATTAGTAGCAAATGTTGAATAAGTTTTCTTAGTCATGTAAAAGGCCAACATAGAGTGGTATGTGTAAAAGGCTTAAATACAGTTATTATGTGCCATTTGTCTATCCATAAATATATATACACCAATTCCGAAGCAATTTTGGATCTCTAAAATATCCTTTTTGTACTGCTTGTCATGGAGTTGCAATTTACATCCTGTTGCTTCACTTCAAGAAGTAAATTGATCTTTTGCATAAGATAGCTTTGGCAAGGCATCTTGCTCCGTTCAAAAACCATAAGCTAGTTAACTGAAATCACAAGAATTAAGGTTCTGTATTAAGATCATGGTTGTTCTGAAAATCTCACATTGATATCCATGCGAGTGGTAGTAAACCCTAAGTCGTAGAAATAAAACTTCGAGGAGTAAACCTATACAAATGTTAGAGAGAAGAGGCCAACACTTTGATTTCAAAGCAAATTTTATGGTCAAGTCATATCGTAATTTTCAATAAAACTATCTCAATTAGTACTGCTTTAGTATTCTTCCTAAAGAGTTATGGTTCTTGTCGATGTTCTGGTCATATTGAAGAGCTACATTTGTGTGAGTTTTAGGGTTTTCGACAGAGCTAATGGGTTAGTCTGGCACCATAATTTGAAGAAGAACAGGGGTTCGGTCCTATTTTTGTACTCGCGACATGAATCGGTATTTCTGACAAGTATTAACTCCATTTGAATTGCTAAAATCCAATTAATTTCACGTCAAATTCGATAGACTGTGTCATTTTCTCTCTACAATCTTTTGGGAAAAAAATGAAAATGGTGAGCTGCATGAAACTGAACAACTAAATGCTAAATATGGCGACACTTGACAAAAAGAATTCATGATGCCACTAATGGAAAACCGAGAAAGAAGGATCAGAATTTCAGAGGAATGCAGTCTCCATCTAATGAAGCCATTCCACAAGAAATAATTCGAGATATTATTTATGTTATGATATAGCATGGAAACTAACCAGATATCATAATTAAATCAATATGAAATCATCAGAGAAAAAAATAATGAACAACGAAGATTTATGTGTTTCGCTTCAAGTATCGATCTCTATTTTATAGATAAATAATTCATTAACGATCACATAATCATAGCGTCGCAGTTGTCTGCATGATGGAACGTTCTCCACGCCTAAACAACTGAGGTGGACGTGAGATTCAAATCCTCCCATGTGTTCCGTGCTCCTTTTTGTTCAGAACGTTCCTTCGCATGTCTGAAGAGGGATGCTTCGCTCCGCGGCGGCTACTATACCCCACCGACTTTCATTCCTCGAAGGAAACCAGAAAGGACAAGACGAGCTTTCCTTTCCTCCTCTGAAAATCTCCTGGCTCCTCATGCATGCACCTGTCCATTTAGAATATCCGAGCCCTACTTTCGGCGGGGCGAAAAGATGTCCCTCCCTTCCGCACAAAAAGAAGACAAGAGTCCAAAAAGTCAATGTTTGGATAGTCTTCCTCAACAGTGAACAAAATCAAGTTCGCTCGCCGAATAATTCCTAGTTCGACTCGGATTGAAAGGCACACCGAATTTCAGCAAACCAAAAATCCTCCAAGCAGATCAAACAACTCACGATTCGGATGAATGCGGCCGTTGTTTTTTTTCCACGTGGCAAGCTTAGATTTCGAGGAAAATGAGGCATAGGAATTTCCTTGTAGACGAATTTTGTCCGCAAGTGCTTTTTTGTTTTTTTGTTTTTTTGTTGGCCAAGTATACTCCTGGACTTTGGAGCTCCGAGAAGCTTGACGGGCCCCTGTTAGGCCCATTTAAGAATTCCCATAAACCCATAAAACCCCCATATCCTAGGAGGGGAGTTTTGAACTCCTCGCCTCCCTATTCTCACGTGAAAACTTATATAGAATGTGAGACACCTGAACATTAACTTGATATATATACCCTTGAAATATGCTGTAAATTTGATCTTTTAAAACTTTATTCAAGTGACAATTGTGTATATCCTCCGGTTTGGGTTAGAATCATCATGTTTTTGTACTCTTTTGAGCTCATCCCTAATGGTACAAACCAGTGTGTCTATACTAGTGATGCAGCCCATATTCAAGAACAACTCGTTGAACCAAGAAGATCAATGTGCATTTAAGATCGACGATACTCTCATCGAAAATTTTCTCATCATCGATAAGGCCTCATCTTTGCCTTTGTCACAAAAACTTTGTCATTTCCCATGCATCGAAACTTGCATCATGACACCTAAGGATGGCCACAAGTATTGAAATTGTTGTACATTTAATAACTCATAGTTTTTAAATGTTTCTAGTTTCTATGTGCATAAATGATTGTTAGATTCTAGGTTTGAGTCTAGTCTTTTGCTCTTCTTTTGTTGTGCTATAAAAGGTCGTCGAGTCACTGTAAAATACACACCAAATTTGATTAATGAAAATTTGCTTAGTGCAATTCCCTTGAACCTAAAAGAGTTCAAACCCCTTGAAAACCTTGAAGAGTTTTCACTCCATCCTTGAAGAGTTGGAGGTTTTAAAACCTGCATCATTTAAGAGTTGTAGCCATCAATTTCAAAGAATTGATACCATTTCAACTTTCTTGGAGGCCTAAAAGAGTAACCATTGAAGTTCCTATCCTTTTCTTTATTCTATCCAATTTCAGTTCATCCACTTCCTTCCAAAATCGACAAGTCCATAGTTTTTGTCTGAGAAAACTCAAAACATGAAAGTTGTAAATCTTCGAGTCTCCGTTCTTTTAGCTATGGAATAAGGTCATTCTGATATAAATCAATAAAGTTATTCCCATTTTCCCGAACTAATACGAAACTGAAATTTATGCTTGATTTTGTGACTAAGTTTTCATGTGTGTAAGTCGCTCTTCTAATCTTGTTGTTTGACTAGCCGACCTTGGGCTACATCAACTAGTTACCAGTTATGTGTTGGACAAGAGTTGCTAAAGAGAATGTAAATATAGATCGGGTGCTCAAAAAGTCTAGAGTATTCCGTTAGTTGGCCAAAAAAGCTATAAGTTTTTTTCGGAAGAGTAAATGGAATTTTATGAAAGTTATATTAGACAAATATATATATATATATATATATATATATATTATTGCTTGAATTGCTTGTAAATTTAGCAAATACTACCCATCCCCGGTATGAAAATTTCATCTACATCCGTTAGTTAATATATGACTATTAAATGGCGTGTCTTAAGAAATATGCATTCGACCACATAAGACAATAATGAAGTGCTTTTAGAAGAGAAAATCACGTCTTTCACATTACAAAATACACCTATCATATTCTTTTAAATATATAAAAGGATATCCTTTTTGTCTGTTATTTATGTTGTCCTTTTGCGTTTTAATGGTTCTAGTTAAGTTATAATTTATCTCTGGTATGATAGAGGGATTCCACAAAACTAAGCGCAATTAATAATCTTTTGCTTTGCCTATTGACCCCACCAACAAAGTCTTCGCGCTCCGTCTGCGTCCTCCAACACCGTGATGTATTAGATTAAAGTTTATTAGTGTTCACATGACCCATTTCTCTTAAATTTTCACCTGCAATATGTCACATCGCTTAGTGCACAAATTTTGAAAAACTATCGGTGCTTTTTGATTAAGTGCGTCCCCCAAATACATGCTTTTACATGATCACGATAATGGTAACACTAACACGGATGACTTATACTAAAACGAATAGTCAAGAAGAAAGGCAAAGAAAAATGGGAAATAGAGGTGTCAAACTAGATCAAGCTGGCCTCGACTACAGCCAATGGTCCGTGCCGTGCCGGTCGAATGCCTCAATCAGGCCAGCAACGCCCAAGGTATGTGTTCGGCTATGTCAGGTGCCAGCTCGATATTTAGGGCCCTTATGTGGCCGAATTGCCTTCGGTCCGATCTTCCCTATGATTCAATGTAAATGCAGATTCAGACAGCTAACGAGGAATCAACAATTTGATCAATGCAAACTATCTGTGATTGAGTGGCGAGAGGGCTTTGTGAAGGAAGATAGGAACAAGTCATTGTCATCGATAATTACATATATCAGCCAATTGTAGGTGTCCTGGCACTATCAATCCGGTCGCTGTAACTCTTATTAAGTAAATATTGGTAATTGAGTGCATAGCTGAACATCAAATTGAGTGCGGGATACGTTGCACTACCCTTATATTATAATTCGATAATTTTTTGGGCAATTCATCAACCCAACCCCATAAGAAACGTAAGTGGATTCTTTTCAATCCCAACATTTTCAATTTTCCAGAATTGCTACAGTCGTGGATTTCTTGATCCTGAAGGTTGAAGTTTGTCATGCTTGTCTAGGGAAAGAAACCGAAATATCTATTTCATGGATCATTTTTTTTTTTCCTTTTTGTTTTCCTGATTGGTTTCTCATCATCCCGTCTTAATTCGGTTGGACATCTTTTTTATATGTTTCGTGTCTCAGGCGTTTGAATCTGGAAAGCCTGATTAATTGGAGGTTACTACGGAGTTGTCATGTCTAATAAACCTAAATCTTGGGCGCCGCCCGCCAAATTTTAGCTGATAAAACCCACCCAATTATTGGATTAGAGAAGAGTGGTATGACCTGTTTAGGTAGCTAATGATAAGTAGTGACTTGTTTAAGAGGATGCATGGGTCTCCTTAGGTTGGAAAAGATTGACTCCGCTATATCTTTGTCTTGTCAAGAGAGAGTCGGGATGATTTTCCTTTTGTCTTGCTTCAGGTTCTCTTTCATCATTTAATGGCAGGGAAGACAAAACCAACACTTGTAACAAAGAGCCACCTTCAGGTTGCTGCTTTCGCCCACCTAATTCCATAGGTCTCACGCACAACACTTGTGGTGCTCACTTGCTTCCTCAAGGCTGCTCAGTTTCTGCCTCCTCTTCAAGTAAACTGCAGAGTTTCTGTAAGATTTGGGTCTGGATAAGATCGAAGATCTTTGCTGTGATTCTTGCATGAGACTTGACCCTCCAGAGAGAGTTTCCTCTTCTGCTTTGGCTTCTGATAAGCACAGCCCGATCCAGTCGACATCAAGCGAACCAACCACCCGGAGAAGAAGTCCGCTTCGGCTTCTGATAAGTGCAGCCCGATCCAGTCGACATCAAGCGAACCAACCACCCGGAGAAGAAGTATTGAGGAGATGAGATCTACTCTTTTTCCGTGCTCTTCTGCTATGGAAGTCTAGTACGGTAATGGAAATAATCATCTCTGTGGTCTTGCTGTTCATGGGCATCGCGGTCTTGGTGGTGATACATGTGTGCATAGTAGGGAGAGCATTCCTGGAAGGAGGAGGGTTCAGTGGAGGACTGGTGCAGAGAAACGGCAACTCCGCGGCCTCAAAATTGTCAAGCGAAGACTTGAAGAAGCTGCCTTGCTTCGAGTACGGTTCGGGGGACAAGGCTTCTGACAGGGACGAGGACTGTGCAGTGTGCTTGGAGAATTTCAAAGCGGGCGAAAAGTGCAGGCTATTGCCCAACTGCAAGCACTGCTTCCATGCTCAATGTATAGACTCGTGGTTGTTGAAGACGGCCATTTGTCCCATTTGTAGGACCGGCATAGCTCCTCCAGAAAGCGGTGCCAGTTTGTTGGAGGAAGGTCGTATAGAGCATAATGCTCTCGTCGAACTCACGTAGAGCGCCGAGAGCTCAACCATCCAAGATTCCCGGTATGAACTTCCAAAGCCACATACAAAGCCAGTGTTTTCAGGGATCTCATTGTGATCATAGTTTCGATTGGAGATGGCTCTGCCTTAAGACAGGTGCACGATCCCAGTAGCATTTACTCGGTTTGTCTATTTCCTTCTCCGTGACAGGTACCATAGTCCATGACATTTACCGAACAACATGGTCGCGATTGCCAAACGCAACGTCCGTCTTATTTATCTAAGAATCTTCATGTTTGAGCCATTTTGTTAACTGAAGGATTTTGGGGTACAGGATCTACCGAAGCTGCAGATTTAACTACTGGAGGCATTTGGCAGAAACCTCTTTCAAACTAAGTACAGGGATGTCAAACAAGTAACTGCCAAGGTGGGGTTTCAATATAGAGTTTGAAAACTCCATGAAAAGAGTGAATGCTCTGATAAGGAAAACATGCGATGAGTTCTCAAATTCGAACGATCCATATAACGATAGGAAAGAGTTTCCTATGTATTCGCTAGATAGTTATGCCACTTTAACCAGATAAGCTAACAAAAATTGTTCTTCACAAGCCCGAAGGAAGAATCATGTATTTTGTGGAAGAAAGAAATACATCTTGCTCTGTCTTTTGATAGCACTTAGCAGAATTATCTTCTAATCTCAGCATTCGATATTTTCTTTTCCTATACTTGCATTACCAAGTGAATTAGAGAAGAGAGGAGGGTGGAGCGAGCAGCAAAAGAGCTAAAATTCAGAATTTCAATCTCTTAACAACAAGGGATGCAGAAGCTTCCAGTTAAACACATGAAGGTACAAAGTTTGTTTTGCGAGGGAAACAAGGTAGACGATGATTACTAAACCAACACCTTAAACTAGGAGCAACAATCAAGAATTCCTATGTCAATGTTCAGCTCTTGGCAGCACTTTCCAGTTCTGTCCTTAGCTGCAGAGAAAAATCATCGCTCACATCGTCATCATCCCAATCATCTGCCCACTGCTGGGTAGCTTCTGTTACCTCTTCCTGAGCATCAAACTCTGCCATGAAGATCTATTTCAGGAAACAGAGAAGAGGATAAAAAAAATCATCTCTATCCAAGAAGAACGGCTGGTACAAGTTTTCAGAATACATGGACCTTCCCGACATGTAGACGAGGTAAAACCATCTAGACACCATAAGAACGATGACACGCACTTATAAGTTTAGTACCAACAATCTAAATTCTCATGGTAAGGCACCTAAGAAGCAAGCAAGCAAGCAAGCAAACGACCCTATAAGCACGACAACTCTATCAACATGCCACCAGCAAAATTTAGTACATGAACGTCACTATGTTGATACAGACCTTGTCCATGAGCGGTATAATATGGACCAACGAGCGTGGCAAGACAGAGAGCACCGGATTAGGAACCAAGCATCTCCCTTGAAGTAAAGCTAGTAAGGCACGGAAAAACATAATCACGTCTTCCGCCAGAATTTTTCCTAATTCTTCCATGCTGCTATTTCGTCTAGCCAGCTCTCTAATCTGTTTCATCAATCATCAGAAGCAAAGCTCTTCCATGGAAGCTCACATTCTAGCAGATCGTACGTACCACCTCGCGGCATCGCCAGAAGAAACGCATTTGCAGGAAGAGCTACACGCCACGCCTCTCGTCACAAAGCACAGAACTCACTCCTATAAGCGTTCGACATTCCCTAGGCCGGATTACCTAATTGCTCGCCGGTATCGATTCAGCGGACAAACGACATCCGGATTACCTAATTTTCCCGATGAGACTTCACACAAGGGAAACCAAACAACGCGAGTTTCGCAAAAGCTTGCTAATTTGGCACTGTTTCAGGTGTTCGATTCGAGGTCGCACCTTCGTCGATCTCGAACTCCTCGAACTCGTCGTCGTCCTCGAACAAATCGCTCTTCGCGTCCTCCGCCGCGGCTTTCGGCTCGGCCGCCATCTCGGGACCCCGGGAGCTCAACAAGCAAAACGACCCGTCGCCAAAAATCGCGATTCTCGGATTCCGCACCCGCTTCCGGACACGAGTACAAATAGTGAAGGAATCAGGATCCAAATCAACAGACGGGAACCGGCGACGAATCGCTTTCGTTCGATCGCGGTTTCGACCTCACTCGCGATTCCTCCACCGAAGCTCCGGTCCGCCGTCGTGCTGCTGCTGAACGGAAGCGATCCAGCGCGAGCATGCACAGGCCGGCCGGCAAGCGAGGGAAGGTCTGATTTGCGGAGACGGTAAAGATATTGCGAGACGGCGTCGTTTCAGTTGCTTTAAACTTCTCACATTTCTTGCGCGAGAAGTAGCGTGCTATTTTCCTTGCGCCAATTAGCGAGACAGTACTGCCTATTGCCATTGCTGCAAATATCGAACACAAACTTCGGGAAATCTTGGCGGAATGCATACCCTTTTTTGCTTTGTTGCAAATTGGACATCTCTAAAAAGTATGAAATATGTATACATTATTTCATAATTTTTGCAAACTTAATATCGATTAATATTCTGATATGTCATCTCTTTTGCGTGATAAGATACTAACGAGAACGCTAGCAAAGTTATTTATTCAAAACGATCTCATGCGACTCCTTCTCGACAAAACTAATTCAAAACTAGGGGCCACATAAGCTATCTATGATGGCTCTACACCCTTCATCGAGCTTGCAAAACCCCCTGGAGGTGAATTTATTGTTGTCCAATACAAAGGGTAATCCTAACTCGCACCGGCTCTGAACCATTGGTATCCATAATATCTCAACTTCTACTATTTGTAATTTCATGGGGTCCGACACACGAAGGAGATGATGGTGCGAATGAATGGAACACGACAATTGGTAAATTTATCAAAATGGTAAAAGATTATATGTTTTTGAGACGTTTAAAGTTGGTATCAATTTATCAGATACGGCAAAAGATTGTGTATTTTGCTTCTTCTTTTTTTTTTTCATGCCCAATTTTTTTCCTTTTTGGATAGAGAGTTTTCAATTTGCCTCGTTAACCTTCCTTTGCTTCACGGAAAATGAGGCGACACTTGAGCTCGCCTGGCAATGGCCAAAGTGACCGGTCTAAGAAGAAGAAGAAAAGAAGGAAAATAAAATTAAAAATAAATAAATAAAATTAAAAATAATTTTATCGATTTATTATAAGAGAAAAAATGAAAATGAAAATAAAAAATAAAAGGAAAAAGTATTTGGTGAAAGAAGATATGAAAAATATTTTCTCATTCTCAAAAGCGAAAAACATTTTTCCCCATTTTAGAAGACTATTTTTTCTTATCAATTTATTTTCTATGAAACGATTGTTGCAAAATTCGGAAAATATTTTCCTAAAAGCTATTTTTTACAAAACGAATAGTGCCTAATTATTCAATCGGGGAATGACATCAATAGATAGCAGAAAAAAAAATCTATTCATTCCTCATGAAATTATGAAAGGTCGTGTCAAGCTATTGAGAAAAATTTACTCCAAAAGCAAAAATTCGAGCAGAGTGTTTACATGGTCTTCCCTCCAAAGAAATGATTCATCAAAATGACAGAATCGCTAGTGATACCGATTGCATTCCGATTTCGCCTGTTGCCATAACACGCAATACGAAATCGCTGGTTGCCATAACAATTAATTGAGAGGGACCGATCAACACATACACCCGTGAATGGTTCTTCTTTAAGCATTCGGTTTTGTTTCGACGTATCATCCGAAACAACCAGCCACTCGTATTTTGAATAAAGTCGAATTCATTCGCACCAGCTACCTGGAATTGCCGTGGAAATTTGATCAAAACGGAGGTAAGTGCCTCTTGAAAAGATTGACCATGAGGATAAAGAACACTACCCAGCATGAAACATCAATAGGAGATGAAAACCCTGTTATAGAAGCTAGTCAAATTGCTTCAATATGATAGTAAGGTGTCTTTTCTCAGCAGACAGAGGGAGAGAGAGAGAGAGAATCCGTAACAAGCACACCTGAACATGGTTGAAGATTATTTCAATGATTTCAGAGTCTTTCTTCTATAGCCATGCCGGGTTCTTGAGAGGAGTCACCACAGCCTTCACCTGCAAGTAGCTGTTGAGGCTGTAGATACCCTTCTCCCTGCCGATCCCGCTCATCTTGAACCCGCCGAACGGGATGGCAGCGTCGAACACGTCGTAGCAGTTGACCCACACAGTCCCGGCCCTCAGCGCCCGGGTCAGGGTGTTGGCTGTGTCGATGTTCTTGGTATAGACCCCCGCCGCGAGGCCATAGGTCGTCGCGTTCGCCCGCCGTACCACTTCATCGAGGTCCCTGAGTTCAAGGACAAGGTTAGAATTTCATGGCGTGACACGATTGATGCATGATTCGATCAATACGTGATTATAAATTCAGGTTTCCGTGATGCTTGTAATGGACTAATCATCTTTTCCTGCCATTCCATATTCCTGTTTCACTCTCAGATAGCAATGTTCCCTTCCTTGACTGAATTCCCTTCCTTGACTGAAGTATTTAACTAACAGCTTCAGAGAGTATTGCCCTAAAAGTAGAGATGAACATGAAGTTACTTGTGGTTTTACTCACTTAAATTTCAGGATCGATTGAACAGGGCCGAAGATCTCATCCTGCGCTATTGGCATATCATCCTGATGCAAGGAGATCTTAGTTTCGTTACAATAAAACGAAAAGGAAAAAAACACCAAGCTCCCGTTCAGGGGATTAAATTAGAAAGCAATGAGTCAAAAACCTTGACATTGGAGAAAACTGTTGGCTGTATGAAGAAGCCTTTGGACCCGAATCTTTCGCCTCCACACTCGAGGGTTGCATTGCTTTCGACGCCTAATCTTATGTATCTTAGGATTTTCTCGAATTGCTCCACATCAATCTGAAAGGATTTTGCGAGGTCATAGCAAGTGTTACTACCATTTACAAGCACCATATTCTGCTATGAGATGATGACCGACGGATCAAATCATTACAGAGAACCCTGTGGCCGACTGTAAAAACAGGTTAATTACAAAGAAAACAGGCCTGCATTCCCTTAAATTCAACTTTAATTGTTAATGATTTCCCTGTTTTGGCAAAGCCTAAGCTTGTTCAATATTTCTGCTTCATCTGGTCTGACTTCTGCACATAATCTGCTAGAGGTTTTTCTTGGAAGTCCATTCTTCAAAGCTATTCAAGAATCACATTCCGGGTGTGCATGTTCATAATAAATACTAGGAACCTAAAAATCATGTACCTGGGGACCTTGCTCGACACCCTTTTTGAAGGGATCGCCCACCACGCGCTTCATAGCGCGAGCTTTTGCCTTCTGCAAGAACTCATCGTAAATTCGTTCATGCACATAGGTACGTGACCCAGCACAACAACATTGCCCCTGTAGACACACATTGTTCTCATTGACTACCGAGAAGTTCCATATAAATCATGAGTCCAGGCAATGATATAAGGTTGTGTGATGAGTAACCTGATTAAAGAAGAGAGCAAAGTGTGCAGCCTCAACGGCCTCATCAATGTCGGCGTCTTCACATATAATGAAAGGTGACTTTCCTCCGAGTTCCAAAGTCACCGGCTTAAGATTGCTCCTCGCAGCCAGTTCGAGGACGATTTTACCAGTATGAGTTGATCCTGTGAAGGAGAGCTGCCAAAACAACAAAGCAAGTGCTGTTGTTAGAAATCGACATGTCATGAGAATGTTTTAGGTCCACGAATGCCACCATCATCATATGTACTGAAATTTAAAGTCAAGCCCGACATACTAAACCTA
The DNA here is from genome assembly GCA_014182365.1 of Eucalyptus tenuipes. Lineage (NCBI taxonomy): Eukaryota > Viridiplantae > Streptophyta > Magnoliopsida > Myrtales > Myrtaceae > Eucalyptus > Eucalyptus tenuipes. The sequence continues at coordinate 19,203,109 of CM024547.1, forward strand.
ATGTACCTTGTCCACATTCATATGGCTTGCAAGGGCAGCACCGGCAGTTGGACCGTAGCCAGAAACGACGTTCAGGACGCCCGGTGGAAGACCAGCCTGTCAAGAAGGAAATGGAGTATAACACCAGCAATACGTTTGACGACAATGAACATCAGTTTGTAACCTATTCTGAGTCATTAGGAAAAACAAGGCCTCGACATGACCGAATCATATCATTCAGAAAACTCAAATTGGGAAGAACCTGATTACTTATGTCAGTGGGGCTGATGTTAAAAGGCAGGGAATGAGAGAGTTTTACCTCATGGAGTAACTTTGCAGCATATAGAGCAGTCAAAGGCGTCTGCTCGGCGGATTTAAGGACAACAGTATTACCACAAGCAAGAGCAGGCCCGACTTTCCAAGAAAACAGGACCAGTGGAAAGTTCCATGGAATAATCTGTCCTGCGACGCCGATCGGTTCATGCAGTGTCTGCATGTGGTAATTCCCATCAGCCGGAACAGTCATTCCATGTATTTTGTCTGCCCAACCTGAGAAATTGGATCAAGATGCGTTAGCCATTTCGAACACTGACAATACATGCCTAGTAAAGAACGAGAGAATTCATTTTAGTACCGGCATAATAACGAAAGAGACGCGCCATTGATGGGATTTCTGAGTGAAGAGCCTGCTCATAAGGCTTTCCATTGTTCCATGTCTCTAGTGCAGCAAGCTCCTCGCTATGTTTCTCGACCAAATCGGCGAAGCGCAGCAGGATCCTACACCTTTCCTGAAAACAGAAAGGTAGCAAATAGCTAATATAACTCGTAATACAGGGCGATCCATATTTTTTTTTCCCCAAACAGTGCCGATTCAACTCAAGTGGGTGCAAGAAAAAGGTTGGATTCTAACATAAGGAGTCATCTTTGGCCATGGCCCCTCATCAAACGCTTTCCGAGCGGCGGCCACCGCCCTGTCAACATCCTCAGTGTCGCCCTCGGCGACATGGGCAATCACCTCTGCAGTTCGTGGGTCATAGGCCGGGAATGTTTTCCCTATAGAAAACAAAGAACAAATCAGTTCGCAATGGTGATCAAACTAGTCCGGAGACTTCCACTTCCACTTCTTTGAGGGTCAAGTAAAGGATCACCTGAGGCCGAATCAACAAATTGACCGTTGATCAAATGTTGTGTGTGACAGACTTGAACGGGCGGGGTGACTAGCCCCTCAAGCGCAGCCGCGGCCGCAGCCGTGCTGAACCTGTTGATACTCCTTCTCGAGCCCGGATTTTTCCCTGGAGGTCGAAATCCATTGATTGAGTTCAAGGGAAAAAAGAAGTCTCACTTGTGATGAGCTTGAGTCATCCTGGTTTAAGAGATTCACAACTTTGGAGGGATTTACAGATTTATCAGAAACTGGGAAAAGCTAATCAAGATCAGTGAGCTGAGTTCAAAAAGATCTCCCTTTATCTTTCTGTGCCTTTTTTGTTTGTCGGCCCAATGAAAGTCGCCAGAAAACAGGTCTGGTTGCAGTAAGTTTCCAAAATAAAAGGAAAAGAACCACTCAACTCGGAATATACGCATGAATATATAATCCACATCCATCTCCATTCAAGATCGGGATATTCAACTAGAACAAGTGTACACGTGACAGGAAAAGAAAGGACAGGTATGGTCAACCTCGAGATAGAAGCAGAGAAGAACACCCAGAAGAAGCAGAGAGCGAGCGAGAGAGCAACGACGATATCCTGCGAGCCGCCATTACAGCACCAACAGAAGAACCCCAAAAGTTTTCCTCTTTTCTTTCTCTTCACAGTCCCTGAACTCCAGCCAAAGTTCTCAAATCAGACGCAGAGAACACGCAACACGAGCTCTCCACCAAACTCGGTTCACTTCACGCTTTCCTCTCTCTCTCTCTCTTTCTCTCTCCTCAGTGGACAAGCTACCACTACTTTTGACACTCCCAGAACACAGAGATGGTGAGCTGAGCACAGATGATGTGAACTTTAGGCGTAGGAAATAATACAAAAGTTGACGGTGGAGGGCGGATATTATTATAAACTAGTCCGATACACGACAATACAACCGCTGTCACCCTCCAGGACTATGGCTAATCTAAGCCGCCGTCTCCAAAATAATTTGTAAAATATATTTTCAAAATTGATGATTTGTAAAAAATATTTTCATTATAAACATCAATTCATGTGTCGATATTTCGTGGACGATTAAAAGTTATTTATTCTTTCATTTTTATGAGCGATAGAAGCGATCATTTTATAAAGATATTTCTCAAATTATTCATTTTTTATTAAATAAATAGACCTAATTAGTTTTTCTTTTTCTTCACCTCCTTTTCGAAGTCATCAATCGCTTAAATAGATATTTATTACGTTCCATGTTCTAGAAAAGCGTGATTTTTTTTAGAACAGGCTATATGAGAATATACATGTCAACATATTCAAGTCAATAGTGGGTTTTGTCGAACATGTATACATTAAATCTAGTCACTACATGTTTAATGACTATCCATGTAAGGGTGGCAATGTGTACACCGGACATGTCATCTAGCCAAATAGAAACCATGTAATTTTGAACAAAAACAATGTAGTTTCGATTAGGGTTTTGCCTTATTCTTTCTGGAGGACATAAAAAGTTTAGCCCCAAATCAAGCTTGCAAGTTGAGTGGCTATAATTTTACCCCAAACTAAGTTCGCAAATTAGGACTTCATGCCACTGATTCTGAGGTAATTTTTAGAATTTGAGCAAATTGTGAAGTTCAATGCATTTCAAGTTTGCAAATTGAGGTTTCAAATAATTGATTTCACGATAGATGGAGCAACTAATCCATTATGATAAAGGAAAAATTATTCAATTAGTTCAAAATTTATTATATGAATGTCAATTTCAACTCTAAACTTTTCAATTTTGTTAATTAATTCATAAACATTATTACAAAATTTTAGTATAGTTCTTCTAGTCAATTTATGTTAAAAATCTCTGGTATAGCAATCCAATTATTACTAATCGTCTTATAAAGATTATATTGAAATTTCGCGTAAATTTTTGGACTAAATTGTGAATATTAAAAAATTTAGGATCAAATAGGCATTCGTGCAATGAGTTTAGGACCGAATGTACAATTTCTCCCAACTAACATATCATGTCACTGCCATTAGCCGTATCATACCAAATAAACTTCTTTGGATGGAAAAGTCAGCGACAGATCCTTATATTCCTCGAGAAAAATTCCATGCTTTTTTTTGGAATTTTTGAAGAGTGAGATTATTCGTGTATAGTTTTGTCTGAGGTTATAAGTTCGTGCTTTTTTGTCCTTTTGCATGCGGCCTTTTTACGTAATGAACCCAGCATATATCGGCTGATAAGTTCGGTGAAATTTACAGACCTGTGAAGATATCATGGCTCACATGCGTTGGGTCCACATGCATCGGTCTATGCGAAGACTAAAGCTTAGCCATGAAATTTCTAATGCTTTTCTTCTTATAATTCTTACTTTTTACCCCAGATGTTTGTGTGCTGGAAAGAGGTCACTCTCACATCATCTTTTCCTCTTTTCAGCCGTAGTGGTTAAAAGAACTGAGGGTGGCCACCATCATCGCATGCACCAAGAAATTGCCCAAGTGATTTGACTGGCTGACCGACTGACCAATGGTCCAGCAACTTGCCATCAAATTGGCGCAAGTCAGGTTAGGCAAACCAAGATGCGATTAGCATTTAGGCCATGGCCTTGTATGGCAATTTTACGAGTGTAATTGAAGGAAGTGGACGTCTGTGAAGAGTGAGCATGAAAAGACAACGGCACTAGAGAGTAATGACGGCAACGAGCCACCTACCTGATAAAACATATTCAGGGCCGGCCCAAAAAAAAAAAAAAAACAATATATAAGAGGATAATCATGAAGAAAGGAAAAGTAAATGCAATCATCATATAAAAATAAAAGTATAAATAATTAAAGTCAGGGTCCATAAAATAATGGTCTAGAATTTGACGTGCTTGAATTTATCCACTTTTTATTTTATTGGAAGCATGCTGAAGGGACGTTAATTATTAATAAAAAAATATTACGATAAGGAGAATTGAGAATAAGTGGAGAAAGGTTCAAGGAGACGAAATGCTTTTGAAGCATCTTTCCTGTGCGGCGTTTGTGACATCTCATCAATCCACTATGGACATTTGACTAAAGGACAGGAGATCTGATGAAAAATAAAAATATTTAGCTATGAGAGCAACATAATTTCCTCCGCTTATCTTGATTAATTAATCCCATCCAACGATTATAATAATATAAATTTTTGGAAGATAGTGTCATGTCCTTCGGACCTTAGGACAATTATATACCAGAACCTTTTGTTAAATAATACCAATCTTTTTTTTTTTTTTTTTTTTTTTTTTTGTGTTGTAATTGCACCACAGTAATGCTCTAATGAAAGGACAACGACAACGATTAAAGCATCGATTTACAGAATAATATAGCGAGTTCTTTTCCATGCTTGAGTACAACTCAGTTACTTAAATATCCGTCTATTGATCAACAGCACCATTTTATGAGCCAATCATTGAAATTCTTTTCACATGGTTGAGTACGACTCAGTTACTTAAATATCCGTTTATTGATCTGCCGCACTCTTTTATGAGCCACTCATGGAAATTCTATGATCATTCCTGTCTAAAAAAGAATCTCATGAATAATTAATCTTTATTTTTCGTTTCACTAATAGTCATGTTGCAAACACGGGTTTACAATTATAAAAACCTGTAAAGCACAAATATACATACATATACGTGTGTATATATGGTGGGCCAATGACCCATTTTATTGTATCCTACGGGCAACGAATTGGGCTTGAAGAATTGGACCTGGCCCTTAGACCAAACATTCATTACCAGCCTGAAGAAACTGCCCGTTACATGAGATGAGACATATAAATCAAGGGCGCACATGATAATCATTCCGTTTTTTTCATATTCTATTTTTCTGTTCCTGAATACAAGTCTAGAACAAAAAATTATTTGATAATGTAATTTCATTTTTCTATTTTTGAAACAAGTTTTTAGGCTAAAAATAAATTTAGAACATAAATAAGAAATAATAATTTTCTACTTTTTTTATTTCTAGAACAAAAAATAAAAAATAAAAAATCTTCTCATCACTCGTCGTCGCTATTAGCCGACCATCGCTACCACTGCCCATCATTATTAAATGCATATTTTGACTTGAAAACTCGTCTAAAAAATAAAAATTGAAAAATCTATTTCTGACCAAAAATTAATTTATAGAATAGAATGATTATCATTTACCCCAACAATCCAAGAAAAGACATGCTATCTTGCCAACCTAGATTTTTATGCAAGATATTGCGCAATCAGGTTAGAAAAATGTGTGTTTTCCTTTCATGGCTTTTGTTGTTGTTGCCCTAGAAAAGATTCTCATTAAATATCATAAGGACCAACTTGCACTAGCTCCTGAACACACGCATGAAAACATTTTGCCTTTGGAAAAATGACAACTTGTTCTTTCAATCTATCACCTTCATCTATTCATTATAGCAACCTTTCCATTGCTAGATCAAGTAAAATCATGTGGCCAAACTAAATAAGAAATCGGATGCATTGGTTCCCAATAGTACCTAATGCCAAAGATAGAGTTACCATGTCTAGTTTTATCCTTTATTCTTACCTTCTTTTGAATGGAATTGCAGGAATTGATCTCTTGAAGGCTGTCCCTAAAGGGACTTATAATGCAATCATTTTGGGTGCATTTCACCCTCCTTGAACTTTAGGAGTGTACCTACAATGACAACCCGGTACTGACTAATTTCTCATCTATTGATCAATTTCGTTTCTTACCTAAAGGAATCATTGATTTGGACCTGAGTAAATCCTTAAACTATTTCGTCTCAATTTTGGGATGTAAAACTTCGAGGGTATTCCCTCCTAGTTGGGAAATATAAAGACTCACCTGGGAACTAGGGGACCATCAAGGGTATTCCCTACTAGTCCTTCTGCCACTGAAGAAAGGCAACTATCAAGTAGGCAAGTACAGTAGCTTAGGGTGAGATTGTGAAACTTAAAAAAGTTCCTATTGGGTTAACCTGTGCTTCGCACAGTGTCTTTCAACCGACTTATCAGCCCAATACCCGTGGTTGAAAGAAATATGCGAATTATTCTGTTCTTACCTTATTTTGGATGAAATTGCAGAAATTGATCTCCTGAAGGCTTATGATGCAATCATTTTAAATGCATTTTCACCCCTCTTGAACTTTGGGGTACCAGCTATTGGCAATAGTATAGCTGCAACTGCAACCCAGTACTGACTAATATCATCTATTGATCAACTTCGTTCCCTACTGAAGAAATCACTGATTTTGCAGTACCTTTTAACTACTTGTTTTCGATCACTCTTTGATATCTTTTACTTTGTGAAAATTCATTTTCACAACATGGCATATTACTCGGAAAAATGCATGAATCACCCGGTCTGTGATCTATAACTCTTCCGAAAACAAAAGAAAAAGGTTATACCTGCTCATACGCGCCCCTGCATTGAGTTCTGTGCATGAACAGCTGCAATTGAACTTGCCGAAGGAACTTCCTAGAATGGGTTTACCTGCTCATTCGCGCCACTGCATTCAGGCAGTCCAACCCAGACCCAGAGGCATGTGTCGACTCCTGCCGACAGCTTTTGGCTGAACAATTTATTTGTCAAAGGAGACCATCGCGAAATGTAGCTAATTCTTCAAAGGCTCTGTTCGCCATGCTTGAAGGACAGGTCCTTCATACACAAGGTACGATTCCAACCTCTGTTAAGATTTCGTGCAATATGTATCTTCCAGGGTTATGACGAGATTTACCTATCTAAATTCTTGGTAAATTTGCAAATTTTCTGAGTCGGACAATCAGGTTTACGGGCTGCTCCACCAAGGGCCAATTGTCGACTTCAAGAAACCGGTGAATGGACTTTTCTTTATGGGGCTTTTCAAGTGTTCAAATTTCTGTCTGATACCTAAAAGAATCCAGACAGTCTTTTGCGAGTTATTATTTAAGTGTTCCTATCGTGTTTTTTTCACCAAGTACCTATACTAAGAATGAAGATACTATACACAAGAGTGGTAAACAGAGACTAAACCTTCCTGACTATTCAGCAAGGAAATGTAACCACAAAAAAGCTGGTACGACAGTGACACAAAGTTCAAGAGAATCGTAGAACACAACAATGGATATAAACACCAACCCTACAGTTCTCATCATATAAATTTATGGAATTCATCTGAAAATTTTCAGAAAATTACCATTCTACTGAGATCACAGATGAATTTTGTTATTTGTCTCACAACAGATAGTGGCATTAGTGGCCGAAAGTCAAAACTACAACAACATTGCAGCTTTTGTGTAATTGCACATAAAATGCACAAGCCAGATGCACAATGTTTTTTAAAGGGGAAGCTCTGTTTCATTATCTTTTGTGTTCATGGAGAGTATACACAGACCATGAGGAAGAAAAAAATAAGCAGCCATAAATACAAGAATACCAAGGTCAGCTTCTTCGCCCACTGCTGGCTGACGAGGATTTACCCAATATATCTGGCTTGCACACCATACACAGTACAGGCTTGCAATAATCCCCATAAGTTTCAGAGATTGATAGGATTTCTTCCTGATGGACTTAAGGGACTTCACTCTGCAAAGCAATCGCATTAAAGTAACAAGAACCAATAAGTGTTCACAATCATGCTTCGAGAAAACTAAGTAAAATGGATCTTGGTGGGAGTAGAACCTGTTGATGTAAACAAAACCACAAATTAGGCAAATGCATAAGAAACTAACTACAACAACAGCATCAGGGTTGACAGGTGCCCGGTTTTTCCACCAACCAGTGCTCAAAATCCAAGTATACATAGATGAATGGCCATTTTCCTGCAAGATGGAGAAATTTACCCCCTGGTTTACTACAAGGCTGATTCAAGTAAGAGTCTAGCATTTAGAGGAACACACAAATAACAATGAACATTCAACTTCAGATTTCCAATAAATTTGATGATTTGAACTCCACAGTCAACCAAGCAAAACAGTGAGAATACATCTCTCATATAAGGGCAAGCATTGATTCAAGGTTGACCCTGGACCAGCCCACCCCTATCGTTCCTACTCCAGTTCCCAGAGAGACTGGTTCGGTCCTTAGTCTTAGGATTCCTGGACCAACACTGTGCATGTTGGTCCTCGGTCCTAGGAATTCAGGGTCAATCCAACTTGGACCAACCCTTGCTATATATATTATTTTTATTTTTTTATATAGAGAGAACCTTAAAATAAACGATATCAACAATATTAAACAGCTCTAGTAATGAGTTCAAGTAATTTTACTTTATTTTTTAATAACTTAGATTTTTAATGTCTTTTACAACGTCAATAATCATGATTTACGAATGAGGAAAATGTTTTTATGAGAAGTTCCCACGGTGACCAAAAAAGCCTAAACAACTCCTTACGACATCCTTCTCTAGTACTCGTTATCTTCTGTCTTATTCGTCATCTTAATCTTCAATTTGCCAAAATCGAAAGAAACAATTTCTCCGCTCACTACTGGACACTCGCCTCGCTCGCTTTGGGTCACTCATGCCACTTGATATTCGCTTGACTTGTTGCTCCCCGCTCGACACTCCACGCTCACTCTGTTCAATACTCATCCCACTGGACCATCACCGCTTGCCTTTCTTAGCTGACCTCGCTCATCATTGAACCAATTGGGTTGGTTCGGTCATCAATTGCCCTTTCAAGAAGTACAAAAAAATGAAATAAAAAATTATTGGTTGGTCCCCGATTGACCTTGGAACTGGACCGAACCAATTGGGTTAGTCTGGACTTCAATCGCTTTTTCAATGAGTACAAAAAATGAAATAAAAAAATTATTGGTTAGTCCCGAATTGACCCTGAAATTAAACCGAACCTATTGAGTCGGTCCGGTCCTCAATCATTTTTTTTTCAAGTAATACAAAAAATGAAATAAAAAATTATCGATTAGTCCCGAGTTGACCTTGAAATCGGAGCGAACTCACTGTGTCGGTCCGATCCTCGGTTCCAAGCTCAATAAGGTCGGTCTTTGGTCTCAAAAATTGAGGACCAGCACTGTGCGGGTTGGTCTTAGGGTTAGGGAGTGGACTAGCCAAACCGGGACCATGCTCACCCCTACTCTCATATTCTAAGGAGTATTATCATTCTTCTTTCAAACCGAGTCTTCATCATACACCTCATGCTAAAAATGAATAGATTGGTTTTAAAAGAATCCGTTTGTACAGAGTAAACTCCCCCAAAATTGTAACAAGTTTTACAGCTTAAAATGCCAGGTGTATGTTGAAGCCCATCATAGATATGCATGTATGTATGCATGTTAGTGTGTACAAAAGTGCTTGCAAAACTACTGAAATGATCGACATGGCATTCACTAAATCTCATGCAGAATGAAATCTCATGGAATGATAAGAAACTCAATTCATGTATACATGGTCAGCGCCATTTGAAGAAAGTCAAATAGCTTCAGCAACATCAATGAGAAGGGCAAACACGCGACTAAGTTCTAAATCCCCGGGAGCATCATATGGTATGATCACATGGTAAAGCAACTTAAAATTTTATATAACTGAAAAATCATCTCCACAGAGGAGGATCTATCAACAGGATGATGTATTTGCTCTAACATTCTCGACAACACCCCAGGGCAAAATTAATACCTCAAACAAATGGTCCAGGAAAAAATGGGATAAAGAACCGGCAGCTATCAACAGCAGACATTGCCTCCTAGTAAGGGGAACCTGCACGAAATCAGACCAAGTTGAGGATTATCAAGGACCTACTCAAGGGCACAATCATGCCGAGAACTGATCGATCACTGAACAGCAATACACTCTAGCGGGACTTACAAGACCACCTTGGCCCTTAGCGAGATTAAAACTCCATGAGGCCATTGACTTTGCAACCATTATATGACTAGACTCGACTCTCATCAGGATATTCACAACCAAGAAACTTGCCCTTTCCCTTTTTGCCAAAATCCCGCCCCCAAACACATGAAATTACACAAATCTCCCAACAAACGAAACAACCCATCTCTCTTCACCGCTCTTCTACACGAATCGAAAGAGAAAACTCACCCCAGAGACAGAATCAAGAACGCCCTTTCGGAGCAGAACCTTGGAGACCCAGGCATAGAGGAACGAGAGAGGGAAGCCGAGGATCAGCACGTAGTAGAAAGGGTCGTGGACGGCGTCGGCGAGGAGGGAGCCGAGGGGGCGGGCGAAGGCGAAGCCGGGGAGGTCGGCGAGGGTGGAGCCGAGCCACTCGGAGAAGGAGCCGACGTCGGGGCCGAAGAAGGCGTTGAGGGCGTAGGCGAGCGTGTGGTGGGGCGCGAACCGGCCGTTGGAGAGGGACGTCAGGGCGAGCCCCGAGCCCATGGCGTACATCAGGTGGGGCCCCGGCCCTGGCATTCTCGCCCCTCCCCCAAGAGATACAGAGAGAGAGCAGCACGGAACGAGGGTTTTGCAGGATTCTATGCGTGACGATTTGGCTTTCTCTTCCGGAGAAAAAATTGACTGCCCTCTTGTAGTCAGCACAACCCAAAAAAAAAAAACAGAGAGGGATCTGAAATGTTGACACGTGTCCAAGTGATGCAAACGTCAGATCCCCTTCAACCTATCTCCTCTCCCTCGCCCGAAGGCCAGACTTCCCTGCGCACTCTTTCTCTCTCTCTCTTCTCTCCCCTGCAAGCTCGAGGCGGTGAAGGCAACCTCGAGGCACTGCGTCCTCGTCCGATCGATGAACTTCGTGGCGGCGGCGGCGATCTTGGGGCGGAGCCGTGCGGTGGTTCGTCCGATCGACGAGCCACAGCGCCGATTCGGCGACGGCTCGCTGCCCCCTACTGGCTATGCTCGCTCTCTCTCTCCAAGTCACGATCGAAGCCTCATCCGACGGACCACCGCGCGGCTCCGCCTCCGCCGGGCGCGAAGTTCGTCGGTCGGATGAGGGCTCTGTGGGAGAGAGAGGGGGCGGCGAAGAGAGAGAGAGTGTGCTCAGAGAAAGGGGCGTGCAGAGAGAATAAAGAGAGAGGAGAGGAGAGAGGAAGTTTTAAACCTACGATTGAAGACCGGACTTCCGTCCGATAGATTATTATTTTGTTTCATTTTTTGTAGTCTTTAAATCAATAATGCAACATTGAGCAATCAAATTATAAAAATCAATAAATATGAGACAAAGTAACAATAGAAATTTACAATTATCAAAAGTAACAAACCATAATAACGAACGTGCAATGAGAGGGAATAAAGGCAAGTAGCAAGAAGAGTGAATAGAGGCAAGCAAGGGGCAGATGAGCGAGGGTATAGAAATTTCAGGATCAATGCTTGACCCAGTCTTCCCAAAAACCAAACTAGGACTAGTCGAGTTGGGTTGGGACCAATGTTCACCCATAGTTGGAGTGAGAATGCGCAAAGCTTCTAAAATGGTAAGAGGACATGAATGAGTGAGAATGTGCAAAGCTTCTAAAATGGTAAGAGGACAGGAATGAATAGAACTATGCATTGAACAAAGAAAAAACGATTTTGGAATATATAAAGGTATATTCTGACGTAATGGCAAATTTTTCTTTGAAATTTTAAAATTAAGCAAACCAAGATTAAAGCGTTTTTTCGATGGGTGATCTTCTAAGAAAGTATTTACTTATACGCCAAAAGACGAAACTGTGAAGTCAATATCAGATTATGACTTTATGAGTTAATGGAGGGATTTCACGTAGTTGACCTGACACGAACTCGGATCGGCCAGAGATCACGGGGATTTTGCGATGCACCGCGGAGCAGCTGATCTCGACCGCCGAATTCCGTCCACATAACATAAGCATATCCCCGCACGCTCGCTAGGCAATTACCGAACTGTCCTTCCTCGTCATCACTCACGCTCGGGTGGAAATATCGTTCACCCCCGCGATCTCCCCTGTTTCAGTTCAGCTACAGGTACAGCGTAACCTTTCGTCCTCCCGACAGCACCCAAAAAAAAGGTACAGACAAGAGCTCTCACCTACTGGAGAGAGAAGAGATAGAGAGAGAAAGAGGAGAGAGAGAGAGGAGCCATGGAATTGGAAGAATTGGAATCGCCCGCTTCGTCGAGGCGCAACAAGGAAGCAGATCCGATGATGATCGAAGAAGGGCTGTCGTCCCCGGGCCACGCCGCCGCCTCCTCCTCCCTCCTCTGCTGCAACGACTGCTTCGGCTTCCGCCGCCCCGGCCGCCGCGCCTCCCGGCCGCCCTCCTCCTCGTCCAGCTTCTGGGAGCGCATCGGGTCGTCCCACTTCGACCGCCGGTGGTGGGCGCCGGGGCTCCGGGTCGTCATGAAGCTCCGGGAGTGGTCGGAGCTCGTCGCCGGCCCAAGGTGGAAGACCTTCATCCGGCGGTTCAGCCGGAGCCGGAGCATCGGCGCGGCCGGGGAGCCCACGACCAGTACAGGCACGGCGGCAGGTTCAACTACGACCCCATGAGCTACGCCCTCAACTTCGACGAGGGCCCCAGGCACGACCCCCACCACCACGACGACGAGGACAACTTCCGCCGCTACCGGAACTTCTCCGTCCGGCACGGTCCGGCCGCCGGCGGCGAGGGTCCTGCGGCGGGGAAGGGCAAGGACGGGATGGCGGTGGCTGCATGACGGGGTCCCAACTCCCCAGGACCCGCCGTCGTGGGGGGTTGGACTCCGTGACGTCACTTGGCTGCTTGATATTTATACACCCTCTTTTTTTCTGGATTGTAGAGCGATTGTCGTTTTGAGTGGGCAAGTGTTGTCGTTTATGCTCGCAGCGTATGGAACGGCATTTGTAAATGGTAGCTTGCACGTAGGAGTGAAGTCGCGTCTTCCGCGCATTTGATTTGAAACAGTTCCGTGCACGTATTACTCAATTGTTCCTTCTTGTAATGAGCAAATAACTTGTGTTTTTTTTATTATTATTATTATTATTTATACAGAAAACTTTATAGAAATTCTTACTTGTGTGGAATGAAATGGAAGAGCAAAATTGTCTTATTTATTTTTTATACCTTCTTCCCCCGTTTGGTTTATCTAATCGACGGGCGACCAATCGCACCCGATAACTCAAAAACTTGCAAAGGTGGTTGAAATATAATAGCATCCATGCAATAGGATAAGCATAAGCATGTCATAGAGAATTCAATACCGCGTTTCCGGATTATATACGTGAATCGATTTCTTGACCACAGCGAGGCGAGTAATTAGTAACTTGATACATGCAACAGACGATGCTAAGCGAGGGATTTCTTCCTGTTCACTGATCTTATGCTGAGCAGCACGTCCCCCACGATCCACGGGAAGCTCAAGAAATTGAAGCTTCCGTGGACGAAGGATGGATGGTAAGTCACGTGGTACCACGCCGAGGCCAGGCGCTCCCTCTCATTCGCCTCGCACCCGCTCTCGAACCATCCTTTGACCTCTCTATGCAGGTTCTTCACCGACAGCGAGATCCGGTCCTTCATGTCCCCGTACTTCCGGTTGTCCCTCTGCAGATATACGGCGCGGTTCCGTAGGTTGCCGGTCAAGATTTCGTCCTCGCTCTCTGCCCCGTAGAAACGCATCAGCTCGCTCAGTTTCTCTATGTACTTGTCCCTGTGAGCGACTGCCGTGTCGATGAATGCCTCAAAACCATCAACTTCCAGATCATGATCGTAATACTCTCGAGCGGTTTCATCCGACCAGATGATTTTTGACTTCTCCAACGATAACTCAAGCGTCGCACGATAGAGCTTTCCAAGCACACCAGTAGATGTGTACATTGGCTTGTCTACTCTCTCCATAAAATCTGGAAATTCTCTTGGCTTCAAAACCCTCGGCATCTCAGCCGGCGCACCAGTCTTTGCAAAGTCAACAGCCATAGAGTGAAGAGTCGCCAACTGTAGACACTTCTCGCTCCGGGCCCTTTCTGGTTCACGGTCGGCATGAACCAAATGTGCGGTTGAGATGGCACCCAGCGTGTCATTGATCATGTAGTCGATGAAGAATTTATGAATTTCCTGAAAAATAATCGGTAATGCTAAAGAAAGGATATTGCAGACCCTATGAGAAAACAAACTCTGAGACGCTCACCTCCAGTGTCACATCATGATCCATTATGCGCGGTCTCCTCCCGGTATAATCCATTGGAGTATCAGTTTGCAACGGGATGATATCTTCATCCCAACTGATAAAGAACAGGTCTCCATCCAGATCGCCACCAGAGCACTCATTAGGATGAGGCCTGTCAAAAAGCATCATAAGCCCAATATAAACATGCATGGCGAGCAAAATTGCAATTATCTAAGGCAGAAGAGTATAACATAGATATGCAGCCACTCAGACCTTTCTCCTTTCCGAGGGAAGACAATGCAATCGACCAGGCCCGATTCTTCCAATTCCACCTCAAAGACAGCCTCGAGGACTCTGATATCCCCAGGATGAAGGCAAGGGTTTTTGGTGACAACTACCTTCCCCATTACTGCTGCTGTTGTCTCATCAACCTTCCGGAAAAATCTTTGCTCCCCACTTTCTAGCTCTGCTTTTGTCATGGTAATTCGGACATAAACTTGGCCATAGTCAAGTATTCCGGCCTCATCCAGACAGCCAAGCAAGATCCGGCCCTTTGGGATGTGAATGCGACACCTGCTCTTCAATTCCGACAGCTGAATCTCGTGATGTGCTCGAAGCATCATCAGAAGGTAAGGATCCGCAGTTGGTTCATATCCTGCGAGTAACATTTTGGCTATAATGTTTCTGCGGTCTGCACCGGTCAAGCTCTCCAGCACACTTAAAGCAGCCTCCCTGTCGGTTAACATTTTCCCGAGAATAAGCAACTGTTTCTGTTGCATAGCCTCAAATTTTTCATCTTCCACTTCAAGAGTGGAAAGAAGAGTAATGATCTCCCTGTTAAGATAGCACGGCAACGAGTTGCTCCACTGAGTAACATTAAGCATCCTGTTAGATGACTCAAACTTACGCATGCTCTCACGAAGAGAGAGCTTACGAAAGGAACGGCGGTCAACAGCAATAACACCTTTATAGCCACCATATCGGATTTGAAAGGCTGAAGGACTGTCGGTCAAGCCACACTTCTGAGCGACTTGCCTAGCAAAAGATTGAGAGATCTTTCCAATCCCATCTGAGAAACAGAAGTCAAATCCTCTGGTATTGACCTCAATATCAGGAATGATCTCCACATCATGAGCAGGGACAACCATAGTCTGTACAGAAGAGCTGAACATTTGACCCATCCTCGCTGCACACTTGGACACACTTCGGATTTTGTTGAAGCAGCCCATCCATTCTCTAATCTGTTCTGCAGTCACCTCATCATTGGAAGCAAACATCCAGACGGAGTTTGACCGAAGTTGACTAGCTGAGAAAGCAAGAAATTGAAACTTCTTCTCGCCAATGACAATACCTTCACGAAGAACAGTCAATATACGGTGATATATTCCAGTCCTCAAAGGTTTTGAAAAAATGCCTTGCTGAGTACTAGTTGATAAGGCATTCGGGGGAATTTTGCTCCAATCTTCTTCGACGAAAGAAACTCTCAGAAAATCAGAAGAATGTGATGCGAAGTTCTTCACCACGTAGTTAGAGGTCTCCAGCTCAGGACCTAAGCAATAAATCTTTGTTGGAGTAATAAAAGCTCTGTGACAAAACATTACATTGCTGTCCGTTAACCTTCTGAGAGCAGACGAAGGAAGATTTTTGCCGTCTCTCTTAAGGAAATGTTTTTGGGTCTCCACAAATAGCACGGGATCATAACAAGTGGATGGAAGCTTGTGCAGCTTCTGGAGAACCAAGACAGCAGTGTCAACATCCCAAATACTAAGGATTTTGGTTAGCTCATACGCACCAGCCAGACTGATTTTCTGGGTATGAACAAGAGAATTAAGTTGGAACACAATCTCATAGTCTAACTTAGGACCGGAGTCACATTCCAGGAGTGGGACTATCTCAGATGCAGAATGAAATTCCTCACCTTCTTCTAGAGTGAGATCAATCGTTCCTTCCTTATAATACGGAAAACTTGCAAAAACATCTGAAGCTGGTACTTGTAGCCCTTCATCAACTTCCCAACAAAAAGTAGTTGATTGACCAATT
This sequence comes from Eucalyptus tenuipes, assembly GCA_014182365.1. Classification (NCBI taxonomy): domain Eukaryota; kingdom Viridiplantae; phylum Streptophyta; class Magnoliopsida; order Myrtales; family Myrtaceae; genus Eucalyptus; species Eucalyptus tenuipes. The sequence goes on from CM024547.1 coordinate 19,219,256, forward strand.
GCCTTCACATGAGAAAAGTCTGTCGTGCGGACCCAAAGAAAATTGAAATCATCTTTGTAGATATGGTATCGATCAGGACTAAACTTTGAGGTTACATCAGATCCGGAAATTCTCTTGTAGATTCTTGGTCCACGATTAAACTGTGAAAGGAGAAACAACGTTCAAGTACCAAAACAATGGAATAATGGATCACTCTCCCGTGCCAATAAACATTTTCTCACATAAACCGACAGGAAAAAGGCCAACAACGAACTGCAGAACTCAATCTGAGAGGAATCAACTGAAGAGAAAAAAAAAAAGGGCATATTCCCCGTAGTACAGTGGGACAAATACACTTTGAATCATACGATTTTCTGATAAGTTAATAGAACATATGCACTAACAAGATTATCTACCACAGTGATCTGTCTCCTTCCAGCGTTGATCCAAACCAATATAAGTCAATGAGATGAATATCAAGGCAACAACTTGGAGGCAATTGCATAATGCAAATCACGTTTACAAAATCAATTGTTCAGAAATTGCCGGGATCATATAAAATCACAAGCTAATCCACATTATAATGTTCCTATAAAACTTACGATTTGCCAAATGCAGAAACATTTCCCCATATTCAGTGAAGCCAGTCAACTATGGATACCGCTTAATAAATGTACTTCATTCACTGACCTCATAGCCGGTCTAAATCTATGTAATTTAAGCTCAAACGACATTTATAAAACTACGTCACAACCATCCTTCCGATAGGCGAAGTTATACACAGAGCGTGATTGGTAAACGAAATTGTCAGCATACACAAGCAAGGACAAAATCAGAGTGCTTAGAATCAAACTTTAACTTGCCTAGACACGTACTGTTAATAACTGAAGTTAAATTTTCTAGAAGAACTCGATTCCAATGCATGCACATTTAGGAAAAGAGTACGCTCATTGAAAGCTAGAAATTCTCCAAATTACAATATTTTCATTGCCAATGATCTGATCACCGTAGACTATTGAAACCTTATTCGTTCTCGATCGCAGTATTGAAACATACGGCATGTGAAAGTGTATTAGTTCATATAATCGGCGGATTAGCATTGGACTAGACTGCCTGAACAATGCCAAACTTTCCATGGCAACACGGGTTTAATTACTACCTATTACAATTATAACCAACCACAAAAACCAACAAGCCATCATGGCAAACACCCACAAATAAATCAACCCTTCTCTGAATCCAAAAGAAATTTCTACTACATCAATGAATTATCTCCCAAAACAACCACAAAAGAGACGAAAGCATCATACCGTCAAGAGAAGCGCATTGGGTCTTTTGCCGCCGCCACCATCATCGCCGCCATCGCCGCCCAAGCAACACCCAACGCTCTCCACGACATCATCAAACCCAACCTCGAGCTTGTAACACTCCCCCTCGACCCAGACCCAGAACTCGACCCGCCTCCTCTCGGGCATCAGCCAAACCCTAACCCTCCCCCACCGCGCCAGCTCGCAGAGGAGGGCCCGGCCCCGGAGGAAGCCGGCGCGGAGGGAGCCGGCGTCGAGGCGGTGGCGGTCGTGGAGGGGGCGGGGGACGATGTCGTCGTGGGCGGGGAGAGGGCGAGGGCGTGGGAGCGGAGGACGAGGGGGAGGCGAGGGCGAGGTCGCGGTGGCGGAGGGAGGCGAACTGGACGCGGCCGGAGCCGCGGGGCTTCCAGTTCTTGCGCTCGGTGAAGATGTCGATGGCGTAGACGGAGGCGGGGCCAAGGGCGGACTCGAGGAAGCGGAGGAGGTCGTGGGCCGTCACGGTCTGCGGGATGTTGGAGACCCGCAGCGTCGGCCTCTCCACCACCGCGCCTCCCATTGCTGCACACGGACCGACCAAGAGAGAGAGAGAGTTAGAGAGAGAGCTCTCGGAGTGTCGTTGCGAGGAAGACGACGACAGGGCCGAGCCCGGCCTGGGCTTCTCCTCGGGCGCGCTGCGTCCGTCTTCTCCCTTTCTGTTCTCCTTTTCTTTTCTTTTTTTTTCCTTTCCCTTTTCAATTCCTTTTCTTTTAAATTATTATCACGAGAATCTTTTAAATCGATAAATTTGTGACAAATTCATCTTAATCTCAAATTGATACATCCGTAATAGATTCACCATTCATTAAACGTTACTATTAAATTATTAAATTGAATAACGTATGATAGTTGACATATATATATCGATTATTCATCATTTATCATAAACATATTTCGTAATATTAATCCATTATGCTACACACAGACAGCAAAGAGAGAGAGAGAGCGTGGAACTCCCTTAGTCTCTTGGAGTGGTGTTGGGAGGAAGACAACGGGGTCCACCGGTCTTTACTTCTTCTCGATGCGTTGCGTCCGTCTTCTCCCTTTATGTTTTCTCTCTTTTTCTTTTTTCTTTTCATTTCTATCTCTTTTAGATAATCACTGAAAGCCTCAAAAAGCTACACATATGATAAATTTAAAATGCGTGATAAAATTTCTACTTCTCTATTTCTCTCGTTTTTCTATTTCCGGAAAAAGTTTGAAAAGTAAATCAATTTGATAACAATTTTATTTTTCTATTTCTGAAACAAATTTCAATTCCATAAATTAATTTAAAGAAGAAATCGGAAGTTAAAATTTTTAACTTCTCAATTTTGAAAAGAAATTGAGAAATCAATTTCTGATCATAAATTAAATTTCTAAATTCCAAAATACACACCTTTAGACTCTAAACTAATATGGCATGTAATAAATTTACCCCCTATCAATTTATGTAAACTTTTATCGTTTGTATAATGTGTGGGTACATCGGTCTGTGATTTTATCAATTTTGAGTTTTTTTTTTGTGATGAAGAAATTAATTTGAGTAAATTTGTTATGAATGTATTAATTTGAAGTTTTAGATATAGGTGCATTATTTTAGGATTTTCTTTTATACCAACCATTATCTTTTTGGCCATCGTCTTGATTGTCCGACGTCAAATAGGAAAAATGATATGGTTATTTATCTCTATTTTCATGAATTGTGAAAAAAATCCAAAAAGTAATATTTTATTATGAGGACAAATCAAATTGGATATATCAGTCTAATTTCATGTCATCCGGATTAATTTATTACCCTAAAAAATTGTGGGGTCATAAAGAAGATACTGCCCGACATAAAAGACACAAAAGGCGACAAAAACAAAAGTCTAAAGTGAGATTCACGATAAGAGAATTTACTATATTATATACCGTGAGCATTCCCCAAAAAGGACCTAGTTTTCTGGAAACTCGCCGCTCAGAAAACTAAGATTAAATTAACCCTATCTTCAAGAATAACGCCGATTATATTTAAAAAAAAAGTTACTATCACAAAAAAAAAAAAAAAAAAATCAAATTATACCCACCACAACGCCAGCGCTTCAGACTTTCCTTTATTCTCAAAAGCCTCAAACTCTTATTAGTATGATAAAAGATATTAAATTTTCATCACATCAGTACAAATTTAAGATATTGACATAAAGCAGGCAAATTTTAAGATTTTTATATTAAATAGAAAGTGCTTATAAATTTGGAGTTCTAGTGGCAGCCAAAAAAAAAAAGGTTGAGATATCATTGTCGCTCTTTGTAGAAAAGAGATTCGCATGGAATCATGTGAGTAATCAGTAATGGACGCATTTTCTGTGCATAACCCTCCTAGAAAAGTAATCAATTATTCAATCACACTGCTGAAGCAAAAGAATTATTTCTCCATACATACAAATAATAAACAAGTAGTCTGCCCCGTTCACTGTTCAGAAACTCAACAGCATCAGATGACAGCAACCAACACGGATCACACCATTAGAACAATTCTCTCTCGCCACAAGCTCTCCCGTTTCACATCTCTCCCCCTCCCCAGAACAGCTCGAGTTCCCGTCAGGAATCGGACGACAGGGATCGCTCCTCTTCATCTTTGATCGAGCCTATCAGCGCCGCGACCTGGCTCGAGCTCGGCCTTTTGGCGGGAGATGGGTTTGTGCACTGGAGAGCCACTTGCAGCAGCCTCACCATCCTTTCCTCATCCGCCCCGTCGGATATCAGGACGCTGTCGAAGACTTTCCCGGTCCATTCCTCCCGAACCACAGAGCGCACCCACTTGGCCAGATCGTACCCGTTGTTCTGGACCATATTGCCTGTCAGGAGCTCGAGAAGCATTAGCCCAAGGCTGTATACGTCGTCCTTGAAGGCGTCGTGCGGAGCAGAAGGATTGCTTCTTATCTCGGAAGTTTGAGAGTAGTCTTGGCTTTCCACCACCATTAGGCCATACTCGCTGATGCACGGATCCATGTCTTTGTCGAGCAAGATGTTCGTGGCCTTTAGATTGCCGTGAGCAATCCCGTCTTCACGAAGCACCGAGTGCATAAAGGCCAAAGCTTTGACTATGGTGGCTGCAACGCTTAGCCTGCTTCCCCAGTCAAATACTAGCGCATTCTGCGTTCCTGAAATGGAAACGATGCACAAGAACTTAAACCAGCTTCTCTTCTCCAGTCCATCACTTTGAGAGAGCACAACGTGTATCGAGTAACTTCAGCTTCTTGATCAGAAAATATGGGATGACATGAATCTCACATTTTGGGCATCCCAAATGAGGGGCAAGAACAAGACACTGTTCCATTCAGATTTCCATTCGATTTGGTCTAGGAAAACTAAATCTAGAGGTTGCTCTTTCGATATTTTGCATTGCTGCTTTTATCGTCCTAGGTTGCGACAACATTCTTTAGGGAAGCATATCAATCCAAACTGGAAATTGAAAGTAATCAGTATAACTACCCACTTACCATGGAGAAGATTGAAGAGACTCCCGTTTGGTTGGTATTCATACACCAGGAGCTTCTCTTGCTTGGAGCAATAAAACACGACGGGTGGCAGAACATTAGGATGCTTTGCTCGATCCACCTTCTGCATCCTGTTCTTGAAGTCCTTGCTAGGAATCCCCGAATCCTTGATTCTCTTCACGACCAGAGCGAGGCCGTTGCTGAGCACGACTCTGTAAAGGCTTCCGTGCTTTCCTCTTCCAAGCAGCTCGGCCGGCGCTCTAAGCAAGTTCTCGAACTTCAAATCCTTCATCTCAGGAGAATTCGTTAGTATTACAAGTGATGACGTGTTCATTCGACTCTCCATGGAAGTTATCGAGTACTCCGACCCGTTATCGCTTGTCTTTGGTTCGCTGGACGCCCCATTAGTCTTGCTTCTGCTAGTATCAGCTCTCCTATCCTTACCACCATCGACCCCATCTGCTTTTTTCCTGGATCTTCTTGCTATTTTGTAGACCAAGAAGAGCAGAACGATCAGGCCGAGAATCATATAGCCTAGATATGTAAGAATCTTTTCGAGGGGCACGTCTTTTTGTTTCTTCTTGGCTGGTTGAGGGGGCGGACATGAATTCGGCAGCGGACTTCCGCACAACCCCAGGTTCCCGAGAAAGCTGTTCTCCTGGAAACGGCCTCCGCCATCAGGAATCTGACCAGTGAAATCGTTGTTCGAGACATTAAATTGCTCGAAGTTGGCAAAGTCGAACTGGGGTAGTTCTCCGGTGAAATTGTTGTTCTGAGCAAAGAAGGTAGTCATGCCCGAGATCCGAGCAAGATTCGGCAAGGGACCGGTGAAGTTGTTATCAGAGACATCGAGCCTCTTCAAGGTATTTAATCTCGGAAGGGCGTCGGGCAGTTGTCCCGAGAACTGGTTCCCGCCTAAATACAAGTGCGTCAAACGCTTGCAGTTTGCAATCTCTTCCGGAATCCCTCCCACCAGATTGTTGCCCTTGAGGCTAAGAACAGCGAGAGACCCGACCCTGCAGAGAGGACTGGCATCAAGAGTCCCTGAGAAGTTGAGCTTCTCAAGAACGATCCTCTTCACTGATTGCGATTCGCATTTAACGCCCTTCCACTTATCGGTGCAGGGATCCGTGGACAAGTTCCAACCTGGATCAATCCCAGGAGAAACTTTGTCTATGAACTGAATCATCGACTGCTTGGTACCCTCATCAACTGAACTCGCCACTGGAAAGACGAGAAAGATCAGAACGGCGAGCACCGAGATAGGCGCTCGATGCATTTTCGGTGAATCAAGGTGAGACTACGAGAAACCAATGGACCCAATATTTTTCTTGTGCTGTGTTTATAATACCTGAATGGTAGTAAGTTCTTGGGTGGTAACAAGGTTGACGATTGTGTGAGTTTGAATCAGCTGTGAATGACAATTGGCTGAACTTACAATGGCAATAGTTTAAAAGACATTCTGGCCGGGATTGCCACTAGGCGCTACGTAATGAGCCAAAAGTTCAACGAGCCATTGCGTCGCTCTTCTGTAAAAATTGGATGCCGGCAATTTGAAGAAGTCAAGAAAAAAGGGTCAATGTCCTTTATCAGTTGTCCTCTGCGCGTTAAAGTGGTCTCTGAAGGTCCAAATGGTGCATTAATTTAACCATCCGCTGCTATTACGACACAATTTGGAGAGCTGCGAGTGGCGTAACCGTACCAGACCGCGGCAACATCGACAAGGAAGTTCCTGGTAAATAATAAGGAAAAACATGGTAAGTAGTGTTCAGTTATTCCTATAGAATCTGTCTGAAGTGGGACTCTGAGAGAACCTCATGCGACGAAGAAGTCTTTCATGCGATAAGCTTTAGGTGCCTAAGCCTCTTTAAAATTCATAAAAGCATAGACGGTCAGGGAGAATCTGCGTGTCAATGTAAGAAACTTGTGCCCACCGGGAGAGAAAACTGACGGAGAACCCATGATGAAAAAGTACTAGTATTCTGACGGACGGTTTGCGTGCATACAATATCAGAAAATTCGGAATATATCGCGACTGGTAGACATGCAAACCTGCATTCTCGGGGCATGTGTAGCTAGTCCTCTGCTTTTACTGATCTCTATAGCCAAAACTTGTATGAATCAGAAATGCAATATCAAGTGAAGGAATTGGTCCACCTTGAGTGACAATCCCTTTTTATCTTCCAATCAAAATATTCACTACAAAGTTCTTCTGGAGTTCCTCACAATAATGGCCAGTCCCATGATATTACAGACATACAACTCTGAATTAAATATAATTTTGACAGGTGGACATGAAGAATGGGGGTTGCGCCTTCAATTATGGAATAATTTGAATAGTTATCGATCCTACACTTAATTATGGATCTGCATGTCCAGCTATCTCGTCGTCATCACTTGATTCACTTCCCTTGACACTGATTTCTTCATCGTCGCTGTCTTCTTCCGCTCTGGAGTTGCTGATATGTTCCTTCTTTGCATATCGCTCGCAATACTCTATATCCACAATGCACAAATACGACGAATAATGCACTGCCGGTAAATAGTATGAAAATCTAACTAAAATTTTGGAATGCAAATTATCTAAAAAGCGCAAGTCTTGAGATACTTCAGCTCTATTGAGCATTCTCAGAAGTATGTCTCTTGATCTAGAACTCAATTCATCGCATTTCAATGCCATAAAAGTAAATGGGGCAAACAAAAGTCACCTTTGACTTTTTGATCGTATTGCTTCCTGTCTTTCATCATTAGTGAAGCAGCATCACCGTTTAGAAAGCTTGAAGGGTTGGGATAAAGCAAGAGTTGAGGAAGAAACACCTCAAATACATTCAAAAGATCTGCAATAGCAGAATAGAAGGGATCGTGTTTAAAATCCAATGTAAGAGCAACAAACCAAGATGCAGAAAGTAAAAAAATTGCGCATAAACTGACTTCTTGCACATTATGGCTAATTGAAGGACATGTGGAGATGAAAGAAACTGGATGAGCTAACAGAAAGGTTTATCAGAAGATGCAAAGAAGACGAATGATGATTTTAAATCAAAAAAATATAGTATCTTTCTGTACTAACTAAACATTGGACTCCATGACTGGTTGATAACGTCCAGGCATATAGACCCTGACCTGCAAGTTCAACCGACATGAAATAGTCAGGACATTAACTATACTGCAATCTACATTGGTATAACAAAAATTTCAGTTGTTCATTAATATCCATGGGACTCACTCACTCAAAGCATTTGAACCATTCAAGACACAAGTAGTACAAGAACACAGGTGTTCCCTTTAACAGAAATACAATTACTCACATCTCATCAACATTTGGGTGATATATCTTGTTCACAAATCCAATGGAAGGAGACTTGTAGGGATATGCATCAGGAAGTTCCACCCGGATCTTCCAAACACCACCTTCGTATAGACCTGAAATCGTTTTATTAAGTAAAGCTTGCTGTATAACAGAATTCAGAGAGCTAGTCGAGTCGAGTTCCTCAAAGGCATCTCTTTAAAGTTTTAGGTAACTACTCTAATATATCATAACTTCCTTAATTGGCCACAGCAATGAAACATAAACATTCATGATAACTTGAAAGTTATATGAAGAAACCCAACCAACCACCCTAACCCTCCCCCAGCGTATTTCTTTTACCTCCCTTCTACTCCACACACAGAGAGAAGGGGGAGGGAGGGAGGGAGGGAGAACATATGGTTGTAAACATTTTTTAAGGAGAAGTCATGTGCCACAGCATTGGTTCAAATAAATCATCCAGCCATACCTCATCCATGCATCATCAGAAGTATGCCAGAAATTATTCCCAGTGCGGCAGAGAAGTTATTCAAAAGGCAAGAGAATTTTTGGTCGAGTTACCACTACACTAGGGAGAAAGAGCTGAACAATTATTTTATTACTGACTTTGTTAAAATTGCACCTCTGCACTAACATTAAGACTTAAATTACCCTGTAAAGTTAGCGGTTCAAAAAATTTATATCCATTTATTGAGCCGCAGGATACGCAGCCTTACACTACAATGATATGCTAATTGATTCTTCAAGCAATTTTCCTAAGCAGAACAGTTCTTTCTGCATCCCATAACATGCTTCAACAGATTAGAATTAATCATCTATTCACCTTCGTCACAGAGAGAGAGAGAGGAGAGAGAGAGAGAGAGAGAGAGAGAGGAGGGGTGTGGGATGGAGGGAGGGAGGGGAGAGGGAAGAGAGACTATACTTTCTTTTGGCCCATGGAGTTCCACGTTGAATTCATTAAGTCCGTCGTTGATTGTCTCCACAGTATAATCACTCATCATCCTGGATAACATAAACACGGAGCAAAAGAATATCGAAAGGCTTTATTAACTTCACCAAGTACAGATGTAGCCTAGAAAGTTAATCCACTAGATAACTAGGTAGTGCCTACAAACAAACTTTCGAGGAGACAGAAAGACAATTGAATACCATTGATTGCAGTGCAAAGACCTAGAATGTTTATATTCAATTAGATTGAGCAAGTCCTAGTATTGACAAAAACATAATTTAAGCGAACAGTTTACAGTCATGACGGACAATAATTTCCATACGTACAGCACATAACAATACTCGAGATGAAAAAATTGTATCAACAACCAAATACTGATATACATGAAATTTGGTAGTATCTGTAACTTTAGAGCAACAGCTTCATCATATTGTGTGTAAAGATTTCCATTGTCTCTAAAGTCTACATTCACATGATTATAGATATGTCCTTTCTATTTCATTTTCATGCCCTGGGGTTATATCTAGCTCCTTACAGTAAAATATTACAAAAATTCTCTGAGAATGACGCTACATGCCACTTTTACCTTTGTCCCTTTCCCCACTGTTAATTAGTGTCATCATATCAGATTTTCACTGCATTTTCAAGGTTGCCCAATCTCGTGAAAGACTCAATTATCTGGGGTTACTTTCTGTAAGATCCCATAGGAACCAATTAGCAATGCAAACAGCTTCTAGTCAAGTGCACCTTCAGAAGAAGAGGCTGGAAATTTCAAATCTTTCGTCATGACTTTTTATCTCCAATAAACACGATCAAAAACCCAAAAAACGTAAAACCATTCACAAACATGATACCGCCACTTCCATCAAAGAGATCATATCAAGGAACCAAGCGGCTGATGTACAGACAGTAACATCTATTTCATCCTATTCATATCACGTTCCTGACACACTTATGTGATACTTGTCGGACCAGGATGCAAAATAAAAGAAGGATTGCCTTTTTATTTCTTAGGTACAAATGGCAACAAATGTACCGTGATACGTAAAGAAGAAGTGAAAGATTAAAACAGAGCATATCAGCTAGAATGTGTAGTACCGACTACAGGGACTTACAGCTTCATAAAATCAATCTCTCTCCTCTTACTAGGAGAAGACATTCTCGGTGCTTGGTACTCGAAGCCTGCAATAGTTGGACTGGAGATATTAGTACTAACAATTTCAAAGCGACAAGCTAGGAGAGCAACATTGAAGCTCAATTATATGCAAACGCAAGTAGTAGTAGCAGCAGTAGTATACATGGCACAAATATAACATATACTCCAATTAAGCGACCATAGTTCATTGAGCATGTCATTATCTCAACTGTCACTGCACAGCAGAAATAACTTGTTCAATTAGCCGATCCCAGTGGATGGATTCTAGAGTCACTCCAGCCGATCCAATCAATTGAAACAACATATGGAAAAGCCTCGCAGCCGACACCTTGATCTCAAATGCCATTTGAGCCTGTCATTTCAGCGGGGAAAAGCACCCTTCCCGCCCCTGGATTGAGCAGGACGCACTAGAATTTCGCGGACATTCTCGAACTACATCGACTTTGGACAAGTCTGTCATAATCAAAGCGCGCACTACGCGCAATTCCGGTATCGACAATGCTACTGCTCAATTCACAGCTTCAAGCTCCATTCATCGCCGACAACAGATTAACAACAGCAGCAAAAACCAAAAAAAGAGAGAAAAAAAAAAGGACAACGAAAAGCAGGACAGTGAGGAGAAATCAAGCGAAAGACGAACTTGCGGGGACCAGATCGATCGCCCCGGAATTTCGTCTCGGACGCCGTCCCGGCGATGATCCTCGACAGCGATCAGCGTAGAAAGCTCGAAAAGCAGGGAATGCGATCGAGAGGAGAAAGGAATCGAGATTCGAGATCTTACGAAATGAATCCTCGGGAGGAGGAGCTCGAGCCGGCGGAGGCGGCGGAGACGAGCGGAGGAAAGCCGCCGGCGGCGGGTGGCGGTGGATCGGGAGCTTCGCTTGGAGTGGGGAGAGTGATCGGAGAGGAAGGCGAGGGACACCATCGGAGAAAATATCCAGCGGTATGTGCGCGCCACGTCATTTCAGCAGATGACGTGGCGCGCACATACCACTCGACACCCTGGGAAATGAGAATTTTCGGCTGGCCCATATTCAGTGGCTAAGTAGATCAATACCGATACACGACACGCGACATTGACGCGATACAACACGTCGTTCTAAAAAAAAAGAGAATCCGACACGTTGAGACACGTTATAAAATTATTATTTTTATGATTATTTCCATCAAATTAATTTGAATCAAATTCATAAATAAATAAATAAATAATTAAAAAAATTCTAGAATGAATTTGCATTAAAAACATTAATCCAACATTTATTAATATAATTCATTGTTTCAATTTGACAAATTCAACCCTATTCAATAATTCGTAAAATTTAGAGAAAAAACAAGCGATCCATATTCTGAACTCGCATGTTGGATATGTTGGAAGAGGAGAACAAAAAAAATTAAGGGGTGAATTGTGTATCACAGGAAGTGGAAGTCAGAAGAAAATAGAAGACTAGATTTTTGTTCTTTGTCCATTTATTATTTTTATTATTGTGTTTTATTTTTTCACACATATATATTTTGACATCTCATTTATTGAATTTTTAAAATTGACTTCGATATCGGAATCACATATCGGAAACTCATATGTCGAATTCCGACTCGAGTGTCGAGAGAGTCGAAAAAAGTTGACCAAGTGTCGGATTTTCCGACACGTGTTGACCGAGTGTCGAAGAGTGTCCGAGAGTGTCGAAGAGTGTCGGACATGTGTCAAAGTGTCGAAGTGTCGGACGCGACACGGCGCAAGAGTGTCAGTCTTCATAGTTCAGTGGTATGTGCGCGCCACGTCATCTACTGACGTGGTGCGCACATACCACTCAGATACCGACACCTGTCCCGAGCGGGACCCCTTGGAAAATGAGAATTTTCGGCTGGCTCGGCTCGGCTCGGTTCCACTGCAGAAGAAACGACGATCAGCTCCCGCTCAAAAATATTTCTCTCTCTTCACTTGAATGGGCGGGTTCTCTCTCCTCGTGAAAGAAAAAAGAACGCTCAGAGCCTTCGTCTGTTTCCTTCTCCGCGCATCCCACCTCCTCTGCCTCCGCCTGCCCAAAAGCCTTGTCGGTCATCTGCCTCTGGCATCTCGGTCTCGTTCCCGAGCGGCACCAGGCTCCCCGCTGCTGACCTGGCGCTGTCCCTGACGCTGGCCCGCTCGATCGCGAGGGAGATCTCGGCGAAGTTGGGCGGGGTCGACGGCGCGGCGAAGAAGGAGAGGCCTGCTGCATTTTCTCTCTTTTTTTCAACGGAGCGCGCGCTATTTCTTCCCGCTTCTGCCTCTCTCTTCTTCAAGCACTCCTTTCTTCTCTTGTCCCGAGCCCTCTCACTCACCCCAAGCGCCCCCCTCCTCTCTGTCTTGAGCCCTCTCACTCACCCTAAGCGCTTCCCTCCTCGCCTCTGTCCTCGTCGCCATCATCAACTTTCCAGCTGCGGCTCCAGAAATCGCCAGCCGCCGACTGGCCTCTCGAGCTTCTTTGTCTTCTACTCCTTATTCGGTCTCGAGTACGTAGCCAAGGATTTTGAAGCAAAAGAGGTTTGCGAGGCTATACTGGTGGCGGTGCTAAGTTTTGGGGTTTCGCCTCGACCAGTGAACTTCCAAGATCACGGTCGAGCACCGGCACCGGCACCGGCACCGGCACATGGAAGAATTTACTTCTGGGTTCCAGCTCTTTTCTAACGCTTCCTCCGGACATGAATTCGCCGACCGTTTTCATCTCCGTCGTCGCATTGGTCCTGCTGTCCAACGGTTCTCTCCGCGTGTCATCCTCGACTTCGCCGCCCAAAGACCCGTTTCTCGGGATAGCTCCTGAAGGTTCGAGCCCGTCGCTTCCTTTTGGGTGCCTCGTTTGTAAGTGTTTTTTATTGGACAGAGCTCGCTGTAGTGGGTGGGGTGGGGTGGGGTGAGGAGTTTTGACTTTTTGAGGCTGTGGTTGGGTGACTGATGACAGTCTGCGTGATACCCAGATGTGAAATATTACAGTTCATCGAACAGGATCAAGTGTAAGGATGGGCCGAAGAAATTCACCAGAGCCCAGGTCAATGACGATTTCTGCTACTGCCCAGATGGGACAGATGAGCCAGGTCCTTTGAGCCAATTTTTTGAGTAATTAGTTTGCTGTTGTCCTTGAATTTATTGGTTGTTCTCACATCTTGCGTTGTGTTTAGATGGATGAGTTGATGCAACGGAAGGGAAATAAAGACAGAGATTATGAATAGGATAAATAATGGAAATAGTAAAATAAATATTTCTTTTTGGGCCATAGACCACCCTGGGGCAAAACTGGGAGGAGATAGAAGTAAATTCATGAATCACTGTCGCCCTTCTTTTCATTGATGTCTGTCTTGTTCATTTGATGAGATACATATGAAGAACTCCCAGTTTTCTTTCTTGCCAAACGAAGTAGACGAATTGTTACCTTAAGCAATTTCACCAGATATTACTAACTTGGCGAGTATATTATGGGGACTTAATATTTTCCTTGGTAATTGTCATGAATAATCGGTTTTGCATTATAGATAAGCAAAACTGCGGATTGCTTTATTTGATATAAATGCTTTTGAAGAGCAAAGAAGTGTATTCAGTTTATATGGGATGGCCTGGCCAACTTCCATAAACTGACATAGTTGAGCGATGCTCTCCATTGATATATTAGTAATGATGGTTCATCAAGAAGCTCAGCTGGACTCATGTTAGTTCAGTTGTATTGTGCTTATCACAAACCATGGGTTTCTTTTTGTTAGGCTTGTACTGGTTTTAGATATTACTTATCCAAAAAAGACTGTTACTAATCCTAGGCTTTATTTCTTCTTATAGAACATAGTATGTGTGCAAACACCTAGTAGTGTCCATATCTAGACCTGCTTTGATGTTTAGACTATTCTAAATGACACTGTTACTTTCACCCGGCTTTGTTTCCTTCTTTAGAACATCTCATGTATGTCTGTAGATTTCTTGTAGTGTCCACCACTAGAGCTACGTACTTTTCTAATTGTAACTTCACTTTCTTTGACTCGATAATGCAGGAACATCAGCATGCCCAAATGGAAAATTTTATTGTCGGAATGCAGGACATGTTCCTGTCATTATATTTTCTTCGAGAGTAAATGATGGCATTTGTGGTAAGTAGTCCATCAGAACTTTTTCTCCATGGTCTTGGCCTTTCCAAGCATTTGTTTTCCTGTGTTGATTGTGGACCTCATTCTCCCTTCTGATCATCTGTACATAACACATGCATGTAAGTTCATGTACCATCGAACAAGATCCTACTCCATTTGAATTGCCCAACAAGGTTGCAATTCCTTCTTAGACATAAGAATATCAGATATGATTATGAACGACCAGGGCCAGAAGTCCTCTTTCCAGATTTTAATTGCTTCAATGTCAAGGATATCTCTAATCTTCACGGCAATGAGATGTTCCACACTTTAGTGTGATGGGGCACTGATTAATCACAATTGTGCAACAACAGATTTATTTACCTGCTTTAGCAACTTCATGTCCTGGATTGTCTTCCTCGCCAACAAACATCACTGTTAAAATATTACTTTACAGACTAGTTAATGAACCCTAATACCATGAAGACAAGTAAACAAGGGTATATTTCAAGTGATGAACAGATTTGAGACTACTTTTTAGGAACTCTCCAACTTTTTGATTGTGAGATATATGCATATGGGAAATGAATGGAAACTTTTTTTTTTGGCTTTACATCTTAAGGATTGTTTCAAAAGCTAGACAAGAGTGGCTTCTTCAATTGAGAACAGTTTGCGTGCTTGGTCTAGTTCAATCCAGTGAAAAGAAAGTGGTCAAAACTAGGTGAGATGGAGAACTGGTTTAGTTCGGATTGATCTTTTCCTTAACGCTCGTCAATGAACAGTGTTTCTGAGAATACAAGAAAAATTGCAGGAAGGGGGAAAGGTTGGAGAGAAAAACAAAAGGTGCATTTTTGAATGAAATCTACATGCTTATCGTCATATGCAGGGATCTGCAGAGTGATCAATTGTTAGTAAAATGGATGATGAATGTGTGGATTAAGTAACATCATAATATTGTGATAAGATACTAATTAATGCTTAGATTAATTTTCCCTTTTCATTGTTTAGGATTTTTGTCAATTGGACAATTACTAAATGCTAAGGTCCTATTAAAGATTTATATGCTGACATCATCTGACCTCAATAGGTTGACGGAATTACTAGATCGTTCTGGTTCTTATAACACTGATTTTAGCATCCGCTGGACAAAGGTTAACTAGCAGGTGGTCATTCTTTTTCTGCCTCCTCTTAATGTTTCCTCCTAACATATGTTCTTTGCCTGCTCCATGATACTCAGACTGCTGTGATGGGAGTGACGAATACAGTGATAAAGTGAAGTGCCTGAATACAAGTCGGGAAGCTGGAAAAGCAGCACGAGATGAGCCGAAGAAAAAAATTGCTGTGTACCAGGAGGGCATTGCCATATGTAAACAGGAAGTGGAACGGGCTAAAATAGCTCTTGCAAAAGACAAGGAAGAATTGTCAAAACTGAAAAATGAGGAGAAAGTACTAAAAGTGCAGTTTGAACAGCTTAAAGGTTTGGTTTTTCCTAATTTGGTGGTATCTTGGCAAAATAATTTGAATTTAGTCGTCATGATCTCATTAAACCTGAGTTTGCCCTTAAAACGTAGTTGCTGGCTACTGCACATATATATCATCTTTGTTCATACTGCATTCAATGATAACAGCATATTATGGTCTACGGAATTGGAAAAACTCACACTCTGATGATAATGAACTCATCATAGTATAGCTTCTATATAGATATTTTACAGTACTAACTGTTTGGTAGTTTTACCAAACAACGAAGCATTTTCTGAATGAGTGTGGATGTTGTGACTATTAGATATTGATGTGCCAGATGTATCCCAGCCTTGTAGGTAAATGGATGGAAGATTTGGGAAGCATTTGGTTTACCTCACTAAAGAAATTACTTCATCCCTCTAAACGAGTGTGTAGTAGTGTTATGATGTTTGGAAGATTAACTATATTTGGGAAAAATAGTTAAATGGACGGGATAGGTGGAAAGTCGGGAGAAGTTTGAAATTTCTGTGAGAGAGAAATAGAGGGAAAATTCGAATTTTTAGATACTCTCTCCAAATTCCGGCCCTTGGTGCTCCCAAAATAGCCTTAGTGTCATGGTCACTATTTGCTATCTCTGTTGTTGTACATGTGCTTAGACTACCCTTCTTCCATGCTTTGGCACTTTATGATGCTTAGTTTAAGATTTCTTTTACATGCGTTCGTTTTTGTGTTACTATCAATTGTTTTGTTGCTTTTTCATCTCTAAATATAGAGCGCAAAGAACAAATAGAGAAAGCAGAGGAGAAAGAACGAATGAGAAAAGAAAAAGAAAGGGAAAAAAAAGAAGCTGAGGGGAAAGCTGGCAAAGAGAAAACCAAAACAGCCGAGGAAATTGATCAAGAGAGAATTGAAAAGGGTGGAGGAGGTGAAAATGATACGTCAACTATAGAGAGTATGCTTGATGAAAGGATTGGACTTGTGGATGACTATCCATCTGACTAGGTTCAATAGAAAGAATGTTCATTTCATTGGTCTCTCTGAATGTCTACTCTGGCTTTTGTCGGGAGAAGAGGAGTGACTAAGAGAATATCCACTTGTACAAATCTGGCATTTAGAGGATTAAATACTTAGCCAAATAGGATATCTTTTTCCAAGAAGTTGGAACCGAATTGCTTTTTTTGTATAAGAGGACACTGCTTAAATGGATCGTTACTTACATCTACCGTTGGCTGAAATGTCAAGTACTACTATAGTGACTATCTGTATCTCATTCTAGCTCTTCTGACATTAATTGTCTCTGCTTCCTTTCTTTGTTCTTTCCTTTAAAGGGGATTGCTGACACAATGGCCTATCTTCAAAGACAAGGTTGTCTTTTGCGTGGTGAACATAATAATCTTGGAGAAGCATTTCTTGTAATGGCTTCTGCTGCTGGGTAATCACTTATGTTTGGTTTCCTGAACTTGTCTCCTTTTCTACACTAGAAAATGTTCAAATTCTTAGTCCAAACTTGCTACAGGATTCAACAACAGCAAGAAGTTTTGCTTTGGTTGTTGGAACCACTGAGCCAACAATGGATCCAGGCAGAATGGCAAAACAATTATTTATCTGAACCTTTAGGCTTGGTTCGCTTGTGCACTAAGACATCCTTTATTTGGTCAATTTTCCATATAGTTACATTTTTTGAGAAGGTGCTCAAGAGAAGTGGATACAGAAAAGGGAATTTGAATTTGTAGAGTTGCTTCATAGGAAATTCAGCTTTTATGCATCCAATGGCTTCACATTTGTCATGGATGCTGCCTCCCCTTCTAAAAGTATGCAAGTATTCTTTTTGTAGATGTGTTCAATCCATGATATCCTGCCTTTACAAGTGATGACATGTTCATTCCACTCTCCATGGAAGTTATCGAGTACTCCGACCCGTTATCGCTTGTCTTTGGTTCGCTGGACGCCCCATTAGTCTTGCTGCTGCTAGTATCAGCTCTCCTATCCTTACCACCATCGACCCCATCTGCTTTTTTCCTGGATCTTCTTGCTATTTTGTAGACCAAGAAGAGCAGAACGATCAGGCCGAGAATCATATAGCCTAGATATGTAAGAATCTTTTCGAGCGGCACGTCTTTTTGTTTCTTCTTGGCTGGTTGAGGGGGCGGACATGAATTCGGCAGCGGACTTCCGCACAACCCCGGGTTCCCGAGAAAGCTGTTCTCCTGGAAACGGCCTCCGCCATCAGGAATCTGACCAGTGAAATCGTTGTTCGAGACATTAAATTGCTCGAAGTTGGCAAAGTCGAACTGGGGTAGTTCTCCGGTGAAATTGTTGTTCTGAGCAAAGAAGGTAGTCATGCCCGAGATCCGAGCAAGATTCGGCAAGGGACCGGTGAAGTTGTTATCAGAGACATCGACCCTCTTCAAGTTATTTAATCTCGAGAGGGCGTATCAGAGACATCGACCCTCTTCAAGTTATTTAATCTCGAGAGGGCGTCGGCCAGTTGTCCCGAGAACTGGTTCCCGCCTAAATACAATTGCGTCAAACGCTTGCAGTTTGCAATCTCTTCCGGAATCCCTCCCACCAGATTGTTGCCCTTGAGGCTAAGAACAGCGAGAGACCCGACCCTGCAGAGAGGACTGGCATCAAGAGTCCCTGAGAAGTTGAGCTTCTCGAGAACGATCCTCTTCACTGATTGCGACTCGCATTCGACGCCCTTCCACTTATCAGTGCAGGGATCCGTGGACAAGTTCCAACCTGGATCAATCTCAGGAGAAACTTTGTCCATGAACTGAATCATCGACTGCTTGGTACCCTCATCAACTGAACTCGCCACTGGAAGGACAAGAAAGATCAGAATGGCGAGCACCGAGATAGGCGCTCGATGCATTTTCGGTGAATCAAGTTGAGACTACGAGAAACCAATGGACCCAATATTTTTCTTGTGCTGTGTTTATAAGACCTGAATGGTAGTAAGTTCTTGGGTGGTAACAAGGAAGGTGATTGTGTGTGTTTGAATCAGCTGTGAATGACAATTGGCTGAACTTTCAATGGCAATAGTTTAAAAGACATTCTGGCCGGGATTGCCACTAGGCGCTACGTAATGAGCCAAAAGTTCAACGAGCCATTGCGTCGCTCTTCTTTAAAAATTGGATGCCGGCAATTTGAAGAAGTCAAGAAAAAAGGGTCAATGTCCTTTATCAGTTGTCCTCTGCGCATTAAACTGGTCTCTCAAGGTCCAAATGGTGCATTAATTTAACCATCCGCTGCTATTACGGCACAATTTGGAGAGTTGCGAGCGAATGGCGTCACCGTACCAGACCGGGGCAACATCGACAAGGAAGTTCCTGGTAAATAATAAGAAAAAACATGGTAAGTAGTGTTCAGTTATTCCTATAGAATCTGTCTGGAGTGGGACACTGAGAGAACCTCATGTGACGAAGAAGTCTTTCATGCGAACCTAGGCCCCGTTTGGTTCAGCATTCCCAAGGGGCTTTGAGCCCCCAAAGCCCCTTAGGAAAAATTTTAGGTGTTTGATTCAATATTTGGAGGTCTCTTTGGCCAAATGCTTGCATTTGAAATTCTGAAAGCCCAAAGTAGGTAGGAACTTGCTTTGGGCTTTCAACATTTTCGAAATGCTAAAAAGGGGTTTAATTATTTTTTTTCCTTCCAATATTGCCCTCACTGATAATTGCGTTTTCCTGTTTCACCCTAAAAATCATTGTTCATCGTCTTCCTCGTTGGACTTGTTTCTTCAAGAGTGAAGCTCAACCGGCGAAGCTCAACCGGCTAGATTTGGTCGCCCACGCACCGCCATCGCCACGCATCGTCGTCGCGTGGGTCACGGCCTCGGGAGGCATCACCGGGTCGCGTGACCCACGTGACGGCCGAGCGATCCGGTCGACCACGCACCGCCGTCACGTGAGTCGTAGCCTCAAGCGACATCGCGTGGCTCGTGGCCAGCGACGCCGCCCGGGTTGCGTGACCCACGCATTGCCGTCCCCGGGTCGCGCGGCCTCAAGTGACACCATGCGACCCACGCGACGGCAACGCCACCCGAGGCGGCGCGACCGCCGGGGTACCGCGACCCAGGCAATGGCGGTGCGTGGGTCGCGCGACCTGCCACCTCCCCACCACCACTGCCACCGGCCGCCTCCCCCACCACAGCCACCAGCCACCTCCCCCACCAGCTTCGGCTGCCTCCCAATCGTTCCCCTCTGCTGAAGCATCTCCTCCTCCTTTTTCCTTTTCTTTTTTTTCTTTTTCTTTTCACCGCAAAGCTACTTTACAAAATACACCAAAATAAGAGTACCCAAAACACTTTTGCATTCACCAAATGCCCATTCTTCTAAAGATATTTAGGGAAATGCAAAGCGATTTCCCCAAAGTTGAACCAAACGGGCCTTAAGCCTCTTTAAAATTCATAAAAAGCATGGACGGTCAGAGAGAATCTGCGTGTCAATGTAAGAAACTTGTGCCCACCGGGAGAGAAAACTGACGGAGAACCCATGATGAAAAAGTACTAGTATTCTGACGGACGGTTTGCGTGCATACAATATCAGAAAATTCGGAATATATCGCGACTGGTAGACATGCAAACCTGCATTCTCGGGGCATGTATAGCTAGTCCTCTGCTTTTACTGATCTCTATAGCCAAAACTTTTATGAATCAGAGATGCAATATCAAGTGAAGGAATTGGTCCACCTTGAATGACGATCCCTTTTTATCTTCCAATCAAAATGTTCACTACAAAGTTCTTCTGGAGTTCCTCACAATAATGGCCAGTCCCATGATATTACAAACATACAACTCTGAATTAAATATAATTTTGACAGGTGGACATGAAGAATGGGGGTTGCGCCTTCAATTATGCAATAATTTGAATAGTTATCGATCCTACACTTAATTATGGATCTGCATGTCCAGCTATCTCATCGTCATCACTTGATTCACTTCCCTCGACACTGATTTCCTCATCATCACTGTCTTCTTCCGCTCTGGAGTTGCTGATATGTTCCTTCTTTGCATATCGCTCGCAATACTCTATATCCACAATGCACAAATACGACGAATAATGCACTGCCGGTAAATAGTATGAAAATCTAACTAAAATTTTGGAATGCAAATTATCTAAAAAGCGCAAGTCTTGAGATACTTCAGCTCTATTGAGCATTCTCAGAAGTATGTCTCTTGATCTAGAACTCAATTCATCGCATTTCAATGCCATAAAAGTAAATGGGGCAAACAAAAGTCACCTTTGACTTTTTGATCGTATTGCTTCCTGTCTTTCATCATTAGTGAAGCGGCATCACCGTTTAGAGGGTCTGAGGGGTTGGGATAAAGCAAGAGTTGAGGAAGAAACACCTCAAATACATTCAAAAGATCTGCAATAGCAGAATAGAAGGGATCGTGTTTAAAATCCAATGTAAGAGCAACAAACCAAGATGCAGAAAGTAAAAAAAATTGTGCATAAACTGACTTCTTGCACATTATGGCTAATTGAAGGACATGTGGAGATGAAAGAAACTGGATGAGCTAACAGAAAGGTTTATCAGAAGATGCAAAGAAGACGAACGATCTTAAATCAAAAAAATCTAGTATCTTTCTGTACTAACCAAACATTGGACTCCATGACTGGTTGATAACGTCCAGGCATACAGACCCTGACCTGCAAGTTCAACCGACATGAAATAGTCAGGACATTAACTATACTGCAGTCTACATCGGTATAACAAAAATTTCAGTTGTTCATTATTATCCATGGGACTCACTCACTCGAAGCAGTTGAACCATTCAAGACACAAGTAGTACAAGAACACAGGTGTTCCCTTTAACAGAAATACAATTACTCACATCTCATCAACATTTGGGTGATATATCTTGTTCACAAATCCAATGGAAGGAGACTTGTAGGGATATGCATCAGGAAGTTCCACCCGGATCTTCCAAACACCACCTTCGTATAGACCTGAAATCGTTTTATTAAGTAAAGCTTGCTGTATAACAGAATTCGGAGAGCTAGTCAAGTTCCTCAAAGGCATCTCTTTGAAGTTTCAGGTAACTACTCTAATATATCATAACTTCCTTAATTGGCTACAGCAATGAAACATAAACATTCATAATAACTTGAAAGTTATATGAAGAAACCCAACCAACCACCCTAACCCTCCCCCAGCGTTTTTCTTTTACCTCCCTTCTGCTCCACACAGAGAGAGAAGGGGGAGGGAGGGAGGGAGAACATATGGAAAAGTAAACATTTTTTGAGGAGAAGTCATGTGCCACAGCATTGGTATAAATAAATCATCCAGCCATACCTCATCCATGCATCATCAGAAGTATGCCAGAAATTATTCCCAGGGCGGCAGAGAAGTTATTCAAAAGGCAAGAGACTTTTTGTTCGAGTCACCACTACACTAGGGAGAAAGAGCTGAACAATCATTTTATTACTGACTTTGTTAAAATTGCACCTCTGCACTAACATTAAGACTTAAATTACCCTGTAAACTTAGCGGTTCAAAAAATTTATATCCATTTATTGAGCCGCAGGATACGCAGCCTTACACTACAATGATATGCTAATTGATTCTTCAAGCAATTTTCCTAAGCAGAACAGTTCTTTCTGCATCCCATAACATGCTTCAACAGATTAGAATTAATCATCTATTCACCTTCGTCACAGAGAGAGAGAGAGAGAGAGGGGAGGGGTGTGGGATGGAGGGAGGGAGGGAGGAAGAGAGGGGAGAGGGAAGAGAGACTATACTTTCTTTTGGCCCATGAAATTCCACGTTGAATTCATTAAGTCCGTCGTTGATTGTCTCCACAGTATAATCACTCATCATCCTGGATAACATAAACACGGAGTAAAAGAATATTGAAAGGCTTTATTAACTTCACCAAGTACAGATGTAGCCTAGAAAGTTAATCCACTAGATAACTAAGTAGTGCCTACAAACAAACTTTCGAGGAGACAGAAAGACAATTGAATACCATTGATTGCAGTGCATAGACCTAGTACGTTTATATTCAATTAGATTGAGCAAGTCCTAGTATTGACAAAAACATAATTTAAGCACACAGTTTACAGTCATGACGGACAATAATTTACATAACGATACTTGAGATGAAAAAATCGTATCAACAACCAAATACTGATATACGTGAAATTTGGTAATATCTGTAACTTTAGAGCAACAGCTTCATCATATTGTGTGTAAAGATTTCCATTGTCTCTAAAGTCTACATTCACATGGTTATAGATATGTCCTTTCTATTTCATTTTCATGCCCTGGGGTTATATCTAGCTCCTTACAGAAAAATATTACAAAAATTTCTCTGAGAATGACGCTACATGCCACTTTTACCTTGTCCCTTTCCCCACTGTTAATTAGTGTCATCATATCAGATTTTCACTGCATTTTCAAGGTTGCCCAATCTCGTGAAAGACTCAATTATCTGGGGTTACTTTCTGTAAGATCCCATAGGAACCAATTAGCAATGCAAACAGCTTCTAGTCAAGTGCACCTTCAGAAGAAGAGGCTGGAAATTTCAAATCTTTCGTCATGACTTTTTATCTCCAATAAACACGATCAAAAACCCAAAAAACGTAAAACCATTCACAAACATGATATCGCCACTTCCATCAAAGAGATCATATCAAGGAACCAAGCGGCTGATGTACAGACAGTAACATCTATTTCATCCTATTCATATCACGTTCCTGACACACTTATGTGATACTTGTTGGACCAGGATGCAAAATAAAAAAAAAAGGATTGCCTTTTTATTTCTTAGGTACAAATGGCAACAAATGTACCGTGATACGTAAAGAAGAAGTGAAAGATTAAAACAGAGCATATCAGCTAGAATGTGTAGTACCGACTACAGGGACTTACAGCTTCATAACATCCATCTCTCTCCTCTTACTAGGAGAAGACATTCTCGGTGCTTAGTACTCAAAGCCTGCAATAGTTGGACTGGAGATATTAGTACTAACAATTTCAAAGCGACAAGCTAGGAAAGCAACATTGAAGCTCAATTATATGCAAACGCAAGTAGTAGTAGCAGCAGTAGTATACATGGCACAAATATAACATATACTCCAATTAACCGACCATAGTTCATTGAGCATGTCATTATCTCAACTGTCACTGCACAGCAGAAATAACTTGTCCAATTAGCCGATCCCAGTGGACGGATTCTACATTCACTCCGGCCGATCCAATCAATTCAACCAACATATGAAAAAGCCTCACAGCCGACATGATGATTTCAACTGCCATTTTAGCCGTCATTCCAGCGGGGAAACGCAACCTTCCCGCCCCAGGATTGAGCAGGACGCACTAGAATTGCGCGGACATTCTCGAACTACATCGACTTTGGACGAGTCTGTCATAATCAAAGCGCGCGCTACGCGCAATTC
Organism: Eucalyptus tenuipes; assembly: GCA_014182365.1. NCBI lineage: Eukaryota > Viridiplantae > Streptophyta > Magnoliopsida > Myrtales > Myrtaceae > Eucalyptus > Eucalyptus tenuipes. Next base: position 19,243,400 of record CM024547.1, read on the forward strand.
CGGTATCGACAATGCTACTGCTCAATTCACAGCTTCAAGCTCCATTCATCACCGACAACAGATTAACAACAGCAGCAAAAAGATAAAAAAAAAAAAAAAAAAAAAGGACAACGAAAAGCAGGATAGTGAGGAAAAATCAAGCGAAAGACGAAGTTGCGGGGACCAGATCGATCGCCCCGGAATTTCGTCGCGGACGCCGTCCCGGCGATGATCCTCGACAGTGATCAGCGTAGAAAGCTCGAAAAGCAGGGAATGCGATCGAGAGGAGGAGAGGAATCGAGATTCGAGATCTTACGAAATGAATCCTCGGGAGGAGCTCGAGCCGGTGGAGGCGGCGGAGATGAGCGGAGGAAAGCCGCCGGCGGCGGGTGGCGGTGGATCGGGAGCTTAGCTTGGAGTGGGGGGGAGTGATCGGAGAGGAGAAGGCGAGGGACACGAAGAGATGCGACTGAGCGTACGAGAGAGAGAGAAATTGAGGAAGACGGTGAGGAGAGAATTTATAGCTAACCTTTTTGGGGAGGCAGAGAAGAGAGAGAGAGAGAGAAAGAGGCGTTCCTGCATGACGACATTGCCAGTGAGCACGTGTCCGACCACGCGGAAGCTTTATATATTCGATTTTGGCTAATTACTCCTTTTTGCTTTTTCTTTTTCTTTCTCGATGCGACATGTTACGATATATTCTTGAAACATGATAAGTATAAAAAAGAAAAGGTCATTGGTCTTATTTTGATCGTGTCCTGTTATGTTTCAAATGTTACAATCGAACACTCTACACCGTGATCGAAACGAAATTCGTTGTCTTATTAATTGTTGTATACATCGAGTAAAGGGATGCAATTTAAGCTTAGTGCGAATGAGAGGCATTAGGGTGTATGGAGGGGGATTTTGTGACCGATGGTACGGAAGAGATGGATGGTGGATTCAGATTGATGGGTGGTGATGATACGAAATGAGAATGGCTTTTGGAGCAGATGGATGATGAAAAATGGGGTGTGCGGAGGAGAAGCTTCTCCGCTCTCTATCCATGGCCACATGGGGCCACACCTCTCGAAGCCTTTTGCATCTTTCTTGCTGATCATTTCTTGCTTCTAACAATTTGCATCTTCGCTTCCTCTTCATGCTGGTGCTAATACAATGTGCCGCCTCAGTTCTTTGTTATGACCCTCGCTTCGATAGAGATGGAGATGGAGAGAGAGATGGCCATCGTGGAGTTCTGGAGGGGCCATTGGCGATTTGCATGCTCCTGCACGCACCATCTGAGGCCACAAGTTTATTTCAGGAGGGCCATAGGCAATGCATCCGTCACCGTAACTTCTGGAATTCGGACAGCCGTCCCTCTCTCATGTGCATAGATTTGTGCTGCCGTGGCAACCTCATCATCTCCATCATCTGTCGACCCATGCAATTATTGCCTTGGCAACTCGCGGACCGAAAATTCACAAGCACTCGAGCCATACGAGGCACCCAATCTCATTGATCGGATCAAAAGGGTTTACGCATGCGCAAGCACATGATGCAAAACTAATTCAGGTTCAGAAGTGAGGGCTTCATACTCATGAACCCTTGTGCAGAAGCAAAGATTTGCGCAGTTCTAACCCATACGTAATGCCGCATCCTGGTTACTTGATGTCAAGTTCGCTTTCTGCATTCTTCTCAGAATGCCTTGTAAACCAATGTATTTAAGCATATATAGCCAACGAATCAGATGCCAAACTCACCAACCCGCATTCTAGCCTTTGCAGAATCAGCGCACTCAGTTGATATCGACACAAAGAGGAGGGTAAAAACACATCAAATAGGCTATGTTTTCGCAAGGTGACTAACTATGAGAGACCATGTCTGAAAACTCGCTATAATATGGCTTGAAGCTCAAGAACTCATCCGGGTTCTTTCTTCTGAAGTCCTGCATGATTGACTTCAACCGACAAGAAGAAGAAGAAGGAAACAGTACAGGAAGATAAGAAGAAACATCATGAGTCATCAACTATCATCAGACGATTACCCATACCACTTTTTTTTTTCAAGTTCTCACCTGATTTCAACTCTTTGCAGCTTACAAAGAAGAGAACAAACTCAATCCAAATAAATTCCAGATCCAAAAACCAGGGAGAACCCAAACAGACACTTAAAGGATCCAGTAATCTACAAGGGGTAGGAAAAGAATAGTAGCAAAAGAAATTACATAAAATTTATATATTGATCAATATTTTGCTTTGCAAGTCAACTTATTCACTGAAATCCGAATGTTATTACACTCGCAAATGACACTAATTGTGGCCATAAAGCTGATTCAGATTGAAGTAGCCCCTCATTATAAATGTAGCCAGCATTGATACAAAATTATCAAAAGATAAGAAAGACAAAATTTTTCGTGTTTTTAATGTGATTTCCAGGGATTTCCTCCATAGTAATAGGCAGTGCCAACCATAAGCGCAACTGTTGCACCCTGGACCACCACACGAGCTCTCATTAGCACCTGTCCCAACTGAGAGTTCCCTCGTCTGAAACTTATCAAACCCGCTGTGAGCACTCCAGCAGTCACGAAAGCACCTATTTAAAGTTTGCTGAGTTAGACAAGACTATCAACATTAAGAACGAAAAGTAACGAAGAAACTGATAATCTTCTCATCCTAGGGCACTGAAAGTTAAAAAGTGAACACTGAAGTGATCCATAAATTGAAGGCATGATCAGTTACAAAGTAGTCCCAAATCACTCTTTCCCACGCATCTGGTCCTGTTTTGAATGGGATTAAATTTAAATGCCCCATTTGTAATCATCTATAGATAACTTTGTGACGAAATGTAATATGGAGTTACCTAAAAAAATCGAAAGAAGTCCTGACATTGATAAACTAAAACCAACAAAATAACCAGTATACAAGAAAAATAAAAGCACAGGAGGACTACATAAGGAATTCAAGTGCAGAAAACTGAGAGAAATTTCCATGACTTAGCACCAGCGGGTTCAATAGTCTGCTAGGAAGTAAACCACAAATTATGAAAAAGCCAAGCATTTAAATCCTGAAGATAAACAGTTCAAGGACAGACTTTGGTCAATTCAGTTAACATCTAGGACATCATGCTACGTATGAAAGAAGAGCAACCATGTGACATAACTGACCTAGGGAATCATTATCTTATAGCAAAAGTCTAGAGCTGCGCCCTTTTTTTGCTCTTAAAATTAAAAGGCAAAACCACACGACAAAAATTTTGAATCTCAACTAGTAACAGCCAACATTATCAGCTTTCCCGCTGATGTAAAGAAATTCTTCACATTGAACGAGAACAATTACTTATTCACGTAAAGCACAAATGCAATGCCGAAAAGAACAATCAGAGACCAACTCTCCTGAAAATCATGAAGACCAACAAATTATTTGGTCTGGGGCAATAGTTTTTCTTAACCAAAATATGATTGCAAATCTTGGATTAGATTTGCAGGGGCAAATGTAACTTACAAACCAGGGTAATGAGCAAAGCCAGTTTGCAGGTTCTAGATCAAGTTGCTTCATTGGTATTATAACACGGTATGCTAGTTTGCTACATTTTCAGCGGAACACACGGTGGGTATCACGAAGAAGTTAAATTCCGATGCGCGTCCCCGGCACTTCAGGAGGAGGAGGAGAAACCCATCTTCCCTTTCGAGCCAAAAAAAAGATAAGAACGCCTGCTCAGATTCTTACACTACATATAAAACACAAGCAGAATCCACAGCTCCCTAAAACCAAAACCGAATTCGACAAGATCCCAGATAAAAAAAAAAAAAAAAAAAAAAAAAGACACCCATCATTGGGATTGCAGCATCGCCCCTGATGAAGCCTCAATTCAGTTCCTCCGACTCGCTAGCCGATTTCGAGAAGAGAAAAGAACGTCCCCCAAATCGACGAGCTCTCCCCCAATTCATCATCTACTTTAGAAATCGACTACGAAGCGAAAATCAAAAGGGTAAACAAACGATGCGCAAGAAATGAACCGGGAGGAGAAGGAGGAGGAGGAGGAGGCTTGCCTACTGGTACAAGAGGGTTCCTGACGCGCTGCTTCTGTTGCAAGAACTCCTCCAGCTCGTCGTCCGCCGAACCCATCTTCTTCTTCTTCTTCTTCTTCTTCTTCTTCTAGGGAAATCGGAGAATGGCCGGGAAGCGAGCGAGAGAGAGAAGGCGCGTCTCTGAAATGTTGCACGGGAAAGGACCTTTATAGAGGGGGTATCTATTTTCCTTTTTCGCCATTTAGATTTCCTCTTATCTCCTTAAATGTATTACCTTGAACAAGAAAATGAAAGCATAAATTTGACAAAATTAACAATTAATAGCATCTTTCTTTTAATTTTGTATAAGACCTTAATTCTGATTAAATATAGATAATTTTTAGCAAGCGCACGGGCCGATGGATTTTTGGTCGTGAAATAGCCTATGCGATGCTTGGTGAGCCGAGAACACCAAGCCATCCTATTTTTAAAGATTGTTACTAAGATAGCATTTTCGCAACGAATCCTATCACGCTCAGCTTAATTCGAAAATCTAATCTCTCGAACAAGACATACAGAACATTTCCGTACAACAATTTGTTTCGACTTACCATGGTCTTATCAGGAGAGTAATATTAATTCCCAACCAGTTTGTATATAGACGACAAACCCCACCTTCAGAGTTATAATCGTTTTATCTTAGAACTCTTAACACAACCATCCTAACGCTACTCTCATAAATCAATTGTATCATCTAAACTGCATCAATCACTCTTCATTCCGATGCCCAAAACTCCACTCTTCAACTCATAAGGGTACGAGAGATTTGGCCCACGACATTTAGATACATGTCTATTACATATTCAAGAGGAAACTATATATTAACATAAGGTATATCGAATTAATAATTTGGTATTGTGGAATTCGATATTATTATTCCACTCGTTTTTCGGCCGCACCATACACAACAAATTTAGAAGGTATCCATTACCATTAATCAAATGGTATATATGCTATCACATCTTTTTTCAGTTTAAACATCCTCTTTTTTTGTCATTTGATGCTCGTACGTCATTTCTAGTAGCTATTGCACTAAAGTATCCCGCAATGGAATCGATGGTAAGAGGCTAGAGAGAAGTTTGTTGGGAGTGTCTCACCATTATCATGAAATGATAGATCATCCCAGACATCTCAACTGCGTAATTCCTTAAAAACATCAATGTCTTTGCTCTCATTCATTCAGCGTATCTTTAGACCCGAGCAATCTTGTGACCATGCATTCGTAGGTGGAGGAAGACTCGAAGCTGCAAGAGGATCGTGTATGACAAATACTAGCTAATGGAAACAACTACGAAACTGGTCAAGTTCGATATAGCAGCCTCAGCTTGAAACAAGAGACGCTCGAAAGGTCGTTTGCTGCAGAACTTTCAGTTTCAAACACTGAAACCCAATCCACATTGAGAAAACTCAGCAAGCCATTCATCTTTATTGAAAACGAAAACTGGAATCCTCTAAAATTTTGGAAGGAAAAGCATGGTGCTGCAAAGCCCATCTCCAATCCTTGTGTGTCATTGGGTTTTCAATTAGACCCAGAAGCAACAGATAATTCATATATGAATAAGTAAAATACAGAAGTGTAGTCAGCCATCATGTTGGAGTGCTCTCACAGTAGGCAGTGTACATCTGGACACAAGAATGAAACAATCACAAAGGTAAAGATCATAAGCTAAAATGTATCCTATGGTTTCTGCAGTAAAATAAGAACTAATGCTCCCATCCCATCCCCATCCCGAAATATGTCTCCTACAGTGGGTAGTCCAGAAAAAGTGAAACACTTTCCTTCCATCAAAGAGGAGACTTTCCACGTATAAGACCTGACCCTTTCTCTGATATCGTTCACGAGTGCCCAAAGCAGAAGCAGTGCAATTAACCCTTACGAAACAACAACCAGGCAACCATATATGGCCTTCAGCTCTTCAGATCATCAGACATCGCTGATGGTATGCAGTGGGTTTTGAGTATATCCAGGGTAGCTGCTCTTGCAGTCTCTGTTCGAAGAACTACAATCTGCAAAAAGGGATGCAAATAAAGAGAGAACAAAACAAACAAGCGTGAGGACATGATACCAGTCATTAACCGTGCAACATGTGCACAATAATACAGACCTGCTAATGGACACTCGCACGAATGTTTAGGGAGCATAGATATGCGCATAAGATGCGAGAGAGAGAGAGAGAAGAGAGAGAGAGAGAGAGAGAGAGAGAGAGAGAGAGAGAGAGAGAGAGAGACCTGTTGGTATTCCAGATCAAATTTCAGAAATTCTTCCTCACAGCTCTCCACCATGCTGGCTAAGCTCTTCAAGTTTTCCACAGGTTTACCATTGAAAGCAAGAACCTAAACATGCCCAATAAGATGGCTTCAAAATTTGGCATGCTTAAGCATAGTTTCCAAAGAAAAAGTGATAAAGCTGTTGCTAACCGGAGTGTTTACAATGTTTTCATACCCAACGTTGATATCACCCGCAAGCACCTACAGCGTGTTGCCAAAAGCAGACAGAAAAACGAATCAGATCCTACAGAGTATTAACTCATACATTAGTATAGGCAATGAAATTGCCATAATTCTTCGTCTTCTGTCACCTTTTTCTATTTTTTCTTTATTTAATTTACATCCGTTTTTTTCCCCTTTTTGGTTCAAGTTATGGGTTGATAGTTGAATGGAGAAAGGAGAATATGGTGGATGTTTATGGGGAGAATACCTGAGAAACCACAACAAGTTGCTCATCTGGTGATTGTGGCATTGAATGCAAGAGTTTGTCCAAAAGCTTCACAGGAGCTTCAGATTCATCCTTATACTGAAATGCAGCCAAAGCATGAGCAAAATAATGCGCATAATGATCATAGCTTGTAAAATCTACCGCTGAATCTATAAAAAAACAAGCATAGTAGGTGAAAAGATATATATGTCTAAAAATACGTGACTGGGAGTTAGAGACGTGACAAATAAACAATAAATTCAAAATCCGTGATGAAAAGGTGGCAATTTTAAAAAAGAAATAAACTCAATTCCAACGAAAAACAGGGGTGCTCGTTACACAACAAGTAGTTAATGATGATAACATCCACAAGTATAAATGTTATCATAGCTCGTTACACACAGGATGAGCACAGAAATGCATATGTAGATATAGAAGGGCTCAAGTAAAAACTCACCTCAGAACGAAGATATGGAACAGAGACAGTGCTAAAAACGAATCCAGCAATTATATAGTAGGAGGGCGGTCTGCCTTCACTGTGCAATGGGATGACCCTCTTGTGCGTAGCAAGTTTCACATTAAATATAAAGATTTTGGAATCACGCAGGACTTTAATCACTGAAGTATCCCCAGTGTACTTCTGTGAGACAAGGTAACTAAAGCCAATACGCTCTCCATGCCGAGAAGGTACTAGAGAACACCCAGAACAAGTAGTAAAGGGTCAGATCACGCATAGCGTACATGAAATCCAAGTAATCATAAAGAGGAACAAAAATATGGACTTTGTTAGTAAGTGCCCAAAGGGCATTTGTTAAGCAATCAAATAAGGAAATATTGCGATTTCCAATACACTAATAGTCCTCATAACATGCACAATTGGTTTTTCAAAATAGTCATAGTGACATTCTTCTCTCTTTTTTCGATAGATATAATCTTTATGTATATAATAGATATATACAGACCAAAAAGACAGGTCAAGAGCAAAGCCCCCGTACCAATCTTCTTTTTCACTTCTTCCTTCTCATTTTGGATATTGTCTCCTCTCGATATTGTCTTCGTCACTCTCTTCTTTTGAGTTTTTTTTTGTGATTATTAAAGACTGAATATTGGATTTCAAAAATCCCACAAGAGCTGCTATGCTTTGACATAACAGAGAATCAATATTGCCTCGTTAAAATTGAGACACAGGAGCACTCACTAACAAGATTCAAATATATATGTGTGTGTGGAAACTCCTCATGATCCCCCGTTGCAGGGTTGCAAGTTGTAGCAACAAAGCCTTATATTCAAAGCTCAACATTTCTCCTAAAAGTAAACAGGATTCTTCAACTTCATAATCTCTCTCTTAAACTACTTACTTTTCAAGAAAAATCGTGCATACGATCAAATAGAAGTTCAACAGGTCCTTTTAAAGAGCAAAAGACAAAATAGATGATACGTAATTAACAGATGCATCAGTTGCTAATACTGCTAAATTGTCAGAACTATAATCTGACAGAGTAAGACCTAATAGAACTTTTAAATATACAAGCTTCTTTAGGATGCTTAGCTCTTAGAGAATGCTCTAGGCTTACCAGTTCCATCATTGGCAATATCAATCCCATCGAAGCTGAGAATGACATCTGATGGCTTCAAGACTGCAGATTCTGGAGAGGTAGGATCAATTCTTCTAATGCGCACACCCTTTTGATCAGCGTTCATACCCATTGCCATACGTAAATCGGGATTTTCCATCTTCTGCCACTCAATCCCAAGAAGAGGAAAACCTATCATGAAAAAAAGAATCAAGAAGACAGGAAAGCACACCAGAGAAGGCCCGTGGAGTTTTTTTAAGGGTTTGGGTTTTTTCTTTTTTCGGGTTCGCATGTGTGGGAGGTTTAAAAAGTACCCATATATGCTCCATTCTTCTCATAGTCTTGAATAAAATGCATGATTACTGGTGTTGGTATGACATAACCAATGTTCTCCACATCTTCTTGTTTAAGGGACTGAAACGCAATACCCACACACTTGCCCTTATTATTAAAGGCAGGACCACCCGAATTGCCAGAATTTATAGCTGCATCAATCTTGCACCATGACCATAGAAAGTTATTAGGCAATGTTTAATGTATCAGAAGATGTAACTATTGCCTGCCAGAAATATTAAAAGAATCATAAGATCAGTAACATATAAAATGAAAACCTGCAGCCCGAGAAGCTCAGTGGAACCATGAACATATGACAAGATCTCAATACGTGATACCACACCACTAGTCACAGATACTGTGTCTCCGCCAATAGGATAGCCGACAACAGTCACAGCATCCTGAAGTGCAGGCAAATCCCCAAATTCCACAGACGACACTCCTTCCCAAAACTCGTCATCATCAACCGTAAGCATAGCTGCATACAAAATAGCAGACATTCGACTTCAAAATGCAAGGACTATCATACTTCAATTTCATTTCACCCCATGACCACAATATCACCTAATGTCCCCAAAACAGATGCTTCTGCTGATAACCAGTATCATTTCACCATGTAGCACGCAAGCTGGGAAGTAGCCTAGGAAATTTATTCCATGAACTTCTACAATCTCAAGGAATTTTTCAAGCAATGAGTACCCAAGAACTGTTTCTAGATGTCGAGAATGCTGGAAAGCCAGCCTAATCATAATCACCAAAAAACGCATCTTAACAAACAATCAAAGAGGCACGGACATGCCTACCCTAAACGGTAACAGTATCAGAGAAAAATTGAAGGAATTCAACATATTGACAAGGACAATGAGTAGACTAAGTTCAATGGGGACATACCAATGTCACACTCAGTCCCAATTGCCAACACCTTGGCCACGTACTTGGTATCAGACCCCCGCTTCTTCACCTTCACCTGCGTGTAATGCTCCACCGAATGCGCATTCGTCAAAACTCTCCTCCCCTTGATCACGAACCCGCTGCTGTTACTGCTGTATTGCCTCTTCATCTGCCACGGGAGCGAGAAATTCGGCTCCGTGTGCACGCAGAACACTTTCACCACCGCCTCCATCGCCGGGGCCACCCTCGCCACGGCCTCCTCCACCATCTCGGCCGCCACTGCGCCCCGCAGCAAATCGCTTATCACGCCGAAGTCGCCGCTCTCGACGCCGCCGCCGCGGGGACACTCCGCGCGGGCACGACGGCCGGCGAGGAGGCCTCGGGTTTCTCGGACGCCTTGCGGCGATTGCGGCCGCGGCGGAGGGGCGCCGGGGGGCCGCTGGCGGGCTCGATCATCTCCGCGCTCCCGGCGGAGAGCTTCTCGTCGTCGGCGGCTTCGGCGGTGGTGGCGGCGGCGGCGGCGGCCGTCTTGGAGGCGGATTTCGGATTCGGGCCCCTCTTGCGTTTGGTCTCGCCCATCCGTCTCTGTGCTGTAGATGCAGAACGCGGACTAGAGGGCCGTCTTCCTCCTGGTCGGGGCAGTCTCCGATTTCGAACCGCGATCGATCGGAGCCACCGGCGCGGCGGCGGCGGCGTCGGATGCGGATTTAAAGAGCGGCGGCGGCGGAGGTGAAAATGGAGGGAAATGGCGGTGAATCTCTCGTTGAATCTTCCTTGTCCCCTCGTCCACGGTAGTTGCAGAGAGACTATTTTGACTTTTTTTCTTCCTTTTTTTTTTTTTTTTTATTTCCCGTGTTCCGATTGAAATACGAAATTGGAAGCGTGGGGGACAAACAACGTCGTATCCCCGGTCGCGGCGACGACAAAGACCCGGTCGATACTTTGTAGAAGCTAATGCTTTATCTAATCACTAAGCAATGTCTGTTAAATTAATATAATCAGAATTTGAATTATTAATGGAAACTAGCTTTGGTCCTTTCCAGATTTTTTTTTTTTTGGTCGGTGGTCCTTTCTAGATTCAACAGGGGAAGTTTCTCGTATTTTTATAGATTTTAGTGCAATTGCAAATGACTGAGAATTTAATAAATTAGATCTAAGTCGGACCATGTTAGATGTGGACCAACGTGGTAGTGAATTTTGTCATGTGCAATTTTATTTTTCTATGGACGATATTTGGACAAAGTTGAGCTTCTCGAGTTGGACGGTGATTCTCTGTTGTGACTTGACCATGGCAGGTTCACTTGGATTGCAAGTATAGAGTCTTTTTTCCTTTATTTGAAGTAGTTGTGTTTCATGGATTTCTTTTATTTTTTTTTGTGAATTGGTTGGAATTTATTTTTAAAATTTAACGCGTCAAACTTACTTATCTTTGGGGGGTTGAGAAGATTGGGCCCCCTCTTTAAAATTTGGAGCGCTGGAGAGATCAATTAGAAGTGGGCCAAGTTTTGTAAATGTGGATCGTAGGGGGAGACTCACGGAATGGGCTTGTATTTGCTGAAAGTGTTGAGCCCAATTTCACACATGCATGAGCAAGAGGCAGCACGTTTATCGATTGCAGCTAGGGGTGTGCAAAATACCGGGGAACCGCCCGGACCGCCCGGAACCGGACCGGAACCGCCCGGAATCGGCGGTTCTTGAGGGAACCGGTCCGATTCCCGGTTCCAATTTTTCGGAACCGGTGGGTACCGGTCCAGGTTCGGTTCCATGGGCGGATCCGCCCACTCGGGACCGGACCAGGAACCTTTTTAATATTAAAAAAAAAAAAATTACTAAAAGAAATCCTAGATTAGATCTCATCTCCTCACTCCCTTCGACTTCGGTTCTCTCTCTCTTTGTCTCTTCCTCGGTTCCTCCTAATCCTATCGCCATTTCGATTCCTCCCCGAGCGTCGACGCCGTCGCCGTTGCTCCTCCGCCGCTACTATTTGCCCCCTCGCGTCGGCCGCCACCCGCCACAGCCGCGGAAAATTGTTTCGCGACCGCTCTATGTTAAAAACCCGACCATAGACCCTCCCCTCCTTCCCAACTTATAGACCCGACCGTTCTATGTTGAAAACCAAAATTGTTTTGCGTCAAGATCGGTTCCATAGATCCACCCGGGAACCGGACCGGACCGGCGGTCCGGTTCCCGGGTGGATCCATGCAACAAACAGGTGGATCCCGCTTCCAATTTTCGGAACCGGTCCTTAGCGGGCGGTTCCGGTTCTAGGTCGGGAACCGCCCGCCCGGACCATGCACACCCCTAATTGCAACGGTTACGGCGCATGACAATGACATGTGAAAAAACAGACCTATTAATACATAACTTTAAAAAGAGAGAGAGTAAAGGATGAAAAGATAATTCACATACATAGAGGCATCATGGTTAGCTCTATTACACCGCATTAGTCACATAATCAATGCTTGATATACTTGTTTGTAGATCCATACATCTTGTATTTATTTCATGATCCGATGCGTAACAATCTCGTGATATGAAATTATGAAATATATACCATAAAATGTCTTGCTAAAAGGATCTTACGAAATATTATTTAGATTAATGTCACTTGTAAGATCAAGTTATTCTATTCATGGGCTTTACAAGGTATTTTGAGACCTTTAAGTAGTTAGGCCTTTTAGGGCCTGCATGGTAACATTTATGTTCCTCCCGATTTCTTTTTTTTTGTTCATCGGAATAAAAAAAGAACAGAAATCCGCTTGGTAACGCCAACTTATTTTTCTATTTCTCGAAATAGAAAAGTAGTATGGGAATAGATTTGGAACAGAAACAATAAATAAAATAAAATAAAAAAGTAGCCTCTTGTTCCAAGGAACAATTTTTAGAAATAAGTCAATGTCCTTTTTTATTTTTCTTTTGTTCCTCTCTCTTGCTGCGGCCACCTCCAACTGCCCGAAGCCACTGCCGCCCGCTGCGGCACGACTGCCGCCGCCCATCGCCGACCGCCACCGCCGCTGCACTACCGCCAACCGTCACCGCCGTCGCACAGCCCATCTCCGACGGCGGCGGTCGTGCGGCGGCGGCGGCGGTTGACGATCGGCAATCCGTGAGTAAGAATAAAAAACGAATAAATACAAAAATACAAAATCGTACCAAACGCAATTTTATTCTTTTTTCTATTTCAAAAATAAAAATTCTGTGTAGTTACCAAACATCATATTTTACTCAGAAATTGTTTTCCAATGTAGAAATAAAAAAGAACTCACCACCGGCCGTTGCAGCGTGGATGGTAGATCCTTTGTCCTCCACCGTGGAGGCCAAGGTTCGAAGCCCCTGCGAAGCAGGGAGGCTAAAGCGCTGTGTGGTGACTTAAGCGTGGCGCCGGGGTGGTGGTTCCCCCGCTAGCGACACCTGGGGGTTTACGTGACGGCTGTCGGCTAAAGCGGTTCCTCCAGCATCAAAAAAAAAAAAAAAAAGAACTATTTCTGAAAAGAAACTATTTCCCGGTCAAGAAGCGTTACCATTTTATACTCTCAAGTCATTCGGAAAAGATTAGGAGACAAATTTTATATAAAGGAATTGTTGTCGATGCGGCTGCTAACAACAATCCAAACCGTTGAAATCGAAGGAATCGAAAAGGCTAGTCAAGAGTAAGAGGTTGCTTAGCGCACCACAAACAGAACAAAATGGAAAAAAAAATGAAATCAGTAGGCCCCCGGAGGGGAAGCTCGGGACAATGCTCAAGAGAAAGCTCTTGTAACCTTAGTCAAGACAAAACTTGAAATGCAAGTTAACCAGATGAAAAAGTGACCTGGAATTCAATTTCACCAACACAATGGATTGGTACCCCATCAAAAGTGCCATCTTTAAACGACCATCATGGTGACTAGCATTGAAAACCAAGCAATCTCGCACAGAGAAAAGGCACATTCATGATGGACCAAGAGCACAAGACATGCTCAATAATGTACCTTTAAGCAACAATTTTTTTTATTTTTAATATCTATGATGGAACTTGAAATGACTACCCCAGCTATTGGCGTAACAAGAAGAGGGGAAATGAAAATGGGGTTCCATCATATCTTAAGCTGAAAACTGCGTAAAATAAATTGTTGCTTGTCTTAGTAGCTCAGTAAAAAGTTATAATTCTTGTATCGAAATTACTATCGGTAAATATAACAATGGTTCTTTTATTATGAAAATTTACTAATAAGTATTATCGATTATAGATAAATTACATAATATAGTAATTTTATATTCACTCAAAACTTACATTTTTAAGGTTTCGCTACACACATTAATCCATTTCTTATGAATTTTCTTTTAAAACATATTTGTGCATTTCTTTCATTTTTGTCATTCTTGCTTCATCTTCACTCATGTCTTCAACCAACCCTCTTAAAGAGTAAAATATAGCAGCTACACTAGCTACCTTGAGTCCCCACTTCTTTTTTCTTTTTTTCATCAAAACCATGTGAAAAAAGAAACCAGAAACCTACCGTCTCATAAATTCAATCTTAAGAAGCTTGTCAAGCATCCTTGATACATTAGTCTTAAAATCCTCAACCTGAAAATTTATAAAAGTACTTTTCTTTTCAATTGACATTCGGAGAATTCTATATGCATATGATGTAATTACCATACTTTATAAATGCAAAGCACTCTCATTTTGATTTTCCATGATGTAATAAATCGTTCCTTGATGTAAGTTATATTTCAGACATGATAAAAGATAAAAATAAGTGTCTAAGAATTGCCCCACCCCAATTGTTTAATTGGTTTAGTTGCATGAGGGCTGTGAAATTTGGTGAACAGTTGACCAGGGGCCGTCCAGGCAAAAAATATGTCTCTTTTCATCTTTCTGGGATTATCAGTTGATTCATAAAATTCCCAAGTTGTCTCCTTGAACCAGGCCAATAAAGTTTCCTGTTATCAATATTTAGAGCTAAGCCAAGCAGATATCAACACCACAATAAAGTATACAGAACAGCTAATGAGTGAGAATCATGTGATCCACCGCAATAACAGACACACTTGCTCGAATCATAAAAAGGCATTAAACCTGTTCTGCTCCAACAGCAACCAAATATAACCCCAAAAGCAGGAAAATAAAAGAAGTTCACAAGACCCAGAATTCCAGAATTTCTGCTTTTTAGATTCAAGGAAAGCTTCTTTGTTCCTTTCTTCCTGGGGGTGTTTCTTCAATGGCTGCAAGTGCGTCAAGATTCATCAAATGTGTGACAGTTGGTGATGGGGCTGTGGGCAAGACTTGCATGCTGATCTGCTACACCAGCAACAAGTTTCCAACTGTATGTTCTTCCCCTTTTTACCCAAAAGGATAACAAGAGGAAAAAAAAAACAGAGAGAGAGAGAGAGAGAGAGAGAGAGATAGAGTAAATGGCTAGTTGACTCATTGGGACTTCTTGGGTATCCCAGTCACTGATAAATTGTTTGCCTTTCTTGATTTTTGTACAGTTTGTGTTTTTCTGATTCCAGGTTTCGCCCCCTTTCTGTTTTTGTTGCTCTTTGGCTAGCCCTTAAAAGAGAATCAGTGCCATTTTTGCCTCATCAAGATTCCTATGATGAGTTTTTGCCTTATGGCCAGTATTTTATAACCCCTAAAAATTGCGTTTCTTACTCCTATACGTTATGGTTCTTTGTCTTACATGCTCATTGGAAGAGATGGATTATATATTGCATTATTCGATTTTGTCAGCTGTTTACTTTTCTTATATCTTTGTTGCATCTAAATCTTGCCGGTTGTTTGTAATTTGATCAGGATTATATACCAACAGTATTTGATAACTTCAGTGCAAATGTAGTAGTTGAAGGTACCACTGTTAACCTGGGACTCTGGGATACCGCTGGTAAGAACTCGGTGCTCTCATTGATATTTTGAGCTTTGAAAGGCCATTGTACTTGGATTTCATGGGCCTATTCAATTTGCTTGCCGTAATTATGTTTCTGAGTGCATTGTTTTGTTGCACTGCATATGCTTTTGGATGTCAGGGCAAGAAGATTACAATAGATTAAGACCCCTGAGCTACAGAGGAGCAGATGTCTTTGTCTTGGCTTTCTCTTTAGTTAGTCGAGCTAGTTATGAGAACATACTTAAAAAGGTTCCACTTCCAAATTGTTATTTCCATGATTTTCTGTTGCGCTACACAATGAATAAGTTTCGAGTTTCTGATGATCATCTGTTGGCCAGTGGATCCCTGAACTCCAGCATTATGCACCAGGAATCCCTCTGGTCCTCGTGGGTACCAAAGTAGGTAAGTTAAATGACTTATCTATACTGAGAAGACTGCAATTCTCCCAGAATCCTTGTCTTGGTTGTTGATATATTTCTGCTCTTTGTGATTATCAAACATCTCGGGCAGTTGACTTGATTAAGTGGACACCTTTCAGTGTCTTGCTACTGATTGTTTGGAATCGCACTTTTATGATCTTGTCATACTTTTTTGCAAGCGCCATACAAGGAGCAACTCTTTAAGTTGGTTTTAGTGACAATTTCTTTATGAGAGCTTGAAGTGATATTGTTCACAGGTTGTATAATAACACGTCACCTAAGATTTTGAGCTTCTCGAGTCTTAGAGCCTTAAGTTCACAGAATGGGGTTCTGTTGCACAATTGTTTCAACTTTTTCGGCTCTTTGTAATGCAATAATATTCAATACTCTAGAATGATCACGAGTTTGCTTTGAGAACCTAGTAGATGTGAAGGGTTTCCTTCTTCTGCCCTAGCCGTACCTTTCATTTTGGTTCAGGCAGTCTCAAATTGATTCCAGGCTTGGTGTCATTCTGATATTGCCAAAACCATCTTAGTTTTGTCTCTCTGAACCTGTCCGTGTGACTCCTTTAACTCAACCTGTTCGTAGATATCATGCCTTTATGCAACAGGCTTGACTTCAACAAACTTAGTATGTGAGATCACTTGCTCTAGTGTTAGGCTCTGTGAAGCATAATTGGTCTAGTATGTGAGATCACTTGCTCTAGTGTTAGGCTCTGTGAAGCATAATTGGTCTGAGAGCATTTATTGCAGTGACTTTGTTGCTCAGATATGACTAAAAGAATGCCACTAAATCAATTTTCCCAAGACTTTTTATGTTGAGGATTAACTTTGGTTGTTGCTGCTGTTTGCAGTGGCATTGGTGCACATTCGTGATGTGCACTGTATACTAATTGCACCCCTGGTCTAATAAAAAATTACAAGATTTCTTAAGTGCTGATATGTTGCACCTTCTATGGATAATGTTAGTAGCATCAAGGTTATATACAAGTGATTAGGATGTAGAAAATCTTGAATTGGCATCACCATAGGGAACTTGTTGGAAAGTCCAACCCAAAAGCTTACGAGTATTTAGGAATGCTGCCAGATTATGAGCGGCACATGGAATTTTGACTACACACATTCTTGAAAGGAATAGCACTGCTTTTGATACCATGTTAGAAAGTCCAACGCAAAAGCTTAAGCTGATAGTTGAAGGGAGACCGCATAAATATAAATATAACCTATCATCAAGCGATATGAGATAATATTTTAACAGATCCGATTGTTGGATCTAGATGATAGAAAAATCTTGTAGGAGTTGGCATCAATTGATTGAACTGACTTTATAATAAGATTCTTGAACGTTTGATTACCCATACCAGGCTAGGGTGAAAGGTTATGAAAGTAAACAGACTTTTGAACAGATTCTCCAGGAACAACTTCTGGAATAGGTCTCCTTTTCAGTGTCATGCAAAGAGGTTTATTTCCAATTATCATTGTGTAGAGAATGTTCATCCTTTCTTTCCGTTTCCAACTTCCAGTTAACTGAATCGTTAGTCACCAAATGAGTCATTCACAGACAGCATGTCATATTTATAGAGAATTTTGCAAATTTCCCTTCCCACTTCCTTCGTTCATTCTTGAGTTCTTTAACCCTTTTTACCTTTCCATTGCTTATGAAGTGATTCTAACGGGACACTCAATCCTGAAGGTTTAAACCTTCATTGCTTCTGTTAATTTCTAGGGAATCCGGAGTTTATCTCTCATGGTATTACAGTCTTACTAGGCAATGGTTATTTCCATTTTAATGAATTATTTGAAATTTGTAGATCTTCGCGAGGACAAGCACTATTTAGCCGATCATCCTGGTCTGGTGCCTGTTACCACTGCACAGGTTTGGTATCTATTCAGCACCTCATCATGCATCAACAGTGAATAAGACTTAGTTTACTAAAGTTTCAGATCTATCCTTTCAGGGTGAGGAGCTTCGCAAACAAATTGGTGCTGCATATTACATTGAGTGCAGCTCCAAAACGCAACAGGTGCTTAAAATCACCCATTGGTTTTGTGTAATTAGAATTAACAAATGCCTCTGTAGAGCTAAACTAACATCTAATTGCCATGGTGACAAATGGAGTTTGTGGCGCTTTGCATTACAAGTATGTCTATCTGGGTAATGCTAATTTAAAGGAAAGGTATTAACTTAGTAGCACTTAATGCTGAATGCTGAGCTTCAGTTCGTTTCATTTGTTGCATGATACTTCCAACATTTTGAACAATGCCACTATATTGTGAAAAACTTCAAATGCCACTGGGGAGGCGTAATTGGAGAGTTTACCTATATGAAACAAGGCATATCACTTAAGCTTTCTGTTGGGGATAGTAACAGAGCATGGACATGTGATTCACTGAAAGAACCAGACATAATCAAGTTCTTTTCCCAAATGCAGCCGCTGCATGGATCCTCTTACGCTGTTTTGTTTCATTTAATTTCAAGTTTTCTGTATTATTCAACTACAAAAATCTTTCTTTTAAATTTTCCTTCCACTGTCTTCTTAAGCCTTCTCTTACTGAATTTCACCTGCACCCCACATCATCAAAGCTTCTAAATGCTATCCTTGCAGATGTGCAAACCATCTCCCACAGATCCTTTTCCCTTTTGCCTAGTAGATCCAAGATACTGCTACTGCTCTTTCTAATACTTCTTACTCTTGAATACTCATTCGTCTTTCTTGCGGAACCTTTCATTTGCTGAATTTGCACATTAAATGGTCCGTCTTTGACAGACTTTGATCTTTTCGTCTTCTATTTGCTCGAATATGCTCTGCTAGCATCGTAGTGTCAGCAAAAGGTATGTGCTGGGAAAAGCACACAGATAAATAGTACAAGCTGAACCTTGATATAACTTGTTGCTACAGGGGAATCGTCCATTGCTTCTCGAAAATTTCCTTACTGAAATCACAATTCACAACTTTGCTGGTGTGCACGTATTCTATA
Organism: Eucalyptus tenuipes; assembly: GCA_014182365.1. Lineage (NCBI taxonomy): Eukaryota > Viridiplantae > Streptophyta > Magnoliopsida > Myrtales > Myrtaceae > Eucalyptus > Eucalyptus tenuipes. The sequence goes on from CM024547.1 coordinate 19,262,184, forward strand.
GCTTGTCTGCAACACATCAAGAAACCCGTAAGGGACTTCTAAAAGATTGTCATCTGGTTCCCACACCCCAATGAAAATCATGTAATTCTGGCTGAAAACCAGTAAGGGACGTATTGGGGAATCATCCATTGGTTTGTTCTTCCTTACGTCGCTCGTCCAACTAATGCAATAAGTTTTTTTCATGGTTGATTTTTCTGGCACAAAATGAAATTGGTTGTCCTAAATATGCGTTTCTTTCAATAATTTATACACTTGCTCTTAACTTTGTTGTCAGAATCATCAACTTAATTTTCATGCGTAATGCATCTAACTTGGTTGAAATCTCTTGTTTTCCCTTTTTCTTCCCCCTCTCTAACCAATTTATAAATATCTCTTCTTATTCTTTGGTGTCCAAACTAATAACAAGTCTGCACCTCATTGATAATAATTGAAAATTACCCTAAGGTTAAAAGGTCTCTCATGTAATTCTGTGTCTGAGCAAGTTAGGCTGGTCCAACTGATATTGGACTAATGAAAGCAGCCTCAAAGCAGGACATTCCATTTCTTGGTTTCCTTCTTCCATCAGCACATCTGTTCGAGAGATAGGAGATGGAAGTTTTTACTTCCCATTGTTTGTTTTAACTTTGTCATTTAGTAGATGGTGACTTCTGATTCTGGATCATGGAGCCTGGCATACTAAGCAACTGCCTTATCTTTCTGAATGACAAGCTTCGGTCCTGAACAGATTAGGAAGTCACGAATAATGAAGTGCCAATTGAACCTTTAGCACAGTCACTGACCTATAGGTGAGTGATTATACTTCAAATGATACTAGACATACTACAAGCACTGATACGAATGTGGACATAGAATTCTACCGCAAAAATAAAGAAGCTGCAAGCATTGAATTTGTGGTGGTTAATTACTATTCTTTCAGCCATCTTTTCTTGCTTTTACCCAATTCAATCAGCTTTAACTGGCTTAATCATAATTTTCCTGCAGCAAAATGTATCTGATAATTCTGCACTTAATTGTATGGTACCCTTTTAAACAAGATGCTCCCAAGTTGACCTGATTAAGACCTATAACTGGATTCCAACACGTTAAATGAATAAACGAGTATTCTTTCTGCCTCACTGCTAAACATATTATTTCTGGCTTGGCAGTTACTTTTCCTGTAATTTTTTACTATTATCTCATGATTAGTTGCTGTTGTTCTAATAACTGCTCTATTGAATTGCAGAATGTAAAAGCAGTCTTTGATGCAGCAATCAAGGTAGTTATTAAACCGCCACAGAAACAAAAGGAGAAGAAAAAGCCCCGTCGAGGATGCATCCAGTCAGTAACTTCATTTCTAATAATCCTTCTCTATTTCTTTGAAAAGTGCATGCAGTTATTTTTGCTCATCCAGTTGGGTGATCATATTAGCTGAGGCACTGAGTGATTGCCAAATGATTTTTGGTTATGTTCATTTCAAATAGCGTCTATTTAACTAAAAGCAGTTATGAACGTAATGATGACTGTTTTAAGAGACAAACTGGATAACTGTGAGGGTAATAACACGAGGTGAAGCTAGATGCTTCTGTTCATTCATATAAGAGGTGTCGTATGTGCCCTCGTTGTGGTATGGTAACCAATGCGTCATGAAGTCTCATTGTCAAAATGGCCAAAGTCCTAACCCATATGATAAGATGTTGATTTCATGGTAAAATAGATGAAAATGTATCAAACCGTGCCAGTTTTAAGGTTTTTGATTCATTCAGATTCTTGTTTCTCTAGGTCATGTCGTTTCATGTGCTGCATAAATGTCCATAATGCCTAGCAGTAGATCACTGTCTGTAATAATCATGCTTATGCTCATTCTTCATTTTGAGAAAGTAGGCCTTTGATCTTGTCCCTCATTATAAAATCCTTAGCTGAACTTTCTGTTCTGTGAGCTATATTACTCTTTACCAGTACCATTTAAATCTGCTTGGATTTAAAACATAACACTTAGGTAAATTTTTCCTTGATAGGATTGTCAATCTGTTCTTAGCTCGCAGACATGGCATCATTAGATCTACGTTCTCCATACCCCTTTATCGTACTGTTCCTGATCATCAACCCTTACTCATAAGAGTACAGATATTTCAGTATGAAATCACATACGCCATTGCTCATCATCAAGACCAGAGATTTTTGGTGCATAATCTGTTTGTGTGGGTTGCAGAAACATCTTTTCTGGGAGGAGCCTTGTGTGTCTCATGTGAACTATGACAGCGTGGGTTTTGCGGTTCAACTCTCGTAGGCATGCCAGATCCTCACTCTCCCATTTGGACAGATCAATCTGATGGACAGGACATTAATGGTTTTCAAACTTCCACCTAGGATTCTCTGTATAGCGAGCAGCCTCGGTTCTACCTGACAATAATTTCCATCTGTTTGTCTCAGTTCTCTTCAGTGTTAATATGTCCCTGGAAGGAAAAGTGCTTAGTATGACGCCTGACGTCTCTTTTTGTTCATTGTCTCTCTTCCCCGTGAGACATTGATTAAAATTGTTTTTCAGTGTATTTAGTTTAAAGTGAGTAAGCTCACCAACGTTCTCAGATGAAAAATGGTGCCTCGTCTTTTCCACTTATGGGCGTTAACCTGGCATGACCAAATTCAAGACGGTCATGGTGAGAACCTGCTCGGTTAAGTCTGACTGGGTTGTTCACCTTAGTATTGTAAGAATCATATGGCCATTCAACAGGCGTTTCTACAAATTCCTCAAGATCCAGCCCTCGGATATTGATGATAGTTTAATCACAAAAGACTAGATCCGATATCACGGTTTCAGAAACCACAAAGACCATTCCTTCAAAATACAATAGAAAACCCCTTTCCTATGGCATTGAGAATGTGTAGTTTCCAATCCCCCTTGAGAAAACATCTAAAAAACTCTAGGACGCGCAAAAGAGACTCGTACAGAACAAAGTAGCGAAACGAACAGCCTCATAATGATATACAAATACACCATTGGTTTGGGGAATGGGAATCATACATAAAGCTCTCTCTCCCTCCCCTTTTAGACTTTCCTAAAAGCAGACATTGGAAGTGAAGAGAGCTCCTTCCGCGGCCACTGGATAACCGCAATCTCTGGAACGGAAAGCAAAGAGAGATCAGAATATAGAGGATGCAATAGAATTGGCAGGACCGAAGTAACGACCTTTTTTCACGAGGCTTTGAAGCCTCAACTAAAGAGAGATGCTATAAGAGCTACAGTAACTAAGCCACATCAGATTAATGCAAGCTCACAATACCCCAATAAGGTGAAATTTTGATCATATATGCGACTGAAGAGAGTTTAAAAAGGATAAATTAAACCACAATACAAAAGCTTCTGTATAAAGCAACTCAAAACCAATTTTGCCATTATCAGAAGCCGGATAAGCATGGATGATCTTTGGGGTCCATATTTTTTTCTCGCAGAAGTTGATTCAACCAACACCAGTACTGGACCAATTCTCTTAAGTTTTTCGATGACACAAATGACATGCTTTCCGTCAGTCAAAATATCTACATCGGGGGAATGTATCCGCAGCCACCCAGAGAGCATATTCAGCATGGTCTTCAAATCTCGGACACAGCTCTTCCCTGTAGAGTGGATACAGCAAAGAAGCGGGGGTTGGAGACCATGAACAACGTAAATTACTCAGCGCCGCCCATCAATGAGGATCCCAGGTTAGATGACGACCTCCGGAAGGTGGCCATTGCCCACCTTCAAAAAACTGCACATGAAAGAAACATGTAAATAATCTGGACATCAAATTAAGATGTTTGCTAATGAGAATAGCAACACCAAAGAGCAAAGGCAGAGCGAGCGAACGAGAGAGAGAGAGAGAGAGAGACGCGCAGCATAATAGCCACCAAAACTCCTGCCCCATAGTAAAGTACACCAGGAAATCATATTGATTTTAAAGAGGCGAACAAGATGATGTATTGAGATGGTTACATCAACCAGCGAACACACAACATAATCCACTGTCAATGATTTTAATGCCAACACATCCACCTTCAACGTACAAATGAATTTCTAGAAAAGCAAAGCCAAACGATCTTAGTAACACCTTGCCCTCCACTAAAGTTTCTTCATTTCCTTACCTCGATTATCAAAACCAACATCATCAAGAAATGACCTCAAAGTGTTCCTTCTGTAATCCCTTCCCTACTATCAGTATCATCAAAAGGGAGGAATGACAAACAGTAATGCAGAGGCATATCATAACGTAGGCTTCCTTTCATGTGCCATCATTTTGCAAACCTGCAGTTCTACTTCATTGATTTGACACATATCACAGATGCATGTCCTGCACCGTACTTGGCATCATTATCCTTATCTACCTTTGGGGCAAAACACGGATGCACATACTTTGATCACCCATCAACTCTCTCTTAGATATTCCTACATCATTCTTTCAGATATCTTTCTTACGATTGACTCTGCGGTAAATTTACACACATGAAAATGACAAAAGCAAATGCCCAGAATGCATGCTCCTCAAATTTACAGTAGCAATTCCATTGAAACCAAAGACTTATAGCCTCGATAATGCATCATGAAAACTTACAAGCATCTACAGGTCACCAAACTGTACTATTGTGCATTCCTACTGCCAAGAGGACTGCTTGTAATTGTCCCACCCTCCGTCAGGCTCTTTCCTTTTCCAAACGCCGCTTGAAACTTGGTACATCCTTGCTTGCTCCTCTGGTAATGCTTGTGAACTCACGACGGAGAGTTGTCTGGGTGCAAGCGACGATGTCTCATCTCTACCTTCCAAATCAGACCCTCCAGGCCCAGAATTAAGGTCAAACGCTTGCCTGGTCCATTTTTTATTGTTCTCATAACTACTACCACCATCTTGAAGGCTAACGATATAAGGTCTCGAGTAATGTGTGGATACCGGACCAGGTGCACCAAGTAGTTGCGAATGGGCAGGCGGGAAGCAAAGCCTGCCACCTGATGATGGATCAACATACGTCGTCGAACTACCTGAAAAAGTTGCTGACTGCAAAGGAAAGCTTGCAGGATAAGAATGATGGAAGACGGCAGGATACTGAAATGGAGCGGATGGGAAGGCCACGGCAGGAGAGGATGACAACACTGGCGCTGCACGGTACATTTCAGTATTAAATGGGATTCCACCAGCAGAAGGCCCCAGCATCCTAGGTTGTCCTCCAGTTGCAACAACAGGTAGAGATTGCTCCCCTCTACTTGACAACATTGATGGAATAGTGACAGCTGAGTACGTGCTCCCAGGAGAAAACCAATTCGAGAGATTATTTACCTCCGAATTATTCATCTTGAGGCCTGAAACAGGTTGCTGAGATGGCACACTGCTTCTTGTATGCTGATTAGGTATCGATGGTTCAGCACTCAAGTCATCAACGGCAGGCCCATCATTCAAATCGAAGTCTCTGCGGGCACCTGTGTCTGTTCCATTGGGAAGACTACCAGCTGATGATTTGGCCAATGAAAAGTTGACATCTAATCTGCGATTACTGCTTGTCGAGAAGCTCCCTAAGTCAGTAGCTTCATCAGTCTGATTTAAATCAAGATCAAGACCTCCAGAGCCACGGGTTGGGGCAGAACTACTCATCTCATCACGTCCTATCTCGCGATTACTTTTAAAACTTGGAAGAGAAGTACTCTCCATAATGGAATTTCTAGAAACTGCATCTTCGACAGTCCCTTCATCAGCGACATTCAAGTCAATATCCAGTGGAGGGCGACTGGGCTTCGCAAAAGCAGTATCAGGATTAGGAGGGGGATTTGTAGCAAGCAGGGGCATCTCCAAAAGTTTCCTGGGTTCAGCCGGCCTGAATGCACTTGTGGCTGCAGATCCCTTCCATCCAAGTTCCACTTTAGTCCTCAGCAGATCATCAGGAGGAACAAAGGGGCCCTTTGCAGCAGCAGCGACTGTAATTGGTGCACTAAGACTGGTCGACACGGAAGAGGTAGAAAAAGGCAACCGATTAACTAAAGGAACAACAGCTGCGCTTGCATGTGCAGCCAAGTTTGCTGGCTCACCATATTTGACATCATCCGTATTGAGTCCTTCATTCAAGTCAAACCCAACTTTTGCATCCTTATCAGCACCCTCAACGACAGGCACAGAAGAAACATCTGAAGAAGCAAATTCCTTAATGTCATCTGATCCACTACCTGTCAACTTGCACAGTCTAGACTTTGCACTCATGTCTTTTGCTTGCCCAGGAAGGTCAGACAGCCCTCCGGATGGAGACAAGTTCTGCTCACAATCTGTTCTACTTTCCTTATTCTCCTCCATGCCCCCACCCTTGTGATTAGCAAAGCCTGCACCAAAAGTGGCTACCGAAACCTCCTGACTAACGGATCGCATCTCCATGTGGGCATCTCGATTTCCAACGTCTGACCCATCAGTCCTTTCAGCCTTCACATCATCAACATTTTTTGTTAACAGTTCTTTTGGCTTCATATCTTCAGAGACCACTGTGTCAGTAGGCCTCTCATCCACCAGAATGCCATCTTTTGAATCTTCATTTGTTGGACTTCCATCCTTTTGGCTGGAGATAGATCCCAGCTCGGCAGTTACTGATGCTACTTCAACGCTAGAAACAGCATCAGATACTTTGTTCCCAGATGACAAAGAGACAATGGCCTTCGTCTTAGAATCAGGAACAGCATCCTGATTTACCCTGTCAATTGCTGTTTTTTCATTAGACTCGTCATCATTTCCACCGTCAGCAGTCTTATAAAGTTTGGCTGCAGGGAATCTAGCAGCTGAAGTGACCAATGGTAAATCGTTTACGTTTTTGTCACTTTCCGGATGTGGTTCGGCAGCCTGTAGCATTTCAGTAGAGGATGAATTTGGGTTTCTCTCCTGCTCTTCCGAGAGTACATCTTCAGATGGCAATGGAGAGGCCTTGCTGTCTGCTTTCCTGGTCAGTAGTGCGTCATCATTAACCTTATCCTTCTGCACACAATCATTGGCAGCATCACTGGATTGACAATGGTTCCGAGGCGATGAGTTCATTTTGGAATCATTGCCCGTGCATGACTGCCCGACTGCAGAGGGGTTTCGTTGAGGAGAGTCAACAGGAGATACCATTTCAGACATTAACATCTCTCCAGCTGCCACGCTAGCAAGCAAATTCATTCCAACATCATCTTCAACAGAATCAGAAGCACTAGGTTCGAAGACTTTGACACAACTTTCCACCAAAGCATTCATGGAGCTAGGAGATGCCTCAGGCAATCTCCCCAATTTGGATTCACTCCCTGATGATGATACAGCAGTTTTTGATGTTTCCAATGCCTTCTTAGCGTTTTCACCAGTCTTGAGACAGTCATCATGAGGAGCAGTTCCTGGAGACCCATCACCCTCATCAGAAGCAGTCACCATATCTTTCAAATCATTATTCTGCCATAATTCAGCATTCACATCAGACGAAATATTAGCTTGGCATGCATCAGTCTTCTCCTTCAGACTAGGATCAAGTTGATCAGGCCTTTCCGGGCGCATTGGAGAGGATGCTCTGCTGATCATAACAGATGGGTCATCAAAGGATCCTCCACTGGCATTTTGAGCAGGACTGCGGCCTCTGTTGGGAATCTTAACAATCAATTTGTGACTATTCACCTCGAAAGGCGCATCAACTGCCCTTTCACTAGTCAACCCAGACTGAGACACTTTTTCTGGAGCCACATTTCTATGCAACGAAGTTCTGGTAGACCCCATTTCCCTTCCAGATGCACTTGATCCAGGGAGGCAATTAACTAACTTCTTATGGCGTGAAGGACCACTAGAGATCCTGCCGGAACCAGCTGTGGAGCTCCTAGCGTCTTCCTTTCCTGGAGGGCCCCCAGTCTTTGCATGGTCACTTGAGCAAGACTGGCTATTGTTGTGAGACTGACTAGAACTGCTGCTCTTCTCATCTCTTGATATTGTCGTAGGAAGATCGGAAACGTTGCTAGCCACAGCACCACGGGCTTGTCCATCTTTCAAATTGCCACCAACTGATGTATGTGACGGAGCTGATTTTAATGACCCAGGAGACACAGCAGATTTAGAGGCAGTCTCCCCCTGAATAAGCTTTACCGAAGGACTTTTAGCTGCAGAAAGACTAACAGAGCTCTTTGTAGCAGCCTCAGACGAGCCACCTACGTTTCTGTTCCCACCATGACCAACCTCAGGAATCCTAGACCTTGCAGACCATGAAACAGCCTGGTTCGAACCAGATCTTGCATCAACGATGTTCATTTCAGCCTCGACACGTTTCTTCCACGTGTCAACCAGACTTCTTGCCTTCTTTTGAATTTCTGAGTTCTTGTGAGAACGCAAATGGTTCACCGACTTGCCGATATTACACATCTGTAAGGCATTTAGGTTAACAGGTAATTTATCCAGTGCTCGAAGTAATACCAAGATAAATTCATCCACTGACTTATCATTATCCTTAGGGCTAGTACCATCACCAACTTTCCCCTTATGAACCTCCTGCAGCCACTCATCCAACACAGACAGACCCTTCAGTTGAACAAACTGGCTGAGGCACTCTACTTTATCAGTGCCTGCAATCACACCTGTCAGCATTGAGCGGCCAAGTAAATCCACTTTCTTCTCACTCCTGTCTGGCAGCATGAGTTGCACCAATTTCTCAACCCCTTCCAAATCCACAAGGCCTCCTTTTTCTGTTATTTTGCCAATTTCATGTCTCAAAAAGCTTTCTGATTTAGAGTGACCAGAATCCCCATCCTCCATCTTGATAGATCGTTCACGTTTAATGGGCTCAGAGCCCTGATCTCCACGCTCCCTTTTCTTTCCCTTACTTTGAGAAGCAAAGGATGAAGCACTATTCTGTACACAATCTGAACCAGATTTTAGTTGTGAAGCTGATGTTGGACCATTCATTCGTTTTGGGGAACGACCATTTGGTTGCACTGTGGCATGCATTTCTATTCGAGTCTTATATAATAGCTGATCTACTTCTTCTTGATGTTCCTGCAAAAAATTGTCAAATTTAGTCAGATAAACAAACACTTAGGGGCACCAAAATGAAGTCATACAGAAAGAAAGCTCACATTAATATAGTCTTGGTCAGTTAGCCACCAAAGACAACTGTTCGAAATGTCATAAACTCGTCGACAAACAAAAGAACAGATCCCTGATGGAAGTTCACCACCTTTTGGAAGAAATGCAACTTTACACGGATGGAGTAAAGATACCGCAAGAGTCTCATCCCTATGAAAGGAATAAAAGACTTCGTTCGGGGCAGCTTCTAGCCCGATCCCTCTGCTAAGCTTAACTTCAGCAGGCCGATAGAGCCAATTTACACCCAACCTCAAGTCGTTCTCTTTACTTAACGTTAATGACCGAATTATACCGATAAAAGGTGGAGAATCCTGGGGTGGTTTAAACAGGGCACAATCACCAACACTGATCTTGCGTCCGTCCTACAAAAGAGGAAAGCTCAGAGCTTCATTCATCCATATCAACAACTAAATATTGCAAAAGTGGAGATGCAGAAGAGCAGAACTGAGCATTTCACATGACCATTCTACAGAAGCATTAGCAGTTCTTCAAGGAGAGGAAATTAGAAACTTGCAATCCTACAAAAACAAAATCTGCTTTTTCTTGATCTCTTGAAAGGAAAAGAAGAGAAAAACATTGAGCATCCAATGAAAGCAAACTACAACAGAAAAGGGAAATTATAAATGCATAAAAAGATAAAAAGACCAATCCAACAAAAGTCATAAAAAACTATTATTCAGAGCCTCATCTAGTAAACATTTCTCTCATATGTCAATTACTTTATGAATTGACCTGGCATGAGCATATAATAAGACACCAATTTGGGAAGCTACAAAGTTATCCAATTGCATCTTTTCCACTGAACTGCTAATCCCGAAGACAATTCCTTCAGCTCGCTGGACTTTAAATCCTTGACATTGAATTTTCAACTAACACTATCTTAGCTAGAACAATCTTAGCAGCAAGACCGAAAGATGCATTCAGCACTGGCAAACAGAAGCTTGAAATCTAATCCAGAACTCACTGTTTCCAGCAACTCAAACTCTGATCCACATTGATTGACATTGGCATCATGATACAATCAGAGTTTTGACAACAAACTGACAAAAATTGCTCAACTACAACAGTGAAATTGTAAACGAACTGTTTTTTCTGTTCAATTGGTGAGCAGCCATATGGCAATACAGCAATGATGTCCACCATAACAACAGTATACAGAGCATTTACCATCAAAACCCAAAAAATTGGCAAAAGGCTGACGGTGGAAAAAAAAGGGTGTGTTGCTAAAACAAAAGCAATTAGCCATCGAGAATATTATCATCCAGATGGTCCCCCAAGGAAAAAAAAGGAACAAATGGCGGAGAGGGGAATACAGGGAGAAAGGGGGGGGGATCATGAATATACAGAAAATTTCTGTACATTTTCAATTACATATGCATTTCATAATTAAAAAGACAGATAACAAAACCAACCATCACAGACACCTCTCCAGCAAAGTTCTGGGCACCCAAGAGCCACTGGCCAGTATGATGGCCAATAACCACTTATAATTGATAAGAAATAATAATGGAAAGACAAATCATGAAGTCAATTCAAGCCACCACATCGAAATTCAGGATCGTTTAGATCAAAACTTTACAATCCCACCATCTCCTTAATGATTCGATAGAACTGACAGCAAAATCGTACAGGCCCACGGTTTTTGCTCAGAAAAACTGGTATGGACATCAAAACGTCCTTTTAACCCACAATTTTCTCAAAAAAACGAAAGTCACCTAAACATAAAACAAACCTCCAATCGTCTGCTCAATTAGATTAATAAACAGCTAGATATAGCTAAACCAATCTTCCTGACAACTGAAAGCCAACGAGAACTAAATTCATTGCAAAGACTGGCCAAAAAATTCACTGTATATTCACCAATCCTTAAAACCAGCTTCCCATCGTCATCCAAATTAGCCATCAATCAACAAACAGCAATAGCCAAACCAATCTACCCTACCAGGCGAACTCAACTGGAACTAATCGGCCACGATTGCGAACACCGAGACAGGAACCATCAAACCATCAAACGCGCAAAACCCAATCCAATCCGAAACAGAATCGAGAAAGGGGGGGGGGGGAGAACGCCACGATACCTTGTGAAAGGAATTAGGCGACGAAGAGGCAGAAGAAGAAGAGGAACCATCAGCATCCGGTGCAACAGCGACGCCTACACGCGTGGGGACTGTCCGCATGTGCCAATTGCAACTCCGTCCTCCCCTCCTCTCCTCACCTTCTCTCCCATGCATAGCCTTGCATTTTCCCCTCTTCCGGCCCCCTCGATAGTAGTAATAATCCCTATTTCACTTCCAGCGACTACCATCAATAATCCCTCCGGCGACGAAATCCCCTCTCTCTTTCCCCGAAGCCGCGCCCGCCCCGCGGCGAAAAACCCTAATCCGCGGAGATCCCCGCCGCCGCTGCGTCCCCTCAATTCCGGCAATCGCGACGAGCCCTAAATCCACCATCCGCCCAAAAAAAAAACCTAGACCACGCCCACCACCACCGCGACGAAGAACGACATCCGAAACCCTACTCCTCCTCGACGCGATCCCAATTAGCGATTCCGCAGAGGGTCCTCGGGCGACCGATCAATTCGCCATCCGATCCGCCGAATCCGAAGCGATTTGAAACGGCTTTCGATCTAGAGATAGAGAGAGAAAGCGGGAGGGGTAGAGAGAGAGAGGGAGAGAGAGAGAGAAACGTGAGAATTTGGTGTGGGGAAAAAAAATTTAGATAGAGAAAAGAGGGACGGCAAGAGGAAAAGGCGTACTTGGTACTTAGCGAGGGGCAGGGGCAGGAGGGGCAGCCGGGGGACGGGGCCACGGGCGGATCGGGCAGCCCAGGCAGGGGCGACGATAACGTGACGGGGCGGTGACTCCGGGCGCGATGACGTGTCGGTAATTATGGACCGCGACCGCACTGGATTGGTGTGATCCGGTGTTGACTGATCCCTGCCCATTTGACTTTGCTTATTTTAATGACGAAACTCTCTCTCTCTCCTTTTTTCTTTGGAAGGAAAATTTTAAAAAATAAAAATATGCAACTCCGTTGTCTGTCCAAGACTGCAAGCAAGTCGCCGTGGGGCCCGAGGCAAAATGCAGCGTATCCCTCAGCGACTGTTTTTTCTGGGTTTTTTCTGTTCTTTTTTACATTTTTTTTTTGGTATGACGATGATGATTATGCAGTGGTCTCTCCCGCATTATCATTGTTGATGTGCCCAATGTCTCGTGAGAGTGAGAATTTACTTGAGAGAGTGTTTGCTCCCGTGCCCTCTATGCGAGTCCTATATGTGCGTACCATACATCCAAGGACGAGGAGATCGTGTTCGACGAGTGCGTACGCCTCTTTTATCGACTAATATGATGGATAACCACCTTACAAGGAGTTATCATTTGACCAGGTTCAATCAATACTAGACATTTCTAAAGATGAGCATATGGAAATTATATTCTATAAATATATTTACATCAAACTCTATGGGTATTAAATGGGTTTAATATGGATGTAGAATGAATTCAGACCTAACTCACTTCTCTACTTCTCTTTTCACTCTTTTGATCTCATGCTCCCTCAATTTGTGCCGTCACCTTAGTTTGGATATGAATTTTTTTAAATTGAATTAAATATAGGAGTGTTCAAGCAATATGAGTTAGGTTGAATACATGTTAGGTATGTTTTGGGTCATATATGATTCATCATATTTGTATTGCATGAAAATTAGTTAAAATGTGTTAAATGAATCAATTTGAATTGGAACATTTTGTAACCCAACCTACCCATCGAACATGCTACTTATAGGGTAAAATTGTAATCGATGCCTGCCCATCTCATCTACTTATTATTATGTGATGTATAGCACTTATGTGGTTACACATAGATGACATCAATTTCAAACAATTTACAGCCTCAGGATTCCAATTTTTCAATACATATAAAATGATATCTTAACTTAGCTTGTTTGCAACAGGATAAGTTAATCTTTTTCGGATCTAATCAAAGCCCGCTCCTTCATACATCCAAGCTCCTCGAGGACAACCAACTTTAATTTAGTCGGTGTTAATGTGTGGCAGTGGTGGCGGCGGCATCACGATTCGCAAGCATCGATTGGGCTATTGCGGAGGGGGTGGATGGATGGAGGAGTAGTAGTTGGGGCCGAGGGTACGAAGGTCAAAGGGTGTGAGGTACAGCGATTTGAAAAAACAAAAAGTAACCACGGGGAACAGTTAAGATTGTCCCTAGTTGTCCCGACATGCATCGGCCAAACTAAGACAATTGCGGTGGTTCTCTAACATAAATGCGCTCTGTTTTGTAGCAGAGAGAGAGAGAGAGAGAGGAGGAACGAGAACAGAAAAAGATAAATGGAAATTGATTTCAGGGAGAGGTCATGCTTGAGTAAGCATCCTCAGAAGCGGCCTTGGGTTTCAGTGAAGAAAGATTCCAGGTGTACTTTTCAAGAACAGGGGGAAAAGCTTTTCTTTTTCCCGTATAATTAAAAGTTATGATGCATCCCTCTGGCGAAACGACCAACGCAACTGACGATGTTGCTCTTTGAGGGGATGTCAAATTCGCTCACGCTGGATATCACCCTTTTGTCCTAAAGTTGAGCCAGCCAATGGAGATTTCCAATGTGGGTAGTGTCAGCAAAACTGTGTAGGGGAGAGAGAGAGAGGGAGATGGGATGGGGGTTAAATCACGCACGTTAACATCACCACCTCCTGTGTGAGTGATTTGCTGCGCTGGGAATTATTGAGACATCGACACACCGGGTGTTTTTAACGTGAGTGTCTCCATCTCCACCTATCGTTCTTCTTTTACCCCAAAACGGAACTAAAAAACATTTCTTCCACCTACACTTCCGGTTAGGATGACTTGCAAGGTTGAGCCCCACTTGATGAAGAATCTCCTTTCTTGCGCTGCACGAGTCTGGAGTTGAAAGACGGACTTCTAATTCGATAACGACTTGATGAGATTTGAGTACATGCGTGGTGAACCAACTGAAAGGCAAGGCGGGTCACTTTCAGTCCTCCAACATTATCCCCTGCCCAGAACCCAATTTCAACTAAAACTCCTGCAGATAGCAAGCAGACAGAGCATCATAAAGACAATATCATCTTGCATTCCCTAGCCCTCAAGGCAAAAGAAGAGAATACCGTAGCCAGAATAACCAGACGAATAAATATATATAAAACAGAAAAAATCAAAGCTACTGTTTTGAGATCGTGGAATAAAACAGTATGGGTGAGCGGGCTGTGCTGTGCGCATCTATGGACTTTTGGTATGGAAATCTGCTTCTGTGCGGAAAATTCTACCAGGAGATGATCTCAATATGAACTCTGAAAGGGCATAAGCTTTTAGCTGTTCACCACTAACCAGTTCCACCCTACTTCAACTTCCATTCATCACCTTGATTTATGCGGAGCAATTTTCCATTTTCACCCATTGCCCATTGTGACAATGATCGAAGTTTGAACTATGAATTGAATATAAGTAATCCCAAAGAAGTCATTGGGTTTGTAGTTGCTCTTCAAAAGGGAATGTTCTGGTGAGACGTATCTACATCTTCGGTTGAGTTCTGAAAATTGGTTCAGCAACTCAAAGGCGAGGAAAAAATATTCACTAGGCAATGATTTGAGTCAAGACATTGGGGAAAAAAAAACAAGAAGCTGCCATAGAGCATATCAGTAAATTTTGAGTCATAAACTAGACAAAGGGGAGCCCAACCAGGCAGAATGAAATGATACGGTTTGGTTCTTTTCATTGCTTCCAAAGCCAGTTCAATTGGATAAGCACCTCAAAGAATGGAACTCTTGAATTAACTAATTGATTTGATGCGCTGCCTCCCAAGAGCACTTCTGGAGCTGGAAAATCTATCGGTTACCTGATTGTGTAGGAAACTGCACATTAAATGAAAAGATTGATCGGCGGTCACTTACTTAAAGTTCGCCCAAACATAAGCTGGTGTTGCAGAGTCTACAAAATGATTATCTCCTCAAGAAGAACATGGCACTCAAATATGAAGATTGCTCCATGACTCAGGTTCAGTCAACCTGCTTTCCCACCTCCTCCGGAAGTCCCCATCCAGCAAAAGAAGCGGTTTTCAGTTTCAATGGTAAGAGCAGATTCTCTGTATAAAGTCATAAGAATCTTTCATGAGTCAATTCCAGATAAAGCAGGGCATCTTTTTAACATGTTGAGATACAAAAAATTTCTCCAATACATGGGAAATCACAAGGGTCGCGCTAAAGACGCTAGACCCAAAAGAAAAAAACTTAATGCTCAAACGGTCCCAGTGGCCATGACACGATCGAACTAGAACACATCCTACCCAATAGGGCTTGATCTACAGTGAAAATGACATTCATAAGGTACTCACTTCTGTTTACCCGACATCTCCGATCAGAGCTCCCAACAGAACAAACAACTCATCTTCTGCAACCTTGCAGAAGAAGCTCAAACCTGTCATTGTCCTGCCGGCTTTCCCGAAACTCCCGTGACAACACCCACGGACAAGTTTGCTCCTTCCTGCCATTTTCTTAACCATAAAAAAGCGACTGGCATCTTGCTACAACCGTGAGTCAAAGTCCAGAGTAGAGAGCCCTCACAATCTTTCACTCTACAGCCGCGGATAACTCCGGTATTGGTTGAAAGGACTGCTCGCAAAGCTGCAACGCAAACTCCTACGTAACGGTTGGGAATCATGTATCTACACGCATCGATTCCCTCGGCTAAATGCACCTTTCCGACATTGATCGAAACCTAGCAGCTACACAAGGAAACACGGCGACGGACAGAGAGAGATGATCCCAGAATTCTCGGACACAAGCAGCAACAGACATCACCGAGCAACGTAGAGCACCGGAATCGCCGCCATGGACCGTGCCCGAAGCCCGCGATCGGTTCGAGGATGATGGGATCGAAGTGGTTTCCTTCCCGCGTCGAGCGCGGTGCGCGATCTATTCGCGCTTCGCTTTGCGGATTTTCCGCCATCGAGAGGGAAGGATCCGATCGATCCGAAGTTGCGGAGCGAACGACGAAGAAGACGAACGGAAGAAGGAAATCGTCCCAGGGCTTTTTCGGTATTTTGCTACTCCTCCGTCTTTTTTTTTTCCCCCTCTTTTGCGGCAACCGGAAAAGTAGGTCTATATTCGGAGATAGAAGACAAAATACTGACGTATAGGACGGCAACACGTGTCCAGGTCGCGTCCGTGTCGTGTCCGTGTCGTGTCAGTTTAAAAATATATGAATAAACAAGTCAATTCGAAGGCGATCCCGTCTATCAATTATATCGGAAAAATTCAACGCATCTTGCGCTACTCGAATTTGGTCACGGTATACATCAGGGCACCGGGGATGAGCTGAATAACTTCGTTAAGTAATAGTTTTGAATCCCGTGATGAGTAGTAATAAGTGAATTTAATTTTTGAAGGCAGTGTTTGGATAAATTTTTGCTTTTCATTTTTTATTTTATTTAAATATTATAGGAGAGCACTTTACCTTTTTTAAACCATAAACACGCAAAATGTTCGCATTATATAAATACTTAAGCATAAATTTCCATGCATATTTTCTATGATACTTCAGAAATTTGGATAATATTTTGAAATTTAATAAGAATGGAAAAATATTTAACTTTAAATAGATCCTAAACGAATAAGCAAATCTTTTCGTGAAATTGTTGTGTTTAATAGAATATAGTTATTCGACGGAATCAAATTATAAAAAAAAGGATCATTTGTATCGTCAATGTCTTTTTTTTTTTTTTTGAAAAAAATTATAATTTAATTTTTTCCAATTACTATAGTGATTAATGTCGATTTCTCTTATATCATAAACATTAAAAGTAAATAAAATAGAAAAATAAAGGTAATTCAAATATAAAAGGTCAATGTATATTTGACCACTAATAAAGTTGACATGAACCATTTACTCAAATGGGTCGAATTCGGGTTACATGGGACCTAAGTGGGCTGATGAGATTATGACACAAAAAGTAACTAATGTAAATCCAAATCCATTAATTTTATATTGTGTTTGAATCGTGTTATCATGTCGTGTCTAATTTACAAAAATTGTTAACACCTCCATTGAAGGGCGGATTTAAGGGACTGGCGCTAGTCATTGTCTTTCCCAATCGTTATTATATTTGATGTGATATTTACAATATTCTATTTTTGCATGTAATATTGATGTATCTTGTCTCCAATTGACATTTTGCTCAAGTTCATACCTCACGATATTCAAATTAAAGCCGCGTCCATCAATGTGTCCATTCACTAGTGTTTTGATGAAGAACTTGCTGAATTTCCATAAAAATTATAATTTGGTGATTGAAATTCATATTTGATGACCTAATTACAAGATTTAATGATCACACTTCACAAGTAAAACTTCGGGCTCCATTTATTTTACTTAAAATGAATGATTTATAAATAAATTTTATAAAAATGATTGTTTGTATCACTTAAAATATCTTTCAAATCATTCATTTACTGCAAAGTTGATGGAGCCTTTGGCAAATGAAGCGACTATGTACAAACCTAATAGGAAAAATACTCTAGCAGATAAGGGAAGGGAAATGGGCGATGATGTACCATCTGGGCTTTAAATGGGGCTTTAAATGGGCCTGTTGACTGAGCTGGCTACTTAAAGCCCACGTGAATATTAACAAGGGTCCATCCATTTGTTTCAAATTCTATAAAAAGAAAAATTAACATTTAATATTTCCGTTAAAGTACGAAAAGGTTATCTTAATTTTATTAGAGATTTTAAAAATATCCCACGTAAATGACGTTGAATATCTTGCTTATATTTTTCAAAAATTAAATTTATTGTTATTAAATTAAATCCTAAACTCTAAGATAATAGGCCATTTTAGATTCACTTGATTTATCGTATTACCACGATGATGATGCCGAGATACAGAAGAGAACCACATGATTTCCGCATCTATTAGGATTCATTATTTAATCTTTTTATGAAATAATATTTGTTAGATAAAATGCTTTCTAAATTCTCGTGAAGATATATCCGAAAACACTCCAAAACAATTGAACGTGAAAAGATTTTTGATTGTTTTAATAAAAAAAAATTATAAAAAAACATCGATTGATTTTTGGTACATACATATATGTATGTATGTATGTATGCATGCATGTATGTATGTATCAATACGACAAGTAGGGATGAGAACTATGGGGATTGATCGATTGCAAATTTGTTTGAATCTTGGCCTTCGTTTGTTTCGCGAAATTTGCATGTTTTCATAGACATTTTTTTTAAATCATTGCTTATACCATTTTCAAAAATGAATAAATAAAAAAATTAGTCATTCATAAAAATATCTAAACATAAATTCTTGTTGATAATAAAAACACTTTTTATCGAGTAACTATTTTAAGGGATACAAGAGATTTTAGACAAGTATTGTTCAAATGATTTATTTTCCGCGTGACTCTGGGATTTTGAGATATGTTGGAGGCCCCATTAGCAAGCCTGATAGAGTTTAGGATAAGCTTGAGATGTTCATTCTACAAATATCCTAGAACCTGAACCCGATTAACTATATTGTTTTGACATCGTGTGCTAAATTACATATGGATATTTGTGTTCGGACCAATCGGGTTTTATGATGGGTCTCGAGCCAGTTATGTGGTTTTCTTATGCCTAATTGGGTCTCGGACAGGTTTTGATGCATATATATAAATAAGTATAATGATATTTACTAATAATATTTACTATGATTTTGATTTTTCTATCTGTCATTCTAATTTTTTTATATACACATTATATCGGAGGACACTAAAATATGGGTCCGTCAAAATGAGACCATTGGCTCAATTGGCTGTGAAAGTAAAATGACGTCTTTGTCGGATGAAATAGTGCGGCGAACAAATTTCTTCCAAATGGTACAGTGCACGGAAGACGTTTTACCCGTGACTTTTATGAGGAGATTGCAGCATTTGAATTTATATTTGAAGAGTTACGGCTCTTCAAAATTAACACACTCGTTCGCTTTGTTGGGTCTTTAAATAGATCTAAGGAAGGCTGAATAAAATAACAAGTCTATGTCTATAACTTTCTTCTCCACCATGCTGTAAGTTCTTTGAATTGAGAGGTTTAAGTCCATGGTCGAAAAACACTTTGAAATGCATCAATATTGTGCTCTTATAGAGGAATTGTATCCTAGAGTCAGTATTTTCATAAGTGTCGTTTGTACCAATAAAGCTTTCAAGAAGTGCTTTGCCTCAATCGACGTTTCTTTTTTTTCTTCTTTCAACTTGATTTTCTCCGGTTTCTATCTTAAGTTGTACGTTTTGAAATTTATAACATTAGTCCACAACAAATTTGAAGCGTGACCAAACCTTTTTTAAATAGATTGGGGCAAATTCAAATAACTCACTGATCTTCCCAACATTCCTAAAGACAAATCTCGATTGAAAAATACTTTTATAGTATCTTGTGATTTACTACTAGTTACAACACAGTTATAGTATAAAAAGTGAGGAATTTCTTTTTATGGATCTAGTTCACCATGAATCACATTTTTTACTAAGTCAACATGAGACAAAAATAAAATAAATAAATTTTAAGATTCATCGGATCCATGACAAACTTATCTAATAAATTTTTTTCTCAAATAAGAGATTTCCTTTTGTTTTTGGTCTTGAAAATAAAAAATTCCATTGAAAAGCCATAACTTTTTTTTCGGTTCTTGGATATTTACGAACCAAAAAATTGCTCCATCTCTTTAATGCACAATTAAAAAAACAAAAAGGGTCTTTCCTATTTAAATAAAAAAGAAAAAGAAAAAGAAGAAGATAATTTCCCTCTCCACTTCCAATGAAAATCCTCTAAAACGACTCTTGATTTTGTCCTGGTTTTCCGACAATAATGTCCGCAAAGACAATTGCAAACGCTTACCCCATTGCCTAGCGTGTCTACTCCTAGTCGCGCTCTTTTAGGTGCTAGAAGCGGCACTAGGCTCTTTCATTATCGCAAGCTGTTGGATATCCTCCCCATAAACGGACTGAAGTTCAAGGCAATTATCCACCGAACCAGGAAAGGCAACACCAAGAAAGGCAACATATAGAGAGAGAGAGATAGAGAGAGAAAGAGAGAGATGGACGTGCCGAACGCACCATGTGAGATCCCATCGATGCATCGAAAAGCGCCAAAAGAAAGGCTAGAGAATCTGGTAACTCTATCCGTGGTCCTACCGCGGAGGAGATTGACTGATAGGGCGAAAGAGTCACCAAAACGAAAAGGACAACTCCACCTCCCTTTTCATCCTCGATGGTCGATTCTCGTTTCTTACTCGTCGCGCTCGTTCATACGGAACAAAAACGTAATAATTTAAGGTTAGGTGGTAACCGGTAAGGAGATAATCTCGTGTCGGGAGGCTTCTTCGCCGGTATGATCTCGACATATGTCTTGAAGGGCGTGAGGAGAAGCTTGGCGTGGGAAATTAGTAAAAAAGAGGAGAAAAAGTTGTTCAGAATGGGACAAATTAAAAAAACTCTGATCCATTTCATGAACAAGGGAAACCGGACACTGTTGCCTAGTCAATGTCACTTTGCAATTGACTGATTTGAGCTTTCCGTAACATTCTGCACAACTGTGTATTTAAATTTCTTTTACGAACTTCGTGCAGTTATTATTATTGTCTTTTTAAATTTAGTTCATGATTTTCTTGTTACGATGGAATTTATTTTAAACTTTGGGTAAAGAAATTTTTGCATGGTTGTGATAAATGGAAAGTGAGGAACCGTTTGACAAGCAAGCTTGAAACTGTTCTTGAATAGTCGCCTCGGCTCCATGCGTCCTTCTTTTAAAAGTTTCTTCCACCATCTTCCCGTTTCTGGCACATTCGAGTGTTCTTCAGGTGCATTCACGTTCCTCGGTCTCGAGTAGAGTTTTGAGCTTTAATGCTTCTTGATCTAGCTTCCCAATGTCGTGCGAGTGAAGGGCACTTTTTAATCTCCCTGGCTTCTTTCCTAGAACTTTTTCGGGCCAGTGATTCCCATCCTTTTGGTCCTTGTTCCAACCCTTTAGATATTCACTTTCGTTTTCGAATCTCTTATCCTCCTACGTTCTCTTTAGTCCACCCTTTTACTCTCTTTCTTTTGGCGGGTTGATCCTAGTGGTTCAGTCTTGTAAAAATAATCTTGAAGCTTGTCCATTTTTGTCGTGCATTGTCGGGTGCTTCTTGAAATCTGGGCTGGCTGTGGTCTTGGTTCTTTCAGGAGTGTCACAGAGAGAGAGAGAGAGAGAGAGAGAGAGAGAGAGAGTTAGAGGTAGAGAAGTAGAAGAAAAATGGCTGCAAAACCTGATGAGCCACCACCGCACCCGCCAAAGGATCAACTGCCCAATGTTTCATACTGCATCACAAGTCCTCCTCCATGGCGTGAGTAACTCTGTCCTTCACTCGTTATGCTCTTCCATTTGTTCCTGGGGCTCATTTTCAAGTTCACTCTTCCAGGCCAGTTCTGCCAGGTTTCATGAGTATGGTTCATGTGATTGCATGTGATGCATCAGAATAAATTCCTTCTATGCGTATGTTTATGTTGTGTTACTTCGTTCCTGCTTCTACAAACCCGTGAGCTGAGATCAGAAAACTTTTATATATTGGTAATTTTTACGGGCGATGGTAATTTTCTCAAATGTGTTGGTAGTTTCACGTAAGTGAATTCGTGTTTGTAGATCATGAGTTTGTCGAATTATCCAGTCTATGGCCGCTTTTGCCAAGTGATTCACTTTTGATGGAAAGAAGCCCCTGTTTCTCTGGTCATTTTTTTATAATTAGTCATGAAAACCGATTTTTCTGTTGATGAATTTGTGCTGGTATGGAAATCTGATTTGCAGAAGTTGCTGCCGTCCTACTTTGCGGTTATTTGTGTATTTCCATTCTAGTCTGTTATATTGGTATTTAATGTCACTTCTTTTGTCGGTACTTCATACCAATTTTATATTACTTGAATTCAGTTCTAGAAGAGGCGCTGAATTAACCGCATTAATTTTTTGCGATGTATGCAGCTGAAGCTATTCTCCTAGGCTTCCAACATTTTCTTGTTATGCTGGGTACAACTGTGCTCATACCTACCATTCTTGTCCCGCAAATGGGGGGTGGAAATGTAAGGAGTTGCACCATTAGAAAGCATAATGGCTAAAATTTGCCACTTGTCTCCAGATAATCTTGAACTATGTGATTGGATCTCACTGTTTAATAGGAGGAGAAGGCGGAGGTGATCCAGACACTACTTTTCGTGGCTGGTATAAACACATTGCAGCAAACTTTGTTTGGGACTCGATTGCCTGCTGTGATTGGAGGGTCTAATACATATGTTCCAACTACAGTCTCCATTATCCTTGCTGGTCGATTCAGTGATGATTCAGACCCTGTTGATGTATTGCCATCTGAACATATCTTCTTTTATTATGGCGCCTATTTAAAGTGGCTAATCATTTCAGTGAACAGGTCAGAATTATTGTTAGATTTTTCTTTGATATGACAATGAGATCCTGTTATGATGCATTCAGAGATTCAAGAGGACTATGAGGGCAATCCAGGGATCTCTTATTGTTGCTTCCATCCTTCAGATTGTCCTAGGATTCAGTGGCCTCTGGCGGAATGTTACAAGGTACTCTCTCTCTCTCTCTCTCTCTCTCTGAGCCACAAACTCTCATGTAGTTCTAGCACCATAATTCAAATAGGGTAATCTCTGCTGTAATTATCTAAGTGAAGATGATTTCTGAAGTGTGTGTACTGCTGTATTTGTTTGCACGATCAGATATAGTAATTAGAGGACCATGAGTGCCTTCCCATTATAGTCCATAAAACAACGGTTGCTCATTTGATATTCGATTTTCAGATTCTTGAGTCCACTTTCAGCTGTCCCATTGGTGGCTCTAGTAGGATTTGGGCTATATGAGTTGGGTTTTTCTGGGGTAAGTGTTCTTTCTTGCTATGTGCAAGTTGTGCATGCCTATAGACAGTATTTCTGGACATAGTCATTCATTAGCTTTGTATTTTCAGGTTGCTAAATGCGTGGAGATTGGGCTTCCAGAGCTCATACTTTTAGTATTCATTTCCCAGGTCTGTCCTTTGAAGGACATGTGCGAACGTTCATCCCAAGATTTATACCTTCAATTGCCAATAGTTCCTTACAATTTCAATGTTACATGAGTCGAGAAAGGGATCTTCTCAGAGTTGAAATTGTGTTTAACATTTTTCCTTTGCAGTATATGGCTCGGGTTATAAACTCAGGAAAACACGTGTTCGATCGATTTTCTGTCATATTCTCGGTGGTAGTTGTGTGGATCTATGCTCATCTATTAACTGTTGGCGGGGCTTACAACAATGCTGCACCAAAGACGCAATTAAGCTGCCGCACCGATCGTTCGGGACTCATAGATGCTGCTCCATGGTCAGTTTCTTTCTCTTCTTTTCACTTTATCAGGCTTGTCATCTTCACATAAGCCCACTGCAGACGTAACACTAATGAAATTGCTGACATCAACAAGTCGGGAGAACCTTGAGATGCTGTAAACTATTTCGTTTCCGGTTATTGATAATTTTTTTTGGTTCATCAATAAAAGATTCGTGGGAGCGTCATCTGTCGTGGACATGCTATGGTATCAAGTTCAACTCTTGAAAATAATCTTTGACAGATAACGAGGATGAAACATTAAGAACTTGACTGGCATGTTTTTTAATTTGAAACATTCTTTTTTTTTTTTCTTTCGCCACTTGCCTAAATATGGTCATTGCTGCAGAAGTTTGAAAAGATAATAGGACCTAATAAAAAGTCATTATCTATTCACATTTCAAGTTTACTATCCTGACTGAAATTTGGGCCGGTAGGATAAGAGTTCCATATCCTTTTCAATGGGGAGCGCCTTCCTTCGATGCTGGTGAAGCCTTTGCAATGATGATGGCCTCTTTTGTTGCTCTCGTGGAGGTATGTCCTATGAAAGTTGGTTTCTCTTGGACCTAAGTGTTTCAATAATTATTATTAATTAAAGAAATATATGCATGGCTCTGCACAGTCTACAGGCGCATTTGTGGCCGTTTCAAGATATGCAAGTGCAACTCCTTTACCACCATCCATTCTCAGTCGTGGTGTTGGCTGGCAGGTAAGAAATTGCTCCTTAACATGGATTTGCAAATGCAAAGTTTAGAATCCTCAAGGAATGGAGATGATCACTTTATTGCATTGTTGGCATGCGATTTCCTTACTGTACTTTGAGCTCTTTTTACATGTACTCGTGAAATTTACAGAATTTGGTAATTTGGAATAGGGACATTTCAAGTTTCTGCATCTGATCTGGGAATAGGGACATGTTACCTCAAAGGCTCATCTTTACTGCACACAATGCTAAATTTTCAAGAGCATGAAGTCTCCAATCTTTCTGCCATTTGGGATCTGTACAACACCCCTGCAGATCCAAGACTCTGACCAGCAAAAAAAAAAAAAGAAGAAATAGGAAGACTAACCAAGCTTATATGAGAATAAGAATTTTATTCATTGCAGTTGTCCTGGAGTCCTGTGGGAATTATAATTTTTTGGATGGAGAATGCTAACCTTTTGCCACCTAATTGGAAACTGCTAGGTCAAGGAAAACGCAAAATTATCCAAAGTAAAGTAGTAAGATTAAAAATATGTGAACATTCGAAAGAAAGAAGGCAAAAGCTGCAAAACCATGAAAGAAAAATAGGTGGTCCTTTCCCTCTGTATATAGCGTTGTCTTGTTCTCATATCTGTTGTCCGAAATTCAGCTGAATTCCTTGGACTATCTGGGTGTTTTCCTTTTTACTCTTGGCATGAATGATCCTCATAAAGGTAATTACACATGAGGTTTCCTCACCGACTAATAGCAGCATAAGAATTTGTTATCGCTTTCCAGGATTTTTTTTTTTTTTTAGGTTAAGTAAGTCTTTGGATGACTACTTTATTCCGGCGTAACAGGCTAATCGATTTTTCATATCCTTTCCAGGGTTTTGGCATCCTGTTATCTGGTGTGTTTGGGACAGTAAATGGTTGCTCTGTATCAGTGTAAGAACTACACTATGAGAAACATTTCTCTATGGCATACAAATAAGATGAGGAAGAGAACATAACATGAAACTGTTCTGCTTAATGTAGAGAAAATGCCGGCCTCTTGGCTGTGACGCGTGTTGGCAGTAGAAGGGTTGTGCAGATAGCGGCTGGATTTATGATTTTCTTCTCTGTTCTGGGTATGTTACTTGTATGACTTCTGGTCTACACATGCACAAATAAAGGACATATCCAAACAACATTCCTGCAAGAGTGAGATGAATGTGCAAAACAAAGCAAGTCCTTCCTTTTAATAGTAACTTATCCTATATATCAAACAACTACATTTTCATGTTTTTGCAGGTAAATTTGGTGCAGTTTTTGCTTCCATCCCTGCACCCATTATTGCTGCTCTTTATTGTCTTTTCTTTGCATATGTGGGTGAGTTTTTCAGTTTGACAATATGGCAAGCATGTAATCTTTTATGTTGTTTGATCAGTTATCTTTGTGACGACCATGTCCTCTGACTGTGCAGGGTCTGTTGGTCTGACCTTGCTTCAGTTTTGCAATCTAAATAGCTTTCGGACGAAGTTCGTATTAGGTTTCTCTGTCTTCATGGGATTGTCTGTGCCGCAGTACTTCAACGAATATACTGCAATCAATGGTTATGGTCCAGTTCACACTGGAGCAAGATGGGTATGCACAAACTTCTTTTATATATATATATCTACATTTCGTATTATCGTGTATGCAGTTCAAATGGTAAGCCTTTATTTGTGGATGACTACTCTTTTGACTAAAGTTCTGTTATTTTCTCAACTTTACAAGTTCAATGACATGATCAACGTTCCCCTGTCTTCGGAACCATTTATCGCGGGCTGTTTGGCATATTTCCTGGATAATACATTGCTTAAGAAGGATGGTCAAATCAGAAAAGACAGGGGTAAGGAGTGGTGGGACAAGTTCAAGTCATTCAAAGGTGATACAAGAAGTGAAGAGTTCTACTCACTGCCCTTCAACCTAAACAAATATTTCCCATCCGTGTAACTCGTATCGCTCTGATTGACCACATGCTGTATCATTGTTCTGCACTCGACAACTGATTTCTATTGTGTATTTAGCATGATACAGGCCTATTTGCTTATAAGAAGTAAGAACCACTATCTTTCTGTTCTATTATAAACCAAATGATGAATATTCAGCAGTGGAGATCCACTGAAAAAACAATAAAGCTATTTTCTTCTCTCACGTGTTCTTGAGTTCTGATGGTCCACCACATTTCATTTTCTGTATCTTTATACGCAGAATTGCTTCTCAGCAGCTCGATTGCGAGTTGACTTTATGCAGGACAAAACTGTTATGAAACTGACGGAGGAGTTTGTTTCTTAGACATTAATATGCATAAGTAGACTAAATTGTGAACTAGTCACATTTGATCAGAATCTGTCATGTGCAAACCTTTACATTTTTAATCAGATCAGATCATGTACATAACTTCATGAAAACTGTAGACTTGGAAAATGGAAAGTGAAAATAACAAACTAGATAAGTCTGTGTTGGCCTCAGAGAGTTGATTTCATACTGGGAGAAAGCAAAACCACTTCACACTACAATAATACACAAACCTCAAATCTATAATATAAAGATCTCAATACTGTCTCCCTGATCATTGTCTTTTTCAAACCTCACTGACCTTGCCCAAATTCTCAAACCAAAAGATTAAGCCACAAACTGAAAAACCTGTGAGTAAACAGATAATGATGTTGGTATGTGTTTTAGAAGGAAATGATGCCCATTCATCATCTCTTCTGGGATCCCTAACTAATCAATCATCCACACATTAATTGAGACATACTATCAGACTTAGTTGCTCAGAGGAGCGTATTAAAGAATATAAGTGGAGTTCACTCTGCAACTTCAGTAACTGGCAACTTAGGTACCTCTTCTATTTTTGCATGCTTGTCTAGCTGGCTAAAGTTCCCCTTTACCTTAAAAAGTTGGTTATGGTGGTGCTTACAGTAGAGGCGATTCAGATGAGTGATGTAGTTTGATGGGCTAATAACACAACCTCCATGGCTGCACCTGAAACAAGCTTTATGATATGATGTTCCATCAACTGCCACCTGAAAGAATCAATAGCCAACAGATTAATTTAAGAAGCTACAAGATGAACAAGAATGAACTCCTGAGATAAATTATGCTCAGATGTAGATTGCATCAAATAACTGATCCTTCTAAAAAACAATTAAATATAGAAAGAAGGATGGCTTAGATGAAATCATATGGACAGGAAATGCAAGAACTCATGCTAAAATGACCGTGATTCATCAAAGTTTTTCATTTTGTACTTTGTGTGAACAATGTGAACGACATTGATTATGCTGCCAAATTACTCACGCTTACTCTAAATTTGGTGGATAATTGCGCTGTAGTCATTCCACATCACTTAAACAATGGTAGATCAATCATTGATTAACACAATGATGACCCTCAGTCACAACCTATTTTTTTGGTTCAGGCTTAATGTTCAGGTGATGCCAAAAAATGGCTCCATAAAAAGTTGTAGCTTGGCAGCATGTTTCTGACGCTTACCCTTTCAATTGGATAAACAGTCTTTTTGCATGCAACACACTTCTCTTGGGTTCCAGAAAAGAATCTCGAGACTTTGCTGTTTTTTTGTACCTGTCAAAAATCGACCATCATAAGCATCTTAGCATATTCTTAAGAACTCAATATGTTGCAGAAGCAACTGCTTTAGCTAAATCTAGCTCTTATAATGAATCTAGTTGCATAGGGACTTGGCAACCAAGGGTTACCTGATCAGCAGATTTATTGACAGTTCTCGAAGTACCTACATAGACATGCAAAATGGACTGTCAAGAAGTGAATCATTGAGATATTAAAGTCTATACTAGTGACTTTCGATCACCTTCAAAACTTTTATCCAGGCTGCCAGTCATCTTAAACAGTTGATCAAAGTGGGGCTTGCAATATAATACGCCCTCAAAGGAGGAGTAGTTACTCAGCTGCAGGATATGAGAAGAATATTAGAGATTTACGGATGTAATCATCACAGAAGCGAAAGATAAGATAAAGATGAGCAAAACTTGACCAAATTCCGTTAGAAAGCAAAGGACAATGAGATCAATCAAATGTTTGCGTCAAATCTTGGCACAGGCAGTGGAAGAGATAAGACATTCAATGCAGTCTTGAAAGATAGGCACTTTGATCACGTACGTGATGAAGAGCTTTCAATCAAGTCAAGAAGCTCCTAGCAATACTCCAATGGCTGAGACAACACCAGTCCCAACAATCTTCCTGCATTCTCTGATAACAACCTCATTTTTGCTCACAAGCCATGAGCCACAAGCGCTGGACATATCGATGACAATAATTCCAGTGATAGAAAGTTTTTGTTGATCACTATACACCTATCCTCGAATTCTACTTGATTTTCCATAAGAAGCTCAAGTTTTAATTCACAGTACCTCAGTAGAAGGGAAGTCTCAATTTTTTTCACATCATAAATAAAGATAGCAACCTACACAACTTGATTTGAATAAGAATTTTGTGGCAGACCGGTTAAAACTTCAGCTGTTAATGAAGGCCTGATTCAATATCATACATTATAACACTTCCTTACATGTAGGCTAGGATTTGACCTAAAAATGAAACATGGGTCTTGATCACTGGGCCTTTAAAGATTCAAACACGGGACCTCCTACTTCAATAACACACAGAATTTTGCGCAATCGTTCCACTAACAATCTAAAAGTTTGAGCTTTCCAATAATAACCCAATTTAATAATTAAATATTGTGTAAATCCACACACGCATCTCTAATTGCTCCCCGCCTCTGCAAATTCTCCAACCTTCACACAAATAACAAGCTAAAAGTTTGTAAAGACAAGTTGGATCCCTTCCATCCATCACCTCTCCATCAAAACTGAGACGAACCAGAGTTGAGAAAATCCAAAAAAAGAGGTTCATTGTAGATGTGATCAACTAAAAGAAAGCAAAGGAACTAGAGATATGTTCATATACCTTTAGAGTGCCCTTGCAGTGATGGCATCTGAAGCAAGTCCTGTGATAGACCTTGTCGTCAGCTGTAAGCTGTTCAACAAAATAGACAGTCTTCTCACATGCCTTGCACTTTTGTGTGGTCCCTGAAAACGTAGCCATCTATCTATCTCAAGATCTTTCAAACTTCAGACACTCCCACAGCCGAAAAAAAGAAGCAGAACCTCAACTCTCAAACTCAGACCCAACAAACAGTTCAAGATTCAAGAGCACAAATCTTCGAGGGCTTTCTTGGTTCTTGATGATGAGACAGAGACCAATTCTCTCTCTCTCTCTCTGTGATTGTGTCAGAGTGTCAGAGATTCTTGATATGAACCAGCTCAGACAGAGTCAAGACAGATTAAAGAAATGGTGGCAATTGGCAAAGGGCAACCAAACATCAGAGCCTATTCTTTGTTAAAAAACTTTTTCATTTTCTTTGACAAATGAAAACAAAAAGATGGGTTGTGCACTCACGAGGGTCCTTTCGTAAATTCACTGGCGAAAGTTGGCTGCTACACAAATTCCTTCTCTGACCAGTACAGTTACAATGCACAGAACACAGAATTCTAAGCTCTAACGTGGGCAGTTCCCTGTTTTCCTCTCTTTTTCCTTTTGAAATTTCCTTCCCCATGTTCAATTTCTTTATACACATCATTCTTAATGAAGCACGTGGGAGTAACTCTACAGGTCAGGAAAGAAGAATGGATTAAGGCACCAATGAGTCGGCACCATGTACTCCGTCGCACGAACATCGCTTGGACACGATATCAATCATTCTTCGACAAAAACCACAATTTCTGCATCTGAGCAACTTTAGTATTGATGGGTATGATAGCACAACAAAGCCGCTCGATTAAAGAACATGTAAAATTAGCATCTGGTGCAAACTGTAAACGAAGATAACCTGCGATCTGATGTTTGTAATCACCCAAAGAGATTGATGCAGATGTTGGTGTTCCATTTTGAGGAACCTTTAGCGTGTGAATATAAACATTATCTAATTGTCGAACTTCAGAGTGCAAGATGACTCTGACACGTATTTTGTATTTTTCCTCTAAGGGGTCTACAGGAATTTCTTCTGAAAAAACTTGTGTGGGGTCGTTTTGAAATTCAAGCATTGACACTAAACTTTCTGTGCAGCCTGAACCGAAAGTGTATCTCCAAAGATGGCCCACATTTGCTAAATGATGCATGACACCGCAGATGGAACAAGCCATCATGGTCGCCCAAGTCACATGCACATTATTGGCAGTTCCTATTAATTTATAAATCCAAACTTCTCTACCCAATTAGTTTTCATAACGGATGCAAAGCGCTCTGTCCACTGAAATACTATTCAAATCCAAGACATTCACCTAAAGCGTTTAACAACTCCGTCAATTTTCAAGAGATACATTTTGAACTCTCGCGTCCTCGCATCTCTCCACAGGATTTTTGCTTTCCCCTGAATGAACACTTCTCATACTACATGGATTACTTGATATCACATGGTACAGTAACTTGGTATTATGACTGGGAGCCAATCAGGGGGCCCACTGGACCAGAGAACGATCTTTCACTGCCAAAAGTAACACAAAAAACAGAAAATTCCACAAACAAAATCGCTAAAAACTACTTTTTCTTGCGGTGGGTCGCCAAAGGAGCTGTCCACTTTACCCCAGTTGCTTTACAAGTCATATGACATTCGGCACGCTGGGTTCGCTTTACCTTAAACATGAAGAATTACTATGGATCGGAAACGCTAGGCAAATACTTTATCATAGAAGGTGGCATATGACATTTTATCTAGGTTTATGGCACAATAAATGCACTTGTTGGTACATATACGTGAGTTAAAACCCTCAAATCAAGGTTCCGCGAGGCGTCTTCCCCCTCCTTCCCTTATCTTCGCCACAAAGTCATCCAGATTCTTGTCCGAGCTCCCG
The DNA here is from genome assembly GCA_014182365.1 of Eucalyptus tenuipes. NCBI lineage: Eukaryota > Viridiplantae > Streptophyta > Magnoliopsida > Myrtales > Myrtaceae > Eucalyptus > Eucalyptus tenuipes. Next base: position 19,293,261 of record CM024547.1, read on the forward strand.
CCTTTACTCGCAGCTCTCTTAGCTTTGTCTTTCCAATCCAAAGCATTCTTCTTGAACTCTTCACTTCTCTCTCCCTCCATAACTTCCCTGACGCACATCTCTACTTCTTCCCTGGTCACCATCCCTCGCTCGCCCTTTCTGGCTCTCAGCCCGACTCGCCACTTTTCCTCCAGAAACTTGGCATTGGTCGGCTGATCACTCCACAGCGGGACCCCCACCATGGGCACGCCCAGGCTCAGTCCCTCCAGGGTCGAGTTCCACCCGCAGTGCGTCACGAAGCAGCCCACGGCTGGATGAGCTAGCACCTCTAATTGGTTGCACCATTCCGCAACCAGCCCTCTTTGCTGGATTGAATCAAGGAACTCGATAGGCGATTTCAGCTTATGCTCGAAATCCTTCAATACCCAGATGAAGTGTTTGTCGCTTGCTTTCAAGCCAAATGCTATTTCTTCAACTTGGTCCGCAGAAATATTTCCCATGCTCCCGAATGATACGTAAATCACTGAACCCAGCGGCCTTTTGTCCAGCCATCTCGAGCACTGGTCACTGGTGGCGTTCCAGAGACTGCCTCCATATGATGTGTCCCCATCGATCTGCCGGTCGACATAAGCTGATGGTACCAATGGGCCAACCATCAACAACGGCCAAACTCCAAACAAGGCCTTCACAAGCTGATAAATGGAACAGAGTAACAAAATTAACTGGAGAAAAGGGACCTGCAAAAGGCAATCATGCATCTGCAACTCCAATCTAGATAAATAAGACCACCAAAACAATTTGTCCAAGCGCAAGATGGGATTTCAGACAATCCTAATCTCAGACCTGAAAAGGTGTGATGCACGCCTAGCTCCTAATAAACTTGCCTAGGGATTTTCAAATAAAATCACAATCAGGACCAATTGCTATAATTCTTCTCTATTAGCTCTCTTCTTGTCTGATTATCTCAACAATATTGACGACGGAGCACGCAAACAGCGTACATTATTTTGATTGACTTCTGCCCTTGCAGAAGCACTAAGTGTCAATTCCGTTCGATCAGCGTTAGACAACCAGGTAAGGTTCATGGAAGAAATAGGTGATTACTTCTCAAAATCCTAAAAAGTTCCACGGACAAAAAGGTATATGCTCACCTCAGCCTCCAACTCTTCAAACGAATTGCAGAACACCCAGTCGTTTTCTTCCAGGCGAGCAAATTTCTCCATAATCAAAGCCAAATAAGGCGACTGGCTCTCAGAATCCGCAAGAAAGCCCGGTAAGTCAGAGAATTCAAGCAGAGGAAGGCCGGGCAGCACGATGGGCAGTGCATCAGGGCACAGGGGGAAAGTCAGCCTACCCAGGTTAATGTACCAGTACAAGGAGCAGACAGAAGCTGAGTTGGTTAGTAAAACAGCTGCATAAATCCCAAAGTTTTTTGCCACATCAAGAGCCCACGGAAGCAACGAATCATACACAATACAGTTCACAGGGTACTCTGTTTCAGAGAACTTGGTTATGAGCTCAGATAGTGTTCTCGAGCCCACTCTCTTGAACGAATCTACATATGCTTGTGTGCTTGGAGCTTGCTTGTAGCCACCCTCATCAAAGCCATCAGAGATCGGCTCAACATGCACCCTCTCTGCTTTGATGGAGCCAATGGTGTAATGGGTGGTGGCTAGAGTAGCCCTGAGGCCTTTGGAGGCCAAGCGCTTGGCGAACTGGAGAAGCGGGTTGATGTGGCCCTGGGCAGGATATGTGAGCACAAGGACATGACCTTTCTGATTCTCCATGCCTGCCTCTCTGTTGTTATGTGTGGTTACCTTACAGGATGCTAGGATGGACTTTATGCTTTGCAGGGTTTTTAAAAGTAACTTGCGTGTAGAAAGAACAATTTTCTTCTTACACTAATCTGACCGTGATCAGCAAGAAATTAAAGCCCTAGCTGACAAGTCAAAAGTCAATAATCATGTTCAAGACCTGCATCCAGAAAAAGGAAATATGCACAAATATATGTTCTGCTTATGATCTGTATTTTTTGCTTAGCAAATGAAAAAACAGAAAGTGACTTGGCATTTCATTCAAAGATAGATTAATTTATTTGCTAAATCGCTTTTACAATATACATGACCAAATTGCTTTCACAAACCAGGTTAGCGATGCTTCTTTAGGGCATCCAAAGTCAATTTCTTTTTATTGTAAAACAGTCAGTTCCAACTGATCCTTTGCCCTAAAAGAGTCTTATTGATAAAATGGAAGTCTAGAATATCAAGAAACTTGTCATTTACAAGATCTGTGGAAATCAACCACCGCAAGCAAAATTGCACAAGTCTTCTAAGAGAATACCTACATACTCGTACAATATGCTCAGATATAAGACGCAAGCTTGATTTATGGAAAATAGATGCTATCCACTCGGCCATTAGTTGTACAGCTGATCAAGAGACCTAACTTTCCCACTACTTAAAAATGCGCACAAAAATTGATTTGAAACTCCAACATTTAGGGGAAAAAAATGTGCGCAACAAAATTAGTGGGGCAGCTCTGGCGTCGCAACATCTGGGAACATGACCAATCCTCCATTCACCAAGACTTTACCATCTCTGAATTTCCCGTTGAGTTCTTCTCATGACAACAATCTTTCTAACCCAGAACCACTTCAACACACTAAATAATTTCTTCCATCTCTTCTGAGCATTGGCTATGGCAACAGCTGAAGGCTTCAGCAGAAACTCACTCACAGCACATTGCAGATCAGCCTGTGATTCAAAATTCGTGCTCTGAGCTGGAAGGGGACAATCAGAGTCGAAAAATCGCAGATGATCCTCATCAAAGAAATCTTGGCTCATAGACCTCGAATCACAAATCATGGAGTTGGCAACTTGACTGGGGAAACTTAGGGTTTGATCGTATCTAAGACCCATGTTCTCTATGCCATGCAATGTATAGTCATCTAAGCCACTAACATCCACCGTGGAGTAGATGGATGACATAATATCTGGGGAAGATGCATTTGGTTGGGCATAGTCTAATCCACTTATCCTTTCACAAGACAAGAACCTGCAAGTGTTTGAACCCTCGGTCTTCGGAGAGCTTGAGTTGCATGGAGCACTTGATACATGTGAAGAGCCAGCGATGAGATATGCTTCTTCGTCAAAAGAAACTACCTCCCCCCAGTGCTGAAAGGCAGAAATAACCAAGTTGTGGGCATCCACCTGGAAAGAAGAAACACTAACATTAACTCAAAAAAGCAATTGGAAAAGGATAACAGGTACAACAAACACATCCAAGGCGAAAGGAGGGTTTGCCTTCTCAGCTTCAGAGAGCTTTTCAATAGGAACATACTGACAATCTGAAAGTAATCCCATCACTTGTCCCACAAGATTGAAGACGACACCAGTTTTCAGCTGAGAGGTAGGAGGGCAGTATAGATACACCCTTTTATCAATCACACACGTACGCGCATGCTCTATGGTAACTTCCCACATCTTAGCAGACATACCAGTGCCAAGAATCTGGACATACATAATCAAAACCAATAAGAAGTTTCCAGAGAGGAAAGTAGATGCTTGATTAACTATAATTATTGTGCCCACATATGTCAATATATGTGCACTAAAGCTTAAATCGTCACATTTGCCAACTAGAGAACAACACGCAGAAGAGATCAATTAATTACATATCTGAGCCTTGAAGGGTCGATGTGTAGCAGTGTCAGAAAATCCTTCACAGTTTGGATGTTTTCCCGACTGAGGCGTTTGTGGAAAGCTCCATCTTTCCCGATCTTTTCCAATCTCCATACTTCATCAAGCAAGGACGGAGGGTGGTGCTTCTTGTACACTGCAAGCAGAACCAGACACGGAAATATTTCCTTTCAATATTAAAAGTTGCATGACACAAAACCAGAAGAAAAAATGCATAGAAGCGATAACTTTCTAATCTATGGAATTGGTGCATTAAGATATTCCATAATTCAATATTCTACAAATCATAGAAAGATGTCATACTATATGCACTTACATTCTCCACGGTGATCCCTGACAATGAAGGATTCAGTCCTTGCTTCCCTTATTCTGATCCCATCAAAGTTATCTATAACTCGTGCCCCTATTCTGAATCTACGGCTCCTAGTCCAGCTTGAATTATCAGTGAAAGCAATCTCACCCAAAGAACAGACACCATCTTTAAGATTGAGAATTGATTCTCCTGTAAGAAGAGGCTTCTTTCCTTCCCTTTCTCTGACAATGTTGTTCTTGAATTCTTCAACAGTCCAATTCTCGGTCTCATCGCTGTCAAAGTCACCCTCCAGAACTACAATTTCAACCTTGGCCAATGACTCAGGCCCAGAATCAACGATCTGTCCACTAAGAGCATCAACTAGAGCTATTTTCACAGCGGAACATTCTTCCCCCTCAATTCTGGCACCAGTAAAGACAGGTAGAGAGAGACTGCTCATAAACTGCAATTGTAAGCTTCTTGTTTCAAAATGATGTACCTCTTTCTCATAACTCCTGGACAGAAAGGTGATCTTGTGTTAGATATACTTATTCAAGAAGGTGCTTAAACTGATGAATAACGGCCTGGAAAAGCAGTTGTTTTTAACCCCAGGTGAGACAGCTCCTGGATTAAATGGATTTGATTATGCTTACCTTTTCATGGAATTCATGTACTTTTTCAAGGCAATATCGACTTCCTCTTTAACCTGCATTCAACAAAGTCAACTCTAATTGATGTTAAAATGCGCAACCAACTACATTATTTGTATACGAAGAACTTAAAGCATCGTGCGTTGTTCTAGGTTAACAGGATGGAAAGTTTTCTTCTAGTACAAAAGCATTTAAAAGAACCACAATCACCAGAACGACAATCAGTAGCTTTTCATGTAGGTACTAACCATCGTTTCAAAAGCCCAATGATACCAAAGCTTACAACAAGTACGGATAAGAAAAACAATACCGAAGCAACTGAACACCCCTAAAAGCAAAAATGGACAGATTCTTAACATGATTAGATAAAGATCCCACTAAAAAACACAAGTAAAGTTAAGCATGAACTACTATAGTTGGAAAAACAAATTATAAGTTGCCAGCATGTCCCATCATCATTAAGTTGAAGCAAGGTCAAATACAATTTAAATCAGACAATAACTCGAAATGACTAACAAATGCTTTTGGTTACTTTCCACCAAAAAAAAAAAAAAAAAAAAAACTTACCACTTTTCGAATTAAAGGCTCTAGAATTGGCTCCAGCAGATGCTGAACAGGTTGCATCTTCATCACTTCAAGAACCACACTGGACAAAGCAAATATCAATGTTAATTCCCAAGATTAGTAAGAATGGAGTACCAGCCAGCAAGCCTCAGAAAACAATATTTGATCCTTCCATAACAATAGAAGGACAAAAAGTGGACAAAAACTACATCCTGTAAACATTAGAGGACCAGAAGAATTCATTGGCGTCTCCATTTTTCTAACTCATCAAAAGATGTAAACATATTTGAAGATTATCCAAATAGAAAAAAAAGTTCAACAATTGTAAGTTAAACTTAGGATGGGAAAATTGCCCAAGTAGCAGCCAACCGTAAATGGGGAAGCAACAAATTAGCTTTTGCTTGGCCAGCCATATATTTCGGGGTCAAGAACATGCTATGCTAAAATAATGGCGTGTTTGCACCCGAATATCTCTCATCCGCAGACAAACTATAGAAAAAGAGTATGCCCGGCATGACACATTACGAACTACACACGTTGTTCTTTCTCAACTCATTCAAATTCAAGAAACAGAGACCTGTCTAGAAAGCCAAACTATACGAACTCCACACACTTCTGAATACCCTGCGGTGAAACCAACTTATAATTTGAAACTCAGCATAGCTATGGACAATCTCTGGCCTGCAATTTCCAGTTCAAACAAAAGTGATTCCTTACGTTCGTTTATGGAACTCCCACCATCCAATGTTACTCGGATAGGATATTAGAGAACTATTAACAATACGCAAGCAAATATGTCATCATCCACAAAATTTTCTCTATACTCTCTCCCCAAGATTGACACTTCAGACATAAAAAAAGCACTAAAAACGCAGTGGACGGCAAATAAAAATTCAATATATCTCAAATGTTCCACTCACTTCTTCAAGGTGGGTATTCGTCTCCGCTTATCATCGGGAAAACTCCCATCTGATCGAGCCTTGCCATCCTCTTGCTGCCTCTTCTGCGACATGATCGAGAAACCCCAGTTCGAGAAACCCGCGATAGATCACAGTCTCGCTTACAGAAATCATCTAAAGAGCCCAACATGCGGCGCAAGCGCGCAGGAGACAAAGCAGAGCAAGTAATAATGGGGAAAAAGATGCAATCTTGGGGCCTATATATACAGAATTCAATAAATGGCAATGAATGGGTAGGCTCCAAAACACGGAAAAAACAGCGGGCCCGTGTCCTCTTCTCCTTCTACCGCTGCAAAGCCGTAATCTGAGCTTGGCCGGGCGCGGGATGCTTCGTAGCAGGGGCGAACAGAGGAGCCCTCCGTACCATGCACGGATTCGTAAAGGAGCAAGTGACTCGGCGAGCCTCTTGAGCCACGCATGGACTGCGTTAGGGAGCAGAGGAATTGGCGGTATTTGGCGGGCGGGGCCTTGAGGAACAGCGGCGTGCTGGACAACAGGGTGACGACAACAGAGGAAACGCCATTTCCTGTTTCGTTGCTTGGCGGCTTACGCTACCCTGTCCCGTCTTTCAGATTCGCACCGCACCCGGAATCTGGATACGTGGCTTTTGATGCTGGATTATGCAAATTCACTTCCCTCATTTGGACATTTCCAGAAATTTTATTGACGTGGCATGGAACATAAATAATATGTGATTATGTTTGTCAAAGCCCTTGTTGAGCATACTTTATTCAGAAATTAATTCAATTATCTTTTTTCAAACTGATGACTACTGTGTGTAAGGCAAAAGTAAGCGTTCCATGAAAAGCTTGCAAAAGTTTTGTTAAATTTAGTTGTTCAAGGAGGGTAGATGATTTTACCATATTTTGAGCGGTTTATACTTCTGATTTTTTTTTTCTTTTGTACATTTTACGAATTACACTTTGCCACAAAACTTGTAAAGCCATTTCGGTATGCAGTTGATAGTTAGAATCGGATGTAACTGTTTCCATTATCCTTTTGAGTTTTTAAATTGTAAAGTGGAAATTGTCAATAGTCTTTTGGTATTCTCACAAAAAGATCACTCCCCATAGCCCAACCCGCAAAACGCCTCTTTGGGGACAACTGCAGAGCCATTCAAACACTTCTTTTTAAGGTTCCATTTGTCTGGTGTAAAATTGATGATTCAAAAACATTCATTAAAAATATCATTTATATTGCTTACAAAAATAAATGAGCGAAAAATATCTTCATCATTCATAAAACTGATTAGTCTTACATTATTAAATAATGAAATATTTTTAATTGACTAATTATTTCAAATGATATAAATGACCGTTTTAAAAATATATATATTTTCTAATTTATCCATTTTCCACATAATAAACGTAGCCTTACTGCATAACCTATAAATAGAAACTGAGGGGTCAAGGGTTAGACTAATTGTAGGATCGTGTTAATAGGGACTTTCATTTTTAATTTTAATGTATAACTATTTTTTTTGGTTTACTAACTTTTAAGTACAAAGTTACTTTAGCAAAATTCACTTTTCACCTTTAAAGAACTTAATTGACACACGCATTTCCTATTGATTAGACAGTGATTGATTAATATTCCCATGAAAAATTGCGAATAAAAGCGGAATATTCTCTTCATTAGATGAAGCCTGTATATCGATCTTGATTTGGGATTAACTGCTTAAAATATAAGCATCGTGTCATTTGGCACGACCTAATCTCAGTTAATCACGACAAATCGAATTAAATATTCATGTCTGCTCTCTCACGGAAACTATCAAGTTTAGCAACATAGATGCTGTATTTGCTAATAAGGACAAATCTTTTTATGACTCATATTTTGGGACTACCTACTCTTGATCTAATCACCTATATTCAGTAGGTAATCTCCGTTGGTGGATTTGGTTTAGTTAGGTATTGGTGCATAGCTCCCCCCACCTTTTCTTTTATGTATATATATTGTTTAGTTGGGATGCAACAATTTTCCATGTTTAAAGATTGAAAATCTGCATATGCCTTTGATTTAGATCTTGAGAATCTATTAAGGAAATTCTAGAAATTCACTAATCTTCGCAATAAATTAGTTCTATTTTTCGCCAAGCTTAGAAGGTAATGGAATCGTGTAGCAGGCAGTAAAAATAATCAAGATATTAGCCAATTAAAGCATGAAAACATCAGCCATCGAATCCCTTAAAATTTGTATTTACAAGATCCATTAAAGTCTTCATTTTTGGTGAGTCTGACGCTTCGACAAGAAAACACAATGTTAGGATATAGAAATTTTGCATCATGCACGCTCAACCACACATGACATTAGTGTCCAAGGACGTTTCACAAGATGGAAATCTTGAAAACCGGCATAACTTTACAAATGTATGAATGTAGATCACAAGAAGTAATGTCATCATATTGTTTGAACCATATGATAGTATTTTCACATCAATCTAATCCTCAACTAGATAAAGGACATCAAAGAGCATAGATGTTACCTTTTTCTTTTTGAGTGATTGTCATGGGTTTTCTAATGAAGGGTTTTTGAGGGAGGACCTAACGGGTTCTCGACATCATCGGTCCTACAATAATTGATGTGCTAGCAATCTCTCATCATTAAGGTAGGACCCCCAAAAATCAATCATAGAGCATATACATTTCTCATGAACAAATGGCGAAAATATGAGTTTTATTTGACAAGTCATTGATCTAAATATATGTTATATTGCCTGATTAATCAGTTGAACAGTACCATTAAGTCACTATCTCAATTGGTAGGAAGAGTCATATAGAATGTCATTTTCAGCAAGTGCACTGCCCTCTTGTCGCCTCAATTTCCTTGAACCTTCCTCTGTCGATCCGTCAAACCAATCCACAGCCGAAACTCAACTTAAAAAATTCGAAAATCAAGTATACTTCCAAACTTGTCCTACCCATCATCTATTTTTTTAAATATATATTATGAATTCACGGCTTTCGGCCTCAGTCTTACACGAAAAACGAAATGACTATGTTTTTTTTTTTTTTTTTTGGTCGGTGAAATGACTATGTTCAAAGCCACGAATCTTTCTCATCTTAGATTCTTAGACATCGTGAATGTAAATTTCCTCCTAATGAAAAGAACCACATTTCAAAGCATGATCAAAATAGCGATAACCATCAAACAGATTTCGAAAATATCTTCCACCTTCTATAATGTTAACTTCGATTTCAAAAACCTCCCGTCTCACCATCATTAAAGTTGATTCTCTCAAGACAATTCAAAATCTCATTTTTCAGATCATCTGTGCGTTTCACGTTGATGCTTTGGGGAAACAAAAAGGGCAGTAAAAAGCTGTCAGCCCAAAGATCTGAAAGAATCTTTCATTGCTCGTTTCGTGACCACATCTTAAACATTTTGCTTGAAAAAGAAGGCAACCCCCGACCAGGACCGCGCATGATTGAAACCTCAGGCATTTCAAACCACAACCATACTCGTTTACCAAGGCGCCCTTCATCACGTCACCTTTGAATTCAATCAATCCTCAAATGTCTTGTAGTTGGTTTCACTTTCATACAGAACATGGACCCTCATGTTTCAATTAACCGCGTAGCACGCTTCCCGTTCTTTATCTTTCCAGGTCGAGCACCATCACCAATTTGGCGAGGTCCTTGTTGTCGTGTGGTCTAGGTGCATGCAATTGCAACCATGAGTACATGAGTACGAAATGCAACGTGATTAAGGTCCACAAAACATGTCAAGAGGAGCCTGCGTTGCCTGAGGAAAGGGGGACCGATTTTGCACTGTCATACATGGGAGTATCTGAATATTTTCCAAGTAGTCGTGAATGCATAAAGATCAAGGAAACAGAGTACTTCATTTATCAGTTGGTTTCGATAAATCACACAGTTTAAAACTGACAGAGTACCTTCTAGCATAAACCATGAGATTGCACTGTAGCCTACTAGGAGAAACACAAACCTTCTTCTTTAGGGTAAAACAAGAGAAATGAAAGTTAAGCTAAGTTCATACTGTGATCAAATGTAGTCATTTCACTGGTGACAAGGTAAGTTAAGATTGGAAATTTTCAAGGGCTGCATGAAGTTCTCTAGTTGGCAAATGTGATTACTCTGTTGAAAAGTATCTTAGTTTAGGATCTTCTTTTATTAAGTTTCTCAACAAATGCCCTCACAACACTAAAGAAATCAATTTTCAGAAGTCCTCTAGTTGGCAAAAGGTGTGATGATTTTGACCCTTGCTTGGCCTTTCTATGCAAGTTGAATAGTTGCACCGAATACAGAACATCAAACATGGCCCAGATCGATCCAAAATTATTGAGAAGCAAAAGAAAAGGAGAATACCCCACAGGGATGCGAATCAATTTAAGATTGAGATTTTGTGAAGAACCAGAACAAAATATGAGGAGTGAATGACTAATTTCTCAGGACAATATGTCAACAAAGTGATTTTGGGATATTTGTTAAGCATTCCAAAAGAGCTTTATATATCCTGTGATATATCCAACTAGGTAGAATGGTAGAACTTAAACCGACAGTCCTTTCCTTATTGAGTAAGTATTATATACAATGGTTTCATTGCTAAATCCCAAGCACTCTTCTCACAGTAAAATCAATGTGTTTTACATAAATGATGAATCTATTTTTAAATTCTACATTCTCCAAACCTAATTCTGATCGGCAACATGCAGTACACCAGTGCATATGATCTTTCTCCTAGAACACACTTTTATAACAGAACAGTGCTGCACAGAAGACCCGTTTGTGGACAGGATCGGATCCGATTCGCCATTATGAGCCCATCTGTCGGACCGAGCCAACTTGGGCCATAGATTGGGCCTATATACATAATGGTCCAAGTCTGGCCCCATTATAAAGCTAAGGAGGTGAGGTTATGCCAAAAACTTACTCAGCAAAAGGAGGAGGGGTCAGATCTTCGGGTCATGGGTGGTGAGCATCTATGATTCAATCCTTACATTTTGTGATGGATCTAGGACCCTTGTGGTAAGGCCAAAATGGTCCTTAGCTTTGGTCACCCCTCTGCACCCTTTTTCCAACTAAAAAGAAGAATAGTGACCGGTATTTAACTGAACCAATTTAATGGGTCCAAAATCACAGACAACCCATCGGCCAAGGTGTTTTTCCTTTTCTTTCCCCATTATCTCATCCATTAGTAGTGTCTACTTCCACGGTGAAGTCTTGACCTATAAAATCCTGGAGACTCACCAAAGACGCATGCTTATGCTCGTGAAGATTAATTGATCTTGAAAACTACCTAAATCCAGTAACAAAAGCACCAAATTGCCCTAAAACATGCTTTCCAGGGGGGGAAGAAGAAAAAGAAGAACCAAAATGAAACCAAAAGATGCATTGCAAATGAAGAGGAAGACATGAGATGTAGAGGTTGAAAGATTGAAAAACCATTTGTGCCATTTGCAAAGTGGCTTGTGCTATGACTTCTTACAGTAGTTCAGTAGAGGACAAGCTTTGCCAGGGGATTTGCCCGGGGATTCCTTCCTTTGCTGGCTACCCTTCCTTTTGCCACATTGTTGGCTATCCTTTCTCTTGCCACATCTGTGACACATCTTACCATGAGTGAACAAGAGGCAATTCAAATCAAATTTAAGCTCGCTTGGAATCCGTTGGTTAAGATGGAGATATGCTTTGTTTCTGTCAGCTGTAGTGGGGATCCATCCAATAGTCTTTGCAATCTCAAAGACCTGCATGTGCGTGCCTCGCATTCAAATTTGATGGTGATGCTAAAATAGTGACTGCCTTGCGTAATGTCAAGTACTCACATGTGTATCGACTGGGAAATCATCTTGCTGAAGATTGAACATCAAGACACAAGCCACCTGTAATATAGATGGGATAATAAGGACATCGAGAATTTTGAAAGCAATAAGATGCAGGAAACTGAAAATGAGTAACTTCTGATTAATCAAATCTAGAACCCCACCACGACATCTGATCCTCAAACTCTGATATTATTTCCAGCGAGAGACGAGGAGGGATGAGCTACAACCACTTTTACTAGTATAGGATAGTTGAACAATTCAAGCTAGAAGAGAAATGAAGATATTTCCAAAACTGAAAATGGCATATTCATGTCCTTGAAGTTTAATATCTATGGCATCCTATGATGAGCTGACCAGAAATTTTCGCATTTATGAGTTCAGTGACATTATCATAAGAAGCTAAAGAGTAAGCAAATAAAGGATAATTACCGTCTTCGGACCAATCCCTTTGAAAAGGGATAGCTCGGCCTTAATTTCACTAACCGAGAGATCCCGCAAGAATTCCAAGCATAGTTTGCCCCTTTTCTCAAGCAAGCAAGTCAAAATGTTCTTAATGCAAGCTGCTTTTGTCGGGGCTAGACCTCCGCATCTTATGGCATCCTCTATACATGTTGATTCAGCAGCAAGAACCTTGGAAAATCCACAAGCAAATTCATGGGAAACTCATGGAATCATGTACAACATTAGCGATATTCTTCTTGAAAAAATTGCTGCGACTACTAAGTTTGGGAGAGAAGCTAATCAATCCGAATACTCTGCACTCCTTAAAGAAAACGATCCCTATTCCGAAACATGACTCAGAAGCAATCTAAATATGCATGTACTAAAATCAGGACAAATTAACACCCTCAAACATGAATCTAGGTCACTGTCTAGTTTCATGCCCAAGAACACTTGGGTGAGCAGTCTGGTCGCTGGATCGAAACAATAACGAATCAAATCCACCTAAATGTCGGAACTTTACATCGACCCATGAAGCCAAAAGCACAAATTAGACGACTCCAACGCTAATCACTGCAAAGAAGGGGTTCAAAGAAAAACCAGAACGACTCACATCTTCCCAGGAGGGGAAAGCAGACTTGAGAGAAGCGAAAGCCCTCTGGGAGTTCACGTCGGTCGTGTTCTGCGACAGCACGGTCTTCACCAGACCATCCAAGACGCTCTCCTCCTCTTCACCGACGAGCACCGCCTTCACCTCGCCCCGTCCGTGCCCGTCGTCTTCTTCCTTAACGACGAGGCCCGGTTTCCGCAGCCTCTGCTCTCGGTACTTGGCGAATTCCTGCGGGAAGCCGTGGAGGGCCAGGAGATCGTCCCGGACCGCCCGGCATTCCTCGGGCGTGGGTCCACGGTGGGTCGGGTACGGATCTTGTTGGACGGGTTTGCTCGGGAGGGCTGAGCTCGGGCGGTCCCGGAGCTTCCTCTTCCGCTGCGCCTGCATTTTCTCGGCCGCGAAGCGCAGGCGGGAGGACGGCGATGCGCGACGGACCATCTCGTCAGACGCCGGACCTTTTTTCGTGGGCCTTGCGGGTCGGGTTTATGGGCTTTCTCACTTGGGCCACGATAATGCACACGGGCCTACGCTTTTGGAATCATTCCCGACTTCCGAGTTTTTGTGGCAGAAAAGCAAAGGGAAAACCCCACCAGCCCTAAATCCTAAAGTACACCTAACACATCAAGATTTTTTTGGTGTGTTGAAATCCTCAAACTTATACCAACGTAACAAAAATTGCTTTTCATCTACTATCACAAACCCTATCAATACTTCAAACTTATATCGATATAATAAAGAAGTACCTTTCGTCTACTACCTAAAATCCTAAATTTTACCAACTTATATTAATGACGAGAGGATTTATTAGAGTCCAAATTTTACGAGAGGATTTTTTAGAGTCCAAATTTTATGGTTTTTTGTGATAAACAAATGGTGTTTTTATCACATCGGTACAAGTTTAAAATTTTTAATGACATGGTCTTATTTAGATATTAGTGTCATGGTGAGTATAATTTAAAGGTTTTGTGACAGAAAATTTTGTAGGATATTAACAATATGGTGAGCATATTTTAGGATCTTTAGTGACTAAAAAAATTTCACGATATTAGTGTTACAATAAAATATAATGTAAAATTGTTAATGGTATCATTAAGTGAAAAGAAAAAAGACGAAAATGAAACGCACTAATTTTAGGGTCACTTCAGATTTTAGATTCACTAGGATGGTGATTCGTGTTGTACGGTGCTTGGGTTCTGTCTGATTCAAATTTGCTTTTCTCCCCGAAGTCGTTTATCCCATTCATACCATTGTGTAAGTCATTTGATAAGAGTGCCCTAAGTAATCTTTTGCCTCTCAAGCCTCAATCATTATAATCACTGTTGCCACTATAAACTCTGATTGCGTCGAGAGCGCAGCTTCGTCCGTCGCTCGAATACTTAAGCGAGAAGGAAATACTGGGTAGGAGAATAAAAAAAAATTAGGCTGGCACATGATTGGACTACGATATCATAGGATTCGCGGAATTGACTACTGAATGGTTATCTCGTCTCTTTGTTCAGCACACAAATCATATTATAAACTGCTGGTGATTTCGCTTTCCTCCTCCACTTCCTCCTCTCTACTTTCTCGTTCTAGACGCTCGGGTACAAAAAGGGCAGTTCAACATCAGAGAAAAACACAAAAGGCAGGCGAGCCCGTCGGGATAACACGTAAACTCCGATTTTTTTTCAAAAAGCTAAAAATAAAAAGCAGAAATTACTTGATTGAGTTGGACAAAAGAAGAAAGGCGAGCTCCCCAAAAGCATTTTTCACGAGCGTGATCGCCGTGGGCCAATCCCCTCCTCTGTTCTTTTCTATTGAAGGACGATTGGAGGCAGGGAGATCTAAGCACCAATAAGAGGGGAAATTAGATTCGGGGATAAGCCATGACAATACCAAAAGCTTAATACATATCTAAGTCCATGTTGAACAATATTGAGGCATATACCTAACTTGCCGAGATTAAAGAATAAGACTCAGCTCAGCAAAAGCTTAAATATAAAGGGGGAAATTGCAGTTGAAGCAAGTTCTCCACATAGCATCATCAAGATGCATCTGAATCAGAGGAACAGACAGCGAAAGCAGGCAAGAATGCTGTCACGCTCCATGCCAACATCAATCACCTAAAAGGACATTTGACTAGGAATAGTTTTGCGGTTTTGAGTCTCCCACGATATATATAATGACGGTCCGACCCCATCGCCATCAGTTCACACCACCATCTCCAACTTGCAGGTCGCAACCGAGTCTTCGGTCAACTCGGACCATCAACAACTAAGTCTGCGCTGGCGTTTATAGAAACAGCAATCATCGTGCTTATTCTAATGGGACCATGAAATGGTAAATGGAAAGAAAAAAGAACAGAAGAAAGAGTCAAACCGCTCTTTAGTCTTCAGCATAGAACGATAAGATAAACAACACCGTGGACATGGCAAATGTAAGGAAAAGTAAGCTCAACGAGTTCTTCAAAATCACTCTTCCTTTCTATTTACAACTACACAGCTACGACACCATCCACAACAATGTAAGCAGATTACACATGGACTTGACAAATGTGCAGAATATCGTTACACATTTGGCCACTTTTGATAATTATGCCTTCTTGTGTTAAATTACAAAGGAATATACACTGCTTGTGTTCTTTGCCAGCATCTCGATATTGTGACTTTTCTTGCCTCCAACTCTAATACAAACAATCATCAAAACCGACAGTTTTTCCCTCGACCAAAGAAGCTTGGCGCTGGTTTCTCTCTGTCCACAGCAGGAGCCACCGATTGCACAAATGGATGCCATTTACGATTGCCATAATCCAAAATATGAAGCACAGGATGAGTAGTAAAAGTTTGGCATTGTTTATGCCGCAGATAGGCCTGCTCATCACCTTCCTACCTTAACCTCGTACCTTCAACATCATTTTCTCAATCCCCGCCAAATTTCCTCTCCCGAGCCTTCATTAACACCAGTCATTACTGTATCCACATCACTGAAATTCAGAGAAAACAAGATCATAGGATCAAAAATCAGAAATCCGATGACTTTGGACTATAGATGTTCCTCCCACCAAGGCCGCCAACTCTGCAGCCAGTCCCACTAAGTTGAGCAGACTCCAGTACCGCCTCCCAGTCCACATCCTCTTCCTCCCCATCATCTCTCTCTCTCAGCATCTCCAACAACTTCTTAGCCTTATCTCTCGCCCTCTCGCTCCCACTCTTCTCGATCTCCCTCAATACATCCTCTCCCCCTGCTTCCTTCATCAACCCTTTAAACCTAAAATTCCCATGACTCAATGCATAAAGTGTGCCCACACAGTTTTCCTTATCCAACTTGGACTTTGCCTCGTTCCTTCTCAAAAGCCCAACCAAAACTCTAACCGCATTACCATCGAGCATAGCTGACCTTCCATCAACACAGGCAGCCAAATTGCAGAGAATAAGCAATACCCGGCTCACCAAATTTCCTGCTTTCACCATTTCCAGCAGCCGCAGCACGGAATTATGCTTCACTAACTTCATCCTGTTACTATTAACCAGTGTCAAATTATAGAGAGCAAGAGCAGAATCATTCCTAGTAGGCTCGCTATCCGATCTCAAAGCATTTAACAACACCGGCAAAGCACCTAAAGCCCCGATAGCCATCCTGTTATCTTCCTCTATGGCCAAGCTAAATAGAGCACCAGCAGCATGCTCTTGGGCTTCACTAAACCCACTTTGCAACACCTCAATCAAAAGAGGGACAACACCAGACCTCACAATCTTCACCTTGTTTGAATTCTCGAGCGATAAATTTACCATCGTAGCAACAGCATTCACCTGTATATTGCAGTACTTCGATACAAAAAGCGGCTTCAGGGCAGAGATCACTCTTGAAGTACAAAGAGCAGACCTCCTATGTTCTTGCGATCTAGTGATCTTTCTCAGCGAAATCACCGCCTGTTCTTGCTCGAAGACGTCACTGCTCTTCAGCTTCAACACCGATTCCTCTTCTTGAGAGCTTAACTTTGGGGCTAGGGTTTGCGCAGGGTTTTCGATTTCTTGAAATTCCGAGGAAGACGAGGACGACGAGGAGGAATAGCAACAGGGGCGAGTCTTGAGAGGCAAGGGAGTCTCCGGGCTCGCCGCGATGACCACCGACTCCTCCGACGAGCTCGAGTAGAACCGGTCGGTCCGGCGATTCAACTCGCTCACCGCGTGCTTGTACGTCACCGGCGGGTTCCCCGCCACGTTCTTCAGCAGCTCCTTCTCCGAAACCCTAATAAGCCCTCCAGTTCCACAGTCCCCTTCCTCCTCCTGCCGCCGGGACGCCATCTTCGCGCGGACGGCCTTCTCCACGGCGGCGTAGTCCAGCGGGAGGGGGCGCTCGACCCCCCACCTCTCGCACCAGTGGAGGATCGTGGA
Organism: Eucalyptus tenuipes; assembly: GCA_014182365.1. Taxonomy (NCBI): domain Eukaryota; kingdom Viridiplantae; phylum Streptophyta; class Magnoliopsida; order Myrtales; family Myrtaceae; genus Eucalyptus; species Eucalyptus tenuipes. Next base: position 19,310,609 of record CM024547.1, read on the forward strand.
CTTGATGGCCAAGTTGGGGAAGAACGTCTCGAAGTCGGGCGTCGACCCATCTTCGAGAACCGGCGCAAACCTCAGGTCCCGGCACACCTGGACGGAGACGCGGTCGAAGGTCTGGCCGGAGGACACGACGACCGGGTCGGCCATGAGGGAGCCCGCGATGGAGCACAAGAACTCCCCCGGAGGCCCGGGCTTCGAAGGAGGAGAAACCGAGCGAGAGAACGAGAACCGCCACCTGGACTTGCCATTGGCGCCCATGTTTCCACAGAGCTAGCTCGAGCTACAGCGCTTCAATTCAAGAAAACGTTGCTGCGGAGGCCGAACGTGGGGGGTGCAGAGGATTGGCGGGTCGACAGGGTGGTCATCACCAGCAGCAGCAGCAGCAGCTGCTTCAGCTTGGGAAGATGAGGAAGGGGATGGAGATATCTGATGGGCTTTGGGTGGTGCTGGTGGTTTTACCGGGGGAGGAGAGGGAACTCAGGAAAAGAGAGAGAGCGTGCGGGAGACAAATGGCGGCTTGTCTTTCAATTACAGTTGACGTTGTCGTGGAGGGGATTATTACCGAGGTGAAGTGAAGTGGTAGTTGCGCTCTTCTTCGTTCCTTCGTTCCTTCGTCAACTTCTTTTGTTCGGTTCTTCTGGGTTCTTTCGGAGGTAAGAAGGACGGAATAGGGCCGTTAACTAGTGGTCGGTCCTACTACGTTCCTGGGTTGGTGGCATTGACCCTAATTAAATGAAATAAATAGTTAATTATCATGAAATTTTTTTAATTAATATTAATGTGATAAATTTATTGTGAATTAATTTTTTCATCTCAACAAAGATCATACTAATACATTTGTGATAAATTTATCTTAAATTAATTTTTCGAATATCAATAACCCTAAATTTGTATATTTATGATAAATTTATCCTCTGTAATTTTTTTTAAATTAGATTAATACTGCGAAAAATCACAAAATGGACGGACGGTAAAATCCTAAATTAATACACTTGTCAACTGTCATATGTCATTTAAATTAATAATCTGACTATAAAATTTAACGAAAAGTAATGGAAAGTAAATTTGCCACATGTATATAAATTTTGGGTCTTTAATGGCATTAACCCATATATAAAATAACACAATTCATGACAAGTATTTCAAGACAATAGTTAGATTGGAGCGACTAGAAAGTTCTTGGATCCATTTTGGAAGTTCACAAGGTATGAATATTCTTAAAATTATCTCAACCCCATTTAGATAGAAAAGAATAACAATTCATATGGCAATGTTTATTCTCTTCAGCATTTTTGTAGAATATATATGTATGTACATTTCTAAATAAGAGACTCAATCGATTAACTAACTCTAACAGAAAGATTAAAGAGATTGGTGAGAGTTACACTACATATGTCTTCCGAATTAGGTAAAAGAACCTCGTACAAGGTGCGAGATAGCAACTCCTTCAACCGCTTTGCTCGAGCCTATCTTCGTCATTATAAGATGCGCTTCATGATTGGGAAGTTAAGCCAAAGTCTTATTGTCCTTTTAACATTCGATGGGACCCGACAAAATCATCCCGCGAAAATAATGCATGGCCTGCTTTAGTGCTAAGGCAGGGATTTGAGTTTTGTCTTTAATTGCCACTGCTGATTGAATTCTATTTCTTTTCACATTCGGCTGACACCTACGCTTAACCGCTAGTCTTTCCCCCTACCAGTGAAAAGATCGTCGTTCGTTGAGGAAACCGATCCTGCCCATCCTCAAATAGTTCAATAAATCATGGTGACAAAAATAATAAAATACTCTGTACAGGGGCACACAATTCGATTCGTGCAGGACATTTCTCTAAACGATAACCTCAAAGAAAAACTACAATTGCAAAAATGGTAGCGGCAACGAAATTGTTCGTTTGGAAAATTCTTGAAAAGATAATCATAGGTTCTTCTCTCCATTAGAATAATAGGGCCGTTATACTCATTACTAAAGTTGTTGAAAAAATGAAGTAGAACCAACGTATATCTTTTTTATCAGAGGTTGAATCGATCATGAGAAGAATAATTAGGTCAAAAATTATGATACATTCTAGGAAAATAAATACCTCCATCGAAGATATGATGCAATTGGAGCTTATCGATAGAAAAGAATCAATTTATATAGTCCTTTGTGGCTTCGATGGCAACTAAAACAACACATTATTGCTTTAAGAGAAGTTCTCGAATTTGGCTTAAAAAAAAGAAGGGATAAAGTAAAATAATCTTTTTCACAATATACATACTATGACTAGTAATGCGGTACAAATAATTCCCGATATCGACATCTGGAATAGAAACAAGCAAAAAGCTTTTCATAATTTTTAATCATACATAATATAATTGAATTGTCAAAACAAAAATTGGATTCTTTTTACGAATTTGATATTGGAAATCCGCGAATCTAGAAATTCATTTCGGACAATTGAACCTTCTCAAAGATGCCGGCATAAGATTGATTCCTCTCTCGAAAGGGAAAGAAAATGCCATACCGCGTATGTGCTTTGACGGCATTCCATGTTGGATCGATCTAGTACAGATAATTCGCAGCACGGAATGATATCATCGACGGTGTGGCTCCTATCATCCCGTCGGACCCGCCGCGTTAATGATCTGTGGGAGCAATGGCCAGAGCGGACGTCCAACGAGCGGTGCTCCTGTCCCTTTCACGGCTTCTCCCACGCTGTCAGTAAATCAATGCATTCGTTGGACAGGTCCAGATCCGACAAGTCAAGGGACGACCTCCAGTCCACCATTATGACTTTTAAATTCAATTGGGTCCCACCTTTGCACGGGCAAAAGATATTCTTTCCAACGTAAATCCAGGCGTAATGCCCCAAACAAATTCCAATCTTAAGGTCAATTCTAATTTTATCCTCTCTCTTTTCATCCCATAAAAAACTCTCAAAATTTGGTACCATCTCTCAGTTCTACCATATACTTAATTTTTATCTCATAAAAAAACTACCAACTTTAGGGTTTAGTCTTAATTCTATCTTAAACTTTTTCCATCTCACAAAAAACCATATTCACTTGATTCCTATATTAACCTTCATTAAATCTTTGTCCAAAATCATCCTTGGTTATGTGATGTTTCTATGTCATTACTCTAGTTCTTTTCTCAAATTTGAGTAAAAATTAGATCAATTAAAATTAACCTTTTCTAATTATTCTTATTCTTAAGAGAGTATTCCTTCTATCTCACTTAAGATCTTCAATTTTGTGCTCATTCTCTAGTCTCTCATGCTTGGGAGTCTTCTATCTCTTGCAATTAGAGAGCTCATGCTCGAGATACTCCATTTGGGATGCTCAAACAATGTACACATAGAAGCTTTCTGTCTCTTGGTTGTTAAAAGAAATTTTGGACGGATGGTTAATAGGGACAAGTTTGGGACTCAAGTAAAAATTAGTGATTTTTAATGACATACTAAAAGTTTATGATAGAATTAGGATTAGAACTAAAGTTTGAGATTTTCTTATAGGACCAAAAAAGCATAGGATGAAATTTAAACTAGACCTAAAGGTGAGTGTTTTTTTTTAGGCCCATAAATTAGCCCAGCTCGAGTAAACTACTAATATGCAGTTATGCACCATTAAGCCGATGAAGCTAAAGGCCTAAAGTCAACGTCTCTATACTAAAAGTTTATGATAGAATTAGGATTAGAACTAAAGTTTGAGATTTTCTTATAGGACCAAAAAGCATAGGATGAAATTTAAACTAGACCTAAAGGTGAGTGTTTTTTTAGGGCATTAGGCCCATAAATTGGAGACTCGCCCAGCTCGAGTAAACTACTAATATGCAGTTATACACCATTAAGCCGATGAAGCTAAAGGCCTAAAGTCAACGTCTCTAATTGCTTAGCAAACAAAAATATTTTCTTCAGAAAATACTCTGCTAGTATTTATGAAAAAAAAAAAACATCTCCATCACATTTCTCAAAATTTGCTGAAAGAAATTGAGAAGATGAAATACACACATCGAGAGACGACCGAAATATTATCCGATTCATAGGGCTTATATGGTATTCTCACCAATAATAAAAATCCCATGACATGAAAATGATGCGATCCTTTCTAGCTTCAAGGTCAAAAGTGACGGCACTTGTCATCTCTTTCATGGTGCGCAAGCATCACTCAGAGGGACAGTAGGCCCCATCAGTGGAAGATCTTTTTCTTGCTTCCACGACTCATCAGGCAGCCCTTAGCTCGTGGCTTGCGAACAACCACCCTTCCACGTCTTCAAGGGATGAATGAAGGTGGAAAGAAACTTCGAAGTAACAGGATCATCATTCGCACCCAGTTCAACCCAAGTGTCAATTCCATTTCCAAATAGAAAAATTTGGGGAGAGCATTCCCAATACGGCACCAATCTTAAAAGGCACAGCATAGACAGACCCTCCAGCCCACAGAAGAGGCAAATAAAGCGTTGGCAGAGGCTTTGTATTATTGTGTATCTTTCTCACGTCATGGCATCGCCATGATTAGGGGTGATTTTGGAGTTGGGATGTGTGATAAGCAATTGGAAGGTAAACTACGTATGTCAGGTGACTCAAAAATCTCCGGCTACTAATTAAAAGGAAAAATCAGATTTAGGGGGAAGCATCAAATATGTTCACAGAGCCTAATAGCCGGATGTATGTCCAACGCACGTACAAGCTTATGGTATTTATTTTAATACACAACTCGGAATGGCATCCAAAAGATAATACAACATTGGATTACCTGCACCAACCCATCACCTGGTCCTTCCTCTTCATGACACCGTTTCTCTCTCCACCGATGAGAAGGAAACGCAGGAGAAAAAAGATAAATAAATAAAAGTATACCAAAGAAGTGAAAGCATAAGATTTCTACACGCGTCTTGAACGAGACAAGAGAGCAAGAAGAATCTTTCTCCTGGGTCCCTGCAAGTAAAAACACAAATTATGAGAACTAGGAGCTTATTAAGATGCAGTAGTGCATATGCAGTTTAACTCTCCATGCTCGACACAGACATCTGCCATTCATTCCAGAGGCACCACAAACAGAAGATAAATATATGGAATCATTCAGTTCCGGGATCATTGAGTTTATGTATGTGTTTTTTTCCTAATTAAGACCTGGCAGTATAATAACCACATCCAACCAAGTTACGACAGGAACAACTGGTTGTCAGCTCTCTTGATCACCAGGACACCCAGCAACATGGCTTATATGCGTACGTAATGCTAAGAAAAACATGACAACAGAAACGATCACAAAGCCTTTGTTTTTTAGACCCTAATTGTCGGCATTTAGCCACCACCAATATAAGATCAAGTCATGGCGACTTGCATTGCTTAGTCTCTGGATCATCGACAAACTTACATATCTACGTTTTACAATCTAAGTCAAACATACCATTGGTATGCCCATCTCTTTGAGGTCATCGTCCCGCATCTGCTTCAGTATACCCATATCAATCTGCCATTCAAAACTACTTCCACGGTCAGGAGCTGTCCAGCATAATAGGTACTTCTCTCATTGTCCAGATTACAATATTTCAGCTAAGGCAACAAATTTTTTGTTAGGTTATTTGCCAATAGCATATCCAGTTCAGCTAAGTCATGTAAACTTCACAGGGCACAATTTCTGGAACCAATTACATTATAAGCATTGCCTGCTATTGCATTGACATTGAAGAAGAAAAAAAATGGGAATAGACATCTCTTAACAGGACAAGATTGTACATATGTGCAATGGGTTTGTATATGAGTGTCTACTGGCGGTCAAACCTCATTAATCAGGAAAATTAAATGTGGCTATAATAACAAATGGCTAGTGCGAATGACTGCTCTAGATTCACTTTTTAGGCTACAACATGCAGCCACGTAAGGCTTGATTAATAGCTATTTGTAACTGAAGAAAAGAAATAAATAAAGAAAAAGAAGCTACGCATTACATGAGGCACGACTAGCAACAGCTTATTTTCTACATTTATCTGACATAGGTCCAGTTGTTACAATAGCCCAGAAGAAACAGGAAAGCATCTTCCCTATGATATTTACCAATATCAACTGAAAACCTTAGCCCGATTGTTTCTTTATCTAGCATCAGATTATTCAAGTCTGTTATAGCTTACACATAAATCATGGAAAAACCTGCACAGCCAGCGAACCAGCAAAAATGAATGGCATATTTTGACATGTTTTCTCTAGTTTGTTGTGCACAAGATGCAAATTACTTACTTCCTCAGCCTGAAAAAGAATGGCATACTTTCCCAAGCCAAGAGAATTTAAAAAAGGCCCAATGGTAAGCGGTCCCTGTACCTGCATAAAGCCAATCAAACAAATGATAAGTGCATAGTGCTGAAAGGCATGATGCACCAAAGTGGGCAAAAAAGACTAGTGTTGAAGGGCATACTCTGACACAGGATACTTAATACGTCATAGCAAACATAACTAAACTTTTAAAGCTGGTAAAACTAAAAAACTGTCTCAAAGAAATGATATTGATCAAGGACTTAATGTCAGCTCCTCCACAAAAAACAATATGTTGTAGATAGTTGGATTAAAACAATTAGCTTCTGACAAATGAATCGGGGTTTTCAAGATGGCAAGACATTATAAGATATCCCAATGTCAAAGTCTCATCAGCTGTTGTAATTTGATAATGTCGAAGGCCCTCTTTCTACAAGTTCAGGTAGATTTCCACTTTTGGGTTGGAAATTGTTTCAGTTCTTATTGAGTTTATAGTGGTTGCGTTTGTGATACCTAGTTTGCAGATAGACATATAGGTATGTAAACTCCAAAGTCACTGACTAAATGCTGAAAACAATCTCAGCTGCTCTGATTTGCAAGCATGTATGTGCTTATTAAAGAATACCATCTACCAAAAACTCATCTCAGGGCTGTGATAATAAAAGCCTGAACGCACTGAAGCAGAATATGACAGCCCTATGATGCGGAACAGACAACTCAAGCACAAACAATTTAACTGTACCGCATAAAAACTTCTATGTGAGATGGCCCCACGTGGATGCAATCGTGGCAGAGACCTAGCAGAATCCAGAGGCAAAGGTGTTCTTGTCACAAAATGTGAAGAGGAGTGTGGCCCTGCAACTGCATGATCATAGACATCTCTTGCAACCTGTGTAGGAACTCTTGGTGCATCAATTGGTCCATACGTGAGCAATTCTCGCTGGCCATTGATTGGCCTTGGTGGTGAAAGGCCCCTTGAAACCCTGAATATTCTATCTGGTGATCCATGTTGGAACCCATCATGAGTCCAAGAAGAATAAGACTTTCGCATTGAATTCAGCTCTAGTAAATCTTCAGCACTTCTTGTCGGTGGAATTCGCCTCAAAGGGCTATCAAGTTTTGGCTCAAGTGAATGTTGCACTGTATATGAGCTCATAGGAGAATGGACAGTCCTACGAATATTAACAGGGGCATTAATGTGATCTTGCTCTCTAACATTGCCACCAGCCTGCCTTGTCTTGTTCCTGTGCATGAGCTTGATGCGAAGGTCTCCAGCACCTTTGGTGTTAGTAGAGGTAGGACAGTCAGTACCAGAGAAAGGAAGACAAATTCATAAAGTTAACCTTCCAATTACTTATCCAGATCAAGAATGAGTAACATCGAGGCCTACCATTCAAGCTCTTAATATTGCTCTCGGCCCTCCGTCTGCAACATATCAAAGACTTACTTCAGATTAATTCCCTGCTCAGCTTTCCCAAGGAAACTAAATGTCCCTATCCCAGTTCTTAATTTTTTGCAGGGATCGAGATCCTTTTCACAAAAATGAAAAAATCATCGGCAGAGTAGATCTTTTTTCACATAAAAAAAGTTTATGACATGCAAAAACGCCATAATGAAATGCAAAGAAGAGCAAACTGAAAGCAGCTTGTTTCATCAGCCTTGCCCTTACTGCTCACTTTTTCCACATTTTTTTACCAACAAGGAAAATAAACCCACCATGGTGAAGCATCAACAAAGTACATTGAGGAGCTATCAATTAGTTCTCTAACTAATCAAATAGATATATCTCTCAATCGACCAATTAAATAAGACCTTAGGAAAGGAAAACCTAACAGCCCCGTCATCATTGCTGAATTTCACATTAATGAACCCAAGCTTCGGCAAGCAACGAACGAATTGATAGGTAGATAGATAACTAACCTCTTGACACTTCCATGAAAAAGACTGTCAGCTTTCCCTCCAAGTCTCTCCTTTATAGAGCGCTTAACACCAGATTTCGGAAGTGGCGCTGCTCGAGAATCATTCAATGCATTCCCAGCCCTCTTAACTACCTGACAAAAGGATCACACATATAAATTGGCAAGCCAATCGGTGCTAAACAATCCCTCAAGCTTCAAGTAACTACTAATCCGATCACCTCTATGCAGAAAAAAGACATTATCTATAGCCTAGTCAAAGCTGGTTGAGAGCATTATACAATGCACAATATCACTTCAGAAGAGGCACTCATGGCATGCTTAAAACGCAAAGAACAAGCTCATCATCCGACGGCAGAGCCTCCCTCGGGGTTCGACTGATCACGGAATCGAACCTATTTCTCCAGAAAAGCGGCACGCGTCATCCTCACGCCTAATCGTAACCGATCGAACAAAACCATATCACCGCAGCCGAGACGGGTCCCGACAACGAAACTTAAGCTACCGCGGAATCCGCGAACCAACGAGCCAAACAAGTCCAGCTGAAACAAACGGCCAATCGATCCCGAGATCTCACGCGAAGGCGCCGAAACCAAAATCCGCATTGCGCGCACGGAGCTGAAGCGGGCACGTACCTGACCGGACCGACCGAGCGTGATCGTGACCTGAGGCCTCGACATATCTCCGACGCCTTCGAGCCGCGGAGGTCAGATCATCGGCGGCGCGGAGCCGTCAACCGACGAGGCGGCGCTCGATTCGCCGATCGGAACCCTAATTCGACGCGGCGGGGACGGCGGACGATCGAAGATCGGAGGAGCTCGGAATCGCGGAGGTTTTGGGGGGAGGAGGAGGAGGAGGAGGGGGAGTAAGGCTTTTGGAGGGCTTGCTGCTTCGCATTGACTCGGGGACGACGACTTGACTAACGAAGGCACGGCAATTTTAGTTATTCTTTGAACCCGTCGGCAAGCAACGGCTCCACCACCACCCGGCCGTGGGGTTGGGCCTGTCACGGACGGACCTGGAGAAACGTGGGCCCAAAAGCCCAGTATGGGTTACCTGGGTTTTCCATGTGGACCCATAAGGCTCCCCGAGTTTTGCCACACTCAAGTTCAGGCCCATACCCGATTGCTACCTCAGCTTTTAAGGATCCATTTGGTAACGCTTTTGTTCTAAAAAATAATATAATCTTTTTATATTTTTATTCCGGGAATAATTTCTCCGTAAAAGAATGCGTTTGACAACTAAACACAATTTCTATTTTCGAAACGAAAAAAAAAAAACATAAATGCATTTGGTACGATTTACAAAAATGTAGTATTTCTTTTAATTTTTTTAAAGATTTTTAAAGATTTTTTTCTTTTCCTATTCTTCCTTGCTACCATTCGCTACCGGCACTGCTAGCTGCCATCACCGACGAAGGCCGAATAATAGGGGGTAGTGAGTAGCAAGGAAGAAGAAAATAAGAAAAGAAAAGAAAAAATAAATTATTTCTATAAATTGCTCCCGAGAATAAAAATTACTTTTTTCTACTTATTTTTTTATTCTAAATTTATTCCCCGGTCACTTTTCTATTTTGGGGAACAAAAAATTAGTTGATGTTACCAAATGGATTTATGTTCTTTTTTTATTTTGGAAAACAAAAGAATAGAAATTAGGAGAAATAAAAACGTTACCAAACGGAGCCTTAATGGCCCCATGTACAGCCAAAAATAGGGAAAAACCTAGAACCGGGAACCGCCCGCTAAGAACCGGTTCCGAAAAATTGGAACCGGGATCCACCCGTTTGTTGCATGGATCCACCCGGGAACCGGACCGCCGGTCCGGTCCGGTTCCCGGGTGGATCCATGGAACCGATCTTGACGCGAAATAATTTTGGTTTTCAACATAGAACGACTACGTGACATCAAAGCAAGCCAAAGAAAGAAAAACCAAATTTAAGTACGTGGAACAAATATTCATTTGTTGCAACTATAAATGCAACCAATGAAGGAATGGATGTACGTAAGTTGATAAAGAACTAGTTTGTTCTAGAAAAATTAATATGACAATCGCAACAAGATTCTTTACCAAAAAAAAAAAACAATCGCAACAAGATTCGCCTAAAACTTCACGACTTGTAAAGCTTGTGAATCCCAAGTTTTGAGCTCTAAAATTCCAAGTTCCAATCTCCTAAAAGTAAAACAATAATTAATAGATGATTGCTCAATATTAGTAAAAATTGAACTCAAACAATTATTGAAAATCTCACCACATATATTCCTCCCACTTCAACTTGTAAACTCTATGGACCGTCAATCTCCTTGTTAATCTCCTTGCTAACATCATCCATATCTAACAAAAAGAAGATATTAAATAAAGTATTCAGTTATTAGATAATAGATATACAAAAGAATTACATGATGAAATGATATGGACTTACCCAATTCAAACTTTTCCGCATTTTCGATACATTCTTCAATATTAATCGGCTCAAGAATTGCTCTCAACCAATCTTGAGTGCAAATCAAAGCTTCCACAACTCTAGGAGTCAAAGAACTCCGAAAACCATCAAGCACACGACCAGAAGTACTGAAAGTTGATTCTGAAGCAACGGTAGTAACGGGAATAGACAAAATATCCCGAGCCATCAAAGATAAAATTTTAAACTTTTGGCCAGCAACGTTCCACCATTTCAAAATGTCAAGATCACGACCATCTTCAAGTTCAGCTTTAAGATATCGATCGAGCTCAGATAAGTTGCCATCGGACTTTTTCTTCTCCTCATTAAGAAAGTCATCATACGAAGGCTCTTGCACATAGAAATTTAAGCTACAATCGTCCTCTTCATTTTCCTCATTGAAATAAGAATCGCAGCTACTACCGATATTAGTAGAACTTACCAATTCGGCATCCAAATTTTTGTCTCTAGAAGTGTGACAAGATTTCTCATAAAATTTAAACACACGTTCCAGGGCAAACTTCACCTTATCAAACATCTCATCAACTTCTGCAGCATCATCATAAATGAGTTTACAACAATACCTCACATAATTCAGCTTTTTCTAGGATCCAATGTTACCGCAATCAACACCATCATATTTACTTTTTCAAAACTCCCATAATATTTGTCAAACTTATCTTTCATTTTCAAGCCCATAACTCTCACCCTTTGATCAAAAGCCTTCGTCGCTTCTCGCAAATATTTATACAAAGAAGCTATCCCCACAAAATAATCATTTGAAGTGATATACAAAGTTCCGGACATCTTCTTGGTGGTATCATAAAACTTCTTCAAAAAGTTAGAAAGAACAATAGCATTTTCCCAATCAACACTACTTGGAGTATCAGAATTAAGCTCAGTTAAGAAAGAAACATCTTCTTCTTCCATCCTTTCAAAAGCTTTTCTTAGCTTTATGGCACTCTCTAACATTAGGTAAGTGGAATTCCACCTAGTTGAGACATCAAGACAAACTGAACCCTTATAAGTAATCCTTGTACTTTCAATGCAATCTCGAAATGTCTTAGCTCTCATAGGAGAACTCCTCACATACCTAACCACGTTTCGAATACGTGCAATGGAATCACGTATCTCGGCCAAGCCATCCTTCACAATCAAGTTTAATATATGAGCCGTGCACCTCATGTGTAAAGATTCACCATCTAAGATCAATAGCCTCTCTCTTGAAAATTTTTCTTTCAAATAATTAATGGCCACATCATTTGAACTAGCATTATCCACTGTGATTGTGGACACTTTTTTCTCTATTCCCCACTCATATATGCATTTCTCAACTACTCTCCCAATATCCCTGCCCTTGTGACTAGCTATCATCACAAAATTGATGATCCTTTTGTGCAATTTCCAATTTTCATCAATAAAATGTGCAGTAAGGCATAGATAATTCAAATTCTGAATGGAACTCCATGTATCAGTCGTGAGTGCGATCCTAGAATTAAGCTTACGAAAAGAAGCCTTCAAATTTCTTTTTTCACAAAAATACAACTTCATGCAATCCCTAGCCACCGTAAATCGCGACATATGCTTGAAGAGAGGTTGTAATTGATTCACATAATCACGAAATCCAACACGTTCAGCAATCGAAAATGGTTGTTCATCAATTATAATCATCCGAATAAGCATTTGCCTACATTTCTCTTGATCAAACTTCCATGTCGTTAACATTCCACCACTCCCAGTACTACTAGTAGTATCTCCTCCTATCATTTGAGTTCCATCTACTCTTTGTGATGCAAATAATTTTTGCCTTTTATCCACATTGCGAGGATACTTATTGCACTTTCTCAAGTGCTTCAACATATTTGAAGTACCATTATCAACGTGGTACGAATACTTGGATCCGCAGTAATTGCAAAATACATCAACTTTCCCATTTGTGTGAGTTGTTCCTTTTCGAAAATGAAGCCAAGCTGCTGATTTTCGCTTACTAGGAGGAGGACATGGACAAGAACCGGATACCTTATTTGTTTTGGATGTTTCTTCAAGATTTTCATCTCCTTCATGTTCTTGTGATGTTGATTCCACTATTGGCGTTATTGTATCATAGGATTCCTCTCCTTCCATAGACATGTTAATGAATCACCTGAATCAAGCAACACACTGTCAACACTTAAACACTTATCACGCCACAAAATTAACTATTTTAAAAGGCATCACAAAATGCGGACGCCCCTAGCCCAGCATTAACCATTACAGACCACCAACACACTCAAAATCAACTTCTTCTCCGGACCACGATCGCGTCCTCAATGGATTGACTCCCCAGTCACCACCGAGGACTGGGTCGCCGAAAAGAGGATGGTGGTGAGTCGGAGGGCGCCGGCGCGGGAGACGCTGGTTCTTCGGGATGCGGAAGGGTCGCTTGGGCGAGAGGCGCGGCGGAGCGGGTCGGGGTCGCGAACCGGATCGCGGGTCATTTGGGCGGTGAACGGCGACGCGTCGGGGCGAGATGAGCTCGGATCTGTAGTCGTCGAGCGAGATCGGCGCGGTGAAGCGGGGACGCCGAGCGTTGGTCGCGGATGGGTCTCGTGGGGTTTGGAGTCGCGGCCACCGGCGTGAAGAAACAAGCGGCGGTCGCGGTCCGCACGTCGGGGGAAGGCGGATCAGCGGGGACGACGATGGCGGAGGTGCGGAGTCCCATCGCAGTCGGCGGGCGCGCGGTATGAGATCGGAGCAGCGCCGGCAAGAGGGTGGCGGACGACTGGGCTACAGCGGCTCGGGCGGTGAGGCGGACGCACAGGTCACCGAGGAGGAATCGAAATAGCGAGAGCCGAGAGGAACCGAGGAAGAGACAGAGAGAGAGAGAGAGGCGGCCGGGGGGGGACGCCGAGCGTTGGTCGCGGATGGGTCTCGTGGGTTGCTTTGGAGTTGCGGCCACCAGCGTGAAGAAACGAGCGGCGGTTGCGGTGCCGCACGTCGAGGGGAAGCGCAGATCCGGGCGGGACGACGATGGCGGAGTTGCGGAGTGTCGCAGTCGGCGGGCGCGCGGGTATGAGATCGGAGCGGCGCCGGCAGGAGGGTGGCGGACGCGGGCTCTGGCGGCCGCGGCTCGGGCGGTGAGGCGGACGGCGGACGCACAGTCACCGAGGAGGAATCGAAATAGCGCGAGGAAGAGACAGAGAGAGAGGCGGCCGCGGAAACCGAAAAAACCGAAGAGAAGACGTGAGATGAGTCGGTGAGCGTGAGAGGCCGAGAGCTAGATTTGTTTTAGTAATTTTTTTTTTTTAATATTAAAAGGGAACCGGTCCGGTGCAGGTGGGCGGGCGGGCGGATCCGCCGCGGAACCGGAACCGGACCGGTTCCCACCGGTTAAATTGGAACAGGGAACCGGACCGGTTCCCTCAAGAACCGCCGGTTCCGGGCGGTTCGGTCCGGTTCCGGGCGGTCCGGGCGGTTCCGGGTATTTTGCACACCCCTAGGGAAAATAACATAAAAATTTCATGAAAATTTAGCTCAATAAGAAATATGGTCAACGAACTTTAGCCTAATATGCAATGTCGTTCATGAATTTTAAATTTATTCAATGCAATTCTCGAATTGTTGGTATATATTCAATCTAGTCCATTAATTATATGAAAATGTTTGGTGTTATTCTTATATTAATTCAAGTTTAGCGATAATATTGAATATACCGGTCGAATATAAGTCAAAAGTTTAGGGACCATATTAGATAAATTAAAAGTCTATGTATCATATTAGGCCAAAATTTATGGACTATTTGTGTCATTTTCTTGTCGAAATACTGAAATAACAACATCAATAATCAAAACAATAAAAATGATGATTCCAATTTGAAGTACGATGAAAAATCTCCTCATGCGACTATTGGATTCGAGGCATGAAAAAAAAGATTGAAAAAATATCCCTCTCTGACCTAGACAAGAGCCAGTCCTAATTTTGTTGCCTACATCGGGAGCTATGATTAATTGTCGTGAAGTCGAAATTCTATGTATAGATTAAACCATATGCAAATGATTGGGGGATTTATTTTTTTAAAAAAATCTTCACCTAAGGGGTGGAGCTAGACTTAAAGTGAGAGGCAAATGTATCATGCCTATAATTTTGGAAAACAAATTTGGAATCGTTTCATGATGTGTTAATGATATATGATGCAAGATTACATTACTCCAAATTTGATGGGATTTTCATCATGTACATGATTAGTGCAAAAATAATAAAGCGAAAGATTTTTTCTTTCCATAAATAAATTGAATACAAGAAAGCATAAAGGTTTAAGTGAATTTATTGACAGAAACCCACTCAAACACTCAAAATGAGTCAAGAGCTTATAGAATCCAGCACGCTAATTCTAAAACAGCCGGCCTTTGAAATGATAGAACCAAGTTATAAGCTCCTTAACTCATCTCATGTATTCATGTGGCGTCTTCAATTCACTTCAAGCCATCATACACTTGTGTGGATCTACTGGGGGCTTTGCCATTGAGTAGTGGGCTTTTCGCTGTCATTGGGAAGGCATTCTCAAGTTGTTGTTGTTGTTTTTTTTTTTTTTTTAAACTAATTTCAATCCCACTAAATGTTCAAACTTTGCTTTTATCTTTAATCTTGACATGATAGATTACCAAGCTTGATATTGAGGGGTAAATCTATATCGAAGATATTTTAAGGCGCCAATTCCTTTTCCTTCATTTTGCATTCATGGTTTATTTTATTTGTTACTTTTTTACTGGTAAGGTACGTCTTCTCTCGATCCACTTCTAATAAAAAAAAATGTAAGGCTTACAAAAACCGAAATGTATATTATCATTTGCAATTAGGGCATGTTACATGGCTCACATCAAACGAGAAGCACACGTTTGCTTTCCACAAAATGCAAACCTAATTGAATTTTTAGAGTTTGCCATCTAACATCAAAATTATTCTGGAAGAAGAATATAAAAATATTCTGTGCTCTAAGTTCTTAAATGCGGTGTAAGATGATTGGGCATTTTTGAGTTCTAAATTTAGAACAATCCCTTTTTTTCAAGAAGAAATTTTGATAATGATTGTCACAGGATGATTGGTTTTGATGGGAGGTGAAATAATATTCGAAACCTAATATTTGACCAAGATTTTTTTGACTCGACTTTTTTTTTTCTTTTTTATTTTTTGTAATACTTCCTAACTCTTTTGGAAATATATTAGCACAGGAAAAAAAATCTGATTTTTTAGAGCTAACTAGTAGAATCGTCTAGTTTACTAGATTAGTTTTACAGAAAAGGATAGTAACATTCACTAAGCAGAACTCTCAAAGGGGGCAATGGTGGGAATATAACTCAACGAAAATTACTCTCTTAACAATGAAAATATTCTATATTAGGACAAATTTTTACCGAATAAATTTCACACTGCCGTCCAGCGCCACTAGAAAAAAGACATGATTTTCACAAGCAATGTTTTGTTGTTGGTCGGTCACAAGCAGCGTTTTTTTTTTCTTTTTTTCTTTTTTGGGAAGAATGTCACAAGCAACGTTAGCAGGTGAGAAAAACCACAATTTATACATGTGCATATCTACAAATCCATATGCCACAATCTCTCAATAGATCAATGCTTGCAAATGTCTTCTATACTATTAATGATGGATTCAAATAAGACTATGCCTTTTCCTCAATTCGATGGGTTGATTGAGTCAAACAATGCAAATGCTCCATATATAAGAAAAAAATTTCGATATGCACAACTAGAGTAAATCTCAATCCTAAATTTCTGATAAAGTTGCAGGACTACGGTTCTCGACTCTTTCCGAAATAAATCTTCATGTATGTACTGATAAATCAACCTCATTACTTGTTTTCATGGACATAGGCAGCTGTAGCCCAGTCATTCAAGAGCAGCTAAAGATGACCAGCTAATATCTCATCCTCATGTTCCTATGCGCATGCCAAGAGTAGCCATCAGTCGCGATCATTGGAAATCAAGGATGGAATGCGATCATTGTCACATACTCGACTGTTTCATGCTGCCCAGAAATGTAAGCTAACCCTAGTTCGATCTGTATTGAGATACATGTGGATAACTCATGTAGACATAAAGCTCAAACTCACCAAAATATCGGGAGCATGTTCGGCTAAATCTGACCGCACGCACGCACCAACATACACACACCCACAGACATACAGATTTAACTGCTCACATGATCCGTGTAGCAGTCAAAAACCCAGAACAGAAAAGAGATGGTTTCTCCAAAAATAATAGAAATGAAGCAAACTGTGGCGTATACCAGAAATGGCAAAGAAAAGCTTCTGAGAGATTTCTATGAACTTTTCTGCTTAAACTTAGCGAAAACAATCGGACCGAGACGCTTGATTCCCCGAGAACATACTACAGATCAGAGAGCAGCTTGCTACTTGACGATGGATCATCCTCTGCAGCAACAGATCTCTGTCTCTTTCTCTCTCTCAGCTTGGCATCACTTGCTAGGGTTTTCCCCGAGAGCTAGCATCATCTCCTTCCTCCTCCTCCTCCTCTTCTTCTTGCTTCGTCTGCTTGATCTCTCCTGATTTAAGTTGAGGGTTGTGCTTTGGGCGTGATGATGAAGAAGGAGGTTGATGGATGTAATGATGATGGTGGTGGAGAGTCAGAGGCATGGACGAGCGAGGCATGATGATGATTGCTTTGTTGGGTATTGCTGTTGTTGGGTTTATTCTCTCTCTGTCTCTCTCAAGCTTCGAGCAATAATAATTCAAGGTATTGCGTGCCCTAGAGAGAGAGATTATTAATTCATCACGAAACCCATGGTGGGTGGTAGCTTTTTCATGAGTTTTCAACTCTCTTTTTTCTTTAAATAAAATTTTTCTTGAGGACAAAAGGGGAGATGAACTCCCTTTTTTTTTCTGTGAAATGAGAAAAGAAGAAAAGTCGAAGTGGAGATAGTAATAGTACTTGCACGCTTGCTTCAACCACTTTCCATTGCTTTCCACGGTTGTGTTTACTGGGAAGGTCACTTTTTCCATGGTAAAAGTCTTTGCCAACATGCGCATTCCTCTCCCTCCACGCACAAAAAGACAGATCAATATATATGCAGTGTTGGTTTCTCAAAAAAAAAAATATATATATATATATATATGCAGTGTTGCACCGTTGAAACTTGTAGGACTTAATTTGAACAATATATATGCAGTGTTACACCGTTGAAAAGAGAAACTTGTAGGACTTAATTTGAACTTGTACGAATATTTAGTTGACATCAGTCCATCATGACACCCGACATGATTATCACTAGATGTCTAATATCATATCGGGTGTTGAATAATCAAACTAGATGTCATGATAAAGTGACGTAAAAATGAATACACATCGGCCTCGAGTTATGCGTAAAAGTGATCCTAGGATTCATCTTTGGAAAAACATATAACTAGAGGGGTTATTATTTTCCTGTAATGTATAACATAAAAGGATATGGTCATCGTCGATAGACATGTGATGGGTATATTTAGACATTGGTCGTATAATTGGATTTTTGTGTATGTTTTCATCCAAATCGCAAATGTGCAAGATTTTTGTTTGCTTTGTTGGAGAGCTCATTTCAGTGGGAACCATTTTGTCCATTTAGTACACAGTAAAAGGCTGTTTGTGGCTATATCCGTGAAGGGTGAATATTGTATATGAAGCTTTATTGGGTTTAGTTAAAGAAGGAACTTTGGCAGACCAAGGACGAGGGCAAAGGGTATTAACTGAGCAAGATTAATATACAATAATGGCAGAAAGGAATCATGGAACTCAGGAATGACAGTTGTTTGAGAGAGAGAGAGAGATTCCTAGAGTTGATAGCATATGAGGGACAAGAACAGCTTTGTGTCTCCGCTCCTAAAAATAATATAATGACCAGATGCTTTTCTCGCCGATAAGTTAACTCTCTCTCTCTCTCTCTGTGAAAAGAATTAGAGTAAATCTTTTCCGGAATATACGGATCCTGAACTGATTCTTGATCATGTCTGCTGCGAAGATCATCGTTATGCAGCTTGCCATGTTATCACCTGTTCTTTCACCTGTGGATCAAAGTCAAGAAGGATGTTTTCACAGCCATTTCTTCCTTCAGAACTGTTGCTATCATAAGGAAAGACAAAAGTTGACCTCACCCACATGGCAAAAACACCTAGCTTAGTCACGATTGTTGAGTAACTTGCTGATGTATTCTTTCTTTTGTTCGCATGTCATCTAATAAATACTTAGGCGAGCATTGGGGCCAACCATATTCTACGTGGTTCCTTCATTTAACAAATGAGAACCTAAACAATAACCTCTCTTCATCTAATTAATGTCGCCATGCATAAAAGGAGAGAATATATGCTCTAAACATGCAAAACTATCTTTTATCATAACCTAGTTGTTCTCAATAAGTAATCTCATTAACAATTTCCTCTAAACCCATAATTTCCTTGATGGGTTGGTTTGCCTAAGCTATATATTCTTATGCTATATTGCTTTCAACTGAGACACCGTTTTATTCCCTCTCTGTAGACATCTTGTTCTCCACTCTATAAATAGCTGTAAAACTAGGAATATACTGTGGATTTGGGACAAGATAATTTGTCCTCTTTTGGGGCCAGAGAGGATTAAATCAAATGATCATGCATCAAGACCATTGTCGAAGTGACTTTTAGGTTTGACCCTGATAAAAGCTGCATCATGCATCCGCAAGGGCCAGCCTTTCTTTTCATCCTCTCTCTTCCTCCTTCCTCAGTGAAAAAAACTTTATGCGCGGGCAAAGGGACAAGAAAAAAGTGGGCCTCTTGACTTGCTAAAGAGAAAACGAAGTTCAAATTTTCCGGAGATTCAAATCCTTTTTAGCACCAAAACATAGTTCAACGCCCTATATCAAAAAGCTCCATGCAACCCTTTCTCACTGTTCCTTTTTGTCACTTTTTGCTTTGCACATTTAATCCTTGTGGGTTCCTTATGTATGTGCATTTTTATATATACATATATTCCATGCATGCGTTCTTCATCTCTCTTGACTAATCAAATTCACAAAGAAATTCATGTGGAGCATCTATATTATATATAGATATATTCATTTGGGGTGAGAAAAATTTCTATCTATCTATTCTCAAGATATTGATTTTGGAACAATCAGAATTACAAGTTAAAAGGGTCGGATTGCAAATCATCTTCTGTCCACGCATGTCTAAATAAAATTGAACATGTACAATATACTCTAGATTAAGATCCCAAAAATGTCAATTAGAGGGTATTTTGGACCTTTCACAAAGACTTCTATGCTTTTATTTCTTTTATTCCGCCAGAGACTCTCTCTCTCTCTCTCCCTCCCGTGATGTGACTCCTATGATAAGACGGAGATAGAGAGGTACTGGAAATATTCCATAAGCTGCGAGTCGTTTTGGCTCCCTCCATTATATGTCTGTAATCATTACGAACTAGAAAGGAGAGGCATCGAAAAGTATCCCACGACAAGGCGCACAAAGTGACGCGGGGCCCCTCGCTGCCTGTTCGTCGAATCGGGTAGAAGAGCTCGTGGAAATAGATTGGAGATCAATCAGACAAGGAATCTATGTCCCTGTAATTTCCGTGATTGATAAACGAGGAAGATTGTCTCGAATCACCGACGTAAAAGCTATAACTCTCTCGCTCGCATGCGGACATTGCTCGTCGGTATGCCATTGAGTCATCGCATCACTTCCCTTTTTCGTCGTTCTTTGGATCACAAGTGGAATGGTGTGAATGTGAATTCGAGATTCGCTTTCCGATAAACACGGCCCCGGTCGGATAATTATGATCTCGACATTGACCTAATCGTTCGGCTCAAGTAGCGTTTTAGCCTACCGCGGTACACAAGCAAGGGCAGTGCCATTGACCCTGCAAGAATATCGACAGACGACATCTGCGGTTGAGGATTGGGACGGTGATTGCGCACGAAGAGGGAGCGTATGATACGATCCCCTAAAAGGGGATGATGCTGGAACTGGCAAAGGCCTCCTGGATGAAACGCGAGACGCGCAGCCATCTGGGTTCATCGGGTTTATTTTCGGCTCTTTTTCGTTGTGGAATCGGGCGGAGTCCATACATTTCGATGAGCCCATGAGCAGAATCAGAGCGAAGTAGGCCAATCATGGCCTGTACTGTACTTTAGTCTGGTCCAAGAATCACCAAAAGCATCTGCTCCATTTCCTTTCCAGATTTAGAGACGCACGGGTCAATGACTCCTCTAGTTAAATTATCCAAAAAAACCCTAAACTTATTACATTTTTAACTCATTCAACCTGGTTATTGATAAAATATCCTAAACTTGCAATTGAATCCATCTAACCAATTTTGGCGTGAAATTGTTGATATGGATATTGACCGTTATAAGTGCACGATCGACGTTGACATGAACTTTTTTTAGTAATATTTAAATAAAATTTGAATTATTTTTTGTTTTTCATTTTTTCTTTTCTTTAATTTTTTTTTCTTGAGTGCTAGTGACCCTCACCCGACATTAGGGGTGGGCATCGCCCCCTTCGTGGACTCGGGCAAGGCAAGGCAATTCTTGCAAGTGGCCATTGAGGGCGACCCTCATCTAGGCAAGGCCAACTCTCGCCTAATTGTGGTCGTTGAGGACAGCCCTCGCCAGATTGGGCATGGGTGTCTTCGCCCAGCCCTTTCCAGCCATTGTTTGTGGCCAACCATCATATAGAATGATCGGGCTAACTTGATTGCCATGTCAGCATTTTTTTTGTCAAAATTGGTTGGATAAACTCAATTGACAAAACGTGATAGGTTTAGAATTTAATTGGGACAATTGAAAGATTTTGGACGAAATTAGCTAAAGTGCAATAAGTTTATGATTTTTTGGACAATTTTCCCAAATTTTTTTTTCTAGAAAACACTAAGAATCGATGGAAAGAGGTTAATCCATTTGAAAAAAGTGGGTGAATCGATCTAGTCAACGTAGTTCAAGCGATGGTGTGCAAGTTTGAGTCATTACCATTTCATCCAACCGTTGGCGTATGAGCTCATCATCGTAGACATGTCTCGAGTCAGGAAGTCCCTCCATATGAAGTAACAAATGATGCGCAAGCTGATTACGGGCTCACCTATGAAACAACTTCAACCTATCACCTCGACTTCACATTTAATAGATTGCTTAGTTGACTCTTCTTTTCCCTCATTATAGAGTCTGAGCCGGTTTGATCAAGACTCCCAATGCTCTTTCCCCATCAATTATTCTTCTCCTTTTATATGAACAAAGAATCTGTGGTATCCTACCACTAATCCAAAGTATGCCAATCAAAAGCACCAAATATCATCACCCTATTTAGGCCCTGTTTGGTTCAGCATTTGGAATGCTCATTTGGGCTCTAAAGGGGTTTGGCCAAATGCTGTGATGTTTGGTTCATTTTTTTGAGGACTTTGGGGAGATGCAATTGCATCTCCAATGGGCTTCAAAGGCCTTTAGGGGAATGGAGGGGTGGAGGTGCATTCTCAAAGTAGCATTTTCGGGATGCAACTTCTTTGTTTAATGAAAATTTGTTAATTGCCCATTTTGTCCTCATTTATTAACTAAAATCCGCTTTTGCCCTTTTCTAATAAGAAAACCCTACACCTCCTCTTCCTTACCGTTGCCTCACGCAACCTCACGCCTCCTCGCACTCTCACGCCTCTCTCTCCATCGTCCCTCACCTTCTCCTTTGCGAGCTGCTCTCCCGTGTCCATCCGAGATCCTCACGCTTTCTGTAGCCTCACGCCTCTCTCCGTCGTCCCTCCGTCTCCTTCGCGAGCTGCTCTCCGGTGTCCATCGGAGATCAGCCATCCCAACCTCGAAGATCGCCTCCCGCTCGCGTCACGCTCGTAGCGGGATAGTTGGGTAAGCTCGGAAGCTTCGATTCCATCGCTCGTTCGTCCGATTTCGTGGTCGCCGCTGAAGATTCCGCACGAGATTACTCGCGAGGGCCACGGGTAGTACTCTTTTTACGCTCTCACGACTCTCTCTACCTCACGATTGGTTTGTGTCCGACCCGCACGTTCACTCGCCTCTCCAGGTAAGATTTCCTTGGTTCTGTTCGGATGTATGGAAGTCCCTCACCTTTATCTTACCTTGACTGACTCCCCCTTTCGTGCTTGAAGCAGCGTTCCCTCACGGTTGGCAAGGGTTTAAGTTCTTTGCCTCGCGTCACTCCTTCACGCTCGCTGCCCTCGAGCTCTCCTGTCATGTTCGCGCTCGCGCTCGCTTCTGTCCAGGTTAGATTTTCTCTATTCATGTTGCAATTTTTGTGGAAATTTGTGTGGGTAATTGAATATCTTATTTGATTTGGCAAGAGATCGTAGCATGTTATTAGGTCGAGGCGCAACGTGGATTCTGAGGTAGCTTTCACTGTAATGTTTTCTCGTTGGATGGTTTAGTCTTGGTTAAGTTTCAATATGGGATTTAACCAGCAGGGTATGTAGGCTAGTAGCTCTTGTTATATTGGCGATTATGTAGCATAAGAAGATGGTTATAATAGAAGTAGATGCTATTAATTTGTGTGGGTTTAGGTGTCACCAAAGTTTTACAGGTTTGTGAATTCTTATGTGTGTTATTTTGGATCATTTCTCAGTTTGCTTTCTTATTACGGAGAAAGCTATTCAGTGAAGAAAAGGTTTATGTTATAGCATCATTTCTCAGTTGATATGCTGGTATTTGATAACTCTAGAAATTCAATATTTTCTGGAACATTTTGTGTAGAGTGTGGGGTGTTGTAGCGCTGTTAGAATTTTAGCTTGCAATTTAGTTGTTGGTCACGGAATGCTATGTACTGCATTTAGATTTCACTCCAAGTAGCTGATAGCATACTATGCTAGGTGGCTTTTGTTAAGTGAGAAACAAGAGCCAAGGTGAATGCTGATGCTGATTCACCTAAGTTCCTTGTAAGAAGATGAAGAGGAGAATCGATTGGCTGCTCTTTTACACCTAATATCATCTATTATCCATGGCTGGCCTTGTTTGATGAGTCGATTCTCAAATGAAGAACGTTGATGATGGCTAAGATGAAAGCCAGCCTTTCCATCTTTTATAGGGTGTAGATTTTCTCCCTTCGGGAGTCCTTGGGAATTTAGTATTTAGGGGAAGATAGAGTGGATATACTTACTTTTCATGTTTTCCTCTTTTCTACATAAGACTGAGGTCTTGGCTCAAGGGGATGGCCTACTGGCTGGAGCATTTTTTTCCCCCATTTTCTTTGTGCTGGAAATGTTGTTGGAAAACGTAGAATCCAAACATCACAAGGCTGAACGATAATTATATCAAATGATCTGTTGTATTCATTTGGAGAGTAGTTTACAGATTGTCATATGCACTAATGCACTGCATGACATAGGAGGTTTAGGTTCTGACTTTTGTGTTCATCCAAGTAACATGCTTTCTGACTTTGCCTGCTGATTCGATTCTTGAGTGAAGAATGTTAATGGTTAAGATGATAGTCAGCCTTTCCATCTTTCATAGGACATAGAAATATCTGCTGATTCTGATCTTTACCCTAGATCCTGGTTCTCATGCAATGTAGCAAATTGAGAACTTCAAGAAATATCTGCTAGAATGGTTGGCTTTTAGACACGTTGTTGGTTTTTTTTCTTGTTTTTGGGCCGATACCTAATACAATATCACTTTGATTTGTTCTTTACTAGTTCACCTTGATTTGGCTTTAATTCAATTGCTGAATTTTTTTTTTTATTATATGTCTCTCAAATTTGTTCATGCTCATATTGTTGGAAGATGGTAGGTTCAACAAAGGAAAAGGCATATTGGACCGTCGAAGATGTGGAAACATATTGTAAGTCATGTGTTGAACAAATCGATAAGGATAATCGTCCTGCAACCAACAAGAGAGATGGATGGACTGCCATAATTAATAAGTTCGAGGAGTTGAGGGGCAAAAAGTACGATAAAATTCAAATGAAGAGTAAGTGGGATAATCTTAAGGAAGAATGGAAAAGATGGAGGACGTTGATTTATAATGAAATGGGATTAGGATGGGATCCAAGGAAGAAAACCATTGATGCGAGTGATGAATGGTGGGAGAGTAAAATCCAGGTGTTTATTACTTGTTCTTTTACTTTTCGATTAAGTTTTCATTTTCAATTATATACAACTTACTCAAATGCTTTTTATAACAGGCTAATCATAAGGTTAAGGTTTTTAGGACGAAAGGCATACCTCCTGATCTTGAAGTGTTGCTAGATAGAATGTTCAGGGATACAGTTTCTACTGGAGGAATCACTTGGAATCCTGCACAAGATTTATGTGTTGATGCCACACAACCCGACATTGATGATGTCATAGGATTTACTAATGATAATTTGGAATGTCGTGTGGGTGAAAATATTGATGAACCAATTCGAACTCGGGCTCGTAAAAGAGTAGCGCAGATTCAACGAGGCAAACACGAGGAAAGAAAGACAAGAATTCGAGCCCGGCACAATTGCTTGGAAGCCAAATTAACAGGCTTTGTTCTCGCTGTTGAAAGTAGGAGTGCTGATCTTTGTTGCCTCTCGACCACATGATGGATTTGGTCCTTACAAGGACCTCATATCTATGTTGGATGCCATACCGGAGATTGTGCAAGATGAAAAGATGTATTTTTTTGCAATCAAACATTTTAAGCAAAAGATAGACAATAGGCAGGTCTTCATGAGCTTGAATTCCGATGCCCTGAGGGTGAAGTATCTCAAGCTTGAGATGGAGGAACTTAATCATGACTAAGATGTTGTCATAGCTTCTTATTTGAATTTTTGAATATGCTATTTTATTTTTATATCCGAACTCTATTTAAATTATGAATGGCCCTAATTTATATTAATATTTTTAATGTGAGAATTGTTTCTAATTGAGGTTCTCTTTATGTGGTTGACTTTCATATATATGTTGATTGATACTATTGTTTTTCTTAATGGATTGTCTAAATTATTAATTATTTTTTCTTATTCTAACTCTATATTTTGTTACGTTAGGCAATTATGGATGATTCTCAACAAAAGGAAAATCGTGAACAAGAGGAAGATGAATTCCTGGATTTGCTTTCAATTGCTAATGCTTCAATTGCTTATCAAGCAACGCATCTTTGCAAACAACCTTCTATGACCTCATCATATACAGGTCATGCATGGATGAGAGAGTTGATGACCGAAGATACTAATCCAATAAGATGTTATAATATGTTTAGAATGCATAGGGATTTATTTAATAATTTAACACGTGACTTAGTAATACGTTATGACCTTAAATGATCTAGGAATACTAATGTTGTAGAAATGGTTGGAATGTTTCTTTATATATTGGGACATGGTATAGGTAACAGGGTAGCACAAGAGCGCTTTCAACGCTTTGGGGAAACCATAAGTAGGCACTTTAGTTTAGTTTTTAAATAAAGTATACAATATGGGAAAAGATTTGATCCAACCAAGTGATCGACAATTTCGGGAAGTTCCAGAGAAAATTAGAAAAGATCGACGATTTTATCCATATTTTAAGGTAAGTTACAATTGTACAATAAAAACGAAAAACTAAATTTAAATCATGTAATATTTGCATTATTTGTTTTAGGATTGCATTGAAGCTATGGATGGTACACATATCCCAGCAATGGTACCGGTGTATGATCAAATTCGCTTTATTGGTCGAAAAGGAAAGACTACTCAAAATGTATTGGTCGTATGTAATTTTAATATGGAATTCATTTACGTTAGTGCCGGTTGGGAGGGACAAGCTCATGATACTCGTGTCTTCTATGATGCCATTGGAAGACGTAATGCACAATTTCTCCATCCACCTCCAGGTTGGTTAATTAACGGTTTATGTACATCCATATATATATATATTTATGTGGCATATGTTAATTAAATTTATATTATATTTGTATAGGTAAATATTATTTAATAGATGCCGGATATCCAAATCTCACGGGTTATTTAGGGCCATATAGAGAAGTTAGATATCATTTGCCAGAATTTCAACAAGGTCCTACACCTACGGGTCATCGAGAAGTGTTCAACCGTGCACATTCCTCACTTCGCTCAGAAATTGAACAAGCCTTTGGCGTATTAAAAATGAAGTGGAAGATTTTAACTACTATGTCAAGTTATCATTATGAAAAGCAAGTGCAAATTGTCATAGCTACAATGGCTTTGCACAATTTTATAAGAAAAATGCCGTAACTCGATACGGATTTTGAAATAGCAGATTTGGATCCCGAGTATGGATATTCAGTCGACCATGATGTTATAAATGAGGGGACAAGTGCCTCAAATGATAATGCATTCCTTGACATGGCACGTTTATGTGATGAAATAGCTATGAACTTGATAAATAGTTAATGATGTTTGTAACATGTAACGATAACTTATTTCTTTTTTGGGACATATCTTTGTCATGTTTATTGTAATGAAATTACTCTATTTTTAATTGAGTTTGATGTGATTTTTATTTTAAATTTTATTAATGTCTCTTATACATTATTCTCAACTTGAAAAAAATATATATAAAAATTAAGGCCATTGATTTTTGTTTTTGATTTTAAACAAATTAAAGTTGCAAAATTTTAAAATTGGCACATGAAAGGACTTTTCAAATGTATGTGTTTACCAAACAGCATTTTCCCCAAGTTATATCTCAAGGCATCTTTTCAATTTTAGTATAGAAGTCAAAAATTGTCCCTGCGACAGAAGGATCACAAGAAACTTTCATTTGCCAAGATCTTTCCTTTTCGTGATGCGTTATTTAACTTTTGTTTTAGACATTTACGTCACGTGCCGAAATCTTTTTGTTAGCTTACTGTGAGCTCGTGGAAGTCTAAACTGAAGAATTTAACATTGAGAACGATAGTAAAGCACTTCCATCAAAATTATGTCTGCTTGATTACTAAAGTTCTTTTCGTTATATAAGTAATAATCTCCTTACTGCCTAAGTTTACGAGTGGGATGTCATTGTGACGGCCGAAAGAGGGAAGATTCAAAAGCGAAGCGCAAGTGCGAATTGATCATATTATTGTATCGAAAAGTTGGGCTATTTGATTAAAGCAGGAATTAAGAAAGCACGAGCACTCGGGAAGATGGAAGAAGTGACATGGAGTTTGGTATAAACTATAGTCATTTAGAGGCCCGAACAGTGATTGCTTTGCCCCTCTTGTCTCGTGGAAAGAGACAACTCCAACTAATCCCCGCGTAATCGATCAATGCTTTCCAGCACAATTTAATGGATATCATTGATCAAAGTCAAGTCAGCATTGCATCACATGCTAAGAGAAAACTACTCAAGCTTGTAAAGGATTCGGCTCATATCATACTTACCCCATTCCAAAGGTTTTCATACTTTGTGTTCCAAAAATAAAGGTCACTCTTAATTTCATGATAAAACCCTCAATTTTGATGCAGCTAATCTCATACCCCAATTATAGCATCTTCCACTCAAAGTAAACTTGAAGATCACGTGCACTATCATGTGGGTGGAGTTTTATCTTATGCACAATATATTGACAGAGATTATTTAAGTCGAAGGTTTGAATATCAGTATAAGTAGGAAAAACCTCAGGATTGGATTACAGTTTTGAGGACCTAAGTCAGTCATACATGACATGACATGCAAGACCCCATTATTCCTTAAACCTCTATCGACACTTTGGTTCGAATTGACCCACCACAAAATGGAACAAGCACAACACAGAACACCCCCAAAAACATCAATGGGAGCTCACATGTCACCAATCATATACATCAGAACCCCTCTAACCAAAAGCCCCAAAAGAAGAGGAGGAAGAAGAGGAACGAAAGGTAGAGATAAAAAAACCTAAGTGGGAACTCGATTTGCTCTTTACAAAAATGGAACAGTGACCCTCCACACCTTCAAGTCACAGTCCAAACTCCCACTATAAACCACAAAACAAGCATTGGACGAGCTGCCACAATCCACTGCTGCTGCCAAACACTTGACAGGTCCTTGGTGACCGTTCAAAACCGATATGCAAGCGTAGTTCTTCTCAAACCCTCTCCAAATTCTTATGGTTTTGTCTGCGGAGCCACTGAACACCAGATCGGTCACGACCTTTAAGCACAGTATGGACTTGGAGTGGCCTAAAAGCACGCACAGGACCACCATCTGGTCGCCATCGTCTTCCCTCTCCCAAGCGATTATGGATCCGTCGCATGCACCGGAAAATAGGATCGACCCATCTGAGTTTAGCGCCAATGCGTTGACCCCAGAATTGTGCCCTTCCAACGTGGCGACTAGGGAGTGGTTCTTGTCGCCTTCGACCTTCTTCCACACCTGATGCCATCAAACTGATTAGAGATATAAACAGCAAAGAGCATTAAACTAAATTAGCCAGAAAAAGTAATGGAGTGAGGTCATTTTCCTGGTGTCCCACTTGCTTGCTATCGATACTTTGTGATGATAATGGTGAAAAGATGCAATCTTCGATCTGCAAGTAGTTAGAAAATATCATTTCTGGACTCTAAAAATTAATGTTTTTGTACCCGATGTCAGACAGCTGTCCAGATTTTTTTTTCTACAATTGACTTCAAGACACATGTACTTTCTTAACTTTCCACGAGTACCGTTCATTTGCAGAGTACAGACCCATTTAAAGAAAATGGCTCTTATAATAAAACAAAAGGACAAGGTTGTCGATGCCAAGAGACCAAGTTCGGACAGTATTTCGATTTCATTTATGCTTAGGTATGATTAGGCACAGGATGATTGAGTTGAGGCCACAAAACCGAATTCTTATCCAAGTTGGCGTTGAATTTTGGGGAGAGACTAGTTGACTCGCAAGCACCACAACCTCGCAGTTTGCAAATATCTTGCAAACTAGGAGGTCTTGATGTTGGGTTTAGGAGAAAGATATTGTGAAACAGAACTACTTCAGAGATTCATCAATAGTACATTTTTAAAGGAATTCTATTAAACGAGCGCTTAATAAGCAATCAAAAGAAACAGGATTTATGATATCGAGTACACTAACTTTTTACGACGCAGCCATTGATTTCGAATCGAACTTTATTTTTTGTTAAATATGCATTTGAGAAAGTCTGAGACAAAGCTATGATCCATTTTTTGAACATAATTATCTCGTCATCTGATTCTGATAGAATGAATTTAAAACATGACTTGGCGTGTTTGGCTATGAGATATAGCAAACATCGTTTACCGTTTGATTAATGGGTGTCGTAATGATGGATAATACTTCGCACAGTCTAAAGACTCACCTTGATTTTCCTGTCAGCTGATCCGGTGTAGACCCGGCCGTCGGGAGATGATGCGACGGCGTTGATCGCATCGTCATGTGCATGTCCGACAGACTCCAAGCACCTGAAGTCCGACGTCTGCCATATCTTCATCGACCGGTCCCACGACACCGAGTACAGGAGCGATGCGTCCCTCGATAACGCGAGCCCTGAGACGACGTCGGCGTGGCTCACCCACACACACCTCTTGTGCCTCCGGACCTGGACCTGCTTCTCCGGCGCCAGGAGCCCCAGCGCCCGGTCGCCCAGTGTCGGCATCGTCGCCAAGCGGGAATACTTCTGTTGGTTCGGATGATTCAGGTTCGGGTCTTGACTTCGGATCCTCCAGGCCCGGATCTTGTGGTCCTGGTGGGCGCTGAAGAGCTTGTCGGAGGCGACCACCAGCGACTTCACCGTGCCTGCGCACGCGGCCACCACCCCCACCCCGCCGTCCCCGCTGCTTGGCGCCTCGTCGGGGTTCATCAAGGTGGCGCGTTCCCACGACAGGATGTCCTTGTCGGAGGAGCCGGCAAGGAGGAACTTCCCAGCCACCGCGAGGGAGGAGACGTAGGAGTTGTCGTGTCGGCCTCTGACGGTGTTGACGAGGCTGTGGTGGTGGAGGTGGCCGTCGAGGTCAGTTGGGCACGATTGTGAAAACGACGGCAATGGAAACGGCTCTGTTTGGTCTTCTCTGCATGGTTTTGGATCGTTTCTGAATGAGTGGTGGCGGTCGTCATCATCTTCTAGGAGCGACGGCATCTTGAGAGAGAGAGAGAGAGAGAGAGAGAGAGAGAGAGAAGGAGTGGCGATGGAAACGTTGGATTGGTAGGGCTTGGAGAGATAGGCCAAGTTGCGTTTGCATTTATACGTGAAAGTGCGAGGAAGAAGAAAGCTTTTTCCGAGGGAAAAGACACCGAACGCCAATCCACTTTGGGAAAATTACACTATATCTATTTAGTCTGTGATTGTATAGACTCTGCATTCTTTCTATTTAGTCGGTTGGTTCATGCACAAGATTCCCACGGCGGTCGCACGCCAATGTTTTCAAACTGGCCGGTTCGATATGGAATCGGAGTGTGATCTGGTTATATTAGAATGTTGCCATGTTTTCAAGATTCCTTGAACTTAATCTAATGAATGTTGAACTTGCACCAGCAAGGATTCGAACCTTTGTTCACTTGAGAATAACTTCGAGCTTTTGCCACTGCCCCACCCATTGGCGGTTCGTCAACTGATGAAAGTGGACAACAGTGGGTCAGGCAGTTCAACCGGTGGACCGCTGAATCGCCAGGCGCAGCGGTCTAGGGTTTTAAAATATCATCCCATTGAGATCAATTGGGTTCCCACGAATGGAACGCATGCAAAACTATCTTGCTTTTGTTTCTAGATTTCGAGCGCTAAGGACTTGGCTTTGCCTGCCAAGGTCTTGATTTTTTACTAAACATTTCCGTTGTGCCAATTGAAAAGTCTAATCACGTTTTGCCAATTAAGTTTATCCAGTCAATTTTAACCAGAAATCAATGACATGGAAACTGATTATGCCACATAGGACGGCTGAAGCTGATGTAGATAACTTATTATAACTTTTTAAAATAATTATTTTTTTAATGAATTTCCTTCTTTTCCTTTTTTTTTCTATCAAGTCGGGCAAAGTTGACCACGGTAAGGCCCGGCAATCCTCGTCGACCATTTGGCGACGATTGGTCGAGCCTTGCTTATGAGTTGGCCAGCAATCCTCATTGAGCTTGAAAAAGAAAAAAAGGAGGAAGAGAAAAAAAAATTATCCACATTAGCGTTAATAGTGCCACGTAGGACGATGGACGTCCAAGGTGGCAATTTCCCTCTAAAATTGGCTAGATCAATTGAGAAAATGTAAAATATTTAGGATTAATTGATAAAGTCGAAAGACTTAAGACCGAATTGATTAAAATGTAATAAATTTGAGACTTTTTGGGTGATTTTTCCGTATTGTTCAAAGTGTTCTTGAGATCAAAATCTCTTTTGCGAACTTGGTTTGATTTGGCTTTCACGGCGCGAGCTTTTGTCCTCAAACGTGGCTAGCAAGGCTGACCCACAAGACGTCACGAAACATGACCACACTTTGAAATGGGAAAATTGCATCTGATGAAGAGATCCAATCGAATCCTAGACGGTTGGTGTGGAGGGGCAGGGTTGCCTTGGCCATTAGCGTCCATCACGTACGCACCATCGACCTATCAAAGCAGGACGCGATGACCCTCTTCTGGATGTTACAGGCACCGAATTTGACGCAGGTTTAAGCTCGAGTCCCAAGAAGTCATCCGGGGAAACCGAATGCGTTTGACTTAGATCCCACGACTTTTTCGAACCAGTGAGTAGGCGCAGTTGATAAGGCGGCTGAAATTCAAAGTACAACTAAAGAAGCATAAGATCTTGAGTTGAATTTTATTAAAGTTGTCACACCGATACTTAATTTATAAGTGTTAGGAAAAACTTCATATTTTTGAACTAGTTTTTGAAGTGAAAGAGGTCAAAGATTACCCAATACTTAATTATAGCTCGATTATCAACAAGTTTGAACTCCAGAAAAATCATACGGGAAAGTTAGAAGGATCATTTAAAAGGATCATTTAAGTTCTAGCTTGTCCTTTTGTGCTGGCCATGCAACCAGATAACTATGATTGAATCAAATTCATTGGAAAAGAAATGGTAAGCCAGCGGGACTTGAGGAATGGATTTATTCAAAGGGCAGTAATTTCAAAGGGTCCCGTGCAGAATCATTGAGAAGCGATCTACAAATCTTTCCAGTTAACAAGCTTCGGTAAGCAAAACGTGGACACGATAATCTGACCCAAATGAGTTCACGGGCTTCGCCCAAAGTCCGTCCGATGATTAACCTTACTCGACACCATGTGGCGGCATTGCTGCATATACCATGCAATTAAAGCACGATACATGTACATATACTCAAACCGTGGAACCAACATCTTCTCTAGTTAAAGATGGGGAGAGAGGCACAGGAAGCCAAAAAGCAAAAGAGGAGAAAGTGAAATTTCAAGGTTGTCAATGCCGGAAAGAGTTTGCTTTCTCGGAGATAAAAAGAGAAGGGAAAAGATGGATAAAAACGCAATGGGGACATCCTTGGACTTCAGCGACAAGAGTACCGGTAAAAAGTGCGATGCTGCTTTTGGCCTACCTAAAGCATGTGATATATTTAAGAAAGAAAGTGTTAAAAAAGCCACTCCTTATTTTTCCACTTTCCAGTGAAGTCGGGACCAGGCTAAGGTTTGGTGGAGGCCCACCTCGAGGATAATGTTTGCTGTTGTGATAAAAAAAATAAAAATAAAATATTCTTACGGACATATGATTGTGACTGTAATCGGTGATACGCACTCTTGAGTCCTACTTCTTGATCCGTTTCCACAGTGTCGGAATCGCCTCCCTCAAAATCAATGGATTGAAACCTTATCAAAATCAACCACTCCCTCCCTCCCTCTCCCTTTCCTTCTCCTTCTTCAATATCAATTTTGGCCCAACCTCTTGCATTTCGCAGCCAGCTTTGGCTTGTTACGTAACAGGGTTCTTGTAATCATATTGAAGATTAGATCGGAACCGTCCGAGACCGGATTGAACTAAACCAGAGAAGTAGGAGGATTGTGCTGTGGAAAGCGGAATCGATACTCAATTGGATCAATTGAAACAGCATTGTCCTCAAAACGTCGAGAAACAGTAGGATTGGCATCAAATCCCACCCTAGAAGAAAGCACCAGCAAGTTCCCTGTTCAATTCTCCATCATTTGCATCAACATATAGGGGTCTACACAAACTTTTTACCTAAAAATTGTACGTATCCGTTACGTGTTTGCGTTCTTTTCGCTCGCGAGATCCACGCATCGTCCTAGTACCCGAAGAACCTAACCTGCACCGAAAGCTTGGGCTCCGTAGGACCGTAGATTAGGTCGAACCCCAGGGCCCATGTGGGTTTTAGGCCTCCTTTTTAACTAACTGCCTCACCCCGTTCAACTTTTCCGACCTAGTTTCGCTCTTATCTTTTCCTAGGTTGCAAGGACATACATCTGTACGAGGATTTCGTACTTCATGCTATCAGCTTATCCACATGTTGAAATGGCCGTGATTCGCCTCTTGACATTTGCAAATGGACAGGACTATTTAAGAGACGTACGACGGCATTATAACAAGATTCTCATCCGACGATAATAGCATAATTCACTTGGTTACAGATTTTAATGATTTCGGATGCAAGTAGAGGCCAGAGATCAGTGAATCCCGTCAAGTTCATACACCAAACGCCTATAAAAATGCCAATTCATTATGATGACACATCCACTCTCTCTATAAGCTCAGTATATACGAGTGTTATTTCCATAACAAGAATATCGTATCATTACTTGCTTCAATTATTCATGCTATGGAAGTGGGAGCCTTGACTCCATTCCTGTGAGCTTTTGAGGATCGACAGAAATTGTTGGAATTATGTGAAAGAGTCTTGAAAG
The DNA here is from genome assembly GCA_014182365.1 of Eucalyptus tenuipes. Taxonomy (NCBI): domain Eukaryota; kingdom Viridiplantae; phylum Streptophyta; class Magnoliopsida; order Myrtales; family Myrtaceae; genus Eucalyptus; species Eucalyptus tenuipes. The sequence continues at coordinate 19,344,932 of CM024547.1, forward strand.
GCAAGATGTGTGTCAGTTTCATCCGACCAAGTGAAGTGGCACGATGTTTGCCTCTTGGCTTATATCAAGTTATTGATTCCTTTCACACAACAATTTGCTTCTCTTATCAATTACTCTCTCTCTTCACACAAAGTCATGCATGAATATGGTAAATTTTGTTTTGAGGGATAGTATCGACTTCAAAGGAAAGGAAAGTGAAAAAAAAATTAGACAAACGCTATAATTTATTATCCAGCATGACCATTCCAGAGCGATCACATCCACTTTCTCATCAACAAATTCCTCTTTTTGGCAAGTTGCATTATTCAAGGAATTAGGCAAATAATTGGAAATTTATTCAAAAAAATTTAAACCTATGATATAGCAACCAATTCAATCATAAACCTTTTAACAATTTATCCTTAAACCTTTATGAATTTATCAATTTAGTTCTAAACCTTTTAACAAATTATCAACGTAGTTTTTCTGACTAATTTTGTCAAGAAATCGTTGACATTGTGTTTTTTTGGCATCGGTTATCCTATTTGTAACAACTAGTGCTAACGTGGAAAATTTTATAATTTTTCTAAGTTTTTGTTTTTATTTTATTTTCTTTCTTTTCTTCACAAGGTCGGTAACCTCTATCGACCACTAGGTAAGAGTCGAGACGCCCTCACTTTGGCTTTTGGCCGGTGCAAGCTTCATGGCCCTCACTTTAGGGCTAGTGGGGGTCATTGGCCCTTACCCAGTGGCTAGCAGAGGTCATCGGCCCTATGAAGAAAAGAAAAAAAAAAAAATAAAATGATAAAAATATAAAAAATCGAAAATTATAAAAAGTAAAAAAAAATCGTCAACATCAGCATCGATTACACCATATAAGACGATCGACACTAACAAAACTACTGCATTAGCTATTTCCGACCAAAATTAACTGAAAGGATTGCATTGGTAATTCGTTGAAAGGTCTAGTACTAAATTGATAAATCTTTAAAAGATTTAGGGTTTAAGCGGCACAATTAAAAAGCATGTGATTGAATTGACAATATGCCAAAAGATTTAAGATTAAATTGACACAATTAAAAAATTTAGAATTAAATTGATCACGGTATAATAAGTTTATGATTTTTTTTTTGAGAAGATATTTTTGGCCCGCGAGTAACCCTTTATCCGATCAAAAGGTGCATTTGGATTGGCCTCTCACCGTCGCTAACAATAGCAAATCGAGTCAGCTTTGCTGCTTTTCCACGTGAGGTGGGATCTTCGGCACAGGCGGTGATGATGCGTAGGTTGAAGAAACAAGTAATTCCAATTCAATCAATGAAGCAAAGGAAAAAAAAAAAGAAAAAAAAAATCTTACCAAAGCCATATTCAAGATCATGTTTCAGGATTGGCTATTCCACCAGAATGAGGGTTTTGATTGTAGTTCTTGACCCGAAATTGATAAAAGTAAAGAGAAGCGTCTTTTCATCGTAATGCCAAATCTAACTTTAACCTAGTATCGACAGTGTATCTCTCGGTGAAATACTCAAATATCTTTCATTTTAAGTATTTTTTGGTTGGCCTAAGAAAGTCTTGATTTGTCGATGCACTGTGTCGTGGCGAGAGACAAGATAGTTCTGTTTTCACTAGCATCGTGATGAGTCATCGACGCTTTTCACCCTTTTTCGCTTATGAAAAAAAAAAAAAAAAAAAGAGAGACAGTTTTCGACTGGGGGTGTGGGGTGGCGATTTCACGAGTAGACTCGAATGAATTTACGTAAGTGGAAGTTGGCCTTGGGCCATTGGCCCCGAAAAATGGATCCATGGAAGCCCTTTTTTGTCATTTCACTTGTACATCTACGTGGTTTTACGGAAGCCCACGCATACTGCATCGGGAGCCCAAAAGGCTTGCTTCGGCCCAGATTGACGGCTCCTCCTAAACACCCCCCCAAAAAACAATCACAACAGCAGAAGTCCCCCTTTTTCTTTGTCGAAAGAAAATTATATTCATTGCTGAAAAAAAAAACACATAAGAAGTACGTAATTTTGTGACAAAGCAAACTAGAACCGAGCAAAAAATATTGAAGAGCAAAGCCATATCTAGAAAACAAGGAGGATCAACGGAGTACCAACAAAGTGAAGCATACACATGCTTCACAAAAATGGATCTATCAATAAAAAAATCAACGGCTAATCACTAAATCTTGTGTCTTTATTAGTGATGAGCACACATTGGAAATTTCTCTTCCAATAACTACAATTTTGCTAGTTGGCATTGCATGCCTAAATTTAGGTTCCTCCACACCATCGCCATATGGAAACAACTAAATTAGGTTGAATAAACACAGTTTTAACATTTGGAAGAGTAAATTTTCGTGATTCAACAAGACACCGAAGCTCATGCAATCATCATTCAAGCTGGAGGTAGAAAATTTGGAGAAGGTATTGAATTCCCAAAAGCATATTTATTAAACTTCTAGATATAGATCAAGAAAGGATAACATCCAAATCTAGAAGTAGATTGAGGGAGTTCAAACTCTCAAATCGAGCATTAGACCATGAGAAGAGAGCTCACACATCTAAATTGGGAGAGAAGAAATAGCACAAAAAGAACAATCAAACGTACGCAGAACAAGAAAAGAGAAAGGGGAGAGTCAGACTAGCTCAAATCCTCTCCGTTGGTTGAAGGTTGAAGAAGACTTTTGAGATAAAAGAGAGTGAGGGAAAAGGAAAAGACCTTTCAACTCTGGATTGTTTCCTTTCTCGCAATGTCTAAGTCCCTTGAATTCAGAAGGAAGTATTTTTTGCATCAATTGTACCATGTGAAACGACACATGGAATTCGACAAAAAAAGACAACATATGGATAAGTCGAAATCCAAATGCACAAATAGGTGAAACATTCTTACGCATAACTAACATGTGCAATTTACTCGATACAAGGCAATCGAAGTCCTCGCCATTCCAAAGATCTCAATCTAGCAATGACACCTAGAATCACACTGCTGCCGCTACCTTTCGAGTGCGCCTTCTATGCTCGCACTTACGCACTTGCAACATCTCCCGTTCGGGCAATAGGGAGGAGTATTTTCGCAATTTGAGGTATCGCTTGTGAACCTGAATTGCTTAATAGTGCTTCATCACAACCGGAGACACGCCATTTGATGGCCAAGCTTGAGGGGGCTCATATCTTGTGATTTCATACACGACTTACTCAAAATTAACGGAAAGGTTATATCGTGAAGCCAATACGAGTGTTGTCCGGTCAAGCCACCGTTAACCGATGTATCACTTTTCTCAAACGTTGACCCAATCGGACATCTGAAGAGCTTCAGCCAGGTCAGGTCATTGAATAAAAAAATGGATTGGCTGAACAAAGAAATTTACATAAATCACAAGATCAAAGTCACAGATGAAACTCCAACTAATACATATGCATGGATGAAGTCCAATCTCCAAAACTAAAACTCAATATGCCTCTGAGTACATACAAAATGAAATAATCCAACACGAATCATGAAACCCTAGAAAGAGTACGCAGAATTGACCAATCCTTATTAAGAAAAGAAGGAAAAAAACCAATGATCGGAAGGAATCGCAAATGATACAAAACTCTGGGACGGTCAGCCATAAGCCCTAGTTCTTCCGAGTGGTCTGGTGATACTTGTCTTTGATCCACCGGAACCCGACGGCGGTCCCTTCCTTGACCTTCTGCACGCCGTGCGACGCCGCCGTCTTGGTCTTCACGAGGCCCTCTCCGACCTTCTGCTTGTACCGGTCGGTCCTGGTGGATCCGCCGAGCCTGTTGGACGCGCGCCCCGGGGTCGAATTCGGTCCCGGGGTGTGGTCCCACTGATCGGCCCACGTCGAGGATTCGTGGTTCGCCGCCATGTTCACCAGATCTCGATGCCGAAAGAACGAAAGAAAATTTCTAAGAGAGAGAAAGAGAGAGAGAGGGGAAGGCGGTGGAGATGGCAAATGTAGAAAAGTTTCCGGACCCGAAATGAGCGCTCGAGATTGCGTTCGTTCGTTCGGGTCACAGCTCGATCTCGATATATATGCAGCAAGCGAACGACCGCAACGTCAGACGCGCGCGTCGTTCAACTTCGCGGTTTGCGTTTTCCGGAATGGGTGGGCCCAACATCTAGAAGCGATGGCCCAATTGGAGCTTGACACGTGGTCGTCTGGGGATGAGGGCGAATAAAAGTCAGAATTTGCTACCGGGTGAAAAGACGGTAACACCCTTCCCTTCCGTTCGGTGTCAACGCGCCCGACTGCGCTGGATCCGCGTGCTTTCTCGGCTTTCTGGATGTATCTAGAAAATATTGACCGGAAACGTTTCAGCTGGAAGCAATTGCGGTCGCATTGATGTGAACGCGGTATTTCTGTTGTTAAATACCTAAACATGGTTCATATTGTCTAAAGCTTGTCTTTACGTGTTTACATATAATAACTCACGCTCTTATCTCTTGAATTTATTGTGCTTTTGTGATGCCATTTAACATGTTGTGTGTCTTGTTTATCATATATCAAGATCACGTTAATGATTTTTTGACACTTATATATGTCAATATAAGAGTTTTTGGAAACTTAATTAGGTGCTCTTGGATTATGCTCCTTTCCTTGCAAATGAAATGATAAGGCTGATGATATAAATTAATGGGGATCCGAGACGGATATTTTATCCCACAATTGGCTATGTCCTTGACCTTTCAAAGTGATTGCCTCCTAATCTTTATATGACATCAACCCAATGCCAACCCAATGCCTCGGATTCTTTTTCATCTATAGGATTCATTCAATGGCAAGTGAATCTACATTTACAAGAGAGGAAGGCGTATATATTGGCAATATGTAATAGTTACTCCTCACATGTCTAGTCCAGTAGACAAGTAAAAGAATTTGAGCGATTTTGTATTTATTTCGATAACAATGAAGCATAATAGTTGAGCGATTTTGTGTCGTATTCGATCTCAACGGATGCAGTTAAATAGCTATCTCTTGATTTTTGAAAGGGACCAAGGTCCTAAAAAAATTCATCGCTAGGTGCAGACTATGTCCCTTGTTGACCTGCCATCCAAATAGGCATTAGTTATTCAACTTGGCATCCATGTGTACTTGTTGACATGGAATTTAGATGTCACGTTGGACAACATTAAAAAAAAAAAAAGAAAATGAAAGACATGCGGCCATGGCCGCTTGAGCTTCACGATTCAGGCTGGTAGCGTCCATGGCCATGAGCTGCTTGCCATGGCCACCGCAAGCTTCAAACTATTTTTGGGTTGTGTTTTCAGTTACCTCAAGGCTCTATCTAGTTGCATGCTCTGCTGAGTCATCGCACAGAGCATTCATCCTCCAAAGTCGCTGTCGACAAGGGGAAAGCTGAGCACGGGGAACTCGATCCTGATCTGGGGTTCGGCTTGGCCTCGAGGGAATCCCGAACTGAGGCCTAGACCAAGCTAGTATGTGGGAAGTCAACAACCGTCGTCAGCCCTAGATGAGCTCATCGGAGCTCGGACGGGGGGCTAGGGTCGCCAGCAACATCATAGGCAAGAGACGGTAGAGGCGGCAACGTCGTGAGGGCAACGGTTGGTGGAAGAGTGAGATGAGAAGGGAGGGAGGAGGTGAATAGTACACAATGAATAGTTGGCAAACTTCTCTCTCAATTTTTTTTTTTATATTGTCCGACTTGGCACCTAAATTCCATATTGGCAATTATGCAAGGATGCCATGTTGAATAACTAATGCCTACTTGGAATACATGTAAATGGGGGATAGATTTAGAGCTAAAGTGAAAGTTGGGGGATTTTTCTTATATAAAAAAATATTTGGGTTAGAATTAGGATTAATCTAAAGTTGTACATTTAAAAAAAAAAAAAAAAGAAGGAGAAGTACAGGATGGAATTCAGACTGCAGTCAAGGTTGGGGAATTTTTAGAATTTAGACTATCTAAAATTGAAGATTTCTAAGGGTATCAAAACCTTTTGAAAGGGAATTAGAACAAGGGTTTGACGTCCCGCCGGGGGGGCGGGGTGGCGGATTTTGTGGGGTCGAAGAGTCAACTATCGAATCCTTCTAGAATTGGTACATACAAGTAACGCGAACTTCTTGTGGTTTAAAACCGAAGAAAGCTCTAGATTCATTCATGTACGAGATCTGCGCTCCAAATTCCGAGGCCCATGAACCTTGAAGAACAATCAACGACCGAATACGATTGTTTGACTGAGATCCCCGGCCGAACTCCCTTCGGTTCGGCCCACGGACCTTATTTAGAAGCGCGCGACCAGCCGAGCCGAGCTTAGTCCCATAACCAGTCCTGGGAGTAGTTTTTGAGTTTGCATCAAGATGTGAAGCATCGCCCTCCAATGTGAACAGCTACCAGCATTACAATTGACCGAGGGTAAATTCAGCGCTTCAAAAGGTGGGTTCGATTCTTAATTCTAGATCGTATACGTTTTGACCTACTTGAATTCGATTGCTAGGAGATCTTATCCACTCGTAAAATTAATTAGGCCATGGAATCCTGAATTATGCAAATTCATGACTGCACCCATCTCCTAACTGAGGTGAAGGAATCATCATCATAATAAAACACATTTTTTATAATAGAGTCATGATTTGGATATAAAGATTAATTATTATGGTTATTATTTTATGTTTAAGCGTTGATATAGAGTATTTCACATTTCTTTACAAACGGCATTCACATATCCCTTATAGACATTTTACTTTGACTAGGAGTAGCATGGAAAATCAATCCCTTTCTCTTTCCAAAATTCAATTTATTGAAATCACGTTCTTTTTAATACACAATGAATAATTTTTTCGAGAGGTGAAAAAGTGCAAGTCATTCTCATTGTGCATACACCATTTTCTTATAACTCGGTAAGTCTTTCAATTGGCTTAGAAAATAAAGTTTTGTATAATTCGAAAATCGTACTCATATGTTCTTTTGGAAAATAAATTTTGCCCTCCCATCTTTTTTCTCTCTCTATCCCCTAAAAATCACACAAGCTCGTAAGTTGTTTTCTAATAGGGTTTTATCAATGAGCGATTCAAGAACACTTGCTAAGAAACTAATGCTATATTAAGGAGATTGTGGAAAAACAAAGGAATGAAAATTCGGAGTTCAAAAATTTCGAAAAATCAAAGGTTTTCAGGGGGCGAAAAGAGCGAGGAGAATTCAAAACCGCAAGTATTTTCCTCCCATTTCCTTCTTGAAGATCATTGGACACTGAAAAATATTTTTTTATTTTCAGCATGCCATGAGTAAAAACTGCAAATTCGAAAACATAATCAAATAAATCCTTTTTTTTTTTGGCTAAAATAATCCAATAAATCCTTATCAAGTGTGTACTTCTTTTCAGAAGAATTAGACATCATTTTTTTTTACACCAATAATTCTCGGTCTCCATCAATAATTTCGCGATTAAAAAAAAAAAAAGTACGGACCCCATGGCAGGCCGCACGACTCTACCTCTATCAACTCAATCATCATTCATTCGCACCGGAAAACACACCCTCCCAAAAAAAAAGAAAGTAAAAAGGAAAAACAGAGAAGGAGGAAGGAGGAGGACAAGGCAAAAAGCTAAAAACGACAAAGGAGGAGGGAAGCTTCGCTGCATGCACGGCGGAGGAGGCGCTCCCCACCGTAAAAAAACTCAGAACCACTCGCTCCTCCGGATCACGATTCGAACGTTCCCCCAATCCTCTGTGCTGTACTCTCCTTTCGACGAACCCGCGCGAGGCGTACTGGCAATTTTGGAGTGAGCGAGCGAGTGACGTGACGAGAATCGACCGGCGCGGGCGATTCGCGCATTCATTCATCCGCTCCGGTTCCTCTCCTCTCCAGTCCCGCCGCCTCTCCATTTCGCGGTTCCAGGCTTGCTCGAGATCCGGATCTAGTTCGGTCCTCCCCTGCCCCCGCCGAGGATGGGAAGCGCCGAGGAGAGAGTGGTCGCCGTCATCATGGTCGGCGGCCCCACCAAAGGTACAGCCCCGGGGGACCTCCCTCCGGTTCCGATTCGGCTTCTCGGGGCCTCCTGGAAGTCGAGCCGGATCAGAATGGCAGTACCTGTCTACATGCGTGTTTGTGTCTTGTCGGAATGTCGGTGTTGTTCGTGGGAATCAGCTGATTATGGTTCGAGCCACTGATGTGTTGTCGCGGCTATGTTGATTGCCTCGAACCGGATGGAAGTGCCTGTTCGTGTGCTCTCCAATCATGGATGTCGAGCTCTGAGAAATGAATTGAATGCGTGCGTTCTAATATGGAGGAAAGTTGTGCGCTTTTAGATCATCTACTAACGCTGTTGCGTTTTGCGTGATTGTTTCCCATCTTGCAGGTACTCGATTTCGACCGCTGTCGCTGAATATTCCGAAGCCGCTTTTCCCTTTAGCGGGGCAGCCCATGGTTCACCATCCAATCTCTGCTTGTAAAAGAGTACGTCTTGTTTTTGGATATATATTTAATTAAGAGAGTATTGCTGGTTGTGGGTTGCTTGGGTACCGTTACCTTTTTGCTCGCTGCAAATTTAAAGTGATTGGGGACGCCGGTTGTTGTGTAGATTCCGAATCTAGCTCAGATCTATCTCGTGGGTTTCTACGAGGAGCGTGAATTCGCGCTGTACGTGTCCTCGATTTCGAACGAACTTAAGGTCCCCGTCAGGCAAGTTCTTCTCACATTCGCATGTAGATCACTTTAGAAGCTCACTCAATTGGTTTCATTGGATGTTGTTGTAATTTTTGTCGTCGCTTTCAGATATCTAAAGGAAGACAAGCCACATGGTTCTGCTGGTGGTCTGTATAACTTCAGAGATCTGATAATGGAAGACAGCCCGGTTTGACGTCTTATGCCTTTCCCCTTCTCTGTATTGAGTACGCCATTGCTTTCTTTCCTTCTTGCCTTTTCGATCTCAAGTGCACCAAGGCAAGGTTTACTTCATGCCATTGGGATCTACCCATTCTCTGGGGTCCTGCCACTGGATCCGAAGTTTGGCTTTTAGGTCTCGACTGATTATATCTGCCATGGAAGCAATTGAAACGCAGCCGACAGCAGTCTTGGTCTCCTTTGATTTTCTTCAGAGCTAATCTGTGGAAACAAGTTTGTACTTAAATTAACCATCCTCAGTTACAGTGGAATATAGTTTCTGCCTGTTTCTGGCCAAATATTTGCCTCTTTATTGTCTTGCATAATTGCAGTGGATTTAGGATTCCATCGTACTTAATTAATTGTTAAGTTCTTCTGGTACTTTCCAGCTAGAAAACTGATAGCCTTGCTTATTGTTTCTTTGTAGTCTCATATCTTCTTGCTGAACTGTGATGTTTGCTGCAGTTTCCCATTGCCAGAAATGCTTGGTAACTATCGTCCTTTTGCTTAAAATGAACTTTGCTTTCCTATTTTGATGATTGTAATTTTTATGTGGTTTCTTTTCTTTGGTTGCTGTGGAAGCTACACCACCATTATTTGTTGGTCAAGGAAATCTTAGTTCCATTCTTCCCTGTCGTATTTGCAGAGGCTCATATAAGTTACGGAGCGATGGGAACCCTTCTCGTAATTAAGGTGGGTCAATTACTTCTTGTCTTTCTGTAGGCTCTCCATTCATGTCTCTTATTCTTTGTATGTCATTCAGGTCTCTGCAGAATCGGCAAGCCAGTTTGGTGAACTTATAGCTGATCCAAGTACCAAAGAGTTGTTGCATTACACAGAGAAACCAGAGACATTTGTATGTTCTTGAAGAGATTCGTTTCTTTGCCAACTTGCACAATTGAGCTTCTGGCATACTCTAGATTGGCATTCATCTTACAACCCATTATCTTTTTTTCTTTTTCTCCCCTAAAGATCTTATATTACGTAATAATGCAGGTGAGTGACCTGATAAATTGTGGTGTTTACATATTTACACCAGATATATTCAGTGCCATCCGCAATGTGTCCACTCAACGGAAAGACAGAGGTCAGTTAAATCGATGCGGAAACTGCTGTGTACATATGCTTTTGCTAAAGTCCTTCAGGTTCTAGATGCAGACTTCGTTACTGGATAATGTTTCATTTTGCAATTTTAGCGAATTCTGCAGCTTTTTCCTGACTAAAATCTGCTTTGCTAATTAAGAATTATGTTAGAATATTTAAATAATAAACCATGCCTTCATCTAACATCTTAAGCTTTTAGAACAGTTGGCAGTGGTCCCACAAAATCTCACATGGTATCAGAGCTAGGAGGTCCTGAGTTTGAATCTTCCAGGCCCCTATTTGCCTCCCCAATTAAATTTCCACGCTTAGTACTAGGCAAAAAAAAAAAAAGACCAGACTAAGCGTGAGGGGGGTGTTAGAATATTTAAATAATAAACCACGCCTTCATTTAACAGCTTAAGCTTTTAGAACAGTTGGCAGTGGTTCCACAAAATCTCACAAATTCATGTACGGCTTTTCAATTTACTTTGGAGCAGCTTCTATGATTAATATGGTTTTGAACTGACTTTTCATTATTTCCCAGCCAATTTGAAACGTGTATCCAGCTTTGAGGCCTTACAACCGGCGACAAGGTACACATGTCACTTTTTTTAGAGCCTTCTGCTCTTTGCTGGGACATCTACTTATACAGTGGAGGCATGGGTTATCCACGCTGCAACTTTGTATGATCATTTTGTAGCAATCTAATTCTGATGATTTTGTTGTCTGGAATATGCCTTCTGTTCGAGAAATGAGGATGAATAGCGTAATGCTACTAAACAAATTACTGACGGCAATCTATGTCAATGGAAGTAAATGGAAAATGATAGACCATCTGCCTATGTAGTGAAATCAAGCAGAAATTCTGTTGAGAATTATGGCTCATACATTGTTTTCGCATTTGATGGAGCTTTGTCAAATCTGTCTAGGAGATATTTTCAGACTCAATATTGTAAGTTAATAGTACTTCTCTCATGAATGGCATTCTTTGTTCTGTTGCAATTTATACTCTACATGACTTGGTGTTCATTCACTGTTTATGAGTTTGACAATGCTCTTCATGTTTTCTGGCCCTGTTTTTGGCTGTTTTGTGACTTCTGTCTTAGCATTAGAATTCTTTTTCTCTTCTTATGTTGTCGTTCCTAATTTATATGCAATTCAACAGAAATCTCCCCACAGATTTCATGCGATTGGATCAAGATATCTTATCACCTCTAGCTGGGAAAAGGCAGCTATATACATATGAAACCATGGACTTCTGGGAACAAATAAAGACTCCAGGGTATGCCGAATATAATATTGTTTGTTCAATCTATTTTTGGCGACTTAAATTTGAATGGTCTTGTAACTGATTTGATGTTTCAAATCCTGCAGAATGTCCTTAAAATGTTCAGGTTTGTATCTTGCACAGTTTCGCTCTACCTCTCCCCATCTTTTGGCAAGTGGAGATGGTACAAAGGGTGCTACCATTGTTGGCGATGTCTATATTCATCCATCGGCGAAAGTGCACCCAACTGCCAAGGTCTTTTTTTTTTCTTTTTTTTTTTAAGTTTCTTCTTGATTTGCTTGAATTATCTGTTTATATCCACTGATATCTTTTGATGTCTGAACATTGAAACTTTCCTTACATGATGATATGTTGAACAATATATGTACATACCATTGAAAAATTCCACTATTCTGATTTAAGGTGTTGCTCTTGTTATTTGTTTGATATAATTGTCAAGGTTTCATCAGGATTATTTGAGTGGATGCTTGTATTAATATCCATATGACAAGTTTGAAAAGATCAGATATCAACCTGAGCAACTTTGAGATTGGTCAATTATTTTTAATTGCTGAGACATGTTTAGCAATAGAACTGTCAAAGATATGAATTCTCTACACCACCTTCTTGGATGTTAACCATTCAAAAGTTTCTCAGTAGTTACACAGTCCTTTGTTACATTTTGATATCCCCCCCCAATTTATATTTGAAGCTTCTATATTTGTATGGAGCAGATTGGACCTAATGTCTCCATATCAGCTAACGCACGCGTAGGAGCAGGTGCCAGGCTCATGAATTGTATCATCCTCGATGATGTTGAGATCAAGGTTGGTGACCAGTCATAGGATATGAGAATGCAGCAATTTGATCACAAGCTTGACGTTTATGTGTTTCCTCATTCAGGAAAATGCAGTGGTTACTCATTCAATTGTTGGGTGGAAATCTTCCATTGGGAAATGGTCACGTGCCCAGGCAAGTGAAATGACTTGGCCAGAATAGTATAATTTATCATGGATGAGTAAATAACAGTTTGCTTTCTAACTTCTGAATAGTGCATGCAAAGATGTACGTTATATTAGCTTCACTCAGTAGCTTCTCCCCTCAACATGCTAAAGAAGTTCATTTCAGGCTTATAGTTTAAAAAACTCACGTTGAGAATATACTTGACAAAAAGAATGCCTTAGAAAAGCTTCTCTCTGTTCATCATGTGTCCTTTTTCATTTGGCTTCTTGAATGATTTTGGGCCATAAATTTTATGTAAATTACTGATTACAGGGTGGAGGAGACTACAATGCAAAGCTTGGAATAACAATCCTCGGTATCTCTGAGATGCTTCCCATCCCTATGTAGTTTTACGTCAAGTTGTAGATATTTGGACAGCTTTGAGCTTATGTGGAAGTATCTTAATGCAGGTGAAGCTGTGACCGTTGAAGATGAGGTGGTGGTAATCAACAGCATCGTCCTTCCCAACAAGACTATGAATATCAGTGTTCAAGAGGAGATAATTTTATGATACAGCTACTCGGCAAAACAATAATAATGGTGATACTGGCGGATAGCACCTGATGAATGATTGATGAATTCGACACTGGGTGATGGAATAAGGGTTTAAGCTGAGATTAACGGCCCGAAGATAAAGGTCTCCCATTCTCATTGTTGTGCTTGTATGTGTTACTATTGAACTGTAAAAAGCTCTCAGATTTACTAGCTTATCGTGGGCTGTATATGGTGTATTTGAAACTAGAGCAGAATGTGTGACTATGCATATTTCCTGGTTACTTATGGTTATTCAGACATGGTAATGAGAAAGACCGTGAGGGATCTTTTCTTGAACTGCAGAGCCCTCAAATCTCTTTCGATAAAATAATTGATGAGGAGTTACTTTAGACACTCATGAGAGGAATCGGGAGTACCGATCCCCACTCTACTTATGTCGCTTCAGCGGATTTTAGGCCAGACAAAATCCTAGATGGTTGACCTTGTTACTGAAGTAACCATAATGGTTCTATATAAGTAAGATATTTTCATGGCTTCAGCTATTTTATCCCCTCCACGTTTGAGGAATTCTACTATAGAAAAAGAAAAGTAAAATCAAGGAATCGGGTTATCATATAGGGAGCTATATATGGTCAAACTGCAATTTATGCAAATTAAGAATTGTCTTATGCTGCATCTATCCATCCTTTGCCGCCCCTAGTATCCGTCTTCGATGCAGCAACGACGTACATCATGTGCTGAAGCACCATAGGATTCAATCTATTTCTGCGCCATCTTCTCTTCCGAATCACACTTTCCCCCCACGACATGATCATACGCATGCTAAAATTGGATGCCGCCTAGAAGAGAGTGCCCATCAAAGTAGTCGGCTATTACCAAACGAGTAGAATGGTAATATTCTTGTATGTTGTGATGTACAAAAGAAGACTACTGAAAATTACGGCATCGAGATTATGCACAAAACAAGATCACCTCCCATTCCAATAGAGGATGAAGAGCAATCGGTTAGGTGTCCTGCCGAATTCAGAGAGACCCGGGAGCATCATATATTTGCGCTAGAGTGGCTCTTCCCAGCAACTTCAGAGAACCAAGATTTCCATGCTTCCGAGTAGTGGCCGAAGATATCCCTCAAAGCTGTCACATCATAATTAAACAAATGGTGTGAGAATGAATCGCATGTCAATGTGCAACGTAGATGTTTCAATCGACTAGAAAAGCGGAAAAAACAAAGCCAAATGGGCCTCTTTTCTGCATTAACTGACCTTTTAAGGACAAGAAGGTAGTATATGTACGTGTTTCTGGTGACCCAGCGGGGTTGAGACGATGCAGTTCACTTTTCACTTTGGAAAGTTGGTATTTACCTGAGCTAAAGGTTTCCCCAGGACGTTGTACAGAACCAAATCCAATCAGACAGACACTAGACGGCCCTAAATAATGACACTTCACACTTACATAGCATGACCATGGCCCTGACCCCAGCGAAGATGAATTAACAGTTGCAATAAGCTAAATTTGGTGATAATCTAGTTGAGATGGCCTGGAATTTTAACATCGCAGCCAAGATTCAAACTTGTAAAGTGAGGGTTTTTAGCCGATGGAGTAATGCAGTGGAAGCAAATTGTCTTGGTTTTCTAGTGTAATATCAACTACTAGCAGTTGATTGTAGACCAAGGTGTCATGCTGCAATAAATAATTGACAGCTTCGGATGTCAGCCATGGCAACATCGGCTCCAGCTAGTGATTTCTCTCTACTAAACATCATTAATTTCATCATACACCACTTGATAAACATGAAATACCTTGGTTGTGATATTGAGGACTATACTCAGATGCAAGACTCTGCCAGTCACGGGGTTGATGCTGCGTACTTCTGTTCTCGGTCCTCGAGGCAATGACTTTGGGAATGTTGTGAGGAGCAAAAGGACCAAACTGGTAGCTCTTTGAATTCTCTTTTGAGTCCTGCTCTGACTTGCTTCTGCTGAGCTCCTTTATTAGTCTCTCGTTCTTCGACTGTTTTTGTGCCTTTGGATTGATGTTTGGAACTCCCTCAACTAAGGGACTCATTTTATTTCTCTTGAAATCAGTGTTCGTAATTTCAGTACCAAACATTCTCTTCTTAGGGTCATCGATGATTAGAGCATCAACAGATCCAGTCCATTTCTCTCTGGGCCCTAACCACCTGAAAGCATTCTTCCTCGTATCTGTAGTATGGGTCTGCATATGACAAAAGAAACATCGAAGTCTTAGGATTTATTATCCGCTTTAGCAAGAAAGATTTGGTGAATAGTACGTCAGCACTCAGGGTATTGACAATTTCGTGCTTCATACTTGAAATCTTTACCTTCTCAATAAGGTTCATAGAAGACAATACATTGGCAATGTCATAGAGTCGCCTTACTTTGGCTGCAGAATGATTCATTGTGAAAACTCAAATTAGATTTTCCAAGCTCCCCTCATCAGCAAAATGAGACGCAAAGAGGGAAGATGATTACTACTTCTCATGATTGAACTCTGACCATCTCCCAGCAATATTTTAGCAGCTTCATCAAGGGAGAACACAGCCACCTTAGCAATTGTAATGATACACAGATGTGAACGCTCACATATCACATTATAACAGTGGAGAGCAAATGAGAAGTTTTCACAAATTAAAACTGAACAGAAGTACAAGACTCACATTTGAGCAGATAAAAATCTTCACGAAATTTCGAGTCAAAAGTCCCAAAGATTTCTCTCTTCTATTATCTGAGATGTTACCCGAGAGAAAGGTTTCAGGATAATGAATTGATGGTGATAGTCAAGGATGCTCAGAGCAATCAAATATCATCCTTCCAAATTTCCCCAATGATCATACTAAAACTGTCTTAGATCAGGTTATTCAGTAAAATACTTAACAAAGAATTTGCCACCAAATATTAGCAGAAAATGTTGTAAAATGGCCACAAACAAACAGATTAGAGGACTCAATGTGCAAAATATCCAAAGTTAAATCGCAAAATTGAACAATACAGCCTCCAAAGAGATCACCTGATGTTGCTGATCCAGAAGCTTTGAGCACCGGTGCAGGGTTGGATTGGTCCTCCTGACTACTAATGTTCGGATCAGAATATACTTCATCGTCCTCTTCGTCATCTGATACCTAGAAAGAACACCAGGGTTGAATCAAAGCGACGCACTTGAAAGTCTTTTTTTTTTTCAGTTGAATTGAATTGAATTGAATTGGATGCATTCCGAAAGCTTAGAGAACAAAAGGGTTCCGGTGTTCTCACTCTATTGTAGCTAGCAAAATTGGACACGCTGAAGTTCTCCCGCAACCCCTCTTCCTGAATTGAAAACCAACACTGAATTATATTAGACATTTCTGAAAATACTCCAATCGCGGTTCTTACTTGTATAGGATTTCGCCCTGAATCGGCGAGAGACCCACCTTAAGCTTTTTTAGAGCCCCGGGAATTCCTCCGAACCCTTTCCAGGTATACTGGTTCTTGGCTTTTCTTACTAGAACCTGAAAATCACGTTCATTCCCTCAACAATGGAGTCAAAACAATATCTTCAGAATTCCATAAGGAGGACCCCGGTGAACAAAAACTCACTCCAATGCTCTCCAGAACGTTGACGATATCGTAGATCCGTCGCCTCTCCACGCCTGCAAATCCCAAACCCCCATCTTATGCCAATTCAATCGAAGAAACGCACGGTCTTGCCCTAAACTATCAGGGGCAGCCACCAAGGGAAAAGAAAAGGGAACTAGATTTAGGACCTAATCGCGACGCGGCCTCGTCGAGGCCGATCAAGTTCACGCCTTCTCGATCGTATAATCTCAAGAAGCTGCATCCACCATTCAAGATTTACAAGCATGTCCAAGATAAAGAACCAGACACGCATGAAATTTACAGAGAGAGAGAGAGAGAGAACTTGGTGCAAAGGAGGCCAAGGGATTTCTGCTTCCTGCTGTAACTGGGGAGCTTCTGTAGAGACTCCGATGGATTGACCGACGGGATCGACGCCATCTTCCAACCTCCGATGAACGGAAAACAGCTAGAGAGAGAGAGAGGCGGCGACTTTTTTTTTTTGGCGGGTTTGAAATTTTGAAAGGGACGCGAGCGCGAACTTACGATTGACTTGAAGATGGAAGAGAGGGCTAGTGTCTTGGGCCCTCCTTACGATTGATTTGAAGATGTAGAGAGGGCTGGTGTCTTGGGCCTTCCTTACGATTACTCCATAAAATTTTTTGTTTTCCAAATTTCAAGACATTAGGGTGCCTTCCCTTCAACTCTATGCAAATAGGCTGTAATGCAAATGTTGAAAGTCAAAACCCTTTAAAAGAATGCAAATTATGTTTGGTAAAAACTCTTTGCAAATGGGTAGTTTGCAAAAGGGCTTTTAGGTTTGAGTAGTGTTTGGCAAAACAAATTTTGCATTGGGCTTTGACTATAGTTTATATATTATTTTTATTTAAAAAGAACATAAACCCTTTGCCGGAGCTAGCAAAGTGTTACAACCACTAGTGAGCCGGATCTGACACCAATGGCCATCAACTGAGGTTGCCCAACCTCAAGCCACCTTTGGTGAGAGTTGCACAACCTCAAGCGACTTGGGCAACCCTTGATGAGGGTCAAGCAACCCAAGCAATGGTCCTGGGTTGTTCAAGACCTTGGTGAGGGCTGCCTAAGATTGTGCAACCTAGGTGACCACCGCCTAGGTCTTGCGACCTTAGGCCGCCCTCACTTGAGGTTGGGTGACCCTTGCCAGCCACTTGGTGGCCCTTTGTTGGCCAAATTTGGCCTTGCCGACCCTTCATTGGCTTGATCTACCTTCTCGAGCTGCCATCGCGAGAAAAAAATGAATAGTTACACAAAGGGACAAAACTGAAAAACTAAAGAATTGATGATGATAGTTTTAGAAGAAAAAAAATTTTAATCTTAATTTCAGCATTTCATAAATGTTTCTTTAGAAGGCTGGGTGTGAATAATATTGAGCTTTCAGTATTTTCAAGACTAGCATTTGACCAAAAATTATTCCAAAATGCTTGCCAAATGCTCCACCATTTTCCCAAAGGACTTTGAGAGCTAAAAGATATTGGAAAACTGAATCAGACGCACTCTAATAAACATATTACTTTTTAATTACCTTTAAATTTAGATATCAATGCCACATGTGGTTTGCAGAGTTTCAAATTAAAAAGAAAGGCGATTCCAATGAGTAAACCTAATATCGCAGCACGCTCGCGTACATGGAGTCAGGCGGTCGACTATGAGAATCAATGCGGAAGCAGATAAAATGAAAGGTCATAAGGCGATTTCGGTTTGAAATGGAGACGTGGAAAGCAAAAATCATCTAACGCGAGAAAATTTGAGTATTTCTCACGTTTTGGCGATGTAACTCAAATGCAGTTCATACTGCAAAGGCCAAATTTGCTGGAGAGAGTCCACTGTTTTTCATTGTTACCACGTCATACTGCATACATCGGACAGTCGAATTGAACAATCGTCATCATCTTTCCTGAACAAATGACATCGTCATTTCAAATTAGACACGAAAGTCTCGTACAAGATTTCTTCCATTGAATAGTTACGGTATTAAGTTACATGCATGATTCGCAAGCATTTGCCAATGTTCTACCAGATACGATGGAGAAGACAAGTTGACATCGGCTCCCAAAATGCAAGGAATCGGATCGACTTATGTGTTACAGCACCGGTGGAATATAACCTGGCCGATGGCTATACAAATTAGACAGCGATCTTCAAAATCAGATTTCAATGCGACAGGCGACTCACACTATCCACAGGTTGCAACCATTGATTATACCTTTAAAAAGCTTGACAGCACTAGCCAATATATCGTCATGGTCACCAGGTAATTGCAGAAGGGGAAAAAGCACCGAGGACCATGCGGCTTCATTCCTTCATGCAGATCTTGAGAATTTAGGAGGGAGTCTTGTCAGTCTCCCAGTCCATGCCCATGCCACCGAAAACCCTGCCCGTCACATTCCTTTCAAGATCTTCCCAATTTTCAAAAGCACATCTCCTCAGCAATTCCATAAAAGGATGGTTCCAGATTCTTCCATCGACCTGTTTCTTCACTTATGCTTTGCGAGCACGGTCACGCCATGAACCTTGTTGCCTAGCCAGTACCTAATTTCATGGAAAAAACAACTTGGATTCACCTTAGTATCTGAGGAAGCACCTCAAATGAAAACTAGGAGAAATTGACGTAAGTTCGTACCTTTTCGCTGACGAGGCTTGCTACAGGGATATTCTCAACACTCTTGTTTTCATTCTCCACATTGGGCTCCTGCTCTTTGACTGATAAAGTATGTGAAGATCCAAACATGGCTTCATCATGTGCAGCCTTTAGCTGTTCCTCCCGTTTCGCCTTCACCGTGATGTGAAAAAGAATCAGATGCTTACAAAAGATGCTTAATCATGTAGTCCTCTATTATCAGGGCAATTAGATTGATTTAACCAAATTCAGACTTCAGAGCACCTCTACAGCTGAAAAACGGAAGCTCTGCCCAATATGCTTGACTAGGGCTACATCATCTTCAGCAGCTGCAGAAACAATGGATGTCCATAGTCAGTAGTCCATTGAATTCATCTCAGGTTTCTGTCCGTGCTAATTAGCAATTAGAAAGTTGCTGTTATGAGAATGCCACTACCACAGTGATCAGCTTTAAAAGTATTACAATAAATCTCTTGTATGCTCCAAAATCATGACTAGGGATTTGCACTAACTATGTTCATGCTATACTATTGATTAGTAAAGTGTCAGAGCAGAAGCAAACCAATTTTATGAAAACCATATGATCAAAAGATTGCAAACCACACCCCAATTCCTCCTCATTGAAACTTAAGCATCCCTAAAAAGAGTCCTTTATCAAAAAGGCCACTCTTCGTGAACTCAAAGAAGGATAATTTCGAAATATTGCTAAACTACTTTTTCTTCTCATCTGTTGGAAAATAAATGTTATTGAACTAGCATGCCTCAATGATTCCGTGTTCACAACATTTTTCATCAATGCTGAAATGTGCACCACTGGAACCAAGCGTCAGGGAGAGAACTACCTAACAAGGTGTGAATAGAAATCCGAACAACAAACTGTCCAGGTCACTTGACTAATAAGATACACACACAACTCGAACGACAAGAGTCACAAGTTAGAAACCAGAGCCACTGGAACATTTGCAAGTTAAAGCAAAACAAGCATTCTCAATCAAACTTCTTTATAGTTTACACAATTGACAAGGGTGCAAACCTCAAGCAACAAACTTGAAATCGCGGAAACAACATGTTTGCATGCACGGTAAGTTAACATGTGGGATTAAGGCTTCAACCTTCGATTTCCTCATCATCAAGTGGAGCATCTTTGTCAAAGTTGAATCTTTCCCAGCCGGGGCCCATTCCATTTGATTCATCTTTTTCAGCTGCGATTCATCACAAAACATTAATAAGCCTAAAAGAACGACCATATCTTGACAACATTGGAAATATAATTCCCCAGAGAATGTTCCAGAAAGGGAACGCAGACAGTAGAATCACCAAGACGACATTCATTTTACCAGTTTCAGCAAGCTGAAGTTTCATCTTGGCTTTAACCTTTTCAGCTGCAGTCTGTTCACGAAACAAAAACTTACAACGTTTAAGAACAAGACTATAGTCACAAAATTCGATTCAATTTGACGCAACCGAACAAGGCATTACTCATTCATAGCATCAACATAGATACGCAATGTCCTCTTGCTTAGATTCAAAACTCAAGCTAAGAAGACTAGCATACCATCTTATCGTATCCATCGATCAACCGCGAATAATCAACCGCCTTTCCGCCGCCATTCTGCGCCTTCCCCGATCTTTCCATTTCCCTATTCTCTCTGTAATCACTCCTACTCTTCTCCGACCTCCGCCTCTCTCGAGGAGAAGAGCCCCGTGCCCTCCCGGACCTCCGCGGCGACGCACTCCTGCTCCTGCTCCTACTTCTCCTCCTTCGATCTCTATCTCTCTCCCTATCCCTATCCCTATCCCTGTCCCTCTCCTTCTCTCTATACCTATCTCTCTCCGTGCTCCTGCTTCTCCTCCTCGACCGCCTCTCCCTCTCCGCACTCCTCGACCGGTGCCTCCGACTCCCGCGATCTCCCCGCTCGTTCCGATCCGAAACCCTAGACTGACGCTTGTCGTCGTCATCCGGCTTCCTCCTGAGCTTGTTCTGGATAGACTCGATCTGAGACTGCTTCTCGAGCTGCGAGGTTCTGGCGGGGCTCGATGCTCTGACGAAGTTGCTCATGAAAGAAGAGGAGGACGAAGAAGAAGCGGAGACGAAGGCCGATCCCCTGGAGGGAGGAGGGGCGGAGTCGTTGGCGGCGGAGAAGCCGAGCCCTTGCTTGAACCTCGCGGCGCCCTCGCCTTTCCGAGTGAGCTCGTCGTAGTACGCCGCCGCTTTCTCCTCCTCCATCGATGGCGATACCGGTGCTTCTCTGACGGGAGAGAGAATGGAAGAAGAAAGAAGCAGCGCAAGCAGGGAAAGAAGGTTTTGGGCCGGACATTTCTCAAATGAGATAATATCGGGCCTTTTAATTGGGCCTTTGGGTCTAAAAAAGGAGCCCATTTGATTTATGCTGTTCTCAACGTTCGAGTGCTATTGGACCTAGATATTCAGACGACCGTACACAAGCTTAGGCTCAAGGTGTATTTGCTTGAAGTAAATATCGTTTGGGTTAAGTGATTTTGGTGTAATTTTTGTAAGTAGCTTTAAAATTAAAAAAATAAAAATAGAGGGAGGCCCTTTGTTGATTGTCTCCGTTGTGAAAAGCTATGTGTCCTCTTAGTGATCCAGGGGCGACTCTAGGCGTTTCCATTATTTATAGTCTCCATCATGGAAATAGAAACCCGTTACAAGCCCAAACAAAAGCTCCAAGGTTGTACGACCCTGGCAAGGCACTTCGATGACATATATATGGGGACAAAAGGCTTAAGAAACCCTAGCCTAGTGAGCCTTGACCTTGGTGAAGCGAGACACTGCGATCGTTGACTTTGGCAATTCTCGACTTTCGATATCTCACTTGAGCCGCAATCCTCTAAATCTTGCCTATTAGACCCGGGACCCTTGGCGACCGTCGGTGACAATTTGCTAGCCTTGTGTGACTCTCGGCGAAGTTTCACTGGCAACCTAGATAGGCAAGTCACAGACAATGAACAGCTTTTATGAGGGTAAAGATTGATTGGAATATAAAAATATTAGTGAGCTCAATTTTGGAAAAGTTCATTAGCCTTGAAACCTGCCTTATAAAAATGCTGAAAATGCAAAGCATATTTAGAGGTAAAAAATCATTTTAAAAAGTTGAAACAAACGTAGCTTTAATTTGTCCCCATGGAAGTGGAAACGAGACGTGAAGAACGATTTTGATGCAAAAAGAACCAAGATAATTCATAGAGTTGATAGCCATATAAGCTAGCGATTCATGTCCAACTCGCGTGTTAATATTCAAAAATCGTGATTGTCTAACAAACTGCGATGAAAGCATGCTAATCCACGTGGATAAATGAGATGAAGTGTATTTTGATCGTATTATGTTGAAATTTTATCTTTCACATTTTATATTTTTGTATGTACCCGACAATGGGTCATGCCTTATCAATCTCAATAGCCATGACATAATGGTTCTACATCGTTTGTACACATGTGACCTCTTTGCTAGGCTAGTAAAATATTTCGCTTCAGTTCATCGTAGCACAGAGTGCTTGATAATTGAGCAATGTCTATTTTTATCACTTGAAAGGAAAAATAAAAAATGAAAGAAAAAAAATTATATTAGTCACATCCATGTTATTTGTTCTATTTATCAATATAAAAAAAAAATCTATCTTTTCCCCTGTTGTCTATAGCACAAAACTAGTACGGCTTCGCATTATCAAAATGGAAAGGTGTGGCACCCTCGACGGCCCCGATCCGTTAGGTCGCCACGTTCGCTTACCTTTCACTTTCCCTAATATCATGTCACTCGATACCATTTCAATTGCAGCGGGTCCATACAACCGGGGGTTTACATTTTTTTTTTTTTTTTTTTTGAAAGACAAAAACGGTCCCAGTAGCGACTCTTTAGCGGAAGCAAAATATAACATCGCCATCTCTCCCTCCTAACAACCATGATACAATTTGCACACCACTAAATATCATAAGAAAAGATAGAGCCCGGACACTCTTATTTACATATTTTCATGATGGATTTTTCTTGGGTCGGTACATCAAAAGAAAGGCCAAGATTTTTAGCTACACTCGGCCACAACCCCAAAAAGAAACCCTCGACCCACTATGTCTATCGTGCAAGATCTCCCATCAACGAGTGTCGGCTATCAACCCAAAAAGTTGCAGCTCCCGCTTCTCACGCACGGGCCCTCACACCCATCCGGTGCATCGGGCGGTGGCGGCGGCAACATCCTACGCATTACTCCGTCTCGACGAACATGGACGGATATAAACTCCCGAATGACGGGGCCCCCAACAGGGCCCACATCGTACATCACTAAGGCGCGCACTCGAATAAAAGTCAGTCCGGGAATGGTGGGACAATCAATTTCCACACACTCGACCTCTACATCCGAAGGAAGGCCGTAAAATACGCCCGCGTGACGGCGAGGAGCGGCATACTGCTAATCTGAAATGTTGGTCCCCGAAGGGGTGAGTACAACCACTCAGCAGGTAAAGGAATCCAATAACCACTCAATGCATCATACAATACAATCACAACATCATACATGTCATACATGCATCCAAGCATACTTACCTTGAAGCCATGCATATACCATCATACATCTTCATCACAATCATATCACATACATGTCATCATGTCACGGGTGATCATCATCATATCATATATGGAAATCATCATGTCATAGGTGATCAACATCATATCATATCATATATGCATAATCATCATGCCATAGGTGATCATCATCATATCATATCATATATGCATATCATCATGCCATAGGTGATCAACATCATATCATATCATATATGCATATTATCATGCCATAGGTGATCATCATCATATCATATATGGAAATCATCATGTCATAGGTGATCAACATCATATCATATATGCATGATTCAATTTCCACTTTTAACTTTCAATTCGATCAACCCATCACTCTTTCTCGGGATCATCAATTTCATCCCATACTTTACACTCGCACCCCATCCCGGCATCGCGAGAAAAACCTCCGGCATTCAGCCATTTAAGGCCACCGGGCATCCGGCACCCCCACATTCCGGCATCTCGCATCCCAACCGGCATCACGAGGCATCCCCTCGGGCAAAGACCTCCGAGGCTTCCGGCACCCAACCATTCCGGGCATCTCGAAACTCCCGAGGTCATCCGGCCATGTATCTCTATACATTCCGGCATCCGGCACCCCATCCCGGGCATCCTGATACTCCCAGGGCATTATCATCCGCCACAAAATAGTTTCCTCATTTATCATTGTTCATGTTTACCCATTTAGGTCTCAACTCAGCATGGCACATGATGTAATGGCAAATAAAATCACTTTCATCCTTTGATCTATACATGCATCATCAGTCATCATCATACATGCAGCAAGACATAATCATCCATAACAATAAAATTTATGAAATTCGTACAATTTAGAATAGTCCATTTCTCATACCTTTTTGAAATTTATTTAAATTCCAGCTTGTACCATTTTAGAAAATATTTAAATTAAATATCCATATGATTCTCAAAAATCATAAAATCAAAGTATGTAATAGAAAAAAAATAAAGGTAGCAATTTCATGAAGAACACGTGCCCAAAAGAGCTTCACACAATAAGATATGGCTCACACAATACCGCATGCAAAATTCGGGTAAAGTCAGATTGCGCAGTTCTTGAAATATTTCGATTAAAATACCCGAATGACCTCCAAAAATTATGAAATTTTACCATGTTATAGTCAAGGCCTTAAGGTAGATTTTTCATGAAGACGTCTAGGCCAGATTCGCTCTAGGTAATTAACTATAGACGGTCGAAGCTCCTGTTCCTAGTACCGAACAGTCCAGTTTAGCTGTCTCCGAAAAATCGAGATTTCGCCTACTTATCTTTCTTCATTTCCTCTGAAATTTTGATATGTTTTGCCTCAAGAGTTCCACTACAACTTTCATTAAGGGATCTAGGTGAGATTCTCAAAGTATAGTCACCATATAGGTCTAAGAAGTCTCGGGTGTCCAGTACCACGTCTCCAGATTTACCGTCTTCAAGAGTAAGTCGATTCACTAGGCTATACTTGTTCATTTTACTTCAAATTTGAGTATGTTAGTCTTTAAGATGTTCTCTACAAGTTTCATGAAGAAGTCGAAGAGAGATTCTTGAGAAAAATCAACATGCAACCACAAATCTACCACAAGGTCAGCAAAACAGTTCCAGATCTAGTGTCTCCGTAGGATGAGAGTTTGACCCATTAAATCTCCACCATTTTGCACTAAATTTTAGTATGTTGTAGTTTAAGACGTTGGCTACAACTTTCATGAAGGAATCAAAGTCGAAATCGAACTCAAAACATGCATGCAAGCTCTCACAAGACTCTGGCTCAGGCGGTTCATACGAAAACAGCAGGCATACATCAACAACAAGAGATACTAACTCCGGTTTCTCCCTCCTAACCACCCAAAATTCGACACCACTCCAAACATACATGCAAGACACACATGCAAGAGTAGGAAGAGGATCCTAACTTGCCTCTAAGATCAAACGAACGACGGCACACGGACGGCACACACGGACGGCGACGGGCTCCTCCTCCTCCTCGGTTCCTCTCCTCTCGGCGCCCTTCTCTCCCTCGCAACCCCTCTCTCTCTCTCTCTCTCTGGTTTGGACGACAGCCCTCCATCAGCCAGCCTCTCTCCCTTTTGTTTCCCCCAAATCTCCATCATTGGCAGTGATCACTTGCCATTTCCAATGGCCAATGCATGAAGGCCTCTTTGTCACTTGGCAAAGCATGCAAGATGGGCTTGGGCTTGGAATAAGTGGGCCGGCCACTCCTCCCCTCCTTGGTCGACGGCCACCTCTCCATGGGCTTCAATGGGCCGGCCATTTGGCCCACCAAAAGTCCAAGCTATTGGGCCTAAGGCCCAAACCTAAATAAAAATCAAATTTTACCTTTAAACACTTTTAATTCTTTCTTTTATAGGTTTCAAGTTTTCAATTTCACATGGTCAAAATCTTGTAATATTTTATCTATAGGAATTTAGTCTATGAGGTGCATAGCCAAAAATAGACTATTCTCATTAATTTATCCTATAATACTAATTTCAAAAATTCATGAACACAAGCATATATCACTTAGTCTTAAGAGAAAACTAATGGCTAAAACATAGGCCATAGGTAATTTCATTACCTAATTATGGGATGCCACAAAAGGGGTGTTACAATCGCCAAGAAAAGAAGGGGCGTGCTCCGATGTGTTTCCGTGCAGCATCCTATTACTGACCCCTGCAATCCACCCGATGACAAGCTTCGCAAGAGTCTGCTTCTAGGAAAGTAAACGGGCGACTTTCCGGGCATGTCACTAAACGTTTGAACAAAGCAAACGGTACAAATCACGTCATATGTCATGTGGGTTACGCACTGGTTGTTATGAATAGGTCTTTTTAACCAATAAGAGAAATAGCAACTTTCACTCAGATGGACCATCTTGGCAAACCTTTCAAGTCACATAAAGATGCACAAGATTCACCCATGGAACAATTTTGAGTATTTATGTAAGCTATATCCGTCGACATTGCATTTACTTTGTCATTTCCATCTCAGACATCATATATACCTAATTTGACATATATTCTAACTATGGTCAAACTTATTCCTTTAAATAAAAGCGGGCACCTTTACACTTGACACATGAAAGCTCGAGTAAAAAATGTCTCTCGAACTAAAGTTTGTGCCTTTACTTGCAACACTCAAAAATGGAGGCCAAAATAATCTCCCTATTGAAAATCCACATTTTTTTTCCCTCAAAGTTCTCATGCATTATGAACTGGCGATTGGTCCCCAGAGAAACGGTAGAATTTCCATGGCCACTACATTTTTGGTCGCGTACCAAAGTAAATTGTCCTGAACTTTCCCCAATCCGAAGCCCACGTTCTCGACGGCACCGGCCAGAACCTCACCCCTTACCCCACGGGGAGATGAGAAATGATTCCATTCATTCCCTTTTGCAGATTATTTTAAGACAACAAAGGCGCACTTGCCAATTGAAAAGAGGTATAAAAGCAGGTATGCTTTGTCTTATACCAAACCCCCAAACGAGGGGCTATTTCCAAGCACGGGTGCGAAGACGAAGACCCCAACCCAGAAGCAATGCCAACAAGAAGTCAACGTTGGGTGCAATGACGGAAAAGCACGACACGAAGTTTCCCTCCATATTGCCTTCGACTGGCCGCTGAAGGGACAGTTCCGTAATCTCATCCCCTATATCTCCCCCGTCCTCCCCCGTCCTCCCCCGTCGAGAAGTTAGATCAAACATCCAGATAGGAGGAGCAGCAGCAGCAGCAGAGTAGGAAGAAGTCATGGACATCGACACGGGAAGCCGTGGGCGAGAACTGGGCATCAAAGATGAGGTGATCAAGAGAGCTTGCTCCATCTCCATCAGCGCTCACCAGGCTCCAGCGGAGAAGCCCTTCCTCGTCGAGAAGATTCGCGGCAGCCCCTCGCAGGTCGTCATCGCCTTCTCCGGGGCTTGGACTTCCGATGCGTGGTCCGCCCGAGATGGCACAGCCAGAGCTTTCGGAGAGACCGAGGTCAACCTCGACTCGTTCCCTTCTCTTCAGGAGCATCGGCAATGACATAACCGCCAAGGTCCACGAGGCCTCCATGAACGGATTCCTCCAGATTATGGAGAAGTCAGCGCTCCGCAGCGAGGTACTCTTGAATCTTGAATTCATTTCCAGTTTCTTCAGATGCCATTACTTTTTTCATCGCATAGCAATTGACGTATATATCACATCGCCAACGATATGGTTAAGTTCAATTTCTCTGGACGTGGTCTTACTGTGTTAGCAATGGAAGAGATGTTGGTTATTGACCACGTCTCCAAGCGAAAAAATTTAGGGCCAGAATCTAACCGGGATTTGTCTTTCGTTTCCAGATGGAGAAGGCAATGAGGGAAAGTAAGCCAATAATATTCGCTGGCCATTCTTCAGGCGGTCCGATTGCGATATACGCGACCATTTGGTTGCTCGAAGAGTACAAAAGATTGAAAAAGACTCTGACTCATGGCCCTTGCTGCGTAACGTTTGGATCCCCTCTTACCACCGACCGCATCTTTTGCCATGCCGTCCGACGAGAGGAGTGGTCCGACCGCTTTGTCCACTTTGTCATGATCCATGACATTGTTCCCAGGATTTTGCTGGCCCCTCTCTCCTCCACAAAAGAGTTCCTAGAACAAATCCTCCCGTGCTTCATCTCGCCTTCTGCACATCACAATGCTGATTCGATTGACAAGTCGAAATTGACTGCCTTATTTGACAACGTGATGAGGAATGCATCATGTGTTACAAGCCATGCGGCATGCATTCTAATGGGCAGCACGAATATGCTATTAGATACCATGACTAAATTCGTTGAGCTAAGTCCTTACCGACCATGTGGGCAGTACGTCTTTTGCACTGGGACTGGCCGGTTGGTTGTCGTGAAGAACCCAGATGCTGTCTTTCAATTGTTGTTTTACTCTTTACAGCTCATGTCTGGATCAGAGTCTCAGCAGGCGGCAGTCCCAAGCTTACTGGCACATCTGACTTATGAAGATGGACTGGACAAAAACTTGGACATGCGCAATGCAATTCACTTGGAGAACCTCCGCGAATTACCTCTCAGCTCAGATAATACTGCAGATATTGCGACCAAGACAATCATCGACACCCTAAATGACCTTAATCTAGTAAGTTGGTTCCCCTGGCCTAAGGATTTTCCTATACATAACGAACTCACTTTTCTGATATTCTTTGAAAGTGTAATCAGATATTCACCATGTATGATTTTGTAATTACAGAGTGCGAGGGCAAGGCTGTGCCTTCGTGCTGCCGGAGAGTCAGAGAAGCAGAAAGAGGACAACCAGAAGAAGATTGAACGCAAGATGGGCATGATAAGGAATGCCCTCGCCGATTTAGAAGGGTACCGGACCATGTGTGAGACTCGTGGCATGGGATATTTTGATGCTTTCATGGTGCAAAAGCATGAGGACGACTTCAAGGCTAATGTGAAGAGACTGGAGCTAGCAGGCATATGGGATGAGATTATTGAGATGCTAAAACGAGATGAGCTCCCAGATAAATATGAGGCAGAGGAAAGCTGGGTGGAACTCGGCACAAAGTTTCGAAAACTTGTGGAGCCACTAGACGTAGCCAACTACTATCGACACTTAAAGAATGAAGACACAGGTCCTTACATGACGAAAGGAAGACCGAGACGCTACAAGTATACTCAAAGATGGCGAGAACATGCTGAGCAGTTGCCTAGAGGTTCGTGTGGTGAATCCTGTTTCTGGGCTGATGTGGAAGAGCTCAACCTTGCATTTGCTAGTAACCAACCACGGGATGAGCAGATGGCTTTGAAGTTGGCGAATAAACTGAAAGAATGGAATGCTAAAGGGGAGGTGGAGAAGGATGCATTCCTGAAGGAGACTGCACTTGTAAAATGGTGGCAAAGTCTCCCTGACAACCACGGAGCAAAGCTCTGCATCAAAGATCTAATAGAGAGCTAAAAGAGAATTTGCCTGAAAAACTGGACACAGCAAATGGCTGGCATCGTTCAAATAGGATTGTTATCCTTTGCAGTTAATTTTCCCTGTAAATAACGTGTCATTGATGATTATGCAGGAAATAAAAAAAGAATAATTATAAAAGTTGCTCCACAGGAGAGCAAATATAACAGTCCTACATTTGGTAAGCAATGAGAGACAAACTGATATCAGAACTAAACCATTGTTATCGTCGTAAACCAGATCACAAGCCTTCCTTAATTGATTATCAGAGCATCCCCAGAGGAAAGTAACTGCAGTTTTGCATCTAAAACTTTCAAACTTCCTTCAATTGCATGTCAGTTAATGTTATCCCGCAAGAGCGAAAACACAGAGGCAACATACTCGAATTGCCAAGCACAGACAGAAAAGATCATGCAAGGCCTATGATGTACAAGGGCAGAGAGGGGGACAGAGGCATACAAAGGCGAAAAACTACTAATTAATAAGCACGCCAAAGCAAAAGAAATTTAAACTTCTCCTGTTACTACGAAACCTGTGCATCTCATATGCTTCAATTAAAGCTAATCCTAGAATACCGGCAAATCTGGCCATTGATTCCCGCATTGCTCCATAGACTATTTGAAAGCATTCATGCCCGGGTCGACTACGTTGTAGAACTGAGGAACCGAGCCGATAGAAACAAGATCACAAACAAAATGAGCATTCTTGATTATCAGAAAGCAAACCACGAGCAGCAGCTTGCAACAGGAGAGGCAACATTCTCGAACGCAGTGCGAGTTAACATGAGACAATGAGGCTCTTAACCGGCAATTTCTTCATCATCGAGGCATTATTTGCATATCTGCATTACCCGTTTCAGCAATTTCATCTGGGCTTTATACCCATTCAGCTGGAGTCCGTTCAGGAAACGAAAAGCTCTTTTTAAACTACAGATTCATGAGCGAGAGAGGGTTCGGGACAAACCTGCTCGACACTCGAACAACTGGAACTCAAATTGGATTCTTCGAGACGAGGACTTACCAATTCTATAGCATCAAAGCAGTCAATGCGATGATGTCGTCACGAGGATTTCGCTCAGAATCGAAATTGAGTCTAACGAGAATAGCATGCGCAATTCCGCATCTACCCTCTCGCCATATCCCTGGAGCAACCGCCATTCCGCCCCTTCCCCGATCCCATCAGCTCCCTTTCTCTCTCCGCCCACCACCGCTCCTCCTCTCCTCTTCTCCGACCGCCGCCTCCGACTTGGGCGATCTCTCTCCCTCTCCCTCGCTCTGTCTCCGCTTTCTCTTCGCCTTCGCAGCTCCGCCGCAAGTAAGAGCGCTGCTGTCTCCTCCCTCCGAGTAGCGGCGATTTCGGCGTGCGAGTTGCAGAAGAAGAAGAAGGAGAACCAGAAAGGGAGGGTATTGGACCACGTGGGGCGAGCTGGACCGTCTCGTTAGGGCCCTGGATCAGCCGTTTCGGACCTCGAAGAGGAGCACGTTCGCGGGCCTCGAATCGGGTACGAGGTGGCCCGAACCGTGGCCCTTTGTACTGCACCGATCAAGATTAAGGCCCGTTTGGAGGACAAATTCGTCGTCACAGGAGTGACGTTGTGGGTATCCGTCACGCGATGCGGAGTCCCTTTTCTTGTCCGTTCTTGTCTTTTTCGAAAATGGTTCTCTGGAATCGCTTCACATGTTCATCAAAAGGAGAAGAATCTGTGCAAAAGCAAGTATTCGCCTTCGACCCGAGAAGCTTCCGGGCATATACATTGTTGACCCGGCAACTGTTGCTCTGTGTCTTTGGTCATCCGGTCGTCGCAAGACTTCTCTAATCTTTTATAAGGTGGGAAAACGAGACTAACCGGACATCCGTTCTTTGTTCGTAATGAAGAACACGCGTGGGGTCCGGGCTATGTCGATTGCTTATTCATTAAACTTTTAGGAAAGAGACTTCCGCATTTACTTTTCATTTATTTATTTTTGTTTAACGGTTCCTTTTTTTGTTTTTTAGCTTTTAATTAGTCCCACCCTATTTTTATTCTAACATTATCATTTTTGGACTTTAATCCTATTTTATTATAGGACGTGGGAGTTGAAACTCACAACTGAAATTAAATCTTTCCCATTTCAATTCTTTAAGAAAGGTGAGATTCAAACCTCCCACTTCCTCCTTTTCCTATGGCAAATTCCAGTGGTTTATTTAATGGATAGTCGAAACACGGCTTCCCATCACAAGTCGCCTTTTAATGTTTTTGGAAGGGTATGAATAGTAGGGTTGGGATATCCCCGCCCTCCGAACCGGACGTGAGGGGGAAATCATTTGGGGTCTAGTTGAACTGCTACTAAAAAAAAGAAAAAAAGTTGGTATTTCATATTATTAAAAAAGGCAATCCCGACCTTTTCTTTGAAAGTGAAAAATAGGCGATCCCCTATAATCCAACGACTCCTAATCCAATGTCACCTAGCATAATCTCGATTGTCTCATGTGAAATTTTATAATATCACCGTTCCCTGTTTTGAAAACTTAAGCTTTTTAATGGATGTATAGATTTTATATTCAATTATTTCGACAGAAGGGAATCCTCCTTTTTTTTGAAATAGGCGATCCCCATTCATATCCGACAATTGCAATCGTTTGGGTTTTATGCACCATGGCCCCCACCAAACAAAACAATCATGAAAGGGACATTTTTTGGGTAAATTTGAACCAACTCCGCCTGCCTTTATCTTCCCTTCCCATGCTAAGCCGTCAAACGAGCAGCACTTTATAGAGAGAGAAGCTCGCATTGAAGAAGAAACACGTTTACACAAAGACCATGGGGACAGCATCAAAGCTTTTGTCGGAAACCAGCAATGCTCGTGAGAACCCGGAGAAGCCGTGTTCCGTCGAGACGAAGATTTGCAATTGGCCCTTCGCGGGGGTCTCTGGACGGGGGCCTTTTTACCGCACGATCAAGCTTAGCCCCGGTCGGACCGCCATAGGCTCGTCGCCATTGAAATTAGAGAATGAACTCTCGTCAGCATAGGGGTGTGACGTTCTAGTTCTAGATGCAAGTTTAGCGTCCATTTGATTGAATCGACTATGTGATAAGGAATCCCTCTTCTTCTCTCCTTCCGACTTTTCGAAAATTGGTATTCTGAAATTGCCCGAATGTTCATGGAAGACCGAAGTCTGCGCAAAAAAACACGTCGTCTCCCCCGAGATGTTTCCTGGCAATTTCTTGTTGACTTGACGAACGCTATTGGTCATCCAGTCGTCGAAAGCTTACGGATCCTTTTTAGGGAAGGAAGATGAGAATGATGGAATACACACGCGTAGACCAAATTGTGCTGATGGCAAAATTGATGATATTTTAGTTAACAATATGCATGATCATCTTATCCCGCGTGACCCTACCTCGATGCCTTTAAGCATAGCCCCAATTATCCCACCTCGAGAGAATAAATTTAATGAGATGGATTGCATTAAGTAGCAGCAATGATGTCATGTAACCGATTAATTATCATTGCTCACGTGTTATGAAGTTGATTTTACTCGACGCTATATATGTATACATCTTAATTTTGATTGGTCGATTATATTACATTGTGTTTCAAAAATGTGTTATCATTTTTTTTTTTCGAAGAGTTTGGAATATGACTAAGCCAAACACTTGAAATCATGTGAAATCATAGAGATTCTTATTGTCATCTTTTGATATATTAATTAATAAGTTAGGAAAGAAATGCAATTCCCGGTTTTTCTAAATAGATAATCCTCACTTTTTACGCAACTCCACCTTGATATTTCCAATTAAAGCCTGAATTATGTTGTGCCTACCGAGAGATAACTTCAGCTTCGATTACATAATTTCTCTACCAAACTTGTACTTATTAATTAAAAACAAAAAAAAGGAATAAAAACTAGAGCAATGGTCAACGGTATCCGTTAGGAATTCGATTATATTAGTAAGCTAAGTCTTTGGAGTGTCAGTGCCAGCCCTTTTTCTTTTTTCGGGGGCCGCCATGATAAGCTTTCTTCCTAGGCAAATCCATATTTTTTAACTTTTTCTTTTTGAGAAAAGAGCACCCTATATTCTACTTTTAACTAAAGGTGAACAGCTGGCATCGCAAGCAAATAGAGTCTTAGGTATAAAAAAATATATAGTACCAAAAAGCTAGGGACTACCTATGAGTATACCTAATTCCTTTTGTGAAAAGCTAAAAAGTTTTGTCCGGGTGAAGAATCCCAAATTGAAACTATTTTGATAATAAAAAACCTCAAATTAGTATATTTATGATAAATTTACCCCTACTGATCATAAAAAATCATAAATTGGTACATTTATAAAAATTTTACCCAAAACTAACTTATTCGACACCAAAAAAATCCAAATTGATAAATTTATAACAAATATACATTCGTTAAATTGAATTAATACCACAAAAAAATCACAAAAATTGTAGACTGTGACAAACGGAGCGCAAAATCCCAAATTGGTATACAAGTTAACTGTCACGTGTCATTTAACTTAATAACTTGACTGTAAAATTTAATAAAAACTAACAATGGATAAATTTGTCACGAGTATAACAATTTGGAGTAAATTTATCAAAAATATATCAGTTTGGAATTTTTGATG
This sequence comes from Eucalyptus tenuipes, assembly GCA_014182365.1. Taxonomy (NCBI): domain Eukaryota; kingdom Viridiplantae; phylum Streptophyta; class Magnoliopsida; order Myrtales; family Myrtaceae; genus Eucalyptus; species Eucalyptus tenuipes. The sequence continues at coordinate 19,378,961 of CM024547.1, forward strand.
GTTAAAAAATTAATTTAAGTTAAATTTGTTACATATATATCAATTTGGGATTTTTAGGGTATTAATCCCGTAAGATTGATGGTTTAGCGCATGTATTTTTATCCATTGACTCAAACACAGTGCCAAGAAGACAAGTCAATGAGCCCGCTCAATGCAGACTCATTGGGGGACCCACCCACGCGATGGGCGACTGAGATCATTTTAGGCTCGTTCTCCGTGCCCCCCACGATCGTCGAAGGAATTACTGAGGAAACTTCAACCAACCCCAACTTGGCGTATATCTTCCCTGTCCCGGCCGAACCGGCAAATAAGCACATTCTGCGGAGAAAGAGAAGCTCACACAGACGAACGTAGCACATCTACGCACAGACCATGGACAAAATTCCTGGGATCAACGGTAAAGTGATCAAGGCAGCGCTGTCTGCTTTTATTGAAGCTCGTGACGATCCAGAGGAGCTGAACATTCGCAACAGCTCTTCGGAGGTCGTCGTGACCTTCCGCGGATCATGGTCTCCCGAGGACTGGTTCCCTAACGACAGCGGAGCCAAGCCCTTCGGAGATGACCGGATCGACCGCAAGAAGTTCCCTTCTCTCAGGAGCGTCGGCATGGATGAGGACGCCAGGGTCAACAAGGCGTTCATGGAGAGATTCCTACGTATTCTGGATGATGGAAGCCGAAGGCTCCGCTCCGAGGTATTCTCGAATCTCGAATGATGCTCTGTTTTAGCCGTTGTTTCAGTGCGTCCAAGAGTCGGTAGTAATAATTCTCGGACAGCAATTTTAAGGCCATTTCTAGAGTTCACATAGTTTGATTTGAAGATCTGGAAACTAGAGTAGTGCCTACTTTCGCCTTCCGTAGAAACTGTCGGCGGAACACTGTAGATCGGAAACTAGAGCTCGCACTAGTAATTTACTCACGACCACACGTCCTCTTCCATTAGAACTCTCATCCTGTTCTGTACTTTCCCTCAAGTCATATCATGTGACGAAGATTTAGGTACATAGATCACATAACAAGCATGATCTCGTGTGCTTCTGTTTGGAATTTACCGTACGGTGTCATCAGCTTTTTACCTTGTGAGAGTAAAAATCCCTCCGTTGTGTAGACTACTTTATAAATGTTGTCTCCAATAATTGGAATTTGAAGAACACTCTCTCCAAGTCCATTAGACAATAACAATGACATAGATGGTTTAGTTCAAGTCTCTCTCAACCTACAATTAACAGTAACAGGACGTTCATCATCGACCGAGCATAATCGAAGCAAGTAAATAAACAGTCATAATTGAACCTGAACTTGTCTTTGATTTTCAGGTGGAAAAGGCGTTGGACAATAATAAGCAGATAATATTTACAGGCCATTCCTCGGGCGGTCCAATCGCGATTTACGCAACTGTTTGGTTCCTTGAGGAGCACAAAAAATTAAAGAAAGTGGAGACTCCCCGTGCTTTCTGTGTAACATTCGGATCCCCAATCACCACCGATCTCGCCTTTGGCCACGCCATCCGGCGTGAGCGTTGGTCTGATCACTTTGTCCACTTTGTTAAGAAACTCGACATCGTTCCTAGGATTCTACTCGCTCCTTCCTCCTCTACAAAGGAGTTGCTAAATGAAATCGCCTCTTTCTTTGATCACGAACCCACTTCAATTGACAACTTGACTTCCTTTTTTGTGAATGTGGTGAAGAATGCATCATGTGTTGCAAACTATGCAGCTTGCCAACTGACAGGAAGCAAACATACCCTATTTGACACTATGTCTAAATTCATCAAGCCAAGCCCTTACCGACCGTGTGGGAATTATGTCTTTTGCACCGAGACTAGCAGGTTCGTGGTCGTGAAGAACCCGGATGCGGTCCTTCAACTGTTGTTTTACGCTTTACGGATTGATTCCGAAAGTGAGCTTCCGAATATAGCACGGGAAAGCTTAAGGGCACATCGGACATATGAAGAAGTGGTAGACCAAAGCCTGGCCTCGGACAATGTTGTTTATTTGAAGAACCTCCGAGAATTGCCTCTCAGCTCAGATGATGCCACATTAAATAACCTTAGCCTGGTATGGTTGATATTTTATCTAGTCCAAGGATTTTATGTGAAAAATGAACTGTCTAGTTCCCTAATAATCTTTTAAATTATTGTGTTTATCTGAAGAACATCCGAGAATTGCCTCTCAGCTCAGATGATGCCGCATTAAATGACCTTAACCTGGTATGGTCGATATTTTATCTGGTCCGAGGATTTTATGTGAAGAATGAACTGTCTAGATCCCTAACAATCTTTTAAATTATTGAATATTTGACAATAGATGATATTGTGATTATAGAACGTAACGGCGAGACTGTGCCTTCGTGCCGCTGGAGAGTTGGAGAAGAGGAAACAGGATAACCAGAAAAAGATCCAAGGCAAGAAGGTCGACATAGAGAAATACCTCGACGCATTAAAAAAGTACCGGACCACGAGCAAGGACGACGGTGTGGGATATTACGATGCTTTCAAATTGCAAAAGAAGGAGGAAGACTTCAAGGCCAACGTAAAGAGACTTGAACTGGCAGCTATTTGGGACGAGATTGTTGAAATGCTAAGACACAGGCAGCTCCCGGATGAATTTGAGGGAGATGAAGAATGGGTGGATCTCGGCACACGGTTTCGCCAACTTGCGGAGCCACTAGACATAGCCAACTACTATCGACACTCCAGGACGGACGATGCAGGTCCTTACATGAAGGAAGGATGCAGGCCAAGTCGGTACAAATTTTCTCAAAGATGGCGAGAACACAAGGAGCAGTTGCCGCCGATGCAGCAGTCGCAGCAGTCGCTCAAACATTTTTATGGTGAATCCTGCTTTTGGGCCAAGGTGGAGGAGCTCAGAACTAAACCATGGGAAGATATAAAGGACGAGGTTCCGGTTCTGGGGAACCGCCTCAAAGAATGGTACGAAAACAACGAGGTGGAGGGTGACGTGTTCTTACAAAAGAGCACGCTCGTTGAGTGGTGGCAAAAACTCTGTGAAGACCATGCTGAGTTGCGCGGCATTCTTCCGACACCAGCTGTCGAGTGAGACTTGTATTGCTATTTCTCAAGGTAGCAAGATACCTTCAGTATTCGTAAAATATATATGTTTGATATGCCTATTTATAGGCTTTCTTCACGGACATAATCTTATCAAGTGTCCTCCATTTAATCCACGCTTTCTGACTGTTATCCAAATCACTTCATAGAGATTATCTCTTGGATTCTTCTGCGCACAATGACGTGGCCTCCTTTCGATCACTATTTCCACCTGCTTCTTCAGACAAAATATTTGTAAAGATTATTCCAGATAACTCATGTAAAATTGATCATATTATTAACAGACCTTAAGCTAATGTCCTGCATCAGAAATAACTGCCAAGCTGAAAATTCCGCCAGCTGCTGAAATGTTGTTTTAAGAAGCCAGACCCAGAAACTGGCTGGCATCATGCAAAGAGGGTCATACCCCTTTTCAGCTGATTGTCTCTGTAAAAGAATTGTCGTCAATGAAACAAATTACCCTTCAAAAAACAAAAGGAGAACCTCTGAAGTCTTCTTCTCGTCCCCGAAGATCCTAAGCACACGAAAGGAAAAAAATGATGGAAGAAACCATAGAATTGCTCCATTGAAATGTAGAATTCCTTGTTTCTTATTAGACTCTGCTATATAAAGAAAAAGACTAAAAATGATTGCAGAACCAGCCGATAGCATCGCTGTGAAATCAAATGGCACGCCTTCTCTATGGTTGTCCAACAGTACCTCAATGCAAACTAGCCAGAGTTTTACATCCAAAAGACATCAGCTTCCTATGTATTAGTGCCAATCAGCCAAGTCCACCGCACAAAATGAAGAAAAAAACATTTTTGAATTGCCAAGGAGAGGCAGACAAGAATATGCAAAACGTTGCTGTACAAGATAAGATGGGAGAACAAAGGTACAGCAAAGACCTGAGGGAATCCTAAGGGCAAGAAATACGGTTTGCCTATTGTAAGAAGCGAAAATGCCACATCTCCACTTGTCCAAATGGAAAAGCACGCGCAAGTGAGTGAGGATGATGAAAGAGAGGCAGAGAGTCGAGAATCAGTTACCAAAGACGTACCACCTGAACTTCCAGCTTAAAAGACAGGCATAGTCGAGAATCATTCTCTCCGGAATGAAACCAAAAAAAGGAAAACAGAAAACACCTCTTGGTATGACATTAGATACATCCAGCCGTACTGAATGAAAGTACATTTCCCATATGCTTACCCGAACTTTGATGACTACCAAGGCAATTCTTGCATCACTCTATCAACCTATTAAGTAACTGCAACATTTAAGTAAGATAGACTACACTGTCGAACAAGGAACCAAACCAGTAGCTTCAAAGCACTAGCTAGATACCCAAATCTTATTATTTAGAATACAGAGATCGAATTATGGGGAACACCATCCAAACAAGTAAATACAATTAGAAGTGCATAAAATCCATACAGACGAAGGTTCACAAATGGATTTCGATAATTTTTCTTTCAACTTTCTCTGGAGGTTGACCCCTCAACCCTAAGTTACAATGTCACATGACCGAATCCCCACCCCACCCATGACCACTAAGCCAACTGCCATAATTGTATCTCCACGTACTAATGAGAGCTGTACAAAATTCTTCACTTGAAAAACCTGTTTACATACTTCCAGAAGAAATACTAGTACAATAAAGAGAAACATGAACTGCCTCATACGATTGTTCTTCGACATCTCGAATCTTTCATCTGATGTGATTTTGTCTCCAAGAGTAATCTGTTCCCACTTCAGAATGTATATACTCTTTAAAAAAATCTTAAGGGTTTATCCTAAGGAACATAAGTTTAATGTAATATTCACTAGTCACATGATATGAATAGCTCCGGACAATATGTTCATACCAAATGAATAGATACACTGTCAGCCATGCTACGTCTGGCCTATCCAAAGTATATATGTAAGGAAGAATGATGCAGATTAGAGAAGAAACTAAATAAAAGACGGCCTCTGACTGTCAAATCACAACTACCCGACTTCATTGGGCTTCTAAAAATGTACTACTTACCTTCTAGTAAACTACACATTTTTGAGTCTTGACCACCAGGGCCCGATGGCAGAGTGGATGGATCACTTAGAGGTACGTCATCGGTTGAATTCAAGCGCATGTGCATATATGAACATGGTTAATGGGGAGGGCTATCTTGTTTTAAACATGCTGTAAGTTCATGACTGGCCAGACCCTTAATGTACAACAGCAGCAGCAGCATCGATACCCAAGCCTTGTCTCACCTCTTCATGCAATGACGCTCTGTTTTCTGTCCATTAATGCAGAGAAAGTGGGAGTTAATTACATGCAACTCTGTCCAGCCAGCATATTCAATGATTACTGGCACTCTGAATGCGATATCAGCAATAAAATGGCAAGAGGATGTAACACCAGATGTCTCACCTTGAGAAGGCAAAGCAACTAATCATAATTAAGAGAGGAAAGAGTTACATGCTCCCATCACAAACCACTACGAGAATTCCATCTCAAAGTTGGCATTCCTCTTCTCCGACCGCCGCCTCCGACTTGGGTGATTACTCCGCATTCTCTTCACCTTCGCAGCTCCGCCGCAAAACAAGCGTGCTGCTCTCTCTTCCCCCCAAATAGGGGCGACTTCGGAGTGCGAGTTGAAGAAGAACCAGAAAGGGAGGTCATTGGGCCATGTGAACGAGCTTGACTGTCTCGTAGGGCCGTCGATCAGCCATTTCGGATCTTAAAGAGGAGCACTTTCGCGGGCCTCCGATCGGGTACAAGATGGCCGAGTTGGGGCCTTTACTCTGCACAAATTGAGATTACTAGGAGTGAGTGGTTCAAGATTTCGTAAATATTCCATTTGGAACCTACTCATTGGAATTGATTCCTTATTTTTTAGAATTTGGAAACTTTGCTGCATGACTTGGAACTTAAAACCTATCTTGTCATAAGTTCCAAACTCGGTTTTCACTTGTATTATTAATTAAACGATTGTAGTAATAATCATCATTTGCTACTATAATTCACTGATCGTAACTTATATTCAGACACATGAAAAAATATGAAATATTAAAAAAATAAAAGTCTCAGTTATAAAATGAAAGTTCAAATTAATGATTTCAAATTATACACGCATTATCAAACGTGTTGGAATATAGTAAGATTGCATAGAGATAGACAAAAAAAATAAAAAATGAAAACTTATCTCAAGTTCTACGTTAGAAGATCCATGTTCCAGTGGAAACCTATCTGGCTCTCAAGTTCCATATTCTATTCTAAAACATTGTCATCCCTAGTAATTACTTTCAATTGGAGCACCACAACAGGGTCGCCATTGAAATTGGAGCATAAATTCGTCGTCAAAGGCATGACTTTGTCGATGCCAGTCTGCGTCCATTTGATTGACTGTCACGCGATGAGGAGTCCCTTTCCTTCTCCATTTTTTTGTTCAAGAATGATTGTCTGGAATCGCTTCACAGGTTCATAAAAAAGACCAGAATCTGTGCAAAAGCACGCGTTCGGGTTCAACCTGAGATGTTTCCGGGCAGATATCTTGTTGACCCGGCAATTGCTGCTCTTTAGTCATCCGGTCGTTGCAACTTGAAAGACTTTGCTCATCTTTTACAAGGTGGGAAAACGAGATTAATTGGGCATCCGTTCTTTGTTCGTCACGACGAATACACGCGTGGGGGATCGGGTTATGTCGATTGGGTATTGATTAAATTTTAGGAAAGAGACTTCCGCATTCACTTTTCATGTATTTAATTTTATTTGATGTATAATTGAAACATGGCCTTAACGCCTTTTAAAGTTTTTTGAAGGGTACGAATATTTGCAATACGAAATCACAAAAAGAAAAAAAGAAGACAAAATTCGGTATTTCAAATTATAAAAGGCAATCCCCGATATTTTCTTTGAAAGTAAAAAGTAGGACGTTTTAGTTACATAGAAATCATTGGTATCAATTCAGTTTTAAACTTTTTTATTAGATTAATTTACTTATACACATTTTCTTATTGCTATCAATTCGATCCATCAAGTTAATTTAGGCCGCAAATCACCGACGCGTGGATGTCGACATGCGTGGCATTCTTGGAAATTCCCCGACGTACATTTTTAAATAAATTTTAGAATTTTTTATTATTTTTTTTAAAAATTTCCTTCCTTTTTTTCCTATCTTTTTTCTTGGGCTATGACTAGTATTGGCCACTAGCGAGGGCCGACGAGGGCTACCTTTGTCAGATCTGGGGAGGGCTCGACCTTTGCCGAGTTTGGCGAGGGCTCAACCCTTGTGGCCTCTAACGAGGGTTTGACCCTCGCTGCCCCTATTGAGTCTAATGGGGGTGGTCCTCGTGCCGAGGTGGTGAGGGCTCCCCTCGTCTGGGCCGCAAAGGTCATGCTCTCACTAGATTCGACAAGGGTGACCTTTGCCTGTAGCCAGTATTGGCCACAGTCCAAAGAAAAAGGAAAAGGAAAAAAAGGGAAGGGAAAAGAAAAGAAAAAATAAGATTTTTTTTTTTTAAATCGAAAAATTATTTAAAAATATCCACATAGTGTCGGCCATCCCACGTTGAACAGTTGGCATTCATGTCATAATTTTCTGGCCTAAACTGGCTGGATGGACTAAACTAGTACAAATGAGAAAATGTTTATAACTAAATTAATCTAATTGAAATATTTATAACTAAATTGGTACTAACGCAGTAGGCTTAAGACTTTTGTTATTACTTTTCCCTAGACCATGGGACAACATTAAAGCTTATGTCAAAAACCATCAAAGCTCGTGAGAACCTAGAGAAGCTATGTTGTGTCAAGACAAAGATTCACAATTGGCCCGCTACGGGTCTTTGAATTTGGGCTTTTATACCACACAATTAAGATTAGCCCAGATCGGAGCGCAATAAAAGTATAAAAAAAGTCCTCAACCTATTATATAGGTACCAATTCAATCCTAAAATTTTCAATTTGACAAATTCAGTCATAAACCTTTTCATATTAGTACCAATTTAGTCTACCAGATCAATTTACGCTGAAAATCGATGAGGTGGACTCCGGCGATCCAACATGGCATCACCAACATAGGATCGCCGGCACTGATTGGGCATATTAAAATAATTTTTTACTAAATTTTCGATTTGTTATTATTTGTTTAAATTTTTTTCCCCTTTCTTTGAACTATGGTTGTTATTAGCCATGGCCAGCAACTGACCATAGGCAAGGGTCGATGAGGGCATCGTGGCCCTCGCCGGATCTAGTAAGGGTGAGATGCTCATGGCCTAGGGGAGGGTGGCCCTTGCCAAGTCTGGCAAAGGTTCGACCCTCACTGGATTTGGTGAGGGCTCAACCCTCACCACTCCCATCGAGTCTGGCAAGGGCCGCCTTTGCCCAGGTCGCAAGGGTCTCATCCTCGCAAGATCCGACAAGGGTGACCCTCGCCAAGTGATGAGGGTCGAGCCCTTGCCCAATTCGGCAAGGGTTGCCCTTGCCCAGGCCATGAGGATCTTGCCATTGCCTATGGTTGGTCATTGGCAATGGCAGGTATTGGCCACAATCCAAAAAAAGGAAAAAAAAAAAGAAGAAAAGAATTTTTTTAAAATAATAAAAAACAAAAAATAGTAAAAAATCATTTTAAAATGTTAATGTCAAGATTGTCAATATCACATAGGATCGCCGGTATCCACATCACTGGTTTCCGGCTTAAATTGTCAAATGGGCTGAATTAGTATCAATATAAAAATATTCATGACTAAATTGATCAAATTAAAATATTGATGACTGAATTGTTACTAATGTAAAAAAATTAGGACTTTTTTGGTATTTTTTTTCCTTAGTAAATTGTTCAGCTTTAGCTTCACTTTTTATGCCTTCAGCTAGCAAAAAAGATTGGAAGGATGATGAGCCTCACCCATCTTGACAAGCAACAAGTAAATCGGTGACTATGCGGGTAAAAGTGTACTTGACATGGATTTCTCATAGGTAATTACCACTTAAACGAAAAAAATATTTTGCTCGAAGAAAATCTGATGATGCAACGTTTATCGCCCGATACGACAAAGCATCACATCAAATCGAAAACGAGAGCACTCTTTCCACCGACTCCCAATGACGTTCTCGTCGTGCATGGGACGTGTTATGATTATTTCAAAGTCAAACAAGCTGTAATACCTTGGTTCCGTCCAGGCAAAAACACAGTCACTACAGTTCGAAATCACATAAATACCCCTCGTGTTTTGCTCGATAAATAGAACGGTTGCCCATTAACGTTGTCCACTACCGAGAAGACGAGATCACAGAGAGAGATGATGATGATGATGATGAGGTTCCCAAGGTCAGGTTCCATGGCTGTGATCATGCTATTCCTCATGGGGGCGATGATGGTGCAGCAAAACGAGGCATTCCGGTTGCTCAGCGAGGAAGCGTGGGCCCGGCAAGGCAATCTCCTCCCACAGGGTCTACAGAAGGGTCCGGTCCGTCCCCCTGGAAACGGGGGCTCTTACACAGGGGCCGGCGGGGCGCCTTGCACGGCCACACGGAAATTCGCTGCCAGCCACGCTGTCGGGGTGGCTCCTCCGAATGCGTAGCAGAATGGCTTGCCTCGATTTGGCGTGGCGACTGATATTAAACAAGTGGTTCAGTCTTGTAGTCATATCAATCAGTATGCCATCGTATGATACCATATAAATTCATAGGAGTTTTTTTTTTTTTTTTTTTTATGCTCTGGGAGTTGTGGCGGACTCTGAGAGTCGAATCCCTGACCTAGCGGTCAGGAGGCCAGGCCTCAACCAACACAGCCATGCGTGGGTGGGTTATAAATTCATAGGAGTTCATCAATAGCTAATAGAGAGATTAATGTATCGATTGCATTTCTTCTTCTTCTTCTTCTTCTTCTTTTCTCAGCAATCTGGAACTCAAGACTTGCAAATAATTGAATGTAACCCATTCGCGCATAGATAAAGAAAGTGAAAATTTTTCAAGTACTCTTTTCAGCTTTTGCAGCCATAGAGGTATATTGTGCCATGGACGTAATTTTGCCATTTGCTCATTCAAATATTTGTTGGAGGAAGGTTGCAAAGTCAGCCGATGAACTGGTTGAATCGGGTTTAGAAATGGATGGTTTTGAATTGTGGTTGAAAATCACTGAGTGGACGCCTGGACGGCTTCGATTTTTGTTTGAAAATAGTTAACGTGGATGTTGATCGTCCTATATAACACACCTGATGTTGATGTTAAAATTTTTTACAAATTTTTATTTTAAATTTTTAGAACTTCTCTCTCTCTCTCTCTTCCTTTTGTTCCTATTATTCTATTTTATTTGATTTTATTTTTTTCCTATTTCCCTCGCTAGCTAGGGTAGCGGTGACAGTTGGTGGAGGTCAAAGCCATCGGCGAGGGTAGCCCTCACCGGCCATTACTGAGGTTTGAGAATGGGTGACCCCCACCTCAATGTCCCCTAGCATAACTCCAACTATGGTAGTGACAATATTGTAAAATCGGTCAATCATCATCATTATTCGCATGCTATGAATCTCATCTTATTTGGTGGACGTGCAAACGTATCTTAAGCTTTTAAATAATCGATTACACTGTGTATCATTATCATGTGACGGATAAAATGCCTTTTTATATCTTGACTCGAAATATGTTACTTTTTGATTTCCTTTCTCTTTATTTTCGAAGAGTTTTGAAGTGTGACTTTTATCAGAAGTTGATCCTGTAAAATTACATAAAATCATTCATATGTCGAGCCACTAATACCAAACCCGAATTGTCTCATGCCTACAACCTACCCCACAGAGAACTTAAACTCTCATTACATAATGTTCTCTATCTAACATGTATGTGCAAATTAAAGAGAAAAGACTATGAGCTTATCTATTATTCCATGGACCCAACCACAATCCAAGAGCAAGTCAATAGTAAGTCTGGTTAACAAGCGCATTCCATTGCCCAAAGCACCCGTCGCATTGAGGATCAAGAAGGATTCATGTGATCCAACGATGGTGATCATTTGAGTCAATTTCAACCGAACTCCATTCGGCCTGTATCTTCCCTTCCCCCAAGCTAAACCGTCGAACAAGCACATTTTGCTGAGAGAAAAGCTCACGGAGAAGAGCATACGCATTTGCTCACGGACCATGGGCAGAAGTCGCAGTAGCTCTTCGCTGGTCATTGTGGCCTTCTCTGCACAATCGAGATTAGCCCCAATTGGAGCACCGTAATAGGCTCATCGCCATTCGAATTGGAGGATAAATATGTCGTCATTGACGTTGTCGTTGCCAGTGTCCACTTCAACTAATTGTCATGTGATAAAACGAATCACTTTTCTCTTTTCTTTTTGTTCTTTTTACTTTATTTAAGTTTCCCATAATCCTCTAAGATTCCCAAGCATGTGCATCAAAAGAGAAAAGTTAAAGCCAAACATTTGTTTAACCCGAGGATTGTTTCTGGGCAAACGTCTTGTTAACCTGACAAAATGCTCGGGGTCATCCGGTCGTTGGGGACTTACTCAACCTTTAGGGTGGAGAACGAGACTAAAAGGAATACCCAATCTTTTTGTGTTTTTGCTGTTGAAGAATATACATGTGCATTATAGAATATTTATATTTTAAACTACACTTTCATTTAACATTTTAAACTTTTAGAACAATTGACAACTATTCCACAAATCTAACATAATATCAGAGTAGACAATCTTGAGTTCAAATATTTCTATATCTCATTTACCTCCCCAATTAATATATAGTACTAGGCACAAAGAGCAGACTATTTAATTATTAACCACAAGTTCATCCAATAGCTTAAATTTTCAAAACGGTAGTCAATAATCCTACGGAATCTAACAATTTTTACATTTTAGTTTTTATTTTCTTCCTTTTTCTTTATGAAAAGTCTGAAATTTGACTTTTATCGAAGGTCCAACCGCCTAAAGTTTTGGAAAGCACGCAAATATTTGTTATACAAAACCATTAAAAAAATTTGGTATTTTAAGATATTAAAGAAAAGCAATCCTCAACATTTTTTTATATATAAATTAAAGAACAAAAACAATGAATACTAGTTAGCAAAATGTGATTACCTACTCCAGTGTGGCCCCCCACCTCGATGTCTCCAAGCATAATCCCAATTTTCTCACATTAGGAGAAAACATTTATTGTGATGAATTGTATCACAAGGCAATGACCGCATTGCGTGTTATGAAGCTCATCTTATTTGATGACATGCATGTATACATTTAATTCTTAATTAGTCAGTTGTACCACATGCCATCATCATATGATATATCCATCATATAAAATTCATTCTAATGTCTTGATTAAAAAGTAAGTCGCTTATATATATATATATATATATATATATATATTTTGGAACTTGCCGAACTCCTAAAGTTGCATGAAATCATATACATTCTTATCGTTATCTTTTCATATATTAATTATTAAGTTGGAAAAGAAAGGCAATCAAATTTTAAAGAAAGAGAAAAAGCGACCAAAAACGCTAAATTATGAAAATTATATAAGTGAAATGAAAACAAAGTTTTAGGTTTTCTATATCACAAGAAAAAATTAAGGATAAATATATTAAATTTGGCATACTATGGGGTTTTTGATATGACGAAAAAGTATAAAGTCAACGTGTTATAATGAACATAGTTTGAGGTTTTTAATGTTATAATTCCCCACAATAGTCTCGTGCCTACTCAAGAGATAACTTGAGGCTGCGCATGACAATGCTTCTTGGTTGGGGAAGAGTTTTTTTTTTTTTTTTTTAAGAAATAGTTATTTTCTATTTCTATTTTGGGGAATAATTTCGAGTAAAAGAACGCGTTTGGTAACTACACAAAATTTCTACTATTGGAATAGAAAAAGAATAAAAATGCGTTTGGTAAAAAACAGTTTATTTTTATTCTTGCTCACGGATCGCCGTCGGGGCCGACCGCCGGCTATTGCCGCCCGTCGTCGGCCGCCGCCACCGCCGCACGACCGTCGGCCGCCGCCGTCGGCCCATAGCCCATCGGCCGCCCCCTCCGCGGCCGCCTGTTCGCCTATTGGCGGCGGTGGGCGGCGGCGGCGGACGGGCGGCGGGTGGCGGTCGGCGGTGGCTTCGGGTGATTGGAGGTGGCCGCGGCAAGAGAGAGGAAAAAAAAGAAAAGAAAATTGGCTTATTTCTAGAAATTATTTCCGGGAACAAGAAGCAATTTGTTTTTTGTTTTTTGTTTCTGCTTCAAATCTATTAAAATTTAACTTTCTATTCCGAGGAATAGAAAAACAACTGGTGTTACCAAATGGATTTTTTTTTTTTTTTGTTACGGGGAACAAAAAAAGAAACCGGAGGAACAGAAACGTTGTCATGCGCTACCTTAGTATCTATTACATAATTTCTTTAACCAACTTGAATTAACCAATAAAAAAGAAAATAATATGCTTGTTTTTTCGACCATTGACTCGACCATTGTCCAAGACAAGTCAATGATAATTCGAGTCACCCTGCACCGGCATCACTCACTATTCCACCAACCAATCACAGCCGCTCAATGCTAGGACTCGTGGGGGGACCCACCCAGGTGATGGACGATTGAGATCATTATAGGCTTCTGTTCCATTGCCCCCATTAAACAATAATCGAAAGGACATTTGGGGAAACTTAAACCAAGCTCCGTTTGGCCCCTATCTTCCCTCCCCCAGCCAAACCGCAGACAAGCACATTTTGCAGAAGAACGCAGCACATTTACACACAGACCATGGACAACAATCTCGGTGTCAAAGATGAAGTGATCAAGACAGCCTTGTCTGCATCCTTGGAAGCTTGTACGAATCCAAAGGAGCCGCCTTTCGCTGTAAGGAAGGTCGACAGTAGCCCTTCGCAGGTCGTCGTGGCCTTCCCTGGATCATGGTGTCCCGACGACTGGTTCGCCAGCGACGGCAAAGCGAAGTCTTTCGGAGAGACCAAGATTGACGACAAAAAGTTCCCTTCCTTCAGGAGGCTCAGGGTCGAGGGGTTTGCCAAGGTCAACGAGGCATTCATGGCACGGTTCCTGCGGATTCTGGAGGATAGCAACCAAACGTTTTGCAAGGAAATATCTCTTGAATCTCGAACGATGCTATATTTTCGTCGTTGTCTCAATGTGCCGAAGAGTCGTAGTATTTCTCAGACAGCATTTGTAAGGCCATTTCTACTGTTTGTCAAGTTTCGTGCCGAAGCTAAGAAAACTGGAGTAGTGCCTACTTTCAGCTTCAAGGCCTGCCTTACCATGTCCGATTCAGTCCCATATAAACTCTCACTGCAACCCAATAGATCAGAAACTAGAGCTTGCGCAAGTATTTCGTCGCAGCCACACCACCCTCTATCATTGAAGCTCTCGTCCAGTTCTATATTTGTAGTTCATCCAGAGATTACATTGACTCAAGATCACATTGAATAATTTAAAATTTCAGGGATCACGTTGCATATTAAGCTAAAGTTTAGGGACCACATTGCATATTTAGTCAAAATTTAAGAACCACCTGTTGTCATTTTCCCAAGATTTAGGTATATAGATAACATAACAAGCACGATCTGGTTTGCTTCAATTTGCAATATCCCATACGAGGTCATTTGTCTAGACTACACTTGTAGTCTCCGTTGGTTGGAACTTGAAGAACACTTGTTTAGATATTTCTCATTCTACCCATTAGCGGCAAAAGAGAATTTCAACATCGACCGAGCATAGAGTCAGAAGTAAACCTGGATTTATCTTTCATCTACAGGTGACAAAGGCGGTGGAGAACGATAAGCAAATAGTAGTTTCAGGCCATTCATCGGGCGGTCCAATTGCGATATACGCGACTGTTTGGTTCCTTGAAAAGTACATAAGATCAAAAGAGAAGCAGACTTCCCATCCCCCTCTCTGTCTAACATTTACATCCCCACTTACCTCTGACCACACCTTTTGCCATGCCGTCCAGCGTGAGGGTTGGTCTGATTGCTTCGTCCACTTTGTTACAAAACTCGACATTGTTCCTAGGATTCTATTCTCTCCTTGCTCTTCTGCAACAGAGTTGCTACGAAAAATTCCCCCTTTCTTCGACCCACATCACAAAGCCGATGAAGAAAAATTGGCTTCCTTATTTGTGAATGTGATGAAGAGTGTGTCATATGTTGCAAGCCCTGCAGCTTGTGCACTAAAGGGAAGCAAGCATACATTCTCTGAAACCATGTCTAGATTCATCAAGCTAAACCCTTACAGACCGTGCGGGAAGTATTTTTTTTGCACTGAGACTGGAAAATTGGTGGTTGTGAAGAACCCAGATGCGGTTCTTCAACTGATGTTTTACTCCTTACAGATCAAGTCTGAAACAGAGCTTCAGAAGAGAGCAGTGGCAAGCTTAAAAAACATTGGACGTATAAAGATGCATTAGATAAAAGGTTGGCCAGGCACAATGTAGTTCGTTTAGAGAAGCTCCGAGAATTACCTCTCAGCTCTGACGATCCTGTAGATATTCAGGTCAAGACGATTGGTGCCGCGCTGAATGACCTTAACTTGGTATTGTCCATAATTTTTCTGGAAAATGAACTCTCCAGTTCATAATCTTTCATTTATTGAGAATAGATAATCAAATATTCACTAAATATAATTTTCTGAGATAGAGCGAACCGGTGAGGCTGTGCCTTCGTGCTGCTGGAGAGTTTGAGAAGCAGAAAGAGCATAACAGAAACACCGTCAAAGGCAAGAAAGAAGCGATAAACAAAACCCTCAAAGCATTAGAAGAGTATCGGGCCACTTGCAGGAATGATGGCGTGGGACATTATGATGCTTTCAAGATGCAAAAGAAACAAGACTTCAAGGCCAACGTGAAGAGACTTGAACTGGCAGCTATGTGGGACGAGATTATCGAAATGGTAAGACACGGGCAGCTCCCTGATGAGTTTGAGGCAGAGAAAGAATGGGTGGACCTCGGCACGCAGTTTCGCCGACTTGTGGAGCCAATAGACATTGCCAACTACTATCGGCACATGAAGAATAAAGACGCAGGTCCTTATATGACCAGAGGAAGACCAAGTCGGTACCATTATCCGCAAAGATGGCGAGAAAATGCTGAGCAGTTGGATAGAGATTCAAGTGGCGAATCCTGCTTCTGGGCTGAGGTGGCGGAGCTCAACGTTGAAGTTACTAACAAGAAACCATGGAAAGAAATAGAGAACAGGGTTTTGACTTTGGAGAAGAACCAGAGAAAATGGTATGATAAAGTGGAGGTGCAGAAGGATGTGTTCTTAGAAGATAGCACACACGTCAAGTGGTGGCGATCTCTCCCGGACAACCACAAGGCAAATTCCTGCATCAAAGGACTCATGCCAAGCGGAAAATTCCTCGCTGCTGCAAATTTGCTTGAAAAGCCAGACCCGGTAACAAGCTAGCATCATTCAAAGTCCAGTCATAAAATGATGCTTGATTTCAATGTGCTTGGCTTTGGAATATAGAATCGGATTCTTCGTCAGATTAATGATACTGGTATTGTCGCATTTGATGGTTGTATTCGAGTCATTTACTCCGTAATCCTTTAGTTGTTATTTCATCCAGAGGATTTGTGTGCAACAACTTCCCAAAACAACATACTCTGCTTCAGCAGTTGATAAGGCAACCATTGATTGCTTTTTGGAGAACCAGAAAACAAGCATCTTCCCTAATAACTGACATGTTCCATAAGTGCTCTTTTTATCAATCTTACGTTCTGCAAAATCAGCATTAGAGTATCCAGATAACTCTTAGGATACTAGAGTCTTAGAGTGGGATAAGAATATATATATTTGATTATCCTTTTAACTGCAAAGAGATGAGACTCCCTAGGGTTTGACTGAAATCTGGCGCATATGCATACACTAAAGGATATCAGGTTTTGAGGTTGTGAGATATAGCAAAGAGCTAATTATGGTCCTGTATAACTTCTGATCAACTTTCTTGCCATTCTCGTCTTTATTGAGCTTAGAAGATAAAGACATAGGAATTTCCACTTTCTTCGAATTTTCCATGTGAAATTTCTTTACCAGTTCTTTGGCATATATTTCCTAAAAAATGAATGTCCCTTCTTGCATTTGCTTGATTTGCAATCCGAGGAAGAAATTTAGTTCCCCCATCATGCTTATCTGAAACTCGTCCTGCATCAACTTGGCAAAACTCTTGCAAAGATTTTCATTAGGCGATCCAAATATAATATCATCAACGTAGATCTGAATTAATAAAATTTCCTTACATTCTCTTAGAATAAATAAAGTAGTATCAACATTACCTTTCATAAAACCATTTTGTATGAGGAAGGATGTTAAACTTTCATACCGAGCACGAGGAGCTTGCTTCAGACCATATAAGACCTTCTTCAGTTTGTATACATGATCAGGCTTTTTAGGTTCTTCAAAACCTGGTGGTTGTTCTACAAACACTTTCTCTTTGATGTAACCATTTAAGAAGGCGCTCTTCATATCCATATGAAAAAGTCTGAAACCATGGAAACATGCGTAAGCAAGTAAAAGTCTGATCACTTCTAACCTTGCTAGTGGCGCGTAAGTTTCGTCATAGTCGATTCCCTCTTCCTACGAGTAGCCTTTAGTGACCAATCTTGCCTTGTTTCTTGTGACTTTTCCTTGATCATTGAGCTTGTTTCTATACACCCATTTTGTTCCTATTACGGGATGATCCTTTGTTCTGGGAACTAATTCCCACACTTCATTTATGCGAAATTGTTGAAGTTCCTCATTCATTGCTTGTATCTAGTTTTCATCTGATAGCTCTTCTTTAGTACTTTTAGGTTCAATCTCTGAGATGAGCGCTAAAGTGCTGACTGTTTCTTTTAGAGTTGATCTGGTTCTTATCTTGTTATCAATGTTTCCGATAATCAGATCTTTTGGATGATTTGACTTGTGCTTATAGTTTCTATTGAACTATCATCAGAAGTTGTAGGTTTCTCGTTGACTTGCTCGTCAGTCTTTTCTGGTTGCTGTGGCTGTTCATCTGATTTTGATTGTTTGCTGTCTTGTTGCGCTTGAATTCCATCAAAGAACTGCTCTACTTGATCATAATCTTCGTGAGTTTGAGAGTTTTCGTCAAATCTCACATTGATAGACTCCTCCACTATGCAAGATCTTTTGTTGTAAACTCTGAAAGCCTTGCTTGTGGTTGAGTATCCCAAAAATATACCTTCATATTATCTTTTGCCTCCCAGACTTTGTGTTCTTGTGGGTCCGAAGATATCCATATGAAGAAGCTGCAAAACTCTGTTAGTACTAATAAAGTTGATGGGTTTAAAAGAGCTTCTTACCTGTTTTTCTAAGGCACAGATTGAGTAGATTTCAGAACTTTCAAATTTAAGGTCTGGTAATCCTTGTACCAATTTTTTTGAAGAAAGCTTCGTTATTTGTTTAGTGCTTATATGACCAAGCTTCCTGTGCCAAATATCTGACTTGTCCTTTGCAGAGACTAGACATTGAACATCATCAGTAGTTATATCTAACAAATAGATATTTCCGTGTCTCCTTCCAGTAAAAGATTGCTTCAAATCTTTACTTGTGCCTGAACATTTGTTTTCTTGAAAGCATATTTTGTACCTGGCATCACATAGCTGATTGATGCTGATAAGATTATAGTTCAGTCCTTTGACAAGAGATACATCTCTTATCGTCAGATTTTCCAATTTCAATAGTTCCTTTACCAATGATTTTCCCTTTATTGTTTCCTCTAGAAATTCTTGTGAGCTCAATAAACTTACTAGGATCACCAGTCATATGTCTTGAGTAAGCGCTATCAAGATACCACTTGTTTTTCCTTCTCTTTGGTACCTGCAGAAGTTAAGACAAGTTCAAATTTTCTTTGGTACCCATTTTTGTTTGAGTCCTCTTTGGTTAGAAAGATCGGCCGTGCTTAGAAAGTTCCTCTAAATTGGCTTCCAACCTTTGGAACATTCATTTTCGTAATGATCATGACTTCTGCAGATTGAACATTTAAGAAAGCTTTTACCAACAAGTTTTACAAATTATTTTCTAAAATGATTTTCATAAAACACTTTTGGTGGTTTTTTATTTTTCTTCTCTTTGTGAGTCGGAAAATCATTTTCAAAATCCTTTTTGTTTAACATCCAAGTCCTGATTTATTATACTATGGGATTTGAATAGACAAAATGTGCTCCAAAGTTTTTAAACCAATTGAAAACTTTTTTGCAACATCTGAAATTTCCTTTTTCAAAGAATAATTTTCTTTTAAAGTAGAATCAAGAATTTCTTTTGATTGAAGAAGATCCTTCTCAAGATTTTCAATCTTTTCTTTTTGGAAAGAATCCTATCGTCTCAATCTTGAGTTTTCCTTCTTCAATTATGAGAATTTTCTAAGCACGACTTTGTAATCGACAAGTAATTCTTCAATATAATTAGATACTTCAGCTAGAATGTCAAAATTATTTACCTCAAATTCATTTTTCGAATTAAATTTTTCCCTGAGACATATATTAGCACATTCTTCATCACTTTCTTCGCACTCAATGTCACTCCAAGTCTCGGCCTTCAGTGCTTTCTTTATTTTATCATATTTGTTCTTTCGTTTCCTCAGAAGTGGGCAATTTGGCTTAATATGACTAAGTTTCTTGCATTCGAAGCAGATAACATCTTTATTTTCTTCCTTGTCGTTGAAGCTTCTTCTTTGCTCAGAAGTTCTGAAAGTTTTCTTTTCTTTGAACTTCTTTCCTTTTCTGGCCATTCTTTGAAGCTTTTTCACCATGAGAGCAATCTCTTTGTCGTCCTCATCATCTTCGTTTGAATCTAATTCATCAGAATAAAGATTTGATTTCAAAGCTAGAGTTTTCTTACCTCTGGTGTCTTCTTCGTTTAGATGCTCTTCTTCATAGGATTGAAGTGTTCCCACAAGCTCATCCACAAAGAGAGGTGATATTCTTTGAGTCTCTCGGATGGATGTCTTGATGTTGTTCCACTCTTTTGACATTCCTTGAAGAATCTTGTTCACCTTCATTGGATCTGACACTGGTTGCCCTTGATACGCCAATCCATTGACAATATCAGTGAATCTACTAAACATGTCAATTATGGATTCTTCTGGTTTCATTTTGAAGGCTTCCTATTGTTGAAGAAGAATGTTGATTTTCGTCTCATTCACCCTATCAGTTCCTTCGTATGTCACCTGCAACCTATCCCAAATTTCTTTTGCAAACTCGCAAGAAGAAATTCGATTATATTCAGATCGAGATAATGCACATTACAATGAGTAAACAGCTTTTGCATCAAATGCTTCTCTTTTGGTGAGGTTTGCATCAGATGGTGTTGAGGTTTCTGATTTTTTGCCTTCTTCTTTAGTAAAAAAAGCTTAAGGTCTTATGCCTCTTAGAACGATGTCCCACTCCAGGGGATCCTTGGATCTGATGAATGCTTTCATCTTGTTCTTCCAAATGCTGTAATCTTTCTCGTCGAAGTAAGGAGGTCTTATATCACTCTATCCTTCCATAAGACCTGGTGCAATATTGCTAGGCATAGATAGATCGTTAACTCAGAAGTAGTAAAGCACTTCAATTAAGAGTAACCGTGCTCTGATACCAATTGTTATAGCTAAAATATCACCTAGAGGGGGGTGAATAGGTGATTTTGCGGAAATGAAAGAAATTAAACCAATATTCCAGTAGGACAACTTCTGATGAAGTGGTCATAATTTACCGGTGCACAAATCTATTACAAAAAATTAAAAGTGTAAAGGATAATGAATTGCACACTCAAGATTATAGTGGTTCAAATTTTGCAAGCTTACGTTCACTCTCCAACGCTACAGCCAATTGACTGGAATCCACTAATGAGAATCGATCAGAGGTTACAAGATCTGAGCTCTGACACTCAAGCTCGTGTGTATAACTTTCTCACACACTCTCAATCTCTAAAACGTTATACAATTTTGCTCACTGAATCAAACGCAAAATGATCACAAACACCCTTTAGACTTTAGAATTAAAAGCTCCAATACTCGTGAAATCGAATTGTTATCCTTCTGCTATGAGATCTCCTCTTACACCCCTCCTAGTCCAAGCCGACCGTTGGACATGCCTTCAAGAGGATCATCTAGCCAATCCACCCATTGGTCCTAGATTTGGTTGAGAAGATTTGATGGTGTGAGGATCGCC
Source organism: Eucalyptus tenuipes (assembly GCA_014182365.1). NCBI lineage: Eukaryota > Viridiplantae > Streptophyta > Magnoliopsida > Myrtales > Myrtaceae > Eucalyptus > Eucalyptus tenuipes. The sequence continues at coordinate 19,400,128 of CM024547.1, forward strand.
GAGGTTGAAGCTTCTCGTAAGATTTGCTGCCTATACAACGAGTTGGATTTCCAAAAGTCGAGTGTCTATGTTTATAATGAATAGCTCGTCTTCGAAGATTGAGGAAAGATTGGAAACATGAGGATTTTTTTTAATGAAAACCTTCCTTTTCAAGTTCCTTTAAAGAAATGGCAAGTTATCTAGTCAATTTAATTGTTGCACGAGAAATATATTCCTTCATAGCTAGTTGATTGATTGTCCGAATAAGAAAATATTATCCACGACTTTGAGGGTTGAGCGATCCAATGTGGCCACGAGGGTCTCGTCCTCGCAAGATTCAGCAATGGTGACCCTTGTCAAGCGATGAGGGTCGAGCCCTTGCCTAATTCGGCAAGGGTCGCCCTCGCCCAGGCCGTGAGGATCTCGCCCTTGCCAAATCTGGCGAGGGCGACCCTCGCCTATGGCTGGTCACCAACAATGGCCGGTACCGGCCACAATCCAAAGAAAGGAAAAAGAAAAGGGAAAAAAAAAGAGGATTTTAAAAAAAAAGAATAAAAAGAATAATAAAAAATTAGTAAAAAATTATTTTAAAATGTCAACGTTAGTACCGACAATATCACATAGGATTACTAGCATCCACGTCACCGATTTCCAGTCTAAATTGTCGGATGGATTGAATTGGTATTGATGTAAAAATGTTTATGACTAAATTGATCAAATTAGGAGGCTTATGACTGAATTGGTACCAATGTAAAAGATTTAGGATTTTTTTGGTATTTTTTCCTTAGTAAATTGTTCAGCTTTAGCTTCACTTTTTATGCCTTCAGCTAGCACAAAAGATTGGAAGGATGATGAGCCTCACCCATCTTGATAAGCAACAAGTAAATCGGTGATCATGCGGATAAAAGTATACTTTGATATGGATTTCTCATTGGTAAATTTAGATTACCACTTAAAAGATAAAATATTTTGCTCGAAGAAAATCTTATCATACAACGTCTATGGCGATACGACAATGCATCACAAGTCAAATTGAAAACGAGAGCACCCTTTCCACCAACTTCAATCAGCATTCTCGTCATGCATGGGAAGTGTTGTAGCTTCTTCCTTCCCATAATGCTTTTGCGTTGCCCTTGCCTCTTTTACAAAATCAAACGCGCTTTAATCTCTTACTTCCCTCCAAGCAAAAACGGAAAAATGCATCACAAGTCAAATTGAAAACGAGAGCACCATTTCCACCAACTTCAATCAACATTCTCAGCATGCATGGGAAGTGTTGTAGTCATGCATAGGAAGTGTTATAGCTTCTTCCTTCCCATAATGCTTTTGCGTTGCCCTTGCCTCTTTTACAAAATCAAACGCGCTTTAATCTCTTACTTCCCTCCAAGCAAAAACGGAAAAATGCATCACAAGTCAAATTGAAAACGAGAGCACCCTTTCCACCAACTTCAATCAACATTCTCTCGTCATGCATGGGAAGTGTTATAGTCATGCATGGGAAGTGTTATAGCTTCTTCTTTCCCATAATGCTTTTGCGTTGCCCTTGCCTCTTTTACAAAATCAAACGCGCTTTAATCTCTTACTTCCCTCCAAGCAAAAACGGAAAAATCCGGTCGAGACATTCGAAATCACACAAATACCCTCCCAATGCCAATAAATAGCGCTCTCAGAATGCAGACCCATACACCTTCTCATCCTTATTTTGGTGCTCTTTAACGTTGTCCACCACCGAGAAGACGATATCAGAGAGAGAGAGAGATGATGATGATGATGATGATGAGGTTCCCAAGGTCAGGTTCCATGGCTGTGATCATGCTATTCCTCATGGGGTCGATGATGGTGCAACAAAACGAGGCATTCCGGTTGCTCGGCGAGGAAGCGTGGGCCCGGCAAGGCAATCTCCCCCCACAGGGTCTACAGAGGGGTCCGGTCCCTCCCCGTGGAAGCGGGTGCTCCTACACAGGGCCCGGCGGGGCGCCTTGCCCGGTCAAACCGAAATTCGCTGCTGGCCACGCTGTGGGGGTGGCTCCTCCGAATGCGTAGCCGAATGGCTTGCCTCGGTTTGGCGTGGCGATTGATATTAAACAAGTGGTTCAGTCTTGTAGTCATATCCATCAATATGCCATCGTATGATACCGTATAAATTCATAGGAGTTCATCAGCAGCTGGTAGATAAATTAATGTATCGATTATATTTCTTTTTTTTTTCCCGACAATCTGGGATTCAAGACTTGCAATTAATTGAAGGTAACCCATTCGCACATAGATAAATAAAGTGAAAATTTTTCAAGTACTCTTTTCGGCTTTTGCAGCCACAGAGCTATATCATGCCATGGACGTAATTTTGTCATTTGCTCATTCAAATATTTGTTGGAGGAAGGTTGCAAAGTCGGCTTATGAATTGGTTGAATCGGATTTGGGAATGGATGGTTTTGAATTGTGGTTGGAAATCACTGACGTGAAAGCCTAGTTCATCGGGTTTGGGAATGGATGGTTCCGAATTTTGTTTGAAAATAGTAGATATTGGTCATTTTATGTGACACACCTGGTGTTGATGTTAATAATTTTTCAATTTTTTATTTTAAATTTTTAGAACCTCTCTCTCTCTCCCCCCTCCCTTTTGTTCCTATTATTCTATTTTATTGTTTTATTTTTTTCCTATTTTCCTCGCTAGCTAGGGTAACGGTGACGGCTGGTGGAGGTCAAAGTCATCGGTGAGGACAGCCCTCATCGGCCATCACCGAGGTTTGGGAATGGATGACCCCCACCTCAATGTCCCCTAGCATAACCCCAACTATGGTAGTGACAATATTGTAAATCGATCAATCGTCATTATTCACATGATATGAATCTCATCTTATTTGGTGGATCTGCGAACGTATCTTAAGCTTTTAAATAATTGATTACAGCGTGTATCATTGTCATATGATGTATCTATCACGTAAAATACCTTCCTATATCTTGACTCGAAATATGTTACTTTTCGATTTGCTTTTTCTTTATTTTCGAAGAGTTTTGAAGTGTGACTTTGATCAAAAGTTGAGCATGTAAAATTACATAAAATCATTCATATGTTGAGCCACTGATACCTAGCCCGAATCATCTCATGCCTACAGCCTACCCCAGAGAGAACGTAGACTCTTATTACATAATGTTTCTCTATCTAACATGTATGTACAAATTAAAGTGAAAAGACTATGAGCTTATCTATTATTCCATGGACCCAACCACGAACCAAGAGCAAGTCAATAGTAAGTCTAGTTAACGAGCGCAATCCATTGCCCAAAGCACCCGTCACCTGGCATCTCACTCCCTATGCCACACCAATCGCAGCGGCTGGACATTAAGGATCAAGAGGGATTCATGCGATCCGACGATAGTGATCATTCGAGTAAATTTCAACCGAACTCCATTCGGCCTGTATCTTCCCTTCCCCCAGCTAAGCCGTCAAACAAGCACATTTTGCCGAGAGAAAAGCTCACGTAGAAGAGCATACGCGTTTGCGTGCCGACCATGGACAGAGGATTTGCAGTAGCTTTTCGCTGGTCATTGTGGCCTTCTCTGCACAATCGAGATTAGCCCCAATTGGAGCACCGTAATAGGGTCATCGCCATTCGAATTGGAGGATAAATTTGTCGTCATTTACTTTCTCGATGCCAGTGTCAAATTCAACTAATTGTCATGTGATAAAACAAATCCCTTTTCTCCTTTCTTTTTGTTTTTTTTACTTTATTTAAGTTTCCCATAGTCCTCTAAGATTCCCTCGAATGTGCATCAAAAGACAAAAGTTAAAACCAAACATTTGTTTAACCCGAAGATTCTGAAAAAATGCTTGGGGTCATCCAGTCGTTGGGAACTTACTCAACCTTTAGGGTGGAGAACGAGACTAAAAGGAATCCCCAATCTTTTTGTGTTTCTGCTGTTATAGAATACACACTCGCATTATAAAAATATATATATATATATATATATATATATATATATATATATATTTTACATTACACGTTCATCTAACAGTTTAAACTTTTCGAACAGTTGACAATTATTCTACAAATCTAATATAGTATCAGAGTAGAAAATCTTGAGTTCAAATCTTATCTCATTTACCTCCTCAATTAATATATAGTACTAGGCACAAAGACTAGACTATTCAATTGTTAACTACAAGTTCATCCAATAGCTTAAATTTTCAAAACGGTAGTCAATAGTCTTACGAAATCTAACAATTTTTACATTTTAGTTTTTATTTTCTTCCTTTTTTTTTAATGAAAAGTCTGAAATTTGACTTTTATTGAAGGTCCAACCGCCTAAAGTTTTGGAAAGCACGCAAATATTTTTTTATACAAAATCATTAAAAAAATTTGGTATTTTAAGATATTATAGAAAAGCAATCCTCAACATTTTTTTATATATAAATTAAAAAACAAAAACAATGAATACTAGTTAGCAATATGTGATTACCTACTCCAGTGTGACCCCACACACCTCGATGTCTCCAAGCATAACCCCAATTTTCTCACATTAGGAGAAAACATTTAGTATGATGAATTGTATCACAAGGCAGGGACGGCATTGAGTGTTATGAAGCTCATCTTATTTGACAACATGCATGTATATATCCTATTCTTAATTAGTCAGTTGTACCACGTGCCATCATCATGTGATATATCCATCATATAAAATTCCTTCTATTGTCTTGATTAAAAAGTAACTCACTTTTTAAATATATATATATATATATATATATATATATATATTTTATATATATATATATAGGAACATGCCGAACACATAAAGTTGTATGAAATCATATACATTCTTATCGTTATCTTTTCATATATTAATTATTAAATTGGAAAAGAAAGGCAATCACATTTTAAAGAAAGAGAAAAAGCGACCAAAAATGCTAAATTATGCCCATTATACCACATTTACGGTAAATTAATTCCCAAACTTGTACCTGCAAGACATGTTTACTTTCCATAAAAAATTTTAACGGTGTTGCCATGTAAGTGAAATGAAAACAAAGTTTTATGTTTTTTACATCACAAGAAAAAAATTATGATAAATATATTGTAATTGACATACTATGGGGTCTTTGATATGACAAAAAAAGTATAGAATCTGTGTTATAATGAACATAGTTGGATGTTTTTAAAGTTATAATCCCCCACAATAGTCTCGTGCCTACTCAAGAGATAAGTTTAGCTTCTATTACATAATTTCTTTAACCAACTTGTATTAACCAATAAAAAAGAAAATAATATGCTTGTTTTTTCAACCATTGACTCGACCACTGTCCAAGACAAGTCAATGATAATTCGAGTCACCCCGCACCGGCATCACTCACCATTCCACCAACCAATCACAGTCGCTCAATGCTAGGACTCCTGGGGACCCACCCAGGTGATGGACGATTGAGATCAGTATAGGCTTCTGTTCCATTGCCCCCATTAAACAATAATCGAAAGGACATTTGGGGAAACTTAAACTCCGTTTGGCCCCCATCTCATCTTTCCCTCCCCCAGCCAAACCGCAGACAAGCACATTTTGCAGAAGAACGCAGCACATTTACACACAGACCATGGACAACAATCTCGGTGTCAAAGATGAAGTGATCAAGACAGCCTTGTCTGCATCCTTGGAAGCTTGTGCGAATCCAAAGGAGCCGCCTTTTGTTGTAAGGAAGGTCGACAGTAGCCCTTCGCAGGTCATCGTGGCCTTCCCTGGATCATGGTCTCCTGACGACTGGTTCACTGGCGACGGCGAAGCGAAGTCTTTCGGAGAGACCAAGATCGACGACAAGAAGTTCCCTTCCCTCAGGAGGCTCAGGGTCGAGGGGTTTGCCAAGGTCAACGAGGCATTCATGGCACGGTTCCTGCGGATTCTGGAGGATAGCAATCAAACGTTCTGCAAGGAGGTATCTCTTGAATCTCGAACGATGCTCTATTTTCGTTGTTGTCTCAACGGGCCGAAGAGTCATAGTATTTCTCAGACAGCATTTGTAAGGCCATTTCTACTGTTTGTCAAGTTTCGTGCCGAAGCAAAGAAAGCTGGAGTAGTGCCTACTTTCAGCTTCAAGGCCTGCCTTACCATGTCCGGTTCAGTCCCATATAAACTCACTGCAACCCAATAGATCAGAAACTAGAGCTTGCGCAAGTATTTCGTCACAGCCACACCACCCTCTATCATTGAAGCTCTCATCCAGTTCTATATTTGTAGTTCATCCAGAGATTACATTGATTCTGGATCACATTGAAGAATTTAAAATTTCAGGGATTACGTTGCATATTAAGTTAAAGTTTAGAGACGATATTGCATATTGGGTCAACATTGAAGAATCACTTGTTGTCATTTTCCCAAGATTTAGGTATACAGATAACGTAAAAAGCACGATCTGGTTTGCTTCAATTTGCAATCTACCGTACAAGGTCATTTGTCTAGACTTTTCTACACTTGAAGTCTCCGTTGGTTGGAACTTAAAGAACACTTCCCAAGTGTTTGCTATTAGATGACATCAATGAGTTCAGTTTACATCTCTCTCATTCTACCCATTAGCGGCAAAAGGGAATTCCAACATTGACCGAGCATAGAGTCAGAAGTAAATCTGGATTTGTCTTTGATGTACAGGTGACAAAGGCGGTGGAGAACGATAAGCAAATAGTATTTTCAGGCCATTCATCAGGCGGTCCAATCGCGATATACGCGGCTGTTTGGTTCCTTGAGAAGTACATAAGATCAAATGAGAAGCAGACTTCCCGTCCCCCTCTCTGTTTAACATTTGCATCCCCACTTACCTCTGACCGTACCTTTTGCCATGCCGTCCAGCGTGAGGGTTGGTCTGATTGCTTCGTCCACTTTGTTACGAAATTTGACATTGTTCCTAGGATTCTATTCGCTCCTCGCTCTTCTGCAACAGAGTTGCTACAAGAAATTCCCCCTTTCTTTGACCCACATCACAAAGCCGATGAAGAAAAATTGGCTTCCTTATTTGTGAATGTGATGGTGAGTGCGTTACGTGTTGCAAGCCATGCAGCTTGTGCCGTAATGGGAAGCAAGCATACATTATCTGAAACCATGTCTAGATTCATCAAGAGAAGCCCTTACAGACCGTGCGGGAAGTATGTTTTTTGCACCGAGACTGGAAAATTGGTGGTTGTGAAGAACCCAGATGCGGTTCTTCAACTGTTGTTTTACTCCTTGCAGATCGAGTCTGAAACAGAGCTTCAGAAGAGAGCAGTGGCAAGCTTAAAGGCACATTGGACGTATAAAGATGCATTAGATAAAAGCTTGGCCAGGCACAATGTAGTTCGTTTAGAGAAGCTCCGAGAATTACCTCTCAGCTCTGACGATCCTGTAGATATTCAGGTCAAGACGATTGGTGCCGCGCTGAATGACCTTAACCTGGTATTGTCCATAATTTTTCTGGAAAATGAACTCTCCAGTTCATAATCTTTCATTTATTGAGAAAAGATGATCAAATATTCACTATATATAATTTTCTGATGATAGAACGATGCGGCGAGGCTGTGCCTTCGTGCTGCTGGAGAGTTTGAGAAGCAGAGAGAGCATAACAGAAACACCGTCCGAGGCAAGAAAGATGCGATAAACAAAACTCTCAAAGCATTAGAAGAGTATCGGACCACGTGCAGGAATGATGGCGTGGGATATTATGATGCTTTCAAGATGCAAAAGAAAGAACAAGACTTCAAGGCCAACGTGAAGAGACTTGAACTGGCAGCTATGTGGGACGAGATTATCGAAATGGTAAGACACGGGCAGCTCCCTGATGAGTTTGAGGCAGAGAAAGAATGGGTGGACCTCGGCACGCAGTTTCGCCGACTTGTGGAGCCAATAGACATTGCCAACTACTATCGGCACATGAAGAATGAAGACGCAGGTCCTTATATGACCAGAGGAAGGCCAAGTCGGTACCATTATCCGCAAAGATGGCGAGAAAATGCTGAGCAGTTGGATATAGATTCAAGTGGCGAATCCTGCTTTTGGGCTGAGGTGGAGGAGCTCAACGTTGAAGTTACTAACAAGAAACCATGGAAAGAAATAGAGAACAGGGTTTTGACTTTGGAGAAGAACCTGAGAAAATGGAATGATAAAGAGGAGGTTGAGAAGGATGTGTTCTTAGAAGATAGCACACTCGTCAAGTGGTGGCGATCTCTCCCGGACAACCATAAGGCAAATTCCTTCATCAAAGGACTCATCCCAAGCTGAAAATTCCTCACTGCTGCAAATTTGCTTGAAAAGCTAGACCCAGTAACAAGCTGGCATCATTCGAAGCGCAGTCATTCCCCTTTTCAGTTGATTCTCTCCGTAAAGTAAATGTTGTTAATGAAATCAACTACCTATTGAGTTTTGACTTTCAAATTAAGATATAAGGGTATTTTAGATCATACACATTTATCTTAGGGATTTTTGAAGGGAGACTGCAAAATGAATGTGTATAATAACACATCTCCAACCTAACCTCTATATTATTTCCTGTTTTTTTCTTACCTTCTTTTTGGATATTTAGATTTTGTGGCTCACCAAGTGGTTTTAGAGTTTTTGAATTGTACTTAAGTGCTTTTGTTAAAGATAGTGAAACCATCCTCTCTCCCTGTGGCTTTTTATATTTTGGGTTTTCACGTAAATCTTGCGTATCATGTGATTTTGATTTTCTTTCAACCTTTGTTACTTGTTCCTAGATCGGTGCATCTTTGATTGGCGTTTTTACGCAACACTACCCTTGAAGAAACAAAAGAGAAACTCTGAAGTCTTCTTCATGGCCCTGAAGATCCTAAATACATAAAAGGAGGAAAGATGAAAGAATCGATGAAATTGCTCGGGAGAAGATAAGCCATGTAAAACTCCTTGGCACTTTTTTTTTTTTTTTTTTTTTGGTAATGCCTTGGCACTTTTCTTAGACTCCGCAATATAGAAAAAGAAGGAAAAAAGGACCAAAACTGATTGCAGAACTAGCCGACAACATCGCTCTAATAAGTGGTTGTCAGAGAGTAACCGAATGTAAACTAGCTAGAGTATTGCATTAAAGACTCCAACTTCCTACGTGTAACTGTCAGGCTAACTGGCTAAGTCCCCCCCACGAAATGGAGACAAAAACAGAATTGCCAAGCAGAGAGAAAAAAAGGGGCAAAACATTGACTTGCAAGGGAAGAAAGGAGAAAAGAGGCATAGCTCAGGAAATACGATTTGCCTAAGCTCCAGATGCATAAGCACGTGCAAGGAAGTGAGGATGCTGAAGTGGAGGCAGACACTCGAGAATTAATTACAAAAACGTACTACCTGAACTTCGAGCTTAGAAAACAGCGCATACCAATTCTCACCTTGAAAAGCGACGGCTATCAACAAGAGAAGAGCACGTGAATCGTTTTATCAGCGATTAAACTTAGTTTAATTGATTCATAATTGAGCTAATGTTTTACTGGATTTTGATATTGTTTCCTACTTATTTGAAAGGATTGCAAGTTGGATGGTTCAAGTAATTTTTGTTGTTTGGTTTTGGGCTTTCTCAAGTGAGTCTTGTTCAAGTTTGCAAACTCATATTTCGAAAGTAATATGGATATATATATATATATATATATATATATATATATATATATATTATGAGTCATGAAAAACATTTTTGTTACATAAAATCAGGGACGAACATTTACTACTCTTTGATTATTTGCAAATGGTTGGAATGTAAAATGTTATATGTATTGCTTTCCGAACTTGGTTTATGAAATGATATGAGAAATGCTTTACATAAAGTATTCTGATTGATGAATTGAGTTGCGAAAGATTATGTTTTGGTTTGTGAAAATTAATCCAATTTATTATATAAATTGTTAGTTGGTTTTGTGGATTATTGGAGGATGATGGTATTATGCCTATTGTCGCAATGAACTCAATTAGCAATTTTTTGATATATATGCTAATTTTAGGATATTTTTTTAGGTCGAGGCATTGACCGATTGCCGAAGGAGGAACCTTGGTTGCCTTGTCACTAGGCTTTATGATGTGACCATAATTTAATATTGAGTAATAGATTGCATAATGAACTAGATTATTAACGTGTAATTTGATAGAGATTGATCAATGGATTCAACTATTGATGTTTAATTTGTGATGGTTAATTAAGTATGTCTAATTTGTATAAAGCTCTATTGAAACAATACAACTCATATTTAAGTTAGTGCATATATTATATCTTGGGTTTGGATTATGAGTTTCTAGTAATGTTTTATATATGTGTATTGTGGATGCTCGATCTACTTAGAAGAGACTTATTACTCAATGAGCTATAATTGCTCATGCCATTCTTCTTATTGGAGTCAATTGTGACACATACAGCCTTACTGAATGAAAGAACATTTCCCATCTGCTTACTTGAACATCAATGACTGCCAAACTTGTGCAATAGATGTGCTTCAAAGCTAGAATAATTCCTAAAGTACAGGCAAGTCTAGCCACCAATTCCAGCATCACTCTATCAACCTCTCAAGTAACTGCAACTATAAGCCGGATCGATATATTGCTGAACAAGTAACGAAACCAATAGCTTTAGAGGACGGCTAGATACTTAAAAGCTTATTACTTACCATACAGAGATTGAATTATGGGGAAACTCCATCCAGATAAGTAATTACAGTTAGAAATGCATAGAATCCACACAAACAGAAGTTCACAAATGGATTTCTGTATTTTTTATTCCTTTCATCTTTCTCAAGGGATCACACCCTCAACCCGAAGTTACATGTCCTAAGCCGCCAATAACCACCAGGCCACTCGCCATAATTGCATTCCAACATATTGATGGGAGCGGTATAGAAATTTTCACTTGAAGAACCTGTTTTACATGCTTTCGGGAGAATTACTGGTCTTCTGAGGAGAAACATGAACCGCCTCCTATGATTGTTCGGTGACAATTCCAACCTTTCATAATGATGTGATTTTACTTCCAGGAAAGATCAGTTCCCACTTCACTATAAGTTTGCTCTTAAAAAGATCCTTGGGGTTGATCTTACAGAACATAAGTCTGACAAAATTCTCATAATTTACGTAATACAGACTGCTGCAGATGAGACTATTCAAATTAAATGAATAGATACACGTTAGCCATGTTAGGCCCGGAATATGCAACTTTATCGTGGAGGACTTCTGTAAACATATGCCGCGACACTCTGTTTTCTGTCCACTAATGCAAAGAAAGTGGCAATTAATTGCATGCAACTCTGCCCAACCAGCATATTACATAATTGCTAGCACTGAGAATGTGATATCAGCGATAAAATGACAAAAGGCTCTGACACCAATTGTCTCACCTTGAAAAGGCAATGCAACTAATCATAATCAAGAAAGAAAAAGTGTTCCATCCTACCATCACAAACCACTAAAAGAATTCCATCTCAAAATCAGTATTCTAGTCACATGCAACCCACTTGAAAGACACATTAAAGATGGCATACACTATTCACCTAAAAAAACTACTACAACTAGACATCCTATGTTACAGACATTCAACGAGAGCTTTCAATGACAGCATCGATCTTTATGGTAGAACAGAACAGATTGTTTATCTGAGAGCAACAAAGTCATGCCTCATCACATGCACATGCAATTGCCCCCGAAACTAGTTGATTACTAAGTTAGGAAGTTCTTTAACCAAGATAGCTATGACTCCACGATGCATAATGCCACGATAAGTCACTTCAATCCATGGGAGCACAAAGACAAAGGCACGCTGGTGGATGAATCAAACTCGAGAAAGTAACAGCCCCAGAATTCTCCCTGATCCTCCCTCATTGTAGCTTGATAAATCAAACTTAAAAGAAGGGAGCCTCGCAGAGATCATTTCCCAGCAGTTGTACAGGTGAAGGTATATGCCAAGACAAGTTTCAAATGTATGATCCAAGGGAAAAGAAGGAAAAAATGAAAAAAAAAAAAAAAAAAGCACTGCATATACCAAGAGATGCAAGGGGGTAAATTTTTCCCAGCGAGCCGGCCGTACAGAATCGTTCTTGAAATCAACCGCCAGGATTGTTTTAAGACAACCTCGACATGACATGCATATTTGAAGCAAGGGTATATAATGCCTTGTGAGGTTGAGCTTCTTCCGTCAATTAAATGCAACACCGAAAGTAAAGCAACCACCGATTTCTTCAGTAGCAATTGACAAAGAATATGCTTCAGCTTTAGTAACAACATGCTTTAGAAAGGTTGGACATTCCCGGGCCCAACTTGCTAGGCTGAAATTCATTCCCAGAAAGCTTTACGTACCACCAGAGCATCATAAGCTACAGGTGCTTTGCACCAATCAAGATTAGCCCCAGTAGGATTGCATAGGCTCAGGGCCATGAAATTGGACGGTCTTGATGCTATCATCCATTCAACTAACTGTAATCTCATGCGGTGAGGAATCCCTTTTCTTCATAGGTTCTAAGATTGCTCTACGCGTCCATCAAAAGAAAGAAACCGTACTAGAAATTCGTCTAACCGGAGGTGTTTCCTCGCAATGTCTTGTTAACTTGACATAGTCTATTGGCGGGAAAAGTACCAAAAAAATCCTAACCCAATTGCATTGGTATCAATTTAGTTCTAAACTTTTTAATTGGACCAATTCAGTCATAAACTTTTTAATATTGATACTTATTCAGTCCATCCGGCCAATTTTGGCCGATTGATGCTGACGTGACAAATTTTATGATATTTTAATTAATTTTTCGAATTTTTTATTAATTTTTTATTAATTTTTTTCTTTTCTTTTTTCTTTTTTTTTTCCTGTCTTCTTCCTGGCGGTGGCCGGCGAGCCTCCGGTGAGGTTCGCCGGCCACTAGGCGAGGGCCGCCGATGAGGTTGCTTCGCCGGATTCGGGCGAGGCCGAGCGGCCCTAGCTAGCCGCCGGCGAGGGTCGAGGGCCACGGGCAAGGCGGCTTAGCCTAGATCCGGGCGAGGCCGCCTCATATCCGGGCTAAGCTGCCTCGCCCACGGCCCTGGCGAGGGCCGCTCGGCCTCGCCTAGGGCCGCGAGCGAGGTTGGCCTCGCCCAGATCCGGGCGAGGGCCGCGACCCTCGCTGCGGCAGCGAGGGCTTCGTGGCCCTTGCCCAGTGGCCGGCAAGCCGGGCGAACCTCACCGGAGGCTCGCCGACCACCACCAGAAAGAAGACAGGAAAAAGAAAAGAAAAAAGAAAAGAAAAAAGAAAAAAATTAATAAAAATTTCGAAAAATAATTTAAAAATCATAAAAATTGCCACGTCAACGTCGGCCGGCCAAAATTGGCTGGATAGACTAAATTTGTACTGATATTAAAGGTTTAGGACCGAATTGGTCCAATTGAAAAGTTTAGGACCAATTTGCCCGTCTGATAGGTTTAGGACTTTTTGTACTTTTCCCGTCTATTGGCCATCCCCTCGTGGAGGGGCAGTGTTGATGAGATAATTATGAATCCGAAAAATCGACTTGACATTTTACTTTTAATTTTCTTTATGAAGACTTTGAAAGGTCCAACATCTAGATTTTTCGGAAGGATACAAATTATTTAAAAAAAAAAACACGGTATTTTGAGTTACTTAAGTAAGGCAATTCCCAACATTTTTATTTTTTTAATTTAAGGAGTAATTATCGCATGATGTATCCATCAAATTAAATAACTTCCTATGGCTTGATTCAAATTAAATCTCTTCTATTTTTCTTCGTTTATATTTTTGAATTTGAAATGGGACTTTTATCAAAAGCTGACCACTTAAAATCATGCAAAACCATTCATACGTCCTTCATTTTATTTTGGTATTCTTAGGTTGGGAAAGAGAGGCAATCCCCAGCCTTTTAGGGCATGTTTGGTAACCATCCAAACAATGCATGATTCTAATTTTTTGTTCTTGAGAGTAGTTTTGGAACATAATCGTGTTTGGTAAAAATTTTATTCCCGGTAAACAAATTTCTATTTTTTTTTTATTTCTGAAAGTAGATTTAGAACAGAATCAAGAATAAAAAAAAAAAGTTTATTCTTATTCCCGGGAACAAATCTAAGAATCAAACTCTTATTCTCTTCTTCTTTCATTTTCTCTTCTTCTTCTTCCCTTTTCTTCTTCTCCATCTACCGTCATCGTCTGCCGTTCGCTGCCCACCGTCGCCAATCATCGGCAATTGGTTCGACGAGCTTGTCGAAGGCTCGCTAGGCTAGGGCGAGGTCCGGCGACCTCGCTAGCTCAGCCACCGGTGAGGCTGGGCGAGCCTCGCCAGTGGTCGGGCGGGCCTTGCCCGGCCCTAGCAAGGGGCGCAGGAGCCTCGGCGAGGCCGGGCCCCTTGGCGGGGATGGACGAGCCTCGCCTCGCCCAGCTGCCGACAAGGGCCGGCGACACTCCATGAGGTCGCCGGCCCTTGTCTGGCTGGTTGCCGAACCGGCGATCGGCTACTTGAAGAAGAAGAATAGGAGAGAGAAAGGAAAAAAAAAAAAAGGAAAAAAGTAAAAAAATTATTTAAAAATTAAAAGAAATTTATTTGGAATGGAATCAATAAATACGGTACCAAACGCAATTTTATTCTAAAATCAGAAATTTTGGACAATTATCAAACGATTTAAAATGCTTAAAATTGTTCCCGGAAACAGAATAAAAAAGAATAATTTCTGATCAGAAATTGTTCCGGGGAATAAAATCGTTATCGAATGTGCCCTTATTCTCTAACAACCCTACCTTGATGTCTAAGGAAAAAGCGAATCGTCTCCCGGCTACGCAAGAGATAACTTAGCTTCTATTACAAAAAATTATCCACCCATTGCGTGTTTACTAATTACAAAGAAAGGAATATGTGCTCTTTACCCAAAAAGAAAAGAAAAGAAAGGAATATGTGCTTGTCTTTTCCTCCATTGACCCAGCCAGCCTCCACCGAAGACGAGTCAACAAAGAGCGCTCCATCGCCCAAAACACCAGCACCGATCCCAGCCGCTCGACATTGAGACTCGCGAGGATTCACGTGATCCGACGATCGTGATCATTTTCGGCTCTGCGTGCCCTTGCCCCCACCAAACAATCATCAACGAAGGGGCGTTTAAGCAGAATTTCAACCCACTCCGTTTGGCCTGCATATATCTTTTCCTCCCCCAGCCAACCAGTCAACAAGCAAATTTCTGCAGGGGGTAAAGCTCGCGCGGAAGAGCGTCCCCATCCATATACACTTCAGACCATGGAGAGATATGTCGGCATCAAACCGCAAGTGATCAAGAAAGCCTTGTCTGTATCCATCGAAGCTCATAAGAGCCCTGGGAAGCCGTGTCTCGTTGAAAGGAAGGTCCCCGGGAGCCCTTCGCAGGTCATCGTGGCCTTCCCTGGATCATGGTCTCTGGACGACTGGTTCGTCGGAGACACCGAAGCCAAGCCTTTCGGAGAGACCAAGATCGACACCAAAAGGTTCCGGTCTCTCAAAAGCATCGGCAAGGATGTGGTCGCCACGGTCAGCGAGGCATTCATGGCAAGATTCCTACGCATTCTGGATGACAGAAGTACGTTCCGCGCGGAGGTATTCTCAAATGATGCTCTGTCACTGGAACACCATAGATCGGAAACTAGAGCTTGTTTGCTCCCGTTTGCAATTTGCCGTTTGAAGGGTTTTTAGCTAGTCGAGTATGTATGACCTTATGGGTTTTGTCTACGCCTTTTTCATACGTATGGTCACCAATTGGTCAGAATTTGAAGAACTCTCTCTCTAAGCGTTCGCTATTAGATGATAACAATAGCATAGATGATTCGATCTAAATCTATTTCAACCTGCCCTTAGCAATAAAAGGGATGTTCATCATTGACCAAGTACTGAAGCAAGAAATGAAGAGCCGGAAATGAATCTGTATTTGTCTTTGATTTTCAGGTGACAAAGGCCGTAGAGAAGAATAAGCAAATAATATTTGCAGGCCATTCGTCGGGCGGTCCAATCGCGATACACGCAACTATTTGGTTTCTTGAGGAATACGCTAGATCAAGCAACAAGCAGACTTCCCATCCTCTCTGTTTAACATTCGCATCCCCGCTTACAACCGATCGCACCTTTTGCCATGCCATCCGGCGTGAGGGTTGGTTTGATTGCTTTGTCCACTTCGTTATGAAACTTGACATCGTTCCCAGGATTCTACTCGCTCCTCACTATTCCGCAGCAGAGTTGCTACAAGAAATTCCCCGTTTCTCCAACCCGCATCACAAAGCCGACAAGGCAAAATTGGCTTTGTTATTTGCGAATGTGATGAAGGATGCATCATGCGTTGCAAGCCATGCAGCTTGCGCACTGACGGAAAGCAAACATACGTTATTTGACACCATGTCTAGATTTATCAAGCTAAGCCCTTACAGACCATGCGGTAAGTATGTCTTTTGCACTGAGACCGACAGGTTGGTGGTCGTGAAGAACCCAGATGCGGTTCTTCAAATGTTGTTTTACTCTTTACAGATTGGATCTGACACAGAGCTTCAGGACACAGCAGTGGCAAGCTTGAAGGCACACTGGAGATATAAAGATACATTACGTAAAAGCTTGGACAATTACAATGTAGTTTGTTTGGAGAACCTCCCAGAATTACCTCTCAGCTCAGACAATACTACAGATATTGGTGCCGCATTAAGTGACCTCAATCTGGTATAGTCCATATCTTATCTAGTCCAAGGATTTTCTATGGAAAATAAACCCTAATTTGCTGATAATCTTTAATTTATTAAGAAAATATACTCGAATATTCACAATATATGATATTGTGATTATAGTGCATACCGGCAAGGCTGTGTCTTCGTGCTGCTGGAGAGTCAGAGAAGCACAAAGCGGATAACCAAAATACGGTCATAGGCAAGAAGGATGCCATAAAGGAGGCACTCAGAAAACTAGACGACTATCGGACCACATGCATGAATGATGGCATGGGATATTATGATGCTTTCAAGATGCAAGAGGAGGAGGAAGATTTCAAGGCCAATGTAAAGAGACTCGAATTGGCAGCCATGTGGGATGAGATTATCGAAATGATAAGAGAAGAGCAGCTCCCAGATAAATTTGAGGCAGAGAGAGAATGGTTGGAGCTCAGCACGCAGTTTCGCCGACTTGTGGAGCCAATAGACATAGCCAACTACTATCGACACTTGAAGAATGAAGAGGCAGGTCCTTACATGACCAAAGGAAGGCCAAGACGGTACTACTATCCACAAAGATGGCGAGAACATGCTGAGCAATTAGAGAGAGATTCAAGTGGTGAATCCTGCTTTTGGGCCGAGGTGGAGGAGCTCAACGTTGCAATTGCCAACAAGAAACCATGGAAAGAAATAGAGAACAGGGTTTTGACTTTGGAGTCGAACCTGAGAAAATGGTACGATAAAGAGGAGGTGGAGAAGGATGTGTTCTTAGAAAAAAGCACACTGGTAAAGTGGTGGCATACTCTTCCTGACTACCATAAGGCAAATTCCTGCATCAAAGAACTCATTCCAAGCTTGAAAAGCCAGACCCAGCAACTGGCTGGCATCGTCTAAAGAGGAGTCCTTCCCGTTTTCAGTTGATTTTCTCTTCTCTTTACAATAGATGTTTTCAATGAAATAAATTACCCTTCAAAAAACAGGAGAGAATCTCTGAAATCTTCTTAATGTCCCTGAAGATCCTAAACACACAATTGGAAAAAAGATGAAAGAATCGATAAAATTGATCCAGTGAAGATAAGTGTAGAACTCCTTGGTATTCTTATTAGACTCAACAATATAGAGAAAAACACTAAAACGGATTGCAGAACTAACCAATAGCATCGCTGTAAAATCGGATAGCAGGCCTTATCTAATTGGTTTTCAAAGACTATCCGAATGGACACAAACCAGACTTTTGCATCTAAAACATTTCAACTTCCTTTGTATGACTGTAACAGCTAAGTCCACCACACAAAATGGAAACAGAAACTTTTTTTAATTGCCAAGCAGAGACAAGAAAGAACAGGTGAAACAATGATGTACAAGGGAAGAAAGGAGAAAAAAGGCACAGCAAAGAGTAGAGCGAATCCTAAGCTCAAGAAAAATAGTTTGCCCATTGTAAGAACAAGAAAGTCTCATATCTCCACATGTCCAAACGCATGAGCGCATGCAAGTAAGTGAGGATGATGAAATTGAGGCAGAGACTCATGAATCAGTTACAAAAGACGTCACCTGAACTTCCAGCGTAAGAAACAGTGCATAAGATTGTTCACTATGGAAAAAAATAAAAAAAAGAAAGAGGAAAACAGAACCACCTCTTTGTATGACATTAGATATATCCAACCAAAATGAAAGTACATTTCGCATTTGCTTACCTGAATTCCAATTACTACCAAACAAGTGCATAGTCGTGTGCTTCAAAGCTAGAATAATTCCTAAGGTAGAGGCAAACCTGGCCACCAATTCCTGCATGCTTCATCAATCTCCTAAGTAACTGCAACATTTAAGCCAGATCGAATACATTGTTGAACAGGGAACTAAATTAATAGCTTCAAAGTACCGGCTAAAAACCCAAAGCTAATTATTTCCAACACAGAGATTGTATTATGAGGAAACTCCACCAAAATAAGTAATTACAATTAGAAATGCATATAGTCCTTACTAACAAAGTTCCCAAATGGATTTCAATAATTTTTCTTTCATCTTTCTCAAGGGGTCATCCCCTCAACCCTAAGCTACATGTCCAAAAGCCTCCACACCCATGACCACTGGGCCAACCGCCATAATTGTATCTCAACATGGTAATAAGAGTGGTGTTGAACAGGGAACTAAATTAATAGCTTCAAAGTACCGGCTAAAAACCCAAAGCTAATTATTTCCAACACAGAGATTGTATTATGAGGAAACTCCACCAAAATAAGTAATTACAATTAGAAATGCATATAGTCCTTACTAACAAAGTTCCCAAATGGATTTCAATAATTTTTCTTTCATCTTTCTCAAGGGGTCATCCCCTCAACCCTAAGCTACATGTCCAAAAGCCTCCACACCCATGACCACTGGGCCAACCACCATAATTGTATCTCAACATGGTAATAAGAGTGGTGTAGAATTTTTCACTTGAACAGCCTGATTTTATGTACTTCCAGCTGAAATACAGGTCCTATGAGGAGGAACATGAACTGCCTCCTACAATTGTTCCATGACATTTCAAGCCTTTCTACAGATGTGATTTTGCCTCCAGGAAAAATCTGTTCACACTTGAGAATGGGCATGCTCTTTACAAAAATCTTCAGCGTCGATCTTACAGAACATAAGTCTGATGTAACTTTCACGATTTACATAATACAGATAGCTCCAGAGGGTACAGTTCAAACCAAATGAATGGATACACGTTGGGCCATGCTACATCTGGCCTATTCCAAATATATAAGCAACTAACAAAGATTGCAAATTAGAGAAGAAAACTAAAATAAAGACAGTCTCTAGCTGTCAAATCAGAACTATTTGACTTCATAATAGAACTTCTGAAAAGATATGATTTACCTTCTAGTAAACTACACAAACTTGAGTCTTGACCACCAGGCCTTCAGCCCAGTGGCAGAGGGGATGGATACTAGAGATAGTCGTAGGTTCAATTCTGAGTGTGTGTGTTCGTAAGTGTACACACGCGCAGGCGCATACAAATATATGGTAAATGGGGAGGGCTATCTTGTTCTAAATATCCTGCACATTCATGACTGACCAGAACCTCAAAATACAAGAACAATAACAACAACAATACCCAAGCCTTGTCTCACCTATTTATGCCATGACACTGTTTTTCTGAGAATTAATGGAAAAAAAAAATGGCAGTTAATTACATGCAACTATGCCCAACCAGCATATTACATAATTGCTATCACTCGGAACGTGATATCAGCAATAAAACAGCAAAAGACTTTGACTAGCTGTCTCACCTTGGAAAGGCGATGCCACTAATCATAATCAAGACAGAGAAAAGTTACAAGCTACCATCACAAACCACAACGAGAATTCCATCTCAAAATCGGCATTCCTAATCACCTGCAACCTACTTGAAATGCACATTCTAGAAGGTATAAACTGTTCACACAAAGAATCCAGTTAAGCTAAAACTACTCCACTTAGACATCCTATGTTAAAGACAATCAACCAACAGACACTTGAAGAGTGTTCAATGATAGCATCATAATTTTACATAAATACATTAATCTATATGGTATAATAGAATAGATTGTTGACCTGAGAGCAAAAGTCATCACTCATCACATGCACATGCATTTGCCACTGAAAGTAATTGATAACAAAGTTGAAGTTCTTTAACCAGTATACCTATGACTATGAAACGCCACGAGAAGTCACTTTAATTTATGGAAGTACTAAAAAAACTGCACACTGGTGGATAAAACAAACTTGAGATATTAAAAGCCCCAGATTTCTCCCAGATCCAGCACATTGTAGCTTGATAAATCAACTTATAAAAAGAAAAAAATATACAGATCATTTCCTAGCAGTTGTACAGGTGAAGAAGGTTCTCTCTCCCCAACAGAAACTGAACACCGACCAGAAAAGAGAAGGATAGAAGAGGATACATGCGAAGTTTGATATCAACTGCCAGGATTCTTTCTAGACAATCTTGGCATGACATCCATATTTCAAGAAAAGGGTCTATAATACCTCATCATGTTAAGCCTCTTTCACCAATTAAAAATGAAAGCAACCACTGATGTCATCGGCAACAAGTAACAAAGAATATGCTTTGTAACAACATTCTCTAGAAGAGGTTGAACACTCCCAGGCACAACTTGCTAGGCTAAAATTCATTTCCAAATGATATAGCAGAGCAACATAAACTAGGTGCTTGAAAAGAAAAAGGAATACATGAAAACGAAAACAAAAACCCAAACATGATATCCACGCACGGGGTTTTTCCTTATTTGTTTGATTTAATCTAAGAAAACATTGAACAAGTTAATATGATATGCGTTTGCTTTGCCATATTTCCAAGCTGAAGCTAAATCAATGAGGCAGGTGTATGAAAAATGAATTTAAACCGAGCAAAAAAAACCCAATCCTGAAAACTCAAATTTCAGTTTACAGGTGTGCGGTTCATTGAAGAAAAGACAGAACTGATTTATCCGATTTGGGTTTGGCTTCTGCGTTTTTCCAAACTGCAGCTAAATTGATAAACAGAAAGTAATTTATATTTTCTCATTAAAATGAAACATAATCTATGTAAAAGAGGAGAATATTAATTTCTTATTTGGGCTTAAAAAGAAACTCTTGGCAAGAAAGTTTAGACTTACAAACTTAGAGATCACTCATTTATCTAGTCAGGCATATTAAGAAGAAAAGGTCAATTAGCTAAACAATTCTCTAAAAGCGAGAAATCCATATCGCTTAAAATTCGAGGTCTTACTCTACCTTGCCTAGTTTTAATACCATCAGGAAGTTCATCTATGATCACATTCAGCATAATGATTTTTATTTCATAGCTTAGGATCTATATAATACCCCACTTTACTAAGAATCATTTGTCAAAAAATCGCGCCAGCACAGAAAGCAATCAGTGATGTCATCGTGTATGATTGCAGCGAGCAACCTCGCCCTCCTTTATCACGATTCATTCACCCAACTTCAAAACAATGGATGAACAGATCTCCCTAAGACCAAGTCTATAACTCAAAGTATTCCTTGGTGCAGTATAGGCATCAAGCAAAGCCAAGTTCCAGATTATCTCGGGTAATTGACTCTGAATTAAGTAAAAGTTAGGAGAAGGTAAAATCTGAGATCATGTTCACAATCATACACGTTGATACATACAAAAATACTTGATGATAACTTCTCTGCTTGTCTCAGTAAGAAATTCTGGAATATTCCCTCAAGACCAACTTCTGTATAACCCTCAATGAGCAAGTCCAGATACTGCCCTCAACCCCAACTTATGTCAAAGCATTTGTGAATAGTTAGCAGGAAGATGTTCTTCAATACTTGAAATTCTCCCTTGCGAAAGGTCATCTGCCATTTGATTACTTTGTTACCCAGGAAACTCATCACATATACAAGTCAAGGAATTAACCAGATAAACCTTGGAGATATAACTCATATATCCAATATCAGAAGAGTTGATAAGGACATATTCCAGTAGGGCAGTCCACTAATTGGACAAATGAATTTGAGTTTACGCATCATAGAAAAGACAAGATGAAAGCCATGACAAAGCTACACAATTTCTGGTATTAAGCTGGTCCAAGAGGGCACGAGGAAAGAAAGACAGAAAACTTGTCATCTTATTCTTTCTCAATAGTAGATTCTATACCATTTATCTATTCACATAGCAACAGGAGTTCTCTACATTGGCTAAGAATTCACACTGTTCAGAACCAGACTCATCAGAGAAACAGTTCAAATCAGGTGCTGTAAAACATTGTCCTATGATCACATATGACTCCATCAAAACGAGCAAGACCCTCCACACAAACGTCAAAAAGAGAGAGACCAGACATACAGAACTCTTTGCAACATAGACATCCTATGCCCTGGTTATCATGCTGTGAGAGCGAGTCAGCCGGAATGTCAGACTCCCTTCAAGCAGACTTGGCTCTGCCTCGCTGCACTCATGTTCATATGGCTTTCTGCATCCAGGGCAGCGTCCATCTTCCTCAAGGATCCTCTTGTGGCAGAAAAGGCAGAGCCTGAACCCACACAGGCATGGCAAGAAGCTAGAATCTGTCTTGTCCAAATCCTCAAAGCATATGGGGCATGATGAGGGCACGGATATAGCCTTATTACACCCCCAAGGGATGGCTCCACTACCGTAATGCCGGTTTGTGTTGGGGAAACTGTACTGCTTAGACAAATTGGGCAGACTCTGGGGGCGAAAAGCATCGTCGGGCCTCCATGCTTGGTTGTTCGCACTGGCAGTTCTCGGAGGCCTTTTAACGCACTCGGATCTCGAATTATCTGGAACCACCGACTGTTTCCCATGCTCTCCTCGAGACTGCACCCCGCCAACCGTTTCGCCCTCAGGAGGAGGGTCAAAAGGCGGATTCTGGGGCTTTTCATCGGCAGCCAAGGCATCAGCCACGGCTTCCCAATCATCCAAGCACCCATCATCTCCTCCCTCCTCTTCTTCCGTAGTACTCCCCGAGAAGCACCCGGTGCTGCTACCGCTGCTGCAGCTGCTGCTGCTGCCAGTACAATTGCCACTCGAATGATTGCCGCTCAACACACTGGTGAGACCAATCGGACTGACCGACGGAGACTCGGAATCACTGTCCTGGTGGACAGATCCGTTCTCATCATCCCTCCGCCTCCTCGTCTCCAAATTCTCCAGCGACTGGCTGCCGCCCCCGCTCTGCTGCCGACTCTCGCCTCTCGAATCCTCCCCGCTCCCCTTATTCTTGACTGTATATATTCACCGCAGCACCAAAAATCAACACAGGAAACGCAGATCATCCATATTAAAAGCAAAAAAAAAAAAAACAACAAACACAACCGAAAACAACAAGCGCAATCATCACGACAAAAGCGCGGGACCCTGATTAATAACACACGAGAACAAATCGATCGCGTACCCTGCGAAAGCCACTGCTCGCGGCGGGCGTCCAGCTTGCACTGCTTCAGCTTCGCCGACCTGTTGGCCTGCACACAACAACCGAGGATACTCAGAGGAAAGGGAATAGGAATCGCCAAATCGAGCCATCCCACGCCCCCGCCGCGCATTGTCGCGACATGACGAGCGGGGCGGGACGCTCTCGGACACAGGAAACGGGGCGACGTACCCGCTTCTTCTTGGCGAAATCCCTCGCGCTCGGCGCCGAATTGGCGGCGGAGGCATTGGCGATCGAATCGGAAACCATGGCCGCTCGCTCCCCTCGCCCGAATCGATTCCGCAGGAGAACCCTAATTCGTCCTCGCGCGCGCACAGAGAGGGAGAGGAGATTTCTAGAGAGAGAAATTGGTTAGAGAGAAAGAGAGAGAGGGATAGGATAACGGAAACTCCTCTACTTCGCTCGCTCGGTTTTTTCAGACCCATTCAGGAGGGGGTGAGGGTGGAGATTATATGGCAGCCGCCCCCAGTTTTACGGAAATGCCCCGCCCCACTAGCTTTATTTACGGTCCTGCCCCGGGAGAGGCGTAACGCGAGCTTTGCTCCTGCAGCGCTGATTTTTATTTTTCGGTACCGCCGGCTGACGCGGCCCGTCTCTAGCGACATACATCGCATTCGTGACCATCGGACGCTGTCGTTTTCCCGCATGGCCGGACGAAAATTTCTGGGGTGGATTTCGGTTCTGCAAAATCAGTGCAGGAAAAATGCTTGTTTCGTTTGACTTTTCGTGAAATTCTTAAATTCTAATATTTATACTTATCCGACTTAAAAAAGAAAACCCGTGCATCATTCACACGATAAGCTAAAAGTAATTCGCAGTTGTTCCTATCGATCGACAACTTTATTATTTATATCAGCGATTGCTCTTCTTAACCTTTCCAATTAGAAAATCGAGATTTTTCTTCGGTGCATTTGTAATTAGGGTGATGGTTGTGATTTTTTAGGTGTAGATTGCATTTTATTCTTTTTCTTTTCCAAAATTGTTGGGTTCCATTAAAATCATCGTAAATTACCCGAAATACTAGTTAATTGCGTTAACTCGGTCGGATTATTGAGGGGAAGCGTTTTCGAGGCACGTAAAACCCGTGCAATCATGGTGACGCTTAGCGCATTTATTGGCTTGCGTTTAGGCTGCGTGATTTATTTTATCTATTCTTTTAATCTTCATCCTAATCCAATTACACCTTATTAAATATAAGATTTGTTAGGGCGATTGTTACGAATAAAGGGCAAGGGCATTGAATTGCAAATGCATGCTTAGAGTTATCGTATTAAATAATTCCCTGAGGATGTAACACAAGGGAAACCACAGAATTTAAGTTTACATTAATGAAAAATCCTTGTTTTCCCATGAAACCGATCTAGACAGCTATAGGCAAGTAATGCACCGCCAAAACTAAATTTAGGCTTTATTTGTTTTGCGAAAAAAAAAAAAAAAATTTCTCCAAATAGGTCATTTTTAGAAAAATGTAAATATTTTTGATATTTGGCTGAAACCTAAAAATGAATAAAAAATATTTCTCATTGTTTGGCAAAGAAAATCTTATTCGGTAAAAAATTATTGATGTGAACATTGGCTATCTTATCTGCTGACATGATTGTGCCAACATGAACAATTTATTTTTTAATTGATTTTTTAATAATTATTTATTCTTTTCTTTTCTTTTTTTCCTCTTCATCTGCCAATCGTCAAGCCTTGAAGCTTGAGCCTGCTACCCTACGCCTATGGCCGGTCACCGATCATAGCCGAGAACAAATGATCGGCATCAGAAGAAGGAAAAAGAATGAATGAATGAAATTAAATAGGAAATAATAATATTAAAAATTTTAAAAATAAAAAATGTTTTAAAATTTTTTTGGCCTTGATGGATCCGAGCTCAACCTCGATATTACTAGGTTTGGCTTCTTAGCGCAAGCACCAATGTCTTGGGCCCAACCTTAATTAACACAAAAGAGGTTGTTGGGGTCTCGAACACAACCTAGATGGACCTAGACCAGGGCACTAGAGTCCCGGGCTCGGCCTTGATGGACTTGGCCCTTTGCCAAGGGCCTGAGAATGAGCATTGATGTTCTTGTGCTTTTGCATAGAGATTTTGGTCCATTTTCATTGACTATCTTTGTATGCTAATTGAATGTCGTAAAATGTTTTTTCGGGAATTTTTTTTAACAAAACAAACAAAGCATAAGTGATTTAAGAATTACAGAAACTTATTCATTTTTCTGCAAAATATGAACATTTATATAAAAAAATAAAAAAATTTGAACTAAAATTTTAAGAAAAGTAGTTGGAGGAGGGGGAGAGAAAAGAGAGTTTGAAAAAGTCCAGGTGGATGGGGCTTCTCATGGATCCCACTCCCAGGCCCAAGACGGGAGCAATTATCGCAAGCAGTTTGTGCTAATTAAGCCCATAGAAGAGGCCCATGAAAGCAATTTTTCGCATGCGTCCGAGTTGTCATTGGTCCAAAACGAAATTGAACGCGTATTTAAATTCGAGTGATTTAATGAACACCTCATAAATCTCTATGTATAATAAAGCAAAGATAAAATTTCAAATAGGATCCGAAGTGATATTCTTTTCTCAAAAAAGAACTTAAAGTGGAGTCTATCTCAAATGATGACCCAAAATAGTCATCTAGTATCAAAGAAAGACTTGACTCGCTGGCTGGCGAATTGATGCATCTTCAATGTGTATTTCGATGGCCTAATAGGAGGTATATTCATCTAAATAAATTATATTTTTCTTTTCCTTCTCCTGTTCATCTTCTTTCTTGATCCTCCTATGGTTGTCCCAGTTCATCGTCTTCTTCGAAAGTGGGGAAGGGCCGATGAAGATCGCAGGCCCAACGAGGCCACCAAATATGGTGAGGGTTGGCTTTACCTAGGCTAGCGAGGGCTCGACGCCCATCGCTAGTAGCAGGCGAAGGCTTGCAAGCCCTCGCCCACCCTCCCTAGTGGCTGGCGAGGTCGGCAAGCCCTTGCCGATAGCGGGCGAGGTCACCCTCGCTATAGACAAAACCACTCGCTATAGATGAAACCATCTTGCAATGGTGTCTTCTTCTTCCTCCTCCTTGTCTCGGCTTCCCTCGCATAGAGCGATCGGGACGTGCTCCTAAAGCTCAAAACCGTCATGGTCGGGCCTCCCTCTGCTGCCCTCAGTAACTGGGTCAACTCCTCCTCCTCATCACCACCGCCCTTTTCGCCATTGCTCCTTCACCGGAGTCACGTGCGAGACCGGTTTTCGGGTCGTCTCTCTCAACATCACCTCCGTCGGCCTCTCAAGCTACATCCCACCTGAAATCGATCTTCTTCGCAACCTCATCAACCTCAAGTTTGCCACCGACAACCTCACCGAGACCCTCTCACCAGAGCTCGAGAACCTCACCTCCTTCCGGTTCCTCAACCTCTCCATCAACCTCCTCTTCGAGGTCTTCCTCAACGGAGTCCTGCAAGTGATGACCTAGCTTGAAGAACTTGACTTGGGCAAACAACAAGTTAACGAGGCCGCTACCGCCAGAGGTAGTGGGGCTGAAGAAGCTAAAGTCGCTTGACCTCGCCTACAACTACTTCACCAGTGAGATACTGGAGGTTTACTTAGATATGGAGAAGATGAATAGGTGAAAAGGAAAACGAAAAGAGAATATTTTTTTGGAAGGAAATACCTCTAATCAAGCCACCGGAATATGCATTGGAGACGCATTAGTTCGCCAGCCGGTGAGTCAAGTCTTTTTTTGAGACTAAATGATTACTTTGGGTCCCTATTTGAGACAGACTCCATTTTAGATCCTTTTTTAAGAAAAGAATGCCACTTCAAATCCTTATTTGAGATTTTTCCTAATGCAAAACTCTAAGATGGTATCAATCTCAAAGTTTTTTCTATGGATTCCACGCAAAGCCCACGGCTGAGTCACAATGGTATGATATCAAATGAGCGACAAAGGGCACATTTGGTTCAACTTTTGGGGAATGCATTTGCAAAAATGCAAATACCTTTAGGTGAAGGAGGTTTTCCGAAATGCAAATATCATTTGGTAAAATTTGCATTGAGAAACAACTTTGGCCAAAATACTTGTTTGGTAAAATTTGCATTTGCAATTGAATTTTATTAAATTAAAAAATATATATTTGTATTTTTTTTTAAGTTCACCCACGGACCGCCGGATCGCGGCGACAGGATGGCTGGATTTGGCCCCGGACGGTCGCCGAGGTTGGGCGCTTGACGCCGAGGTCATGCGGCCCCACGCGACCATCGCTTGGGGTTGCAACCTAGGTGGTCATCGCCTAGGGTTGCGCGACCTCGGGCGACGGCTGCCTAGGTTGCGCGATTCGGGCCATCAATCACCCGGGTCGCTCAACCCAGGCGTCGCCTAAGGTCCGGCGACGGTCGCTGGGGTCGAGCAACCCTCAGGCGGTGGTCTCTGGCGCGTCGCCGGCACGCGTGACCCCTTGGCTGGCGGTCATCAGCCTTCGCTCGACTTCTCCGGAGAAGATGAACAATAACCCTTAACTTGCATTCTGAAAATGCAAGTTCCCAAAGAACCTCTAGACCTGCTTTGGATTAAGGGCTCTTAGAGTCTTTTGAATATGCAATTACATCTTACCAAAATTGTCCAAAAATCGAACCAAACGCGTTTGCATTTGGTCAAGGGACTTTAGAGTCCCAAAGCCCATTCTCAAAGCCGAACCAAACATGACCAAAATCGTGATGGGAAAGGGGAAAGTACATCGAATCTCTAGCCCTTCAAGTCATGATTTCTTAATTCCCTTAACATTTTCTCAAAACATTGGATCTTAAATTAAATTCATTTTAAAATCCTATTTTGATAAATATATTTAGCATTCTATTTCATTCAAGTAGCAAACATGTTTTGTTTAAATAGACTTTGAGTAGTATATATCAAGTTGGTACGATAATCTTTATCAAAGTTTCTATGAGATAGAAGGTTTCTCACGAAAGAATAAGGAAGGTTCTAGAGAGACTAAGGGTTCGTTCGTTTCGCGGAAAATAGGCCATTCCAGGAAAACATTTTTCTGGAAGTCATCTTCCAAGAAAATGACTCTATTTTTCGGTGTTCGGTCAAAACCTAAAATTTGAGTGAAAAATATTTTCCACCGTTCGTTAGCTCATTTAATTGTTTGGGAAAAATTATCAAAAATTGAATTTTAATATTTTTAATTGACCAAAAAATTAATTTTATTTTATATATTTTTTTAAAAATGAATTTTTAATTATTTATATTTTTAAAGAATCGAAATTTTTATTATTTTTCTTTCTTTTTCTTTTTCTTTTTTTCTTTTTCTTTTTCTTTTTTTCTTTTTCTTTTCTTTTCCTTCCTCCTTCCTCCTCCTTCTTCCTCCTCCTTCCTCCCTCGCCGCCTCCTTCCTCCTCCTTCTTCCTCCTCCTTCCGCCGCCGCCGCCTCCTTCCTCGCTTGACGATGGCAGGTGCCGTGGCCGACCAAGACCGGTGGCCGATCCGACGAGCTCGAGGCTCGGGCCGATCTCGCCCGAGCTCGCCGCAAGCTTTGCCGGGCTCGGCGAGCCGTGAGCTCCGCCCGGGCGGCGAGAGCTTGGCCTCGCCCGTCGGCGAGGCCCAATCTCGGCCGCCCGATCGGGCTAGGCGGAGCCTCGCAGGGGGGCAAGGCCGCAAGGTCGCCCGGCTGCCGGCTTGCGGCCGGTAGCTAGATGCCGCCGTGGCCGATCGCCGGCCACCTGCCAAAGAAGAAGATGAAAAGGAAAGAAAGAAAAGAAAAAGAAAAGAAAAGAAATTAAAAACTCGTTTTAAAAAAAAATTAAAAAGAAAAAGATAGCATAAAAATAAAATGAAAATGTATTGATAAAAAGAAGTAAGAGGGAAGAAGTCATGGAAAACGTTTTCCACTTTTCAAAAGTGAAAAACGTTTTCCTCACTTTAAAGATTGTTTTTTCCAATGAAGGAAAACATTTTCCCGACTAGTTCATTTTCCGTGAAACGAACACCGGAAAATTCGGAAAACATTTTCCCGGAAGTCATTTTCCGCGAAACGAACGGATCCTAGGTTCAAATATTGCGACACATAAAATTCTCACGAATTACGCTAGGCATAATTCTGAGGAAAAATCTGGCACCTTGAATGAATTTTTTGTTTGAATTGAGGGGATCGTCATAAGAAAATATTACGGAATAAGAAGGTGTCGTGAAAATACTCTTTGTTTGAACTAGACTAAAAAAACTCATATGATAATAAAAAAAACCATTCTCGAAATTTTCTCCAAAATATAGCTTGCACCTGCTAGTTTCCGAATCTAAATACTCTGATTTCAATGTTTTTTTTTTCAACGTACCACAGTTAAAAATTCATTTGATAGTCATAAAAATCATTAGATGGATATAATGCATAATATGTGCAGGTAAAGAGAAATTTCAAGTGGATTTTTATTATTTACAGCTCTGACAAAAAAAAAAATTATTTACAGCGATTCCGGAAAATGGATATCGTACTTCTGCACCCAAACGGTGCATCGACCGCCTCTTCAAACCAAACTGCATAGATGTATATATATCCGTTATCTTCTTATTCTTCTTCCTGAAACTTTCTTCTTGATCACTGCGCATTCTTGAGCATCACGCCATCGCTCATCTCCAAGAGAAAGAATCCCATCATGCACAACCCCAATCCAGATCTCTGCGACCCGAGGTCAGTAATCTATTATTCTCTCAGTCCAAGTTCACCCGCGAGTGCAGTTGGATTGATGGCTCGAGTTTGTCGCCTTATTTGTTAGGTCTGGTAAATCCGGCCAGGGAGGTCCAGACTCGATGTGCAAGGATGTCATCAGATTCGTCGACGACGAAGTGCGCGGTGCGTTCAAGAACAATCCAGACAAGTACAACAGGTTCTTTGCTGCGTTCTTGGAGGCGAATCGCGTCGGCGACGAGAATGCACCGTGAGTTCTTGAACTTCTTATGTCTATTGCTTTCCTGGCGTGTCTCTAGGGTTTAGGCTCGTGCTTACCCATCATTTTCGGATTAACACGTTCACGATGCTCTAGGGTTTAAGGGAGTAATATACATAGAATTGTACGATGAGCGATACATTGTTTCCTTCTCCGGCAAGAAAAATATATATACCTGTTCCTCTAATTTTACACCGGATTCTGAATCATGTGCAGTAATTATATCGAAGAGAGACTTTTGAAGGTTGCGGAATCGTTGGAGGAGAAACCTCAACTTTTCAGGCGATGGAACGACGATATCGGACCCAAGCTCTGGACCATAATGCGACATGCAGCGGCGAAGGCAATTCTAGAAAGAAATCGTGAGCTTTGGGCTACCAAATTCGCCGACATCGTTAAGGTAATAATCTGGAGTCTCGCATGAGAAATCCTTCTTTCAGTATCCGCACTTCGGTTTCTTAGACCTCGATCGAAACTTGATCCCCTCATTGCTGCATTTCTGGGTAAATCAGAGACGGTGCAAGGACGAGATTCAGGATCGCTTTCTCTGTGTATTCTGCTGCTATCAGGATGAATCAATAACCTTCGAAGAGTTCGGCGACGAGGTAATTTTACGATGAAACCCAGTTAAACTCTAGTCGTCCTACTGTATCGATCTGTGCAAATTCTGCATGCTTCGCTTTGCCGCAGACGAAGAAGCTGTTTCATGACGACCCATTGATCTTGGAAACCTTTCGTTCATTCGTGGTCACTCCTCATGGAGATCCCGGCTAAGCAAAATGGGTTTGAAGAAGTCGTTGAAGTTTCTTTCTCATGATTGTTTCCATGACTTCACGGATCAGTACGCTTAGGGCAGATTTTTTCTTTTTGATTTTGGACTTTCGATGCTGAATCTGTCACTGCAAGTACTATTTTTCCTACCATAGATCTAGCTTTGTTGCATGTGAAATCCGTCAACTTATAGAAAACAACGTTTCTTGCTCTTTAAATTTGTTGTATTTCTCCGATTTTGGTTAGATGAGATCCTCCACATTCCAGGCGAATTAGACTACTTATCGATGAGGACTTAAAAAACAACTTATTAAGAAATGATCGGGGTGATTGGATTGACTCTAAAGCCATCATCACTGATATTTTTAATTCATAGCTTATGAATGACAATGCGGCTTTGCTTTGCTTAAAGATATTATAAGATTGATGCGCTCTCATATTTAAAGGGCAACATAACTTTTGGGAAGGAAATCGCTCTACAGACTAGCAGGCTAATCTTGGAATCGACAAGCGCTTAGATACTAGTTTCTTTTCATTACCTCCTACAGAGTCGCTTCATCTTTATTAAATGATAAAATAAGGATAGTAAATTTATGACATTAAAATTTTTTACTTGACTTTAGTCCTTTTCATAAATATAAAAAAGGCTTAGGGTCCCTTCATTTTGCGGAAGATGTGGCGTTTCTGGAAATATTTTTCAGGAAGTTATTTTCTAAGAAAAAGTTATTATTTTCTAGTATTCGACCGAAATATGAAAAATGGCAGAAAATATTTTTATTTATTCCATAATGAAATTTTTTTCTTTCATGCACTCTTTTTCAATATCTTTTTATAATTTTATTTTAAAAATAATTATTAATTATTTGTATATTTAAATAAATCGATTATTTTATTCTTTTTCTTTTTCTTTTCTTTGTTTGTCTTCTTCTTCTTCAGCGGATTGCCGGTTACGGCGACAACCGGTGACCGATCGAAGGCAAGCTTGAGCTCTCCCAATACCGGCGAGCGAGCTCGAGCTCGCCGCTTGTTAGATTGGCGAGCCAGATTGGCAAGCTTGGAGGCCTAGCTCGTCATCGATTGAGTGAGTAGTGAGTTAGGGCTTGAGCTCGTTGCCAATCGGGTAAGCGGCGAGCTAGGGCTTAAGCTCGTCGCTCGCCTAGCTCACCACCGATCAAGTGAGCGGCAAGCCTTGAGCTTGCCTGAGGCCAATGAGCTCAAGGCTCATATATGGCCTGTCACTAGTGACCAGCCAAGATAGACAAAAAAAAAAAAAAAAAAAAAGAGAAAAAGAAAAGAAAAAGAATTAAAAATTCTATTTTTTTTTTCAAAAAAGATAAAAAGGTTAACATATGTGTGAGATAGAGAAAGTAATTGAGGATAATGTTTTCCTCTTTCTCAAAAGTGTGAAACATTTTCCCCTATCTTAGAAAACTTTTTTCTTTTCATGGAAAACGTTTTGACCAACTAATTCATTTTCCATAAAACAAACATCAGAAAATTCAAAAATATTTTCCGAAAAATTATTTTCAGTGAAATAATGGAGCCTTAATACCTAAAAAACCTCAAACTTTAGCTTTTCTCTCAATTTTACCTTTTGTCTCATAAAAACCTCCAACTCTAGGTCCAGTCTCAATTCTACCATAAATTTTTTTGTCACATAAAAAACCCTTAACTTTAGGAATACTCCCAATTTCATCTTAAACCTTGTATGTCTAATTAAAAATCCAAAACTTTAAGTCTTATCTCAAATTTACCATCCAGTCCCAATTTACACCAAAATTTTAATGGTCTCATAAAAAATCATATATTTTTATATGAGTCATAAATCTACCCCCATTGACCCTAAGTTCAGAATTTTTCGTTGACAACCGAGAAATGAAAGACTCATAAGCACAAGTTATTAGAGCGTTCCAAGCGCGAGCTTTTTGACCACAAGAGACGGGATATTTCCAAGCATGAGAGATCAACAAGCGCAAAATCACTAAGGACGATTTTGATTGAGGGTCAATAGATAGCAGTTTAGGACTCAAGTAAAAATTGGTTATCTTTTATAAGACCAAATAACTAAAGTGAAATTGAAATTGGACTTAAAGCTAGAAATTTTTATGAGACAAAAGAAAATTTTAGGACTATACCTAAAGTTGAGGGTTTTTTATAAGACAAAATAAAAAATTTCAGGATAAAATTAAGACTAAACCTAAAGTTCAGAGTTTTTTATGGGACAAAAAAAAAACTTTTGGGTAGAATTGGGACATAACTTAAAGTCAAAATTTTTTTATAAGATAAAAGATAGAATTGAGATAAGACTTAAAATCGAAGGTTTTATAGGGTATTAGCCAAAAAAAGAAAATTTCTTGCCTCGTCAAGTTATAATAATACTGCCACCAAAAAAAAAAAGAAGAGGAAGTAATCATAAAAAAATCCCCACTCACAGACAGGCCACGCAAGATTGTTGAATCCGGGCCACGCATTAACAGGCCCAGTTTCAACTTTTGGGCCATCACTTCATGCTTTTGTCCATGAGATTCATCCCGTCCGTGCCCGATCGAAAGGTCATTCCTCTCATCCCCCACCAGAGCCCTCAAAGACTCACCATGTTGCCTTCACCTACCATCGTTGACGGGTTCGTATTTAGATCCACCGCGTCGCGCGACGATTTCTGCGCAGGCACATTGGTCACAAGGCATGTGTTTCGTGCGACCGGCGGGGCTTGCGTGCGAAAAGAGAAGGCGAGAAGAAAGAACTGCTCCACCAACGATAGAGACATAGGAGGAGATGTCTCCCCCACCATGTGTTTCGTCAACGAACGATGCTCTCATTTCTCTCGATGAAAATGGGTGAATTCTGAATATGCTAGCTTCATAGCTCCGGCTTGTGCGGTTGAGAAGTCTTGAAATGAGTAAATTATCAGATAGCGATAGTTTTTGTGTTAGATCGTTTTACATGAATCGTTAGATCAGGTGGGATCCACGTGGGACTCGCATAATTTAATAACTCATGTGATATATGTTGACGTATGCAAATAGTACGCTCACAACACGTAAAG
Organism: Eucalyptus tenuipes; assembly: GCA_014182365.1. Taxonomy (NCBI): domain Eukaryota; kingdom Viridiplantae; phylum Streptophyta; class Magnoliopsida; order Myrtales; family Myrtaceae; genus Eucalyptus; species Eucalyptus tenuipes. The sequence continues at coordinate 19,434,408 of CM024547.1, forward strand.
AAAACGCGGTTGGAGAATGAATCTAAGGGCCATAAATGCAAAAGACGAAAGAAGGGAATGGACCTGGAAACGTCACTTTCCCAAATTTGAAACTTCAAAAGAGCCCTCATCAACTTTCAATGCCGTGGCGCTCAGCGGCAGCAGGCGGGCGACCAACCCCACCAGATCTGCTGCGCGCCAACTCCTCGTTAGCTTTGGTCGATATTCCTCTTATGTTCGTCTTCTGCAACTTGCAGGTTTCGTGCTTGAAATTTGAATTCTTGTTTCCGTGGCGTTCTTTTGCTTTGTCTGTTGGAAGTTTCTTTTGGCTCGTTTCCTTTGGTATCCGAGGAGAGAGTTCAAGGAGCCCCCTCCGCCAACAGGTGCCACGAATGCAGGGTCGAGTTCGTCCGCGTCAAATCCCTGAATGCATCCAAAACCCTGAAAGGAATATCTAAATCGAGTCTTCTACCGAACCCGATTAAGTGAATGAGAACTCGAGCCCCAAAAGTTTATGCTTCAAAAAAAGTTGGACACGTAAATGTTATAATTGCTTTAATAATCTAGGTAAGTGTAAGACAAAAGACGATACAATGCTAACGTACTCGGTTGCATTTTGGGTTATAGTACCCTAGATTTGTTTGTAAACTTGAAACCTATTATTAGTCTATATAAAATAAGCTAGCTGCAAATTCCATATAACTGGATCACTTACCATTTCTAGCTAACAAGGACAGACTATATCTATATATGAGAGTGATTTTACGTGGAAAAAATTAGGAATGAAGGATGACTTATTTGGAAAAGAGTAGCTACCTACACCATGACCAATTACTTACCCCATCATTAGACCTTGATTCTAACATATGGTGACCTTGAAAATGGTGGAATTAACGTAGCAATCGCTTCAACGAGGACTAAAGTTGGAACGAGAAAGAGATTGGTAAGAAAATTTGGAGAATGATGGTTAGGTCAAAGTTGGTAAAATCCATGAAAATGCTTAGTTTAAACCGAATTCTGTTAGATGCACGAAAGGATTGAAAATTACAAAAACGACAAAAAAATGATTGGTGGGGAGACGGCACCAATGAGACAAAAATTGCTTTCAGCCTCTTGAGGCTTGCATGTGGAAATTATGGAGGACGATCAAAAGACTAATTAGCATGTGACACACCAGCCACGATGCTCAACATGGTAAGACTATAGCGTCATGACGAAGAATGAGAATAAAAAAAGAGTAAGAGCGGGACTAAATTGATAAAATTAAGTTCTGATCTAGAACCATTAAAGTAGAAACATTAAAAAAAAAAGAAAGAAAAGAAAAGGATGAAGGTCCCAATTTCGCAACAGTAGAAGACATTAAAGATTAATATCACAAAAAATCACAAAAAGAAGACATTAAAATATGTCAGCTCACTCCATCTTAACTATTAAATAGTGAAAACTTCGAGTGGGACCCAGGTTATAATATTAATGATATGATCCCACATCTAGTTTAATATTGCCCACATGAAATTTCATTGACGTTTTATTATTCTAATCAAATTCTGATAATTATGGTGATAGTAAGGATTTGAATGGGGATGTAAATAGGTTATCAAAGCTAAACCTTATGATTATTATAATTATCTAGTAATCGGAGAACACGTCATCAACGTTGAGAGAGCAATTGGTTAGAAGTGCATATTTTAGCTCCACATATCTATTGTCGACTTTATTGATAGCTGGAAGTTAGTACAGAATTTTACACGTTTCCACATTTGATTCTGATAATTGGGACCTTGGTTTTCCACAAGTTTCTAACAACCCACACGATCTGATCGTTGCTGCGACGGAGCCGTGTACATGCGGCGTTTTATTTACTCTCCGTGCTTGATGACGAGGGTCCACCACATGGCGCGATGGTCCCCGTTCCAGCTGCGACGAGGCGGTATCTTCTGCGCCTTTTCTTGAATCCTAAGTCACGAGAAATCATTCATCCCTTGGAGAGACGAGAAAGGTGGAGAAAGGTAAGCGAAAATGAGTTCTGGGTTGCCAAGATATTGACTAGACAGTCGATTCCCACCTTAAGGAAGAATCGATCCTTCTTCTTATATGCGCGCCGATACCATCACCGATGGAAAAGAGAATTTTCACTGATCAATAAAAAAATCATTTCGTAAGTAGATTTTTTAGATAAATATTGTTTATAGTATATATGTTTTTATATATATATTTCCTTTCTTCTTTCTTTTTTTTTTTTTTTTTGGTGGGGTTGGGAGATAAGGAGATGGTTGAAGTGAAGTTGGGTCGAGGCCTCCGAGGAAAGACCACGTGATTCAGCCTGAAACTCGAAGGAATGTCTTCGGATTTGGCGAGGGGGCTGTCCCGTCCCCATGCGTGTAGCCCATCTGCTCATGTTATGTGTCTCGCCACGCACCAAAAGCAGTGGCCACGCGGATCGTTTGGGTCGGATCTAGAAAAAAGTCGCCACATGGATAATAATGTCGGAAAAAATATAATTTAGTGAAGGCCCATTTATAAAATTTGCACTTCAAAAAGCTAGATAGATCTGCTTCGTCTATGCATTAAAAAAAAAAGATAATGATATAAATGATTTATAAATTTTGACTTAATATGTAATGCGATACTTGAAATTTATCTCAATATATAATGTGGTCATGAATCTTTAATTTATTCGATGGGGTTCATGAATTTTTAGTATATGCTCAATTTAGTTATTGAAGTTTATGAAAATGTTTAGATATAACACTAAACATTTTTGTATAGTTCAGCGATTAAATTAAGCGTGTACTATAAGAAGTCCATTGATGATGTTAAATAGTTTAAAAATTCAGGAAAAATATTATAAATTTGACTAAAATTCAAGAATCATATTGAACAAAGTCAAAGTTCAATAATGACATTACATATTAAACTAAACTCTATGAATAATTTATATAATTTTTCTTATATAAAAAGAGGTTTGACAAAGCTTCGAAATGACTCAAGTTGAGATAACTTGCACAATTTGACAAAAACATTTTTTTTTTTTTATAATTTATGGCCAGTGAAGTGCGATTGCTTATGCTTAAGCATGTGGCTTAGTCATGATAAGATTACCCCGTTGACCCACGCTTAAGTAGATTAAACGTAAAAGCGGAAGTGGTGGGGTAGCGATAGATTCGACTCCAAGGCTCGTAAAGGTAGTATGGAAGAAGTCCTTTTTAATATTTATTGTGAAAGTAAAGCCGAACATATTTGTAAATAAACCCTCTTTCTTAAATTTTTTAAATTGCAGGTATATATAAATAAATAAAGAAAGCATGGTTTAATCCCTCTTACATGTCTGGAATAATTTATTGACTCATCCTTCCCTCTCTCTTTTTTCTCCCACCAACGACCCCTTATTGGCTCATGCAGCCTCTCATTTGCCAAACAGTACGATTGATTTGCTCATCTTTTTCAACATTTTGGGCCATTGGTTTGCCTATACAACATACGTAACACGTTACTGTGGATAGACTGAAGAGTTGGCGGAGTACATATGTCTTAGAATCATGCATAAATTGTGCGGACATGGCCATTCACATCAATGCCATGTCAGTAGGCTTCTCCGGCAAATTTATGAGGTGGATTGAAAAAAATAAGAGGTTAAAGACGGCAAAGCGTAGCCTAGAGAAAGACAGAGAGAAAGGATGAGGTGATGACGACGCCACGTGGCCACCAACCATTGCCAAGCAACCTTCGCTAACGGCTAGGTGCTCGTCGCCGCCTATTGGGAGGATTGGGGAAGCTCGCACCAGGTGAGGTTACAACCGACTGTGATTAAAAAGTTCCATTTAGTTAATAAATAAGAAAAATATGCGGAAGAGAGTAATTGTGTATATTTCGATATATCATTCATGACAAAGATTACATCAGCTTATATATAAGATTTATAAAATGATTAAGTAAGATAACATTTAATTAAGATATACACAATCAAAAATATATTCGCATAATCGTGAGAGATACAGAGAATTATCAGAATTATTCTAAATATCTCCAACATATTTAATATTATTCAGCAAAATTTTATTTCACGTTAAATTTTATTTGATGTTATACTTAAGTAAAGTTATATAGGTCGACCTTCCAGCTAATGGTCTACATTTCACTTTCTCAAATGATACAAAACATATGTGCTCGGTGTCTCCAAAACAGATGAAAGAAGAACTTTCATGCAAGAAGCAATTACTACTTTAAAAAGACGAGAGCTTTTATAAACTTCAAGTAATTCTCTCTTCTCATGGTCTCTTCCTTTCGAGCACTAGCCTCTACCTATCTATATAACTTTTGAGACAGGCTATGGAAAATTCCCCAAGAATGTAATGATATCGACCGTAGTGAATTCCCTTCTCGGGAGATAAAACTTAGAACAAGAAGAGAGAGACAAAAGACATTAGACTATTCCATGCATGATGGGAGCGGTTGCTTTTTTTCATCATGACCATCTCATATAAAATCAAGGTCAAGGACGAATTTTGGGTCACCAACCAAACCCTAATTTCCCCTCAAATGAGGCTCAATTATGCTCTCTAAGGACCTAATTATCAGGTTGGGTGTGGGAAGATGAGACCCACATCCTCGTTTGGTACTCCCAACTGAATGACCACGACCTTGTCTCCTGGTTTCTATACATCATTGCTTACACTAGGATTTAACCACCCACTTAATTTAATCGCCGGTGTTTCGGGACTCGCATTGATAGGACTTTGACATCGATAGATTACAAACAAATCGGCCATAACATACCTCGTGCTCATGGGGCTCGGGACAATCTAACTACCCGCCATAGATTTTTTTTTCGGAAAAAAGAAAAGAAAAGAACATATATATTTAAAATGAAGTTAAGGTAATAGTTTGATCATAATCGGTAGGATCCATCTTAGATGATATAACTTAAGTATGGTTTTTTTCGTTCGATCTTTCGACTTAGAATTGGAGTTTATGATTGTGGGGTGGTCATTGCAAACATCCAATTCTCATCGATTGCACGCATGCAAGTAGCCAATCGAACAAGCTAGTGTAGCAGCAACATGGGGGAGCAATGATAGGAGTGACTCGATCGAGTGCTCACAACAGTAAATGTTGGCAATGGGCGTGCATGAATTCCCGTCTCAATCTTTGGAGCTGAAACGTTGAATTTTACTGGCATTGATTGCGGAGGCATTGATGCTTCCCATGCTACTCTTTACTAAGCTATGGATTACTTACTACGTCCGCCCGTTGTTTTGTGACCATCGCTCCATTTGTTGTGCGGTCCTGCATCGACGTCGCCCGCCCTTAATTTTCGCGAATGCTTTTGGTGGGGCGTCGCTGCTGTCTGAAAAGCGATGTGCTTGCCTTGCTTCGCTTGCCATTCTGGTTGACTGTTGCTCTAGATCCATGGAGGAAGCAGGACGCGAAAAGGTGAGACAATCGATGTTTGAAATCGGCTTTGGTTAGATAGAAGTGACCATGAGGTCGAAACTCCAACCCCTTTTACTTCCTATACTATAGATAGACCTTACAACAAGGTCACCAAGCAGTCTAATATCTCTTTGGTAAATATTAATGCTACTTAGTTTTTTATACGCAATCTTTCCATGTTTGATAACATGTTAAAATTCCAATTCGTTTGCACATAAACTATATAGTATATAATGCGTATTGCAATACACTTGCAAATCCTTCTTTTTTCCGTTAATTCAATGGTAAGATGACCCTTGAGCTTGCAGCTCGTTATGGGGGAACTACCTAATTCCATCTCTATTAAATGAATTAAAGGCATGCCATGCACACTCGAGCTAAGAGATTTACTGTTATGCCATCACTTATTGCCCAGGCTTGTAACTTATCTTTTCGAGTGAAAATTTAGAGAGTAGAAGCTTTCCATTCTTGAAAAAGAATCCCATTTTATATCAAATGAAGAGGAACTTTCTACTTTACAAAATCGACAAACTCGCCGCTCATGCAATTAGGTGACATAGTTCCAGGGAATTAATTCTTGAGTGGGCTACTTAAGCTCACTAATTTGTTCTATTTCCGACTCTAATTATTATTGTTTGTTTCTCATGGAAAAGAAAAGGACGCTTGAATTTTGTAATTGCTAATTACAATTCTCGAAGGCTTCTTTTGTGGCCCAAACTTTGGTGAAGGTAGGAGTAGGAGTGGGGAATCTATTCGTTGGCAGGTCACAAGAAACCCACAGGAGCGCACGTGGCCTATTCTCAGTAAAATGGGGCTGCCACGTGTGCAGCTCCGGAATAGCAAAAAATAATCTTTAAATTTCGCGTCTTTATCTAATTTGTTGAAATTAATAAAATATTGGAAAAAATGTGAGTTAAGGTGGACTTTCAATGGACTTGCCGACAACTGAACAGAACACTCCAATAATTGTAATAATTAATATAGTTGCCTATAATATTTTTAGATAAATACATCATAAGTAATAAAATTTATCACGAAAGGGCAATTAAGTCTTAAAATTTTCAAATAATGCAGACAAATCCTAAAATTTATCAAATTAATTCAATCAAGTAACATTTTTCATTGAATTAATGAAAAAATTTGATTGCATAAACTTGATAAATTTTAGAATTTTGATATGCACTCTTTGAAAGATTTATAATTCAATTACGTTTTTGTGATAAGTTATAAGACTTGATTTTTTTTTTTAAAATTTAAAATAGTCCAATTGTATTTTTGTAATAAATTTTGGGAATTTCAGTATACTCATTCCGTTATTTTTTAACGCCTTAGTTAAGAGTTTCCCAACTCACTCCACATCCCTAAATCACATCCTAATCCACATTATTTACTTTATTAAACATATTTTCTAACAACTATGGGTGCTCAAGCAACTTGAAAACTCAATAATTCATGATATACGGATATGACCCCTTAGAATTTAGATAAATTGGAAAAAGATAGAGAAAAAGATAAGTAACTCGCTGGATTAGTTTGATCTCCCTCCTTAAGAAGTTGAACGTGTGATTTTTCCGTAAATAATTACTTTGGAGTAAAACCAAGAAAGTAATTTCGTGATGTTAAAGTTTAACCTCGCTTTACGCATCAACGCTTCGAAGCTGAAACGCCGTTAAAAACTGATGCCCCCGACGGCGACGACGTCGTCTCGCTCCCGCCACGTCACTCCCCCCCGTGATCGCCTTCCTCCTTTAAAAGTAGAAGCCAAGCCAGCGGAGCAGAAGCAAGGCACAGCATCTAAAAAGTGCAGACTCTCTGTCTCTCTCTAGCCGGCCGACGACCGTACGCCGCCGGCGATGTCGCCGGAGACACCGGCGGCGCCACCTCCTCCTCCTCCCTGACTCCCTCCCCCATCCCGAACTCCCGCCACCGCGGCCGAATCGCCGGACGCCGCCACAATGCCGGCCTACACTTCGCCGCAGCCGCCGCAGAACCTCAAGCAGAAGGTCCTCACCTGCCTCACCAAGCTCGCCGACCGCGACACCTACTCCATCGCGTCCGCCGAGCTGGACTCCATAGCTCGGTCGCTCGATCCGGCGTCGTTCTCGGCCTTCATCTCGTGCATCAACTCCACCGACGCGTCCGACAAGTCCCCGGTGCGCAAGCAATGCGTGAAGCTCCTCGCGACCCTCGCCGCCACGCACGGCAACGCCCTCTCCCCGCACCTGCCGAAGATGATCGCCGGCCTCACGCGCCGCCTCCGCGATCCGGACTCCGCCGTCCGATCCGGCTGCGTCGGCGCCACCGGCGCTCTCGCCGCGAACGTGAACAAGCCTTCGTTCGATTCGTTCCTGAAGGCTTTCTCCGACGCGCTCTTCACCGAGCAAGACGTGAACGCGCAGACGAGCGCGGCTCTGTGCTTGGCGTCCGCCATCAGTGCTTCGCCGGATCCTGAGCCTGCGAAATTGTGCAGGTTGTTGCCGAGGTTTGAGAGACTGTTGAAGACCGATGCTTTTAGGGCGAACTCGGCGGCACTGACGCTGATCGAGAGCGTGGTTGGTGTCGGCGCGGCCAGGAGCGAGGGATTGTTGAAGAATTTGGTGCCTTGTCTGCTCGGATTCCTCAGTGGCGAGGACTGGGCTGCGAGGAAGGCCTCCGCGGAGGTTCTATTGAAGTTGGCGGTCGTGGAGAGCGATTTGTTGGTGGAGTTTAAGCCCGCATGTTTGAAGGTCTTTGAGAATCGGCGGTTTGATAAGGTCTGCTTCTTTAATCCTGTGCACTGCATAATTTGCAAATTTCACTGTATGATTTGGGATGGTGGCTCCGATCAATGTGGCAGCTTTGAAGAATTCTGATCTCCAGGATACAATTCATGATCATAACGCGGTAGTTGTACGGTGATTTCCTTTTTAGGGGTAGTTTGCCAGTGTAGGTGTTAGGTGGGCAGTAGATTTGGACCTGGATTTCTACATTAGTCAACCCGGGACGGACTACTCAATCGGTGTCGATTTTCCAAACTTTGGTTCGCGAATTTAATGTCGAATTAATCCATCTGGTTTATTAGGTGAGGGCAGTTAGGGAGGTTATGAACCAGATGGTGGAGGCCTGGAAGCTGATTCCTGATCTTTCCGAGGAGGTGTCCACTCCGCGTCAGTCAGTCTCTTCTTCCAAAGGTTTGGATCTTTATAGCATTTTCACTTTTCCTCTTGCTGGGTTTGTTGCGAGATCTACAAATGGTTGAATTCCATTCAAATTATTATGGTGCTGACCACTCTGGATCCGAAAATGGCAAAAAAATGGTTATGCAAATTAGATACTAATCTGGATTCATGTCATCTTGGATTATAAATGTTGGAGTTTACCGAGCCATAGACATACCCATAGGATTCATGGTTGCTCAATAGGTTCAGATTTGGCAAACTTCTGACGTTAGCTTATTTAATTGCTTGCCATATTCTTAAGATCGTTTGCCGATGTTTTTCTGCTGCGGTATCTGCTTGATTTAAGCTCTTTCTTTCCCTGTTGATACAGAAAATGCGAGTGATGGGCATTATCCGTCTGCATCAAGAACTCTTTCTTCTTCTGGATCTGTCGGGCCTTGGATGAGGAAAAAACAAACACCACCTGGCCATCCAACTCCACCAACTGGTTCATCTGCATCTGCAAGCACTCTAAGGAAGAGAAGTCCACTGAAGACTAGCAACAGAAATGTCAGTCCCGTCCTTCGGAAGGTGGATAATAAGAAGCCTTCGGACTGGAAAGTTGAAATTGCTATTTCCCGATCTACCTTATCAAAGGGGAGTGGTGGGGATGATCTCAAGGAGAGGAATGAAAACATACCTCAAAGAAAGAGCAATGAGATTTACGGGGTCTCTAAGTCAGAAACAAAAAGAGCCCTTTTCAGCAAGAACTCTGATGAGAATTTACCCAAGCCTAGTGGATTCAGGACTGGATCTCGTGTGGTTCCATTTCCTGAGGAGAGGTCTGATTTTACTCCTGTAGCTAGTAACACAGCTGAAGATCACCACAGGAATCACAAGGATTGTGAAGATTTATCATTAATCCGTGGTCAGCTTGTTCAGATTGAACAGCAGCAAACAAGTCTACTAGATCTCCTCCAGGTCTGTTTGCCAAGCATAAGCATCGAATCTTCTATCCAATCAATCACTGCTGACCGCATCAGGGTTGCACTAGATAGTGAAATAGTGGCACTATAATTTTATCAAGTAACTGTGTGAAAATTTGCATAGCCCGATAGAAAAACATTTAGGATTTGTTCATGTGCAAACAATATGAAGAATCGCATAATTAGTTGCCTCATCCTTAGCAGCTTTTGCACAATCAAGAATATCCAAAATAATATGGTAATACTGTGAGCTATTTTTGGTCTTCGGTTACCTTTTAAGGTTATATCCATATCAACACCTGTACTGGTTCTGATTTTACATTCCTGTGTTCTCCTATTAGAGATTCATTGGGAGCTCACAAAATGGAATGCGTTCTTTGGAGACTCGTGTGCATGGTTTGGAGATGGCGTTGGATGAGATCTCATATGACTTGGCACTAACAACTGGAAGGATGACTAACACCGACTCCAGAAGAACCTCCTGTTGCATGTTACCTAGAGATTTCTTGAGTTCAAGATTTCGGAGGAAGCCAGGGGGTCGGTACTCGAGTACCAGGTTCATCTCTTCTGATGCGCCGTCGGTGTCCTCAACATGCTTCAGAGCTGATAGGAGCTGTGACACTGGAGTGTGTAATGTGGAAAACCGCAGGTTTCGACAGCAGGGTGGTGCTGGCTTTATGGTGAATCCATTGGCCAAGATTCATACTGAGAATCAGTTGATTCCTGAGATGGTGCAGTAGCTGATACAATTGCCAGGTATAGAGTCATGATGTTTCCGCAAGTCTTTAGTTCTGTCTTGGCGGATAAATAAATTGCCTTAATGACCAAAACCTCCTCGCAAGACAAGTCGCGACATTGCATTGCCTCAAATTCTTCGGTTGCAACTCATTAGAGATCATATTGAAGGTTTCATTTCACTCCTGAAACGGCAAGACCCAAAGTCTTCTGCCACTACAGACTAATAATCTCAATGTCCCATTTTAAAAATCAAGATTATTCTCATTTTAATTCTGAAGCTGTACTACCTATGTAGTAACCCCTGTATCCGGTTTATCTTACCATTTTCAGTCCTAATAACGAACCGCTAATTGGAGGAATAGGTGTCCCATTAATTTGTCGTTCATTTGCCGTTTGTCATGGTATTGCTCCAGTATCTGACCCTGATTTTTTGCATTCTATGCAACAGATGCGTAGTTTTGTTTCTGATGGGACTGGAACCTCTGAAGTGGAGCAGCTTAGCAGATGGAACGTTCCGCGATAGAGAGGAGAGAAACGGAAGCTGTCGCGGATCACCTTTTGTAATATTTGAAGCGAAAAATCAGCACACCAGATGACATCAACCTGGGCATCCCAAGTACAGAGCGTGGACCGCGTACAGAGGGTGGGGCGTCTTCTCTCTGCCGCCCGTCCCCGTAGACTTTGATCTCTTCCCTACATCTTAGAATTCTTGTATTGCTCTATTGAACGATTGAACGCTTGTGTATTCACTCCACTGGTCAGTGTTGCCAGAGCCATAATCCGAATCGTGTTTGCAATCTCACTTCATCGTGACTAGTAGAACTGTGTTTGCATTGGCTGATTCATACGTCGCCTACCGCAATTCCTACGGGCCCTTAAGATAAGGAGTGTGAAGAGTTAATCATGGAAGTGGGAGATGATCGTCTACAATCGATAACCATCGAGGTCCAAGCCCCAACAACTACATTGTAACATTGTCAACTTTCAAGATAATCGTGAGTTTCCTTCCAAGGAGTGGACAGAAAATTACTTTTATGGACCGGACACATGCACCGTGCGTGTATCTGAACGGTCGAGTCTGATGGACCTATGTTAAATAAACTTCGGCGTGAATCTGAATGGTCGAATCTGACGAACCTACGATAAATAAAATTGGTGAGATCTATCAATTTCGAATGATGCAGGTGGACGTGGGTGCGTACCTATCATGCTTGCAATAACTCCAAAAGATATCGAGGGAGATTTCGCTATCTAAGGTTTCTAAACTGATGGCCTCAATATTTTCTTTCTCCTACTCTACGTTAACAATCAATTATCGAACGAATTTGCTTCACGACTCTAGTTGTTCCAATTGCATTACTCTGATCAGGGTTGGTTATACAAGGATGAAGTTCTCTGTTCCAAGGTCCGGTTTTTATCCAGCCATAGATAAGCCTACACCTCCAGCTTCTTCGATTTGAGCCGTGGGGACAGTCCATGGATCAAATCTAGAAGCGGAGATCTTAAAATCTCGCCACGAGCAAGCTAAACGACTGGGGGGAATGTGAGCTACATATGGTTCAGAGTTCAGGCTAGTTGTCAAGAGATGGGAATATGTAACCCTAGTGGATGGGAGCCCTGATCATTCATGACAGGCAAACGAGCTTCCAAGAAAAACAAGCAATTCTCCACGCATTTCAAAGTGATAACCACAACACTATAAACAACAATGAATGTCATCATTAAATATATATCGGAAAGTTTCGCTTTATTCGCCTCTCTATAAGTTCAAGAAAATAACTATACCATGCAGGTTCCATGGCCATTATTAAAGTATAACTGGATAACTATGAAAATATTGATATGGTCCATAAATTATCAGATCGCGTTGTGACACGATCCGCCTCACTGCTAATTGAATAGATATCAGCAACAAAATAACCTTTCTCTTGAACCAGGCTGCTGCCCCTCCTGGTCTCTCTTCACGCAACACCACACAGCCTCTAATTCCATTTGCCCTTTGACAGAGACATAAGCTGCACAGCGAAAGTTACAATCAGAAAGAAAACTATCAACAACTTGACAAAGAAAACTCACATTAACAGGCTACTTGAGCCGCGAAAAAGGTGAAAATTTTTCTTTATTGCATATCCTATGAGCATAACCCTTTTTCCCTTACCACTGAATAGCACAATTCTATCCCTCTGGGCTAACCACGGATCCAACAGCAGAAGTACTTTGACAGATGATTCAGGCACTCATAACTCCCAATTCATTGCAGTAAAACTCATTTTATGCAAAGAGGCAAAGGAAAGGAAACACTGACATTTCAGGATAGACAAGTGGTCTTACTTACTTAGAAGAATGGTATCCTTTAATAAATCATCACTTGGTGAGTATTTGATCCTAGAAACTGCCAACATGAGAATGGGATAACTAATTGGCGATTGGTGGGTTTAGGAAAGCTTATACCTACGGTTTGCATGGCAACTAGAACCCAAAACAAAAGGAAAGGCCTTGGGGAAAACCTTTATTCTCCAAGCACACAAGCATAAAGAAGTTTAGCAGCCATTGAAGACAACTGTGAAAAAGGAAGTAGAAAATATGGACATAATTTACTGCCGCAGTCGATTTTTCAAGAAAGAAAAGCTTGATTTGCCAAAAAGCATTCACATGATCACAGCTGAAGCTATAATTAATGAGGATACACTGCTCCAAACAATTGACGTACTAAGGTGAAGAATTTCCGAAAAATATGCTTCATAAACTAAAAAGAAGTGTAATGCACTTACTTTAATTGGAAAAAGCCATTTAGAAATGCATCAGGATGCAGTTAAGGATGTTGTCGTGGCAATCAAGCAAATCTGACAATTGTTAGAAATACAAAAACAGGTTTCCACTACAGCTTGCTCTAACTTGTACCCTATAGAGGCATGCAGAAGAACCTAGGATAAGTATTAGAGGTCACAAGAAAAGTTTAGAACTGGTAAGTACAATGTATGTTCCAGGGTATGGGGTCATACCTCCTCCACCTGTACCCCATGATCTACACCTAGTGCATGATACTTGCAGAAAAATAAAGGTACCCTAAAAAAACAATATTCAAATATTCTGTAATTATTTGCAGTTATTATGTTTTAAGGTACTTTACTTGTGCAATGTTTTGGTTTATGACCCTCCATTATTCTTGACATGCACATGTTATTTACTTTGTCTGAGTGTTTTAGTAATTGATAGAGGTGCAGTAAGTTTCACTTAACAAGAAATTTAATATACTAAAATACCAGGTAGCAAAACCCATAGAACCAAAAGGTTCTAGTTTTCAGGGCCGTTCTAAGAGCCTATTAAGGCAGATTTCAAGTTTCAAAATTTTACCGTCAATGTCCACACGGTAGATCTTAGGGAAGGACAAACACCCTTCCCACCCCAGAACCTTCACACCACTACCTTATGTGCTGAAGGCATTTCCAACAGCAGATCATACACTACTAGTTAGAGGGTACATAATGAGATAAGTTAAGCTAAATTTACACAACTTCCAATACGACCAAATAATACATCACGAACCTGTTCGGCAACTTGCACTAGCTCTTGCCTGTCTTGAGATATTTCACCCATAGGGGCAGAGTTCTCCAGCTTCAAAGAATGGTCATGTGTTCGTCCCTTTTTCTTTGGAGTAATATCAGCACCACAGAAAGTGCCATTTCGGCTGCACGAAGCTTCCTTCTTACGCCTAGTAAATGTGAACTTGAGAAGCTTATTCTCCACAGGTCTGCCTGAAATCCCATTATTTACACCAGAAGCTTTCAGATCTGCGTTTGACAAGTTGTTGATTTTATCTTGATCTGATGCGGTAGTTAAAACATTTAACTGCTGGACTTCACCATTACCCTGTCTTATAATTTCTGATTCCTTCGGCATCTTACTTCTGTTAGTTGCATCCACCATATTGCCAGATTTAACAAGCTCAGCATCTTTACTAGTAACCAAAGCATCTGATTTTTCTGTAACTTCAGTTGCCTCTGAAGGTGAATATAGTCTGCATGGTGGATGAGATCCCTTAGAAGTTCCAAAGGAAAAAATATCAGTTGCTCGCTGCATTGTCAAAGTAGGGTCATGCTGCTTCCCCCATGAGGTATTTTTTCTTCTGCATCCAGGAGTCCTTTTTCTTTTTCTTACAACAGCTTTAATGACCTCATTGTAGTCCTCTTTTGTCACTTTCAATGCAGAGGGTGGTCTCTTTCTCCCATACTTCTTATCCACCGGTAGGTTGGATACCGCAGCTGACACTCTACCTTCTCTTCCCCCACCAAATGTCCCATGTTCAACATTCTCCTCTTGTCCAGAGAAAGACAGCTGTGTTGACAAATTCTTTTCCAATGCCTGCACTCTCGGACTGCGCCTGTTTCTCCTAAGGTTAGCCTCTTTCTCTCTCATCACTGGGACAAAAGAACTACGATTATGAACACAGCAGTCGTCATTGAGAGCTTGACCTTTACAGGAGCAATTACCCCCCATCGATACTTTATCAGAACTGATATTCATGCCAGAAACTTCATTTGCCATTGATACTTTATCAGAACTGATATTCATGCCAGAAACTTCATTTGCTGTCTGTGAATCGGACTGAGACTGTCCTTTGGAATGAGAAGTATCACATATGTTTCCCCCTAATACTTCTTCAGGTTTCACAGTATCACCAATTGTATGAGCCTGACTAACTTGATGCGACTTATGACTTCTTTCAATTTCCAACTTATCTTGAGCATTCTTCAACTCTTCTCTGAGCTCTTTGGCATTATTCTCAGCATCCTTAAGTCGTGTCTCAAGCTCTGCAATTCTTTCTTGCTGCCATGCTGATGTTATTTCTGCTTCACTCAACTGCATATAATGAAGGAAGAGTTATTTAATGCAGTATTATTCCAAAGGTACTAGAAGGATTTGAAGAAATTTTAAAATAGCTTATGGAAATAAAAGATGCATGTTATGTTACAAATCCAATAAGAAAGGACAAAAGTTTCATTCCCCTATTTTGCAGCCTCATACATAAGTTATAAGTCTTACAACAGAATACATTCCATTAAAAGTACGAAAGAATTTCGGTACTCCAGAAATTTGAAAAAGACATCTTCAAGTTTAGCAAAGTTATAAAATGAGGACATTGGATAACTTCATTTTGTTGTGAAGTAGGTATCGCCATCTGTGAAAAGATAATTTGACTCTAGTAATATTTAAAAATTTTCAAGCACTTTCCTTTATATTCACTATAAATGAGACTACGCAAAAGGAATCAGTATAGAGAAAATTGCAAATTTAAACATATAGAGAAATGCATAAAGATGCTAGGTCTTTCCAAGAATACCATGAATATAAACATTTCAGAGAATATGCATAACGATACAGCTGTATAACAAAATTGGTGAGGCCACGAGCATCAGTATTTGCTCCATCATGACTAAAAGATCATGAATTCGAGTCTTTGGAATTTCCTAAACTTTGGAGAAAAGATGCACGGATGACTCTCCTCCCCTGTAATGTCAGCATAATGTGCAGTAAAGTAATTGTAGTTTAAAATCCCAGATATGCAAGAAAACTGTTTCCAAGGTCACTTTTTTCATGCCAACGGAAGCAAGGAAATACCTTAAAGTGTCGAGAAAAGAGTTAACGATATGAGATTTTTGAAGGAAAAATCAGGAGATGCCCTAAATTATTAAAACATAGGATATTGACTGGAGTAAAATCAAGTGGTACTTTCAAAATTCAGCCAAAAATAAGGATCACACATTTTACAGCGTAATAAATTATTCATGCACCTAAATCTGATAAGAGGAAATTTAGGCAATATATGCATGCATGCAGGAAAAGAACGTTGAAGGGTATGTTTCATGCCAAAAAGGCGGAAAACTAACTGGTTTTACGTGGTCAATGAAGTACCCCAAGGCAAGGTATAACCGTCATTTTAAAGATACCTAATATGCCACTAAACGAGTCCCATTTCAGTATCATGTAGCTGTTATACGATAAATACGGAATATATCGACAAGGAAGTAAAGTACTACATTCCAAACTTCTGCCTAAATAGGAAATCATGCATTGTTTACCTAAATGTCATGAACATCAAATCACGACAGAAAGTTACGGAAAAGAAGTGCATGCTGGAAAAGCTTGCAAAAGGGTATGATTCATGCTAAAAGGAGGAAAAGTAACTCCTCAATGAATCAACTAATAGGTTGAGTCACAAGCAAGGATATGGTTTTCAGTTAATGCTCCTCAAATTTGACCTATCAAAAATATATCACCCAAGGCTGAACTGTGAGGATCAGATTCACCTATCTTTTTCTTTAATGACAAGGAGGCACTAACTAAAGAGATCAAACCAAGAATTATCATGGTACAGGTACACTAGCGGGAATCAAATCCTTTAATTTACGTCATCTAAACAGAGAGAGGCAGGGATAATTCTCAATCTCAGAGGCAGATCATTGTAGTAGCTCCACTCAATTCTCATCCCTTACACATGCATCAGGATGTTTAAGCATGAATTCATGCATTACCACTAGTAATGGAAACTCTGACGATCTCATTTTGCATTTTTCATGGAGTTTTGGGCAGATCATTGTTGGATGACTACATAAGCCAACTAGAAAGATGGAAACAGAATGATGAAGCAAATAGTTAACTGTTTTGACTGAAGAAAAATCTAGAGATTCTCCATATTCAGTCATGCCTTATAAAAAGGTGAGCCAATGGGATGTTCCACAAGCTGAAACAGAGGGAGCAGATAGAGATTATAAATAATGTCTACTACATTGAAGGGAGGACTGTCTCATAAGTCAGGTGCTTAAATCAATTCAAGGGATGTTCCGCTTCACCATCTATGGGGTTGTATAGTGAAATGCACATCCCTCATAACAAAATTAGAGGAACATAGCATCCTCTATCAACCCAAGTCTAATCTTATATTTAGACATGCTGGCTATGGAAGTTAAGCACAAGGTTTAGTATATGGTCATTCAAAACTGTGGGACACACATATAACTGATTGTTGACGGCCCTACCAATTCTGCATAAGAAACAAAGAATGAGAAAGATCGACCGACACTACTACCGGGCCTATACAGAAAGCTAAATGCAACTACAATCGTAGCAAGAAAAAGGACCTATCTGTGCGTCCTTGTGGCAACTGAATTGGTTTCGCATACAATTTATCATCTATTGCTGTACCCAATGGCAAACGAAATAAAATGTAAGGATAAAACACTAAAGCTAACTACTTTACGAGGTATTTGTTTTGCCACAAAACTTGGTGTGACATTCACAGACTTACACAACTGGTAAAATGTAGGTCACAAAAGCAGACAGACAGCTGCGGCTTCTAGAAAACCAGTGCGATGATGTCAACTGAAGATCAAAATTCCATTTTCAAACAACAATCCACATTGGCCACGCCCATTAATCAGAAAAAAAGACCCCAGGCTCTGCATCAACCTCCGCCTGTAAAATGAAAGCCAAAGCAAGACAAAACTGAGATATTATACCTTGGCATCATACATTTGCTTCAACCTCATAAGCAAACGCAAGGACTCTTCTTTAGAATCAGCGAGTTCCTCCTGAAACCGCGAAGCTCTTCGTTCTGCTGCCTTCACTCGCGCCGCCGCCTCCTTGGCCATGCCTAGGATAATCCCCGCGTACGCCTTCTTCACGGCCATCAGTTTCTAACAACCAGAAATCCAAAAAACCTCAAAACCAAAATCATATACAAAACCAGTCATCGAAATGGAACCGAACATCAAACATCAGCACACAATCAGAACGGCCTTCGATCACCGATCATCGTCCGCGCCCGTCGAACGAAAAAAAAAGAAAACCAAAGAGCATCGAAAGAAATGGAAATCAACCAAAAACTCCACCGGAATCACGCAAAGCATCGAGAGAAACACGATGAGTCAATCATAAACCGACCAAAATGAGTACAGCGAACGCCATTTCCACCAGAGAAAACTCTCGTTAAAAGAGATGGAGAGACGCGGGCTATGATCAACAATGAAGACACGAGGAGGATCGATCGGTCGGTCCATCGTTTCGATGGAATTTACCTGAGAATCGTTCATCTTGGAATGCAGAATTGAATCGCGCTCTCTCTCTTCTGCTTCGAGCGTAGGTCGGAAATTCAGAGAGACCAGCGCAGTATGGAGAGGAGGAGGGAGAGACTGAAAGCAGCGGAGAGAGGCAGTTGTGTTTTATTCGCTTTTCTCACTAGCACGACCAGCTGTGTCTGTTATGAACTCGATACTCCCATTTCCCCCGAAAGCGATTGCCCTCGGAGGGGCTCTTAATTACGAAAGAACCACTGGCGCCCTCTGACTGACGCCGGGGCCCACCGCTGACATGGACCTGGCACGGCGCCACGTGTACGACCTCACGTAGTCGTGGCCGACGGTCGCACGTGACCGATTCTTCGGTGGATAGGGCCCTACATGAGCTCAGTGCAAACAGCCGTTAGATTATATGGGTCCCACGTGGGACCTAGTGATATCAAGGGCCCATATACATTGGATTCGGCTGTAGGCGGTCCACGCTGGACTGGGGGCGTGTGGGGGGCTAACGGTGGGTCGCGCTGCAGACAAACGTGGACGGTCGTCAGCTCAATCCTAATCGTTGTTGGGCAAATGGGGACAAACAAGATACGAGGATGAGAACGTGTTTTGAAAACACTTTGACTTCCCTTTTTTTTTTTTTTTTGCTTACTTTTTTTTTTTTTTATATTGCCTTTGGCAGTTAATTAAATTACTTGCTCTTCCGAGGAGAATGCAATGGGATGCGCAATAATTTCGCATTACGTGGAATCGGATTGGTCCTCAGATAAATCTTGTCCAGATTCAGGCTGTCCTTGAGCGAAACAACGCAAGCTATGATACCATTTATGCTGCATAGGGCAATATAGCTAATTTTGGAAAATGAGTAAATTATAGATTAGCTCGTTGATTAACCTTACCATTTAATCATTGCAACTTATCAAATATGGTAATCTTATCTAGCAGGTCGAAATCTCGAAGAAAGGAAGATATATGGGCAACTCTTTTATTGAGACTCCACCTACGAAATATGCAGGATAGCCAATTTTGAATACCAAAAGGGGTGGCAGGGGAAGAATGACTCAGATATCCTCTAAATTTTCCCCTAAAACTAGGATGACGCATAATGAATTCTAGAACCAACCGTATGCTTGTGAAGGTTGAGATGTCATGCAATAAAGCTAGGCATTGTTTGTTTCATAAAAGGAAATTTTTTTTTATGGAAATTATTTTTAAGGAAAATATTTGGCTTTTATATGTTTTGTGGTTTAGGGACAATGATTTCCCTTTTTTTTGAGAAGGAGAAGTCGTATTCTCCTAATTTAAACTTATTGACTTCAACCGATAGAAATTGTTTTATGTAAATCAATGATTTCGGAAAGCAAATTTCAAGAAATATTTTGCCTTCAAATAAATGGATTCTAAGTTGAGAAGCGTGAATAAAGTGAGGATGCATAAAAGTGCTGCCTCATAAGTCGTTATAACGTAGCGAGCATGGTAATTCAGTTCTACATGTTCAAGTTTTGAAGAGGAAAATCACGCATTGTTAATAGACATGTAAAATTTGCGTGGTACCAAATAATTTGAAAACCAAACGGAGGAATGATCACCACATTCTCCCAATTTTCTCCCCCATGACATGTATTTGTAATCGCTTGTCTAACATGCAAAAATGGAGAGATAACTCATCTTCATCTATAAGTGAATTGAGGATGACGAGGTGCACATCATAAGGAAAATTGCCCAAAAAGTCTTTAAATTTATTACATTTTTATCATTTCAGTCCTAAACATTTTCAACTTTACCAATCAAGTCATAAATTTTTTAATTTTACCAATTAAGTGAATTTGGCTAATTTTGACTGGAAATCACTAATAATAAGCCTTAAAAAGAAAGGTAGAATCACACATTTAATTCGTTGTTGGCGGCTTCACTTACGAAATATACAGGGTAGCAAAGAATTTGAATAGGATGGGGAAGAAGAGCTATGCATTCCTCTCGACTTTTTGAAACCTCAAGGACATATATCTATTAAATTCCTTATCGATTCCATCTTTAATTTGCAAAATTCGAGACAACTTATTCGGTTATCTTCATCTGAACAGTCCTAGGTATCTAATAATAGTAATTATACACGTGATTTTATGAATTGTAACAATTCCTTCATCTTTATTATCATTGTGAAATTTATCATAGAAATTGTTTCGAAATTAGGAAAAAGGAAGACTCGTATATTACGATTTTGATCTTGACTACAGCAAATAGTAAATTAGGCAGAAAAAAGCTAGATATATAAAGAAATATTCATTAGTCAAACCTGTCGAGAAAAAATTCACATGCCATTACTTTTATATTGATTCTTTTAACGGGCCAAAGCAGTTAATCAAAAAGTAACTTTCGATTAGTAGCAAACCTCGTAGCTTTCTGGGGTCGACGAAATAACTAAGAATATGTTTGACACTAAATAATGTCTCAAGTGCGGTAATTGACAACTTGGTCGACGGTTTCTTGCTAGAATGACGAGGGAAGTAGAAAATGGTCAAGTGTTGGGATTAATCAGTTAGTATAGTGCAGTCGGTCAACAAGAAAATTCAATTCTTATGAATGGAAATATCAACATGCAGTGGCTGAATTTTGGAACAAAAGAGTCAATCTAACCGTGAAGTGGTTGACTCATAATACTTGCAACAGTCGACCGCGGGTTATCAACAAGAAAACCCAATTCTTATAAATGGAAATATCCACATGCAGTGGCCCTGCATATTGGAACAAAAGAGTTAATATAACCGTCAAGTAGTTGAGTCATAATAATCACTCATAACGTCGACTTTGGGTTATCAACGCCTTAAGGTTACGTTTGGTAGCCAAATTTGAATAGGATAGAATAACAAAATATTTTATTTGGTATTTGATGACTCCTTTGGATTGGATATACCTAGATAAAATCTCAAATAAAAAATCCGAGCTATATGATGGGATAAATCCAAATTGGATAATTTTTTTTTTTAACATAACAATTTCTTCCAACAATGAAATGATGGAGGGATGCATTTGACTTCGCCAACCATCATGCAATGCCACTTCCACGACAACTGATCATCGTCACTTCCGACCTCTACTCCTCATCATCGTCATATAGCCAACCGTGCTCTAATCATCGAGGGTGAAAAGGGGAAGTTATATGCCACATGGTCATCACCGTCAAAGAACTCGAATCCTTTCACGAGTGCGCTAGATCCTTTGAGGTGGTCATCCACAATAGAGGATTGCCTACTATCATTACTCGTTGCCTTTGTGTCGTCCACTGGTGGATCTTCGTCCGCCTCCTCCCCGCCCTTTACTACTCCCAGATTGTCGGCTTTGACATCAAGTCATACCTGAGCTTTGCATGTGGTGTCCACCACCCTGTCACCGACTTTACATCGGTCGTTGCTACCTCGTCTACCAAATCATCATGGCCACTACCTCCCCCAATCGTTTGGTGATCCGAGGCTTACCTTTGCTGGTGTCTGAATCATCTCTAATACGGTGTAGCTGAGCGATGACTATGGTCTGGAGGTGGAAATGGTGGTGGATGTGGCAAAATTGGTCGTAAAGGAAATGAATTGGAGGGAGTTGAAGAGAGCGTGTTTGAGATGCTGGTAAGAAAGCTTAAGGGATGAGATCTGGATATACAGGAGATTGCGCTGGACAAGTGTTATTTTTAAAAAAATTTAATCTCATCATGAATTCCAACAAACATGAGATGGAATTTTCTACGACCCAAAGAATTTTTTAATTTCACCTTATTTTATCCCAACTCAAATCCAAATGATAAACTCAATCTAAGTGAATTTATTGTAAAACACCCAATTAATGACAGAACTCAACACTCCTCTTAAATTTAAGACTATGTTTGGTTGAGCTTTTCTGTGGAGTCTCTAAAAGTCCTTACAGAAAACTTGGTGTGTTTAACAAATTTTTTGGGATCCATTTGGCCAAATGCCAGCCTTTGCAAAGCTGAAAATCCAAAGTAGGTGGGCTTTTCAGCATTTTTGAAAGGCCAAATCTAAGGTTGATGAAATTTTTTCTTTCAAAATGGCCCCCACTTATTTTTGCTATTTTAATCTTTCCCTTGCATTGTTCATCTTTAACCCGGGAATTGGACCAACGCTAGTGCGGATCAAGAAGCTAGATGGATGTCGGTAAGGAGTTGCCTGAGGTTGCGCAATACTAGCGTTGCCACTAGGGGGGTCACATGACCTCGAAGACTCATCACCTAGCTTGCACAATGCCAGAGTGGAGATCTCGCTTGCTCGAGGTCATGCGACCTTGACAACCCTCTATAAGGCTGAAGGGCTAGATTTAGGAAGTCCCATCGTCGAAAGGCCAGATTTACGAAGCTCAAAGTTGGGCAACCTTGGCGTTGCTCTGCCTGAGATTGCGTGACGTCGATGGCTCGTTGCCAAGGGTTTACTCAACTTCGGTGGTTGCCGCCTAGGGGTGTGACCTCAATGACGGGTTTAGTCGAGCTTTGTTGCGACGGTTGACACTCGCCTTGTTGAGCTCTATCGCCAATTGTTGAGCTTTGCTTGCCTGCTCTCTTTCCCTTTGGTCATCAAGTTGCCTTCCTCTCTTAATTAATTAATTAATTATTTATTTATTTTAACTTCGAAGTTGCTTTATAAAGTATTCAGCAATATTGATAATCCAAATGCCATTTGCTTTCCGCAAATTCACCTTCACTCAAAGATCCTTGGAAAAATGGCTTTAAATACCCCAAAATTGAACCACAGACAGCCTAAATCCACACGTGCATTATGTGTGATTAGTTAATCTTACTTTTGGAAAAAGCAACCTCCCTTTCTATACACACAATTTAGGCTGTGTTTAGTTCAGTATTTGAGGAAAATATATTTGAAAAATGTAAAAAATTTAGGTTAAATGATTTTCTCAAATGCAAATAATGTTGGGTAAAGTGTAATTAAAAAGTGCGTTGTGAATCAACTTTAATATAAATACTATTTGAAAAAAACTAAACTTATAAAGACTTTCATTATATATTTTACATTAATTAATTAATAAAAGAAAATTTGTTTGGCCAAAGCCAAATCTAGCACCAGCAGCCCTTATAAGGTAGCACAATCTTAAGTGACCTTTGATGTGGGCCGCTTGGGATTGCGTGACCTCATGCAGCTCTCAACTAAGGTAATGAAGGTTGCCATTATCGGGTTTGGCTCGTCGAAAAAGGAAACCACATGTACGCTTAGCCAACTCTCCATACTGTGGTAGCTTGACCTTACCATCGATGCCCTCGTCAGCCGCCACCCCTCTCCCTGTGCTACAATGAGTCGCTTGAGATTGTCCTCATGCTCACAAGGTCGGCGAGCTTTAAGTAGAGCTTGGCTATGGCATCAACAAGAAGAAATTGTAAAAAACAGTAAGAAAAATCAAGGATGAAGATTAAGCTAGGGAGAATGACACAGATAGTCATTGAACTTTCGCTCAACACGCATGTGGTTTTCGAACTTTTCTTTCAATGTGATCTTTGAACCGTAATTGATATGCATATGGTCCCACGACCTTTTAATTTGTTGATATGATTTTTGAATTTTGGTACATGTTGAATTTAACCTCCGAATTATATAAAAATATTCAATATTATTTATGAACTTGAATTAATGAAATAACAACGTTGAATATTTTTATATAATTTAAGAACTAAGTTGGATATATATATTAAAAATTCATGATCATATTAAATAAATTGAAAATTCGAGAATCATATTATATATTAAATTAAAATTTAAGAATCATATTAAATAAATTAAAAATTTATGGCTTATATTATAAATTGAGTTAAAGTTGAGCGATAATTTAAGGGAGAAAGGGGAGGGAGGGAGAGAGAAATTTCCGAGTCTTTACCCGGAAAGAGAGGGAATCCATGAACGTCGCCCATCGTCCTTAAAAGGAAATATCTTCCCTTCGACACGTCGGACGCGATGAATCCTCCCTGATTCGAACCGAAAAGAAAGCTGCAGATTCTAAATCCGACAGCCCGACCCGACCCG
Organism: Eucalyptus tenuipes; assembly: GCA_014182365.1. Classification (NCBI taxonomy): domain Eukaryota; kingdom Viridiplantae; phylum Streptophyta; class Magnoliopsida; order Myrtales; family Myrtaceae; genus Eucalyptus; species Eucalyptus tenuipes. The sequence continues at coordinate 19,458,785 of CM024547.1, forward strand.
ACCCATTCCGTAATCGCCCCGGATAACGACCCCGTTTATCCGATAAAGCACTCCACGTGTCCGTCTTCAACCTCCGTCTCCCGCTCGCTCGCTCGCTCGCCCTGCAGCCGAGCAGCACTTCGCGGATGACCTCGGAACGATCGGTCGACCTTCAATTTCCATCCGGCTCGGAAACCTCATGATCAGTTAAATTACCACAATGACCTTCTCGCTCTCTCTCCCCTTGCCTTCTCCCAAGCATCGGGGTCTTCGATCCTCCAAGGAAATCCTACAATCCCCCATTCGCCGGAGATTCCTCGCCGGAGACCTCGGCTTCGCCGCCGGCGGGCGGAGATGCTGCTCCGGCGCCGGAATTGTCAGGGCCAAGCCCAAGGAGCTGGTCCTCGGCAACCCGTCGGTGACCGTCGAGAAAGGCAAGTACAGCTACGACGTCGAAACCCTAATCAACAAGCTCAGCAGCTTGCCGCCCCGCGGCAGCATCGCGCGTTGCCTTGACATGTTCAAGAACAAGCTGTCGCTGAACGACTTCGCGCTCGTGTTCAAGGAGTTCGCGCAGCGGGGTGATTGGCAGCGCTCGCTCCGTCTCTTCAAGTACATGCAGCGGCAAATCTGGTGCAAGCCCAACGAGCACATCTACACGATTATGATCAGCCTGTTGGGACGCGAGGGCTTGCTAGATAAGTGCAGAGAGATATTCGATGAAATGCCCAGCAACGGCGTCTCTCGGAGCGTCTTCTCGTACACGGCTCTGATCAACGCGTATGGGAGAAATGGACAGTATGAGGTTTCGCTTGAGTTCCTTCATCAAATGAAGAAGGAGAGGGTGTCTCCTAGTATTTTGACTTACAATACTGTGATTAATGCTTGTGCTAGAGGTGGTTTGGATTGGGAGGGCTTGTTGGATTTGTTTGCAGAGATGAGGCACGAGGGAATACAACCTGATCTGGTTACTTACAATACATTGCTGAGTGCTTGTTCCAATAGGGGATTAGGCGACGAGGCAGAGATGGTTTTTAGGACCATGAATGAGGGAGGGGTAATTCCTGATATAACCACGTACAGCTACCTCGTTGAGACTTTTGGGAAACTGGGTAAGCTAGAGAAGGTTTCGGAACTCCTTAAGGAAATGGAGTCCGGAGGGAATCTGCCAGATATCACATCGTACAATGTTTTGTTAGAGGCATATGGACAGTCTGGGTCTATCAAAGAGTCTATGGATGTGTTTAGGCAGATGCAGGCAGCCGGGTGCGCCCCTAATGCATCTACTTATAGTATATTGTTGAATCTATACGGGAAGCATGGGAGATATGATGATGTTCGTGAGCTCTTTCTTGAGATGAAAGTGAGCAATACTGAGCCTGATGCTGCTACATATAATATACTGATCCAAGTATTTGGTGAGGGTGGGTACTTTAAGGAGGTGGTGACTTTGTTCAATGATATGGTAGAGGAGAATGTTGAGCCGAATATGGAAACATATGAAGGCTTAATTTATGCATGCGGGAGGGGAGGACTGTATGAGGATTCTAAGAAGATATTACTTCACATGAACGAGAGAGGGATATTACCAAGTTCCAAGGTCTATACGGGGGTCATTGAAGCGTATGGGCAAGCTTCATTATATGAGGAAGCTCTTGTTGCTTTTAACACGATGAATGAGGTCGGTAGCAAGCCAACTGTTGAAACCTACAACTCTCTTATTCATACATTTGCAAAAGGCGGTCTATATAAAGAGGCTGAGGTAATATTGACTAGGATGGGAGACTCAGGAGTTACGAGGAACAGGGACTCCTTCAATGGCATGATTGAGGCTTTTAGGCAAGGAGGCCAATTTGAAGAAGCAATTAAAACTTACGTTGATATGGACAAGGTCCGATGTAATCCTGATGAGAGAACTCTTGAAGCTGTTTTGAGTGTTTACCGCTTTGCAGGGCTAGTTGATGAGAGTGAAGAGCAGTTCAAGGAAATCAAATCCTCTGGAATATTGCCTAGCGTTATGTGTTACTGTATGATGGTGGCTGTCTATGCAAAGTGTGATCGGTGAGTGCTCATTCTGTCTTCATCCAAAAAAATTTGACAGTCATTTACACTTTACCCGTGCTGTGCTGCTTGGTCACTTCTGCCATAGCGCCTGTTCATTTTTTTTCATCCACTCGAATGGATAGGCATGGATTACTGGTCGTTTGAGAAACAAAACAGTGGTAGTGTTAGGAAGTCCTTAGTGTCAATTGTGCTGCGCAAATGCTCTTCTTGATACTTGGGAACAATGGCATTACCTGATCATTTCTCTTCAATATCTCAAGTTTAACCTACTGCTAGGTGATTAGGCTCTACATCTTGCTGCTCTACATCTTGCTGCTATGGAGATGGCCGTCCTTTCCTATGTGGAAGAATCATCAATTAAATTTTTGTCAGACATCCTTATATCCTGTAATTCTTGAAATATGATCTTGTGCATGCAAGAAGAAGTCAGATCCATCTAAGATAGCATTTTCAGGAACGCGTTAGCTTTAAAAGGCATTATACTGGTCGCAATATGAAACCGATTATTGTACTTATCCTCTTACCGCTGTTAAGTTGGTGAAATGGGCTTATCCTTATTTGAGTGACCTTCTGGATCTGCTTCCAGAATTTGTTAGGACCTTCCAGAACTTGTATTAACTTGCTGGCTGCAGTTTTGTTTCCTTTTGCATAGCTAAATTGAATTTATTTTCCCCCCAAGCCCATCTCTTGGTTGGCTCAGTTCTGGCGACTCTTTTTTCAATGAAATCCTGCTTTACAGTGCCATACTTTTGTTTTTCCACAAATTACATCACTTGCTCAACCTTTTCTTTTCATAATGAGTTGACCTTTTTCCTTATTGCTGAAATTTAAGGGAACCAGTCAATGTCGAAAGATAGATAGTAAAAAAATGATGATCCATACCTTGTTTTTGTGAGGACGAGCTAATGTTTATCTGGAGTGAGATTCAATCAATAATGTTTTCATCGTTAAAGCGATCTCTATCATTTCACAATCATGCTTTGTGAATACCTGATCTTAGTAGGAAATATTCATTGCTTGCGTGGTATTATCTTTTACAAATTCAATGTGGGAAAACAAATATAAATCAGAAGTAAATGTTAGAACTGTGTTGTTGTTGTTCTACCTTGTCCGTTTATGTGTTTTTGTGGTTGCAAATCTGCAGTTGTTTCCATGTGGTGGATGTCATCATTGATACATTGGTGAATTGTCTGCGAAATGCTATACACTAAAAGAAATTATCCAACCATTACTGCAAGAGGATTTGGCTAATCCATACTCCATCAAGAAGTAAAGTACCTTTTTGCAGTATACCTTTTTCACTTTCACTATTAAGCTGTTGTATTTCCAGGTGGGATGATGCCTATGGTTTGCTGGATGAGATGTGCATGAATAGTGGATCAAATATTCATCAAGTGATTGGGCAAATGATCAAAGGGGACTATGACCACGATGCAAATTGGCAGATTGTGGAGTATGTTCTTGACAAACTTAACTCTGAAGGATGTGGTTTGGGGAACAGATTTTACAATGCGCTTTTAGAGGCACTTTGGTGGCTAGGCCAGAAAGAACGCGCTGCCAGAGTGCTCAGTGAAGCAACAAAAAGGGATCTGTTTCCTGAACTTTTTCGGAAAAACAAACTAGTATGGTCCATTGACGTACACAGGTATGTAGGATTTATCTTTTATTCTCAGTTATATTCTCTTAAACCATTTGCTTGCCTGTGCTGACGTTGCCTACGTCACAGAATGTGGGAAGGTGGTGCATATACTGCCATATCAGTTTGGCTAAATAGTATGAGGGAAGCGTTCTTAAATGGAGAGGATCTTCCCCAAATCGCAAGCATTGTTGTTGTGTAAGTTCCTGTTCTGCTTATATTCTGCTTTTCTCTTCTTTATATACTTATAATGGTAAATGGATACATACAGTAGAGATGTTAGCTCTGATTAATTCCAGTCATGATTTTTCTTTGGGTTGAACTAAGCTGAATCTCTCCAAGTCTATGAGCTGCAACTGGCAGGTGCATCTATTTCTCCAATGATAAGATTAAACCTTGGTCCTATGGGGTGCTAAAAAGTCCAAAAATCTTTAGTGTATGTGTCAAATTAGCACTCCGACGCGTAAGCTACAAGTGATGCCATATTACTTTTTATGCACCGGGTAATAACTTTCTTGAACTCAATTTTTTGTGGCTTTATCAGTGGAATGGCAATGAGCAGCACCTAGTTGTAGACAAATCCATTAAATTAAGATGCTTCTTAACCCTCCCTACTGAAGCTTTTAAGTAGTGAAGCACTTGCTTCCTTTTGGTTAGAGTATTGATGGACTTCTTATTGTTCCCCATATCCTTGCATTGGATGAATTGTCCAACAGCTGCTAAAATTATTTTCTTACCAATTTTAAGGTCATGGATTGCCTATCGCAGTCCATTTGTGGAAATTTGACTGGAAAGATAAGTCAAGCTAATTATGAAAGCCGCACGATCACCTTGTGGCAGATTCTAGCTTATCTGCTTCTCATTGAGAACAATACACAGTTAATGATCTATCAGAATCTTCACATGGTCTCGTGGACTCATTCAACTACATATCAAGATTCACGAGTTTCTCTTGCTTACCACCTGGTTGTTAAGGGTGCGCATGGTAAAATTTCTTGGCTAGGAAAGAGTTTTTTTTCAGAAATAATTCTTTTCTATTTCTATTTCGGGAACAATTTCTGAGTAAAAGAACCCGTTTGGTAACTATACAAAATTTCTACTCTTGGAATAGAAAAAGAATAGAAATGCGTTTGGTAACGCAACAATTTCTCTTTTGTATTTATTTGTTTTTTATTCTTGCCCATGGATCGGTGGCGTCCGGCGACCGCCGGGCGGTGGCGTCCGGCGGGCGGCGGGCGGCGTCCGGCGGTTGGAGGTGGCCGCGGCAAGAGAAAGAAATAAAACAAAAATAAAAAAGAAAATTTGCTTATTTCTAGAAATTGTTCCCGGGACAAGAAGCAACTTTTTTTTGTTTCTCATTTCTATTCCCGGGCTAACTTTTCTATTCCGGGAATAAAAATCAACTTAGCGTTACCAAACAGGGTTTTTTTTTTTGTTCGGGGAACAAAAGAACAGAAATTGGGAGAATGAGAAATGTTCTCATGCAGCCCCTAAATATACTATCAAGTCATTTCTGCCTCTCATGTTCACCATCAACAATTCTCAGATTACTGGTCAAAGAATATGGCATTTATTTCCATTTGTACTTCTTCTCTAGAAATGTGCCAATTTTTTGCTTTATGTTAAACTGCTTGTGCTTCTTATTCTCACTCGGTTATCTGTTGGCCAGTCGAGGACAGATGGAAAAAAGCTCAACCAGTCAAGAATTTCCTATTGCAAAAGCTGTCTTGTCGTTCCTTCAAGAAACTTTGTCATCATCCTTTGGTTTCCCAGGCTGGAACAGGGGTAGAATTGTCTGCCAGAGGACACAGCTCAAGAAAATTCTTTCTGGGATCGAATCCTCTCCAGATGGATCCAAGAATGATAGATTAGTAGTTTTGAGCAACTTCCCCTTTTCTGCTCCAGGAGCGAGAATCTCTCAAAGGAACGATAATCCCCGTACCGAAGCAAAAGAGAGGAAAAAGAGAGAGCTTGTTACTAGCGCAGCTTGAAGGGGTATATGAAATCTATCCACAGTTTTGTGAAAACATGACACAGTTATTCCCATCTCAGTCACGGAGTTGGGATTTCAAATATCAGCTCCAGCTACACAATTTGGCTGAAGAATCTCCTCTTCGAGAGCGGTTAAGGTCTTTGCCAAGCTCAGGGAGACTCGGCCCCAGAAAGACAAGCCAGTAATGGAGACTCGGTCCCTCAACTCCACACTGGGATACAAACAGAATGAATGGAAGGATTATGATTTTGCAGCTTTGGAGATATTTCTTTCCTCCAGCTTAAATGTACATTGAATTTGGCATGTAGTAAAGGGTTGTCTTTTTGAACTCGCAATTGCGCGACCAGTGCTTTTTTTTTTTTTTTTTTTTTGTCTTCGGTTATAAGGTCATTCAGTGAAGCAAGAAGCTTGCGCTACGTCTGTATTTATACTAGGTTTCTCTCAACCTTGATCTTTTAGTAATGGTCGGAAACCAATATCATGACTTGATTAAAGAGAAGCTGGCAAGAAGTCGTCATCAAATGCTTGCTCCCAAGGCATGCGCTGATTTTTGTTTCTGTTCTGTTTTCTTCTGGACGATTGTCATTAATTTCTGTTAGGTCATGGAAACCTTTTGTGTGCAGAAAATTCCTGTAGCTTAAGAGGACATGAGCAATTGTCCTGTGAAGTGGGTCTCTTCTCCTCTAATCATATCTTTATCAAGTCTTGTGAGAATACATCAACTATCTTAGACTCTGTAGCAATTGAAACTTGTGTTTAACTTGGCAACTACTACGATTCAGGGAGGCGCAAAGTTGCTGTTTCGCCCCCATGGATTGATGGTTGTGGACTCTTGCATGGGCAGTGGACACGAGTGGGGCTTCATTGTGAAAAGCTGGTAAGTGCCACGTGGTACTTCACCATTTCCATTCTTGTACTATTCTCTTCCTTTTTCGCACTGGTGGGGATAAGAGAATCTTTTATTAACAAATAAAACTGAGAAGAGAACAGTTCAAAAGCAGAGTGCATGTTACTCATGCTGCTCAAATGGCATTATTAGAAAAAGCAGATCTCTGGTAGAGAGTACGATAAGTAAGATGAAATATGATTTCATTAGCGACAAATTGCAATTAATCAAGTCGCAGGATAGGGTCTGGAGCCTTAGCAACAAGTACTTAACATCTGTTGTGGTGCATAGATTATTCCCGGTGTGCTTTTCCTACTCTTATGTATAACTAGCCACAGCTCTCTCTCTCTCTCTCTCTCTCCTCCTTTTGTTAGACTTTAATGAAAGATAAAAAGATAGAGCCTAATCTGCATCTGAATAGATCAAAAAGATAAGATCCTAACTTGGGAAAAGCATGGTGTCTTCTCCACTTTATGGCTTTTGGATTAATGGAAGCAAAACTCGATGCAACATACATGGTGGTTGCTTTCAATCCCACTTGCTTCTTTTTCTCTCTTTTCATCCAATTTAGGGAGACATGATGTATCTTCGAGACTAAGGAACGACTTTAGCTTTTACCTACTATTTGTAGTGTGGATTTCTTTTGGAGTAGAAAAGATAGTTCACAAAATGCCATGGGCAAAACATGCGATCGGCGCGCGCATGTAGAGAGAACAGCTGCTTGCATTTACGTCAAGATGACTGTGACAGCAATTATTCTTCAATATGATGAGTCTGTTCTTTATGTCTTGTCAACAACCTTTTGGTTGGGCTGCTCATCGAATTTAGCAGCTGGATTTTTACTACTTTCTATCGAGAGGACTTCCAGGTTCGATTTGTCCGATCATCGAACTGAGTCCTTTGGCATTTCCTTAATTGTTAGGGGTGTGGGTTCGAGTTCTACGACTGCATGCTCTTGACGGGTCAAATTTTAGTTCTTCAGAGGTCACTTGTTCGAGCACAAATTCAGGGAGAGGGTTAACGAAAGTTACAACTTATGACGATCGATGAGATGTCCTCGGAATTGTGAGGAACAGAAAAATTTGAAATTTAAGGTGAGACGGGAGTTGATTTATGGTTGTTGGTGGAGGCCCAGAAAACCTTATCTTGTCTTATCCTGCCAACGCACCCCACCGCCAAGGGTTCACAAAATTGTACGGACGTTCAGAGATAAGATTAAATAAAATAAAATAAAAATCGCTTCTTCATTTGATTCGATATTGATCTTATATTCGATTCCCACCCTCGAAACCCCATCTTCATTGGCCCCACGAAGAATTGCCATTCCCCCCTCTCAAACCAATGGATAGTTCAACCCAAGATCTTTACATGTTTTCCTTTCCATAGTAAGCCCCAAGACATTGTCTAGATGATTGATAGCGGTGTTCAGTCTTTTTGCTCTGCTTGGGCTTGAAGTATTAGTTGCGTTCTCTTAACAAAACTAGTTGGGCGTGCGAATCTCGGTGTCGGTAATAAGTAAAAAACTGGAGCATTAAAGTTAATGGAAATTAGTCGGGTGCTTGACCTCGTCGTCGTAAAGAAGCAAAGTATAACAAGGTAAAGAAGCGAATTATAAGAAGGTTCGTGTTCTTTCTTTCTTTCTAATTCGTATTCAGTGGGGAACTGGCGTGCGTGCCAGCTGGGGGGAGGTGTATTTGTCTGTGTATTCTAGGAAGAAGCAAAGGTAACTTTGGCACTTCGCTTAGCTTTATTTTTGGCTAGAGAAAAAGAAGAGGGGGAAAGGACTCGGGCGGGCGAATTGCCTTTCACTACTAAAATATCGAGTTGATTATCGAGTTGATTTTAGGTCAGATGGGATTAGTTAACTGGGGCACAACTGGCTGGAAAACTGTGGGTTTCCGTCCTAGATTGACAATTTTTTAGGCCCAGTTGATGAGACAACCTCTGAACGTATTTTGACCGGATTCATTCGGCTAAGGAAAGTGTCTACTTTTTGGGGATGATGATAATATTTCTTAGAAGGGACGTCTGGCTAAAGGATCATGTGCTGTGTGGTGTGCTCCATCCTCGATTCTGTGCGCCACATGCTTTGATTGGGAGTTCAGAGTTTGGCTGCTGCCATTTGGTTGGACCCGTCAAAAATCCACGTTCTAGATACTTTACTTTTTCTTTTTCTTTTCTTTCCCCATTTTAAGCAGCTTATTTTATCCGAATATATCTCGTCTTTGATATATTATTTCTTTATTTTGCAGGTGAAGTAACGATTGCTTTTTCTTCTTCTTTTTTTTTTTTGTAAATGTCTAAAGGATCCACTAATGATGGTTCCGAAGAACTCACCCCATGATTGTTGACACTTCTAAAATAATAATATAGGTGACTGGACGCGAGGTGAACTGATGAGCGATGAAATCGACGTTTTGACATTGTTAGTGATGCTCCTTTTCCTAGCTAGCAGGTCGAATGCCTATTTTTCGATGCCCGAAGATTTTTCAATTTAGCTTATAAGAACCGCAAATTTCTCCACTTTAATGCATCGCTAATGATTGCCAGATTGCCCAGTCATACAAAATTCCTCAGACAAAATCTCTTTCATCGTGATCCCAATTAAACCAAATTCATTTAATATATATATATATATATATATAATTTATATATACACATATAACCATCGATGTGTGTACAAAACAAATACACCCATTTTGTGCATTAAGCTTGAAAGATCATACCTTTTGAAAGAACAAAAACATGAGGAGGGACACAAAGAACTCAGGAAAACATCACCAGTAAATGAGTATACAACTATTATGCAAAACCGAGAGAGATAAGATAATCAGTTTTTATTTCATAAGAAGATGTTAATTTCTCCGACATCAAATAGAGCATGTGCGAAATATATCTAAAATTAAATAGTTAGTTCGATAAAAACACTGCACTCTAATATTGTCGATATTTTTATCACGTAAAAATTTCGTCCAATAAGAATGCGAGAAAAACTAGGATTATGTTCTCTCTCCTTTTTTGTACCCCCCGAAAAATAGAGTCCGTCTTTGAAGGATTTTCCCAGAAGGGAGAACGGTATAAAAAAAGGCCCGGACTGATTTCCAAAGTGAATTCCATTCAGAAAATATCTCAGCCGTCGGATTAAGGAAATATCTACGATTCACGACAAGCAAGATGCACCGTCCATTTTCACTTTTCTTTTTCTTCCTTTCTTTCATTTTTATTTTATTTTTATTTTCGTCTTATATATGCCATTTTCATTCCACCTCGCAGGTCTCGTCTGGTCCGATCTCTTCCCTCCCTCTCCCTTCTTCTTTCTCTCGCCGTCCAACTGTACGGACTCTCGGTTGCGCCGCCGCGAAAGGGCGGAGCGGACCCGGTCTCTCGCCGTCGCCTGTGCGACAATGCCTCCCCCACACGCGGCCACCCCCGACCTCGCCGGCGACGAGAGCTCCGGCGCCGACGCCGGCGCCGGGGAGATCATGCTGTTCGGGGTGCGGGTGGTCGTTGACTCGATGAGGAAGTGCGTGAGCCTGAACAACCTGTCTCAGTACCAGCACCCGCAGGACGCGAATCCGCCCAACGCCAGCGGCGGGAGCGGCAACAAGGATGAGGCCGCCAAAGGCTACGCGTCGGCCGACGACGCCTCGCACAACCCCGGCGGCGGCCGCGAGCGCAAGAGAGGTATGCATTTTCCGCGCGTTCTCGTCGGAACGATCGGTCTTCGGAGCATCGCGTCCGTAGGGGTATCGGTAGTAATCGGTCTCTAAAGTGCCTGATTTGAGATTTACTTACCTGCATGCGATGTGATCGCTGCTTTCTGCAAACTTCTCATCTTCCGTCATCACTCGTCATTTCCATTATCGTAGCTACCTCATTGTTTTTTCTTTATCCGATGCGTTTCCCTGGGAATCATCGATTTCGATAAATTAATCTCAACGTCCAATGAATTAGTTTCGATGTTGAGGATTGATTAAGAGCTTCGAGAACTTCATCAGCTGTTCAACGAAAGACTGATTTGATTTCAGTCTTCAAATATTGATCTGAATGTTCAAAAATCGCTGCTTTCGCTAGTTTATATCGGTCGGATCCTTCTTTTTTCCTGCTAATGTTGAGTTATCGTCGTTAACATGTACAAGGAAAGTCATCTGATGCCCTAATGGGATGGAACTTTGCCTTAAATGTGTTTTGTCTGTGGACTTCATCAGGAGTTCCCTGGACAGAGGAGGAGCACAGGCTGTTCTTGTTGGGATTACAGAAGGTGGGGAAAGGAGATTGGAGAGCGATATCCAGGAACTTTGTGAAGACCCGCACGCCCACTCAGGTCGCGAGCCATGCCCAGAAATATTTCCTGCGCCGAAGCAACCTCAATCGCCGGCGGCGTCGGTCCAGCCTCTTCGATATAACCACCGATTCTGTACGTATCTCATCAACTTCTAGATGGCCCCTTTATTATCTTTGAAGGTCGTCTTTGTTCCCGTTGGCTGATGAAGATTCGGCGAAATTATCGTGGAAGTTGACCTAGACCAATAGAGTCTTTTCTTAGGTCTAGCTTCTTCAAGTTGAATCAAAGTAAACATTTTGAATTGACTTCACGTCCTGCTTTGATCGACCAACCTAATCACAGCCTTTCTTTTTCTTAGAGAAAATAGAATGAGATAAAAGAAGAAATGACACCGGGTTTTATGGAGCTCATGTCTAGATGAACTTATCAAGTGGCTTGGAACATGGATCTCTTGAATAGCTGCCATGAAACTATGGATGAGTTTTCCTTAAGCTAACTGTGTCATTTTCTTTCTTTCTTTCTTTCTTTCTTTTTTAAGAGAAGGTGCGGGAGGAGGTTACTGTTTTAAATTAGGGATTCTGGTTTTAACAACAAAATCGAGGAAAGATTTAGTGTGTCAAGTTAGACATCAATTATGTGCTAATGGTGGATTTGGTTTCTCGGATTTAGAAAAGCCAATTTGTTTACTGAGGAGTACTAGGAAAAAGCTCGCTCTTCCATGCGCAAGGCTCTTAAAAAAATGAGCGGAAGGTCATGTTGCTCTCTTGCTGTGGCAATTTAAAAAAATTAGTACCCACTTGCAATCTTTATCTTTCTAATCTTCTCTTTGACCCATCTTTTGGTCCAAAATTTTAATCTTTCCGTTCAAATCGCAATTTTTCTGATGCTTCGCGTCCATATTTTACAGGTGACTGCGAGTACGATGGAGACCGAACATGTTCCTCATCAAGATAATACATATCAGATGAATCCCTTGCCTCGGCATCCGCTGTTGCAAGATGCTTGCAACCCGAATGGTTATGTTACGATGGCCCCTTTCCAGATGCCGATTGGACCAGCAGCGTTTCCAGTTCCTGTCCAGAATCAGGTCCCAAATCTAACTCTAATGCAAGGGGTTAGGCTCAGTGATTCAAAGTCGAAACTCATCCAGCCGACGCCTCTTGTCCCAATCCCTCACGCTCCACTTACCTCCGATCCAAGTGCAAATTCGAAGTCAACAATGGAGCCTCTGTCTCTATCCCTCAATCTCTCCCTGCCTTCAGATCAAGGAGATTCCCCTTCAAGTCATACATCCTTCCAGGCGATGTCCGGCTTCCGCGGTGGAGATAGCATAATCAGTGTGGCTTGAGAATCTTTTTATCTTGATAGAAAACAAGGAAAGGGGGTTCATGTTTAGATCATTATCCGGGTAAAGATAAGATAAGGGGTTGTATGGGCGACTGAATTTGATTTGCCAAATTGTTGTACAGAGCATGGGGCGACAAAGTAAAACATTGCCATGTGCTTTTTCTTTCTATTTAATGCTCTATCTCCATCAGGTATCTGTTAAGTTTGTCGGCTTACATGTGACTGGAAAAAATAACATCATCGATCTTTGGCCAGTGTTCGTGTTTCTTGCTTTGTGCTGAACTTGTAGTCTATATGGACCCTTGAGGGCGGAAAGATTCTGTGTGGACAACCCCTGAAAGTAAAGTCGAGATCTCACATATCGAAAGGTCGCCTATGGAAGTTTCGTTGAAGAAGGATGCGAGACCTCGTAGGGGGTCGAGTCTACATATAAAACCCAAAGAAATTGTTGTCGGTGGCCTGGCCTGGCCGGGCTTTGCAAATGAGTGTCACCTACATTTGACGAATGGGTTACGGGGGTTTCTACGGACTCTTCCTGAAAAAACGGTCGTATCACTGTATATAGCATCATACTTTTTAGGAAAAAATTGTCAAAAAGTTATAAATTTATTGTATATTTTTCCAATCAAATCCTTAATATTTTCAATTTTTGCTAATTGAGTCTATTTAGTTAATTTTGATAGGTATTCGCTAACACTAATATTAATAATATTTTTTATTTTATTTTATTTTATTTTTTGTCTTTCTTCTTTCTTTTACCGGTGACTTGCCACGAGCGAGGCATGGCCGGGAGAGGACAAGCCCTGTTGAGGGCTCCCCTTGCTAGATCTAGTGAGGCCAATTCTTTCCGGGTCTTGCCTTGACTCGCCAAAGCTTACCCTTGCCCGACCAAGCCTTGCTTGTGGCAGGTGAGGCCAACCCACTCGGTCATTTATAAATGAAAGAAGAAAGGGGAAAAAAAGGAAAAAAAAATGGAAGAAAAAATTAGAAAAGTCATAAAAATATAACGATTGAGACCCATATGTTATTTTATCCAAGGGCGACCACCAACGATTCCTCCCGAGCCCTAAAAAGCTCAGAACTTATAATCCGAGAACGGAACCGTTCCTCAGCATTTGATTGGGCCCAGTCGGGGAGTAGAGCCCAAGAAGTAAACCGGCCCATCGTCGATCACTCCCCATCTCCAAAGCACACCCATTTGCGGGCCTGTCAGGCCGTTGGACCCCCGATGTACGATGATCATTTAGAGAAAGAGAGAGAGAGAGAGAGAGAGAGAGATGGGGCGTGGGATGGGTGGGAAGGAAGTGGTTGATCAGCTCAACTGCCCCGCTCCCCCTCCCCCTCCCTCTTTAATGTCGCCGAACGTCTTCCTCCCCTCCGATTCCCTCTCGATCCTTCAGATCTCCCGCAGGCGTCGACCCCCTCCTGCATCACTAGTCCATCTCAGTACTCTCTCTCCCTTCTCCTCTTCGCGTTTCCTCGAATGGCGGGCGGTGTCTTCTCCGCCCTGAAGCGCCTCTACCTCTCCGTCTACAACTGGGCCGTCTTCCTCGGATGGTACTCCTCCTCCTCCTCCTCCTCCGTTCCATTACTCTCTGTCTCTCCGTCCCGAGTACGTCCTGATTTCGCGCTCCCGTTCCGCTTTTCAGGTCGCAAGTCTTGTTTCTCGCCGTCAAGACGCTCCGCGAGTCCGGCCACGAGCACGTCTACGGCGCCGTCGAGCGGCCCCTCCAGCTCGCTCAGACCGCCGCCGTCTTGGAGGTATGCGCACCTCCACGCGCGCCGCATTGATCTCTTTGTCTCGTGGAGCTGTGTGCTGATTTAGTGAGGACGCGTCTTGACTCCGAGCGAGGTTTTAGAGGTTTCTCGGGAGTTTGGTTTAGTGCTTAACTTAGCCATCATCAATTTGTCGAAAAAAATGCGTTATCCGAGTCGAAAGTTCATTTCGACGCATGAATTGCTTTTTTCGTGGCTGAATTACACTCGTCCTTGCAACGTTGATTTACGTCAAAGATGGCTTCTCACGTTTCTCTGTCTCTCTTTGTTCTCCCCATTTCCGGGTTTCTGGATTGGATCTCGGGTAGATCCTCCATGGTCTTGTTGGTGAGTTAAAATCTCTCCAGATTATCGAATGGAATTTGTTCTGTTCACATTGCACGGATGATGTTTTAACTCCGGTTTTCTCTTTAATCTTCTGTTCGTAGGTCTGGTTAGGTCTCCAATAACTGCCACCCTGCCTCAGATCGGTTCGAGATTGTATGTAACCTGGGGCATCCTCTATAGTTTTCCCGAGGTGATTCATCCTACTCGTGTGATCTCGTCGTTCCAACTTAATGTCGTTGGGCATCGTAATTTGAGCTGAACTCATGAATGTTCTCGTACTGACGATGTCGTGCTTCTTGTGGACAGACTCAGAAACACATAATGGTTAGCTCCTTGGTGATTAGCTGGTCGATCACTGAGGTAAACACAGTTTTATTGTGCTCTCGCTCTGGTAGCCAACTGCACAAATTCTTATTATTTAAGACAAGCTTATGTTTGAGCATATGCCATAGATACGTAAACCTGCTTTTATGTATGGGTACAAATTGACCGAAAAGCAAGATGAGCAGTGACAACAGGGACTTGGCATCATAAACTTACTCTATACAATAAATGACCTTGGATTTAGTTTCCATACACTTGGCATCGAGACAGAAGCACTTGCCTTAATCTGCTATGCATTTTGTTATATTTGATTCAGATGTCAGAATATTGGTCCTGTTATGACAACGTTCCTTCTCGTAGCAGTGCCAAACTGACATACGTTTATCTTATCTGACATTGATTTCTTCCTAGGTCCTGCATGGTATGATTTTTTAATGCAATTTGTCCCTCTAGAATCTGGTTGATGTAATTTGATACTCTGATACAACTTGTTGTATTGATTTTCTCCAGATTCTGATATATCAATTTTGATATCTTGATATAACGTATGTCATAATGTAATTAACACTATGTAGTATGTGGTTAAATCTATGCTGCTGTTTGGATAAACTTGGTGTATTTTATCCAATTTATGATCTTCCTTCAAAGGATTGCCTCTCTTTTCTATTACCTTACACATGGTGGTTCTACAATAAGAATCAAGTTATCTTTAGTAATTGCTTTCTATATGCCCTTAACGCATCATAAGAGTTTTTAACGGTTGATTGTAGTCCATTGTCGATTATCATATTCCTCATGACTTCTTTTACCTCAATTTATCTTTTAGTTAGAATTTTTTGTTCAAGAACATGATGTAATATTCTAGCCTTGTTTCTTTCATATGTTCTTAATTTGGTATAATTCTTGAAAACAGTACTGAGGACTGAAAGGGTCCAATGAGTTTCTGACTTTGCTTGTCTTGCACTGTCTGTAGTCTGTACTGCTAGGTTATTCATATTGATGTCATACTGAAATTTGCAACTGGGGAAAAACTCAGAGGTTCAGTGCCTTATGGAATAATTATGCATATTTATTTTTGACAGATTATCCGGTACTCTTTCTTTGGCATGAAGGAGGCTCTAGGTTTTACACCATCATGGCTATTGTGGTTGAGGTAATAAGAGATTAGTTTTTGCCTATTTAAACTCTTAGGGAGGCTTAATCTATCTGATATTATATTGCCGTACCTTTTCTGAATGATATGTTTGCACTGTGCAGGTACAGCTCCTTCCTGGTGTTATATCCAACTGGCATTGCCAGTGAAGTTGGGCTAATCTATATTGCACTTCCATACATAAAGGTATTTCTTTCTTTTCATTCTTTTTTAACTGAATTACTTCCAGCCAATTGTAAAATGATGAGCATGCCACTTTATTTGGCACTGTATTCCTACTCTGCTCAAAGACAAGGTTTTATAATTCATTTATCATCTTTTGGTTGGTTTTGATGTTTTATGTCTGACTTATTGCGCCAAAGATTTGTTGGATTGAAAAGACCAAATTGTCTGATAATTTCTGCAGCTGTATTAGCTATGTTGGAGTTAGGAGCTCTACATAGGCCCCTTAATTAAAGTTCTTTGTAGATAGGACCAGTAAATGGTCATTTGCCTCAAATCTGAAATACTTGCAGACAATGAGTGTGTGCCCGGCATTGCCCTTATTCATGGTTTCATTTTCTGCATGTGGCTTTGTACGGTTCATGTGCAGTCTTAAATCAGATGCATCGCTTACCTTCTTGACATACTCAACATCAGATACAGGATATGTTTCTTGCCTCTGGCACATTTGTTTGAGAATGAATTGGCATCTGGTGACTGACTAAATATTGGTCTATGCAGAAATCTGAGAAGTACTGCATAAGAATGCCAAACAAATGGAACTACTCTTTTGATTATTTTTATGCTTCTATCCTTGCTCTTGGGATCTATGTCCCAGGTAAGTGTGAAGAATTTGCATTCTTTATTTTAATATTTATTGAAGCTTTTATCTGAGAGAAGCAACGAAATATCGGTGCAGGGGGTCCTCACATGTACAGCTATATGCTTGGGCAGAGGAAAAAGGCTTTGGCCAAATCAAAGAGAGAGTAGGATGGGACAATGATTTGGCAATGCCACATGACTGTCCAAAACTTGTGATTTAGTTTTGTTTTATGTACTATCAACACTATATTAGTTGTGTGGGGGGAGGGAGAAGGTTTATTTGTGCTGTCTGTGGATTGTTTCATTAAGCTTGCAATGAACAATAGTTCAGAATTTTAATATATATCTTCCTTTCACTTTTTTTTTCAAATGGGATAATTTAATTTTGGCCTTCTAACTTGTGCTATTTTTACAATTTTGACCTATAACTTCTCTTTTTTGCCCCCTCTTGTGATCAAGTCCTTGAATTTTCTGATTGTGGAATGTGGTTCTTCCTTCTCTTATCATTACTTTGTCAAGTTGCTGACATGCAAATACCTCCGTGGATCAGGTAAATGATCTGTTGGTGCTGAAGGTGGATTGCATAAATAATGTGGTTGCATATACTTGTTTTAAATTTATATGTGCTCAGAATGCTTCTTTGTTCTTGATATTGCCACTTTTGTCTTGTCTTGTACACGTCCAGCCCCACCCCCTTGCTCCTTTATGCATAATGACCTGTGTAGATGAATGTTAGTCAAGTCTCTCAGTGTATGCCCGGCTATCATGCCTGCTGTTACACTTGTGCCAACTGAATGACATGTTGTGATTGCATATTTGATACCCATGAGTATCTTTTTAATGGAACATATTTCTCTGTACTGCAAGCTGTTCATTGCCGCAGATTCATCTTCATTTGCCATTATTGTTCGTGTGTTTTCTTTGTAGTTGTTAAGTCAGTGGAAAAGTTATTTTTAATGTGCATGCTGCATGTTGGCAAAACAAAAGCAAAATTGTGTTTGACAGTCATTTCTTAGTCGAGGCCCGAGGGAGCTTGGATTGGAGGAGAATAGGACAACAGAGGGGGTTCTTAGCCTGAAGTAAGGAGTGCTACTCAGGTCTTCATATAACAAAGTGGATTAGTTATTCTCTCTTCTTTTCTCCAAATAATAATCTTATTAGAAAATAGTCATAAATTAGAATGAACACATAAAATATTCTAAAAGAATGAACAAGAAATTTTAAATTGGATTCACCTGATATTTGAATTGGCTTAATCAATGGCCTAAGGGCGTGAACATTCAATTGTCAGAATATTGGACGGCGCGGATCGAAAACTGATGTTATGTAGGATGGCTAAAAGAAAAATCTAATGACTCCTCCATAAATACAGACGTTAAACTTTCATCTCTCTGCCCCTATAAAAATGGTTGTTTCGAACATAGTAATAAAAACCACTTTCCGGTCGAAGATTGCGTCGATGGGTGAGCTTAGAACAACAGTGAATCAATGATCATTCTCTATTCTTATAATTTCGAAAGTCATTAGCTTGTGATTGCAGGTAACGACCATAGATTCGAGTCGTCTTAAGCGCCAACTCAGGGCGTTTGCTGAGAAACAAAACGCGAATGCCCAGATTTATGTCATGACACAAGCAAATGTGGTGACAATAACAAGCAAAGTAGAACGTACGATAAGAGATGTTACGACTCTTGTGATGCCTATTGCGCTCTATATTGGTACGACCCGCGAGCGTGGATCCTTATGGAGACAATCCCAATTAAAGAAGCCCGAGGCCAATAATTTTTTAAATTAGTATAGCTCGGTTCCATATGTTACGCTTAATAGATGCCGTCCCCTTACATATTTTGTCATTGTGCGTTCTCTCCTGTTCTTCCGCTGTTAATCGGACGAAATAATAATATTGTTTTGTATCAAGTGCATGCACATATTCGATTTTATAAACCAATAAGCGCGAACAAACTTCATGTTTGAGTTATCAACCTAGTTTGGCCCGTGTCTTAAGTGATCCATGAAGTTAGGGTTGTATTTCATATGCACGGATTTGTCTATACATATGGGCTCTCTTATCATAAAAATATATAAAGAAAAATATAGCGATTCGAAAGCAAAACATTCGAAGGAAGGACCATCATGGTGAAAAATAAAAGGTCGAATGACCAATATGATGTTTTATCTACTCCAATGCAAAAAAAAAAAAAAATAATTAAAACCTGGCTTCACATCATATATGGCTGTTGGTGGTGTATCAATTTAACAAGTTTTACAACTCAACTAAACTTTTGCGTCAAATTTGAGGACCTATTGTGCACTTATACCTAAATATAATGACCGAAATGAATAAAAATAAGTGCAAAGACACCAGTTCTATTGAATTCACCTACACAACTCACAAGCCTTTTTTGACAAATCCTATTGAAGTGTGATTTCTTATTTAATTTGTCTATGAGTTCATCTATTTCACAACGGAAAAAGATCAAATAAGAACCCGAAATGCCTCAATTTTTCAAATAAAGGACTTAAAATTGTTTTTAATTTCTCAAATAAGGGCATAAATTGAATCTTATTTTGAATGAAAGTCTAAGGTCATGTCAATTTCAAAAATGGCATAACCTCACTAGTTGGTCAAAGACATTTCCCTCCTTTACTTTTTTTTTTTTTTCTTCCTTTTTTCCTTTTCCTTTTTTTTTTAATAAAAAGACAAACTAAAAAAAAACTAAAACTTAAAAAAAAAAAAAGAAAAAAAGAAAAAAACACAAATAAATAAATAAAAACTAAGGCGGGAGGGCTGCCCCACCTGCATTTAAAAAAAAAGTTTTAGCCTTTTTTGAAAGAAAAATAGAAAAAGGAAAAAGAAAGGAAAAAATGAAAGAAAATTATAAAAAGTAAAGGACGAAAATGTCCATGACTAATGAGGTCAGACCCTTATATGAGATTGACATGGCCATTCAAGCCATTATTTAAAATAATATTCACTTTATATTTTTATTTGAGAAAATAAGAGCATTTCAAGCTTTTATTTAAAACAAAGTCCACTCTAGGCTCTTATTTAAAAAAATGATGGTACTTTAAGCTTTTATTTGAAATTTTCCCTTTTACAATTGTCTATCATCGAGATCTATCGTAAAAAACAATAGGCGCAAAAAAATTGAAATATGCATAGATGTTAAGTTCAATTTATTATTCCAATTTTTTTGCATGATTGTGTTGTTTTGTAGGACACGGGCACATTTGGTCTTTCGAGGTCATCTACATAACTCATTAGTCCACTACAAATTTCGACAATTCACATTGAATAGTTTAGGACACTTGGACCTCTGGAGTGCCAAAAGTTGGCACAAATGGATCCTTAAGTATCAAAAGTTATGAAAGTGACACTTAAATGCCAAAATCGGAGCAAAATGGATCACTTAAGTGCCACCGACGAGAAAATCCGACCAAAACGCTGATGTGACAATTTTCCAATGAGCTATGCACAAAACGACGTCGTTTTGCATGCGATGTGGCTAAACAATGTCAAACCCGGGTGAGGGCACGTAGGCCCTCGCCGCCGCCGGCTAGGGCCGTCGGCCTCGGCCAGGCTCGGCGGCCCAGCCCGACACTCCCCACCTTCCCAAAGCCAAAGGAGGGGAGGCGGCGATGGCGAGGGCCGAGCCCTCGGCAGCCGGTCGCCTCCCTCCTCCTCCTCCCCCTTTTTTAAAATCACTTAATTAATTATTTAAAATTTAATTTAATTAATTATTATATTAAAATTCGAATTATACCAAAATGACGTCGTTTTTGTGTGTGGTTTGCTGAGTCAGCCTTCCGGCGAGCCACGTAAGCGAAAAAATTAATAAAAAAAATGCCACGTAGGATTTCTGGCGATGTTTGCTGGATGTGGCACTCAAGTGTCCCATTTTTCATTAAAAAAAAAATGTCACTTTCGTAAGTTTTGGCACTTAAGTGTCATTTGCGCCAACTTTTGGCACTTGAAGGGTTCTTTTGCCAGGATTTTAGTGTTTGAAAGTTTACGAATGCTTACTGCCAATGAGATCCATCATTGAATTCAATTTTCTTGCATTAAGCAAATAGATTATTGTCATGCAAAGTGCAAATATTTAATATAAAGCATTACATATAAAATAATATTCTAGTTTATCACTTTTGTAAATCCTCGAGAAAATTCCAATAGAAGGCCTAAAGTGACCTCATTTTCTCAAATAAAGATATGAAGTGAACATTATTTCGAATAAGAGGCCAAAGTGCGATTATTTTCTCAAATAAAGACTTGAAGTGGACTTTGTTTCAAATAAAGGTCTAAAGTGTCCATATTAATCTCAAAAAAGGGCTTGAACTTACCACTTGTGAAGGGCAATTTCATCTTTTAAATTTTTAAATTTTTTCCTTTTTCTTTCCTTTCATAAAAAAAACTCTAAAATAAAAAGTAAAACATAGGCGGCTACTGCCCCATCACTGGTGGGGTGGTGCCGAAGGTTGGTGGGGTCATTGACGCCTAGGCGAGGTCCGGCAGCCCTCACTGACTAGAGGTGAAAACCGAGAGGCCCTCGCTAAAAGCAGGAGAGAATGGCGACCCTCTCCTAGATTTGGGTGATGATCGCCCACCTTCACCCCAGCCAAGGTGATGGCAGCCTACGTGACCATCACCTAGGTCGAGACGAGGGTGGGCAACCCTAGCCTCTAGTTGACGAGGATCGTTGGCCCTTGCCTAGGTGGCGGTTGCCGCTTCGCCACCGCCCCCACCGGCAATGGGGATGTGGCCTGTCTGTTTCCTTTTCTTTTTTTTTTCCTTAAGTTTTATTTTTAAAATTTTTAATCTAATCTAATTTAAATTTAACTTGTATTTGGACGAAAATATTTCGATTGGCCGAAATATTTTGCTGGCCAGCAAGACTAAGCCCTTATTTGAAACAGTCATAATTATTTCGGATCCTTCTTTGGAACTAATATAGCAATTTCAAATTCTTATTTAAAATAAAATTCACTACGAATTTTTATTTGAGAAAAATGATAACACTTTAAATTATTATTTGGAATTTTTCCCAAAACTCTCTCTCTCGGGGATGGTCCGCGGTCACTTTCGTTCCTCCTGACTCTCTCGCTGCCATTGAAAAAAAGTCATATTATATTGCTTTCCTTTTAGTCCAATAAATCTAATCAATTTAACAAATTTTGCAGCATCTATTTTTCATCTGTACGGAGAGCAATTTAAAAAATAAGTCAAATTAAATTCCCCTTTTTCGACGGTTTCTCCTTCCCAATTATTTCATAGTAGCTGCTGCAACTTGAATTGAGATTAAAATCAATTGACATCCAAATATTTCATGTAGTAAATATCATCCAAATTGCAGCTTGAATTGCATTGAATTTATTTTAATAACTATAACATGATTATCCAATGGCATCAAGAAGGGGAGACCGCCACATCTAGCACGATTACTTAGATTGTAGTCACCTGCTAACTAAGGTCAGACAATGCTGCGACATTAGAAAAACAAGAACATAAATCACTCTTCTTTTTGTGTCTCTCTTTTTAACGAAAAAGAAAAACGTATATTCACGGTCATCATTTTTAACTCTTTAAATTTACTTCACTACCAAGTCTATAGCGTTATGATTGCGGCAAATCTCCTAATACTTTGTCCCCAAATATGTCCATCCTAAGTTTGTGTCTGATTAAAAGGGTTATGTTTTTTCTTCAATTGGGCTTTAATTGGTGGATTATGCAAATGGACATAACTCATATTTATCTTTAATTAAGTATAAATGCGGGTGATATCCATCTAGTTAGTCGACATCAATCATAGGACTAGTTGATTTTTTATTTGGAAAAATTTCAAATAAGGATCGGGAGTGAATCTATTATCTCAAATAAGGATCCAAAGTAAACTTTGTGCCAAATAAGGACCCGAAGTGGATCTATTGTTTCAAATAAGAACTCAAAGTGAACTTTGTGTCAAAGAAGAACCTAAAGTGATCAAGTTAATCTCTATTAAGGACCTTAGCTCGCCAAAGCAAACATTTTCCGGCGATTAAAATAGGGATAATTTTTTCGGAAATTTGTGATTGGAAAAAAAAAGGGAAAATTCTAAATTAATTAAGTTTAGGTTATTCATTTAGATTTTTACGTTTTCTTATTTCTTCTCCCCCACTGCTCCTCAACCAAATCACTGCTCGGTCATCGTCGCGACTCGATTCTCGTTGCTCCTCACCTTGCTTGATCGGCGGAGAATTTGGGTCTCCGCAAACAAAGAAAGAAGCATCTGGTTTTCTTCTTGTTTTTGTATTCCTGCCTCAATGGGTAGAAAATTTGGGTCTTCGACTTTGCGGAGGATGGGTACAAGGAATGGGAAGAACTTCGGTCTTTGACTTTGCAGAGGATGGGTACAAGGAACGAGGAGACTGTAGAAAACCTAGTTTTTTTTTTTTTTCCTGTTTTAGGATTTGTTGATTTTCCCTAGATTTTTTTTGGAACAAAATTGCCCAAACTCTGGTCGTCGGAAATGTCACATGCTTGATAGCCGGCGAATATTTGGTTGACTAGCAAGCTCAGGTCCTTATTTGGATTTGATTCAACCACTTCGGGTCCTTATTTGAGACAATGGATCCACTTTAGGTTTTTATCTGAGACAAAGTTCATTTTGAGTCCTTATTTGAGAAAATTGGCCCACTTCGGGTCCTTATTTGGAATTTCCCCTTTTTATTTTTATATTTTAAAAACCAGCCATAGCAAAATACTTTCCTAATTGATCCACACGGTTTCGACAACCATAAACGAAGAAAAAATTGATCATAATGGTGAACATGCTTCCAGAATTTAGCAACCAGAAATGATACGAGATATTACTTTATATCACACGATATCCTACAATAGCAGTTAGATAAACATTTTCACAAGTCCCACAAGACTACAGATTTCGCATCACTTCGTATACTTAGGCAACGGCCTGCGAGCTAAAAAGTGTTTGAACATGTCGAGCGCTTGAGCAGGCGCGTACATGGGGACATCGTGACCGCAGCCTCTGATTGTCGCAAAGGTCATCCCTTCGTATATCTCAGACCAGCCACCAATCTGACATCATATCAATCGCGACATCGATCGTAAGCAAAGGAAATAGTTATACAAGCTGATTTATTTGATATGTGAGAACATCAAAGCAGGAAATAAATTACCTTGTTTTTATGGCCCCAAGGATACCATTTTGCTTTTATCTCAAGGTGCAGCTTGGAAATAGCGGTCCTTGTGGCTATGAAGGGAATTGTTGAATCTGCATCTCCACTGATTAAAAATAAACAAAGATAAAGATACTCAGGTTGAATGAATAACTGCTTTAACTGCAAAAACATTATGCAGCAAAACATTATTTTTCATTTTTTTTTTTTTTACTTTCTGCTACTTCCAAATAACTTCCCCATCTAAAAATGAACAAAAGCCATAAGGCACGACTTCCCTAGAGGCTTCACCTGCTTCATTAGTGACAGAGAACAGAAGGAAACGACTTAGCCATAAAAATGAAAACGAGAAAAGTTTATGGCCAGTATCGCATTGGAGCATAAAGCTTCATGCTTATTTCCCCAGTCTCATTTGTTTTCACGTACAACCAAACAGATTCGCTTTTTCGGATAAGAATGGAAACGAAGAATTGAAAAAGTTCTGTCAAACAAGCACTCGAAACATTACTGAATTTCCCACGACTTGATTTTCTTGGTACAAGTTGGCGCGACTTTGAATCCGTTTCCCCTCTAATGAATAACCCCATCAGTCAGTTACCTGTATATCCAGATTTGCAGGCCTGATCGAATGAGTAGCTTCAGCATGGGCAACATCGACTTTCCCTTTGCGGGAAGGCTGTAATTGTGTTGTATAGAGCTACTGCTAGGCCAAAGAAACAGTTTGATAAGGCTTGAGTGGTTAATAAAAGCTAAAACTAATCGAGAATGAAATGGAAATAATGGAAATGATAGAGGAATAAACCTGCAAAGTGTCCATGCGGTGGGGTTCGCATGGAAGGCTTGCTGCACATCCTTCCTGTTCAGGTACTTGGAGGTGATCCCATCGAGACAAAACTTGTACACCTACTCAGGAAAAATCATGGTGTTAGAAAACTCGACATAGTACGGTGAATATTATTCAATTGTTAGGTATTCACACACGAGGAAATAGCAAAAAATTACCTCCTCAGTTTCGCACGCTGTTAGAAGAACATTAAACAAATTCACGTTTCCAGCTTCCTCTCGCAAATATGTGCGGAAGTAGGGCTCACACGCCTTCGCTCTGTATGTCTTCGGAGAGCTGCACAAAGGACTCGTTTGCCCTTGAAAAGTGTCATCCGAGATGAGACCGTGGCTCCACCAGTATAGAGCTCTTCCTTTCAGTTCGGATGCCCGGTCCAGGTTAGGATTACCCATCTGAAGGACATTTTAAAGATTCACGGTTGTCGGGGCTACTGGTCTCTAATACATCAATAAACACTAAGCATACAACTATTACAAAAAGAGAATTGTTTCAAGTACTGATCTGCTGCTCTTTTTCATTTCTTGAATGTGCTTTTACAGATGAAACTGTTCTACCCTCTTACCAAAATGCCTTGGAGATTTATCACCGGATTTGTTTTCCGGGAGTTCTTCTTCAGAATGACCTCCGCTAATGATGGTATATAATGACCTGAGACCGAAGATCAAAACGTGAGTTTAAAAACTCAATCAGGGCTTTGGAAAGATAACAACTGAATGATCCTTACCGGCATAGCTTTCTCCAGCGATATAGAAGGCTCGGCCTTTATACCCTGGGAATCTCTTGAACCATCTCTTCAGGAATGTATAAGATCCATGGGCTAGAATTTCATTCACAGAAGACAAGGAAAAACTTCAGTTTCTTATATTTTGGTGGAAAAAAAAAAAAAGACTCGCGAGACTTTGGAGAGAATAAAAGAAGAAAAAATTGGTACACACCTGTCGAGTGGTCACCGTATCGAGTGACGTTGTCAGCCGAAAAAGAAAAACCAACTCCGGCAGGCGAGTCCAAGAACAACAAGTTTGCTTCTGCACAAAAAAACCAGAAATATGAGTGAAAAAAAATGTGGAAAAAGAAAAATGTTACCAACATTTTGAATATGGAAGTTCAGTTCATGTTTGTGAACGCAGCTTAATTATATACCCTGGTTCCATGAATACGGGTTGGTGATCAGAGTTTCGCCATCAAGCGAGACTTGGAATTAGCCCAGCTCCTGCATGGCGCCGTAGCCGATGGAGGAGCACCCAGGTCCTCCATTCAGCCACAGTACGAGTGGCTTCTTCTCGCGGTCACCAGCAGCTTCTACTAGCCAGTAGAAGAGGGACGCCTCCCCGTTGACGGAGACGTAGCCAGAGAACTGAGCCACGTCCAACTCCGGCTGGCCTGGTAATTTGGCGATCCGGTCATTCGAGGCCTCCTCATCAACCGCTACAGCCATCGCCAAAAGCATGAGGACCAAGACCAAGAGGAACAAAAGCATGGTGGAGTCCATGGTTAGAGAGGAATCTAGAGAGAGAGGGATTGAGGGAGACAGAGAGTTTAAGAGACACAAAGAGACCGAGAGACGAGAGCGGTGGAAGAGATGAAAGGAAAGAACGAATCTCGAAGGGGGGCTAGACAGGTTTTGGACTGGAAAGATGGTGTGGTTAGCTCTTTTGGTGCGCCATCTATTTTATGAGCGTCCTTGCTTCTCTACGATGCATTTGTGTTTACGTTTCAATTATCTTTTCCATGAGGATGGGGGTTTAATTTTGGTGGATTGGCGTTGCAAAACTAGAATGATGCAGAATATAGAGCTAACCGACTATAGGAACAAACTATTTCAGGGCATTAAACACTCTGATTTATTGAATAGGGGGTCCATCTTTTCCCTAGGCTACGAGGCATTAAACAACGTTGGAATTGTGTTTAGGTGCGAAAACAACGTCCCTTGTGGTTTTATCAATAATGGGTGGGGTTAATGATGCAAATGGTTCCTGAACTTTGGTCAACTGTATAATGTGGTTCCTAAACTTTAAATTTGTTCAATATAGTTCCTAAATTTTTGTACATGTTCAATTAAGTCCTTGAGCTATATGAAAATCTTTAGTGATATCGTTTCATTAATTCAAATTCATGGATAATATTAAAGATTCTATTAAACTTCAAGGACCATATTGAACAATTTAAACATTCAATTCATTGCATGTGAAGTCAAAATTTAGGACTGTTTGCATCATTTACTCTAATGGGTGTGGTCGTCTTTGTGATCCATTCGATATCGGGTTTCAAGTTAGGATGATTGCATGTCAAAATCTCGGAATGGATTAGGTCTATAGATCTTGCTAAAATTGTGGGTGATATGGAACGTGGTTAATAAATGCCGGTTGTATATGGACGTAGAGAGGGAGTAGAGAGGAGGGTTTATGGAAGTCCCTCTACAATTTGAATGCTGGATGACGAGTTGGTCCAAGTTCTTGTCTTCTTGTCAATTACTCCCTGCTTTACTTTTGCACATTAACGCGTCGAATTACAGCCTCTTCTTCCCCTATTTCTTACTGGTCTCCCTCAAAGCAGAAGCTGTAGCGAGAGAGTTCCCAGAAGAAATTCAATGCTTGAAAGCAACCATAAACAAACCATAAGTTTAGCTAAAGAAGCTAGAATGAACTATAAATTGGGCTACTGAATGCACATGCCGTTTGGTTGGCCTGTTAACCTGACCAATCGGTCCTTGAGGGCATCCTCAACGATGGCAGCATTGACCACCAACAAAAAGATGAGGAAGAGGAAGAGGAAGAGGATGGTCGTCATGTACAGCTCATCCGTATATAGTTATATCAAAATAACATTTAATTAGGCATAGAATGAGTAGATTAGCTAAGCAGCGGTTGCACATCACGAATGCGTAATTGAAAAATTAGAATGAATTACTAACCTAATAAAGACTTTTTACTCAGAAAACACTAAGGAGCAGAATCAGACATAATAAGATCCATACTTCATAGTTCCTAATTCCATATCATAAAACAATTATAATTCAGTGTCTATCCTTTGCAAAGAAAAAAATCATAAATATAAATTCCCATCGATCAAATAATTTTCCCTGTCTTATTCATTTTTGCTCATAAAAAGCGTCATGAAAAATCTTCTCACTTCAAAATAAACAAGTCATACTAATAACCACAAATTAGCTATCTTTGACAATATATTCAAATGACTTCAAATTTGACTGTTTGTACTCATATGTTGATTAAAAAATATGCTATTAAAAGTTTGCAATAATTCACTTAGTAAAGTAATAATCGACAGGACTTATTTTTCTAGTTTAGTTAATAAATAACTTCATTTTGGAACACTTATTAGTGTACATGTTAGTTAAAAATTATGTTAACAATATTCGAATAAATAAGACATATTTTGCAATGAATTGCTTAGTAAAATTATAATCAACATTATGTTTGTTGTTTGATAAATATGTATTGTCATGTAAATTTAAGTCACTTTTCATATCGTGCAATGCAGAATCTTCAAGGATGCTTGTAAGAGTGAATTGTTGTTCCATCGGGAGGCTTCAGTGGTGGTCACCATATACTTACCTCATTAGATGCCATGATTTTTTGTTCAACCCTTATAGGAAAATAATTTTACTGAGTCTTAATGTTACAAATTAAAAATTGTTGAAATACCAACACTTTTTGCAATTCTTTCTATTAAGTATTTCCTCAGAAGATATTTATTATTTTATCTAATTATTATGATTTTTTTGTTGATTACATATAAAATGTGTCCGTCAGACCATTAGGAACTTTTCAATTGTAATTGAGTCCCTAGTTTTAAAATTATTATATAATAAAAAATAATAATTCCACCATTATTTTGTTTAAAAGAGAGATTCTTGTGAAATGGTATACAATAGAACGAATAATTTAAACAAAAACACGTATTTCAATTTGACTCAAATGAAAGAATTTACTCTCGCGCAACGCACGAATATGTTCCTAGGTTCAATTAAAGATGAATAATTATTCCGAGGGCTGACTTCAAGGGTCACCCCGAACTATACAGATTCCTCCATGACCGAAAACAAATTAAGTAACTAGATAGAACTCATCATATGCAAAGAAAACAAATTTCTTGTAAATAATGAGTTAA
This sequence comes from Eucalyptus tenuipes, assembly GCA_014182365.1. Classification (NCBI taxonomy): domain Eukaryota; kingdom Viridiplantae; phylum Streptophyta; class Magnoliopsida; order Myrtales; family Myrtaceae; genus Eucalyptus; species Eucalyptus tenuipes. Next base: position 19,487,504 of record CM024547.1, read on the forward strand.
AGTCTTTTACAAAATTTATTGTGAATGACTTAAAATATGGTGAGACTGACTAAAGCGCAATATCTATCTATTATTAAATATTTCAGTGAAAGGTGGGGTTTGCCTCACTTTTCACTTTTAACTCAAATAGAAAAATTAGGGATAAATACATGAAATGTTTGAAAACTTGTCATAAAAGTGTGATTGAATTCTAAAATTTACAAAAGCAATTAAGTCCTAAAAAATTTTACGAATGTGCAATCGGGTCTTAAAACTTTCAAAAAATGCAATTGAATCCTAAAGCTTGTCAATTGAGTCTTGAAATTTTCAAAAAGTGTAATCAACCTAAGGAATTACTTGAACTTTAAGAAATTTTTAAGACTCAATTACACTCACATGCAAGTTTTAGAATTTTTAATATACTTATCCCAAAAAATTAAATTGGCCAAAGAAAAAATAAATAAAAGTTAAAAGAAAAAAAATCTAAATACTCACTTTTAACTAAAAATGACATTACGTGATTTTAATTGTCCTTCCGGTGCAATAACTAACTCCATCCTTCTTTTGTTTGCTTTTCCTAAACTTTGAAAAAAAAAAAAAAAAAAAAAAGAGCTTCGTTTTTAGTTTTTGAAAGTATAGCCAAATGTTCATCCAATATTTCATTCTAGAGAAGAATCAATGTGGTGGTAGAAAAAATAAAATAGTCGGGGGAGTACATGAAAACTAGTTAAGAATTAGGAAGAAAGCGAGAAAGGTGCTTCAAACCTCTAAAATAATGATCTTCTCCACTCAATAATGTGCGTAGACTGTTGTTATGGTGATTCTTGAGATATTTCAATCCAATATCAAGTCCTAAATGCAATGTTCTCGATGGTTCCTTTCTTCCATAGATATCATCCTCATCATGGACCGACACTGATTCCCTTTTTTTGTTTTTTTTTTTTTGTGACTCAGGAAACCCCAAAAGCCGACAGCCGGCGGGAAGAACCTGGGGGCAACATGGGGAAACCACCACCCCATGCCATCGGGTAAGTCACCAAGTAACTCCACCAGCCCCCTTGCGTTTCAAGGGCTTTGAACCTCTCACCTCTCCCTCAAAGGATCGCTGAAGCCTACCCAGCGGAGCCACCACGGCCGGTGGTTCGACACTGGTTCTTCATAGCCATTACTTCAATGAAAATTTGTAGTCACACTTCTTGCCAGTCGACAGTTTTTCACATCAGCCCAAAAAAAAAAAATCACAACTAATCCTACTTTTTTATCTAGGGTAGTCATGATATTTTTCCCTGATTCTCCTTCATCGTGCTGTTTGTAGGGAAGTGTTCAAGCCATAATAGCAAAACATAGACACATCGTTGTTTATTGAGAAACCGACGTAATTGATTGTGACCAATTCACTAATCTCTTCATGATTTCACTGATCTCTTCTCGCGATCACACCTATATACCATAGCAACCAAATACGAGATACACATAGAAAATAAAAAGGATTAGACAAAAGCTTTGGTGTAAAGAAAGAAGGATACGGGACAGAAGCTGCAAAGGCAAAAGCTAAAGGTGCATGCTATGAACAGAGGAAAATTCTGTAGGGAAGCACATTTAGTACCTGAGCAAATTGTAGTTGGTGACCAAAGATGTCAATAGTGATTACAAAAGTGGTAGGATAATTCAACCACCAAAGATGACAATAGTGATTACAGAAGTGTTAGGAGAATTCAACCCTAACCAGATTTCAACGGTATAAGTAATGGTTGAGCATCACCCGTTGCTTTAAGGCTGTGTCATCTCAAGGCGCTACTAAATGGAACGATCTTAACAAAGGGCTCGTGGACATGGTCAAGCAAGATACAGTAGTAGGAAAGGGAAGAGAATTAAAGCGCAAGCTAGCATATTGTCCCAAGTTTTATAGGTACATGAGTAAGGTAGTCATTTATTAATCAAAACAGATTTCTTGATAAACCTTGCAATATCACATCTCATTTGGTTAGGATGATCTCAAAGAATGACTAAAACTGCAATGACAATGGAAAGCGTACGGATACACATCTTAATGAATATTATTTTGAAATACAAGAGAAATTCAGCATGCAGAAATTTCAAATCAATAATCACTAGGTTAAGTTTCATGTTGCAGTGGAAGACATTCAAAAGCTAGTTGATTTCATTTATTTCATGAAAAATGAATGGTTTGAAAAATATTTTCTCAAAAAATTGTTTGTATTGTTCGAAATAATTGGCCAACGAAAATTATTTCATTATCGATGATCGTTTATGTCTAAGCATTTTTGTGGATAATGAAAACATTTTTCGCCCATACATATTTATAAGTGATATAAAAAATCGTTAGCAAAAAATACTTTCTAAATTATTCATTTCTCCAATCATATCACACTGTATAATTTTCTCCACATTTCAAAGGCCTCCAACTGTAAATATACTTTTCATCTTAGCATCCTTGCATCTGGTTCCACCCTCAACCCCATTCCCTGCCAAAACAGAAAATCCTCGCCGGTTTTAGTGGAACATGAGTTTGTAGACACTTCCAAGCTCATACAGAAACCTCGAAACTTCAGAGAGTTAGAAATGTACGAGCACTCTTCTCAAAAGGGAAAATTATTCAAGAAGTCATAAATCTACTATACTTTTATCAATTCAATCCTTAATCTTTTCAATTTATTAATTGAGTCTTAAACCTTTTAACTTTTCACCAATTGAGTCCATCCGCTAATTTTAACTGACCATTCCATGTGGCACTGCTAACGTGTTGGGAGAACCTGGGGCAACAATTCACTAATAACTAAACCCAATTCAGAATCAATTTCTCTCTTGAAGATAAATCAACCGAAATTATCTTAATCCTAAAAACAACTAGCAATATATAATGCCCAAATGATGAGGAAATAAAGTGAACAAAAACACCAAGGATTTAATGTGAGGACCAAGAACTTCCACTAATCATGAAGAATAATAGGATACACAAAATATTATTTCTAACCACACACTAGAGACTCGACATCAATATTACAAGCATATTTCCTCACCACAAAGGTGGATAGATATAAATGGAGTAAGAAAATCCCAGCCACAATTGGAGAATTTGGATGAGGTCCTAAACGAACGAAACCAATCAACTCGTAACCCTTGGTCTCACAAACAACATATTCAAATTCAAGCTAATTGCGTTAACATTTGGCCCTCGAATTGGGATTACAAAGATTCGGCCTTCTTTTGTTTTCTTCTTCCCTGTTTCGGTTCTCTTTGGCTGGGGGGCTCTCCGGTTTCTTCTCTCTCCTCACTTGCACACACCTACACAAAGCACCCCACTTACTTTTCTTCTTGTTCTTTTCTTTTTGACTTTTGCTCTTTTTTTCTTTTGTTTTAATGTTAGCTAGGCCCCACATGAAGGTGAACACGGCCAACATAATGCTAACATGGATAATTTTTTATAATATTTTTTTCCTTTTTTTCCTTTTTTCTTCCTTTTGTTGGTGGCTGGCCGTGGCCAGGCAAGCTGGCCTTGCTTGGGTGAAGGGGAGCCCTTGTCGAGGCTCATTTGCCCAGCCATTGCCCGTGATTGGTGGCCAACCTATGGCAAAAGGAAGAAGAAAGGAAAAATCATTAAAAAAAATATTAAAATTGTTCACGTTAGTATCGGTTATGCTATGTAGGATATCCGGTGTTCACCTCAATGAATTTCAGGTCAAAATTAGTTGAATGAATTCAATTGGTAAGATGTAAAAATATTTATGATTTAATCAATAAAATTGAAATGTTTATAATTAAAATGACAAAAATACAAGAGGTTGAGGATTTTTTTGGATAATTTTCTTTGTTTCTAGAGCATGTAGCAACTTTGGAATAGTTTGTAGAGCACTTGCCTAACATTGGAAATTTATACTGGCAACAGTATTGAGCATTGGAAACCATATGCCTCACATGGACATCGATATTATTTTATATGAGGAATACACATACCACAAAGCAGAGGCCAGGCTATTCTTATTATGCTGGGTCATAATATATGCATCTCTTCCTACGGGACTGGAACTAGAGAAATGGATTTTGACAGATTAATTTGTTAATTCCCCATTTCGATTTCATGATCTTGAAAATATACTGGGGTTCATTCCTTTGGGGTCATCTATTAAACATATAGGAGATTACATAGATTAATTTATTTATTTTTAAAAGGCGCCTACCTTCGCTGACTTTCACGTGATTGGAGACTATAGCAAATTGGAAGACGTAATTTGTAATGTACTCCGAACAGCCAAATGCGGAAGAGACAAAAATAACAGATCATCTAAGAACTTTATTTAGATTATGCTTACACCCAATTGGGAAATTCAGAGGTCAGAATTTTTTCTTTCTTATTGTTTGGGCTTGCGGTAGATTTGATCTTGTTTCATTTTTATTAAAAAATCCAATCCAAAAACTTCAAATGGTTGGTAGAGGAAAATCATATGACTATAAGGACGTGATTGTTTCACGGAATACATTTTCCGGGAAGCATTTTCCTCATTTTTCGGTGTTTGGTTCGCTCAAGAAAATAAGTCAATAGAAAACGTTTTCCTAATCAACAAAAAAGTTTTCCTACCAAAATTTTAATTAAGGAAAATAATTTCCCCTTGAAAACATTTTCCAAATCTACTAAAGCTTAGATTTGGTGCTTCGTTTACAAACAATTGTTCTTCTAATAATATATTTTTAAAAATTTGAATTTAAAAATTTGAAATTTTTTAACAATTCAAATTTTTTTATTCTTTTCTTTTTTCCATTTTCTTTTCTTCTTCTCCAACCATTGCCGACCATAGGGACGGGGCGGTGCAAGCTCTAGCCCTAGTGGCGAGTCTTGAGCTCGCCCAAGGCCGGTGAGCCTCAAGCCTCACTAAATTGGGCAAGTTCGTGTCCTCCAAGCCTATGAGCCTCGAGCCTCGACAAATCATGCTAGCTTGCAGCCTCTGGCAGCAAGCCTCAAGCCCTGCCAGATTGGTGAGCTCGTGACCTCCGGCGACGACTCAAGCTCGCCCCTCATAAGCTAGTCAAGAACGAACCGCTAAAGGAAGCAGAAGGGACAACACGAGGAATCAGAGGAGCGAAGTAGAAGAAGAAGGAAAAGAGAGAAAGCAAAAAAAAAAAAAAAAAAGGAAATAAAAAGAAAGAAAAGAAAAACTAAAATAAAAGTAAATGAAAAATAAAAAAAAATTGAAAATTCAAAGTTTTTAAAATAAAAAATTAAAAAAATTAAAAAAAAAAAAAAAAAATTTAAAAAAAAAAATTGGCTGAGATAAAGTGTGATATCATTTTCTAATTGAACCCCAACAGCGGAAAACATTTTCGATTATACATCAACAAACAAAAGAAAACAATCGTATTCATGGAAAATACTTTCTAGAAACGAATTTTCCTTTATTATCTAATTTTCTACAAAACAAACGCACTCTAAATAACATGCACGACTTGTTATAAAGTGATATGTCCTTCAACAATTTTCAAATTTTTACTAACCACTGCGTTTGGTCTTGTTTAACTTGAAAATAAATACATAACTAAGGGTTAATGATAAATTCCTTGCCATTTTTCATTGGGAGAGGAGGATTTATAGTCAAGTTGAAGGAATTCCATATATTTAGGAGATGTATAAATGCCTTGGGATCAAAATAGGAATGGTGATAATCCGACCAGATAATAAGCACGCTATAATTAGCCGAGAAAAGAATCATAAACAAACGCAAAAGAAAGTATCCTCGTCGACAACGCAGACAGCTCCAAGCCTCCAATGGCGTTCTCCCATCAATGAATGGATGAACGTATACCCGGAAGAAGGTTAGATACCGAGTCGAGTTAGGTGCCCGACACAACCCCCCTCTCTCTCTCTCTCTCTCTCGCTACTCTTCTCTTCCTTCCAAGATTGTGGCGGAAACAACGGGCAGGAACATCAGCGCCGACAGCGACACGTGAAACTTCCCGAACGAAGAACCTTAACACGAGAACCAATAAACACCCGCGCGCACGAACGCGGGAGAGAAAGCCAGGAATGGAGAGGAGGGTGGACAACAAGTGGGCGTCGACGATCGCCAGCATATGGATCCAGGCCAGCTGCGGCGCGTCCTACACCTTCGGCATCTACTCCTCCACCCTCAAGTCCTCCCAGTCCTACTCCCAATCCACCCTCGACACCGTCTCCGTCTTCAAGGACATCGGCGCCAACGCCGGCGTCATCTCCGGCCTCTTCTACTCCGCCGTCACCGAGAAACGCGGCGGCCGCTCCTCCGCCGGCGGGGGGCGGCGGCCGCGGTCGGTGCTCTCCCCCGGGCCGTGGCTCGTCCTCCTCGCCGGGGCCGTGCAGTTCTTCGCCGGGTACTTCTTCATCTGGGCCTCCGTCGTCGGACTGATCGACCGGCCGCCGGTCGCGGCGATGTGCCTGTTCATGTGGGTGGCGGCTCACGCGCAGACTTTCTTCAACACCACCAACGTGGTCAGTGGCGTGCACAACTTCTCCGATTACAGCGGGACGATTGTGGGCATCATGAAGGTATGTGCGGATGTGATTGCTGTGGGCTGTTTCCAGAATTTCGACTTGTGGCTTGTGTTATTTGCAGAGAGAGAGAGAGATCGATCGAGTTTGTGTGCGTTCAAATCAGAGTTAAGAATTTTTCAATGTTGCCCATTGATTGTTCTTCTTTTAGTGTTAATTACTGAGTCAAGGTGTTGTGATTAGTCCATATGTGTACTTGGAGTGCCTCCACATGACATTGCAAGGATTGTTCTTTTGATATCTTGATGAATCTGGGAAAGCATGTTTTAAACTCCACGCTTGTTCTTGGCAATGACATGCTTCATTCTGTCGCCTCCACAGACGTGTCAAGATGAAGACAGGGTCCTAAATTAAAGTTTAAACAAGAGGAACCTGAGATTCTATTTCCAAGTTGATTTAGTCGTTGCAGTTGATGTGTACTTGTGAGTGACGGCCATTAATTTCTGTGCAAATTGTAGCGTGCTTATCATGAGGGAAGACATATAAGGGAAGCCATGTAAGGGGAGATATTGCTGCAGAAATGAAATTTAGAAGTGATTAGAAAGACCTGCTGTTTGGTCCACTTAAGAATATATCTCAAAGGTGAAATTAGGGGAAGGTAGGGTAAATGGTTAAGAATCAATCTGATTGTTAGTTCAAAAGAGGGATTTCGTGTGCTAGTCTGCATAGGTTGTGCACAAATGCGTTCTTGAGTGCTAATATCTACCTTGTCCTGGTGCAGGGCTTTCTTGGTTTAAGTGGAGCTATATTAATCCAAGTGTACTACACAGTGCTGAAGGACGAGCCAAGTGCCTTCATTCTGATGCTAGCAATTTTACCGACATCCGTGTCGCTCGTGCTCATGCTTTTGGTACGAATCTACGACACGAATGCGATGGGAGACAAGAAGCATTTGAATAGCTTCTCTGCAGTCGCTTTGATCATTGCCACTTATCTCATGATCTTAATAATACTGGAGAACACCTTTACCATGCCTTTTTGGTCACGCATCCTAACGTTCATAGTTCTGCTATTTCTGCTTCTTTGGCCTCTTAGAACGGCAATTGGGGCAATGAGGGAGGAGAGGGAAGGATCTTCAGAGCCATCATCTTCTGAGCAGAGTCCACTGTTGGACGATCCGCTGCAAGTAGTATCCGAGGAAGTTTCAGAAGACATGAATCTTATCCAGGCGATGCGTACTGGGGACTTCTGGCTGCTGTTCATAGCCATGGTGTGTGGGCTCGGCTCTGGATTAGCCACCATAAACAACATCAGCCAAATCGGAGAATCCCTCGGATACAACACCGTTGAGATTAACACTCTGGTCTCTCTATTGAGTATATGGAACTTTCTAGGTCGCTTCGGAGCCGGATATATTTCCGATGTCTTGCTTTACAAGAGAGGTTTCACGAGGCCGTTCTTGATGGCTTTTACCCTGCTCATCATGGCAGCCGGTCACATAATCATTGCTTCCGGCTTTTCCGGAAATCTTTATGTGGGTTCAGTCCTCGTGGGCGTTTGCTACGGTTGCCTGTGGTCGTTGATGCCCACGATCACTTCGGAGATATTCGGTGTTGGACACATGGGAACCATTTTCAACACCATAGCCATAGGTAGTCCAGTCGGATCGTACATCCTGTCGGTGAGAGTGATCGGATACATCTACGATGAGGAAGCGACGGGGGAGGGTAACTCCTGTTATGGCACTCATTGCTTCATGCTGTCGTTCTTCATATTGGCTTCCGTTGCCTTCTTCGGTTTCCTGGTCGATTTGGTGTTGTTCTTCCGCACGAGAAGTTTCTACAAGCTAATTCTTCACAGAAGATCGCAGCATTCGCAGCTCAAAGCGGCTGGGTGAATTCCTTGATTAGTTTGTTCTGTTTCATGCCATTTCTTTCTCGTATTTGCATTTCGGACCAAGCAAAATTCTGGGCGCTACGGAGTACCCTTATTTCTCTCGTTTTTCTTAGGGGAGAGAGAGAGATCAAATCATTCGTTGGCTTCGATTTGTCCATATGGAGCAGTTTTCCAATTATTTTTGCTTTCTGCCTTGGCATTCCCTCTCGTTCAGTTGTTGTGCTATCTCTGTTTTCGACCCAACAAATGTCGAACACGTTATCAGGTGCAGAAGTTAAAGAATCAAAGACGTTCGAAGTTCTATACTGGGCAGGGTCGCTTCTGAGGATTGCCTTTTGCACCTCTGATGCCTCTTTATCCCCATCATCATCACAGGAATAGTGAGGGAATATATGTGTTCTAGTTGCAACATTGCTCTGTCATTAGGCTTTTAGCAGATGAAAATATCCTGTAAGCATTCGGATGCTCATGGGACGGCAGCTGTAGTTGAGTTTGAAAATCGACAGGAAATGGAAACTCAAACTATACTGGATGAGTTTCGATCAGGAGGGGTTCATACCCGACCGTCCATAGGATCGAAGCATTCAGGTGGAGTGGCCGCGGACCTTCGGCATGATGGCATCCTGCCGCAGCTCACAGTACGACCTTATGTAGTTCTTGTTGTCACTGATGACAATGCGAACTTGCTTTATCAATGAAGCCAAGTCTACCTTAGGCAATTTCTCCAACAGCGTTGATTAGATGTCGAGTTACTGTTTATCGTCGCATCAGAGAATAAAAGATATACTATATACCAGACCTGATCCAATAGTTAAAAAAATGACTGCATATTTAATCTTCGGAATCACTGAAGCTCTCGGCTAACTTTATTCTACGCACCCATATGATTATTCTTTAGTGCCCCTTTACTCTTTCGGGGAAGAAAAATAGAAAATTTACGAAAAATAAAGAATTCGCAAAATTAATTGTTTAAAATGAATCAATGCATAAAGAAAAGACACGACAAAATCTCCGGTGAACGCATACTGTTTATCTAATTTGGAGCAAATGAATCTAAGATGCGTAACATCTCGGTTAGAATTTTGCCCGATTTCGAATAGGAAAAAACCACCAAAAACTTCAAACTTTCCAATTTTTTTTTTTTTTCTAAAACCCAAAACTTGATAAATTATCCCAAAATTTTTTTCAAAATAGTAAATGTGTCATGATTAATAAAATTTGGGATTTTTTATATAAAAAAAATTGAATAAATAAATTTATTATTTTTGATCATTAAAAAAATTTGATTATTTTGGACAAAATTTGAAGTTTTTTACGGTTTTTTCGCTTTCAAGTATCTGTATCTGGAGTCGATGGTGGATGGATAAGATCCAAACGAGCAGTCAAGAATCAAGACAACGACACGTTCGTACAGACAGGTGCCATCGAGTCTCTTTTGTCGTGTTGGAAATCATTGCTCGCTCCGAGTGGAGGTGGAGGTGGAGGTATGAACTAGCCAGGCAGGACCTTGGCCACGTGGAGGCCACACGGCCCAGATGTTCTCCCACCCGCCACGATCGTCGTCATCATCCGCGAAGACGACAAGACACAGTGGAACCAAGAAAACATCGATCATTACCCAAAGTCAAATCCCACCCGACCACGCAACAGCACCGAACCTCAAGAAGACGGCGGCGGCGGCGGCGGCGGGGCGGCGGCCGGCCACCACCCTCCTAACCGAGAAAGATGGAGACCCGCCGACGGCACGAGGAGAAGCTGAGCAACAAGTGGGCGTCGACCGCGGCGAGCATCCTGATCCAGTGCACCAGTGGCTCCCTCTACACCTTCTCCGTCTACTCCCCCGCCCTCAAGTCCACCCAGGGCTACTCCCAGTCCACCCTCGACACCATCTCCGTCTTCAAGGACTTCGGCGCCAACTGCGGCGTCCTCTCCGGCCTCCTCTACTCCCGCGCCAATGATCCCCGCCGCCGCCGTGGCGGGCCGTGGTTGGTCCACCTCGCCGGAGCGGCCCAGAACGTCGTGGGCTACTCCTTGTTGTGGGCCTCCGTCGCCGGGATCTTGCGCCGGCCTCCCGCGGCGGCCGTGTGCGTGTTCATGTTGGTCGCCGCGCATGCGCAGAGCTTCTTCAACACCGCCGATGTGGTCACGGCAGTCCGGAACTTCCCCGAGTATAGCGGTACTGCTGTCGGGATCATGAAGGTGATTGATGAGTGTGAATTTAACTTGGTGGATTGGTCATTGTTGTTTTGAATTCACTTTCTTTTCACTTATTTGAATTGAAAACGTTAACCTTCACTGATGTTTAATGATATACAAGATTTGGGTTTTTTGATGTTTTTGTTTTGGATGTGATCCCATAAATTGCATCATGTCATCAGCTGAAACTGTATCTTCTGTTTTGAATCCTTACTAGTAAAACTGGTTTTTGATCTTGATGCAGGTGCAGCAGAAACTTGAAAGACTATATTGCAATTTGTGTATGGACAGTTTTATTGAGTGCTTAAGAGGCACTTTAAATAGTTCAAACCTGTGGAAATTGGACAAATCATTGAGAACAAGATTGTCTATATTTTTAAAAAATGTTCTATCTACCTCTGCTATTGTGTTTTTTCCTTTGCTTCACCACATTTTATAGTTAATCAGTTTCGTTGGATAGTTGTTGATTCCTTTCCTTTGTAGGGATTTATCGGTTTAAGTGGAGCTATACTGATCCAAATATATCAGACAGTATTCAACAATAACCCCGCCGCATTTCTCCTGATGCTTGCCTTGTTACCCACAATTAATGCTCTGCTCCTCATGGGGTTCGTAAGAATATACAATGCGAGCACATCAGAAGAGAAGAAACACCTATATGCTTTGTCCTTGGTTGCTCTCGTTGTTGCAGCTTATCTCATGGTTGTTATAATATTGGAAAACATCTTCAAGTGGACGTTCTTGTTGCATCTCTCAGCATTAGTTTTGCTGCTTCTGTTGCTATTCTTGCCTGTTTTTGTTGCTGCTAGAGCCCTGCAAGGAGATTTCGGGATTGCTCAGCAGACGCCGTCGATTGTAAGTGTGGATGAGACTAGCGACCTTGATCGGCTAGAACGCTACAAGAAGGTTTATGATGGAGAAGAAGATCCGACTGGTTCCGATTATCGGATTCTGCCTGGTGACATTAATGAAGAAATCAGTAAAAATGACAACAACGACCAGCAGCTCGAAAGAGACATTGATTTGTTGCAAGCTATGCGCACTGTCGACTTTTGGATATTATTTCTGGCCATGGCATGTGGCATGGGCTCAGGACTAGCCACGATTAATAACATCAGCCAGCTAGGAGGTTCTCTCGGTTACAACAGCGAAGAAGTGAACAGTATGATCTCCTTGTGGAGCATATGGAACTTTCTCGGTCGTTTCGGGGCCGGATTTGTATCAGACTTCTTTTTACATGCCAGAGGGTGGGCTCGGCCATTGTTCATGGCCATAACTCTAGCTGCTCTCACCGTTGGTCATGTGATCATTGGTTCTGGCCTGCCTGGTGCTCTGTACGTGGGCTCAGTTTTGGTGGGTATTTGTTATGGCTCACAGTGGTCACTGATGCCGACGATAACATCTGAGATATTTGGCGTGGGTCATATGGGCACCATATTCAACACCATCACCATGGCAAACCCTGTTGGATCATATGTCTTCTCCATTAGAGTGATTGGGTATATCTACGACAAAGAAGCATCCGGGGAAGGGCTAAAATGTAAAGGAACGAAATGCTTCATGTTGTCTTTCTTCATTATGGCAGGCGCTACTCTTTTGGGTTCTCTTGCGGCGTTGCTATTATTCTTCAGGACAAGATACTTCTACAGTCAGGTTATACTCAGACGAATACAACATTCCTCGAGGTTGTGAATAGTTAGTTTAATGATGTGGTAGATTACTTCCTGAAGTGGTTTACTCAAGTTTGATTGTGGTCGGTCTTAAAGGCGAGGGAGGCACCATAAGTTGGGTTGGTAATAATAGTCACTTTTTATCTTTCTTATGGAAGTTCAATTTGGGGTTCTTCAAGTGCATTGATTCGCCAAATTGACAAGATGCATGAATGTAGTCAGATAGAACCATAATACTAGGAGAAGCTGATCGAGCAATGAGCGAAGAAGATCCCGGTGGGACCTTCAGTTGGAAGGCAAGAGTTAGAAAATCATGTGGTCATGAGCAGAGATTGAAGATTGATCAGCCTATTGAAAATTGCCCAGCCTCAGCCCTTGATGGTGGTCCTCCGTCCATAACACAGACAACTGCATCACACCTCAGAGGCCGGTGCACTTTTTCAAGGAAATTAAAGTGGCATCATTAGCCAAACGATGGAGCCGGATTTAGTACGTCGATTTGGTTAGTGCGAGTGCCGGCCGAGCAAGTGCCAAGTGTCGCATAAATAATGCTTGAGCCGAAATATTTTATTATGGCCCTGTTTGCTTTGTCATCTTTAGTGATCCAATGGTAATCTGCCTCTGGCAATTTGGGTTGGTAGGATGCTGTATTGGAACTCTTTCTCTGGCTAGTTGGCTTGTTGTATATCATTTGTGGCACTGATTTTCAGTTCTTAAGTTGCGCATGACAAAATTTCTGAAAGAGAAATTGATTTCTCAATTTCTATTAGGATAAGTTTCGAAGCGAAGAAAAAACCCGTTTGATAACGACTAAAATTTCTATTTCGAAACAAATCCGTTTGATAATAGAATAAAATTTCTATTTCTATGAATCATGTTGTCCCCATCTTTTACCTCACTCTTCTTGGTGCTTGTGATGGTAATTTAATTTGATAAAAGTTGGTAAATCACTTTAATTTAGATTGATAATTCGATAGAGTAGTTAGGAACTTCAAAACATTAGCAATTTATGTAAATAAAAGCTAGTAATTAGTATAAAAATGCTAATATGCAAACTATAAAAGATTTGGTATTTTCAAATGCTAATATGCAAACTATAAAAGATAAGAGCGCCATTTCTCACTAGTCTAGGCTCTCGAAGATCCAAGCCCCCATTCCTTTTTCTTTCTTTCTTTTATTTTATTTTTTTCTTTTTCATATTCTCGTTTACATTTTCTGGCCATGTTTGCATTTTGACAGTGCAATGGTCAATGACTAGTTGGAAAAGAGACTGGTTATCTTCATTTTCCTTTATGATTGAAAAGATCGGTAAGATCGGTACATGCTTACGACGGTGAATGTGCATTGACATGACATCAATCGGACGTTCGATCGGGATTGCTAACAGAAGCCGTTGTATAGGATCACAATTGGATGTTCTAACTAAAAGGGATAGTTTGTTGAATCACCTACGAACAAAGTCCAGGAACCTTTACCATATTTCATATGAACCTTATGGGGAGTGGAGGACCCTCAGTCTGGCGTGAAAACTGATTCTTTGATGACACAACGTTCATTCTCATCTCGTGGAATGTGAGATTAACTATATGCAGGACAAGGCTGGTCCTTTTCAACCGTTTGTCGTCCTTTGTGAGTTTCTGGTGGAGACTTTAAATGATAAGCAATGTTGTTTTGGCTGGACAGGGGACATGCCCTGTTCTCCATAGTCTTTTCCATATTGTACAACTTAGAAGTAAAGGCATTCGAATCAGCACCTTACAAAACCATCAACCTTACCCAAACATTCCACAATCCGAGCAAAGAACTCTCCCAAGCCTTTTAATTCGAAGGGGGCGCTCTGCAAATGGCTGCATCAAATGGAAGTGCAAAAGAAGAAGATAACAAACCGGGCTTTGAATATTGTAAATTATGAAAGCTAGAGGTGAATCCCGCATACAATTGTTTGCTATAAATAAGTGGACTAAGTCAAAAACATGCATTGATACAATTGACTAGCCCAGGAGTTTAGAGTCATGCGCAGCTTGACTTTCAGCTACTGCCAAAGTCCCCATCTAAAGCTGTCGATACAGTGTGTTGAAGTGTGCCACGAGGTGATTGTCCCCTTGAAAAAACTGGTGTATGAAAACATAATGCTCCAGTTCCTGCCTCAAAGCCGCAAGTTACCATACATGTCAAAACATGTGATCGCTTCCACCAAGGACCTAGAGCTACTGAAGACATCATCTAGCAATATGCCCCCTTGATATAGAATGGCTTCACCAACAATTATGCGAAGGCAACACCAAAACCGGGCTCTTTGGTTCCATTCAGTCTCCTGACTGCTGATAATCAAGTCACCATCTTAGCTAAATTTTGACCATGAAATAGAAGGCATCTTGGCCAAGAAACCAAAGAATCAGGCATGGAATTTCAAAAAATGCTGGGCCCTTCCTTGGCCAGTCCCAATTATCTAGACTGCACATACATCTAAACCAGCAGTAGAAAGGCATGACAGCTTCTGCAAAGGAAAGGTTAAACTCAAATGAACTCGCAGATAAGCGCAACCTCTTTTTGTAAGGAAATTGCCTTAATGACAGATTGATCGTTCTAGCATTACTAAAGCATATCTAAAGCACAGGGGTTACTTCCAGCAGAATGTTAGTCTTACATAACAGACTAGAGGAGAGCTTGAATACCACTGTAAGACTGAAAAAAGAATCAGGAAACACAAGGAAAAGGTTGAGTATAGTTCAGTCTTTTAGTTGAAAAAGTGCAAAAAATAAGAGCATTAAGTGAAAGTTTTTCCAGTGACATGAAAGAATGCACAAACATCCTTATGCATGGAAAGCAATATAAGATCTCGATGAGCAGATCACATGACAAGATTTGTAGACAAAGCATGACAGATATCCAATGAAAAGCAGTAAACAGCTCTCGTTCCGTAACCCCATCAAAGTCACCCAACGGAGTTATGAAGGTACAACGCCTAAAAAGAACCCAAACCCTTGAGCCACACTCTCTGCAGCACAGATATCTCTCAACAACAGATGCCAATTCATCCACAATCACAACAAGCAAGCAAGAAGATAGGTTCTCTCACAGATTGCTAAAGCAATCACAAAGCTAAACACCAACCATTGCTTCCAAAACACCATTTCCAAGACCAAGCACGACAGTCCTCGACTCCGAAACAGATCCACAATCTGCATATCCAGTCAACCCTCGACTCACACACGACCATTCCACATCACGCATCAAACGCCATCAAACAAAGTTCTAGTGTAAGCAGAAACTTAATCAGGGGAAAAGAGAGGACGCGGACGAAAGCCAAAACATGAAAAGAGAGGCGAGAAGGGAAGGATTGATCGAACCTCGTGAGGAATCGCGGGGGAAGTTCCAGAGAAGGTCAAGCAGTGAAAGAATCCAAGAAAAGTCTTTTTGTTGAAGAAGCGAGCTTTTGAATGGCAAAACACTGGTCGCACACACAACCCCCTCCAGCAGTAGCTCCGATCTCTGAAACCATGAAAGACAGAGAAACCCTGGATCAAATCTCAATTCGACGACACATCAATCGCCTAGCCATATATGCACGGAACATATAGCTTTTCAACTTACTGTTTCAATGGACATCGAATAAAAATTTATCACTGGCATTGTAATTCAAAGCTTTGGACATAGACAAAATAGAAACTCTTAAATAAATCAAGAGCAAGCATAATACTTAATTAAAAACAAGCTAGAAGTTAGCACCCTGCCTTCTCAAATCAGCAGATTCAAAGGTAGAATAATAATTAGCACCATGACAGAGCCCACAAGATCTCTTCGTTCTTTTGTCTTGTACTGCATATTATATCGGTATCGCGGAAATAAAGAGAGATTGTAACTTGAAGTGATGAAAAAGTGCGACGGTGAGATGAGCGACGATCTGACCGGCAAGAGGACGGCGACGGCGACTGGAGTTGCGGAATCGAGAGCGGAAACGGGGACGCGGACGGAGGAGGCGGGTCCGACGGCACGACCGGAGCAAAAACCTGCGACGGCGTCGACGGCGAGGATGGATTCGGAGTCGACGGCGCTAGGGTTTTTGGTTGAAGCTTTGAGGACGGCAAACGGCGAGGATGGACAGCTTCGGAGTCGACGGCACGACCGGATCAAAAACCTGCGACGGCGTCGACGGCGAGGATGGATTCGGAGTCGCCGGCGCTAGGGTTTTTGGTTGAAGCTTTGAGGTCGGCAAGAGGACGGCGACGGAGTCGACAGCGAGGATGGACAGCTAGGGTTTTTGGTTGGAAGCGTTGAGAGGAGAAAGAGAAGGAATGCCCAGATAGAAGAAAAGCCCGTGAACGAAAGGATGCCAAATAGATAAAAGAAGAAATAATTTCTATTTCTACTTCAGTAATCTAAAATTTCTCCTTCAAAATAATTTTTGAAATAGAAATCTATTTCAAAAATAGAGAAATTAATTTACGCTATCAAACGGATTTTTATTCCCAATCTATTTCGGAGAATAGAGAAATCAAGAAACAGAAATATTATCATGCGTAGTCTTAGTGGTTAAGAAACTGTTTGAAGTACTTGAAATTCTCTGTTCGAGTGAAGCCATCTTGTTTTATGGTCACTGGATAATATGATAAGGCCAATATTAGAAAGCCATAAAGGGTTTCTAGGAAACAGCATAAGCTTTCCAGAAAAGTAAAAAGCATAGGCGAATAAGAAAAACCATCAACTCTTTTGGACCTCCGACTCACGTCGCCTGGACAAATTCCTTCTTTCTCAAAAACTTACAAAAAGTCATTTCATCAAATTACCCCCCAAGACCAGAGATCATCGTGGCTTCTTGTGGCAAGATAATCAGAATTACCATGAAGATGATGCTGCAAATGCTGAAGCTCGTTTCCGATCAGTCTTTCGTCTGCACCGCATCTTCTTGGCAGCCCCAGCCCCGTCTCTCGTTTCGGCACCTCCTTGCGCGCCTTCCTCGACAGCCTCGTCTCTGGATTCGCTGGCTCTCTTGGCGGCGGCAGCCGTTTCCTTCGCTTCCTCGAGGGCCTGAATCAACCTCGAGAGACATTTCTCGGCATCATCGTTCGGGGATTTGGGCATAAGGCTCTCGGCAACATCGGCAGGAGTGATCTTCACTTCACTCATCAAGCCGCGAACCGCATCGAACATCGGATGCGTCTCGAGGCTGAGGTAGTTCTTCGCCAGCACCTTGAACCCCTCGAAACAGCAATACGAAAGCTCGATGTGCTTGTCCATCCTGCCCCTCCTGATCAGCGCAGGGTCCAACTTCTCCACGTAGTTGGTGGTGAAGACAATGATCCTCTCCGCTCCACAGGCAGACCACAACCCATCGATGAAATTCAAAAGCCCTGAAAGGGTGACCCTGCTGGTGGTATCTTCGTACGGGTGTTTCCAGGGAACATCCTTGTTGAGCTTGTCCACGTTGTCGTCCTCCAGTGGCAGCTTCTCGCCCTTCTTCTTCCTCTGCCCCGTGAGGTCGAGAGAGCAGTCGATGTCCTCGATCACGATGATGGACTTGCTCGTCGTCTCGATCAACAGCTTCCGGAGATCGGTGTTGTCCTTGACCGCCGTGAGCTCGAGGTCGTACACGTCGTAGTGGAGGAAATTCGCCATGGCGGCGATCATGGTCGACTTGCCCGTGCCGGGAGGCCCGTACAGGAGGTAACCCCGCTTCCAAGCCTTCCCAATCCTGGCGTAGAAATCCTTGCTGTTGCTAAACGTCACCAAGTCCTCCAAAATGTCCCTCTTCTTCTCGGGGTCCATGGCCATGGTGTCGAAGGTGGCCGGGTGCTCGAAAGTGATGTGGCTCCACATTGTGGACTTCATGGACTGCCACTTGTAACCCGGCGAGTTCGTGTACAGCTTCCTCTGCCTATTCCTCGATCTTATCTCCTTCCCTTCTTTGATCACGTGCTTCAGATAGGACTCGGCGACAACCTCTCTGTGCTTCTTGTGGAATGTCAGCCTGTAGAATCTCATCTCCTGATCCGGGTAGTTAGTCAGGGACCGCTGGGGCGGCGACGTGATCTTGTTCGAGGCCCACCAGACCTTGACCCCCGGTACTCGTCAGTGACCCTCTCGGACTCCTCGATGGTCAGGACCAAGTTGTTGCTGTCCTTGCCCAGCTCGGCCTTGAGCCGCCTGGCGCTCTTGGAGGTGTTCTTGCTCAGGTAGGCCTCCACGGCGGCGTAGGCCTCGCTGCGCCGGAGCCGTTCGCCGGTGTACTCGTTGATGGAGATCTTGATGTAAGGGTGGAAGCAGGCGGTGAGGCGGTGGATGTACTTCTCGACGTAGCGGCGGAGCTCGTAGGGGCAGTACTGCCGGATGATGGCCCAGATGAACATGAAGCTGGCGAGGGCCGAGCCCATGGTCGCCCACATTTCCATCATCGTCGGCGGCATGATGGTGGCCATCAGCAAGCGCTGGTCCAGCCAACCTCTGTATCCGCTCCGTCCGGGAGATGATGGGCCTTGTGGGTCTGTCTGCTTTTCCTTTTCTTGGCTGAGGTTGAGCATGGGACTGTTCATGGATCCTTCCCTCTCTCTCTCTCTCTCTCTCTCTCTACGGAAGCAGGGGAAGAAGAAGATGGATTTTGATGGTGAGTTTCACCTGTGTAAAGTAGGGAGGAAAAAGCAGAGGGAGGGGGGGACTAGGGAGAGGGAGAGTAGGTGGACGATGAGGAAAAGGCACCGGTGTTTATCGACATGAACAGATGTGGGTTTTTGCCATGATCCTGGTATTGGGATGTTGCTCACTCTTTTTATATTTTTTTTTCTTTCTGTCTTCTTTGTCCTTTTTGCTGATATTATATTATATTACTTAATAATTATAATGGGTTTCTTCTCTTTACTGGTGGTGGCATTACGTGGACTGGAGCCCGATTATATTCGGACAAGCGGCTGCCAGTGTTTGCCTAGCTCTAATGACAACTTCATATCCTTTACTTTCTATTTCTTTTTCTACGTTAATATCTCAAAAAATTTCAAATAGATATACCATAATAAATTTACCTCCTATTAACTTTTAGACCGTCAAAAATCTCAATCTAATACATTTATGATATTTATACCCTCTATTAATTTTCGTTAGATTATATTAAATTACCGATATATCCTATCACATATTATCTAATTTAGCAATTTAACTGTAAAATTTAACGAAAACTATTGAAATATGAATTTGTCATAAATATACAAATTTGGAGTTTTTTGTGGTTAAAAGATCGTTTTAAGGTAAATTTGCCATACACATACCGATTTGGGATTTTTCTTGATATCTACCCTTCTTAATTTTGCATAACTTTTTTCCACCACAATTGCTACCATAAAAGGCAATATCAGAATTTACTTGTAGGTATGAATTAAAAAATAAATTATAGTAATATCCTGAGATGCGGAGCAAAAAAAAAAATTATTTTTTCATGTCATCAAAATCAAAGTCGAAATTATTTCATGTTTTGTATCATTCTACGAGATGAGTGGGATGGTTTTTTATTCACTTAGGATGGAGATCCGAATCATCGAAAGCATAAATTAACATTTAATTTAAAATTTATAGTTATAAGATGACAAGGACAGTATATGCGTGGATCTCCTTGGATGCTTCCTTGTCCCTCCAGTAAAGAAACGAACTTTTGGGCAATCGCCAATTACAAAAACGTGCCCGGCTTTTTTATATTATGCAAATTGAATGAAAGGAGAAAGGAAACAATTGGGGATTGTCAAAACTAGTTGGGTCTTTTCAATACGTAAGATTCATGACATTTGCTTTTTCTCTTTTGATATCATGAGCAAGCCCACCCTCTGTTGGGTGCTTACTAATAATTCTTAGTAAAATCGAAGTTTAGTCGATGAAATTGACAGAGACTCCATTATATTCCTTTACTTATCTTGAGCGAAAATTTTACAATATTGTCCTTCTTTTATCTCAACTTGTTTTTATGTTTATCAATATCATGAAACATCGGCCAAAGAAAAGGAGAAAGATAAACTTGAAAGGAGAGAAGTATGGATTTTGGTTATTCATAGTCCACTTCTGTAAAAATTCCCTACAAAATGTTTTCGTAATCAAAAGATTCTTAAAAAGCGATATTACAATATCTCATCAACTGATCATGTATGACAAATGCGACAGCTAATTGCACTTGCCTTTGCCCATAATTTTTCATTTAATGTTATCATAATTCCCGTATCATCCAGTTTTGCTAATTCGACGAAAGATATATAATATCATTATTGAATATTACGGTATTAATGATAACCGGCTTTTCTTCCGGGGGGCAATCCCCGGGCGCAATAATGATTGCGCTCAGGGGGAGCTAATGGAGGAACGGGAATGGCGGGAAGGGTAGAACACAACGAGAGCAAAGCGGAACAAAGGACGAATTTCGGGTCGGACCTCGGTCACTGTCAATCTGACAAAAGACAATTCAGAGGTCACGTCGCTCGCGTGGCGCTGCTTTGTCCTCAAGCCACTTCGTCACGATTCTCCCCTACTGCAACCCCTCTGTCTGTCTGTCTGTCTGTCTGTCTGTCTCCATTTCCCCACGCTTTTAACCCAAAAGACGGACACATGGGCACGACTTTCCTTCGAGCGAAAAAAATGTAAAGGGATAAATATAGTAAAAATTTTAAATCTAATCACGAAAGTGTTATTAAATGACGTAATCAAATTCTAAAACTTATCAAATTCATATAATTAAAATCTTATGGTAATATCATCCAACTTGAATTATCAAAAAATGCTTATGTGAATTTTCTTTTTTATTCTTATCTCTTTCCTACGCAGCGTCTTATGGAGCATTAAAATTAGTTAAAGCACTAAAACAGCATTATTTTGATCCAAATTCTATTTTTTTTACACCAAATCTTAAATAAATTTAGTTAAAAAATCCAAAATTTAAAAAAGAAAAAAACACACGATAAAGAGAAGAACCACTAGCGAAAAGAAGACAATACCATCCTCCACCAATGGCTGCTGCCCCATCACTGGTGGGGCGTCGACGATGGCCGACGGCCATAAGTGGGAGCGCCGGCCCAAGCCCTAGCCTTGCTACCTGTATGTTCTTTTTCTTTTGTTTTTACAAAACTTTTAGTTTTTTATTTTATTTTTAAATCTAATTTAACTAAAATTTAAGTTAAAAATTGAGATTTTGATCAGAACAATGTGGTTTCGGTATTTTAGTTAAGCTTAACGCCATGTAGAAGAGAGAAAATAATAAAAATAGTCATATTGGTATTTTTATTAGTCAAATTGAACAGAATTAATGAAAATATTTGATTATATCAATTTAACAAATTTTAAGATTTGATTATATTTTTGAAAGTTTTAGGACTCAATAGCACTTTCGCGATAAGTTTTAAAACTTTTACCATACTTATCCTAAAAATTAATTATGATGAAATAAGCTTTTAATGTCTTGACAATGCCTTGATTCCCAAATAAATAAATAAAAGGAATGCTTAATTGGAAGGTTAGGCTTAAGTTTCTTGTTCTTGTATGTATGATACACGATGATGTCATGACACACATTCCATGACCCTCCAAACAAAACCTAGTGCGGGGATGATTTGAAGTGAGATTTTACCAATGTTCAACATTTTTTTTTTGTGTGGAATCGTTGGTATTTCCTAGTTAGTGGGAAAGAAAAATATACACAACCAACTTGGGGGTGTAAGACGTGTAGGTACTGGCGTGTTAAAATATAGAACGTACTACTGCTGGCGCCTCGCTAGGGAATTACCGGGGATGGTCCTCAGAGGTAAAAATACCCCTCCCTCTCCACATAGGCTATTCAACTGCCTGGAGAGAAGGAGGTCCCCAGTCAGCCGGAACACAACCCAGCCCAACATTGCATAATCAAAAGGGAGTCCACTTTCACATGAGTCACAAGCAACTAGACAAGAACTTGACAGGATCAATATGGGCAGGTTGGGTTTGCCACCACGGGCCATGTTAAATGGTCCATTAATCGTTGTTGGGCTTTGGGGCCTCCAACACATCAACAACCCATTGGCTCAGTTTTTGTTAAGAAAACTCAAAAAAACAAAACTAAATAAATAAAGAAACCCGAACCACCGTTATTTTCTCAAAGTGCCATATACTTGACAGTGCCTCAAAGCGTCCTTGTACTCAAAACCTTTATGGGTGTATTTAGTTCGGCTTTTTCAATGGCTTTTAACTTCCAAAACCCTTTGGAGAAATATTGAGTTGTTTGACAAGTATTTTGAAATAATTTTAAGCCAAATACTAGTTTTGGGAGTGCTAAAAGCCCAAAACTACTTCTACCCAGCATTTTGAAATAGCATCTATGGAATGTTGAAACTATGATTAAAATACTTTTTTCCTTCTAAAATTACCCTCACTAATTCTTTTGTCTTTCGAATTTGCCCCTTTTGTAACTGTTCATCTACTTTGTCAGATTCTTCAGTTTGGTCGATGGCAAAGAACAAGCGAAAGGCCGGCGAGGAACCAAAAAGGCCATATCAAGTCAACGAATGGCTAGCAAAAGGCTAACAAGGGTCACGCGACCTCAAGTAGCCCTTGCCTATGTCTCATGACCCTCGCCAAAGGTTGCCCGAGGTCAAGTGACCTCAGTTGATGGCCGTCAGCACCAGATTTGGCTCATCAGCAACCTAAGCCCTTTACCGAAGCCAGCGAAGAGTTTTGAGTTTTTATAATAAAAAATATAAAAAAATGTAGTCAAAGCCCATTGCAAAATTTTTTTACCAAACGTTATTTGAACTTGAAGTGGCTTTGTAAAGAGTTTTAATCAAATACAATTTGTATTTACCCAAAGGGCTTTAGCTTTCAACATTTGCATTACACCCAAAACCTATTCTCAAATTTGAACCAAACCCACCCTATATCAACAGCCCCTTGAGCTCATCGTCAGCGAAAAATTGATGAACAGGTGCCGGTCACATGCGCGTTTCCCATTATTATTGAGGGCTTTTTTGTCCAAATACAAAAAATGCTCAAAAAATGAAGGGGAAAAAAAGAAAAAACCTAGAACTTATGGAGAGAAGGAGGGGGAGGACGAGTGACGGCACTTGATGAGGGTTTGACGTCAATTAACATGTTCAAACAAATCAAGTTGCAGTCGTTGCCCCTTCAATTACTAAAGAGATCGATGATCAAGTCTCGATGGTCGTGTAGCTATACTGGTTTTGAATGCTCTTGCTGCTCGCCAAAATTATGGAAGAAGATTCATCATTATTACTAATTATCTCCAAAATGGAGCGGATGGTTTAGATTCAATCTTTCTCTAATGTTTAAAGTTTTATTTTTAATTTTCGTGCAACTTTTCGTTTTCAGACAAAGATGCCCATAGTGATCCTCAGAAACATGCACCTGACTAGTACGTGCTCGTGAGCCAGCAACTTAGGAGGCTATTGACACAAAGGCGTCGAATATCACGGGGTACTTTTGAGACACGGCCCCGGCACAAGCAGATTTCTGTCATTTTCTCCTTATTATTACAATGCTAAGCATTTCACAGGTTTTATCAAGAAAATGTGAATCCACCAATCTAGAAAAGAATAAAAAAGAAAAAACAGACGTAGGCCCGATATAAATTGACACTTACCTATCATCATCATCAGCCATCAAACAGCCATCACAATTTGAGCTAGTCAAAACACGGGATCCATTCCTCCAACAACAAGTCAAGAACTCGATGATTTGCCTCACGCGTGCGCACTCAACGTCACATGAGAAAGCGAGGCCCCGACAGAGGGCCCGCTCCGAGGATACGTGTGTCGGCGAGACCGCGTCTGGGTGGAAGGCGCTGAACGACAACGAATAATGGCTCTCATCCGCTCCCACCACTTTTTTTTGAATCGGTCGTCCAACGACCATCTAATCCCTAATCCCATCACCATCGCACCGTCGCTTTTCGCTAGAGCTCTCAACGACTCTCTCGTCAAGGTGGTGGGTTCTTTGCTCGAGCGCCTTACGACGCAGTCAATTGACAATTTGACGCCTGAAGAGGCGGGTCCCTCCAGAATTCCTAAACAGGAAGAAGGAACCAGAAAAAAAAAAAAAAAAAAAAAAAAAAAAGGGCCAAGAGGGGAAAAGCGATAATAATCTTTTTACCAAGTATCGGATACCATGAAACATGTCCCGCTACGAAGAAAGGAAGCGGTCGGCATGACAAACGCACCAACTGAACCCCGTGGGACATAAAGAATGCTCGCGAATCGAATAACCTATTGGATGGACTGAAGAGAAGACTGGTTGGGATGAAATAATGAATGAATTTAAGACTAATCCTCGAGCATCCATGGAACCTAGATACACCCCACTCTCACTGTACCACGGTCCGTCCAGGGTATATACAATGCATCGTGGCTATGCCTGCAAAACTTGTCTGCCTCTCTCTTCTATGGTTTCTCTCCCTCCCCTCCGCGACCAAGCCCTGTCATCTCATGTTGCAGCACAAGGGCCGGCCTTGTTCTTGCAACTTCTCCCACATGCAGATCATCTGCCGCGGGGACTGATAGTGCGCCGTGTAGTAATCCTTTATGCACCCGAATTGGCAGAACTTGTAACTGTGCACGTACTCGACGGGTCCCGAGCTGTTGAACTGCTCCACCCACATCCCCACGCTCACGTCTTCCATCTTGAACAGCTGCATGAGGATGACACGGCCGCCGTAAGTCAATCGAATAAACGCATGCACAACAACTAAATCATGATTTTCTTTTCGTACACATACCCTCAGTCTAAGCTTCTCAAACTCAGACACGATGAAGTGTGCAATGTCAGAGGACAAAACGTAGCCTGGTCCATTTGCATAAGGCGGATACTCTTCCTCAGGCCATTCCTGGAATGAAACGTAAAGAGAGGCAAGAAAACTGAGGCATGGAAAATGAAAGTATGTCTCATCGATCTAGAAAAAGATCACTTACATCCAATCAGCAAGCATGAACAAGAAAATCAGCAAAAGAAAAAAGATAACTTGTTAAAGATCCAGAGAGGTTATTCTCTCTTTCTTTCAGACCTTACTGAAGAATCTCTTCTAATAGTGCTAACTTGTCACATGCTTTTCAATGATGCATCTACAAAGACCACTCAACACAGATTTGCACAAAGGGTTGCACATATATTGAAAAATTCTAGTGAGCAAGAAAGATTACAAAAAAGGTGGGATGATGAGGCACAGTGCTCTGCAGGAAACTAAGGCATTGCTCTGGGTATAGGGAAAAATAAATAGAGTGAGCTAGAAACATCAAATTGGAAGGGGTCTAGTCAATCTGGATGCTTAAAAGGGTTGAGTTGCAAAGCAACCACATGTTACACCTATGCAACATCATGCAGCAATCTCACCAAAAGCTCATGAGTTTTCAAGCCAAACCACTCCAATCACCAGACAACCAGAAAAGGGCAATCAAAAACAATCAAAGAGAGAAAAATCTACCTTCCCTTGCATATTTAAGGAGATAAAATCCTAGAATCAAACTGCTTCACTTTTAAAGCATCTTCATTCGTTTTTGAGAGATTAAGGATATAAAATCCTAGAATCAAACTGCTTTCACTTTTAAAGGATCCTCATTCATTTTTGAGAGACAATCAGACTTGTAGAAAGGCAACGCAAAAAGATCAACCCAAACAGCCCAACAACGACAGAACTGAACCATGGTGCACTCCGTACCTCATATGTGACTGCCCATTTGCCATGCCGAAGTGGCTTATGGTAGTAGTTGACGTTCCCAATATACAAGCTCTTTCCTTCAGGTACCTTCTTGACTTCATCCATAACTGCATCCAACCTCACAAATGTATCGTCATCACATTTCATCACGTACTTGGCTGACAATTTGCGAACCTGAAAACAGCCAATTTAAGAAAGACTCGCAAGTAAGCCACCTTTGCGAAGAAGAATATTGGTTTTTCTGCTGTATAGAAATACCCTCAACTCACCCCATATTCGCAAATGGCCACTGTTTTGAGGACAACGAGGTCATAATTATCCATGTAAGGGACTATAACAATGTCACCAAAAAACTCTGCCTCTTTCTTCAATTCCACATTCACTTCCTTCCGAGGATGCTGTCCATACATGAGGTCAAAACATTATTATGACCGCTCCAGAATAAACAACACACATGACTAACTCTAGGTGTCTCCTCTTACCAATGCTACGAAGAAGCGAGCTACTACATTTGAAGATTTGATAAGCTTATGCTGCATCCAGGACTTCCTCACAGCCATTCGCTCTGCGAAATGGTTACCCGCTGAAAGGATGCCGACGAACATTTCTACAGGTTTTTCAGGAAAAGGCGGGGCTTGCCATTTCCTTGACATCTCAAGATGTCTCTGCGGAGCATAATTAGGATGTAAAGTTGGTAGAGAAGCGGCGAATAGGGAATGAACATCGATATCGCCATTTAAAGTTAGGCCAGTCGCATCTTCAAGAGCAAAACCCTGTTCAAATTAGAGAAAACGTTAACCAACAGAGCAAGATAATGAATCTTCACAATGAGGTTGTCAGGATGCATGTTGTTACTCACAGTGCGATAAGGAAAAGATGTGATGTGCCTTCCGTCGACACTAACATGATAACCCTCCAATCCAGCACTAAGAGTTAGAACGAAGAGCTTGCCTTCAGCAAATGGATATGGCCAATCAACCGACACCTTCTTTGTCCGCCCTATGAGCCGGTTCAACCACCATGATGTCTTGGACTCCTCAGAGTGATCGTCATCATCACGGATCCACTTCTCACACTTCAACTGGCCGTCAACTGCAATGAAGCACATGACAAACCAATCAAACATCTCTTGAAGTGTGCCAATGCAACCCAGGCAATTCCTTTTCCAAATCACAATCAGCACAATCTGAAGCTTATGCAGGGTAAATTCTATATTTTACCAGTAATAAGTATGTAAACCACACCCTAACTAAAAATAAACAGAACTTACATCTCCCACAATGACACCGATACCAAGATCCATGAAGTCCCTCTTTTTCAAAGATTACCTTTTTTTATCTCAATACCATCAACAACTGAAGAAAGCTAACCACAAACATGGGTAAAATTACTCTTTTACTGTGATCCCCCACACAAATGAAAAACAAAAAGAAAAAAACTCAACAGCCCCTTCATCAACAATTGGAGCATATTATTTCTAATAATAAGAACACTTGATATTGAAGTCCCTATTTTTTTTCCCCAGGTTAACCATTCTTCCTTTTCTCTATCTCATCAGCAATTGAAGAGAGCTACAAACAAAAATTGGTAAGAAATCATTCTTTTCACAATGATCACCCATATAAACAAGAACTGGATCAGAATACTCACTGGTCTCTTCATCAGCCTTAGATTTCCACCCTTCGCACCGCTGCGCCGTCCCCCATTGCATCCTATAACAAGTGTTCTGCTCGATCACCGGCTTCCCGCTCCAATCACCCTTTAACCTGGGATTCAAATGTAAAATCCGAGGCGGGTCCTCGCCCTCCACAATCCTCAACCCCTGCAGCTCCATGTGAAACTGCGAGACCATGACCGCGTCGTCTCCCTCCCTCAACAGAGCTATCTTCGGATCGTGCTCTGCATGGGCCGACCTAGGTTTCCCAACAACCGTTATGTGCGACCCCAGCGTAAGCCCGCAGGGCAACACCATCAACCTCTTCCGGTTCAAGAATTCCGACCCAGATAGAGACACCGAATGCGGGCACGACTCCGACCCATTCTGGGGCTTCTGGCTGATGATATTCAGCCTCCCAGATTGCAATTCGTCCCAAAACTGGCGACCCACCTCCCAGGCGACCTTTGCCGACTTGTCGAGCTCCGAGAACCCGCCGGTAACGCCAGTCTTCCACGTCTTCTCGAAGTTCAAGCCGGAGACGATGTTCCTGGGCTCGGCGAGCCGGCTGGGGGCCAACTCGTCGGAGTTCTGAGAAACGGTGACGTGGGGCCGCGTGGGGGCGTCTTTCTCCTGCAAGTCGCGGCCGGTTTGGAGCTGGGTCTGGGGGCGAGACAGGGTCTCCTGGGAGAGGGAGTTGAACCCAGATATGAAAACGAAGGGAATCTCTACAGTGACTAGGACTACGTACAAGAGGCCTACGCAGATCAAGATTTGGAGGGATCTTTGCCTCGTCAACGACAAGACCATGTCCAACTTTTCCGATTTAGGCCTCTTCATCGATCAAAGGAACGATTTTTAGCCCCCCCCTCCCAAACTGATCAGGGATTCCGAGGCCTTTTCGGAAAGGGAAAGACAGAGAGCGCGAGTTCAATGCTCCGGTGATGATTGAGGAAACCCTAACTCTCAAACTCTGAAATACATGGAAACTCGCAGAGCGAGAGAGAAACAGAGAGAGAGAGAGAGTTAGGTCATCGACGCACACAGAACCTGAACGCGCAAGGGGAAAGAGAAGGGAAAGAGCGACGATTAAAGGGCGAGAGAGACAGGGAAGAGAGAGAGTGATTCCGTCGGTCGTGTAAGCTTTTCTTCCTGGAACAGAGAATATTGCCCTTTTTAAAATTCAAATCCCACATAATAATAATAATTAATAGTAAAACAAAATTTATATATATATATTTATAATGGGACCTTTTTAAACGGTCGGGGCTACATTTAATTCAACTGAACACCCCACCCACACACAGGAAAAAGCCTGGGTATTCGTGTAATAAATTAGACAATAGCCAAAAAAATAAAAATAAAAGGTGCGAATATCAACTGAGATATTTAAGAATTTCCCTTTTTTTCGCCAGCTTCTTAGGAATATACTTAATCGCGATTTAAGCAATCTAAATTGACAATAATCGCATATGGCGGTGTCATTACTACGGTCTTGATTATGGGGGGGTTGATTTCTCGTAATTAAGGTGGGCCCGGCCACTTTATTTATCTCGTCCTTTACGTGGCCACGGCCTATTTAAGGAGCGGTCAGTTTTTTTTTTTCTCCTTTTTCTTTTTGTGTTTATTTATTCTGCGTCTTGGTGTTCAATATTGAACGATGGCGATCGCATTTTATAATCCAGAAAATGCTTTACCTTCATGCGTAAGTCTCTTGGTTAAATGTATCTTCGATTGTACGTGAAAAGGGCAAGAATAGTGGAGTGCATGTGGATGGAGCACCACGTCCACTTGAAGATTCGATGCCAACAAAAACTTATTTTTCATAGCCAGTCAACGAGAAAAAAAAAATCGAGCATTAGGATTAATTAGTTTTTATTTTCATTTTTAATTTATGAAATTTTGTATGATCACTGCTACATAAGCTGTTAGGCGAATGCGTGATTTAATATTTAATTATTCTACTATAATTCTTAAAATTCGTCATGTTTAATTGAAATGAAGGCTTCATTCACAAGGAAAGTGCACAGTTGAACCACATCGCATTTTTTCTTCCCTATCGTATTAATTTCCAAACTTAGGATATTCCTTACCACATGTCGAATATTATCTGATTTGGTCATTTAGTGAGTTTACTTCTAGGAAGAGGATTCCTACGCTGGACCATTACTAAGGACCCACGTTGATATTTTCTTGTGCGATGAGTTTTCAGGTCGAGGATATCTTTAACAAATATATCTATTATTGCAAATGTTTAGTCAGGATTTTAATGATTAAAAAAAAGGGTAATTGTTGCAAATGTTGAGTAAAGGTTTGTGTTATGGTAGAGAGAGAGAGATAGAGAGAGAATAGGGTTTGGAAGGAGATGGAACTTACAACTGAGGTAGCGTTACATCAGATTAAGGAGTTGGTATCGCGCAGAGACGACCGGCGTTAATGCAACCGATCAAAGTTGCTGCCGTCGCGAAACCGGCGAAGGCCTTCTTCCCCCTGTCCTCGCCCACCCATGCATGCTCTACAACGGCTCCACGTGTCCAGCCTTTTTGGCACCTTTGCAATTGCTAACCCTCTCTTCTTTCCTTCTTTGTTTTGGCTTCCTGATATTTCGTTCGGATAAGGAAGTCTTTATTCTTATCGATGCACTTATTTTTTTTTTTTTCCCGTGTTTATTAAGATCCCATAAGCACCGTTGGATACGAGAAATCTTTTGACAAAATCGACTTTGGTCGTTTGCTCGAAAAGTCAGCGAGCTCGCTGAATTCATTCGCGAGATTCGCAGGAAGGAAAATGAGAGGCGAGATGATAGGGATGCCCAAATGGGAATAGAGCCCCTTGACCTGACGCCCACGATCAGGATTTTTCATTATATCTGATTGATTTGGCATGTTTCGACTTGACTAATCTTATGACGACATCTAAACCTTCAATTTATGTAACCGCATTGACCCCAAAGCTGTAGCTATAATTTATATGCACGCGCGCTCTGATCGCGCAAATCAAACATTGAACGATTCGATTAATTTGCGGCGTTGAACGCCACAGAGAAGGCAAGGTAAATCAAAGAGTTAGGCTGACGTCTCTTTTAGCTGAATTCACGAGGAAAGCGAGGTGCGTTCTAGAGACCTGCCCGAATTTTAGTATGCGCGGGTCGAAATTCCATGGATCGTGCGAATTTCCGGGGGCTAGATTTGTTGAACACCAGGAGCAGAATCATGCGAGATTTCAGGGGGTGTTCTATTCTATTTTCCCGACGCACATGATAGGTGTCTCCTCCATGCGAGGGCCATAAGACAGGTGTTGTATCACCTGGGTTCCTCGTCTTTTCACGAACCTTGAAGTCATCGAGCTTCGAATCCTTGTCCTCGTGTCTTCTCCTTCGCTGCACCCGTGTTTCAAAATGACCTTCAAGATCGCCATCTTCATCACACCATGCTCGCTCCTAGAAAACGAAACAGTGAAACGATTAGCTTTTTCCATTGCGCATCCCACGAAATATCATAATTCGATTCATTAGAGGTAATGACATAAATAATTTCTAAACTTTGACTCAATATACAATATAATTTATAAAATTTATCATAATATACAATATAATCTCTGAATTTTTAATTTGTTTAATAAGATCATTAATTTTTGTACTTATTCAATTTAATCCTTGAATTATATGAAAATGTAAACTGCTATTCTTCCATTAATTCAAATATAGGAATAATATTGGATATTATCATGTAATTTAAAGAATGAATTGAATATATACCAAAAGTTCAAGGATCGGATTGAACAATTTAAAATTTTAAGGTTCAAGTTATATATTAGACGAAAGCTAATAGATAACACTATAATAAAGCTAGCACGAACACCTAGAGGGGGTTTAAATAAAATATTGACAAGTAAATGCGCAATGGAATAAGTCAAGATCAAAGTTTGAATAGAGATCGGAATCTGTTATGCAATGAAACAGACTTCTGAAATAACTTGAAAGTGTGCAACAGACTTAAGTAAGATGAATTAAGAGAAGAGAAAATTGTATATGGAATTTATAATGGTTCGACTTAGATCAAATCTATATCCACTCTCCCACTCAAATAGTTCACTAGCTAGATTATACCATAAGATCAACGAGATATTACAATTATAAGTGCAAACACTCAGTTGTAGATTGCACTAGCTCACTAAGTCACTCTTATTAGTATTTATGTTTTGATCACAACTTGTAAAGTTCACAGAAGATGAAAAGTAATATTGAAATTAGTTTCAGACTTTGGAATTTCAGGTTGGAATTTCAGGTTTACATCTCTATTTCTTAAGTGATTAATCTCTTTAAATACTCATCCATGCTACACTAGCCATTTAGCCAATCACTGAGGATTTTCTTCCAATTTGCCTGTTAGACAGAATGATTCAAAGAGAGATCTTGTGGCGTTGAAGACAATGAGGGAATCTCCATTTGATTTTAGTCGCCCATACAAATGGAATCTTTGTTTCCATGAGTGTAACTTTCTCATTTAGAACTTGTCTTCAAAATTAATTTCATCAATCAATAACTGACTTAATCAATAAATATTTTTGGAAAGTGAAATCCTTAATTAGATTATTAGCCATTACTGATTATATTCTGAATTTGTCTCGAGTCCCATCAGAGTGGGTTATTCACTTGGATTGCATATGTGTTTTTGGAATATAATAGACTTTGCATAAAGTCCTTGAAAGTTGCTTAGAATGATATATGCTTGTCCTAACACCTGCTCTAACATAAATATTAGAAAATAAAAAGTTTTGTCAACTTCAAGATATGAATGAAGTTTTCTCAACACACTGAACAAATTAAAAATTGAGGGAATACATTACACATTTAGTTAAACTTCAGAGATTATTTATGTCATTTTCTCATCCATTGGTGGATTATAAAATTGCACCCATAGTTATGCGAGAGATTTTTAGGAAAATTCGTGATTTTTCGTTGCGATTGAAGCGCTAATAAATTTGCACCATACAGAAGACCGATATAAGAGATGGTAGACAAGCCGAGCACGGGAATTTGGAAGGAGAAAAGTATGAAATCAAGGAAAATTCGAAAACCAAGTCAGAAACGGAAATATGACTCCAGGGGAGAAAAGAGAATATTCAAAGGGAATCCGGGATTTGAATGATTCATCTAGGTGGAAATTGAAATTAAAGTTTTGAGATGGTCAATTGAAACGTTCCTCACATTAATGATTAGGGTCCCCGAACGCGGACCGATGACGCCGACTTCCACGCTGCTGAGTGCTGACCACCACCCAAATTTTTGCCAAATTTTTATTATTGGGGAAACTATATTACAGTATCGTTATATTACTTAAATCAGCTGGATTAAAGATTCCCATTTTCAATTCCAATCTCGATCGTTCCAGTCTTGCTTCCGTGTATAATGCCTCTTCCTTTTTGTTTTTTTGTTCTGGGGGTGTGGTCAAACATTTTACATCTAATTTACATTAGACTTTGCCACCATCAAAACTGGTGGATTCTGTTAGTTGATGGCGGAGTTCGACCGACCTTTCTAATGTGAAAACAATTGACCTGTTCAGACATCAATTCATTAGGCCGCAGTATAAATTCTCTTTGTCATCGTTTTATTGAATTAATTTGAATTAACTTGTACTGGAGCAATAATTCAT
This sequence comes from Eucalyptus tenuipes, assembly GCA_014182365.1. Taxonomy (NCBI): domain Eukaryota; kingdom Viridiplantae; phylum Streptophyta; class Magnoliopsida; order Myrtales; family Myrtaceae; genus Eucalyptus; species Eucalyptus tenuipes. The sequence goes on from CM024547.1 coordinate 19,520,691, forward strand.
GATGTGACACGTTGAAAGATTCCAGCAACCCGTTGAGCATCGTGTAAATTTACAAGGTACTTTACATGGGTGTGGAAAAATCCGTAAGATTAGTACTTGCTTTGCTATTGCAATGGGAAATTGATTATCATAATTTCTCTAAAAGAGAAGGAAAATGCCCTTCGAATCAGTCGGACCCATTGAAGAACGATAGACATAGACATGGCCGTAGCATCACCACCAGAATGTATGGGACCATTCGTTAATTAAATGGTCTAACCATATGGAGCCACCATAAATTAATACAGCTCGTGGAATAAATAATAATAATAATAATAAATGGAAGTGTCTATAGTTAGGTATATGGGGCCAGGTGAAATGTAGTTTGGTTGGATATACCTGTCGCTTACTCTGGAAAATTCTCAGAATTTATATTATTCCATAGGGCACAAAAAGGTTGGTATTAGCTGTGTTCCCACATGTTATGCAAATTCGGCCAACGAGAATAAGCATATGAAAATGACATTTGGTGAAGATCATATTTCTTATTTCACTTATGAACATACTCTAATTGTCAAACTAAGCTTTAATTTCGTCTGCCTCCGTTAATTGGCGCGGCCTTCACAAATCATCTTGATCTGTGTGTAAAGGCCCTAGAAGAATGCTAGAAATCCTAAGGAGAATTATCAAAGTTTGTTTGTTAAAATGACATGACTATCATTCAATTAAATACTTAATAGGGAACTCAAGTACTTCAATCTAAAACTGTAGCATTTCCTAAGAAATTACATCTAAGTTATCTAAGTTGCTTTAAAACTAGTTACGATACCAAAAGGGAATTGAACCTCAATTTTCACGCTTCTTGAAACGCGAGATCCAACTTTATGGTTTTAGGCATTTATCCACGATAATGCTGAAATTGAGGAGAGACCCATGATTTTTGAAACTTTATATTATTAAAGTACAGCGCGTATGAAGGATAAAATGAAAAAGCCTCTTGGTTCTGTGGCTCCCTCTTGAATTGAAAACTAGAAATTGGAGATGGCAGTTCAAGCCAAGACTGCCTTGGAATCTTTTGAGCCAATAAAAGCCAGAAGTGGCAATCTTGTGGGCTTTATTATTCTATTGTAAAGACCTTTCACCTACCTGGATGACTTGAGAGCCCGCAAAAGCATCTGTACTTCTCATGTTTCTTTAAACCGGGTGAATCAAATACGCGGTTCTCCAGCCGCTTTAAACTTTTGTGTCCGTGACAATGATTCTGATTTTGATTGAAGTCATGTGCTGTTCATAGCTTTATCGCTCCTGCCTGCTGCTCCGATGGCTTTGAATCATTCTGATTAACAATCACACAAATTCGTGCTTGCGCATCATTGATGAGAATGTTCGATTCTCTTGTTTAAGCATTCGGATCGCTCCAAGGATGTGCATGACGCTTACCCTTGTTTGTGCGTTCCCCCTGTTTCTTTATGCACGAGATTTGACTCCTGGTTTGGTAGTTGACAGTTCAATTGCAACTTAACATGTCACATTTGGAGAGATAACCGCAAGATCATGTATGATGGGGAGAAGATGAACATAACTTCTAATCAAGTCCACTCGTAAAGAGCGCAATGAGCATTTCTTTGGTGTCTCCAATTAGTTAACTATTCTTGTTTAGAATAGTTGTTACTCATCAAAGTTGTGATTTATCAGTAGTTAACTTGAAAGAAAGTCACTTGCTTTGAACAACAAGAACACTTAAATCCAATCTAATGTTCAACCACAGGCATTCACCCGCTTCGAACCTGATCCATCTTCTTGAAAACCATGCACCAGCACCAGCACCAGCAGGAGAAGAATGGCACACTTTTCGTGCCTCCTTTGCCCTTATACATGTTAGCCTAATCACAAACCAAAGCACCAGCAGGAGAAGAAGGGCACACTTTTCGTGCCTCCTTTACTCTTATACATGTTAGCCTAGTCACAAATCAAACTTCCTCTGAAAGAGCAAAAAGAAGATTGAAGCTTGCATCAACATGCTCTCTATTACTCGTCTATTGATGATATCATGATACTTTTTGTCATTTTCATTCTGCTTTTTCCTCCCCTTTTCATCATCAGTATATGTTTTTGGATCTAGCAGATGAGACCCCCTTGCACTGACAAGACGAACAATAGACGGGGTCCTTGGGCTGCTGAAGAAGACCCAAGGATGATTGTTCAAGGGACCGGAAATTGGGGCCTTGCCCCCCGAAAAGCAGGTAACGTTGGCATAGTGTTTCGTAACATTAATCAAAAGTTTGATGTAGAGATTGCGGACCCAATTGTGAGACCACTTTTCACGCATCTCACAATGTCTGATTGCTATGCCTGACTAAATTGTGCAGGTCTTAGAAGATGTGGGAAAAGTTGCAAGCCCAGATGGAGCAATTACCATCAACCAGATTCGAAGCATGAGGTCTTCACACCACAGGAAGAGGAGCTCATAATCAGGCTCCATGTAATCATAGGCAGCAGGTGCATCGCCAAGAATTAAAAAATTTGTACTTTGCGAAATTCTCATCAATCTTTGACTGCTATTGAAAATGTTCCAACTATTTTCATTTAACTTGGTTTATGGATGATTTTATAAGATAAAGTTTATTTGAGACTGATTTAAAAGCAGTAAGGTGTCTCTCTTCACAGATATGTACACAATGGTTTGGTTTTAGGTGGTCCATCATCGCCCAGCAACTTCCAGGGAGGACTGACAACGATGTGAAGAACCACTGGAATACCAAGCTCCGGAAGAAGCTGAAAGAGATGGGGATTGACCCTGTTACGCACAAGCCTTTCTCTCAAGTCCTGAGAGACTATGGAAACATAGACCGCACCACGAGAGAAAGCCGAATCGGGTCCATGGATCCACCCCAAGCATTTTCAGACCTGAACACCCACCAAACACCACCAAAAGTAACAAGTAGAACTGACACAGACACTGCCCAAAACAATAACTCCCTAGACCTTCTTGCCCAGCTTCATGCCATAAAGTTGGTCACAGAAGCCTCAACTTGCTCTGCACGTGGCAAAGCGACATTCATGCCTTTGAATACCTCATCCTCGCCTCCCACTTCTTCCTCTTCCACCGGGTCCACAGCACCACAGAGCTTCAGATGGAGCGATTTTCTTATCGAAGACCCAACTTTGCCAGCTGAACTTTCAAAGGAAGGGATCAGGATGAGCCCACAGAGTGAGATCAAGAATGAGGGCGGAGAGGAAGGTAATGGGACAGGAGGTTTTCATCAGAATGGCACAAGCAATGGCCATAAAGGGTCATCAATTCCATCCTCAGATGGTTCATTTGTGGAATCCATTTTGAACCAGAACAAGGAGATGTTCATGGAGTTTCCTGAACTATGGGAGGAGCCACTGTACTAATTAAACTAAGGCACTGAACTGCTAAATTTCCTAACTAGGATTGAGATGGGATTTCTGCTAAAGAAGTACAAAATAATGGAGTTCCAAAGTGTTCAGCACCTGCTAAACATCTTCTTATGTGGTGGGTTCATACTTTTGTCATAGACAGAATCGTATGCAGGGATAATGTATTCCATTTCATAAAGTTGACGTCAGAACTGGGGGAATCGGTCTCCACGCTTGAATCGCCTAGAGGAAGCCCATTTCTGCTGCAACATAGAGGCCCAACATTAATTTACTCATCAGCCCTCTCAGCACTACCTGAGCTGATTGCTGTGACCCAAAAGCTCATCAAAATGGGCCAGGCTCATGGGTTTCACTCCAAAATAGTGGGTAGGCAACAGATGCTCTTCTTCCAATGTGGCATAAGACTCATCATACCCAAAAGAGGAAATTCCAAAATAAAAGACGAAAATATTGGCATTCTTTTTGGGCTAATGAAAATAGGCAGGCATGCGAGAGGTGTGAGCCATTGCTCTACGCTGCGTAAAAGCAGTTACCTAATTTGGCAATCTTATCCTAGAGGAACCTCAGTGGTCCTTCCTCGAATTGAAAAAGATGCTCTTAACCTTTTGGTAAAAGCTTGCGGGGAAAATTGACATTTCAGATGCACACTTGTCGATCTAGGAAAGGTCAACTTTCATTTTGACAACTCGACACCTTGGCTTTATAGTGACGAGATTGTTGGGTAAGCCCTTTCATATTATATGTAACATCATTTGCCATGTATCCTATCAATATCAATGAAGTTCATTTTTAGACATTTCTCGGTTGATAATAAGGAATTAGAAATGCAAAAGTGGAATCATTTTCCGAAGCCTCTTTCCTTATAGTGAACAATCAAGTTTCCTGCTTGACATTATTCTAGTTTAATAAAAAACAAGGTACTTGGTTTCTTGATTAATGTCCAAGTTCTTTCACAGATGAAAAATTTAGTGGGATATAATAAGAAATTTGAAGTTGTAGCAAGTATAAAAAAGTGAGTGTAAACATCTTTGCGTGGGGCCTTTGACATGTAATCTTCAAGCGCTTGGGGTTTTGACACGTCTTGGAATCCACTGCAGCTCGATAACATGCACCAGACATCTCTTCATCTACTTAACTTCTTTGCTTTCATCAGCTACCACCTTCTTTATCTGGCAACGCACATACTTTTAAACATCTCATGCATCATGCCCAACAAACTAATATTGCCATCTCCTTATCTTTTTGTTGGGGTATGTAACAGTGAGGTGTGATGTTAACATGAGGAACATCACTTCATATTCTTATGTAGCATGTGCAGGTTTTAGATGATGTAGGATTGGACACTTGTTAGAGAGAGAGAGAGAGACACACACACACACACATGAAGAAAACAGCCACTTTAGGGACTGTCCAAAGAGACTTTATAGGGTGTTTATGATGGCTGCTGATCTGCACAGCAGATTTCTGCTAAGCAAGTTAGGCAAGAGCTTGTGGAGGGAGGCCAATACGAACATCGACAGCTTATTCTGACATGCAATAATTCCACCAGACCAACCAAGAAAGAATTGACGAGTAACGAATAGGAATTCTAAATCTAAGATAGCGATTGCGATCTTTTTAAGCCGTTCCAGCGAAGAACGAGCGAATACTTTTATTTTCATCGTGTTCTTGCTGTGACATATACGAAGTGCAGAAAACATCTGTCCACTCTACTCATATGCGCGAACCGAAAGCCGGTTTAAGTATTCATGTCGAGATATCAGATTCTCCATACTGATTAAAGTAGTTGTCTGATTATTCTTATCAGCAGCAAAAAAATTTCACGGGTCCACACAAAGTATCTTGGCACATATTTTGCATGTATGGCCCTGTTTCTGAATCCTTGATATTAACCACACTTCATACCGCAAAAGAGAGAAAAAGGCTGATACCATCCAGGTACTTTCTCTCCCCGGAGTCCAGGAAGGGTAAGAGCTCAAAGACTAGTTTGACAAATTTCAAGTCTGGGAATATTTAAACTCGGGAGCAACATCACAGCTTTAATTGATCTTCTTTGACTTTTTCTTGCTCTAGTCCTTTCTATTTTGTTCCAACTCCTCATGTGGTGTGTACCCTACAACTTGTGTGGCTCGGCATGACTCTCTCACACAAATTAAAATTGGTCAGGATTACACACTTCTTTATCTAGGGTTTACAAGTTATTGTATACACATGCCTTTTTTAGTAAACATGATTAATCTATGTATGTGATCCCGGAAAAATAAAGAAGGTCGAATGATATCTTCCATTGCAAGACTAGGGGCCTCCAAAGTGAGGAGATGACTGCACGATGAAGTTTCTCCACTTTTGACTCCAACAGAACCCATCGAGATTTTATTTGTCTTATGTCTCCATTCCTTTTTCTAACAAAAGATGACCCCTTTTTATTTCAACGTTGCTTAAATAACCGCTATTCCAATGCAAATACAATTTTTCAAGCTTTATTGACAGAAATCTAGATAAACAAGAGAATATTTAGAATTATTATTAAATTCATCGTTAGTTCACATATAGGGCAAGTATCTTTTATCTTACATTACGTGCAAAATGAGTATATCACGAGGACCGGATCTTTATCTGTATCCTCTTAATATCTCAAAAGAAATGTTCTATCAACAGGGTAAAATCACATTGTTGCTTTAACAGAACTACCTAGTTCCCTCCAGAGTATGTTCATTTATTTACATGGGGAAGGAGGGAACAAATTCATATTGTGATGGCTTGAGATTTATATCGTTTGGGCAGGAAAAAAAAAATATTTTTCAGCTAAAGAGTGAAAAACTGGTGGGTCAGATTCAGAGGGAAGAAGGCACCAGAGAAATCTCATGCTCAGCTTTACCTGCTGCTGCTTCTGCACCTCTTTCTTCCAGAGTAAATTTCTTCTTCACCCAACTAATGAATGGCAATAATAATTGAAAAAAAAAGCTTGCAGCTTTCACTGCATGCGTAACATCACACAAACATGGGATGCAGTCTCGGGGTCCCCACTCCCTCTCTCTCTCCCACTCTCTCTCTCTCTCTCTCTGCGTTCCACAGTTTGTTCTCGACGTTAGAAAAGGCCGTGTGCGCAGTGCCCACCACTTTCCTCTACCTGCAGGCAGAAACTCTCTCTCTCTCTCTCTCTCTCTCTCTCTCTAACATACACACTATGATCACCCACTAATGTCCCTCTCTCAACCTCCAGTGCCCACACTCTGTTTCTCCTAATCACTACATAAACAGCCCCGTCAGCCTGCAAAGCTAGACCTCCCCAACCTCCATCACTCACTTGACTCGCTCTTCTTACTCCTTCAAAAGCTTCAGAACCAACTCTCATCGGTCATGGCCGAGGTAGAAGATTATAAGCTGTAAAAAAGAGAAAAGAAAGGATGAAACGAGGAAAGTTTCCGCCTTTTCGTTAGCTGAGCTCTCGGATCAGATTCCTTTACGGCGGTTGATTCTGGGTCCGTGTCAAAAGATGGATCCTCCAATTGTCAATGAATCTTCGTTCTCCGCTGCGAACCCATCTTCCTACAGTTTGGCTGAGATTTGGCCGTTCAACGGGGAGCCGGGCAATGGCGGGTTGGGGCTCCGGATGGGGAATTTGAGCGGGTTCTTGGATGGTCAGATGAACCGGGACGGGTCGGCCGAGGTGTCCACCGTGACGGAGCAAAGCGGTGGTGGAGGAATTGGGAGGAAGAGGAAGGATGTGAGTTCGGGGGACGAGTCCTCCAAAATGGTGTCCACTAGTAGTGCCGATGATCTGGTTCGTTACTCTGTTTTTCTTTTGCTTCTTATATAATGGTTCCATCTTGTGTGTGCGTGTTTCCTTTTTCTTCTTTGAAACTGGGAATTCTCTGTTTCGTTGGCGAGAAAATGGAAGGCAGAAAAAAGGGAACATTTTATCTAGAGTTTGTGGTGAGTTAAATTTGGACGTATGACCTTCTGAGCTGCCGCTTTACTCATCTGGCCAAAAAAAACTGGAAATTCGATAGTCCCGGTGTTATTTTCTTCACTGGTTTAGTTGCTGGAAATGAAGAACTCTGTTAGCTTTGAATTGTGTTCCTTTTGGTTCCATGAATTGGATCATAGATGTGAGTTTATTTAAAGCTAGCAAATTATAAAGTCGACGATGTGGCCAGTTCATTGAGATTCGGCTGCTGCAAAAGCACAAATTGTCTTACTCTTGTGATCTTGGGTAGCAAATTCAAAATTCAGTGTCGTTGATCAGTAATATCATATTCTTTGCTGGGAATTTCAGTTGTGACGCTGCAATATCACTGTCAAAATTCATATTTTTCAGCCAGTTAGAAAATATTGAAGAGGATCAACTTATAGACGGAAGTGTTCAAGGCCCCATCTTCATCCAAAGTGTGTTCAAAGAATTACGGAGTAATTTAACATGTCGCAGTTGATCTTTGGATTATATTTCTTGGAATGATGGTTTGTGCATTATTTCTACAGAACATATCAAATGGAAAGCGCACAAAGTCACTGGTTTCAAGGTATGACAATGGTGGATCGAGAGCTGAAGGAGAATCGAGTTCTGCTGCTGGTGATAAGCAGGCTGGACAGATCGCAAAACCCTCTGAACTACCAAAGAAGGATTATATTCATGTCAGAGCACGAAGAGGCCAAGCTACAGATAGTCATAGCCTAGCTGAGAGAGTAAGTCAAATTCTTCGATTCACTAAAATACTCTCAAAGTTTCAGAGGAATCAATAAAACTTTGTCATATGTGCTCTATGATTCATTTTCCAATTTCATCTCACGTGGTCTATTTGGCTGAGCATAAGGCACCAGCGATTCAGTTCAAGTTCTTTTTAGAAGCTCTTTCGGTGTCCTGTCTTATTTGGCAGGCAAGGAGAGAAAAGATCAGTGAGCGGATGAAGATTCTTCAAGACTTAGTCCCTGGATGCAACAAGGTATCTCATGATTTTCAAATTTTATAATGATGTTTTAGTATTTAGATGTTTTGTGATTATCACTTGCAAGATTTCCAGCTTTTGATCGGGTCATCCGAGTTGTTCTTAATATCTCCTTTTGATCAGGTTATTGGAAAAGCACTCATCCTTGATGAGATTATCAACTACATTCAGTCACTGCAGAATCAGGTCGAGGTAATTTTCCATCTTAAGCATTTCATCAACACTCAATGACTTTGGAATTGTTGTGCTAACAAACTGATATGATTGTTGTAGTTCTTATCAATGAAGCTTGAAGCAGTCAATTCAAGGATGAACATCAATCCTACTATTGATGGATTTCCAGCGAAAGATGTGAGTTTTAGTTGAACAACTTCTAAAATATTCAGATAGCCTTTGAACATAAAAGTATGAAGTACCTTCTGAGACTTGATAACGAAGACTGGTGTTCCTGTATGTTGCTTTCATTGTGCTCCAGTTTGCATGATAATTTTAAACGACTGAATTGGCCAGGTAAGCAAAATTTCTTGCATGATGTGACTTATGGATGCCATTAGAACTTGGTAGGGTTCTTTTCTAGTCTATCGAGTGGAACCAATAGTGCCATCTGGGGGGCCTGTGAGAGAGGGAAAGCCCTCTCAGAGTAGAGTATACGTTATGCATGTCCTTCAGAATGGAGGAGGACCATGGCAGCTCAGATCTTGGAAAGCATGCGTCGCATTTGGGAACGAGGAGGAGGACTATGGTAGCTCAGATCTTGATATGCGTCGCATTTGGGAATGAGAAGCAACTATCTTTAATGAAGTACCATTTAAGCTTTGTTACTGGTTTAGAAGAATTATGGTGTGATCGAGAAATGTCATGCCTTAAAATTCAAAACAACTAGGTATAGGTTGAGGTCAAAGAAGCTCATCTTAGATTTGCTAAAAGCAAGCATTAGAATGATCATTTTCACTTTTCTGATGGAACTACCATGGTGAGAAGGTGCATTGTTGACCGAATAGGAAAAGCTGTATACTATATTAGATGAGTCAGCCACATTATGAAGGGGTTAAATTGAGAGATGAGAGTTAGAGATAGAGAGTTCATGTATGATCTTTGTATCCTTAAAATTGTTGGCACTCTAAAGCTTTGCCCACAATACCGGAAGATCGATGGGAATGTCTTGAAGTTTGCTCTCATTTTGGACACACGTAACAACCTAGGCAGAAGCACATGCAACAAGCCCAGATGGAGTAACTGCTAATTACGGATGAGGCAGTCTCCAACTCTCCAACTCTATCAAAGCACAAGCTCCTTCCCTACAAATATGGAACTTAGGTTTCTGTTTTAGGGTTTCATCCGCTATTCTCAATTTGGATCTGCTCATTACAAAGTGGATGTGTGTTTCATTAATGAGTCTTATATGTCACTATAATGGGTTTAGTCAGTGATCTTCAGTGATTTTCATCTAACACTTACTGATTTTGCCCTCCTGCTTATATTAACAGTCAGTATTTTTGGTGCACTTTTTACTCTCTTTTTTTTTTTTTTACCTACTGCTTAATACTGCCTCTTACTTTGGTACCCTGCACGGTAGATCTGTGAATATAGAACAAAATCTCTTGGAAGCTATGCATTAAGTTCAGTAGCAGGTTCCGTGTTCTTCTAAATCAAGTGGCCTTTTGGGTTTCAGCTTGGTGGGCAGCCATTTGATGCAACTGGGATGATGCATGCTTCGCAAGCAGCAAGACAGTACAGTCAAGGATCGCAATCAGAATGGTTGCATATGCAGTTAGGTGGGGGTTTCGAGAGGCCTATGTGATCTCAAGAAGTGCGGCACATTGGCTCTAAAAGCACTGTGGAATAAGATGGCTCTGAGAGATCATTCACCAAAGAGAAATTACATCCTGTGCATGAATTATTACACACGCCCCATTGATTTATAATGTCGTAGATCCATCTCTTTGTAGAAAGCGCAGCTGGTTCCATACAACAGCTTAAGTCGATTTAATGTGATTACTTTTTGATTTCTTTTTGCACTCAGAAGGTAAATTTCTAGTGCAAATTCTGAACATCATTAGTTGGATGATTAAAGGATCGTGCTTTGTGAGATCAGTAGTGAAATGTAGTTCTGCTAGCTTTCCTCCAATCACTGGTGCCGATAGATGACTTGGAATTACATATGCATATTGTGGATCAAGTAATGACTTTCCAGCAAGCCAATGCTACATTCATTTCATTAGGAATTGATAATCTTTAACGACATCTTCTATAGGGTGGTTAGTCAAGATGCGAAACAACAATCTAAATTTTGGAAAAACATCATAATTACAATGAACAACGTACAAATATTAGCATATAAAGTCACCGCAAACAATATTCTAATTTTGGCAGAGAAGTCAACTCGGACTTATTAAGAGGATTCATACCAACCAAGAAGGCAGGAATTCTAATTTTGGGCAGAAGCATGTTCGCCAGATAGAGAATGGCTTAAGCTCCTGGCAACTACTTAAAAATCAAGGATTGAACTCAACAGGGGACCTTCATGCCGGATCGTGAAGAACGGCCGGATCGTGAAGAACGACGCCGTCCTCTGAAAATCAACCCAGTCGTCCTTGATCCTATCCGGCTTGTTCAATGCCACATACCTTCCCAAATGCTCTCGTGAAACGTTCTGTCTTAGAGGCACCAAATAGGTTTGTGAGGCGAAGAGAACTTCTGGGATTGATTTGTAAGGCCTTAGTCTCTTCGGCGATGAAAAGTAGATTTCTTGTGGTAAGGTTAATTTGAGAAATTATGTCAGTAGCTCCCATCACTTCTATATTTTTCTGTTCCGTATCCACATGAAATACTATTCCATCTACTCATAAAAGTTAAAGTTTCTTGGCAGATCATACCCACATTACTTGCTAGAGTAACCTCAAAATGAAAGATAGGATTACGGTGCTTACACTAACATAAATGTAGATCTCTGGACTAACAAATTACGTATGAACAGCATGTAATATGTTTCAACAGACCCTCAACGGAAGTCGATTTCTCTCCATTAACCTGAAAGACCATTATAATATGTTTCAATGGACCCTCCACCTTGTATCATTCTAGTCACATGTCTTTTCAAATCATACATTTGATAAGTGTCAGTTCCATAAAAAGGGTAATTGTTGTAATAAAATCCCATATCATTTTTGCAGTTGGAAAATGAATAAAATTGCTTATCAGGGTCAGGTCCATGGAATTAATCAACTATCCATTCACATCTGCATTCTTAGTTCTCCATTTCCTAAAGGTTGGATCCGTCAATTGAGCATGTGGAAAGTACCCATTGATATATCCCAATCTGTCTTTGTCAAGAATAGACATCTCAACAACTTGGGACCATAAGGGATAATTGGTGTTGTCCAACTTAATGCCAATATATGCAGCGAAAGAATCGTTGTTTGATGGTTGGGTTAGAGCGTGATTTTGGGTCAAGACTTGTATCATCTAGGCCGCTAAGTCATTAAGGATGGCAATCGTAGAAAGACTCTCGTCATGTTGTTGGCGCGCAAATCGGTTTTTTCTCACATAGTATTTGATCAGGTCTAGTTACTTCCTTTTTTAGTTTTTGGATCGAGATTTGTCATAGCAGAAAACCATAGGATCTTTGCTCTGATACTATGATGATTAGAGATGTTTTTCTCTCTTCAATATCTTTTCTGGATAAATACAAAAACCTATATAGTTATATAGAGGAATAACTACCAAAAGCTATTTTAGGCTATGCACTATCTTAGGTTAAGATTCTGCTTAATCCTCAAAATAAGAACATTATACAACACAAATTTAGCATCTAATCAGCCCCACAATTTCTCCATTAGTCTTAATTGACGATTCACGCCGACACTCCCCCTCAAGTTGGTGTATAGATATCACCAATGCCTAACTTGTCAAATGAGTTGTAGAAGATCTTACTAGGGACAACTTCGGTGAGTATATCTCTCAGTTTTCAGATTTAGATGAGAATCGTACTATCTTGGCACCTAGATTTTGTTTGATCAAATGTTAATCCATCTCAATGTGTTTAGTACAGTCATGTTGGACCGAAAAAATACATAACATTGTATATTGTAACCAGAAAATAATAACTCCGAAAAAAATGATAACAAAATAAATAAATAAGAGTTGAGGCATGGCTAACTGAATCTCCTTAAAACGATTACTTCTTACCAATGATGCTAAGTAGCATCATGAACTATGCATCCCAAGATAAAATACCTTGAACTTGTTAAAATTAGCACTATGCAAGTAGAACACACTTAGGCTCCGTTTGTTTCGCGAAAAATAATTTCCGGGAAAATGTTTTCGGATTTTCCGCGTTCGTTTCACGAAAATGAATTCATTGGGAAAATGTTTTGTGAAAGGAAAAAAAGTCTTCTAAATCGGGGAAAATATTTTCCACTTTTGAAAAGTGGAAAGTGAAAAACATTTTTCTCACTGATCTCTCTTATCTCACACCTCTATAAGTCCTCACTTCCTCTTCCCATTTCTTCTTCTTCTTTTCTTTTTATTCGAATTATTTTTTAATTTTCCTTTTCTTTTTTTAATTCGAATTATTTTTAATTTCATTTTTCTTTTCTATTTCTTTTCTTTTTTCTTTTTTCTTTTTTCTTTTTTCTTTTTCTTTTCTTTGTTTCCTATATTCTTCTTTCTTGGCTAGTCGTCGGCCATTGCTATGCGAACCTTGAGCTCGTCGATCTCAAGCTCGTGCTCTGCACTCTTATTTATCATTTTCTTTATTTACTCTACCATGCAGTTATATATTGCTCAAGCAAATGGCTCTACATGCTTTGCTTATTTTTTCTTTTGTTTATTAAAACACAAAAGATGCGGAGGAGGAGAACAGGTCACTCAATTGGAAGATTCTCATTAGGGCTGCACATGCTTTACTTCTTTTCTCTTTTACTTCTTTTTAAAATCCATACGAACATTTTCTAGAGTAGATGAACGTTTGACGATAATGAGGGAACAAAGATATAAAGCAAGTTTGCCCGGATTTAAAGGCAATTTCATATTTAATGGATTTATAGGTTGGTAAATGATGCATGCCTAAGTGGTGAAGTCTTAGAAAATATTTTTCTTACCGAACACCAGAAAATATTGCCATTTTCCTAGAAAATGACTTCTGGGAAAATATTTTCCGGAAATGGCCCATTTTCCGCGAAACGAACGGACCCTTAAAAGAAAATTGAAGTGAGAAGAGGCGGGTGATTAAAGGAATGAAGAATAGTTCAAATCTACTAATAGAATTTGAGAAGTCATGTACTAAAGAGATACATGAATTAATGATGTTAAATAAATACATGAAATTAAGAGATATATGAACTCAAGAGATACATGAATTGAAGAGATTAAGTCCTAAAATTTACAAAAAATGTAATTAAGTTCTAAAAATTATCAAATTGTTACGATCGACTCCTTTTGTTAATTTTGTCCAACTTGACTTACAAAAAATATCGACATGGCTTATTCTTATTGTTTTAGCATAAAGCTAAAATGATGTTATTTCAGTCCAAATCTAACTTTTTTTTCATCCAAGTTTCATTAAATTAAATTAGAAAATCATCTAAATTTAAAATTAAAAAAAGCCGAGAAACCAAGCGTGATTTTTCCCTTTTTATTTTTAAAAAAGATTAGCTTATTTGTTAATAAAATTTAAAATTAAATTCTTATAAAAAATCAAATTTGGATCGAGACAGACATTGTTTTAGCCACATCATTGCTAGTTTGATAGAAAAAATAATAAGAACAACCAGGGTTAATCAAGTTAGACAAAATTAATAGAAAAATTTGACTACATAAATTTGAAAATTTTAAGGATTGCATGCATGGAAGGTCATGAAGTTTGTTTAGAAGGTCATGAAGTTTGTTTAGAAAGTATAATTAAATCTCAAAACTTATAATTAAATCCTTAAAACATTTTCGCAAGACGCAGTCCACATTGTCCCATAAAATAATGGAGTCTGCTTGCATGACAGCACCATTACTTTTGAAAAGTAACGGTGCAACCTAAGGCATCCATTTTATCTTGTGTACTATGGGTAATCAGAACAAAAAATCATGGTTTTGTATATGTGTAAGAAACAAATCTAATGACATTATTCAAGAAAAGGAAGTCTAAGAGGTAATTGACTACAAATTTTAGATGGTGGAATATTGTCCGAAATAAAATAAATGATATTTAAGAATTCATAAATGAAAAATACTAAATACCCAATGTGCACATAACATAGATACATTGGACTTTCAATTTTTTTAAGTTTATTTCTTTTACCAAACAGTTAGCCATGGACTTGATTTTTCTCTGGGTTCACTTCATTACCCTAATATGGTTGTCATGGAATATTTGTATCTTTAAAATTTGAAGAAATTAGTGATAAAAATACACCATAAAATATATGTAAAAAAGGAAAAATATTTTAAGATTCGAACTCATAGCCATAGCTGCTTAATTTGAGCTTGCAACAAACAACAATGGGTTTGATTCACAAAGCCTGCAGCGGTTGTGTCCTATAGATCCTTTTGAGTCATGAAACTTGAGATCATAGTTGCTCGATTTGAGCTCTTGATTATGGTAACTTAATTGGTGATCGTGTAAATAATTACGAATCATAAATTTTATATTGTAATAAGTATTTATTGGTATTATTCACTTTAATCATTTTTCTCATTGAATCTCACTATCATCCTTTTAAGGGATATTTCCCGTCCCAATTTTCGAATGAAATCGGATAAGCAATTTAACCGGTATCTTCACTTGGAAGGTTACCAAGCATTACTCTAAAATAATTGACCCCTGCCGATGCTGTCGCCCCGCTGAAACCTCCTCCTTCATGTCGGTGGCTGGGAGATGGCGACCGAAGGAGAGAGAAGGAACCGCAAATCTTCCTCGTGAACGAGCCGGGGCAAGCGAGGAAGAGGATCACGTTCACGAGGATTTCATCAGCGAATTGCCCGACGCCATAATCCACGAAATCTTATTCTTTCTCAGCTTTCAGGACGTCGTCAGGTCCCGCACTCTCTCCAGGCGATGGCGCTCCGTTTCCCCCTCCACTCCCTACTTCAATCTCTCCCTGCCCTATTTCGACAGCCCTCAGAGTCGCAAGTAAGTCGTCTCCTCCGTTAGTGAAGCGCTGAATCACTTCACAGCACCGAAGTGTTCCTGCGTAGCTTGGGAGTCATTCATCAGACCTCCTGCGTTGAAACTTCACAGCAGAATGAAGTTGCAGAAAGAAAAAATAGGCATCTACTTGAGGTTACTCGAGCATTGTTATTCTCAGGAAATTTACCCAAGACATATTGGGCTGACGCAGTCCTTACTAGCTACTACTTAATCAATCGTCTGTTGGGGTATAAAGTTCCAATTAAAAGTCTATATGGCCGAAAATTTGGTATCTCTCACCTAAGAATTTTCGGATGTGTGTGTTATGTGCATTCTCAATCTAATGACAAGTTGGATCACGGGCTCAAAAGTGTGTGTTTGTGGGATACTCAAATGTCAAGAAGGGATACAAATGCTATGAACCAAGTACTATACGTGTTTATATTTCTCATGACGTTGTCTTCAATGAGGCTCACATGTTTTTTGCTAGGAATCAAATTCAGGGGAGCAAGATGGCTATTCTGAATTTTTGCTTCCTATCATACCTCAATGTTTGATCAAGAGGAAATTTCAACAAAGGTTGTTCAAAGGAGTCAGGTTGTCCCTAATATTAATGTTGAACCTGATATAGTATCTCAGCCCCAACCCGCAAGTCATCACGCATTCCAAGGCCTTCAACACGGCTCCGTGATTTTTTAACATATCATATGGCTTAGATAAAACCTGCTTCTCTTTTCATATATGTCAACTTCATGACCCTTTTCCACATCACATGTTGTCATTACTGCAATGTCCAAACCATTCACTTCTCTAATTTGTCGGTAAATTGGCAACTTTCAACCAAGCACGTGACCATCGACATGCCAATCCTGCGGTATTCAAATAAACAATTTTCATACCTGGCCAGTGCGAGCACGGCAAACCAAATCAGTTCCATCGAGGACGATGTCAAACCTCATGACCTGAATGGGAAAAAGCGCCTCGATCCCATTGTCCTTCAACTTCAACCTCAAGCTATTCGAGATCCTGAAATTTGACAAAGCGTTGGGGTTCTCCTCAATCTCCATGTTGGAAACGATTGAAGGCAGAGGGGGCTCGGGACCCAGCTGCAATCGGCAGGGCTCTTGGGAGGCGATGTGTAGGTGATCGGCGCTGCTTTTGGGGAGGTGGAGGAGGAGGAGGAGGAGAAGCACAAGGCCTCAGGTCCCGACCATCAACCTCAAGGACATAGAGTCCAAAGACCTCACAGCGGCTCGGAGTCGAAGCTGATGAGGCGTTCGTTGGAGGGACGCAATTAGACGGAGGTCTAGAAGTTGCATGAGTGACCAATGCAAGCACAAACCTTGTGCTCGATCTCCCCGAGAACAGTCGGAGGCGAGGGGTTGGGACCCGACATCGACTGGTGAGGCTCCGACGTGCTAGAGGCAGATGACCGGCGAGGCTTTTGGGGGAACCGGAGCCGGAGCCGGAGCCGAATGCGAAAGCAGAAACAGAGAAGAAAACGCAGGTCTCGGTCATTCTTTGTTTGTTCTCCTGCCAGGAGAGAGAAAGTGAGTGAGAGAGAAAAAATTGCAGAAAATTCAATTGAGGAGAGAGAAATCTTTTGCACGTGGGGAGGAGGTTGGACGGGAATGTGACTTGTCTTTTCTTTTGCCAACAAGCCGAGCCAGCCCTTCCATTTTCAGCGGGTCTCACATGACACGTGTCGATATCTGAGTTGTATGTGAGCACCAGGTCAGCGGATGACGTGGCGCGCATATACCACTGAATATTTTCTCCACAGTAAAGTGACGTCTACGCTCTCAGCATCTGATGTGTTAGAAGTGACTAAAGTTAAAATTAGTTCTGCAAATTTTCCTTTTCAGCCATGTCGCTTGAGAACAACAGCTCTTGGCTTTTGTCTACCTACGCCAAGCAAAAGATGAGATAGGGTTTGACTAAATTGGATGATAAGGCTTGGCTCATTGAAGGAAAGAGAACGGAAGTAGGCAAGAATATGTTATCGAGAGAATTACCACAAAATGAAAAATCACAACTCTTAAGTCCTTAGATAGTTATATGCATCTTTTAAGCAGCCTTCAGTTTTCCGCATTTACATGGATTTTCATTGTTGAATTAGGAACAAGAGTGGGACCAGAGATGAAGATAATATAAGCAAAAAATTATGGGAACGAAGCATGAATCCTCCGGAAATTTGATTTGTTTAAAAAAAAAAAGATTTTGCAATCAATCAACATCTCTGACTGATATCTCCAAGTTTAGACCAAAACTCCAAAGCCACTGAACCGCTGTATCAGAGACGTATAAACTTTTTGGCTGGCCGGCTAAGATATTGCATTCTCTCGAAGAAGCATCAATCATCAAAGGTGAGAAGGGATGTTTAGGTTTGAATTTGGAAAGAGATGAGGGGGCCAGACCCGTAAAATCTACCCAGAGGGTCGATCCCCACACTCCCAGCCATAGCAATGCTCAAAGGAGGACCTCCAATGGACCGAGTGCCAAGCCTCGACAGGGCGACCAATCTATTGGAGAGAGAGAGAGCCACCGGCGGCAGCTTTGTAACTGCAGCCAGCCATCCATGGAGCGCAGCACCCGGCCCCCGCTCCTCGTGGTTCACCATCTTTCGGCTTACCCTTTTCCAGTCCTAACCTCTCTACGAAAGCATCATCGACCACTCCCGAAAAACCCACTTAACGACGCAATAGAGAAAACACATAAGCAGATACAAGAGGAGGAGGAAAAGTGAAAGTAGGGTGGGAAGCGGAGAGGGAAGGAACCATCTGTCGGGCACGGCAGAGGGAGAGGTGCTCGTGCTGCCCTCCCTGACATGGAAAGCCAAGTCTCCTTCCTCTTCATCGTCGTCTCCGTCTCCGTCTCCGTCGTCGCATGCAGCAGCGGAATCCGGCGGGCGTTCCCCCGTCGCCCCGAAAGCTAGAGCAGGCGGAGGAGGAGGATGGAGAAATTCCATGGGGAGAGGGAGCGTCGTGAAACCTTTTTGTACCGTCGTCCTTTAATATGCATGTGGCGAGCGTGAATAGAGGGAGTAGGTGGAAGGGACCAAAAAGCTAGGCTGGGAAAAGAAAAGAACATGGGCCGGGCCGGCTTGCCATCGGCCCGGTTTCGCTTTTCCTTTTTTTTTTTTTAAATTAATTATATTTGATGTTTTTAAAATTTTAATAAATTATATTGCTATCAATGCAAATGCTCTCAACACCAATATGTTTATATAATATGGTAATGATATTTTTTTTTTAGAAGTTAAAAATTAATCCATAATATTCTATGCAATTAAAACTTTAAATGAATAACCAAAATTAAGGTATTAACACAAATATAATTCCTTTTGATAAGTCATCGTGCAACTAAAGCTAAAAGTTGTGTAAGGTTAAACTTTTTTGACTTAACACAATCCCTCAATTAGACACATCTTTTCCATAATAGCAAACATATAAGCCATGGACGACAATGGTCCTGCTAGCGGCAATAATGGCAACGCCACGTCCATGCCGTCGAAAGGGGGACTAGGTTAACTCAAAGCAACGCTCGAAAAAACCAGATCATACCAGACCGATCAATTTGATCAGGTACTTGTCGGACCCTAGTCCATTCCTCACCTTAGTACAAATTGGAGGTCAAAACCCTAGTTTGACCCGGTTCGGCGGGTTTCGCTTTTGTACTGGATCTCACCTTGAAATGACGATTTAACCAACTTGCAGCGCACGTGACTCTGTTGCAAATGTCCATTGTTCTAAGTTAGGCAAATCATAAAATTCGAATCGGATTTGAAAATCCGAGAGAGACTGCGAGGGACAAAACTCCACCGTGCAACCTCGATCTCATCAACCCAACGCCCACGCCATGCGAGCTGTGCAATCTCTACACTAAACTACTCCATGCTACCCCTTAATCTTTATCACAAGACCCTGTTGCAGAATATGTTCAGCTTGAAACATACAGCTATACACTACATCCCTGGTGGGAACCTATCACTATAATCCAAACGCGAAATTACTTTGCAATTGGGCTGCCACGAGTAATGGTAATGAGATATCTAATTTACCGTCCGTTAACTTAGCATATGCCAAACCGAATAATGGGGTGAAAACAACTTTTGGACTGATTGCACTCAAAGGGGCACAAGGATCTACCCAACTTGATTTAGAGTTTATTAGATAAAATTTAAAGTTACTAAGATCTAAATACTATAAATCTTACAATTTGAACTCTTCCGATTTAGATTTGGAAATTTAATAAACATGTTTATGGAGATTTGATACCATTTTGCTCTATCTGTGTATATGTCCTTTTTCTCTTGCTTCATCAGTGATTGCAAGAGCTCTAACATCTCACTAAACCACAAAGAATTGCTCTTCTAAATGTTAAATTGGTGTGTATTCAACTTGTTTTGGTTGTCTCCTTATGATAATGGTGACAAGAAAATCGAATCTAAGCATACATCACCAACTAGTAATGTTGACAATTTAGCTTGATATATCTATTATTGTGAAATGAGTGTATGTTTAACCATGTTGATACTCCATTGATCCTCCTTGTTAATGTAGTATTCTAAGCTTTGCTCTATTTTGATTCGCTTTGCTATGAAATCTATATACTTCTCATGCATTATTTTGAGCAACAAATACAATTTTCTTTGATAAAAAAAAAAAGTATATGGTTCATTGTTGTCATTTCATTTTAAATTCAAACCGTAATAAAAGAAAAACTACGTCGAATAAAATTGAATGTGTCATCTTTAAAAGAACAACCCTTTTGCAGTGACTTTTTAGCTTTTATAAATCTTGTAGCGCACTCATTTTAACTTTTCTTCAATGTAAAACGCTCGAACCTTTTAAAATTTATCTTTCACTGAAAACTAAAGACATATGTAATTTTTTCCTAAGATTTTAAAATTTTAATAATATCTTAAATTTTTCATAAGAAAATTATAAAAAAGACATCACAGTTAGAAGTTGCAACTAACAAACCTTGACGAAAGCTTTATCACTTTATAACCAAGGGTAAAATGGATCTCATACCATAACTTCCATCATCCACATCGGAGCAAATGATCCCAAGGAAAACTCCTCGTTGGTTTCACTCTCATGCTCGGTCAGGGGGCAATGACATTTGTCCTTAATTCACGTACTGTCATGCAAGTGCTCATCTGCCGTGCTCGCAGGACTCGTTCAAAGCAATGCGACTTCACCTTTAAAAGAGGCGATCCACATTTCACATGTCAAGAGGACCGATTCTATCCGCCAGTCATCGCAACTCGGGCGAAGCCAAGAGCAGTAGTACCATAAGAATCTCAACACACCTAATTATTATATCCCATACATACGCATTTAGAATAGATAAATTAGCAGCACTGGAATGCTAAAATTCAAGTGATGCCTACAGCCGCATGCTTCAGCCTGACATCGGCAACAAAATTGTTGGGAGCTGTGAGTTTCTGATGAAGAATAAACATAGCAAAAGGCATACCATTGTCGGTCTACTATAGTAGATGCATGCGCTCCACATAAGACTGAAGCAACCATCTATTGAGGGGTTCCCCACACCCGATGAAACAGCCAGAGTTGCCATTCTCGGTGAAAAAGGGGAAGCTGAATATGTGCAGCAGCTCCTGCACGGCCTTCCTCACCAGAGAAGTCCCCGTCACCCGGCTGCGCCGACCCCACCCAGTAACTATGTCGATCCGGTGTGGGCTCATTCCTGACATAAGCATCTGCCGACGAAACCAAGCAAGGGTCCTTGAAAGTGCTGTCACAGCGGTGCCGTCTGACATTACATGCAAGTTTATAAGCCAATACATTGAGCTTTTCTCTCTGACGACATCTGGATACACATTATTCTCAGCAGCCACTTCCCAAACAGAGCCAGCCTCCTCTTTGAGCCCGGACTTGTGTAGGAAGTCCACGACTGCATCCACAAGTCCCCTCTTGCTCTCTCTATCCTCACTATGCATCAGTTCCAAGAACCTGCTCATGTGATCCCTCACATTTTGGCCATCTGGTCCAGCTGCTGGCATGGACAGCAAGAACATGTGCGCGGGGTGGCCTGTTGTTGCCATGAGCTGGCAACAGACCTCCATGTCCAACGGCGATTCAGCTTCTGTACAGCAACTGAGAAGCAAAGTGTAAGTCTGGAGAGAAGGATGTAAACCTAAAGCCAGCATGCTCTCCAGGAGGTCAAAAGCATCTGATAGCCTGTGAAGCCTAAGGAAGGTCCCAAGCAACGAATTGCAAGTGGGTACATTTGGGCGCAGGCCCTCATTCAGCATGGTCTGATACCATTCCCAGGCCTTGTCAATGTTACCAGCCTTTCCCAAACAAATCCACCAAGAGACCATATACTGGCTCGTCTGGCACCCAATTCTTCTGCCTCATCTCAACAAAAACTGCTTCTGCTTCCTCAAGATACCCACAATGGCCGAGCACTTCCATAACAATGCTGTAAGTCACTTTGTCAGGTTCATATCCAGCACTTTGCATGTCCCGATAGAGCTGCAAAGAATTCTCATAGTTCCTTGCCTTTGCCTGCAAAGCAATCAAGATGTTATAGGTAACTAGGTTAGGAGCACAACCATGATCAACCATCTCATGAAACAAACGGTTGGCATCAGCCAGATGGCCAGCTTTTCCAAGGCAGTTAATCATCACACTGTAGGTGAATGTGTCAGGAGAAAGACCAGCCATCTGCATTCTTTGATACATATCCATCGCAATATCAAGAAACCCAGCTTTTGCATGAATGTCAATAAGTGTGCTGTAAGTGACACGATCTGGTTCACAACCTGCTGCTTGCATTTGATTAAAGACATTCATCGCATCATTCAGGTAATTTGCTCGGCCATAACTATGAATAAGCCGATTATAAGTCACCACATTTGGCTGGCATCCATCCCTCACCATTTGTTCAAGCAATTTGTTTATTGCACCAAACTGCTTGGCACGACCAAGGATGCCAATCATCGTGGTATAAGTATGTCCATCATGCTTGTATCCAGGCTGCTGTTTCAACCAGTTAAAAAAGCCAAGGGCAACTTTATGGTCTTGTAGTTTCTTGAGTACTTGGTTTGCTTGATATGCATCCATTGCATAATTTAGCCGTCGCAGGGCCTCCTCTGTGGCAGAACCCCACTCTTTCTGCAGCAATACGCGGGAAACACTTTCTACGATATGAGCGGCATTTGAAAAATGCCTTGGAGTCGGAGCAATTCCTGAAAGCACTCTAGTATCTCTTGTTGGTCTATTGAATCCTTCTACAGAGTACTCCACAACCTTCCTTTCAGAAGAATGAATAGAACTAGTAGTTGACGCAAACCTATCTGGATATGCTTTTGGTTTCTGAGAATAATGGGTATTTCTTCTCTTATTGTGAGTATCCGAATATACATTTCTTGTATTTTCAACATGATTTCTAGCCCCAGCATCATAAACACCTCTAAAACCTTCAAAATTAGATTTCCCGCCTTTCTCCCCTCTATCATGGGCATAGTTATAAGTAGAAGTATCTGAAGCAGCTACTGTGTTGGCTGATGATTTTGGACGAACCTTTGAGAAGTTCTCTCTCTTGACGGATTTCACATTGGATGATTTTACATTTGCAGCCGGCCTGCTTGGATCAACCATACAGTTTTTGGGCAAGTTCAAAATGCCACTATCTGAGCTGGGAACCTTATAATTAACCAGATCAGATAGGATATTTACCGCTGCAATGCCTGCCCTAAAAACCTGATCAGCCATGAGTGGTGCTGAGTTCCCTGCATCCCTTTGGGAAAGGTTCGTATCACTTGCATAACTGACAGACTCAGATTTCTGCAAGATAGGAACAGATGCAGCATTTGGTAAGAGACTCGAGTGCTTAACATTCTCAGCTTTACAAGGGCCCACATATTTGACAGGATCTCTTGAAGTCAAGGCTCCCACTCTTGCTGAAGTTTTGGACACAAAGGTAGCTGATTCTTGTGGAAAAGGAACATCGGTAGTTGTCTGTTGTCTTCTTGGGATGCAGGTTTCATCTTCCGAGCATGAGCAGGAGCTTCCATCTGTGGTGCCACAACGTGAACCACTGACAAAAAAGGATCTTGCACTATTGGAGAGGTTATATATCTGCTTTGCCCGCAACATAGCTGTATATCTTGTGATCCTTCAGACGAGTGTCGAGATGATACAAGTCAGCCCCAACTGACCAAAAAGGACCTTGCGCTATTGGGGAGGTGAGAGATCTGCTTTGCCCATAACAGAGCTGTGAATCTGGTGATCCTCTAGAAGAAAATTTTAAGATAATGTAAATTAGTTACAACTTTCCATAAAACATGATGTGATCATCAGCTTTATTGAGCAATACAGGATAATTTTATCAACTTGGATCCCAAGTAAATAGAATTTTTCATCTAGGGTTTTACAAGTCGAACAGTGTGAAGGAACTCATGCAGAGAAGCATTACTAGATTCACAAAACGGAAAGATAAGAATCTAATATACTGTAAGAAGTTGACAATATATGCACGCAGGGAAGTTTTCAAGTTGACCAGAATCCAGATCCAAAAGGAACATTGATAACTATGAGGAAAGTGTCCCTTTACAAAATTTAAGACTGAGGTAACATCGGAATCTAATGTTCTCGACATTGTATATCTCCCTATATTTCAAAACAATCGGCAATTGAAAACCATGTAGTGCATACTTCACTTGTAACATAGCAAAAAAGCAGCAAACAAATTCATGGAAGCAATCAACAAGCATGCTGGAGCAGAATGGTCGTTGACAAGTTATCCCATGAATGTGGGAGCAATTTACCGCCATATGGTCCTCCCCTTTAAAATCATGGATAACGTTATTAAAAGCATGCAAAAGATGCAAAGTTAACTTCATAGTCCACATGGAACATTTCTCGGTTCAATGGCAGAAGTGAGAAATTACAAGGTAAGGGCAGCTTTTTCGCAGAGCCAAGAAAATTCGGCATATGGGTGAACACACCTACCTAGACTTTCTCACATCCTTGAGATTCAGCTAAAAGCAACTAGTAACTAAAGTCTTCCGTCCTGACCCAAACATTACCCCCCAAGACAGTTACCTCCGCGGTTACAAAATTTCCCACGTCCCATGTATCCTCCACAGCCATGGACATCCAACACGTGAATCCGAAAATCATCTCACCAATTTCCAAAATCGACCTCCACTTCGACAATTGTCAAGTTCGAACCCAAAGCAACTACCTCTAGCGGGGGCAAACAAGAATGACTGGATATCATCTGACCTGCTCTTGCAATTCCAGATTCTTGACATTCAAGACCATCAACACCAAATTTACACTCCAAGAATCATACTTTTTCCCAGAAAACTCGCCCAAAGAACCTCGTAAAAACAAAAGATCGGCAATGAACCACTCACATCCCATCGAACCCGCAACCTCGTTCTCCGGACCCGGACAAGCGCGACTCACCAAGAAGCACGGAAGATTCCATTTCTAAACGCGCGCTCGCTGACTAAAAAGCACCGCAAGAACCGTAAAGTCAACCCGAGACAAGCAAGACGCCGCCGATCAACGGGACAACCACGGGCGCGGACGAACCGACGCGGGCAACAATCAGCGGCGGCGTCCAACGACGCGGAGTCCAGTACAGAGAGGAGGAGGAGAGAGACAGAGGGACACCTGAAAAATGCGCGGCTTCCTCCGGTCAGCGCACGGCGGCGAGCGAGAGCTCCATGGCGAAGACTTCCCCCCCTCTCCCGGCGCCGTCGGCCGGTAAAAAGCTTCTCTTTTCTTCTCCGAGCAAGCTGGGTCCAAGAAAGAGGAGGAGGAGAGAGAAAGAGAGAGAGGCTGCGAGGTGAAAAAAGTTTGACGTACTGCTCCACCCACGAATCGGGCTCTTCTGTCTCTCTTTTTCTTTGCGCGTTTTTATATCGACGGGCGGGGGAGCTGCTCAGCTGACGTTTAACCCTACCTTTTTGGGTGCACGGGCTCCCGCGACCTACTGCGGCGAGCGATCGACGCGTGGCGGGGAGCGGTCGTGGTTCCCACGTGACCGGCCGGGGTGGCTTTTAGTTTCGCTTTCCCATTGTAGCGGAGCGATCATCCGGTGGGCGGGAGCGCACGGGCGCCCCGGTGGAGCGGCCTGTACGGCAGGCCTCCAGCCGGATGATCGGATTGTTCCGCAAGATTCGCGCGAAGTCAACTCTATACTTTATTTTATTTTTTTCCCTCTTTGTCGGTTATTTACTCGATTTTCCGGGGATATTTCTTTTTGAAAACGGAATACACAGTGACCTGGGCAAGTCCTTAAACTACTTCCTCATAACTCCTAAAATAGTGGAGTATTCAATCCTAGGTGAGGAAGAGAATTATTCACTTAGGAATTGTACGTGTTATTTTCAAATGAGGTTATGTCAAGTAGGCTGGTATATATATATATATATATATATTTATTTATTTAAAAATAATTGACCTAATCGGAAGTTCATGAACATTATCACAAAAATTTCATGTCATTTTCGATGCTTTTTCGTAAGAGTTCACCTTGCAAGTCTGCGCTTGTATTCAAACTCCTTATCACGGGGAAAGAAGTTAGTGGGCAATTTTGTCACGGCACCACCATGCTCTTTCTATTATATTTTTTTTTTTGAAAAAAGGGATGCATTCCTTGGTATTCTATGCAAAAGTTCCCATGATGAAGTGGACGTAGGCTAATCACTTTACAGGGAAAATCAATTAAGCAAATGCATAAAATAATTGAATAAGCTTTTCAAACTTTATTGATGATGCATGTGCACACAATTAATTGAAACGAGCAATATATCACAATACATTATTGATATGTCCGATGGATCGGGTATAATGCGCCTAATATACCCATTAAAGATGTTTTGAATGTGCTATGTGAAATCTCTCTCTATGCTCACCAAATCCACCACAATCCAACTTGGCATCATGGCTCCATTGTTTGGACTAACCTTGAAGGATGGGAGGGTCAGATTGGTGGAGGACGAAATGGAAGCCATGGCATAAGTCACATGGTGCGGAGAGAGTAAAGGGATTTCTATCGTTCCTTAAAAAGGTCCGACATTTTTACAGATAATTTTTTTTTTCTTTATCTTGTGATGAATGCTACCCACTTTGTCGTCTCAATACAAGAGAGACCAAGTCAAGCTCATTTCTCTTGCTTCTAAGAAAACTCCATTTTCCATTCTTTAATTTAATAAATATTTTTCACGGTAGTCATTTCCTCCAATGGGATCACGCTATGATTAAGTTAATCCACCCAATGTTCAAGCAAGGGTTAAAGAGCTTCTTAGAAACTAAGCACCCCTAATCTTCCACGCGTTTTCAGACAACAAAGCCAATCAATCAATCAATCAAAGCTTGAGCAACTATGGTATGCCCTCCACGAAACACTTGATTTCGCTTTTGAATCTATTCGATTCTATTCAATAAAATTTACATATATTTCCTTTCCCTGGCACAGTCAAATCAGGGCGCCTCTCGTTACTTTGTTCGACCAGGTCGCCCCAGGTCCCGACACCCTTCATCGTCACCGCTGATGGCCCTTTCAGCATCCAACGGCTGCGACCTCGCCCGCGCGACGAAGGATTCGGAGAGGATGCCCGCACCAGAGGACCATCACTGGGGCCCGGGGGAGAGTAGCTGTCGACGTGGAGCGAGGGTGGCCTCAAAAAGGGGACATCTCGATTCTTGCTCTTCAAGCAAAAGATCCTTCTGGGAATGTCGAGAGCAGGCGCTGCCGCGTAGAGAAAAGAGCCACTTGTCCACAGCTCATCGTCCGCCCCGCCCCGCCCCGCTGGCCCATGTGTGGGGCCCAGTCAGACCATGGGCCGGTGGTTCTGTTTGGGCCTTCGAGTATCAAAATGGGCAGTATTCGGCCCGGTACCGTTGTAGGATCTAAGAAACCGGTAATCTTTCTTTTCTGTTTGATGATTTAAGAGACTTGATTATCCGGCAGCCCTATTTTCATCCCTATTTTGGCTAAAACACTCATTTTTTCAATTAATTGACAGAAATACCCCCCCTTCTCTCTTCAATTTGTTGTTTCTATTTTTATCAGGCTAAGGGAAAAAACTGAATTTATTTCTATCACCTCTTTTATTAATCTCAATATACAGATGATATATTACACCCAACAAGATATCATCTTATTTTGTATCATGTTATCACTTTGCCTAGAGAAAATTATTAACTATAATTTAACTTATCATAATTTTTTATCACAAAAGATGCATAGAAGATTATTATTATTATTATTTTATGATGACTTATGAATACACAATTAATTGCCTATTTTTATCTAATAGTTTGAGTGAAACTATATATCTAATTATCTAGCTGATCTTGATTAAAAAAAAGAAGAAGAAGAAAATTTATCAAAATATGAAAAGGATTAATTTGTTAGACGCACGATCAAATGTCAAACGTATTTATATTTAGATCATATTTAAATACTAACAAAAGACAAGCACACGAAGAAAAAAAGGGAATTTCTTGTTGTTCTACTCCTACCATAAAAAAAAAAAATCATTTATATCGGTTGTAAATTTAATCTCATAACAAGTGAATCAAAACTTTAAAATATACTTAGAATTTTCCTCTAAAATAATCTGATGTTAGTTTGAAAGTGAAGAAGGTGTAGCTAGACTTCCAACTCTCATTTTGCAATTCAAATTAAAGTGTGAAAAATTCAAACAAGAGTTGATAAAATTAGATCATGTCGCAATTCAAGTTTAGAATAAATTTTGGTTTTAACCATTTGACAAAAAGTAAGTAATTAATTACGTGGTTGTAAGTAGTTATGACAATCACAAATAGAAATTTCTAATCTCCTATATAGCTTTTGTGATTACATCTAAGATGCTTTAAATTAAAAATAACAACTTCCTTTAGGCAAAGTGATAAAATGAGGTAGGATAAGATGATATATTGTTAAGTGTAATTAGACTTTTATATGACGAGAGAGATGATAGAAAAAAATTAAATTGAAGAAAGAGGGAAGGGTATTTGGTTCAATTAATTGAAAATATGAGTGTCTTCACTAAAATGACGGTGGAAATAGTGTTGCCCTGATTATTATGAAAAATTATGACTCATCGAACAAATCTTATGAATTGGCTAAGTTCAACACCTTTGATCACCCAACGACCTTTCCACGCCCAACGACCCTTCGCGCTTTATTTTGCCTTTTCCCTCTATTATGCTGTATTCAATAAATTTTACATTTATTTTCTTTTCTTGCACAGTTAAATCGGGGCCTGTATTTGCCATTTTGCTTGACCAAGCCGCCCAGCCCCCACCCACCACTTAGACGCACCACCGTCGACCGTTTCGGCATCCAACGGTCGCGATCTTACGAGCTCGAAGAAGGGATACAGGGAGACGCCGCACCGGAGAATTACCACCGGGGAGTAGCTGCCGACGTGGAGCAAGGACGGCCTCAAATAAAGAGATCTCTTGATTCTTGCTCTTCAAGCAAAAGATCCTTCTGGGAATGTTCGGCGTGGTGCAACTGCCTTGAGAAAAGAGCCACTTGTCCAGCTCATCACCTGCTGGGCCCCGCTGGCCCATTTAGTGGCCCAATTATAGCATGGGCCGGAGTTCTCTTTGGGCCTTCACTTATCAAATGGTTGTCATGCGCGCCTAATGTAAAGAAACTAGTAATCTTTCTTTTTTTTTGTTTGATGATTCAGTGGCACAAGCGTAGATACTTGATTATCTTGAAAAGTTATACGACGCACCAAATAAAATTTATGAACCGGCTAAGTTGCGACGTTTGAGCCCTAGAGTAGTTTCCACGAAGGAAAGTAGTAATCTTTACAAGTCTTTTTAAGGATTCTTTTATCCCATAGAGAAAAAAAAATGATTTTGCATAGGATGTACCCAAACAAGACCCATGATGTTAGGTAGAAAAATTTACTCCATATTAATGGTTAAATGTAATGCGTGCAAACTTGTTGCATTATGTGGTCGTGAAGGAAAATGAGTTTGTTATTATCCAATATTTTTGTTGGGATAAGTATGTCGAAGATTTTCTTCTTTTCGAAAATCAAAATCAAGCTGGGCAAGCGTCGGGATCTATGCATGCGACATGGATCGAGACGCTAAACACGGATAGAAGATCTTCATGCTGTTAATTGCGAAGAGAGTCTTGAGTTGGGCCAATCCCAGAACACAACATCATTTGCTTGTGTAGGAGCATTTCATGGTGACACGATGATCATTTGACCTTTTAGCTTGTTGGGCTCAGAGCTTCTTCTAGACCCACGACAATAATGTCTTCCATATGAAGCCACGTCCATTGGCTTGTCATCGGAGCACACGAAGTAGCACCAATGACCAATATAATAAAGAGAATGAAGGCTTACTTTCAAAAAAAAAATGAATGATTTAAAAAGTATTTTCTAAGAATATTCGTCCATATCACTTACAAAAACGAATTAAAAGATATTTTCACCGTTCACAAAACTGTTTAGATATATATTGTTGTCAATAATGAAAAAAATTATTAATTAATTATTTCAAAAGAAATTAATAATTATTTTTTGGAAAATGTTTTCATAATCATTGATTTTTCGAGAAACAAACGAAGTCTTTTATTTTGTTTGTGGTATATACAAAAATTGACTTTGCATAATCCCCTATTGAACAGCGACTGATCTTCTCCATTCACATCACTGCATCAAGTTCTTGCATTTCAATCATACAAAAATAATAGCCGGATAAATTCACAGTATGTAAGGACTGTCATGAGATTTTATTAGATCTGTTTCCTAATTCAACATCTATATAGTATGATCGACCAATCTTACATCGTTGATAACTTACGAGTTACGATGATATACAACGGCATGTTTCCATTGACCAACCTTATCTAAAACCTCTTGTAGCGAAGAAAACGATAGCCACTAGCCAGGACATAAAGTTCTCTGCGCTTCTTTCCAATTGAATCTCTAGTAATTGCGTGCATGCATTGCCTTGGCAGTAAAGTCCTCCCCTCAAAAGGTGGCGATTTACGAATTCTCATCGTTTCAAGAAGAGAAGAAAAAAAAAAAAAAAAAAAAGGCACCTCTCTCTCTCTCTCCCCTCCCCCAAATTTTAATAATGCTAGGTATGGTGAGGATAACATTAATGATCATCAATAAGAAAGTCACATGCAATTTAACATGCTTATTTTGTAGATCATTTTATATCTGACTAGTATGTGATAAGAGGTGTTAAGACATCACACATCGTCTTATTAGTTTAATTTTTTCAGTTGAATTTTAATAGTTGTGATTGATTGTCGATGGGAATCACTCAACATTTTTAAGTTGTGACATTTGAAAAATATTACACGATAAAAAAGAAGTAGCTAATATTTAGATTTAGATTACGTCCATAGTCAGTCCATCTCAAAATAACGATTGATTATTTAAGCAATTTCACGAAGAAGTAAATTCTAGTAGGCATTGTATTTACTTTGGGGGCTAAGCAAATTTGTTATGCTTCTCAAACAAAAATGCATGCATTAGGTTAATTAAGGGTCTTAGAAACTTTGTCCTAGGTAGAATGTCAAATGATAAGTGCTGTTAGTTAGTTGATTCTCTCTCTCTCTGCAAAAATGCATGCATTAGGTTAATTAAGGGTCTTAGAAACTTTGTCCTAGGTAGAATGTCAAATGATAAGTGCTTTTAGTTAGTTGATTGTGACTCTCTCTCTCTCTCTCTCCGCTGAAGGTAAGAGACAAACAATTGAGGCAAATCTAGCTCTGAGCTAGGACACGAGTCGAGGCTATCAATGCAATTTCATAATTAGTTGGTGTATACAAACAATCAAAGGAACTTCGATAGAAACAGAGATTCTATTTATACACCTTTTTTTTTTTTCTGTCGATTGAATACAATATTCAATACAATTCAAAAAAATCAAGTGGAATAATTGCTTTTAGTTAGTTGATTCTCTCTCTCTCTCTGTACATACGATAAATAGATTAATTTCTTAAGTTTATTGATTTGTGAAAAGCAAAAAAATAGATTGATTTTTTGAAACTGAAAACGAATTCATAAAAGCGAAATCTATTGTACAATCTCTAATCTCGTAGTATTGCTCATCCTACACAATCCCTTGACTACAGCACTCAACGTATATTCGAAAGCCCTAAATAAGTTACATAGATTCATTTGGTTAGTACCTCCGGACTTCATATTGCAGCCCTCATTTTTTCATAAGATACCAGATTATTGATGTGATTTTGTGAATCTTTAAAATTGATCTTTGGCATTTAAGTCTACTTGATAATTATTATTTACGGTTCGTGCAATGACTCATGACCATCCGAGGCTTGCTTGCAGTAACGATATCAAAAGACCATGGTATTGGATCAAATTGAAAGATAATTCACCTACCTCACAACTTCTAGTTTACAGCTCAAACTTTCATCACTTTAATAGAATATGTTTCACCTAATATTTGCGCAACCGTTGATGATGAATTCGACTAAGCTATTGCAAGTTTTAGGTGATTAAAGATTACGAGTTCCTTGCTCATTTGATTAAAGATGCGTTAGGGTTTCGCGTGACGTGTCTGCCTTTTCTCCTTGGGAGACAAGATTCTCGGCATAAAGCGAGAGAGTGCACAGATGTTCTTTCATGAGGTACAACATTGTCACGGAGAAAAAACAATTTGGCCGGACTGTTGGTTGGATTAGACTTTGGTGGCAGCTTCCTTGTATAGCCATTATAATATCATACCCATTGCATTTTCCCCACCCTTGTGATTGTTTCAATTGTTTTGCGGTCCTTTTTGACTCCCCACTTGGACGTTTCAACCGCTCGTACAAGAAAAATTATCTGCCTTTATGGACAGCAATGGCGACCTGTGGTCCACCAATTGGTTCTGAGCTCACCTAGAACATTCCAGATTGAGACAAACAATTGTAAAGATTTTTAAATTGTACTATGACAGAATCTTCCAAACCCAAGAAACAAAAGAGATATTCCCCGTATGAGACTAGAGCTGGCTACTCATCAGATTTGGATGAGACTCAACTCATGGACACCCCTGTTTATGCTGCAAATGAGACAGAACATTGGGCATTGGCGGCTGGCCCCAAACAGCCACCGCATCTCAAATGAAACTCCTCAGTTGGAAATGTCAGGGGTTGGGCAACCCCCTGACAGTTCAAGCCCTAAAGGCCGTTTTGGCCAAAGAAAAGCCCGAAATAGTTTTCTTAATGGAAACTAAGAATGCAGCGTCAGTTTTAAATAGATTACGGCGTCGGTTTCATTTTCCTCACTCCTTGATAAGGGATCCAGTGGGCCTGGCTGGTGGTCTTGCTGTGTTTTGGACTGAGCTTTATGATTTAACAATCTTGAAGTCGGAGATGAATTATTTTGATCTGCTTTGCTATGATATATCTGCAGCTACTTCTATGCACATCACTTGTCTGCATGCTCCTTCTACTTACCAGGCTAGACAAGAGCTTTGGGATAGCATCAGGGATATCAGTGCTGTAAATACCTTACCTTGGTTGTGCGTGGGGGACTTTAATGAGATCCTCTACCCCTAGGAAAAAGTGGGCAAGAGACCAGCTATATACTCTCGCCTAGCATCCTTTCGAGCAGTGATTAGTGCTTGCTCTTTACTAGAATTGGAAAGCAAAGGGTGCGAATTTACCCGGTCTAATAACGAACGGGGATGACACAGTAAAGGAGAGATTGGATCGATTCTTTTGCTCTTTGGAATGGCGATTGTTGTATCCTACTTTGCGAAGTGCTAGCCCTTCTGCTTTAGGTTCGGACCATTGTCCTATTTTGCTAAACACATCTTCAAGGCTGTCAGCGAAAGAAGACTTTTACTTATGAAGCTTTTACGGAATCAAGATCAACAGTGCAAAGAAGTAATTCAAAATTCGTGGAATATATCCAGTGCAGACAAAGCCACTCTTGTATCAAAATTGCAGGCAATTTCTCACGAATTAGCAAGTTGGAGTAAATCAAAGTTCAGCAACGGCCATCTTCGTATACTTCATTTACAACACCAGCTACAGACTATCATAAATAGAAAATACTATCAAAGTAATGATAAAGAGCTGGCCCATTCAATCCGAGAAGAAATTCAAAAAATCTGGCATCAAGAGGAGCGGTTCGGGCTATGCATTCTTGCATCAAGCGGGCCGAGGTGGGGGATAAAAATTCCAAATTTTTCCATGCCGATCTTGTACAAAGAAGACAAAAAAAACAGAATATGTATGTTAAAAGATGAATTCGGAACTGGATAAGGGAGCGAGAACAACTAAAGGAGGCGACGTTGCATTTCTTTTCCAATTTATATTAGTCAGTGGGATATCGTGACTTTGGCCCCTTTTTACAACAATGCCCTGAAGTTGTAACTATAGACATAAATGATCATTTGCCGAGAACAGTAACGGAAGAGGAGTTATACCAGACTACTTTCCAGCTAGGTGCTTCCAAGGCTCCAGGGCCAGATGGCCTTAATGGCCTCTTCTTTCAGCATCACTGGGAAATTATCAAAGCAGATGTCATCAAAATAGTTCGAGACTTCTTCGCTTCGGGTATAATGCCTCGTTGTCCGAACGTAACGATAATTGCATTGGTTCCTAAGGTTCATCATCCAAAAAGCATTGATCGGTATAAACCAATAAGTCTTTGTAATTTCGCTTATAAAATCATTTCCAAAGTTATGGCCAATGAGACTTAAACCTTGGCTTCCTAACTTGATATCCAAAGAGCAAAGCATTTGTTAGGGACGGGCGAGATACAAGATAACATAATGGTGGTCCAAGAAGTGCTTCACTAGTTTAAAGCGCGAAAGAGCAAGAAAAATTTCAATCTTCTTTTAAAAACCGATATGCAAAAAGCGTATGACAGGGTCGAATGGGATTTCCTCCAAGCCTACATGCTGCAGCTGGGTTTCAATGACAGATGGGTAAAGTTGGTAATGGCTTGCATTACAACGACGTCACTAAGTGTTCGTTTCAATGGGGAACAACTTGCTTATTTCCAACCATCTCGAGGACTTAGACAAGGTGACCCCCTATCCCCATATATTTTTGTTTTACTAGCAAATGTGCTCTCAATTCTCATTACTCAAGCTGTGGATATGGGTCATTTACAAGGAATTAAGTTCAATAGAGCCTGCCCCACTTTGTCCCATCTATTCTTCGCGATGACTCTATTTTCTTCCTAAAAGCAACAGTCTCGAATGCCAAAATCTTGCTAATATTCTAAACCAGTATTGTTTAGCTACGGGTCAACTTATAAATAGGAATAAGTCTGGTTTGTATTTCAGCAAAAACTGCCCGTTGTCTCTATAACAAAATTTAGCAAGTGAATTCAGAATACTTGTGATGAATCGTTATGGGAAATACACGGGAATCCCCTCGGGGGGGGCGATCGAAACGGGAGATGTTTTCGGATTTTGGCCAAAGTAAATGCCAAATTAGATGGTTGGAAGGAAGCATTATCGAAGAGTGGAAAGGAAATCCTTTTGAAATCAGTTATACGAGGCATTACCTCGGTATGCCATGTCGATCTTCAAGCTCCCCCTGTCATTATGCAGATTAATAGAAAAGAAGATATCAGTGTTTTGGTGGAGCAATAATAATGGCAATACAGGCATCCATTGGCGAAATTGGACAGATTTAAAACTCTCAAAAGACTCTGGAGGAATGGGATTTAGAGACCTTGTCAGTTTCAACAAAGCAATGCTTGGTAAGCAAGCATGGTGTCTGTTTCAACAACCTAACGCTCTATGGAGTCAGCTTTTCAAGGGCTTGTATTTCAGGAATTCATCCTTTCAGTGTGCGCAAGCAGGAAATCGTCCTTCATGGGGTTGGCAGAGTATTTTAAAAGGAAGAGATGCCATTCTTCCAAGACTTCGCTGGTTAGTTGGGGATGGCTCCCAGATTAATATAAGAGAAGACAATTGGCTACCTATGGGTAAATTAGGAGGAACAGACTACTCATGGTGAACCGGATTTAGTGGCTGATCTCATTGATCACTCTCATAACGCATGGAATTCAACTCTTATCTCCAATCTATTTGATTCTCAGGTCAGTGAAGAGATTTTAAAAATTCCTATTAACCCTTTACTTCTTACCGACCAACCGGTATGAATTTGCTAATTCCTCTCGGTGTTTGTTCGGTGAAAAGTAGTTACCATCTTTTGTCTTCAAACCTAAATACCCAACTCGGTGTGGTTCAACTTCTTATCAGAACCCCATTAAGTTATGGCGTAAGATTTGGCATATGAAAACCGCTCCTAAAATTCGAGTGTTTATGTGGTTAGCTTGTCAGAACGCCCTTGCTACTAAAGCGAACCTTTTTCACAGACATATCTCACCCATTCCTGTCTGTAGCCTATGCACTCAAAACATGCCAGAGACTATAGAACATCTATTTTTCTTTTGCACGTGGACTAGAGAGATATGGACTCATCCTCAGATCAGGGTTCAGATCTTACCTACCTCAGTGCAGCGTTTTGATGCTTGGGTAGCAGCCAGAGCCACTGATTCGAAGGCCTTCCCTGAATTTGAGGTGCTCGCCAATTTGTTGTGGCAAATTTGGCGATAGCGAAACAACTTCATCTTCAGAAACCAAAGTCCAAACCCCATCCAAGTAGTGGAGGATGCCCTTGCATAGAGCCGGATCTATATGGTTGTCGAGCCCACTCCTCATCGCTCTCCAATCTCGGCCCTCGGCCCGGATCAACGATGGAAACCTCCTAAAAAGGCAGTTTAAAATGATGGTGCTTTTCAGTCGAGAGGGTTTGGAAGGATCAATGGCTTGTATTTGCGAAATCACAAAGGAATTCTCACTTATGTTTTTACCCAAAGCTTTCAGCTCAATCGGCTTTCCGGGGCGGAGATTTATCTTTGTCATTCCGTCGATTCAACATCGATCCGGCGGGGGCTTCACCAGAACGACCGATAGTGGAATCGGACTGCCTACAGTTGGTTGAGATTGTCGCGGAGAAGAAGACGCCGCCATGGATGGAACGAAACCTTTTTGTTGAAGTCGAAGAGCTGCTATCCCGGTGCCCTAATCTCTCTCTCAAGCACATCCGCGAGACAAGCTAATGCAGCTGCAGATTGGGCCGCAAAAGCCCACCGGAATCAAGGCCCGGTCCGCAATTGGAACATTTACCCTCCTTTTATGTTGCAAGATATAGTGTACGGTGATGCTTTAGCATCTGGATGTTTATCTTCTCTAATATAATATTTCAGCAGTTTCGACCAAAAAAAAAAACCCAAGAAATATCCACATGAGAGATAGAGAGAGAGAGAGAGCACACCTTCCGATCAAGAAGGGGTGGAAGAAAAATTTGGCAGGTGAAATTAGGAAGTGGCATCAAAATTCTGTTGCCACTCAATAATTAATTGAATTCTACCATTCACATTGACTATTTGGTCACCATTGCAACTATATAAACCACTCATAGATAAACGCATCTCATCTCAGCTCTTATAGATTCTAGTGACGCACCAAAAATTACTAATTCGATGGTGAGAATGGTGGAATAGAAAGAAAGTATTTGATGAGCTTTTGGAAAAGCAACTTTGGAATAGAAGACTTCACAATAAATGGAGATTCCACTAGTTAAGGATAAAAACACTTTAAGTTCACCATCAACAAATTGGATAAATAACTTAAGGTTTTTAATGTTCGCTATCAACCAATTGTGTAAAAAATCAAAGAAATTGCTTATTTGAAAGATATTTATATGTTATCAAATTTAAACTGTATCCTTTGAATTGAGAAAAAATGGAGAATGCAACCCCTATTTATACAGGAATTTCGATAGATTAACATACACAAGTTAAATTTCATGTGACCTATTTGCCTTCTCTTCACGAGGAAAACGTGTCACTGGGAAAAGCAATTCGTTTCACTATCGGTGGCATGGCATCACGTGGAAACTACATCGGTCACATGTTGGACTTTTGTGGCCGGTCTCCTCGGAAAGGCGACTCGTCAATCAGAGACGGAGGGTTGTGCTGACACCCTATGTAAAGCACCGACACGGACACGTGACACGCAACACAACACGACACGACACGCCGACACGTCATTTCTTAAAAATAGAGAATTTCGACACGTTCCGACACGTTATATATTAAATATATTTTTATATATAAATACATAAATAAATAATAATAAAAATAGCCTAGAATTAATTTACACGAAAAATATTAAATAATATCATTTATTATTTTAATTTGTTACAATAATACATAAAAATTAGAGGAAAAAAACATTGTTTAAAGAAAAATGCTGAAATGATATTTTTAAATTTATTTATTTATCATATATAGCATTTTTTATTACTTCTTTCGTAGTAAAAGACTTTTTAAAAAACTAAAACAATTCTAAAGAAACAAAACTGAAAAAAAAAAGACCCCGTGCGTGTATATGTATAGCATTTTTATTACTTCTTTTATTACTTCTTTTATGTATATTTATATTTTGACCCCACAAGTATTATAAATTTTTAAAATTGACCCCGTGCATGTCGGAATCACGTGTCGGAATTCTGGACTCGTGTGTCGGAGCGTGTCGGAGAGAGTTGACCACGTATCGGATTTTTCGACACTCGTTGACCGCGTGTCGGAGAGTGTCGGACCGTGTCGGAGTGTTGGACATGACACGAAGGCTTTCGGAGAGTGTCCGTGCTACATAGCTGACACCTACTGCAAACGAACAAATCCAAATGCATGTCGATTTCGGCGGGTCGTTCCACTGGCTCTTACGCACAACAGGTGCCCACTTAGAAATTTTCAGATTGAGACATAAAATTTCAAAACAGACGTCGTGTCTGACCAGATTGTATTGTGACGGCACTCTCCAAAAGCAATCTATTGAAACAAATTTTCTTTAAATGTGATTGTTGGCATTGTTTATAAAAATGAATTAAATGAATTTTTTTTCATCATTTATGAAATATTTTCATTAAATTATTATTTCAAACGATATAAATAATCATATTTTAAGAAAATATATTTCAAATCTCTTATTTTTCATGAAACATACAAAGCCTAAAATAATTCTCCGCTTAATATTGATTATTTGAATTTCGGACCCACAAATCCCTATAAAGCTAACACTTTAAAACCTATTGACTCTTGGTCCACGGATTTTTTATGAGTTAAACTTGTTACAAAGAAAAAAATCGTTTCCCTATTGGTTTTATCGCATCATTTGGAAGCTTTGAGATCGTTTATAATAGTGATAGCCTAGTGATATGTTGACTTGAAACATTGGATCAAAGCTTCCGTGGCAGCTTCCTTGTTATGCTATTTTAATGTCGTATCCAGTGCATTTTCATCACCCTTACGATGATTTAATTGTTTTTTTGGTCCTTTCGTACTTCCCACTAGGTCGTTTCGACCGCTCATGGAAGAAAAATCTCTGCCTTCATGGACTCTTAAGTCAGCAATGACGCGTCCACCAAAAGCTACTGAACACCCCTAAATTTATCAGATTGAGACATACCGTAAATACTCTTTTAGTACCAGTCATATTTTATTGTCGACGTTGTGGACATATCCAATTGCAGTAATAAAAAATTCAAAGAAGACATGTCATACGGGATAGGCAAATTTGTTATGCTTCTCAAACAGAAATGCATGCACTAAATTAATTAAGGGTCACGGTAACTTTGTCCTAGGTAGAATGTGAAATGATAAGTGCTTTTAGTTAGTTGATTGGGAAACTCCTTCACATAAGTGCTTTGAGTTAGTTGATTGGGAAACTCCCCCCTTCCTTCCCTCCCTCTCTCTCTTCATATGATAAATTTCTTAATTTTATTTATTTGTGAAAAGCAAAAGGATAGATTGATTTTTCAAAACCGAAAACAAACTCATAAATGTGAAATCTATCTTATAATCTCTAATCTCGCAGTATCGCTTATCCTGCACAACCCCTTGACTACAACACTCCACATATGTTTTTTTTTTTTTTTTTTTTTTTTTTTGGTAAAAAACACTCCACATATGTTCATAAGCCCTAAATAAGTAAAATAGATTCATATGTTTGGTACCTTCGAATTTTGTATCACTACGCTCATTCTTTAGTAAAATATATTTCGTGAATCTTAAAAGTTGCTCTTTCACATTTAAGTCTACTCGATAATTGTCATTCACTTTTCATGCAACGACTTATGACCATCTGAGGCTTGTTTGGAGCAACGAAAGTAGGAGATTGCGGCGTTGGATCAGATTGTAAGATAAACTCACCGACCTCACAGCATTTAGTTTAGACCTCAAGCTTTCATCACTTTTGTAGAATATGTTTCACCTAATAGTTGCGCGACCGTCGATGATGAATTCGATTAAGTTACTGCAAGTTTTTGGTGATTAGGGATTGTGAGTTCCTCGTTCACCTGATTTAAAATATGAAGAGAATTTGTGACAGTGGAAGTCATCCACCATTACCATCATCACAACGTGCAGTTCACGTTAGAGAAGTCCATGTATAATAAAGTCCTCACCTTAAAAGGAGGCAAATACGAGTTCTCATCTATCACTTGCCAAGAAAATAGCATTTTCACCACCCTTCTCTCTCTCTCTCTCTCTCTCTCTCGTTTCTCTCTCATGATGGTAGGTATCAAATATCAAGATTGGGTAGGTCACAATGGTAATTAAATAAGTGGACAACATTAATGATCATCAACCAAAGTGCAATTTAGCACAGTAATTTTGTAGAACATTCTTAATAAACCTAACAAAGAAATCCAGCTTGAAAAAGTTCTTGTTTGATGCATCATACCATTTCGAGGCGAGATTAATTATGTGATTTCGTGAATCTTAAAAGTTGCTCTTTTGCATTCAAGTCTACTCAATAATTATTATTCATGCTTTGGGCAATGACCTGTGACCATCCGGGGCTTGTTTGGAGCAACAATTGCAAGAGGCCATGGGGGTTGGATCGGATTGACAGATAACTCACCGACCTCGCAGTATCTAGCTTACTCAAACTTTCTCACTTTTATAGAATATGTTTCGCCTGATACTTGCGCGACCGTTAATGATGAATTCAATAAAGCTGCTGCAAGGTTTAGGTGATTAGAGATTGCCAGTTCCTTGCTCCCCTGATTTAAATTCAAAGAGAATTTGCGACAACGGAAGTCGT
The DNA here is from genome assembly GCA_014182365.1 of Eucalyptus tenuipes. Taxonomy (NCBI): domain Eukaryota; kingdom Viridiplantae; phylum Streptophyta; class Magnoliopsida; order Myrtales; family Myrtaceae; genus Eucalyptus; species Eucalyptus tenuipes. The sequence continues at coordinate 19,561,280 of CM024547.1, forward strand.
CCACCATTACCTTGATCGCAACGTGCTGTTCGAGTTAGACATGTACATGTATAACAAATTTCAATCCTCCGATCTTAGGCAACATTCAACTGAAACCAGTTGGAAGAGAATAAAATCGGGGCCCCCATAATTCTTGGTATTAAACAGGGTAATCTAAACAATTAGCTGAGCATAAAGAAACTTGTTGGAGAGGAAAATAAAAAAAAGTAGGTCATCAATCAACAGATTACAGAACTTAACTAAGCTCTAAAGTGAAAAAGAGAAAAGTTTTTGAACCAAAAGACAATCTGTCCAGACTACCGCTTCACGGTCAAAACAAGGCTATCTCTTCTATTTTCTCCTTCTCACGTACACGAGTTAGGCTTCATGGACGGATTCGCCTTTTTCTCCTCTGGATACATGATAGAATGCATAAAGCGAGAGGTTCGCAGATTGCGGAGAACAACCGTTTGGTTGGACTTTTGGTTGGATTGCATCAACTTCACCATCGGTTTTCAACCTAAGACCCGAATCAACTTCACCACCGGCTTACGGTGACGGATTCAGAGAGAGAGAGAGAGAGAGAGAGAGAGCATTAGTTCTCCCAATCGAGACTCGAGAGGGAAGAAAATTTTGAGGGAACGCATTAGTTGTCCCAATCAAGCTGTCCCAATCCAGACTCGATCAAGACTCGAGAGGGAGTGGAAGGAAATTTCGGTAGGTAGATATAAGGGAGTGCCATGAAAATCTGCTCCCACTATTATAAATGATTCTCCGGTTCACATTGACTATTTGATAAGTATGTAACACTATAAAGCCCAGAGGGACAGAAAGACAGGAGGCACATACAACAAAGGATGGAGGAGGAAAGGAAGAATGAGAGAGGACAGACCATCCACCCCACCTATGAAGAAGCCACAGAGAGAGAGCACGAGCTTGTCAATGGCAGCGCCATAGAAATGGCGATGGAGGAAAAAGCTGTCACAAGTGAAGAGACCATCAACTACAGAGGATGGAAGGCCATGCCCTTCATCATAGGTGACCCCAAAGACAGAACCTTCTTGTTTTATTTTTCCTTGTCCTTCATATTTTCCCGTATAGACAAATTGAAAAATCTTCTCAGGATCTGAGACGTTTGAAAAACTGGGAGCAATTGGGACCTTGGCCAACCTCTTGATCTACCTCACCACTGTGTTCAACCTGAAGAGCATCACGGCCACCAACATCATCAACATCTTCAATGGCACCACCAAGATCTCCGCCTTGGTCGGTGCTTTCTTATGTGACACGTATTTTGGCCGCTTCAAGACCCTCGGGTTCTGTACAGTCGCTTCTTTCCTGGTAATTTATGTTTACTTCTTCTTGATCTCTCTCATGTTGTATCAATGTTGCCAGGACACCAGTGGCTCGAAGCAGTTACTCATTAGTGCAAAACAGATACCTTATGTTCAGGAATATGTACAGATTTGTCGCATGCTTGAATTTTTAATTTCCATAGGCATAGCACATATTATTTCGGATCCGACTCCCTCTCAATAGGCGGCAGCAATTACTCTATTGTTCAGAGTACTAGATCTAGGGTTTTCGTTTGAGCAAATATCTGTCCGAATGCAGCTGATTTACTGCCTTGTTTAATTAGGGCTTGCAAATGATACAACTAACAGCAACCTTTAAGGAGCTGCATCCGCTGGACTGTGGCGACAACCCCACTTGCATCGGACCGACAGCCGGCCAGATGGCCTTCCTAATTACAGGCTTTGGGCTGCTGATTTTGGGGGCAGGCGGCATCGGCACCTGCGAGTTAGCATTTGGAGACGACCAATTCAATCTGGGGACCGAATCAGGAAAGAGAGGGATCAATAGCTTCTTCAGTTGGTACTTCTTCACCTTTACTTTCGCACAGGTGTTCTCGTTGATGTTTATCGTGTATGTGCAATCAGAGGTGAGCTGGACGGCTGGGTTATTGATCTCGACAATTCTGACGCTCGTATCATGTGTAGTCTTCTTTACGGGTTCAAAGATATATGTGAAAGTAAAAGCACAAGGTAGTCCATTAACAAGTGTAGCAGAGGTCATCTTCGCGGCCATAAAGAAAAGGCGAGTTCCACCCCCAGGGAACCCAGGCTCTCTCTTCATGATTATAATACTCAGGAAGCTCTTAACTCCAAGCTTCATTACACAGATCAATTCAGGTACTGAAAATGAGCCGCTTTTGACAAGTGCTAGATCTGCAATTGTGTTCAGGGATGAAGCGTAATTAGCTCTTTTTTTCTTATCAGGTGCCTCGACAAAGCAGCAATCGTGACAGCCGAAGACAAGAAAAGGCCAGATGGATCATCGGCCAATCCATGGAGACTCTGCAGCATGCAGCAAGTGGAGGTTGTGAAGCGTATTATCAGAGTGACGCCCATTTGGGTAGCGGGCGTGTTCTATTACCTTGTCATCGTACAACAACAAACCTATGCAATGTTCCAGGCGACTCAAATGGACAGACGCCTCGGAAACACTAACATCAATATCCCAGCGGCATCGTATGTCGTCTTCATGATGTTGAGCCACACAATCTTTGCATTCGTCTATGACTGACTGATCGTCCCATTCCTCCGGAGGCTCATGGGAAAGAAAGGCAGCATCTCGCTCCTCCAAATGATGGGCATCGGCTTGTGTTTTGGCATGCTGGCCATGTTGGTGTCTGCCATAGTGGAAGAGCGCCGAAGATCCGTTGCTCTGACGAAGCCAACTCTGGGGGACTATTCGAGGCGAGGTGCGATTTCATCAATGTCAGCCTTGTGGTTAATCCCTCAGTTCACACTTGCAGGCCTTGCCCAAGCATTCGCACAAATCAGCCTTCTCTAGTTTTACTACAAGCAGTTCCCCGAGAACATGAGGAGCATCGCAGATTCCTGTACTATTGTGGCGTGGCGGGCTCGAGTTACTTGAGCAGTCTAATCATAACGATTGTTCACAAGAACACCAAAGGAGCGGTAGGCGGGAATTGGTTGCCAGAGGATCTGAATGAAGGAAGATTGGACTATTTCTTTTACCTGATTGCTGCGTTGGAGTTTCTGAACTTGGTGTATTTTCTGGTTTTTGCAAGGTGTTACAAGTATAAAGGAACGCATTTGCTAGCTCTGAAGCAGGCATAAGAAGGAAGCAACATGAGCAGACTCATGTTCCAATGGGAGTCTCAGAGGATCGCATCATCACATTTTATCTCACTAATAGATAAGCCTCTTATGAGGATTGTTGCATTAATTTGACTGTAAAGCCAGTGATGCTTTATGCAGTGACTTTGGTTATATACAGCCATTATGGATTCAACTTCTTTGCACAACGATTTAGCACCAACCAAAGAATTTCACCCATTAAGCTAACTCCTACAAGGTCTCAGCTGATTTTTTATCAGATGAAGCCAGATGCTCAAATATCATCAATGGACATTGTTGAAAGTTTGCAACACATGTATGTCTTAGTGGATATGTCCATTGACTGCTGATAGAAACATACGCAGCCTACTTAGTATTTAGAGTGGTTTTTAGGCTTTTGGCATTGTAATTTGAGTTATGATACTGACCATAACTTCGTAAAACTATTAGTTTGGGAGGAGATGGCTTGCAATGCTGGTGAGTATTCCTTATTGCGAAGAATTTCAAAATCTGCCACTTCCAATCTTAATAGAAACAAAGATATTTCGACTTTTTGTGTGCCTACATTTTTATTAGTAGATATTTTATATAATCTTAGTATATTTTAGAGCAATGATGCTATTTGAAAATGTTTGGGAGGAAAGAAGCCATTGCCATTGTTTACAGTCTAAGAGCCCCAGCAAACGCAAACTGAAATGACTTAGGTGCATTCATCACAGTTTCTTATTTTCAACAGCCATTTTACAATTTTGGCCTCACCTCCATTAACCACCATGCATATATAGAAGAATCGCTAGGGTTAAATTTAGCACATAAGAACGCCTGCGACATATGATCCTCGTTTTCAGTACTTTGCTATGCCAAACAATCACGCCTTTATCGAAGCTTGATCCATTAGAATAGCACCCATGGAAGCTCATGCTTGTGTTCTATATTGACACAATAACACCTGGTGCGAAAAGAATGTTGGGTCAAGTTTTGGGAGTTGGAAGATGAATGGCCTTAACCGCTTCTAAAATGACCATTTGCAAATGCTCCATGTAAAAGGCCATGGCGTGTAAACTAGACTTGTCAATGCAGAGCGAGATATAAACCGACTCCCATCTGAATGCTTTCTCACTAAGACATTTGCCTTATTATTTACAATTAAGTTTAGGCACAATCCATGGAAAATCAGCTGCTATTAGAAGTTGGAGGTTGTTTCGAGAAAAAAAAAAAGGGCAGAATTTGCAGAAGTTCAAAGATCAGATAACACAATAGAGCAGTTCATAATTTTCAGAAGTTCCATACATTCGCGCAACCCCTTCATCTTCATACACAGAAATGCGGATCCGGAGAGCATCGTCGACTCTGCAATCGCAAGCTCAAAGATCTTCAACAAATGGGACTCGAAACAAGGAAATCTGCGAAAAGACACCACAAGCTCATCTCAGACTTGGCTCCTACCGAAGATAGGTGTTTTGAAAATCGATATAGACAGCTCATACGATTCTGGATGCCTGGAGGGTGCGATTTCGCGTCTGTCACGACGACTTATCTGGAAGACTCCCTGACGGATTTCCGAGAAAAGTCCAAGTTTCCTCAGCAGCTCAAGCAGAAACCCTAGAACGTCTAAAACGCCCTCTGTCTTGAAAGCACGAAGCCATATTAGTTGAGTCAGATAATATAGATCTGGTCAATGCATTGAATGGAGGGTCCGATTTCGAGTCTGTCACGACTTTTTTAGAAGAAAAGTCCAAGTTTCCTCAGCAGCTCAAGCGGAAACCCTAGAACGCCTTATGTCTGGAAAGCACGAAGCCGTACTAGTTGAGTCAGATAATATAGATCCGGCCAACTTAGCCGCCGACCGGTCGCCAAAGCCCATAAGAAGAAAAAGAAAAATCTCAAATTTTCTCTGAATTTTATTTGTTGTGATATGAAGATTAACCAGCTCCCGAAATAAACGGAAGCTTAAACTGACCATCTATCGTTTTGATTAGTAAAAAAGGAAGAAAACATAACAGTAGCTATCGTCTAGCAAATCAGGGAACAATAGTTGGTTTTTCTTTCCTTCGGGAACATAGTCATTAGTCATTACTTATTTGATGCTGATAGTAAAAGAGTCTATTTAAGATCAGCTCTTAGCCAACCGCCAAGAACCCGATCTTCAAGGAATCAGTAACATTAGATGAGCAGTTTATATCAGTAAATGCTATACATCTCACTAGTAAAGAGAGTAAAAACACAAGTTGATTTCCATCCATCTTTCGGGAAACTTCTGCCGACTAAAAGCCAAAGTAGAAATAGATGAAGTCCAGGGAAGCACCTAAAGTCACGACAAGCTAATCCCAAGTCCAAATGGAAGTTTTAGATCCTAAAGAAGCACTTCATGAAGCCTCCCGGAATTAATTAATTAATTAATTTCTTTTCTACATGCGGAAGAAGAAAACTTACATTTAGAGAACAATCAGTACAAGGTTAGTTTACCCCTTTTTTGACTTTTCATTGTAGATTGGCTAAGCTAAGGAAAACGAAAAAAGAAATAGCATTGAAATAACATTATTGACCAATTAGAATTGCCTCCCACGACCTATAATTGCCTCGAAAGGTACAATATACATGATCTTTTGAATAAGAGTCAAGAAGACCTTATGAAAATGGAATATTCTCGCATAGAAGGTGTAAAACAGATATTAGACAATCTAGAAGTAGAAAAAAAACGTTTCACAACCCATTTAGCAAAAAATAAATTGGGAATCGCCTTTTTTTTTTCTTTAGTTTCTTTTATAAAAATAAAAAGAAGATGAAATGGGCTTTTATTTCAACTTTAGTATAATTCATATATTCAGAAAAAATCCAGAATTTAATTGAATAGATATATCTAGGGAAAATTCACTTAGAAATGACTATTCCCTAGAAAAATAAATTATGGTATTTTATTTCACAATCGTATCGGACGCATGGCGTAGCTAGGACCTTCAAATCATGTTTGAGCCTCTGTTCAAACCAAACAAACTCACCCCTGAATAAGGCTGGAAAGAATGCCCGCCAAGTTCAGAGTTGGGAATGCTTTCCCCAACCAAACAAGGAAAGGCTCGACGAAGGGAGGGGGATGCGGCGGGGGAAGGAAAACGCTTTCGGAGATCGAGATTGGATTTTTTTTTCATTGAAAACGAAGAAGGCTGAGGATGGGCTACGGTGCGTCTTATCTGAAGGGAACACGCTTTTAACTCAGCGAAAATGTTGAAGGACAGACGGTGGACCGCGCCCTTCAGTCCCGCATGACCTTTGAGGGTATGAAGTTCTCTCAACCTGCAGAAGCAGCTAATATCAGGGAAATAGTCAAGAGGCAAAGTAAACTACCTACTAAAGTTCAAGAGAGAATTCACATCGCCAAGAGACTAATCTCCACGATTTTGCCTATCGAACAATTTCAGCCCCGCATTTCGCTTCTTCAGCGATATGAATTGAGTCCATTGAAATGGGTTCGTTCGGTAAACATTTTAGCGTCAGGTGGTTGCAATCCATGCAGTGTTCTTCACGCATGTGCCCAATGAAGCTCACGCTGCTCCTTTCCAAAGTCCTTTTGCCTCGTGAACGCGATCTGAGGAAAGATCAAACAAAGAAAGATACTGATAAGTATACAACACCCAGAGACAACAGATCGTAAACCAGCTGAAGTTTACACTTTCTGCTCGATAACCAGATCCCAAGCTCGCCCACTTAAGGCATAGCGTATGAGAACTCTCTAAAATCTAGCGTGATGTAGAAACTCAAGTTACAAAGCCAGATCATGCCAGCCTGACCCCATCCAATTCCTCCAATGCCAGCAAAAACTCCATTAGGGTGCATACAGTAATCAAACTAGGGATCCGCACCATGTAAAAGATATGAATAGCTGCTCTACTCTGGTGAGACAGTTTCTTGAAAAACAGCTGAAGATTGATCGGGATATGACTCGCCAGTCGAGCAATTACAAAAGCCGCAACAAAGCAATCATCTGGGACGCTCAACACAAGACCAGCCCCTGGATGGCTTAACAAATATAAGGGCCTGAACGACGGCACCTGCTTCAAAATATATGGCAGAGGCAAGTTTCTGGAAGCCACCGTTCGCAGTCTTCTCCAGAGTCGATACCCTGAAGGTTCTCTGCAAATTGCAGGCTATTGAATATCCCTTCAAGAATAGTTTGCAGGTGGACAAATAGTCCAAAAAACATCAGTTCTTACGCTCCCAAGTGAGAGTAACCATGTTCTAGCTCGATGACCATTGTGGCATGCAACCTTAAATGCTCGTGTTGAACAAGTTGCATTCGAAGAAAGCAATGGATTAACTTTATAGGAAAAAGTAAGTGAGCAAATACACACCAAGAAAAAAAAAATTGAATGAGCTTGTCAAATTCCGATGACGACGACACAAAATATTGATTAATTACCTTCTAGAGTCTTGCTATAGTCCATTCCCATCGTGCATGAAGCAAATCTATTAGCCTTCCAATCTCAAGCTTTCACCCTCAGAAAATATAGTTGGCGCTCAACATACGGCAAATCCCAGTTAAACTCATATGCTATGACTAGATAGAGAAAATCATTTTTTTTCCCCTTAAAATGTTAACATTTTAAAAGACAAATTTTCTTGTTTTAAACATTTAAGACCAAATCAAGTCTTGACTTTATTTTAATATTTTTTTAAGGATAATCCTTTTCTCCATTTGTAACACTATGATTAAGTTAATCTATTTAATACTCAAGGGCAGAGCTTCTTGGAAACCAAACACCCCCTATAATTCAGGCGTTTTCAGACTACAAAGCCAATCAACGAAGCTCGATCAACTTTCTTTTTTTGCATTTATTTTTACTCAATAAATAAAGCATATTTCCTTTTCTTGCACGGTCAAATCAGGATCTATGTGTTATTTAAACCAAATAAGGGGGTAAAGAAGGGAGGTTAATTGAGTCGGCCAGATCTAAAAGATATGGGAATTTCTTGGTCGGGTCTAATAAGTCTAGCAAACCAAAGCTGTTAATCTTACGGATCTCACATGTATCTTATATGTGTCCTGACATGATCAACGGCTATGACTTATTTGATTTTTTGAACCCTAATTCTGGTGGCTGTTTCTCAAAAATAGGAAGTTGGTACATTAATTCGTACAAACCTGGAAAGCAATTAATTTTTTTTAGGGAGTTGTTCGGCTTGATCTTTGTGAAAAAGGGTATAAAGGTAAGACATGGAAAGGACAGCCATCAGCCATGCAACGTTCTGGCATAATTCTATTGAATTCAAAACGCATCTCCTTGACCGAAGGAATATTGAAGAAGCTTTCGTTTTCTCTTAACATTAGTGCGAACTGCGAAGATATTAAAGGTGTTCCTCCATACCTATATGTATCTTTTTTTTTTTTTTTTTTCCGGATCAAATACCTATTGCCATCAAAAATACACATACCTATATGAATCTTTGATGGCAATAGTGGACGCAAAAGATTAGCAATCCCTAACTCAATAAATTTCATAAGTTAATTAATAAATGCTTATAGATATAATTACACGAAACTAATATATACATAATTGCAGTTCTTGATAAGTGGAGTCAAAGCAATTCTGTTGTCGTTTCTGTCTGAGTCACATATGACCAAAGAAACGACATTTGCATCTCTGGGTGCTGGACTCGTAGGACTTGAGAATCTCAAATTATCAAACCGATCGATCGAAACGGGTGTTCAACGCATTGATTATGGGCTCCAAAAGCCTATAATGCTGGCCTATATGAGGCCCAGTTGGACCATCACAATGGTTCTGTTTGGGCCGTAAATCATCAAAATGGTCGGTCTTGGGCCCGATATCAAGTTAAAACGACCGGCCTTGCTTGTAGGATCAATAAAACAGTTGTCTTCCTCTCTTATTCGTTTTTCTTTTTCCTTTTTGATGATTTGGGGGCGTGGGCATAGAGACCCGATTTCTCGGAGGCATATGAAACGCCCTACAAATCTCATGAACCAGTTCAGTTTGATCTATTGAACTGTGCCGGCGACAACCCAGAGCACAACTTCATTTGCTTGTTTATGAGCATGTCATGGTGACCTGATCATTTGACCTTTTAGCTTGTTGGACTCAGAGCTTCTTCTAGCCCAATAGTAATATCTTCGGTGAAGCTTCATGCATTGGCTTGTCATCGGAGAATGGCCAAACATAATGATTTATTGGCATGGTGTAGAAGCTCGATTCGCCGAAAAATTATGATAAACCAAATGTATTTATAAACTGGTTAAGTTCAAACTTTCGAACTATGCAGGCGGCCTAACCTGAAATATTTTGCACGAAGGAAGGTTGTAACCTTTATGAGTCTTTTTAAGGATCCCTATTTCATTCATCTTGTAGAAAAGAAATACGATTGTGCATAGAATGTACCCAAACAACGTGTACAATGTTAGATAGAGAAATTTACGCCATGTTAATGAGTTATATGTAATGCTTGCAAATTTGTTGCAGTATGTCGTCAAGAAGGTAAATGAGTTTGATATGATCTAAGAAAATACTTGCCCAGTATTTTTGTTAGGATAGGCATGTCGTTAATTTTCTTCTTTTCGAAAATCAAAATCAAGATGGGGAAGCATATAGTTCTGTGCATGCATGCGAGATGGATTGAGCATGTCCGGGTGACTTGATGATCATTTGACCTTTGGGCTCGTTGGGCTCAAAGCTTTTCGTAGCCAAATGATGATGTCTTCCATGAAGCTACATGCATTCGCTTGTCATCGGAGAATGACCAAAGATAATGAAGAGGATGAAATCTTACTTTGTTTTGTTTGTGGTACATAAGGAGAATAGACGGCCGATGACACTTTCCATTCACATGGCCGCATAAAGTCCTTGCATTTCGATCATGCAAAAAACAATAGCCTGATAATTGTACAGTACCTAAGGACCGTCATGAGATTGTATTGGATTTGTTACCAAGTTCGATTGATATGATTAAGTGGACCAATTTCTTACATTGTTGCTAAATTACAATGACATACACGGCATGTTTCCATAACAAACCTTCTTGAAAACCTCCTATAGCAAAGAAATTAGCCACCAAGCGCATTCATGAAAAAGTTTGCAAAACATTTATCCAGTAAATTCGCTACCCATCTACAAGCTTGGTGATACTTATAAACTATTTTAAAACACTATGCTTTCGCCAAATCAATTACCTAGCATATTCGTGCTCAAAGATGCTGATTAAAACACTGATTTGACTGATGTTATTAGGGGATGAAACACACAGTGCATTGGACGGGAAAAAGTGGAGGAAAAAGGCTAAGAACTGTTGCTAGGGATGAGGTTCGGTTGGCTGAAATGACATAAGCTTTTAGTATTTAAATGAAGCCGAAAGAATGAGAAAAAGGTTTGCGAATGTTGCTTTTGATGCTAAGAGGAAGAAGGAGGAGGAGGGCACATGATATCTGGCCACGCATCAATCAAGAAAAACACAATGATGGTGTCAAGTTGAAGGGGACTTTTCTCTTTTTCAGTTGAAATGATAATGATTGCATGCATGCATTGCCAGGGCATAAAGTCCTCCACGTAAAAGGTACCAGTGTATTATTTCTCATCATTTCATTTGCCAAGAATCTCTCTCTCCCTCTCCTTTTCCTTTGGAATAATGCTAGGTATCATATTGTGTGTACAATTAGATTCTAAGTAGATCGCAAATGGTCATCAATAATAGCGTTAGCATACTAATATGGTAGACCATTCCTAGATACCTAACATTAAGTTTCTGTCTTTAATTTTGTGTTCTTTCATTAAGTTTTACTTTTCCTGTACCACAATTCAGAGCTAACCATTCTAAATATATGGATGAGTTAGTACAATTTTGGATTGTTTTTACATATAACCTAATAATTAGATTCTTGATTCCTAATTGACTAAACATATGAAATAAAGAGAAGTTCCTTTCCTGGAAGAGTGTTGGGAATGCCTTGTAAGTGGGTGATTTTAGCACACTTCGACTGTTCATTCGTGATCGAGTTTAAATATAACTCTATATCAGATCGTTCAATCAGATGTAAATCAGGTCTCACTCAAATCATGATATAAAGAAGGAACTTCATAGCCTTATTTAATATACATAAGTTGAGCTTTATTAACAAAAAAAAATCCACATAATAAAAAAATAAAAGCAGAAAGTAGATTATCGCCCGGAACAGAATTTGAACTTGGCAATCATAGATAAGAGGTGTTGTCTACGACATGCAAAGCAAAATCAATTATTTCTAGGATCATTTTTGTCATGGCTTCATTTGCTTAAGTAATCAACACCCACGGTTGTCCTCTCCCGTGTGGAAAGAAAAAGAAGTGTTATTGCTCATAATAATTCCTTTACTTCTACATTACAACTGAAGTTTGATATAATGCGATGTAATAATGCCGGTATGATCATTTCAGATGGCGTAAAAATTGAAAAAGGTCATCTAAAATTTGAGTGCCTATCTTACCATCTGTCACTAAGAGGGACGGAAAAGAAAGAAGTCATGGTAATGGAGAAAATTATCCACAAATCCTAAACCTACCATACGACCATCAATTTAGTCGCAAATATTTTAATTGTGTCAATTTTAGTCATACACATTTTAACAATTTGCTAATTTAATCCTAAATCTTTTGGCGATTTGCCAAATTAGTGTTTTTAGCTAATTTTGATCGGAAACTACTAACTCGACAGTCTAATTAGTATTGGTTACCCTACACAACACGGCCAACATTGACATGAATAAATTTTGTAATATTAAATATTCTGAATTTTTCTTTTTCTTTTACCTTTTTTGCCCTTACCGGCCACCGGTGATGGCCTTGACGCGGTCGACTTGTGTATCTCTAGCACTTGACCTGTGTTCCTCGTGTTGGAAGATAATTTGGTCGTCCATTGATGACCCCAATCGAGTGGTCAATCTTGATGCTTTGGGACGAAGGTGCAGAGGTGAGAACTCGCTGGAGAATGATGGAAGACTTAAGCTTATAGCAACAACAATAGGGTCAAGTCTTTCTGGCGAAGGAAGCAATCATTTGCTGTTGACTTCGACAAAGGAAAGTGCTCGGGGCTGAGGTTTTGGACATTTTTTTGGCTGCTGCCCCTGGACCAAGTCCTTGCCGGCCTATTCATTCACGAGATATAACCGTTCCATCAAGCTAACTTTTCTTAATCGACGCCATCTAATCGCTCACAAACACTTGACATGTTGCGCATGCCCCCTGCCCACCCAATGAAATAAGCATGACATCTCAATGCACGATGTAGCCTCATGTATATCTTGACCTCGAAAGAATCGACTGACGTGTGATAATATTCTTTGATGAAATGCCGTATCTTAGAAGAGTATTTCACATAAATGTTTAACCTTTGTTCTGGGCAAACGATGACAATTCTCTAATCCCTCTATTCTTGAAATAAATGTAACGTAAATGAAATTTTTTATTCATGAATTCCCACTACTTCTTCGCTTATAGAGATAGTTTACAATTGATCCCTCTTTCTCTATCTCTCTCTATCTCTTTCTCCATGCATGTTGCTCATTCATTGTGCAATGAATGCAAAATTTCTCCGTTCTCCACGCATGCTTTTGAAAAATGAACGATAAAAGATCGCTAGGACATCAGAGGGAAAATGCTTAGGACAGGTTAACCTTCATCTAAACTGGAGTTAGTAAGAAAGCAATTGGGACAAGCAACATTAGCGTGGATGAGCAAAAGTCAATCGTAGAGGGCTGCCATGTTGACACCTCGTCGAACGCCAAAATGTCAACATCAAGTTGGCCGATTTTTTTCTTTCGATTTCACCCACCCAATTTGAGATTCAACATTGTATTGCTTCGATTGAAAGGTATGATTTCCTAGTAGCGATAGTTAGCAGGGTGAATTTGAATTTGTATGAACAAAAGCAAGCAAGCAATTAATTCTCCTAATCATCCTTGTTATAAGGATTTTGTTAAAAAGTATCCTCAAGAGACGTAATAAGGAAGAAAATATAACACTTTGAAACTCGTGTATTTATGATAACATGCTAAAGAAATAATAAATTTCCAATCTTTAATTTTCTTTGATTTGCTTTGAAAATTCTTAACATGTGATTTTTACTTTTAATTCCTCGATTCGTTTAGGGTTTGAGATTTCACTCTTATTTGATGTTTGATGTCGACTGTATCATATCCTTAGAGTATCTATATGTATGGATATATATGGTTATCTATAATTGCGTCAAAATTGTTTCATAAATTCAAAGGTAAAAATTGTTATTATTTGGGAGGTGAAAAAGCTAGTCAAATTGATGGGAGGAAAGCCATCCTTCCAAGCAACAATCCACATATTTACCAAATCACCAATTTCTTTTTCATTTTTTTATATCTTAACTTTTGTATGTATTCCATGAGAAGACAGAAAGTCAATCGGAGGGGCTACAGATTGTTCGGAAGTGGCTGACAAAAGTCGACGTCAATTTGACCCGTCCGTTTCAACCCCATCAATGGAAACATTGAAAACCTAACACATGGACAAATAATTATCGGCATTAAAGCCTAATCTACGTCCACTAGGATGGTCCGAGATCACCATATGCACCATTGAATCCCGTGCTCGCACGAGATCTACAATCGAGGTACTCATTATTAAAAATTTGTACAGTTATTTCATGAATTGTAATAACGAAGTTGTCTGATTTTATTAATTTTTTTTTTGTGGAAAGAAAATTATATTTATTATTCAAAAGGATGCAGAACTATAGCCTTCATGACAAAGTGAATCGAAGCATGAATATGGACAGTTGATCATTGGATCCTGTATTTTTGTCAGTGATGAGCAAATGTTGAAAATTTCTTCTTCAATAATTACGACGTTGCTAGTTAGCTAATCACGCCTAAGTTCGACGCTCTGTACACCATCGTCATACGGAAATAGCAATAATAGATTAAATAAAAACATATCTAACATGTGGAGGAGCACATTTTCGTAATTCAATGAGATGCTAAAATCCCTACAATCATCATTAAGACGTGAGATAGAGAACCTGTACATGAACAGAAAGAGGGGCATCAAATTTCCAAAAGCATATTTATTAAATTCTCAAATCTAGATCGGGAGAGAAAGCATCCAAATTTAGAACTAAATCAAGAGAATTCAAATTCTCAAATTAAGAACTAGATCAGGAGAAGGGAACTTCCAAATCTAAATCGCGAGAGAAAAAAAAGTAAGAAAAGAACAATAAGCCACAGATAAAATCAACAAAAGAGAGAGGGGAGGGTGAGACTAGCTCAAACCCTCCCCATGATTGAAGGTCGAAGAAGACAATAGGAAAAGAAAGAGGATAGAAAAAGAGACTTTTCAGCTCTCTCGAGAAGGTATCTGAGTTTATTTCCTTATTCAAAAGTAAACGCGCCGTCGCATAATGTTATGTCCCCCAAATTTGCTTGCCATGTAATGTTTTCATTAGGCAAGAATTAAGGAAGGTTGAAATCCAAGATGAAGGAACACCGTAGATTCCATGTTCCACACGCACACCGAATGCTTCCCCTTCCAAACCATTGACCCCCCCCAAAAAAAACCGCCCTTAAACTAAACGAAATTCCACGTCAGCAGAAGTGAATAGACGGTAAAATACCAAAATGCCCCTTTCCGTCATAGGTAAAAAAATTTCCAGGAAGGCTCTCCTTATTCTTCCCCTGTAGCTGCTCGTCCGTTTCGCACCCACGGGAAAATCTGTCGCAGTCAAAAGTCAACGGTCAGCACTGGCGACCGGCCCAATGCAAAATAAAAATTGTTGGAAAAAAAAAAAAAAAAGAGCTGACGTAAATAACCTTCAATTCCGACTAATAATTTTTATTTTACTTTTGTTAATTTCCCGCTTATCAATCCGGTTTCCACGGTAAAATGAAGGTGAGGTGAGGTGAGGTGTTTTTAACCTTTTCATCAACTCCTTGGCACCAAAATCATCTTCCCTGCTCAATCACGGCATAAACCTTTCTCTCGCCTTTTGTCATATAAAAAAGAAATCATATTTAGAAAATATTATTCCCTAATAAAATAGATCGTGAAGTCATCTTTTTAATTAGTGCTTGATAAAATATCATATAATTTGTGATATCAAGTTTTAATAGAGGTGGAGTGCCCATTATAATTTGAATTGGCCCATGTACAAATCTAATTATGCAAATTTCGTAATACATGGAAAAGTTTTGGATTGAAAAACATTTTCTGATTTGTCAAGAGAGGGAGATAATAGACTCTTTTCGTTGCTTCTTTCTTCATTTTTTTTATATGCTTTTTTTTTTGGGTAAATTGTTTCTTTCATTGGCTAATGTATTCAACGTGAAAAAAGAAAGTCAAACCGCAGAGTTAGGCCGCTCAACAACCATCATGATGACTCGCTGAGTGACCACAGTGGAGGATTGACCGAGTCAATCCACTTTCACTAATCGCTCAATCTTTATCTCCACTTCAAAATTCAATTTCATTGTTCAATCGCAAAGTTAAACACGATCTTTCAATAATCCCGGCCGGTAAATTATGCCTTGAAATTAAAATTAAACACAAACAAAACTAAATTATCCCCAATTTATTTTTGAAAGAAAAGAATAAAAAGTCTGCTCCTTTTTCTCAACCGAACCCGCGTTCTCTCTCTCTCCTCTCCCTCTCTCCTCTCTCTCTCTCTCTCTCTGCTTCTCCTACTTCCTCCACCCACCAACCACCACCTCCGCCACCGCCGCCGCCGCCGCCGCCGTCGCCACCAAGAACCGCCGCCGCCTCCGTATCCCCAAAGCACACCGTTTTCAACTGCCCGAGATCGAGAAAACCGGCGTCGAGAACCTCCATTTTCAGCTTGGAACACTCTTCTCTCTCTCTCTCTGTCTGTGTGACAAGAAGTCGCCATGGGCAACTGCAACGCGTGCGTGAGGCCGGAGTCGACGGAGGAGTCCAACAGCAAGCACCACAAGAAGAGAAGCAAGGAGCGGAAGCCCAACCCGTACGCGGAGGACCCGGTGCGCTCGCCGGCGCCGATCCGGGTCCTGAAGGACGTGATCCCGCTGAGCCACCGCACCCGGATCGGCGACAAGTACACGCTCGGCCGCGAGCTCGGCCGCGGCGAGTTCGGGATAACGTATCTGTGCACGGACAGGGAGACCCGGGACGCTCTCGCCTGCAAATCTATCTCCAAGAGGAAGCTCAGGACCGCTGTTGATGTCGAGGATGTTAGGCGTGAGGTCCGCGTTTCCGTTTCGATCTCAGCTCTTTTTCTCGGAAAGATTTTTCCTTTTTGCTCCTTTTTTTTTTTTTTTTTTCATTTTATTATCCTGGTTGGGAACTTCTCTTCTTGAATTCGAGAGTTGGGAGAGGTTGTTTCGTTTTTTTCAGTTCTATTCTTTCTAAATTTTCCTGCTTTTGGTTGTGGGTATTTCGTTTTTTGGTTGTCGGGAGTGCTTTCTTGATTTCGTGAGTAGCTGCAACTTCTACTAGTTGGACTGCATGCCAGTATGGAACTGGGGAGTTCAGATTCCATTTTTCTTTCCTTGTATATTCGGCTGAAGCGTTCTGTTGATGGCATGCTAAATTGTATCTTGCATAAACTAATTTCGTCGAATCTTGGGTTCTTTGTTTATTCAAAACCTCTTTCTGTAACAATTTTTCGGTTTGTGTATCTGGGTTTTCGGTTTTTTCACCTGGATTTCGGAGTGTTTCTGTTCTGGTGTCTCAAATTGAGAAAATATAATCTGGGTTTAGATAGCGTCGTTAGTGTGTTCTTCGTGTTTTCATATTATCCTTGTTCTTGTGTTCATAGTGTCTTGGCTTTGCATGTTTTGTCGCATATATCTCGGGTAAGATTGTGCTTTCCATCTTCAAAATGTAGGTTGCTATCATGTCCACACTACCTGAGCACCCAAATATAGTGAAGCTGAAGGCAACTTACGAGGACAATGATAATGTGCATTTGGTGATGGAGCTGTGCGAGGGAGGAGAACTGTTTGATAGAATTGTTGCGAGGGGGCATTACAGCGAAAGAGCAGCTGCCAGTGTCGCGAGGACCATAGCAGAAGTTGTGAGGATGTGTCACGTGAATGGAGTGATGCACAGAGACCTGAAGCCCGAGAATTTCCTATTTGCAAACAAGAAGGAGAATTCCGCACTCAAGGCCATTGATTTTGGCCTTTCAGTATTCTTTAAGCCTGGTATGCTGGTTATTTGGCCGAAAAGACGAAACTGGGTTTTGGATAGATAATGGGTCGTGAGTTCATTCCAATTTTAATCGGTGAACATATGAGATTGTTTCAGCTCTAGAGCTGAAGTTGGATTGCGATTGATTTCAGGTGAGCGATTTTCAGAAATTGTAGGGAGTCCATACTACATGGCACCTGAGGTATTGAAGCGGAACTATGGGCCAGAGGTTGATGTGTGGAGCGCTGGCGTAATTCTTTACATTTTGTTATGCGGGGTTCCTCCTTTTTGGGCAGGTAATCTTGTCCCTTTCTTCCTGGATGAGAAACTTATTGATTCTTGATGTAAATTCTTCAAACTAAATGAATGTAGTAATCGAACACAAGATTAAAGTACGTTTGCTGTTTAAAACTTCCTTGTAGAAACGGAGCAGGGTGTTGCTCTTGCCATTTTAAGGGGAAATATTGATTTTAAGAGGGAGCCATGGCCTCAGGTTTCAGACACTGCCAAGAATCTTGTCCGCCAAATGTTGGAACCTGATCCCCGAAAAAGATTAACTGCTCGGGGGTGCTCGGTAAGTCCTATTCAGGCGATGGAAAAACTGAATTCTTTAAATTTGATCATTTGAGGTTGAGTGCTAGTTTTGAGGGTAGTTTTTCTCATAGACTATGGTAGTGAGCAAAAATTGACTTGTCTATGTCACTTTTGTTGGAAGAGAAACTTTGGGCTTGAGACTAGGAGTATCGCTTGCATCTGGCTATCTGCTTGCCTTTGTTGGAATGAAGGAACTAAAGAAATTATTTGTTTATGCAGATTATAAGCCTATTAAAGGCCTAACACTTCTGATAGCGCCATTTTCTTATCCTACTAAGCAGAGTTAGCTAGATGGACCTCTTTGAGAAATTCACCCTTTAAGGTTGTGTCTGTGCAGTACATGTTTTTGAGAGCTTAATAGGCAAGTCAGAGATTGCTTTTCTGTCTGTCTTGGATGAGGGCTTTGTAGGCCATCTTTAGAATGCCTACAATTTCTGTTTTCTCCTTTACATGCCTGTAGCCTTGTTATTGTCAGCATAAGTAAATTTCGCTGGCTGGATGTTTTCTGTGCTTGTCACGTTGCTGTACACACTCTCTTGTACAGTTTTATGCTTTTAATTTTGTAACAAATGGTCTGCTTTTCAAGGAACTTGGACCCATTATACTTTTTCATTTTTGCTAGACCATCCCTGGATTCAGAATGCCAAGAAAGCTTCAAATGTCCCACTAGGAGATATAGTGAGGACAAGGCTCAAGCAGTTCTCTGTGATGAATAGGTTCAAGAAAAGAGCCCTGCGAGTAAGAATTAGGTTTTATTCACATTAAATCACTGCCTATTCCCACTCCCTCTTTCTTTCTGCAGCAAAAAGCCATAGATTATATCAATTAATTTTGAACTTGCAGGTAATTGCAGAACATTTGTCCATAGAAGAGGTAGAAGTAATCAGAGAGATGTTTACACTGATGGATACTGATAGTGATGGCAAGGTAACGTATACAGAACTGAAGGCTGGTCTTCAGAAGGTTGGTTCGCAGTTGGCAGAACCAGAGATCAAGATGCTGATGGAAGTGGTAATTATATTTAGTAAATGCCGATAAATGACAATTGTTTTACCTTAAGTGCTGCGTTGCTTGCAAATATCATTCCATTTTTCTAAGATGTTAATGAATCCTCTCGTCATCTTGAATAACTCTGTTCTTAAATTTAAATAAAAGAGACTGGACACTTTCTCCTTTTCATATTTTTTTTCTTAGCAATCGAGCACTATCCAGAGCAAGTTGTCATGCCACCATGCTGCCAACACATAAGAAGCGATTGTTATATTATTTCACATACCAGGAGTCTATCTCCTCTCGCCCAAACTTATTTTTTTGTCCAGCACTCCATCGCCATATCTAAGACCGTTGATATCTGATTCTGAGACCATTAGCAAGCATGTCTCCAATCATAGTGGACTGTAACATCAGCTTTTGCTGTCTGATTGAGGTTTTAGCTCAGATTTACTTGTCATCAGCTATGATTAGAGAACAAGAAGTTCGAGAGTTTACCGATAGCACTGAATTGGTTTTAAGCAGTGGAGAGTTTGTGTTTGACCAGGAAGTGAGAGATGGATTATTTGATGTGGTGCTCTAGTGCATGGATAAACATTAAGTTCAGAACTTAATTTTCAATTGGCAATTGTTAAGTCATCAAAATTTTCATTTTTTGTGATATGTGTGATAAATTTCTTCTTAAAATTTAATGTCCTTTAAATAGTGAGGATTGAATCATGTTTCCCCTTCCCCCACCCCCTAAAGAAAGACCTTAGTCCATCATTGCTGGGAGTATATAAGCCAACGTAGCTATTTATTAAAGAAGACAAATAGCTGAGTAAGATTAGTAAGTGATAAAAATTCTCTCTTTAAGATAGATGAGGAGATTTCAGGCTTACTCTCTCCTGATTGTTTGTTTTAGGCCGATGTTGATGGTAATGGAGTGCTGGATTACGGAGAGTTTGCTGCAGTGACTATTCACTTGCAGAGGATGGAGAATGATGAGCATCTTCGCCGAGCTTTTATGTTTTTTGATAAGGATGACAGTGGATACATTGAATTTGGGGAGCTGAGCGAAGCTTTGGCAGATGAATCCGGCGGAATGGATGCTGATGTCGTGAACGAGATCATGCGGGAAGTTGACACAGACAAGGTTTGACTTTGAAACATGAAAATCCTTTCTTTTTTCCATGACGTGGCCATATTGTCTAGTTATACCTAGAACAAAGAATATTGCCTTTCCTTCAATTGCCCTTTTCCTCCCATCACCATCACACCCTGAGAAGGGGAAGAGGAGAGGGGGGAGGAGAAGAAGAATTTGCAGCGACATATTTTCACCCAATTTGTTCTTTACACCAAAAACATCACTCTGGTCTGAAGGAGAGTTTAATGTCAAAGAAAGTAGATACTCTGTGGAACAATTATAGATTTTGAATTAGCAGGACATATCAGAGAATCCAAAATGCCAGAACTTTAAAATTTACTTCAGTGACCACGATCTCTTTTTGCTTGTTCTTGCATTTGCAGCATGTTTTGAATTGCACTAATTTCTGTCAAACTCATTACAGGACGGGCGTATCAGCTATGAAGAATTTGTTGCGATGATGAAAACTGGAACGGATTGGCGAAAGGCGTCTCGGCAATATTCAAGGGAGAGATTCAAGAGCCTGAGTCTTAACTTGATGAAAGATGGTTCATTGCATCTCCATGATGCTCTTACTGGACAGTCCGTCGTGGTATAATCAAAATGGTTTGCAATCTTCCTTTTTACATGCCCACAGAGTGGTCCTCTTATTTCAAATGTTGAAGGAAAAAGCACGTGTCAACTATATAATCTCCAGATGATCAAAGTGCGCCTTGTGGACTTGTACTAACTGGAAATCTTGAGCCTAAAGCACAAGCTTTGGAGAGTCGTTGCCAGTTTTTGTGTTCGACGAGCTCGATTTGCTGGGTTGTGGCTGCTGCGGAGTGGAAGGTCTGGGTCGGGTTTTAAGTTTCTCAGCAGTCGTGAAGGCTGGATAGTCAACGCATACGTAAAATCTTTGAAAGAAATTCTTATTTACCTGTATATCTGACTGACAATTGATCATTTATTGTTGTATTTAAGCGTTTTGTAGTTGTCAGGAAGCAGTAAGAGTTGTTTGTGGGCTATGCCAAAATTTGAGTCATGATAGATTTTTTAGTGTTGCAGTAGAATAATTGCTTGATGAATCTTGCGGGGTATCATGCTTTTGCTTCCCGAGGTTCACTCTATAATGTTTCTATTCCTGGGTCGACGGCCTAATTTGCCTGGAAATGATGTTGCTAGCCCAAATCACGGAGAGAGGGTAAATAGATGGGTAAATAGGTGATCATATAAAATCTTGGCAAATTAATGTAGAATAGAACAAATTAAGATCAATGTTTGCACAAGGTCCAGATTTAATAATAAGGTGCAGAATCTGTTATGCGGTAAAGCGAAAGTGTACAATAGACCTTAATAATAAACAATAAGAGAATAAAGGTCAGAGAAAGTGCACACAAGGTATTATAGTGATTCGACTTAAATTAGGCCTATGTCCATTTTCCCACGCTGACGATCTATTGGCTGGATACTACATGATTAACAAGAGATTATAATTTTGAGTGTAAACACTCAGTGGTAGATCACAATATCTTACTAAAATACTGTTTTGGTAATTTTCTCACAATTAATCCTTGGGATTCTTAATGGGTTTGTGAAGTATTGTTAACCAAGTGGAGCAAAACAGAGGAAAAATAGGATTGGTTATTAATCATCAACCTCTCAATCAATTTTTACAAGATGACAAGTTTCCTTTGTCATATTAGAATTCTTTATTCTCCAATCTCACCCAAGCCAAAGTATATTCTAAGTTTGACCTTAAAGCTGGATTTTGGTAATTGAGAATTCATCCCGAAGATAGATACAAAACTGGGTTTTGTATCCCAAATTAACATTTCCAGTTGATGGTACTCCATTTTGGCCTCAAAACAGCTCCTTCATTGTTCCAGAAAGCTATGTAAAAAATTTTCCGACCTATTCTGGCCCAAGCTCAAATTTACATTGACGATATTCTCCCTTACAATTTAGATGTGGATTCTCATTGTAAATTATTGGCTTAATTTGCAGACCTGATGCGAAAGTATGGCATCATGCTATCTTTGAAGAAGATGATCATTGCCCAGAAAGAATTGAATTTCTTGGGATGCATCTTAAAGATAGAACTTATTATCCCGGTCCTCATATTGTTGAAGAATTCCAAAAGTTTCTTGATGAAAATCTTTCTCACAAGCAGATTCAACAATTCCTTGGGATTGGAACTTATCTCAGGGATTTTGTCCCAAAAATCACAGAGTTTGTAAGTCCACTATAATAAATTCTCAAAAAAGATACTCCATGGGAACCACAGCAAACTAAGTCTGTATGCAAATTTAAGGAAATCTTGCAGCATTTTCCTCCATTGCAAATCTCTTCCACGGAAAAAAGAGTATTGCAAACAGATGCCAGTGATGAATATTGAGCTTTTTTTTTTTTTTGAAGATATTAATGGGAAGCAACGAGTTTGTGGACACATGAGTGGGAGATTTACGCGAGCCGAAATGCAATTACCACTCTACATTCAAATAAATCTTGGTGGTAAAATATGACAAGAATTTTGAATTTCATCTTATATGACATCATTTCCTTATGGAGATGGACATGTCATCATTCTCTCAAATATTGAAGTTCAAGTGAAAGCAAATTCCACATCCATAGCTTCTTAGATAGACAGAATAGTTCTCAAAATATTTTTTTGAAACCAAACATATATACTTGTTGATTTTCTGTCTAGACTAAAAGAATTTGCAGCTACTGGATTGATAAATATGTATTTGGTGAGAAATCCAAGAGGCGGTTTTAAGGTCCTAAATATAAAACCCAAATGGCCTTTGTATTCATATTTGCCAAAAATACCCGAGTTGATCCAAGACATATTCTTGTTGAAAATCTTGGAAGACTAATGTACCAATATCATTTCCATATTTTTGGTGAATATGGTGGTTTTCTCCTCAGACTCGACGAATTGCATTCAAAATATCCGTTTATTCATCCTCTCACTTTTTTCCTAGAAGAGGAATTTTTAGAAAAACTCAAATGGTTTTATTGGTATTTGTTTAATCTGTATATCATTGCCATTGAGTTTCCTATAGCCAAGATACCTCTTATTATCAGCAAGATTATCCAAGGAAAAGCCAAGTATAAATATTTTGGGAAAATGCTTAATTGGTTCAAATTTTGTATGCAGGCCTGACCTAAAACTTTGTACAGTTGTTTTATTTTTCAGGCCATGGATATTTGTTCGACCCAATGGAGATATATATAAAACTGCAACAAATGTTGGAGTATTCACATATAAGCCCTAATTTTAAATGAGATTTTTATAATGCTCCTTTGTAGAATCTCAGCTCATTTTGAGAATTGTTGAAGATATTGTGCCAACGCAATCAAGTCATTCCGCCAAGAGCATGGCTGGCGGAAGATGATCCCGTTTCTTGGGATCATTATGATGACTATCGTGCAACCCGTTCAGTGATTAATGTTTTGCCTAAAGAAATATTATGGAATGGATGTATCAGATACTTATGAGTTTCCAACAAATTCACAAGATCTAACTTCATCATCACAAGATTAATGGAGAGGACCACTGTCACAAGATCCTTTTAATCACAATGAATTGCAGCTTGCACTCAGTTTAGGTCTTGACAGAGAAAGTTCATCATTTCAACTTGGCTATCTATCACAAGCCAGCATTCTAGCAAGTTCTATTAATGTCCTGTTAAGTTCTCATCAATCATCCAAAAGACAAAAGCCATCTAAATTAAATATGGAGACTACTCTAGTAATTGAAGAAGTAGAGAAGCTCCTTGAAGCAGTCAGATGATAGTATCCCGAAAAAATCACCTTCAATCCTCCTAACATTCCATCCATTTCATACCAACCTCTATAATGATATAGGTACCAAACATCCTGAAACTCTCTAGAAATCGAAAAAATCCTCAAGTAATATCGAAGATAAAAATATGGAGAAGACTAAGATGATTCAGGCAACAATATGAAGAGTTTATTGTCACGACCTTTCTTTTTCCGTTCGGGGGAAAAGGAAGAGATTTAGAGGTATTTGCCTAAAGGGCAGACCAAGGGCCCTGGATTAGGCGTGGGCTCTCCTAAGCCCATATTTCGCGCGACGTTGGATTTTATATTTTAATTCTTAACAACCTATGTATTTCTGGGAATCGCCACTAGTCTATTAGGGTCGACTAGAAACTAATCAAGACGCAGAAGTGATGTCTCGATTCCTACGCAACTAGAGATTTTTAGGAACGGAGACTTGTTCACGCCAATATTTCTATTAGCACTCTTGCGGTACCACTGACTTGGAAGGTTGTTTCTCTAAATGGCCACACAATCTTGATTACCACTTATAATCATTATGAAATCACTAGGCATCAATGCAAATGTTTTTGTAAGTTTGTTTTCCTTAATGTCTAGACTAATCCTAACTTAATTTAGAAGACAAATTTACACTCAAATTAATGAAAAGCAGTGCGATAAGTAAACATCCAAAAAATTGAAATGACTTGAAAATAAATGTGGAAAAGGAAAACCCAATACAAGTTGGGCAAATAATATTACATGATCTTGCTATCACGCTCCGGGATAGGACCTCCATGAGCAAAACGGGAATTTAAATATGCATGAAATTATTCTAAATGCATGAAACTACTCTAAATAATTTTAAACTACACAACATGGATTATTTACAAAAAGGATTATAAAATAACTAAAATAACATTAAATTAGGAAAAATGACCTTATAAAATTAGGAAAATCTCCTAGATGTCATTTTTACCTTAATTTGATACCGTCCATCATATATATTTGAAATATTCGGATTTTTTTTTTTTTTTTTTTTTTATTTGAAAAAATTCCCTAAACCGATCTATGCTTGATTTGCACTAATATGGAAGAGCCCAGTACATGAATATCATAAGAATCGAGCTCAAATCGACCGTTTCAAGATCAAAGCTTAGTTTGGGCATTTCATCGAACACTTGATATGCATTAAACTAGCCCAAGCAGCTTCCTCGAGCCATGTTCGTGGCTTTCAATCTCGACCCATAAATAATTTCATGTGGAACTAAAATATCAAGGTTATACTACCACATGCAAAGAGCAAGATTAGATAGAAATCATAGCCTAAAACACACAAGAACTAAGTTGAAATCGGTCTCAAATATGTGAGTTTGAGCTGATTTTACAAATCTGGGTTTGAACCCAAGTCAAACAAATAGGTTGCAAGCCCATATTCACACCCCGACACTCATCACATACGAGATCTAAGGGAAACATTACATGATCCAAATGAAAGTAGGAAACATAGACTTTCAAATGTAATAAACATCACAGAGAATGATCAACCGAACACATCAAAATGATCTCTCCAAAAAGTGCACAAGCTAAGTCCACACTAACTAGCTTGATTTTTTGCTCAAATTTTAGACGGTCTCATGATTCACACAGGGATTTAAAGACCAATCCAAGATAACGTCAGCATCATTTGTACTCTCATAGGACATTCATCAAGCTCGTGAAGACAGAAAACGAGTGCAAAGGGGAGTAGCAAGTCAAACATATATGGCTCTTGAAGAGGCTTCAAACACTTAGAAAAATTTCAGTCTCAGAAATCAGTCTCCTGAGTTGGTTTTCCTCTTGCTTTTTCATGTTTAAAACATATTCAAACTCGACCAAAAATACATTTAGGATTTTTACCTTACTTCCTAGTTTCTTTTGCAAGTGGCTTTTGGTCGAGGAAACCAAGAAATTATCCTCTATGGGGCACGTGAAAGTTGATGAGATATGCAGAGAAAAAACTGACAACAGAGGTTTTTGTTGGTCTCCAAAATTAGACTTTGAGACCTATTTTGTTGGCCAAATTAAAACCGAGCCAAACTATATGTATTCTAGTCTGGGCTACAAATCATGTTTTTCCTCATTTGTCTCTCAATTTTCTCAAAAAACACTCGCTTTCCCTCACCCATGAACAACCGGGCTCAACACAGAAAAAATTTCGGACGTTTTTTGCCCGCCGGGAGGGTACATTTTTGGGGAGCTTTAGGAGGCATTCTTGATCTCCATTTGGAACATGCAACCTATGGTTGGAAAGATATTTGAATGAGGTTTCACTCTCTAGTTAAAGGTTTTGGTTAATTCTGGCTGTAAGTTTGTGAAAATTTCATTTTTCTCTACAAAAGTCAGTTTGGAATTTCTAGGTTTTACCTTTTTGGAGTTGCTTCCCGGGGTGTCTTTGGGGAACGATTGTGAGTTCCCTCCTCTCCTTCTTGTCTCCTACCTTTCATGCCCTAAAAGAACTTGCTTTAGTGATCTTATCCCCTGAATTAAGGGATCTTTTGGTTAGTCTTTTGTCCACTTACCAAGCCTGCCAACAGGGCTACTTCAACAACTTTATGATTTGGCCAAATTTTCAACTTTTGCAACTGTTGAGTGTGCGGATTTTGCTACGATTTTCATGTGCTTCCAGCTGCTTATCCCTGGCCAATTTTTGTCCACTTGTACTACTAATAATGATTTTCCATCACGTGCAAAGATCAAGTTGATTGGGCAGCTAAGTGGGATATAGTGGGGCCACCAAATTGCTTACTCAACAGCTTTGAATTGAGACTAAATCATGGATTAGGTTTTGGTGGCTGATTTGTGTGTTGTAATCCATCAATTTGGCTGTAATTTTTGATCAATTAGCAAGCCTATCTATAGTAATTTAAGATCTTGACCAGCTTTTGTAATTTTCCCTACCTAATTTTGCAAGGAAGTTTCTCAAAGTTGGTCATTTTCTTGTTTGAGAATGCCCAATTCAATGCAATTTGATCCTTTTAGCTAGATTTGATTAATTCGATCTAGCCTAAGTTCAATTTCAACTTAATTGGGGGCTTGGACGAATTTTTGTAAAATTTGCGAATTGGTCCCTCGACTTTTGGAAATTACATTTTAGCCCCAACTTGCTGTTTTAATAACAATTTGATCTCTTGGGCTTGACTAGTCACATTTAGATCATTGGTCCCAACTTGCTTCTTTTTCTTTTCTTTTCTTTCTTTTTTTTTTTTAGGAAAAACATCTTCCATTTAAAAAACTATATTAAAAGCCTAGATAATCTATATGCAAGAATTTGACGTGAAATATTTTTGTGGAAAAAAAAGTTTCCATTTTTCGAAAATGATTTTTGGGCAAAAATTTAGGTGTCAACACCTATTCATAGGCATAATAAGTTACGGAGCTGAAAAAACTACTAAGAGCCTGTCCAAGACGAACTAAAAAGAGTAAAAAAATTCATGTGAAGGAGCTGAAAAGTTTGGCCTAAGGCACTATTCATTTACTATTCATAGTATTCTAGCGTACTATTTGGTACTGTTCATAATGCTATAACATTGTAGCAGAAGCGAAAAAAGTGAGATAATAAGTGAAAAATCAGTTTGTCCATTCTATCTAGAGGAAACTTGATAGATACAAATAATTGACCTCGATCGACCAAACGGGGTGCATAAAATTTTAGTATATTGTCTTATGCCTATATAAGGCAGGGTATGTAAACATTAAGGGGCAAAGAGTGCACTCTCTATAAAATTAATATTGTATATTTTTGTCATAAATCCCTAAAACAACTCCCTCTCTTCCTTTCTATCTGAAATGATTCTTTAAAATTAAAAATATTCTAATCAATGCTGGTACTATGCTTTGCACTTACAATAAATGTGGAACCTGTGCATCAGAATTCTATTACTCTAAAATTTTCTATGATATGAGTTAGAAATTAATAAAGGAATTTGGTGGTTAACAAGTAGCTTCTATTTTGCGGCCAAAAAAGGGTCATGTGTGTGGGATAACATACTTGCCACAAATTCTGTTTTCATTTTCCCTGGCTTATATCAAAGACAAATTTTTGGTTCTACACATCGTCTTTTACTTACTCCTCGGTCCCTTGAACTCCTTATATACTCCTCCACTTCCAAACTAGTCGTTAGATAGCCTTTGGAGAATCGTCTTGCACAAGAAGATTTGGTGGCCATTAAGTAACAAAAATAAAATCTTCACTTAATTCCAATTGCCCATACAATCAGAGTCTTGGTTTGCATAAATGAAGCTTCTCCATTTAGAAATAACATGTCTTTAGGATTGATTCTTCAATCAATTTGATTGAGTCAATCTTTGAAAAGGATGCGAAATCTAACCTAGATCGCCAGCCATTGTAGAATTTATGGTAATCTCGTTTTAGATTTGTTTCTTTCTGGATGAGCACATAGCTTAGAGTATCTATCATTTATATATGGGTTAATACCCTGAAAAATTTCAAACCGGTACACTTGTGGCAAATTTACCATTAACTAATTTTTTGACCATTAAAAACCCAAAATTGATACACCTTTGACAAATTTACTCCAAACTGGTACACTTGTGACAAATCTACTCTATGCCTTTGTTTTTGGTAAGATAAGATGTATATAGACTATTACCAACGGAACTTTACAAAAAGTAAGTCTTGGCATCAAAAACTAACACTCACGATGACAAACAAGTCATTAAGAGTGGAAGGGCGTCGAGAGTAAAAAAGAAGGAGGGGAAGCCAAAACAGCAGTGACCTCAAGTAAGATCTAAAGAAGATCTGACACCTATAAAGAGAAAAGAGAGGGATCCAATCCCCAACTTCTTTGTATCCTTATGTTTCTTGGAGTGTCCGCAACCTGTTTGAAAGTGAGAGCCTTATCATTGACGACTTTGGAGAGGTGTTGTTTCAAAGCCAGAACGAACAAAGCCTGCCCATAGAACAATATATTATTCCTCGCCTTCCATATTATATGACAAAGAGCGGCAAAGGAAAAACGAGCAATAGCTTGATAGAATTCATTGCCTAATAGGAATTTAATGGCCCATTGTAAATTCTCCAGCCATGACCTATTTTGCCACGGGAGGTTACATCTTGAAGCCCAAAAAGTAGCAAGGCCAATAGAAACATGGCACCCAAAGAATAAGTGGTCTCTAGAGTCTGGTGCAGAATTGCAAAAGGCACAAGACACATTGGCAATTCTACCATAGGAAAGTAGCATAACCTAGGTGGGTAACCGATTCCTCGAGATGAGCCATAGGTGGAATTGGTGCTGGGGGATAAGCGTTCTATTCCAAACAAATGAGGACCAAGGCACCAAATTGCTCTTCCGGCGAATAGTTTCCCAAGCTAAAGAGATAGAAAAGATACCTGAAGAATGCTACAGCCATATTAACCTATCAAGAGTCTGGTTGAGAATAGGCAGGGGATGCGTCCAAGATTGGAGGAAATCTTTGGTCGCTTGGCCTAAGACGGAGAATAAGTCCACCAACCTAGCATGCCTGGGCAGCCCTGACCGATAGATAAAGGAGTCGGTAACAAACAAGTTTATAGGTTCGCGGGGAAGCCATGGATCGAACCAAAGAAAAATGGAACAACTATCACCCACCCGTCATTTAAAATGTTGTTGGAAGTCCCTTATGAGATCTAGTAATTTCCTCCACGCCCAGGAACAAAAGGTAGGCTTTTTTACTACCTAGAAGTTCTTCTTTTTAAAAAAGGTAGAGTGGATCCATTTACGCCAAAGAGATTCCTTATTTGTAAATAGGATTCATATATGTTTTAACATCGCTGTTGTATTACAATCACGGAGATTATGAATGTCGAGTCCTCCCTTTTGTTTTGGCAGACAAATGCCATCTCAAGCCACTTCACACCCCTTGACCCAATGCTAGGGCTCTTCTAGAGAAATTGCCGAAGAATTTGCCCAATACGATCTAACACCGCTCTAGGTAACATAAAGATGTTGGTCCAATACACTTGCATAGAATGAAGGATTGACCTAATTAGTTGAAGTCGGCCCGCAAAAGAGAAAATGCGTTGTGCCAAGGATTGTACCCTTGATGTTATAAGGTTTACCAAGGCATTGCAGTGAGACTTGCTCATCCGAGATGATATGATGGGAACTCCAAGGTAGCGGACTGGGAGGATGCCTTCCCTAAAGCTAAGAGTCTGGAGAATTAAGGAACGAGAATGGAGTGTACCCCTTGCAAGAAAAACTTTGCTTTTGTTCAGGTTTGGTGTTAATTCACTCCAAGAGGAGAACGTGAGAAGCCCATCTTTAAGAAAAGAAACGGAAGCCATATCTGCTTCATAGAAGAGGAATACATCATCAGCAAAAAATAAGTGGGAAAGGCATGTGGGCTTACACTTCCAGAAATATTTGAAACCCTATTGTCTAGATTGTCGATAGAGAATCCCGGAGAATACCTCCATCGCTAAAGTAAATAGGTAAGGCGACATAGGATCTCCTTGGTGAAGGCCTCGTCCACTAGGAAAGAAACAATGGAGCTCCCCGTTGATTGAGATGGAGAACTTTGGAGTCCGGACACATGTCATAATCAGCCTAATCAAATGATCAGGAAAGCCAAAAGCTTGGAGAGTTACTTCCAATAAGGCCCAATCGATGGTGTCATAGGTTTTCCGAAAGTCTACCTTAACAGCGCACTTTGGCAAGTAAGGATCAACATGGAAGCCACTAAATAGCTCTTGAGCGATGAGGATGTTATCACTAATTCTTCGGCCTTTAACAAAGGCATTCTGAGAAGTACTAATTACGGATGGTAAGACAGCCGCCAATCTGCTGGCTATGATCTTAGTAATACATTTGTATATAGTGTTACAACAAGCAATTGGTCTAAAGTTAGAAACCGATGATGCATTTGGAGTCTTAGGCACAAGGACTACAATAGTATTGTTTACCTCACGCAAAAGATTCCCGAAAGTAAAAAAGTCCTTGACCACCTCCAACACGGATGGCTCAACTACGTCCCAGTTAAGTTTGAAAAATTCAACATTGAAATTATCCGGACCAGGAGCCTTGCCCATAGCTAAGGAGAAGAGGTTGTCATGTATTTCCATGTTTGAAACATGCTGGGAAAGGAAGCTAACCTGCTCCTCACTCAACGACTGCCGCAAAATCCCTTGAATCTCCTGGATAGCTGGGCGAGAAGGAGAGTTTGAAGAGGCCAAGAGATTCTGAAAATACGAGACAAATACCTATTGCACAGCACCAGGATCATTCACAAGATTGCCTGACGTGTTCAAGGCCAAGAGAATTCTATTCCTCAGGTGCCTTTTGTTCATAGAGTGATAGAAGAATTTAGTGTTTTGATCACTCTAGACTTTTGTCTGTAGAAGGACTCCTCTTGCATCCTAAGATCCGAGAAGATCTGAGTTGACTCCTTTCCAAATCCGCAAGCAAAATGTTGCTGGGATCATGCATTAAAGCATCCTAAGTGAGCCGTAATGCTTGCCTTGTATTTGTCGTTCTAATGGAAATATCAGAGAAAGATTCCCTATTAAGTTGCTTAAGGCGGCCTTTAAGAGTTCGAAGCTTCCAGCAAAGCTTAAACATGGGTGTGCCCACTCTCGAGATGTCCCACACTTGAGCAAGAATATCGCGGAAATCCGGATGCTTCATCAAGAAGTTGAAGAACTTAAATGACTTTCTAGAAGAAATGGAGTTACAACTCTAATCACCATAGGACCATGGTCAGAAATTCCCAGAGTTAGGAAAGAGGCTTCCGAGTAAGAGAATACTTGGCACCATTTTGTATTAACTAGCACCATGTGTATTTTCCTCAATTTCCGGTTGGCACCCGAAGACGAAGACCAAGTGTAGCGATAGCCCACATACCTTAAGTCTTCTAACTCTGCCTGGGCTAAGCAATGCCCAAAATCATCAAAAGAAGGGAGCCGGGTATTTGAGCTTCTTACGCGATCTGAGGGGTCTCGAATGGCATTAAAATCCCCGGCCACCACTCAAGGACAATCCAACCAGCTGGAATTGAAATGAATATTCTCTTCCCAAAGCGACCGCCAAGAAACAAAAGTGTGCTCCCCATAAATAGTGGATAGACAGAGATCAGATCCTGAGTTTATGAATCTAAGTTTTCCATGAATCACTTGAGCATTAAAGGAGGAAACATCAAAGTTCACCAGACATGGATTCCAACCAACCCATATCCTCCCCCTAAGGGAGTATTCATAGTTCGAAAACCAATTCTAACCCGCCAATAGACTCGCCAAGATGGAGAGGAAACAAGACTCAGGAACTTTAGTTTCCAAAATACCAACACAACAGATTTTATTGGTGCTAACAAACTTGTTTAAGGGGGTCCATGAGACCCATAATATTCCAAACACTTATGTTCATATATTAACATATACAAAGGATGATAAAGAGTTTATCGCCGCTTGGCCGCCCGCCTTCGACTGGCCCCCGTCTTTGGAGAAGACTTGGGAATAGAGGGCACCGGAATAGGGTCCTGAGGAGGGAATGGCTGCTGGCCAGAGGCCTTAGGAGCATCAGTAAAAGACTCATTTGGAGTTTGAGTCTGAGGAACACAAGAGCTATGCAGTACAGGGTCATCCTCATCCGAACTGTTGACGTTGCTAACTTCCTCCTCAGAGTTTTCGACCGATATTGGTGAAGAGACTACGATGGATGGGGCTATTCACAGAGCTACACTAGTAGAAGCAGGTGGAGCCATTACTTCATCGAGTTGGGGCAATGCTTGCTTCTTTTGAACCACCTTGGAAACAGGGGGCTGCGTCAAATTAGATGCTATATCAACTTTTCCCTCAGCAAGAGAAGGGCTTGGCTCCTTTGACCGAACCAGGTGCTTCTTCTTTTTGGGAGTAACTAGCTTCCAACCATCCTCAGCAACATCTGGGATCGTTGAACCTAGAGCTGGAACATTTATAGAGGATGGTGTAGCTCCGGTTAAGGCTTGCAAAGGGGCCTCAACAAGGTTAACGTCAGGAGCCTGGCCATCACAGTCTAGAGCGACCTAGGGGACTTTCGCATGAACAGAGGGGCTTTCTTGGGACGAGCACTTGTAGCCAAAGGTGCCACACCTTTGACAAGAGACAGGTCTCCATTCGTACTCAACAGCTATAGTTCGGGTCTCACCATTTAGGACAATATCCACTGAGTCATAGCGTGCATCCTTTGCAGACGCAAACCCTGGCAAACGAAATCAATTTCATTTGCTCAGTTCTAAGATCAACATATAAAGGTTTCCCAATGGCACTAGCAACCGCGCTTATTCCAAGAGCATACCAGAATGCATACGGGATGTTCTTTATTCTGACCCATACCGGGACAGAGGAGTGGTCATCCTTTTGCAACTCAAGGATCGGATGCCATTGTTGTAAAATGAGAGGAACTCTAGCAACAGTTAGAGGCCCTTCGTCAAGGACTTTCCTTCTGAAATCATGGTTTGGAATATGGAAAAAGTAAAAGCCTTAATCATTGGCCATGACATCAAGGAGGTGATGTCCCCAAGTGTGCTTTAAAGCAGCTTCTATAAGCTTAAATGAGAGTCTCTTTCCCATAAAGTATCCAACAATACACTCATGCCACTTTGGATTCGTGGCTTGCAAGATATCATCTTAGAGAACCACCACCGATTTCTTATCAACAAAGGAAGGGGACACATAGGAGAGATTATACCCTTTCACAGCTGCCTTAGTAACATTGGCCCATGACCAAACTAGAGGAGGCTTTGAGCCTCTTGCCTGCTGTCCCTGGGTCTAGGATTTAGCTATGCGTGCAGTAGCAACAGTAATATCCAGCGTAGGGCTCGAAGGGAGAGAGGGCTCGACTTCAGCGATAGATTTTCCCCTATCCATTGGAGGCCGGGATCTTCTACCTCGACTACAGCCCCAAATCCCAGCTTGATGGGCCTCCAATGCAGACGCTTTCTCATTCGTGAGCGTATCCATGCTTAAGATATGAAGCAAGCCCAGCACACCAAACGAGAAAGAAAATCGCAAAACCCTATTAGAAGGTGAACATTGTTACCCGAAGAGGGCACGCCACGAGGAACGCTTCGGTGGAGATGGAGTGTAACGACTCGGGCCCCACTGTGTAATATTGTCCGCTTTAGACACTGAGTCCTCATGACTTTAAAACGCGTCACACAGATTAAAGGGACCCCAAGCCTTATAAACTAGCCCCAGGACTCCCCTTAAGCGATGTGGGACTAGAGAGGACCCCTTCCCCTTCCTTGGGCTATCACATGGAGGTAGGTGCCAAGCGAGTCCACCCATCGAAAATTAGAGCCAATGGACCAGCGGAATAGTTGGGCTTAGCAGATCAGTCACTCAGGTGAACAGGAACTAAATTGCCTAGCTAGAGAGAAGAGGGTGAACAGTAACCCGAGGAGGGAGAAATGGAAAAAGTCTTTTCAAATTTACTCTATGTTAGTTTCCATTAAATTTTACTATCAAATTACTAAGTTGAATGACACATGACAGGTTGACCGGTGTACCAATTTGCGATTTTACTCTCTGTTTATCACATTTATACAATTTTTGTGATTTTTTTAGTATTAATCCAATTTAACGGATGGTATATTTACCACAAATGTACCAATTTAGGGTTTTTGTCGGTTGAATATACCAGTTTAGGATTTTTTATGGTCAATTGGGGTAAATTTGTCACAGGTATACTAGTTTGAGATTTTTTATGATCAAAAAATTAGTTTGGGGTAAATTTGTCATAAGTGTACCAGTTGGGATTTTTCAAAGTATTAACCATTTATATATTGAACTAACTACATTATGAGGAAGTTAGGATGGGAATAAGAAGTTTTCTCCTTCTCCGACTGAATTTGTATTGATAATATGAGAATGTGCATGAAGCTTTTCAAACATATACTCGAAATATCATTCTTCAAGACAAATATAGTTTATTAGAAATTTTTATCAATTTCAAAATCTATTGTGAGTTTTCTCTAACAGGACAATGATTAGTCCAACCGACTAATTAAGGTACAAATGATAACCATTTTGTTCAGAAATCAATTTCTATTCCAAAAATAGATTTTTTATTTTTATTCTCAGGATGAGTTTCTGAACATAAATACACATTAGATAACGATACAAAATTTTTGTTCCCAAAATAAAAATTTGTTTATTAACGATACAAAATCTCTCTCTCGGGTGGTGATGGCAGACAATGACCAAAGGCAGTGGATGGTAGTGGCAGATGGCGACTAGAGGCGGCAGACAACGAGGGGTGATGGCAAATGGCGGGTGTGGCAAGTGGGCAGCCGGCAAATAGAGAGAATGAGTAATGAAAAAAGTTTTCATTTTTTATTTCTATTTTAAAAATAGGGAAGTAGAAAATTTCTTTTTTCTTATTTTTATTTCAAATATATTTTTGGACTAAAAATTTATTCTAAAAATAAAAAAATAAAAT
This sequence comes from Eucalyptus tenuipes, assembly GCA_014182365.1. Classification (NCBI taxonomy): domain Eukaryota; kingdom Viridiplantae; phylum Streptophyta; class Magnoliopsida; order Myrtales; family Myrtaceae; genus Eucalyptus; species Eucalyptus tenuipes. The sequence goes on from CM024547.1 coordinate 19,596,501, forward strand.
ACATTATTAAATTCTGCTCTAAATTTATTTTCAAGAATAAAAAAAAATAGTGTTGACCAGAATCAAATGCGTATGATGCGCCTTCATGACGTCAGCCAGTTTCCCAGCGCGTTCCTTTTTCGTTGCGTACCCATTGGCTTGTTGTGGCGTGCAAGGCTGCCGGAAGTATTTCCTGGCCTTATCCTGGTTAGTCATCTTCTGACCGACTACAAAGACGGTGACTTGTTAACTCCTCCTCACCGTTTATTATTGAAGATGTTGATGTGTCGCGTTGGGAATCAGAATCATGACGATCACTACCCTCCATTCTCCACCGTACTGACCTTTGGAGTTATTCGGAATGATTGCCCCCATTCAAAGATCTTAGATTTCAGTACCACATACAAACACAAGACAAGTTGAGCGTGTTACAGCCATTACTTTAAACTCAGAAGACTTTCTATAGACATGTCAGCTGGTCAGCATCTTATGACCACGTGGTTTAATGGTTGGCACGAAACGAAAAGGAAAAAAAAAATAAAATAAAAAACTACTTTCTCGTTCGTCTAGTACGATGTTAGCCGCTCATGTAAAGTATATAACTATCTGTTTCTGAATGACATTATTGTGCGCTAATTGAGCTTTTCCAGCGTCGAACTTGAGATACCACAACGAACGGGTTCCAATGGTCGAAACAATGGAGCAGAAGGAGAAGAGCATGGCAACCGATGAGACAGCTAAAGTTCACTACAGTGGATGGAAAGCCATGCCTTTTGTCATAGGTATATATATGAGAATAACTAGCGAGTTCTGTTATATTCATGCATTGCCCTGCGAAATTTCGGAATCGTGAGGTTCTAATCCGGTGCAAGTGCAGGAAATGAGACTTTTGAGAAGCTCGGGACGATCGGAACCTTGTCCAACCTATTGGTCTATCTCACTACTGTCTTCAACATGAAGAGCATCGCTGCTACTAATCTCATCAACATTTTCAATGGCACCGCCAACTTCGCCACGTTGCTTGGAGCTTTCCTCTGTGACACTTACTTTGGGCGCTATAAGACGCTAGTTTTTGCCACCATTTCCTCAGTTCTGGTAACGTTGCTAATTCTCTTTTTCACACATGCAAGCATCTCTACGTCTTTATGACTCACTCTTTTTAATTCGTTTTTTACTATCCATGATACCCTAAAATCCGCAGCGCACTAGAGTAACCCGAGATAAAAAGAATATGCCTTCTCTGCTCATGAACACTATACAGGAAAATTTCCAAAAGAAAAATAATCAGAATCTGACATACTTTTTACCTTATTTTCGAAGGGATTGCTTGCACTTGCTCTGACAGCTGCAATTCCGAATTTGCATCCCCTCCACTGTGGATCAGAGAAGAGCAGTACATGCCCCAGCGCTAATGCGTGGCAAATGGCTTTCCTACTAAGCGCGTTTGGTCTTCTAGTGATTGGCGGTGCTGGTATTAGACCCTGTAATCTAGCATTTGGTGCTGATCAGTTCGATCCCAGTACAGAATCCGGAAGGATGGGAACTACCAGCTTCTTCAATTGGTACTATTTCACCTACACTTTTGCCGTGTTGATGTCGTTGACAGTTATCGTTTATGTGCAGTCCGACGTGAGTTGGGCTTGGGGGTTAGCCATTCCCGCAATTCTTATGTTCATTTCACTACTACTCTTCTTCACGGGTTCAAGAATTTTTGTGAAAGTGAAACCGGAGGGTAGCCCCCTGACAAGCTTGTTGCGGGTGATAGTGGCTTCAATCAAGAAGAGGAAGTTGACGTTACATTCTCAATCTCAACCTTGTCTCTCCCTTTTTCATTACATTCCCCACAGCTCTTTGAACTCCAAGCTCCCCCGCACTAATCAATTCAGGTAATTTCTCTGGATTTCTTGCAGACTTCCTTTAGCTACGCCCTTCTACAGTCCTTAGCAGCGTTTGCATACGAGCTTGCAAAGTATACTATATCTACATGTTGATCACAGAGCCTTGAGAATTACTATCTAGAAGCCGAATGATAGGAGCATACTTACTGAGATGATCCAATCGCTAACCCAACTTTTAACAAGGAGAAAAGAAGCCTAAAATTGGAACAAAGTGTTGATCCAGCTCAATTGGTCATCACTTAGACACTTTGATCGGATCGTCATTTTGTTTAGACTTCGACAGTGGATACCTTGCAGCTAAATCAATTATTGTTTCAAGTTGGCATAGACTGCAGCTGATTCAATTATTGTTTGAATCTTTCTGGCATGCATATATAAAACGGGGTATAAATTGCACATTAATTTGGTTTTTAGATTAATATACGTTCTGTCCTCACTTGGATGATTGTCTACTAGGATATTTATATCAACCCTCACTTGTCAACAAAAATTTTGACGTCTTACCTAACAGAAATCAGAGAGAGAGACCTTGTCCCCGTTATGAGGAGAATAATAAATGTCATACGATTGCTCTACGGCAGAGAATAATCATTTCACCACATAAACCCTATCATGGCCTTGACAAATTTGCCATGTCTGACAGGCCCGCCTGTTATTCTAATACGCTCTTTGACAAGCGGGCAGCGCATATGCAAACAAAGAGAGGTTAACATCCTATGGTTGATTAGCTCTCGTGCATAAGGACTTGGTAGGCCCCAGTTTGATGGGTTGAGGTAGCACCAAAGCCCAAATTGATGATGTATATCGTTCAATCAGTAGGAAAATAATTCAACTTGACAATGTTGCCAACCCGAGTTTGTCCCGCCTTGACGCAAGCCTGACCACATGACCAGCTCAGATCACTCGGGATGATCCACTTAAGTGGAAAATGGAGGCAAATGGATAACTGGATTGGAGTGCTCTACCGTTAAGGTTAAACCTCATGGACTGTGTTTTAGGCCACTAAATTTGCGCATCGAAATGTTGATAATTGAAGATGATAGAACCTCTCAAAGGGTTAACAAAAGAAATAGGATGTATAGTAGCTTTAGTCTTCCATTTTTAATTCAAAAATATGCTTGGATTGGATTCTCACAAGATACAAACAGACGGCACGTCAAGTTCTGAACTTCTGATGTTTATTGACAAGATATGGTGTTTGACGTTTTATATAGATTCCTCGACAAAGCCGCTATCATCACCGCAGAGGACCAAATCAACCAAGACGGATCAGCAGTCAATCCATGGGGTCTCTGCAGCATTCAACAGGTGGAAGAGGTGAAGTGTGTGGTGAGAATCCTTCCCATTTGGGTATCAGCCATGGTGTACAACATAGTTATAATCCAGCAGCAGACTTACGTCGTTTTCCAAGCACTTCAATCCAACCGGCAACTCGGAAACACAAGCTTCAAGATCCCGGCCGCGTCCTACACCATTTTCAACATGATTGGCCTCACCATCTGGATCCCCTTCTATGACAGAGTCCTAGTACCACGGCTAAGGAAAATCACCGGCAAAGAAGGTGGTATCACAATACTTCAGAAGATGGGCTTTGGCATGGTACTAGGCATTGTCACCATGATTGTGTCGGGCATCGTCGAAACAAACAGGAGAAATTCGGCGCTCGCAAAGCCCATCGGTTTTGACCCAATAAGAGGTGCAGTTTCCTCTATGTCAGGGCTGTGGCTGGCGCCTCAGCTGATACTTGTGGGCATATCGGAAGCATTCACAGTGGTTGCTCTTGTGGAATTCTATTACAAGCAGTTCCCAGAGAACATGAGGAGCGTCGGTGGGTCCTTCACCTTCCTGGGCTTTGCTGGGTCGAGTTACTTGAGCAGTTTCCTCATATCCATTGTTCACCGAACCACCGGTGGAGGAGATGGAAATGGCGGATGGTTGGCTCAAGATCTGAACAAGGGGAAGTTGGATTATTTCTATTACTTGGTTACTGCACTGATGGGCTTGAATCTAGGCTACTTCATTATGTGCGCTAGGTGGTATAAGTACAAAGGCAGTGAAGACACTGTTCTTGCAGGTGACGATGAAAAAGTTAGCTCAGACAAAGTTACTGTGTGATCCCTCTCGAGGGTATTGTATGTACGTTTACTGACTTTCTTGTATCAACCAATAAGAAATGTAATGAATATCCACTCGATACGATGTTCCACTTAATGAAAGTCAATGACAATTGGGGAGTACATGCTGTTCCTATGAAAAGCTGATAAATTTGAGATTTAGTTAAATAATGTAAATAAAATTTGGTAAAAAGAAAGAAAAGTAGCTGATAAGCCCAAAACCAGTTGTTAACTTAACCGAAAAAATTGGATAAACACTCTAGTTAAGGTTGGTGATTTCCAAAGAAAAAAAAATCCTTGTAAATCATAAGAAATATCGGTAAGTAACTCAAATAACAATTGCTAACCCCCAAAACTCTATAAATAATTAGCAATTTAAAGGGGAAAAAATTGGCAAGTCATGCTTATTAGTAATCTCCACAAAGTTATTATATTTTAATCGGTAGTCAAGGCAAATAAAAGTTGATACCTAAACAAAAAGATGGTAAATTAACAAAAATTATTAAATGTCAGTAAGTGACTCAAATCTAATTGGAATTTGATCTACAAAAATTGGCAAATCACTCTAATTTAAATTGGTAACTTCATGTAAGGGTTGGTAAATTTAAAATATAGTAAGCAATGTAAAAATTTGATAAAAGAGAAGAAAATTTGGTAATTAAAAGGAAAGTAAATTTGGTAAGCAACTAAAATGAGAGTTGATAATCTAGAACTAATCAGTAACTTAATCGAGGAATACTTGGTAAATCGCTCTAATAAAGGTTGGTAGTTTCCATTAAAAAACTAGTGAACCATAAGAAAAGTCAACAAATAAAAAAAATCAAATAAACACTGGTAAATAAGTCAAATAAGAGTTACTAGCCATTACCATATGGTAACTTAAAAGGGGAAAAAGTTGTCAGTCACGTTAATTTGGGTTAGCAATCTCTAAAAAGAGCTAGTGAGTTCTAATGAGTTGCTAATTAATGCAAATACAAGTTGATAACTCAATATAAAATTGGTAAATCAATACAAATAATAAAACTTTGATAAGTAACTTAAATTAGAATTAATAATCCAAAATTAGTTAGTAATTTAATCTAACAAAAGTTAATTGTATTTAATGATTTACTTGCTCATAGGAAACTTCTCCTTATAAGTGTGCCCTCTCCTTAACGAATTATGTTTATTTTTTTTTTGCATGTTTCAAGTTGTTTTCTATCACGTATAAACTAATCAACCCCCGCGACTAGAGCCATCACCACGTCAAATATTTATTCCATACTTTGTTGATTTATCTACTTTAATCTTATTCAGGGTAGGCAATAACAATAAAAGAAAAAAGTCAACTTGGTGATCTTCTACATACGTATACGCAATTATATTAAATCATTCCCCTTGTAGACCGGCATTGATGCTCTCTCACAAGTCAATATATGAAGGCAGATAATATTGATTCGGTATACATGCATGTAGATGGCTTCAAAAATTGACTCATGTGCATTGTGCTCATTAAGTCCTCCGATGGGGCAGCTGCAGAAGATGATGCTGTCGCGTAATAAACTTGATGATTTTCGTACACGATTTTAGTTCATTTACTCATGTTGGTTATTTAGATGAAGAAGATGTTAGAAGCGAAGAGCGCAGAGGCCGTCTGCGATTAAGAGAAAAAGAAAATTTGATTGCGAATTTTTTGCCATACACAGGATCCAGAGGAGCGAGCTTGGAGCATATGATCAGATATTGAAGGGAGTTTATCGAGTGTACAAAGTGTGCAGCAGAAGAAAGAAGGCATTTGATGTGGTGAGCATAACAACGGCGAAGGCGGCAAGGCGCGTCATATGGAGTGCCGGCAATATCCTCCTGAGTATTGCTGCTTGGGGAACAATCCTGATCTCAACTGTCTCCAATGCAGATTCGGTCCACGCCCTGAAGGTTCATTGCTCTCGTTCTCACCTACGCCGTCACCGTCGCCGTCCTCTCCTTCCAAGGATTTTCACCACCTTCTTCAATAAATCCAGCCCAGCCTCCTCCTCATTTTTGCTTATAAAGTCATGTGATCCTAAATATGTATAATCCGTTCGTTTCGCGGAAAATGTGAAATATCCGAAAATTATTATTTTTTTCGACTGAAATCTGAAAAGCCATTTTAAGGAAAATATTTTCTTCCATGGACTCCTTTTCAATAATTATTATTAGGGAAAATTCCGAAAAAATGACCCGAAGTGCCCTCGTTTTTTAGTAAGGAAAATATTTTCTTCCATGTATAATTAGAGGTGAGCATGGTCCGGGTTGGGCCGGTCCACCCCCTAACTCTAGGACCAACCCGCACAGTGCTGGTCCTCAATTTTTGGGACCGAGAACCGACCCTATTGAGCTTGGGACCGAGGACCAGACTGACCCAATGGGTTTGGTCCGGTTCTAGGGTTAACCCGAGACTAACTAATAATTCTTTATTTCATTTTTTGTACTCCTTAAAAAAACGATTGAGTACCAGACTGACCCAATAAGTTCGGCCCGATTTCAAGATCAATCCAAGACTAACCAATAATTTTTATTTCATTTTTTGTACTCCTTGAAAGGGCAATTGAGAACCATATCAATCCAATGGGTAATGATGAGCAAGGTCAATTAAAAAGGCAAGCGGTGAGGTCAAGTGGGGTGAGCGTCGAACAGAATGGGCATCGAATGTCGAGCGGGGAGCAACAAGCCAAGCGAGCATCGAGTGGCAAGCGGCACGAGTGACCAAAAGCGAGTGAGGCGAGTGTCAAGTGGTGAGCGGAGAAGTTTTTTTCGATTTTAACAAATTGAAGACTAAGAGGATAAATAAACGAAGAGAACGAATATTAGAGAATGATGCCATAAGGTGTCTTTTTGGAAGCCGTGAGGACTCTTTACAAAAATATTTTCCTCCTTCATAAATTATGACTATTGACGTTGTAAAAGACATTAAAAACCTAAGTTATTAAAGAACAATATAAAATTACTTGAACTATTTACTAAAGAGCAGTTTAATGTTGTTGACGCCGTTTATTTCAAGGTTTTCTTTATATAAAAAATTATAAATAATAAAAAATATATATATATATATATATATATATATAGTTAGGGTTGGTCCGGGTTGGACCGATCCGGAATTCTTAAACTCGATGACCAGCCCACAATGTTGGTCTAGGAATTCTAGGACCAAGGACCGACCCAGTATCCTTGAGAGTCGGACCAGGACCAGCAAGGTTGGGCCGGTCTAGGGTTGGTCCAGGGTTGACCCTTGACCGATGCTCATTCCTAGTCCTAATTATTTCAAATAAGAGCCTAAAATGTTATGATTATTTCAAATAAAGGTCTGAAATAGCTATGGTTGTTTCAAATAAGAGTCTTATTTCGTTGGTTAACCAGTGAGTTAAATTTTCCAAATGATTAAGGACATTTTCATCCAAATCTTCTTTTCTTTTTTCTCTTTTCTTCTTTTTTCTTTTTCATTGTTGACTGGCTATCATTGGTAAAGGCCGACAAGGGCTCGATGACCCTCGTTGACCGCTAAGAAGGGCCAGCTATGGCTTCGTGACCTTGGTCGACAACTGGGAAGGGCCAGCGAGGGCTTGCAAGCACTCGCCAACCGCGGGCGATGCCACCCTCACTAGATTTGGCGAGGGTTGACCTCGCTTGGGGCTAGCGAGGGCTTGCAAGCCCTCGAGCCCTCGCTAACCCTTACCAATGGCGGTGAGGTCGTCGAGCCTTCGTTGGTCGCGAGCAAAGCCACCCTTGCCAAATTTGGTGAGGGTCGACCTCACCTAGGGCTAACTAGGCCAACCTCACCAATGGCCTCATGGGGTGGCCTCCCTAGGGAGAGGGTCGCCTCACCCAGGTGAGGTCGTCCCTTGTCCAATCCTCTGCAGGCGTCTCCGCGGCTAATCGGCCACTAGTGAAGAAGGAAGAAGGACTAGAAAACAAGGAAAAAAAAAAGGAAAAAAAAAAATAAGAAAAAAGAAAAAAAAAAAAAAGGTGAATGACGAAAACGTCATTGACCGTTAGAAAGTCAAGCCTTATTTGAAACAGACATAGCACTTTAGGCTTTTATTTGAAATAAACATAATCAGTTCGGGCTCTTATTTAAAACAAGATCTATTTCAAGCCCTTATTTGAGAAAATGATTTTATTTGAGAAAATGAGAACACTTTGAGCCATTTTTTTGGAATTTTAGCTTATTTTATTATTTTATTTTTAAAAATCAATTTTTAATTTTTTGTTTTTCAAATTTTTGTATTCTTTTCTTTCTTTTTCTTCTTCTTCTTCCTTGGCCTTGGCCAGTCGCCGGCTATGGCAACGGCCGATGACCGGCCCTAGGTGAGCTAGGTGGGGCTCGAGCTTTGTCGAGGTCGCTAGAGGTCAACGAGGCTCTTGTGAGCCTGGCTTTGCTAGATCCCACCTCACTAGCCTATGGCAAGACCAAAGGTTGCCAATGGCCAATCGCCTTGGCCAACAACCGGGAAGAAGAAGAGAAAAAAAGAAAGGAAAAACTCGATTTTTTCAAAAAAGAAAACATAAAAATAAAAGGAAAATGTGTTTGATGAAAGAAAATAAGATGGAATAAGTTGTGGAAAATGTTTTCCCATTTTAAAAGTGAAAAATATTTTTCCCACTTTTGAATGTGTTTTTTCCAATAATGGAAAGTGTTTTCTTTGGTAGATTCATTTTCCGTGAAACGAACACCGGAAAATTTAGAAAACATTTTATGTAAGTTATTTTCCATGAAACAAATAGAAAAGCACCATGAGAAATTCAAGTTTTTTGTAAAATGAGGGCCCAAAATGAAAGATCTCCACATTTTTGCTCCTAATCGTCTTGTCCTCACATTGCCATGACATCAAATAAAACAGTCACCTTCAACCTCCCCTCACGAAGTTACTCAACCCAAGGTAAATCAGAGCATCTAGACAAACCAATTTCCAGAAAAATATAATTATTTTCTAGTATTCGGTTGAAACCTAAAAAGAAACATAAAATATTCCTCAATGCACTCTTTTTCAATAATTTTTTATTATTTTATTTTTTAAATCTAATTTTATTTAAAAGAATGATTTTAAAAGTATTTTCTATTTTTAATTTCATTTTCTTTATTTTTGTCTTCTTCCTCTTTTGCGGGTTGCCGGCCACGGTGCTCAGCCAAAGGCGAGCTTGAGCTCACCCAATACTAGCAAGCTAGCTTGCCAAGATCTCGAGCTCACCCCTTGCTAAATCAACAAGCCTATAGCCCAAGCTTGCTGCCGATTGGGCGAGCAGCAAGTTAGGGCTTGAGCTCATCGCCGATTGAGCGAGCATTGAGCCTCGAGTTCACCCGAGGCCGATGAGCTCGAGGCTCACCTATGGCTAATCGCGATGGTCATCATGGCCAGTGATTGGCCAAGACAAAAATTTTATATATATATATATATATATATATATATATATATAATAAAAGAAAATATTCCATTTTTTAAATAAAAAAATAAAGAAAGATGGAAAGGTTAACATAGGTGTTAGGTGAGAGAAAATGAGTGAGGAAAATGTTTTCCTTTTTCTCAAAAATGGAAAATATTTTCCCCTATTTTAGAAGATATTTTTCTCTTCATGAAAAATGTTATATCCAACTTATTCATTTTTCATGAAATGAATATTGAAAAATTTTGAAAACGTTTTTTGAAAATTATTTTTTGACGAACGGAGAAGGGAATAAATTTTTCCTCTTTTGCTCAGAAGCTGTGCTCTCTAAAGTACCACCAGATTTGGAAGAAGGGATGAGCTTCACTTCAATTTCACCAGTTGCCCTAAGCCAGAGTGGTGGATATCTCAAACAGGGTTGATAAATTAAATATGATTTGTGCTTCGGATACTTGAACTAGGGCTGTTTGTTTCTAGTTCGGATCTCGTCGTCAGTGACTTGTTGGAGTCTTTCTCGTTTACTCCAGTCCATAACAACGTTCTAGATAAAAGAACTTTGATTAGATCAACGAGGATACTTATGTACATATTCTCTTTCCTCTCTTCTCTAATCACTTGTTTTCCTAATTAATCAGTATGAAGGAGGTCATTTCCTGCTAGTAGATTAGTGTATAAGGAGAAGCCATTCTTTAATGGTCAGGAACAGTGATACTACTGCTCTTCCATGCACACAAAAATTCTGTCATTCAAAAACTTCTTGACCATGCCCTCTCATGGTTGGGAGGAGTATGTCTAGAAGGACAGGCTAAGGCCCAAGGAGAAAATGGCTTGTTAGGCCTAGCTTTTTGCGATTCGAGATTATGAAGCATAGAGTCGCTAGACTCGTGGTCACCTCTAGCGTGAATCAGGCACATAACATTAACATGTGTTCGGCTTGTTATGCTGCCCAAGTTTAAATGATCTCTAGTTTAAGCCACACACTCCAGTTTTAACTCGAGTCTTATTTAAATTGCAAGACTAGATGAATTTTTAATTGGCTTTTGTTATTTTTTCATCAAAAAACCAAAACCTATTTTCAAACATCAATAGTATGATGTTGGATGATACAGATCCAAGATCCGAGTGACTTAAATTGATCAGTCCACTGTCAACAATGGCCTGTCAATTACTATGATCAATAAGCCTGCTGTCATTAACCTATTAAACGGATGTTAACACAATCATAAACTTTTCAATTTGGCTAATTTAGTTTCAAACATTTCAACAATTTGCTAATATAGTCATTCTGGCTAATTTGGCCAAAAATCTTTGACGTGAATGTCGGCCATCCTACGTGACAGTCAGTATTGACATAAATAAATTTTACAATTTTTTTAAAAAAATTGAATTTTGAATTTTTTTCCTTTTTTTTTTATCATTGGGAGGCCAGGACCTTTCTACAAGCCCTTGCCAGCAACCGAGGGCCTTACCTGTGTCCTATGAGGGGGCAACTCTTGCTAGCCACAATGAGCCAAAAAAATTCAAAAAAATTGTGAGAGTTGTCCATATCATCACCGCTTGTTCCACAATGTTAGCAATTTGCAGCCTAAATTAGGTGGAAGGACTAAATTGTCACAAGGTTTAGACTAAATTAGCAAAAATGGAAGGTTTAAGATCGAATTGATCTTCATATAATAAGTTTATGACTTTTTTGGTAATTTTCCCGATAATAATTAAACCGGTACCTAGATTGAGTATCTATAGGTTAGTCTCTCACAAGTTATCTAAAATAAGTCAACGTTCAATTTTTCTAGGAACAATGTGTTCGACGCTTATTAAAACTTATTAAATTAATCAATACAAAGAAAATTATCCATTTATCTTATCGAGTAAAAAACATGTAAGAAATATGTTAGCTAGTCAGGCTAGCCTCGGGCCCAATCGGGCTAGGCCAGGTCGGCCTTATAACTAATCGACACTTGTCTAAGCCTGGCCCAAAGTGCCTTCAAGTCTTTGTGGGGCGGCCCAACCCTAAGTAGGCCGTGGATCGCTAGACCCATGAGCATGTGTAGAATTGAGCCAGTCATCAGCTTTATGAAGATATTCTTGGGGGAAAGGTGTAATCTAAAAGCAATGGGCGACGCTTTTCACTTCTCTTTTGGCTTAGCTACTCTCTTTTTTCCATCTTTCGACCATATTATTCCTTATGGGGCTCATTGCTTTTGATACAACTTTACAAAAATGATCTTTTTTTATTATTTGATGTATGCTTTTTTTTTTTTTTGTGAGTCCAACTTTCCTTCTTCTTCTTTCTTTTCATGCTTTTAACGTTTGAGTTCTCCATTCCTGTAAATCATATTAGTGTTTTTTCTCTTGCAGGCCATTCTCTTCTTTCTACACCTCCCACTCTTTCTTCTTCCTCTTCTTCCACAAATCTCTCATACATCTACAATCTCCAAAAGAACTAGTTACTTCGACATAATCAAATTAAACTATAAATTCAAATCCTGCTTCATATTACCTAAAATGACATGAGTCGCTTATTGCCCTTCACTTTTATGTGTGCACATGGTGGAGACACCCTTTCTTTCTCTAGACACTCACATGTTCAAGAAGAGGAGAAGTATTTTAAAAAAAGGGAAGAGAGAAGCAAAACTTCTCAATATTACCTTCCATAGTGCAAGAAGAGTTTGCATGTGGCGAAAAGAAAATGGGCTTGTTGTGGAGGTCACTGGTGAGCTCACTGTCAGTGCTAATGAAAGTGTGGAGGACCACAAGATTGGCATCATAGATTGAAAATAGAGGATGACGGGGTTTATGGAAGAAGGAGGAGGAGTGGAAGGTGTAGAAAGAAAAGACTGGCCTACAAAAGAGAGAACAAAGAGATGAATTGCAAAAATGGAGGCTGAGATGTCAAAGGAGTGGTAAAAAGAAGAAGGAAAGTAGGATTGCGAGGAAAAGAAGAAGAAACAAAATAAAAAGTGTTCACCAAATAATAAAACAAAAAAGATGATTTTTGTAAGGTTATATTAGAAGTAGCGGGTCCCATAATGGATTTTATGGTCAAAACACAGAAAAAATGAGTCTTTAAACCAATTGAAGAGTGGAAAAAACATGGTCATTCTTCAAAATTACGAAGCAAATAGCATTTTTCGTTACTTGACAAGCATTCAAGGATTCTTCAGTGTACAATTTTCACAGAATATAGCAGTAATCATGACAGGGAGATCTCGCTGGAGTCAAGAGGCGGCAACAGCATTGGCATCGGCGGTGGAGGAAGAGGCGGTACGGGATGCCGCCTCCATGGCTGTATAAATAATTAAAATTTCATTTTTAAAAAATATAAAAAATAAAATTAATTTTTTGGTCAATTAAAAATAAGGACTAAAAAAGAGCGGAGAAAATAAAAAGTCATTTTCCGGAAAATGACTTCCAGGGAAAATGTTTTTCGGAAACTTGTGATATTTTCCGCGAAACGAACTCCGACCCAAAAGAAGTAGTAGTAGAGGACGCTCGTCTTTCGGAAAATGCAGTAGGAAAGACGATTCTGAATTGGGCCGTGATATGGATTTGTGGCCCAACTCAGCCGGACCTTCAAAGGGCAAATGAAAAGTTCCCTCTTTGCAAATTTTTCTAAATTCCTTACTCAGATGGCGTGTTGTTATTTTCTTAATCACATCGGAGCAGCGGACTTAGTCACTTCATCACGTATCTCGGAAGGGTCTTTGGTTTGTCTTTAATGGTTCTGATTTTTAGGCCTTGTTGTCGGGCTCATTGAGGATGTCGCCAAACGAAAGCAAAAGCCTACCATTTTCCACATAAGTAACGCAAGATGGGACATTGCAATTCACGTCGATGTATTTGGTTCGTATGGTAGGCGTCCAACAAGAACCATATCATGTACCTAAAAGCAGAAATGCTTATTAGAAAGTTATTCAAAAGTATACCAAATTGATTAAACTTAAAAACAATCATGGACATTATCATAGTTTTTCTCTCACTAGCGTAACCCATTTAGTCACTTCTCATCGTCGTCTCTTATATTTATTGCTATTTTTCTGTTCTATATGCTTATTATTTGTTATTTATATGGGTTAATGGAACGAAAAGAGACAGATATGAAGAAACCAAATGCCATCTAGAGATATTAGTTGTAGCTACTAGCTCCATAAATCGAGACAACTATTGCATTACCCTTTTTTCTCTTTGGGCTAATTGTCTTTTTTACCTTTCCGACGCTTGCACTAATTATTGATTTTGAATGAGGAAGCAATCAAAATTATCATGACGAATGATAATTCAAATGAAAACTGCTCTAAATAAGATCTTGTTAAAATAGTATCGCGTACCGCATGCATGCAAACGTAGATAAACACAAATAGATACATTAATGTCTATTCTCAGCTTTTTCTCATCAATATGCATCTTTTCTTCTCAGTTAGTGATGTATGACAAGGGCCATGGTTTTTCACGTTTCTTTATTTTGATTTCATCATGGATATCATATTAGAGTAGTGACAGTCCAACTCACTTTCAAAGACTCAGCGCTGTATAATTCTAAAGGGAAAAGCACACTTTTTGTATGCTTTTGGAGAGATCATATCTTTACTTTAGCCGTTGCAATTGGACTGAAGAAAGCAGCCCCACCTAACCCAAAAATACAAAATGGGAAAAGCTAAGTTAGAAATAGGAAGAGGAAAGTGAAGGCAGGGAGTGGTCCACGAAATATCAAGAATCGGATTCCACAATTGCCAGAAAATGGCCAAAACCAAACAGTCCACTCACCAGAATATGATAACGCTCAATTTCAATGCTTTTTTGGATGGTTCGGTCACACATTGACAGCTCTAACTTTAATGCCCTTTCCCCTCTCTTTGATTCTTCTTTATTTTGCTTTGATAGACAAGCTAGGTTGGTGGTGAATTACAGGATTTTCGTTTTCATATGCAAGAAAGAAGTGCACGTATACTCAATGCATGTGAGCTCTTGAATTAGATGAGTTTCGTGTGAGGATAAGCCTTGTCAAATGAGATAGTAGGATGCACGATTCATTTACTTGTGTTATGCATTTGCGACGGGCTGCGCCCGTAGCTCCTTGCTTTTCAGAAAGTTGATACCGTGGTGAGCTTATCTTCCTGAACCATCACCACACATTGCTTGCCCAAAGAAAGCGAAATAACCAATTCCTTTACGGCTCTTTCCACCCCTTTCTTATGGGGGAATGCGCCCTTTCAATTCTTTTCTTCGCACATGTTCTCTCATTTCAATTATCAACGAAACCGGATCATCTCAGACTTCATGATCAAAAAGGCGAAAGAGAAGACGAAACACGGAGGGTCGATCCGAGTCAAGATGTGCCCGATCAGAGCCCCATCAAACGATCACCCCGACAACACGGGGGGGGTGGGGTTATCGGGGAGACGATGGCATGTGAAGGGCGTAGGGCAAGCATTAATTGGAGTGTTGGAGATAGGGACTAGGAAGCGGTTAAAAAAACAAGAGGCCCATTTTAAATGTTCTATGCACTTTCTAAATCATCGAAGAGTCGCATTTGGGCATGGAAAAAAAGATTGAATGGACGAGAAGAAACTCTATGGGTTGGGCACAGAAAAATACCGTCTTTTTTACCCTGACGGTTTCGCCATCATGAACCGAAGCGGCCCCTAATAATTGATGACTGACGTGGGCCGTCCGTATATCCTTATCCTCTGCCTCATGACTCACCCACTCTACTATCATCTTTTTTCTAATAAATAAAAGAAAAAAGCCCCTCTCTTTGTGTTTTTTTTTTTTTTGTCTTTTTTGGTTTGTGTAAATTTTCTAGACAATAGCAAAATGGTCCATAAATTTTAATTTAATATGAAATTTTATCTTTATATTTTTAATTTGTATAATGCAGCCCTTGAACATTGGCTAAATGTGCAAATATCGTGTATAAAATTTCAATTTGGTCAAAATGATCCTTAAATTATTAGAACATATTTAATGTAATCCTTAAATTATATGAATATATATAAGTTCATAAATCACATTAGATATTAGACCCAAATTCGTGAACCACATTAAACAAATTAAAAATTGAGGAATAATATTGAACACTAGACCAAAAATTTAAAGATAAGATTGAATGAATTAAAAGTTCAAGAATGACATTATATATTAAATTGAGGTTCAAGAATCATTCACGTTATTTTCCCTAAATTTTTCAAAGTAAGATGTTATGAAAATTCAATTTCTCTCGATGGTGGTGTTCTTCATTGGTTCATGAACCATGATGCGGCGGGGGTGTCCTTTACAATTATAACTCGTACATAGAATTAATTTATGATTTTTGGAAGGCAATGAAGCCCTTGTGCGAAGGATTACCATGCCTGCAAATTTCCTTTTGCTTGTCGCGGAATGGAGAAGGCGAGGGGGTCCTTTCTCCAAAAGCTGTATCCTATATTCAATAATGTGCATGGCCTCAAGCTTCGAAGTACATTGTAAAGTTGTTCTCGAGAAGATGAAGAGGAGATTTGATGATCAGTTGCCGCGACATAAATGGAAAAGTATCTCATTTATATTGATATTATTAAGATTGATGGATGTTTGAAATTCGTGTCGGGTGAATGCGAGGGGGCTCGGTCAAAGGTTGAAGATTAGGTTCTCGTCGCAGCCCGTGATCTGACTCCCATTCTCCTCCAATTTATGGCCACGTGGGCATGTCCTCCCTCTCATCGATTGAACGGCTGCCCGACGCAATGGGGAGGGTTTCCTCGAAGAATCAAGCCACCATTTTAGAAACGGCGCATCTAAATTACATTTTCTCGCCGTTCTTGCACAAAATGTCGTACCTCAAGAATATTTTAAAAATTTTCAACCAAGTGACCGAAAGATTCGCTCACTTGAGATCCAGTGATCACGGAACATCAATAATCTTTGTAAAAATACTCAACGGAAGTTCGGAATAAAGGCATGTGTGACTATCGGATACATTACGTTATCTTGTCCACACACTATATGATATAAGTGGTTTCGATGTTGGAAATTCTAAGTTGAGTTTTAGTCGACACTTTAATGATCTATGGAATTAGGTAATCGATTCAAATGCTGAAAGAATTTATTACCCGTGTGGGCTATTTCATCATTAAAATTCCTGCATATAAGATTTTTCACTTCATTAAAATGTGGATGGAGAAATGTCTAAAGAGGGTTGGTAGAGCACTGGTTCAGCCCTAATAAATAAGCTTTGAAAATGTAAAATTCTCTATTCAACGCAAATAGCTCCATCAGAAGATGTGCTTCTCTTATTTCCAAAATATCTTGAGTAAGCGTAATTTCTATTTTTATCTAACTTAAGTAGCATCTTAGGGACAATCGTCAACTACGCCCTTGTTAAAAATTGCTGAATTAAGCTTTCACTCATCATCCACCGCACGCACAAGCTGGCTAGTTAAATTTGATCAAATTGACGGACGGATCCTCTCTCGGCCCCAAAAAATCCTTATTCTAACCCATTTACAATCAAAAGCTGTTTAACTTTCTTGGCCGAACCTAGTCGGGGTCCACCCATCCGTGAGGCCCCATGATCACACTTTACATCTATAGTCAAGATGGCCCCTCGAACCCGTTAAGCGTGCCTCAAAATTTCTTTCGCGAGGAACTCTCGACGGCACGCCCAAGCTAGCTAGCTAGTCTCGATCAAATTGACGGACGGATAAAAATCCTTATTCAAACTCACCCATAATTGAAAGGCGTTTGAATTTCTCGACCGAACCTAGTCGGGTGACTCGGGCCCACCCATACATGAGGCCCCATGATTGCCCTTTGCATCCGTAGTGAAGATGGTCCCCTGAACCCGTTAGGGCGTGTCCCAATATTTCTTTCGCTAAGAACTTCGCGCACGTTCGTCCATAAAAGGAAATTTAAGAACCTTAAACGCTACGTCCATCGCTGCGCCATCTTTTGCCGATTCTACGAAATTACGGAGAGCTCGCGGCAGAAAGAGAAAGGTCGAGATTCATGGCGATCTCAGCTTGGACGCAAGCGATCGCGCGTTCCACGAAAAGGCGACGGGGATGCGTCGCATCATAGAATCCGCCGCGGGAAAGGCGGCAAAAGCGGCACAAAGGGGAAAAAGGTGAGGTACTTACGGAAGAGAGTACGGACGGTACGATTCGTCAAAGCAGCATGCGGGGGACAAGCCCACGTGACGCGATTACTTTTCTCGTCCTTTTCTTCGGATAAACAATAATTGCGGGTAAAAAACGTCAAAAAAATGAATTAATTTTATGTTAATGATTTTTTTTTTTTTTAATTCTTTAGGGCGACTCGCGGCGAGCCCTCGCACGCTCTCCGCCGCGCGAGACACGTGCCTGGGCTCTCTCTTCCTTCGAGTCAAAGCAGCGCGGAGGCCGGGATTTTCGTGCACGTGTCGCGCTTGAGGTTTATCGACATGCGTCCACAAGTAAACAGGGAAAGAGCTTGTTGAATGTTTTTTTTTTTTGCGTAAACGGGGACTCCACCATAACCCGTCGCCGTCGTCGGGTCTGACTCCTATACTCGGGAGAGACTAATACGAACCCAACACCATATCATTCACTTACAATGGATAAAAAGTTTGATTAGTATGTCGAACTCTATTCATTTGTTCATTTTTTAAAGAATACTTTTGTGAGATTTTGATAAGATTACAATCGACTATTTAAAAAGTTTAAATTATTAAATGAATGTATAATTTAATATTCAATTATTCTAACACTCCTCTTTACATGTAAGTTGAATTTTGACCTAAACCTAAAGTATGGAAATATATAATTGGGGAGATAAATAGAGGTTTGAAAAGATTTGGACTTAGAATCTCTTACTTAGATATCATATAAGATTTTAGTGATACTACAGCTAACTGTTCTAAAAGTTTAAACTGTTAAACGAATACGTGATTTAATATTTAATTACTCCAACAAATGCATTGGGTTTCTCGGGATTAAGCTCTCTATATGCATGCAAGTTCACATATTAGATCATAATACACACATCAAGTAATCCTTTAGAAATTATAGCCTAATGCGTTTGAGGGTTGGTGTGACCTACCTATATTCAAATTCCATATTTGTAACTCACATGTTTATTTGATCATTCACTCTTTTAGACATTGACACTACGAAACATGCATGATATGGTTTGGTCAAGTGAAGCTATTTGAATTGTTAGCTAGCCCGACGAGGACATGATATTTCGCATCACTATCATGCATGTAAACGCACGGCAAAAGTAGTATCTCATTGTGGAAATCATATTGCATACTCTTTTTTTCGAGATTTGATATGCTTGAATTGAAGGCTTCGAATCTACCTTGAAATTAAGGCGTTATTAACATGTAATTTATATGTAATATGGGATCATTTTGTAATTACGTTTCAATCTATACCTTGACTGTAATTAACCATTCCTATATACATATCATAAACTTGAAATTGGAGTTGAGTCGCCATAACATCATGTCATTATTTTCTATTGAATTATATGATATTAGAGTAGGAAAAAATATCAAATTTTCTAAAATCTGCATTCCAAATCAACACTTACTTTGCTCCAATTTTTAGGAAAATTATTAAAAATATCCTAAACCTATTATACTTTTACTAATTCGGTCATAAACTTTTCAATTTTGCTAATTGAGTCCTAAAATTTTCACTTTTTACCAATTGAGTCATTTCGGCCAATTGTGGCCAGAATTTGCTGACATGGAAATTTTTTTAATGTTTTAATATATTTTTTCGAATTTTAAAATTTTTTTTTATGTTTTTAATTTCTTTTTCTTTTTTTTTTAAAAAAAAATTTCTTTCCATTTTTTTCCTTTGGCTTGTCACTTGGCCTTCGCGAAAAAGCCAAAGGCCACGGCGGTGAGGGTTGGCCTCAAGCGAGGTTAGCCTCGGGTGAGGCCCGCGAGGGTCAGGCTCGCGAGCCTCAAGTGAGGTGGCCCTCGTTGGGATCTGGCGAGGGGTGACCCAACTAGCTGCGAGCGAGGCTTGCCCTCACCAGAGGCCCGCGAGGCCGACCCTCGTTGGCCTTTGGTGAGGGCGAGCCTCGCCTGAGGACGGCAAGGTCGCTCCTCACCAGATCCCAAAGAGGGCGACCTCACCCAAGACCAGGGAGGTCGACCCTCACCGGTTGTGGTTTTGGCCGGTCGCCGAAGATTGGGCGACCAATCGAGGAAGAAAAGGGGAAATAAAGGAGAAAAAAATAAATTAACAATACAAAGTAATTAAAAAGAGAAAAATTATTAAAAAATAATAAATTGCATCCACGTCAGCAGTGCCACGTAGAATGGTTGGCGTCTATATCAGCAAATTCCGACCAAAATTGGCCGGATGGACTCATTTGGCAAAATATTAAAAGGTTTAAGACTCAATTAGCAAAGTTGAAAGGTTTAGGATTAAATTGGTAAAAGTGCAATAGGTTTAGGACTTTTTGGATAATCTTCCCCCAATTTATATCTCAACAATGTCCATTACATCTCCAAATCTTTCTTCTCCTCTAACATCTCTTTACCTATCATCTTCTCTTTCCGTTGATCTCAATTTCTCATCTCATCACCTCTCAACAACATTGTGCCCACTTTCCGTCTTCTTATCTTTTCTTTGCTGCTCCAATTTCTTCTAATGCTCAAATTATGGTTGTGCAATCAATGTCGCCGTCTCTTATTCTTCCCAAAGTCAAGAGTCTCGTCTCCATCAAGCTTGATGTAGACAATAATCTTCTATGGAAATCTTAATGTATATCTATCTGATTTGCAATGATCTACTGGGTTATGTGGATGGTTTTTTTCCATGTATGTCAAAGCTTATCAGTGATCAATGGCACTATGGTGATGAATACCTTCTATTTGTTTTGTATCAAGACAAATCAATGCGTTCGTAGTGTGATAAATTTGACTCTTACAATCAAAATATTTCATGAAGTTCATGACCTTCAATCATCTTGGGAGATTTTGCTTACTCTAAAATGATGCTTTATTGATTGTTGCGCAGCTAAGGAAATTGGTTTAAAACTCGACTTTTCGACTGTTGTTGAGAAATTTGATCAATCAATGTTTGACTATCTTTGGCATCTAAAGTTAATTGTGGACTCTCTCACTACAACTAATCACTTTGTCTCTAATGAGGACTTGGTGATTCGAGCCCTTAATGGGTTCCCATATGAGCACGATTCTTTTGTCACTATTGTCACTAACGGCCCTATGATTCTTTCATGTCTCCTCATCTAAGAAGAATGATTTCTCCAAAAGTTAGGTGTCTCGTCTTCATTTGATATTTATCATGCTTTGATCAGTCATGCCACTTCACCTAATCCACCGTTTCGAGGTGGAAATAAATCTAAGGGCCAAAGATTTGGTCAAGAACAAAGTGGCCGGTTCTTGCATAATCAATAGGGTTGGCAATCCTCCTATGATCAATTCAATTCATAATCATTCTCAACCCTTAAATTGGTTGCTTCTCCACCTCCTCTAATTAGCCTTGTGATAGTTCGAGACCCTATGTTCCCATTCACCTATGAAGTATTCTTTAAATTAGGCCTCATCTTTCTTATCAAATCCATAACAAGACTAGGCATATTCACTATAATGTCAACAATGATTCAACCATGCCTTCATTACTACATGTCTCGCTACGTGCCTGCAATGGATCAACTTGCAAACATTTTTACTAAGGGACTATCTAGTTTGCCCCACATGCTATTCATATCCAATCTCTCGATTGTTATACCTATTTTGCATTTAGGAGGAGTATTAGTTTACATGTATTATGTGATTTTTCTATGATTATATTTCAATCCGTACCTTGTATATCATACAATTTTAATTGGGGTTGAACCAACAATAACACTCTATCGTTATTTTCTCTATAATTCTAGACATCAACATTTGTTGCATTACCAAATTGAAAGGTAAATCATCGAGAGAATGATTTTGAGTGGAAATGAAATCAAAAGAGAAAATGTGACAATTCCTCTTAGCGAAAGTAATTGAGCAAGGGCGAAATTCCAACACGAATTCGAACAATTTCATTCTTTTGATGAGAAAACGCGACACGTTTGTCAAATTACAACACCAATCAGACAAGCAACCTTGTTCCTTACCAGATTGGAGATTTTGCAAGATAAAAAAAATGATTCTGATGCTTTCAATTATAAGCGGTGAATAAAAATATTCCACGTTTGTTTGTATTAAACAAAAAGGCATTTTCCCCCTTTCTCATCGAAACTTAAAATATCATTCAAATTTTAGAGAAATTAAAAAACAATTATACATAAACCTATGAGTCAAGTTAATAATTGAGTGCCATGATAATTTCGGAAATTTACATTAAAAAATCAAAGCACGTGAACCGCAAAAAGTAGAAAATAGAACATAGAAAATCAATTCAGACAGGCTTTCGGCAGATTTGATTTTTGGTCGAAAGTTATCTTCTGCTTTTGCTCGAGTATAGTGTATCTTTTATTTAAAAGCAGTTTCCTTTAATTTTTTTAAAGGTCATTAAAGTAACTTTGGGAATCTATTTCCTGGTTCATTTTTTCCCGTCTTTCGGCTTTTTCCTCGGTGGTATCAAATCCTTATCACTATTATCATAAAATCAGAGGTCCGGCCAAAAATACAACGGCGGACCGACGATCGAGAAGATGCACGCGTGTCGGATTCTGATACGACCATTTTTTGACCTCTCGTCAAATAAAAAAAAAAATATATACATAATTTATTCGATATTGCATGATTCAAGCCGGGAAACTTTCCATCTAGCCACGTGCTGGCGCCTGATTTTCCGTGACGAAAATACTTCTAGTCCAAAAAGCCAAAGATCTTCTCTTTTTATTTTAATTTTTTAAAAAATTTTCGACGTGAATCATGTGGAAAAAGATTAGAAAAATATAATCTTGGTTTCAGGGCAATTATCATCGGTACGCTAAGCCGGTCCATGGGGCCCGTTCATGCTCGAAACTCCACTCGCTCAAAAGAACATTTTCTTTTCTTCAAATTAGTAAGCATTTTGGACCTACATAAGTTCTTAAAATTATTATTGTGTCCGTTATCCATTCACCAATAATAATTATGATTTGAGTGGTTTTGTAATAAAACCCCTTTTCACTTGGAAACATGCAACATATTCAATTTCATTCAATGATGTGGTCTGAACAAAATATCCAAATAAGAAAAAAGCCAAAAAAGAAGAAGAAGGAGAGGTTGGCAACTTATTAAAAGGGATCATGTGTTTACATGTATATATATGATTCTTATAATTATCTTGCTATTTCACTTCAATTTCATGTCATCAATCAGTCTTCAAGGAATCTAAGCATAGTATTCTGAAGGGTATAATTTTTTGCTAGAATTGACTTGAATTTCATTTATATGTCATCAATCAGTCACCTAATGTGCCATTGTAGAAGCACATGCCAGAGAAAGAGACGAAAAAGGCTTAGAACGAAGACAAAAAAAGTATTGACAATGTCCTATACAATCATACAATTTAAGATTTTGTTTCTCTTATTCAAAGATTTGCATTTTTTAAAGCTCAGCCTTAAAAAATACTGGCCAACTATATACATGAACTATATGGAAAAAAATAAAAATAAAGCTAGCGGAACGTTTTATTCCAAAAAAAACATTTGACTTTCTAGCGGGAATGATAAAATTATTTCCATATTGAAAAAAAAAATGATGAAAATAAATTAAATGAGTCGCATTAAGTAAAGGGATTTAATATCAAATTTATCGGTCAAAACAAAAAAAAAGGTTCTAAACAAGTTAAAACCACTTTATACGTGGGATGGTCGCATAAAAAAATGTTAATTGCTTGAAATTTAGAAAAGCACAAAGAAACTGACTCAGCCACGGGCAATTTTATGTGTTCCCACTACTATAACGGAATCTATCCACTTAATTATGCGGCATCGTTATATATTTTCTAAGAAAAACAATGGAATTATAGGTGTGAAAAAGGTAAATTAAAATATTTGCTCAAAGTCCGTAAAACCATTCTTGCCGTGCAAATGCACCGGCCATGTGCACTACTCTAGCCAACTCCAGACAAAAATCAATCATACATGAACCGACATGAAATTAAACATGTCCCCCATTATCATTCATTCAAACTGACACATATGAAATTTTAAGCAATTTACGAGCGCAGGCCGATAATTACTAGTGCCAATATTTCTTTTTACTAACTCTTTTGTAGATACACCGGCACGGAAAATATATCCCTGTTTTTAGAATAGAAGAATAGAATCGATCCCAATAATAATTCCATTTGGGGTGAAACTACAAATTACTTACAATAGGTAAACAAGCACTTGTTCAAAGAAGATTATTATTTATTTTGGCTAAGTCAGATGGGGAAGTTTAACTGTCTTGGACCTCGTTTAAGTTTTGACAGTTCTAGCATTCATTAAGATATCAATTACCAAATATCAACAAAGCTAATCATTTTTTTTTTGGGTCGGGAATAAAAGCTAATTATTTATGCATGCAATAATGTAGTCACTGTTTCCAGTCAAAATGCCCATTCATTGCTTTGCAGGATGAGAAAGAAATTGTGCTTCAAATTTTAAAGAAGGGAAGTAAAATGAGGTTTTCTTACTTTATGTTCCTTTAATTAGCAAAAGCTCGATGATTCATCTATTGATCGTCAAAGACGAAATCATATTTGTTTTGCAAAATAGTGAATGGTTTGAAACATATTTTCTTAAAGATGATTGTTCATATCATTTAAAATAATTCATAAATGAAAATATTTCAATTGTTCACGAATATGTTTAGATATTTTTTGTTGTTGATAATGAAAATACTTTTTATTGACTAATTATTTCAAGCGATTATTATTTCTTAATATTTTTTAAATAATTCATCTTTGAATTCAGAGTATTTTTTTGAAGTGACACTCATATTTAAATCATATTTAGCTGAAAACGAGGTTTAATGAGAATCCGACATGATATAATGATATGCTTGATTTATTTTACTTTTGTTTCGATGAGTTGTCCTAAAGTGTTGTTAGGTCAATAAAATTAAAATTCAACAAAATTCTTAATTAGGGAAAAAAGAAAAGGAGACCAGCGGTTGTTGGCGAGCCGGTGACCAAGGCGGTGGCCATCGCCAGGGGGTAGTCAACAGGAGGTTCACTGCTGATTGAAAATTGATCATATTATAACGTTTTATCAAGTTATTTATTGTTGTTAATTATGTTATTATTATTAGTACATGTGATTAATTATTCCATATAACATGCTGCATTGATTATGGCTCCATTATTGTACTTTTTGCTTTGTTGGACCTTTACAGATGTGAGCGATCGGCGAGCTCAATGCGTGTATTCTTCTGCTTTAGCCCATTTTTATTGTCAGATGCGATATCAAAATTTCCATAAAATAATTGGAGGGGGAGATTCATCATATTTTTTTCAGAATATTCGCTGTAAGATCTGCTTGCAATGATATGATGTATAGCTAAGAGCGTATATAATCTAGAATTCTATAAATTGTAGTCGATTAGATCCTTATTGATTGATAGGAGAACTATTCAATCTTTTTTTTTTCCGTAGTATCTTAGCGTGTGCTTGACCTCCGGTGTCGTCTAAAATCAATCTAATTTGCAACCTCTAGCTCAATTTTATGGAACAATGATACAAATAGTCCTTGCATTATGATTTACGTGTAATGTTGTCTCTAAACTTATAATTTGTTTGATGCGATCTTTGAATTAATAGTGCATGTTCAATCTGATCTTAATCTATAAAAAAATGTTCAATGTCGTCTTTTTGTTAATTCAAATTAACGAAATCTGCTAGACTTCCAATCCATTGAGTTTGAAAGGTGGACAACAAAAATACACATGTGGATTATTAAAGTAAAATATTAATCTCAAATTAGGACATAATAATTAATGCCATCAAATAACAAAAGATATGTGAATGCCCTAATTTTTTTCTTCATTTCTTAAAGTGAGATGGACATGCTGACTCATCATTTATTAAAATCCCATCAAATATCGTCCGATTTGTCATTCGAGCAAAGAGAAGGACTACATTGGACATTACCAATAATTCATGAACTATACTGAACAAGTCAAGAGACGACATCTCGTATCGAGCTAAAGTTATGGGATAGTTTACATCGTTTTTCCCAGTCATATAGGGAGCTAAAAATAAATAAATCCAAGTGCAAGAAAATACATTGGAGGGTTTAGTAAAGAGCATGGTTGCATGGCCATCCTCGAGTCGTGTTTCGCAATTCCTTTTGTTCGAGTCTTGAAACGTCGGTACAAAGGTTCTCTCCATTTGGTGTTCTCGCAAAGGGTCTCCAAAACATTGTTCTCTCCGACGGCAGAGACCCCTTGCGCTTTAACATCAAGCCACTCGTCATCAGATACACCGAAGAGCTTGCAACATCGTTCAAGAATCAGTCGTGAACGTTGCAAGCTAGGTTGCTCGAAAATTTTTAGGGTTTCAGGCCAAATTCGTGTGATTGTCGGGGTGATTTAGGCATGACTGTTTGATTTCTTACTATGTGGTTCACGTCGTGCGCATGCACATATCCGCCTTATCATCTTTGTAGAGTGGGACGGATGAGTCGTATAGACGCGTGAACATTGTCATAGCGAGCAAAATTGAAAAGTTGTAAAAGGCGAATATAGTCACCGTAGATTTTAATGAAAATCGGTGCATTTTTTATTATCAATTTTCACTTCAATTATGGAAATAAATTCCCAAGTACAGAATTTCGCACGACGTTGTGTGAAAAAAGATGTTGTCATTCAAAATATTTTTACAAATTATGTCATAATTT
Organism: Eucalyptus tenuipes; assembly: GCA_014182365.1. Lineage (NCBI taxonomy): Eukaryota > Viridiplantae > Streptophyta > Magnoliopsida > Myrtales > Myrtaceae > Eucalyptus > Eucalyptus tenuipes. The sequence goes on from CM024547.1 coordinate 19,622,689, forward strand.
TGTGTGTGGTGCCTTACTATGTGCTTAAACGTCTATATTTGCATGGACCGGTCGGTTTTAGATAAAAGAATTATTAACATAATCGGCTTGTGCAACCTTTAAATTACTTATCTTGAGAAGGAGCTAGTATCACTCACTTCAAAAGAAAAGAAAAAGAAGGAGAAATTGTCCGAGAGGAAATTCCCCGACGTAATTATCAATGCAATGCACAGTAAATTGTATTTAAAAATTATTAGGTAACGGTGAATAACTAATAAGTCGTTTAGACTCTGTAGATGTTAGATTACAAAGAAGGGGCTGTTTGGTCAATTCGCCCAGAAATGAAGGGCAACGTTAAAAATGGGAGAGTATTTGTGGACAACTGCGGATGTTACTTTTGCCACTACTACTCCTAGCGGTTTCATTTCCTCTTCCTCTCCCCCTCCCCTCTCTTTCTCTTGAAGATTTGGTTTGGTGTTGGTGGGCTGTCCTCATTTCTTCTCCGACCCCTCTTTTCACGCTTAAAACGAGTTCCGCCCTCTGGATTTCCGCTCGGTTCCTCTCCCATCTTGGAGTTCTTGGGGGAGCATTTTGATGGGTCTCGGTCTTTAGTTGGTTTTTGCTTCTTTTGAGGAGGTTTCGAAGAGAGGGAAGGAAGAGCTCGAGAAAGATGGCGGAGCAGCCTGAAGTGCTGGAGGCAGTGCTGAAGGAGACTGTGGATTTGGTAATGGATCTGAGGCCGAAAAGTTGGGGCTTTGGTTGCAGCTCGCTTTGCTGATGTTTCTTGTTTTCCTTCTCTTATGGGGTCGTGTCTGTGGGTTTTTTGGTTTTGGGGGGTCTGAGGATTTCGTTCTTGCAGGAAAATATACCCATTGAGGAAGTGTTTGAGAATCTGAGATGCAGCAGAGAAGGTCTCACTACTCAGGCAGCCGAGGAGAGGCTCGCCATTTTTGGCCATAATAAACTTGAAGAGAAAAAGGCATATTGACATGATCTGTTGCTACATTATACCCAGTTGTTCTCGTTGTCTGGTGATTTCACTCCTGTCGTTTCCCTTAAATTTTTGTACTTTGCGATGTGTATCAGGACAGCAAATTCTTGAAGTTTCTGGGTTTTATGTGGAATCCTCTGTCATGGGTCATGGAAGCTGCTGCAATTATGGCCATTGCTCTTGCAAACGGAGGAGTGAGTTGTTGCTCTTGAGTTGCATTATTTGAGCTTCATTGTTCAGTTTCTGGAAATCTTGTCCTATTATCTGTGCTTTGCCTTTTGCAGGGAAAGCCTCCGGATTGGCAAGACTTTGTTGGTATCATCACTCTGCTCGTGATCAACTCAACAATCAGTTTCATAGAGGAAAATAATGCAGGTAATGCGGCAGCTGCTTTGATGGCCCGCCTTGCCCCCAAAGCAAAGGTATATCGCTTCCTTTTTCTTTTTCGTTTTTATGTTGATTCTCTTGGTGGAAAGTTGCTGATCGGTGTTTTCAGAATATTCTTAGCTGAATTAATTGAAATTTGAGTGTGTTAAAGGTTCTTCGCGATGGGAGGTGGACTGAGCAAGATGCCGCTGTTTTGGTTCCTGGTGATATAGTTAGTGTCAAACTTGGCGATATTATCCCTGCTGACGCCCGTCTACTTGAGGGAGATCCGTTGAAAATTGACCAGGTTGGATATTTCTTCTATTAGTTACAATATAATTATATGAGATGCGTGGCTTTCTTTGATGAAGCGATTCTACTGTTGAATTTGCAGTCTGCTCTCACTGGCGAATCTCTTCCAGTTACTAAAGGCCCCGGAGATGGTGTCTACTCTGGGTCTACTTGTAAGCAAGGAGAAATTGAAGCAGTGGTTATCGCCACTGGTGTTCATACTTTCTTTGGGAAGGCTGCTCACCTTGTCGACACCACTAACCAAGTGGGACACTTCCAAAAGGCAAGAAGATAAAGACAGAATCCATCTTTTATTACAAATAAATGTGAATTAACTCATCTTGTACCGGTGGTTTTGCAAAGGCGTGCTTTGATGAGTGCATTGAGTTCTTTACTCATAACTAGTATTGATATCTTGTAGGTTTTGACTTCTATTGGGAACTTCTGCATATGCTCGATTGCTTTGGGGATGATTATTGAGATTATTGTCATGTACCCCATTCAAGATAGGAAATATCGTCCTGGAATTGACAATCTTCTTGTGCTTCTTATTGGAGGTATTCCAATTGCCATGCCAACTGTTCTCTCAGTCACAATGGCCATTGGTTCTCATAGACTATCTCAACAGGTTAGTTGGGGTCTTCAACTCGATTTTATCTCACAGAGGTTAGATAGTTGATGTGGCTATGATGACTCTGGTTTCAGGGAGCTATTACCAAGAGAATGACTGCTATTGAAGAGATGGCTGGTATGGATGTTCTTTGCAGCGACAAAACTGGGACACTGACATTAAACAAGCTCACTGTTGACAAAAGTTTAATCGAGGTTGGTTGAGGATCTTGTTGGATGCTGTTCACTGTGTTGGGGCATTTCATTCAGCTTTGGCCATTTTTGAACCTTTTGCTTAAACATGATACTAGGTTTTCGCAAAAGGAGTAGATCCAGATACTGTTGTTCTGATGGCGGCTAGAGCTTCCAGAACGGAAAACCAAGATGCCATAGATGCTGCTATAGTAGGGACGCTGGCAGACCCGAAGGAGGTGAGTTTTAAATGTCAAGCTGCTCATCCATTTCTACCTTGCTGCCTTTTTTGGTCACCTGACTCTTAACCTTGTTCTCTTTTGCTGCCTACCTACCAATCAAAAGGCCCGGGCTGGAATTCAGGAGGTACATTTTCTTCCATTCAATCCCACAGACAAGAGGACTGCATTGACTTACATTGACAGTGAAGGAAGAATGCATAGAGTTAGCAAAGGCGCACCCGAGCAGGCAAGTTTACATATCTGTACAGGTTTTTCTTCTCGCAACTTGATTGGAGAAATTCAAAGCTCATCGTGCTTTAAATTATCCTCAGATTCTAAACCTGGCCCACAACAAGTCGGAGATTGAACGTCGCGTCCATGCAGTGATCGATAAGTTTGCTGAGCGTGGCTTACGATCTTTGGCAGTAGCATACCAGGTTCTGCTCCTTGTTGAATTGACATGTTGCACAACAGTTTGAAAGGATTTGCTCATATCTTCAGTTTTGTTGATTAGTCCGGTTTGATCCATGTTATCCACTCAGGAAGTTCCAGAAGGAAGGAAGGAGAGTCCTGGAGGCCCATGGCAGTTCATTGGTCTCATGCCTCTTTTTGACCCGCCAAGGCATGATAGTGCGGAGACAATAAGGAGGGCTTTGAATCTTGGGGTGAATGTCAAAATGATTACAGGTATGTTGGTTATTTTGGAGTCGATATAATGCTCTGGCTTCCTGTGCCAAGAGGAGGTCATGTGAACTTGGCTTAGTGTAAAAGTCGATCCACCTCGTTGAATTGATAACCTTCCACTGTTGCTATAAGATCATGCATGAACTTTGACTATGGGTGCTCTAGCTGACTAAAAATACATGGCATTAATGTGTTTCATCTGCCATTCAGAAGTTCTATGTCTAATATCTTGTGGAAGCCCAAAATTGGACCCTGCGGAAGTCTCTCCTTGGACAGGGGTTGATGCATAGAGTTTGACTTTAGTGCTGGGGCTTTTGTGATGATGTCCTTGTTTGAAGTACCATCGTGCTTTTGTTTTTGCTATTATGCAATCATTCATTCTTTCATCTGCAATGCTTTTAGTTTATCTGACATAATGCTGTCATGCGTGTGAATCTGGGTTCTTACCGTATTAAAATCCCTGTTGAAATTTTAGTTTCCTCAATGGCCACATATGAACTGGTGGTGCTGAATTTTTGGTTGTTGCCTTGCATCAACTTTCGCTTTGTTCGTCTTTGTTGCTAACCTCCGCATATCTTGTCAGGGGATCAACTGGCAATAGGAAAAGAAACCGGTCGCCGCTTGGGAATGGGAACCAACATGTATCCTTCATCAGCTTTATTGGGGCAGGACAAGGATGAGTCCATTGCCGCGTTACCAATTGATGAGCTCATAGAAAAAGCAGATGGCTTTGCTGGCGTTTTCCCTGGTAATTACTGTGTTTATGTGTTCTGATTTAATTGCTATATTTTTGTTTGGGCTTTTGCCATAAGCTATGTGCATATGCTGTGTGCTATTGAGTGTGTCGACATTTCATGTTTTAGAACACAAATATGAGATTGTGAAAAGACTTCAAGCAAGGAAACATATCTGTGGGATGACTGGAGATGGGGTGAATGATGCTCCTGCTCTTAAGAAGGCTGACATTGGAATAGCTGTTGCTGATGCAACTGATGCCGCCCGCAGTGCTTCTGACATTGTCCTCACTGAACCTGGCCTTAGTGTCATCATCAGTGCTGTTTTGACTAGTCGGGCAATCTTCCAAAGGATGAAAAACTATACTGTAAGCTTCAACCCTAAGAATATGTTTTTTGGACTCAACTATGTGATTTGCGAGATCTCTAGTCTTTAAGTATTTGATCTTTCTTTTCAGTAGTTACACATTAATTTTTGTTTCTTACGTTTTACAGATCTATGCAGTCTCTATTACAATCCGTATAGTGGTGAGTAGTCATAATTTTTCCTTTTGATGTGGAATATATAACAAATCTTTTCATCATCCTAATATCCAGGGTCCCTCTTTGATCTCGTGACAGCTTGGCTTTATGCTGCTGGCCCTCATATGGAAATTCGATTTTCCACCTTTTATGGTGCTGATTATAGCCATTCTGAACGATGGTTAGCTCACTCTTACTCCCTCTGATCATTGTTGAGAATTTTTTTCTGCATTCTTATCTGATCTTTTGTAGATCTATCCATTCTTTTACTGTAACTTACTATAATGGTGAAACCTGATGTACCCTTTTCATCTTTGTAATTGATTAAACTACTAATCAGACATTTGTGATTCATGTAGAAGCATTCCTACCTTCCTTTCTTTGCTTGATTTTCTAGTTTTGAAATTTATCTTTGAATTTTCAGGTACCATTATGACAATTTCAAAGGATAGGGTGAAACCCTCTCCTCTACCAGACAGCTGGAAGCTAGCTGAAATTTTTACAACTGGCGTTGTCCTTGGCAGTTACCTGGCCATGATGACAGTTATATTCTTCTGGGCAGCATACAAAACGGATTTTTTCCCGGTACATTCATCTGAATCTGTAGTCTTGGATCTGAAATCTTTGTGCTTATTGAAAAGCAAGCTTTGTTGTCAAAATCTCTTTTCCTGATAAACCTAGAAGTACCATGTGCTAGAAGTGGTATCATTTGGAATTCATCCCCTTTCTTCGAATGCAATTTGTTTGACACAAGCATTTAAGGTTTTATGTCCAATGAAAATTTTGTTATCACACTCACGGTTACTCGGGAGTATGAAGAGTAAAATTTTTTGGACTCCGTCCACCTACAAATTATTTCTTGGAGGGATATTCATTAGCCTGTAATTTGCAGAGAACCTTTGGGGTATCGACTCTGGAGAAGACCGCACATGATGACTTCCGGAAACTTGCCTCTGCAATATATCTGCAAGTAAGCACCATCAGTCAGGCTCTCATATTTGTCACGCGATCCAGAGGCTGGTCTTATGTTGAGCGTCCCGGATTATTGCTTGTTGTGGCTTTTGTAATTGCTCAGCTGGTGAGTTGTCTCCCGATCATTCTTGAGCTGTTTTTTCAGAAATTGTTTTACTCAAGTAGAGAAGCCATTCATATCTTCCACACTGTGCAGATCGCTACTTTGATTGCTGTATATGCAAATTGGAGTTTTGCTGCAATTGAAGGAATTGGATGGGGTTGGGCTGGCGTGATCTGGCTTTATAACATAATTTTCTATATCCCGCTAGATTTAATAAAGTTCTTCACGCGCTATGCCTTAAGTGGGCGGGCTTGGGATCTGGTTTTGGAGCAGAGGGTATGAAGTTCAGCAATTGGTTTATGATCTGTTGTCTTTGGGTGTTGCATCCTTATCAGTATGTTTCTTTGTTTGATCTTTCCTCAGATTGCATTCACGAGGCAAAAGGACTTTGGAAAGGAGCAGCGTGAGCTTCAGTGGGCACATGCGCAAAGAACACTGCATGGATTGCAACCGCCTGACACTAAAATGTTTACCGAACGAGCCCATTTCACTGAACTCAATCATATCGCTGAAGAAGCGAAAAGAAGGGCTGAAATTGCTCGGTAGGTGAATTCTTAGAGATTAGTCTCACAGTGATTTGAAATCTCCTTTGAACTTTTATAGGTCGTTTACTTCGCCTCCTGATATTTTCCCTCGACTTCGCTGCTTCTGCAGGTTGAGAGAACTTCATACCCTGAAAGGTCACGTGGAGTCGGTGTTGAGAATAAAGGGCCTGGACATTGAAACGATCCAGCAAGCATACACAGTCTGAAGGAGGCTCCCTGGAGGTGCAGGCCATCTTCTGTCCTTCAATGTTTGCACTGAGATAAGGACTTGTAATTAGCATGTCATGAGTAGTTATCATCTTAATTTCTGTTACCATATCCAATCTTCGGCACGTCAGGTGCTTTGCCGAATTTCATCCATTTGTGTGACGGTTTTTAGTCAGCAAAATTCCCAAATGATGGGTGGAAATCAACTTGTGTTTTTACGCTCTCATTAGTGATATCTATATCGTTCAGTGATATTAACTGCTCATCATGTCATTGTTTCCCTAAAGATTAGGTTCTCGGTGGACGACTAAGGACTGATCTTCGACACTTTTTACTAGTAGCATCAAATTATCAATGACCATGTTACAGAAGGAAAGAGAAGCTAAATAATTTCCCGTTGTTTTCTAGACGAGGGCTACTGTAATATTTTCTTCTTTTTTTCCGATAAGTCAAAACGACGGATGGTAATTTCAAGCTGCTGTTCTTTCTGGACTTGGTTGATCTTCGTATCACAGAAAATCAAATTCAAAGGAAATTAGAAAATTCGAGATTTTCTATTTCTTTGGAAGAGACAATTTGAGCCGTTGCTTTACTATGAAGATTTGGAACCTGGCAATTATTGCCGATGTTGGCAATTGTTGCCGATGTTGATTATGAGTATTGAAAATGCTGGTGGATGATGCTCAATTGCGTTAATCTGACGTTTGAACTGCTGCAAATTTTGCTCATTTTTTTTTTACTCGAAACAACCTGGCAAATTCTAATAGAAGCCGATTTAATCTGAGACTCTTACCAACTCCAGTTTTATGTTTTTTTTATTTTTTTTTAATTTTTTTTTCAGTTAAAGAAACATTCCATTCATTTATACGGATATACAATAGAGAAACGCAGTCCAATTGCAAACTAAGAAAAATTTTAAGAAAATTCATAACAAAATATGTTCTAAATAAGAAAATGAATCATCGTAATAAGGTTAAATAAGATTAGATGTCTCACGTTTAAAGAGTAGATCTATGATATTTTCAAATCAAAATCGGCGGCCGATCACCATCTTCAATGATAAGCACACATTGAAATCTCCATCTATTCTTACTGCTTTGCCTTCATGCTCGCCTAGGTTCAGAGTAATAAAGTTGAACGCGCACAGATTTGACACTTGTGAGAGCAAAATCTTCACGAAACTTGTCTAATCTCATTCGAAAATGAGCTGTAAGCTAACAAAACCAGAGAGAAGCGAAACTCAAAATCATATGCACAAAGCCCAAATCTATACTAGATCGGGATGGAAGCCTCCCCATTTGGAGAGGAAAAATTTATAGATCTAGACTATATAATAAGAGAAACACTTCTCAAAACGGGAGGAAAGTAAGCAAAAGAAAACAGAGAACCAAATCAGCCAAAAACAAAAGAAAATTAGGGAGGGTACGGAAGATCTAGCTCAAACCCTCCTCTCCTTGGAGATTGAAGAAGAGAGCTGTGTGAAAATGAGAGGAGAGCAGAGAGCCATTTCAAACAGTGGTTCTGGTATCAAATTCGAACCTTAACTCCGGGGACGTGACGTTACATTCTTTTCGCATGAATAATTTTCTTGTCAAAATAGAAGACAAGTACGAGCATCCACGTGTGCTGTTCTAGCTGATCGAGCTTTGATAAGGGCGTGATTATTAGGTGCAGCAAAATACAGAAAATGAGGATCATATGTCACATGCATTCTGACGTGCTAAATTTGACCTGGTGATTCTTCTATTTTACGTTATGGTGGTTGAAGTAGGTGAGCAAGACGTTGTAAGCCGGCAGTTGAAAATCAGAAACTGTGATGAATGTACTTAAGACTGTTACATCCGCGTGCTTCCGGGGCCTCTCAGCCTGTGGACTTTGGCTTCTCTCCTGCCGAACTTTTTTAAAAAATTATTTGATTAATCCTAAACTTATTATATGGAGACATCCATACGATAGATTTAAGATTGTTTGGACAATCTCTCCAACTCTTTCAAGTAGCTTCACAGCTCTAAAAATATACTAAAGTGGTATAAAATATCTATCAATAAAATTTAGGCACACAAAAGTCAAATTATCTTTGTATATATAGGTTGGAAGTGGCAGATGTTGAACTTCCTCGCAACAAGGCGTACTCACTGCCGTTACAAGCCATTATTGGCCGAACATATGGTTCAATGAAGTTATACTCAGTATCAAAAGTCAATTCTCAATGCCAGAAGTCTAGAAGCTACTCTAATTACTAGATAGGCTCTGTATGTATCTATCAGCAGTCCATTGACTAAACCACTTACACCTACATAAGTTGCGAACTTGCAACAATGTTCATTGATGGTATGTGAGGAAAATTTCAAATAAAAATTCGAAGTTTCCTCATTTTTTCAAATAATGATTCAAAGTAAACTTTATTTCAAATAAAAGCTTAAAGTAGTCAAATAGTCTCAAATAAGGGCCTTTGGCTAGCGGGTGACTATTTTGATCATTAGAAAAAATGTATTGTGGTAAGAAAACTGTAACCATATTTTTTTTTATAAAAAATTTCTTTTTTCTTTTCTTTATTTTTTTTTTCCTTTTTCATCTTCCGTTCCTCAACCATTGCCGTCAATGGTCGGTGCAGGTTGCTCACCTCAAGTGAAGATGAGGCCGGTGAGGGTCGCTCTTGCCGGCGTCGGATGAGGGTCACCTTGCTTGGGCTAGGTGGGGCGAGGGTCGCTCGAGCCAGATCTGGCGAGGGTAGCCCTTGCCCTCTTTGGTGTCGTGTGAGGCTTGCCCTTGCTTGTAGCCCTTGCGCGACGCCGATGAGGGTGACCATTGCCGGACCCCGAAGAGGGCCCATTGCTTGACGCCGAAGAGGGCGAGGGTTGCCCTCGCTTGATCTGGCAAGGAGCGCGCTCGCTTGACGCCAGTGGGGCTGCCCTCGCTAGACCAAGTGAGGGCGACCCTCGCCCAACGCCGGTGAGGGTGGCTCTCGCTTGAGTCTGGCGACCTTCATCATGGCCGACGGATGGAAAGAGGAAAAGAAGAAAAAAAAAAAAAAAGAAAAAAAGGAAAGAAAAAGAAATAAACAGAAAAAATAAATATAAAGACAAAAAAATCCTTTGGTTTGGGAGAGGTTAGGCCATTTTTCGAAACTGATATAACCACTTCATGCCTTCATTTAAAACAAACTCCACTTTATATCCTTATTTGAGATGATTTAGCAATTTCAAACCCTTATTTGAAATAAAATTAACTTTGAGTCCTTATTTGAGTAAATGAGTACTTCATACTTTTATTTAGAATTTTTACTGATATATGATCATCTGCCATCATTTGACAAAATCGGCAAATATCTATCTCGTAGGAATTAGCTTAATGGGCGGACTTCTTTGGTTTGGGCTAAATTATTCTGTGAACAATTCATATTCATAATGGTCGCGCATCTAAACCAAAGTCACTACATAAATAGGTTTCTAATATCTAAAGCATTATTGGAATTCTACATATCTTAAACCAACTTGCTACGAAAATCTTCAGGAGGCCTCGTTTTCAATGAGATGAATGTGATGATCTGATCCTCTGACACTAAACATTCAAACATGATTCTGCTCATTTCGCTTCATTTCTATGTCCGCTTCAGGGCTGACAACATCTGTTACTTTATACTTGTACCACCTTGCACATACTAGAAAGTACACCAGGGTCAGAAACTCCAACGCAGCAATCAGGAAATAGTAATAGTCCAATTTTCCTTTATTCAGATCCTCCGGCAACCAGTTCCCGCCTTCCGCTCCTGTTGTTTTCTTGTGGACAATCGATAAAAGTAGACTGCTCAAGTAACTGGAGCCTGCCATGCCACAATAGTACAGAGAACCTGCAATGCTCCTCATGTTCTCGGGGAACTGCTTGTAGTAAAATTCAACAAGGCTGATCGATGCGCATGCTTCGGTGAGGCCTGCGAGTGTGAACTGAGGGATTAACCACAAGGCTGACATTGATGAAATCGCTCCTCGTCTTGGAACTTCCCCAAGAGTGGGCTTCGTCAGAGCTATTGATCTTCGGCGCTCTTCCACTATGGCAGACACCAGCATGGTTAGCACGCCAAAAAACAAGCCGATGCCCAGTCTCTGGAGGAGCGTGATGCCGCCTTCTTTCCCAGTAAGCCTCCGGAGGAATGGGACGATCAGTCGGTCGTAGATGGGTATGAAGATTGTGAGGCTCAACATCAGGAAGACAACATACGATGCGGCTGGGATCTCGAAGCCGGTGTTCCCGAGGCGTCTGTCCATTTGAGTGGCCTGGAAGACTCCATAGGTGTTTTGTTGGACGATGACAAGGTAATAGAACACACCCGCTACCCAAATTGGCATCACTCTTATAATACATTTCACTTCCTCCACTTGCTGCAAGCTGCAGAGTCTCCATGGATCAGCCGATGATCCATCCGGCTTTTTTTTGTCTTCAGCTGTCACGATTGCTGCTTTATCGAGGCACCTGATGACAAAAGAACTAATTAAGCTTTGTCTCTGAACACGATCGTAGATCCAGCACATGTCAATGCAGCTCATTTTCAGTACCTGAATTGATCTGTGTAAGGAAGCTTGGAGTTGATAGTTTTTGGAGGAGTATAATTATGAAGAGAGTGCCCGGGTTGCACGGGTGTTGGAAGTCGGCATTTCTTTATGGCCACAACGATGACCTGCGCTACACTTGTTAGTGGACTACCTTGAGCTTTTACTCTCACATATATCTTCGAACCCATGAAGAAGATTGCACATGATACGAGCATCAGAATTGCTGGGATCAATAGCCCGATCGCCCAGCTCACGTTCGATTGCACGTACACGATAAGCGTCAACGAGACCATCTGTGCGAAAGTGAAGGTGAAGAAGTACCAATTGAAGAAGCTGTTGATCCCTCTCTTCCCTGATTCGGTCCTGGGATTGAATTGGTCGGCTCCAAATGCTAAATTGCAGGGGCGGATGCCGGCTGCCCCACAAATCAGCAGCCCGAACCCGGTATATAGGAAGGCCATCTGGCCGGCTGTTGGTCCAACGCATGTGGTTTTGTCTCCACATTCCGGCGGATGCAGATTCTTGAATGCTGCCGTTAGTTGTATCACTTGCAAGCCCTAATTCAACAAGGCAGTAAATCAGCTGCATTCGGACAGCAACTCGCTTAAATGAAAACCCTAAATCCAGTACCACGAACCATATAGTAGTTGCTGCTGCCTATTGAGAGTGAATCAGATCAGAAACAACATGCCCTATGGCAATGGAAATTGAAAATTCAAGCATGCCAAATCTGTGCATAGTTCCGACGTGAGGTGTCTGCTCTGCACTAAATAACTGGTTGTAGCCCCAGTATCCGTGTGTCCAACATGGATTCGACATGAGAGAGATCAAGAAGAAAAAAAAAATTACCAGATAAGAAGCGACTGTACAGAACGCAAGGGTCTTGAAGCGGCCAAAGTACGTGTCACACAAAAAAGCACCGATCAAGGTGGAGAAATTGGTGGTGCCATTGAAGATGTTGATGATGTTTGCGGCTGTGATGTTCTTCAGGTTGAACACAGTGGTAAGGTAGATCAAGAGGTTAGCCAAGGTCCCGATTGCTCCCAGCTTCTCAAAAGTCTCATTTCCTGGGAAGTTTTTTCAGATTTTTCCGCATGGAAAATATTAAATTACGGCTTACAAGGAGAAATTGTCTCTCACGGCTCTGAACAAGAAGAGACTTTGTGGTCACCTATGATGAAGGGCATGGCCTTCCATCCTCTGTAGTTGATGGTCTCTTCACTTGTGACAGCTTTTTCCTCCACCTCCATTTCTTCGGCGCTACCATTGACAAGCTTGTGCTCTCTCTCCGTGGCTTCTCCATTGGTGGGGTGGATGGCCTGTGCACTCTCATTCTTCCTCTCGTCCTCCATTCTTTGTTGGATGCTCCTACTGTCTCCCTGTCCCTCTGGGCTTTGTAGTGTCGCATTTTGACCAAATAGTCAATGTGAACGGGAGAATTCTTTTAATAATTGGGAGCAAATTTTCGTGCCACTTCCTAATCCCAGCTACCCAAATTTTCTTCCACTCCCTCGAGTCTTGATTGGGAGAACCAATGCCATCTCCCTCTCTCTCTCGTGTGAAAAATATTTATGAAAGCAAGCTCGGTTTTGGAGGATTCTATCACCGTACAATCTTGTGGGGCATGTCTTCTTGTGAGTGGTTTTGTCCACAAACTTCAACAATAAAATATGGCCCCCACTACGGGAGATTTTGAATGTGTACAGTAGCTTTTGGTGGACCCCACGGGTCGTCATTGCTGACATAAGAACTTATGTTGGCAGACGATATTTTCCTCCACGAACGGTTGAAACGTTCCCAGTGGGGTAGTATAAAGGGACCCATAAAAAAACAATTGAATCATCATGGGGGTGGGGAAGGTGCACTGGATTTAATATTATAGCATCAATGCCAGGAAGCTGCCGCAAAAGTCTAAACCTCTCATTGTTCCAGTCAACAGGTCACTCGGGTCTTACTTTGAAAACCGATGTGGACGTTGATGCTATCCAACCAACAGTCCAACCAAATGGTTTTACTCCGCAACATGTTTTTCTCATCAAAGGACAATCTGTGGACTCTCACTTTGCACTTAGTATCATGTATCCCGAGGAGAAAAAGGCAGACACGTGACATGGAAACCTAACGTGTGTACATGAAAAGAGAGGGCCTTGTTTTGTCCGTGAAGCAGTGGTCTGGACTGATTGTCTTATGGTTCGAAAACTTCTCTCTTTTTTCACTTAAAAGCTTAGTCAAGTTCTAAAATCTGTTGATTGAAGACCTACTTCTTTATTTTCCTTTCCAAGAAGTTTCTTTGTGCTCAGCTAATTGTTTAGATTACCCTCTTTAATGCCGAGAATTATGGTGACACCAATTTTATTCTCTTCCAACTGGTTTTCAGTTGAATGTTGCTTAAGATCGGAGGCTTGAAATTTTTTATACATGTACATTTCTAAGTCGACCAGCACGTTGTGATGAAGATAATGGTGGGTGACTTTTATCATCGTAAATTCTCTTCTTATTTAAATTAGGTGAGAAAGGAACTCACAATCTCTAATCAACTACTTTTAGTAACTTGATCAAATGTTAAGAACATGAATCTTTGAAGAGGAAAAATACGGAAGGAGATAGGCGAATTTTTGTGGAAAACCTTTTTCAAAATTAGAAAGTGAAAACTAGGTAATCTCTTCATCACAAGTATGAGTATGAGTATGAGAATTACAACTACCAAAATATTGCCATAATATATAACAAGACTTTAGGGTATACATAGTTATAATGGAAATTACATGTATGCTATTAATAGTAGTAAAAAGCTCTATTCTTCACTTTAACATGGAAATTAATTTTTTTCCCAATAACAATAAAAGTTATGAGCTTTGATATTAGTTTTCTATGTTAGACTTCACGACTCCATCAATCTCCCATTAGAGGTTGATCTTCAAAATATCAATATTCATAATCTTCACTCATCTTTATAACCCAACTTTTCTTAGTGCGGTGACTTGCCCATCATTAACCATGGAGGCCAATTGAGGCAATGCATAACCTTAGTTTCTTCATGGTAAGAACCTTTGTTAACATATTTGCTTGATGTTCCGCACCTAGAATCTTCTTTAATGACAATGTCCCATCATATGTCGATTGACAAATATGATGATAGTTTAACACAATGTGCTTTGTTCTTGAATGAATTATTGGATTCCTTGCAAGACAAATAACACACTGACTGTCATTGAGAAAAAAACTGCTATCCTGCTCTTTACTTGTCTCATTTAGCAAAATTTTTGAGTAAATCTTCACACTTCCAACTTCAGATATGTCAACTTACTATGCTTCGGAGGTTGAGAGAGACATACATTTTTTAAGTCTAGACATCCAGTTGATTGCAATGCTAGCTATAGGTTAAAAACAAAACCCAAGGTGCTATTTATATTGTCCAAGCCACCACCAAGATTTGCATCCACAAAGTCTTATAAAGTTACACATTTTTTCATAAAACATATTAATATAGCCAGAGTGCCTTTTAGATATCTTAATAGTCACTTTACATCTTCCTAATACTTTGTTCTTGGATTAGCCATATATTTGCTCATAACTCCCATTGTGTGAGTTATGTCTGGTATAGTATACACTACATCATACACCAAATTGCTAACTAGATGACACAAAAGGCACCTTAGTCATATATTTCCGCTCTTCATTTGTCTTCAACGACTGTGTCTTCAAGAGCTTGAAGTGACTTTTCAAGGAGTACTTCTCGGTTATGCATTTTGAGCTCTAAATTTGCAACACTTTTATAGCGTACTTTTCTTGAGATAATTTTAGAATTCCTTTAAATCTATCTCACGTGATCTTCATCCCATGATCCAATTCACTACTCTCAAGCCTTTCATCTCAAACTCTTTTCGCAATTGTTGTTTTAGTATGTTGGTCTTACTTATACTAGATCCTACAATAAGCATGTCATCGACATATAACAATGAGATAATATAGTAGTCATTACATTTCTTGAAGTAATAACAGTGATCCATTCACATTTAGTGAACATTATATCATACACAAAGATGTCTAATTTCTTATACCACTGCCTAGAAGCTTGTTTCAAGCCATATAGACTTTTTCCCAACTTACAAACATAATTTCCTTTTCTACCAGCCTAGAAACCTTCTTAGTTGTACCATATAAATACCTCCCTCTAAGTTATCAATGAAATCTTTGCTTTTGACTACTCTAAATATAAATTCTCAGCAACGACAACGCTCAACACTAACTTGATAATAGTTAATGTGACAACGAGACAGAAAATCTATGCTGAAAAGCTTTTACTACTAACTGTACTTTATACCTCTTACTGTCATCAAGTTCTTCTTTAACCTGATACACCCATGCCTTCTTCCTATTTGATAGTGAACACCCAAACTCTTTTTTCTCGAGCGAATCCAACTCGTCTCATATTACTAACTCCCACCCAACAGAATCTTTGACTTACACTAATTCCAAAAAAATTTCATGGTTCGCTAGCATCAGTCAAAATCAAATAATGCAATGACATAAAATATCTCTATATAGGTTTAGATGTTTAATTAGATCTTCTTAAATTTGGTTCAAGTGTATGTGATCCATCTGATTTTTTTCATTAGAGTCTACAGCAATAAATTTAAGATTTTTAATCATAACACTCTAAAAAAACCCCTCTAATTCAATCTCTCCAGTCTTTATCCATTATTCGTTCACACTAGACCTTATCATTATCTATCCTTGTACAACATATTTTCATTGAATGTAACATCTTATTTTTCTATACTGTTCATCCCCTAATATAATTTTTTTTTTTTTTTATAGCTTTTGCGTCAAGTTTATTTCTTTTTTTAGAATTTTGGGCAAGTAGAAATGTTCATATGTGGGCTAACTCCCATGCATTAATTCTTCGCACAAAGTTGAGTGAAATGACACACCTTAGTCTAGAATCCAAGGCTCAATTATATTGTCAATGCTCAAAATTATAGCATCATTGTCAAGCGTCTCTTCAAGAGTTGCATCCATAAATTTCTCTTTTTCTTTATTTTGATCTCCATACCGAATTTTCTTCATTGGGACTCCATAATCTCGTCTCATATGGCATATCATTTTGCAATTCCAGCAACTTAGTTCGCCATGAGATATCGATTCACTTCTCCCTTTGGACTTTGATCTTCCATGGGATTAGTTTCACCTTCATTGATTGCTTCTCCCTCTGTCTTAAATACTTAAGGTAGCACTTGAAAATTCACTTGGCTCTCTTTTGCAAATTTTCTTGCTAAGAATTAAATCTTGAATTTCTTGAAGCTTCATTTTTTTTTAAAACCATATGAATAGCTCACTGCAATCATAGCTGTACTATAACTTTCAGGTAGAAAAAATAATAAAATTAAAGCTTTTATGTTGTGATCACATTGAATTCATCGATGAGATTTATCATAGAAACCTTTGTTCATCTTTTTATTGAAAAGATGACGCATCAAATATACATTACTTGATGTAGAAGGCTTCTTGTGCATGTAGGATAATGCTCTCATCAAATTTGCATGTTCTTCTCATTGGCGATGTTTTAGGCAATGTTCCATGATAGTGAGATGAATCACATTTAGAGCTTGCTGATCTAACAATTCCCACTCTCATTGCTTGATTGAATCTAGTTTATTTCTCAACAAAGGCCGATGCAAGTCTTCTGATACAATAGGTCCTTGATTTGTATATTCTAGAAACCAAAGTTCTTGTCATATACCTGGTCAATCTTCATCTTCTCATTGTTTATATTCGTGGGTCCCATTATCTTGCCAACCTATACCAAGTACTAGAAACACAAATTGGAAAAGAAAAAGTATAGAAGAAGACAAGCGACTTTTAAGTGTGAAAACATTTTTAAATTAGCGTACTACTGCTTTCTTTTTCTTTTTCCCCTTTTTGACTTGGTCAAAGTAGGGTTGAAATTTAAAAAGAGAGAGAGAGAAAAGAAAGCTTTGACTAGTCAAAATGAAATGAGTGGACTTTTATTATAAAAGGGAAAAGAGTGAGCACGTAGAGCACGCAAGAAAGAGATGAAAGGAAAGAAAAGAAGAAACAAAGAAAGAAGGAGGAAAGAAGAAAGAACAAGGAAAGTAGGGTTTTTGTGCGTACATGTCACGGATACCTCATCAAGATAGATTTACTTCAATTTGCAACGTCCTATAAGGATTCAAGCCCTTTGTTTGTCTAATCAGAATATTTTTCGGAATTAAGGAATACTTTCGAAGTTTTGTAAAATTTGAACAATAAGGTATGATTCTCGAGTTGTTAAGCTGATGGATTTCATGGAAATGGTAGATAAGAGTATTGTGGAACCGTGTAATTTGACAAGAATCAATTTAAAGTAACAATTTAGTCGAACTGAAATTCAAAATTTTATGCTCAAGGTTTGCATTGCGAATAGCTTTGGATATTCGCTTCGGACAAGAGTTTTGTTAGCGTGTGAGAGTTGTTTTATTAGCAAGTAAGCTTTGTATAACCAATTCGTAGGCGAGGTAGCGTTTTACTTGACTTTGATGTTATTTCTCGCTTTTTTGATAGGATTACGAGTTCGACAGTTTGAGTTATCTTTGTTGTTTGGTTGTAGGCATTCCCTAGTGAGTGGTGCTATCTCTCTTATGAAGTTTTAAACTCATAACTTGAAAGTTGTAGAAATTTGATATATTATGAGTTCTGAAAGAGCATGTTTATTGCATAAAAATATGGATTAAGTATTTGCTACTTTTCAATTATTAGTAAATGGTTTGAGAAACGTTTTATGAAAGACATTTTAAGAAACATTTTATGAAAGACATTCCAAGATGTTATGCAGATTTATTTGTGAATGTGGTTTATAGAATGAATTTTGAAATGGTTTGAGAAATCTCTTATGAAATGTATTTTGTTTGATGAATGGAGTTGCAAAAGAATATATGTTTTGGATTGTAAAATATATTTTGATTATGAGATGGCTTTGGATTTGGTATTGTGGTTTATTGAAGTATGATGGTTTGATGCTCAATATGACCGCAAAGTTGGTTGGGGGTTTATGGGTATGCATACTGGTTTGAAGATGTCCTTCTAGGCTAAATTACTTGCTGATGATAGATGGAGATCTTACCGAAAGGAATCTTAGTCGTATTATCTCTGTGCCTACAAAAGTAGAAAGTTCTCCCAAGCTGAAATGCATTATTTTGTGCGAAAAGAGTCTCCAATTGCCAATTTAGGATAGCTTCAGCAGCAGGAGTCCTTTTCTGTCTTCCATGTTCGTCCACATCAGTGGAGGCTGGTATCTTCGGAACATGCCTGTATCTGCCTTGTGGATCAATGAATTCTTCTGAAGCAGGAAACGAGAGTTTGGAGTTTTCTCGTACAAGGGAAGGAAAATCTGTTTCTTGGAACATTGCAATAGAAGAAGTAAGTGGTACTTCTTTGGGAGCCTCAAGTGGGTAGGAGTGTTTCTTGGCCCACTTTAGGATTGGCTTATAAAATGGTGAAAGAGCCGGTTTTTTCTGAGGAGGAGATGGAGGAGGTGATGGTGGTGGAGTTGGTGAAACTGAGGGTGGAGTAACAAACTCTGGTGGTGGGGGTGGAGCATAAGAAACCATAAACTGGAACTTATCACACTCATCAAGAGTATTAATGGAGGAATCTCCATTTAAGTACCTTTGGTACATAGGGTCTTTTGGTTTTTTCTTCCTTCTTTGAGGCCTATCATTTGGATTTACCTCGTTAGGAGAATTTGTGCAATAAGAAAATTGACAAAAAGGATCCCAAAAACAATGACCATACTAGTCCTTGTAGTAATGGACAGGATGTCCATCACTATTGAAATGCCTAACAAGCTTCTTTGGATCTGGCTCGGAAATTGATTCTGGAACACATGGTTCGATCATAAAAAGAGTCTGAAAGATAGATGGACTTTCTTCCTTTTCCTTGTCAAATTTGATGGAAACAGTTCCATCTTTCTTTCTAACAAACTCGGAGTTTGACGACTGTAAGGGCTTGTAGTTCTGATGTAACTTTTCATAGTCGGTAATCCAAGTCTCTGGAAGGAGCTTCTCTTTTGGGATCTGTCTAGGAACATGGATGCAAGACACTTGATCATTTTGTATGGAGATGCATAAATCATCTTCATTTCCATTGTGAAAATTTAGATTAAGGGCATGGTTCTGCACACGATAAACCATTTGATAGTGTAGTGTTGCAGCAACAGAGTCAGCAGTTTGAGGAGCTCCAGTAAGTTATATATGAACTTTCAAGAAAGAAAGTAGCTGGGGATATGAAAGAGCGATATTAAAGTTTGGATACAGGGTTACGAAGACTGTTCTAGCATTTAGAGTAGTTTGGACAGTGCCAATGCAAGCATGCTGGTATTCTAGGAATCGAGTATCTAACAACGCTATTCTTGCCACAACTGGTAGGCCTTTGCGACCATGAAAAGTAAGAGCAAGACGAACAACCCCATAGTAGACATGAGAATATCCTTGTTGGATCCATTGCCTAGGAAACTCTGGGGGGATCTGAAGAGTAACAAAGTACTCATTTTTAGTAGCAGGAATGGGATGTTGGTCGAACTTGGAGGACTGGACATACTCCTTTACTTCTTTTGGAGTTTGCCGAATGAGCTGTCGAATGGAGCGGATAGGTGAAAATGATGAAGTGGGTTTAGCAAAAGCGGAGTAAGGGTTCATGAGGGGGAGGTGGGTTTCAGAGATCTTGGTTTCATCACTAAGAGAGACTTCATAGAGATAGTCTATCTTTGAAGAATTAGAATCACGGAAATCTGAAGGGGTTGAGGATGATGGAACAAGAGAGACAGGTGCTTCGAGAATTTCGGGTTGTGTAGACATGATGTAACGAAATCTTCTCAACACTGGATTCACCTACTAAGCGCATGGAACGATTAACATTACAAACAAAACCATGGCTCTGATACTATGAATGGACCTAGACCTAGAACCAGGGAAGGAAGAGTCAGATTTCTGCAAGTATGCCTTCCCACGGTGGGCGAATACCTTGTTCAAGCTCTTAAGGGATAGCCTTTTAGCAGAAAAACCACTCTGCCCTTTAGTTCAGAGCCTAGAGACACCCAGAGATGCTATGATGATAACGTTTCTAACCCATCCGAGCTGCATTTCTCAGAGGATCCTACCAGGCTGGAGAAGAAGGGAAGTTTAGAAAGCCATAGAGAGTTTTTTCACAAAACACTCACTTTACTCAAGGGACTCTGCCCAACACAATACACCCTCCTTGCCTTAAATAGACAATAAGAGGTCACAAATAAACAAGGACCAAGCTCACGAGTCCAGATACAAACAAAGGCACCAGTAGGGAATTATTCGCACGGCTATGAACAGTGACAATGAACAGTGATTTCCCTAGCCTACTTCTACAGTAAAAGTGAACAGTAACTTGCTACAGTGAAAATGTATGGACAACGGCTTTTTAGCGGTCTCGTCCATCACGAGCATTGTAGTCATAGTCCGAGTCATCTGAGCTGTGTGCTGTTGCTAGAAGATGTTTCTCATACTTTTGTTCAAGAGCTTCAAGATCTTTTGGTGAGAGGATCTGGTTCAATCGGGTTGATGTAGATGCAGATGCTTCCTCTTGTGCCCAGTTTGTATTATCCACATCTGAAGTGTCGGCAGGAATGCATGGCTGAGGCCAATTGGATGGCTATGCATAGTAGGATGTGTCCATGCCTGAGGATAAGGACAAAGGTTCCTGATCATAGGGATCCTGGGAAAGAGGACCTCCTCATTGTGCATAGGGGTCTTGGGAGGACTATGCTGGGTCTGTATCTGTCATTTTATGCTCTTGTGATGATGTAACTTGTTTGAAATCTTCTAATGCTTCCTTGGCCTCTAGTGCTAGACTGTAATGATCCCATGCAGTGGGTACATTATAATTCCATACATCTGGAGGAATAGTCTTATTTTCTTGGCATAAAATCCTCTGGAGTTCTTGGTATTGGTGTTCACAACATCCAACACGTCCTGGATAAGATTTGTGAATCCGAGCTTCTCTACTGTCTAAGTGAGGTTTGTAGGATGTGGTTCCTATAATCTCTGGGGCCTGGATTATATTACCATTATTTCTGAGAAAATGCCATGGATGTCGGAAGAACAAGATGGTATGGACTTTAGGATTTGGTGTCATGGTTCTTAGTTCTTTCTCCAAGAGGTGTTTCCAGTGAGTAGGAGGATAGAACCAATTGAGAAACTCTAAGAGATTCTTATCACATTCTCTTTCAACATTTCTGCCGAGTAAGAAAATCCTTGTGAGGTTTGCAATGAACCTTCTGGTTGGAATTTCAATAGCTATTAAGTACTTATTGGTTAAGTACCATAACAACCATTTGAGTTGATCAGGGAAATCATCTTCCTTCCAGATTAGAGGATGGATGAATGGATAATCTGTATTTAATCCAAAAGGATAAAGGATCGAACCTCCATTGAGTCTGAATAGATCTGTGTGGCATTGCCATATGAGGTTTTCAAGGTTCTCAGTGAGATTGTCATTCTGGATTTGCTCAATAATCTCCTGGGGATATTTCCAGCTTGACAAATCTTTGATCTTCTCAATCTTGTATTTTACTCCATGATTGAGTATATGGAAAGCAGATCTCTTATGTACATATTGATTTCAGCTGGTGCTTTTGGCCTTGACAAGAAGTCAGCAAGTACATTTTTCTTTTCAGGAATATGTTTGGTTTCAAAAGAGTATTTTGAAAACCATTCAGCCCATCGAAGCAGTTGGGAGTTTAGGATCTGCTTCTGTTTGAACTTGGTCAGCTGAGGGAAAGATGCCATGTCTAGTTCTACCAGGAAGTGATGGCCGATGAGATGGAATTCGAACTTCTTTATTCCATTTTTCACATTCAAGATTTCTTTAAAAGTGGAATGATAATGCATTTCAGCTTGGGAGAACTTTCCACTTTTGTAGGCACAGAGATATCTCTTACCATCAATTTCTTCAAGAAGGATGGCCGCCCGGTATTCTTCACTGGCATCAATTTGGAGGATTCTCTTGCCTGTTGACGGGATCTTCAAAGGTGGGAGATTCTGTATGATCTCCTTAAGTTCAGCGACTGCTTTAGTCTGAGATTTTCCCCAAGGTGGGGGATTCTTCTTTAACATTGACTGGATTGGAATCAGCAGCTTTGTAATGTTTGGGACAAAATCCCTGAGATAGTTGATTATCCCAAGAAATTGCTGAACTTGTTTGGTGGTGAAGTTCTTTTCAAGAAACTTCAATAGTTCTTGAGCAATATGTGGTCATGAATAGTATGTACCTTTGTTGAGGTGCATACCAAGAAATTCAATTTCTGTTCGAGCAATATTCATCTTTTTTGAGAAAGCATAATACCATACTTCTTTATAATTTCTGCAAATTGCTCAATGAGTTGACAGTGTGATTGCTCATCAGGACTGTAGAGCAGGATATCATCAATGTATACTGCTGCACTTGACAGGATAGGTTGAAAAATTCGACACTGGCCTTTTGAAAAAGGGACCGGTGCGACTTTTAGGCCAAAGGGGAGAACTTTCCACTGGAAGTGTTGGTTTGAAATACAGAATCCTGTCTTAGATCTGTCTTCAGAATGGATGCCCAGTTGCCAAAATCCAGCTTTGAGATCGAATTTGGAATAGATGTGGGCTTTGGTCAAACCAGTAAAGAGGGAATCTCTGGATGGTAAAGGGAACTTATCATCTTGTAGGAAAATGTTAAGAGGTTGGTAATTGATTACTAATCTCATTTTTCCTCTATTTTGCTCGGCACGCTTATTGACATAAAAGGCTTCACAAGCCCATCGAGAATTAGAAACTTCAATAAGGGCTTGTTGCAATAGTTCTGAGCATTCCCTTTGAGCCAAAACCAGGTGTTCTAGCTTCATTCCCATATGACTCGCCTTTGTTGGATTTATATCTTCAATTTTTTTTTAAAGGGAGACGAATAAAGAATTTTGGATTTTCCTATAGAGGATGAGAACATTTCTAGGCGAATTCAGAGTGGGATTCTGAACAAGATTCCAACAACTTTTGCATAATCGGATCTAACAGACTCATTTAAATGGAAAAAAGTCTTTGGATATTGACAAATTCAGAGAATTGATCTTTATATCTAAGACCTTTTCCAGGAATGATACGAAGCTATGAAATTTGAGTCATGATGTCCCAACCAATGATCAAATCTTTGTTGGGGAGACTGGATCCGAAGATCTTTGTGGTTATAGAACACTGAGGAAAAAACTGAACAATTACGGGAGTAGTTCTGACATTTGTGGAAAAGGTATCTCTAGAGGCGGAGTTGAAATATCTGACATAAGAAGTCCAATATTCCTCAGGAAGAACTTTAGTATTCAGGATTGAACAACTTGCTCTAGTGTCTATGAGTGCAATGACAGTGATAGGTTTGGCAAACTTTGAAGTGAAAATTTTCACAGGGAAATGGGGACAATGGGTTTGACTTGAAAATATATCATTGCTTTGTTTTGAAGAAGTTGGAGATATATGAAAAATCTCTTCAGAATCTGAATCCGAATCAATTTCACTGGGAGTTTGGTAACAAAGGATGACACAAAGGGTCTGTTCGGATGGTTCTTCATCAGCAGAGAATAAAGATTCAATATCATCATTGTCAGGAAAGATACCTGTTTCATTCTCTATATGATGTATCAGACGGTTCTGGCCTTTCTTTGCTTGGGAACAATTTTTAGCAAAGTGTCCCTTTTGGTTGCAGATGAAACATCGATTTGATTTCTTGTGGCCTGTGCAATCTTTCCTTTTACGTAGGTATCGCCATTTCTTTTTTCTTCGGAAGTTCTTGGGGCCATGTTTGGAGTGCTTCTTTATCGAGAACTTCTTGAAGTGCTTCTTTTTCCGGGAAGCTTTTCCACAAGTACCATCGCAATCACGCTTGGAGCATTTGATTTTTAGCTTCTGGTGAGAACAGCCTGTTTCAAGTTCTCTATCATCTGTGATGTAAGTTTGGACTATTCGGCGCTTTAAACACAATTCTTCAAGGCACAAATGGATTTCTTGTTGGATTTCTCCCAATGGAGTTTCTTTTATTCTTCTTTGTTTTCCAAGAAAAGATCTCCCAACCATTTGAGATAATTCTTTTGGGATGGAAGTCGGGTAGACATGCTTTAGATTTGAATCGGCTTTAATCTGGTAAAAAAGTTTAAGCATTTCTTGATAATGCTTATCAAGGTATTTTTTCTGGAGGGAACAACACTTTCTTTCAAAGAATTCTCTCCTTTTTATCCCAATGAGATTAGTAGGTTTTTCAACAAAGAAGTGGTCTAAAATGGTGATGGCATGACTGTAATCTGGTGAGCAAAGAAAATGGATTTAGAATTGTTCGCCTACTGATTTCCACCAAAGTTTGAGGTTACCTATGAACCTTGTGACGAAGTTGAAGAAAGAACATAATTTGAATCATGATTGGTGATGGCTTGGGTATTCAACCAGGTATGAAATTCCTCAAGTCTTTTTGGCCATTTATGATAAGGAATATCATCAATGGTGAAGAACTGCTTTGATGTCGAGGACACATTTTGTCCGGGAGTGCTAGTCTGAACAAGTTCTGGTTCAGAATAGTTTGATTCCATGTCATGATCTGGAGGATCAACCATAAATATGGATGACGTTATAGGTGCAATTGGAGAGGAATCAATGGCAGGGATTGAGAATGATGAGGAGGATGAGAGAGATACGGAATTTGATTCGGTATAAAAGATATTTGGGAAAGTTTGTTCTGCTGGGAACAAAATTTGGTTATCAAGGATAACAGGATCAGTATGTTGGATAACAGGTTTAGGTTGTTGTTCCTGATTGCTCAAATCCTTTAAAAAGGATTCCAATGGGTTGGACAACATCATCTATTCTGGTCTTTTTATAACAATCGAAGATTCTGGAAGAACTTTTTCTTTCCATTTTTCCTTCCTTTCTTTCTCTAATGCTTTAAGACGATCTCGCATTTCTGCCACATTTGTTTCCTTCCTGTAAGGATTTTGTGTGATGTTAGCAAAGATAGATGTCTGGGGTGGTGGAGGCGGATACTCTATCCGTACTGGGATTGGAAATAGATTGAAAGGATCGAACCTTCCTTCTTCAAGGATTTGAATTTGCCTTTTGAGCTTTTCTATTTCTGGCTCCGGGCTCTCAAGATGATGATACCCTAGATGTTGTCCTGATTCCAGTTTGGAACTCGGAAAGCATCTTCTTGGTGGTTTCATCATACTTTCGAAGATCTTGTTGCACATTCCCAATTTTGGAATCAATTGCTTTGAACGCATTATTTTGTGCTAAAAGAGTCTCCGATTGCTAATTTAGGACAGCTTCAGCAGCAGGAGTCCTTTTCTGTCTTCCATGTTCATCCACATCAGTGGGGGCCGGTATCTTCGGAACATGCCTGTATCTGCCTTGTGGATTAATGAATTCCTCTGAAGCAGGAAACGAGAGTTTGGAGTTTTCTCGTACAAGGGAAGGAAAATCTGTTTCAATAGCAATAGATTGGTTTAGTGAATGGACTATTGAGGTGCGATTTAACATAAGATAGATCAATGAAAGAGACCATTGATGTGTGGTATGAGATTGATAAATGAAATAGACCATTGATATATATTTTGATAAGATTGGTCGATGATCGAACCATTAATGTTTGGTTTGATATTGTTAATTTAAATGAGTATTTCCAATACATAAAAGGATTCATTGAATGGTCATTGTTGACACCTAAATTTTGGCGACTCAGTCATTGATTTTTTGCATAAAAAATAGAGATTAATTTTAACCCCTAAAAAAAATGCATTAGAACAAATAAAATGAAAAAAATGGAAAAAACAAGGGAAAATCGATTTGATTAATTATGCATGGAAATTTGAAACTTTGATGAATATTCAGATTTTGATAAATGCAAAAGCAATTAAAAATCAAGTGAATAAAGGGCAATAATTTTTACAAAATGGAAGAAATCGGAGCAAAATTGAGTTGATTGCGAAATCACGCTCCGATTTGTAATCTTGATTCAATGCAACAGAAGATGGAAACTCAAAGTTTCTATAAAAAACGCTTGTCTGAAAATCACTATAAAAGGAGCCACAATTTTCGTGAGGGGGGGGGGGATCGAGAGAAAAATGGTGTGAAAAAAAATTGGTGGAGGCCTTTTTCCTTCGGTCAAAAGTAAAAAGAATAAAAGAAAAGAGGGAAAGAGAGAGAATAGACATGAGCAGCAGAGAGATGTGAGGAAGACGTGACAAGCCAACAGAAAAAAAGAAAAAAAAGAAAAGAAGAAAAAGAAAGGAAAAGAAGAACACTGTTCTTCTTCCCGTAGGAGCCGCACCACCACCGCTGCAGCCCCGAGCGCCGCGCCACCTCTGCCTGCTCGCCGCCGCTGCTGCGTCTCTGACCGCTCTACACCAGCGCCCGACGCCTGTAGCCAGCGCCGCGCCGAGCCTCTGATTGTCCGGCGTCCATCCCTTGCCGCGCCGGTTGCCGCCCCTCCGCGTCACTGCTCTGCCTCGACATCCGCCTCTGCTCCACGCACCAGCACCCGCGAGCATCGCCGTGCAGCAACCTGCGACCCGCAACACCCGCGAGCCCTCTCGCTGGTCGACCCGACGCCCGTGCCTGCACCTCCGCCGCGACAAATTGACGCCTTAGCCGACCCAGTGCCCGACGCCCACTGCCTCTGCCTCGCCGCTCCTCCATCCAGCCTTACCGTAGCCGTCCGCCAGCCGCGCCAGACGCCGGGCCTCCGCCCAGCTTCACCGTCGCCGTCCGCCAGCCCGCGACGCCGCACCTCCGCCGGTCCCTTCGCCGGAGCTCCGACGCCGGCCAGCAACCGCTTGGCGCCGCCCACCATCACTGCCCCCTTCTTAAGCTCCCATAGGTGGTTTAGTTTAGTTTTTATTTTTTATTTCTCTTTTTATTTTATTTTATGTTATTTTATTGTTTTTTTTTTAAGTCTTGTTATTATTGTTTAAATTAGAACATAGTATGTCAATATTCATTTCATGAATTTTGTAGGCATTAACCGCAGGAGTTTTGTCCAAAATTATTGTAATTATTAATTTGATCCGTAAGACGTCGGATCATTTTTTTTAATTATATTAATTTTTGGGCATTTTGATAGTATTTTAATTGTTAAATCATTATAATTATTAATTTAATCCGTAAGACTTCGGATTAGATTTTTGATTATTTTGAACTCTTTGTCGTGATGTTTAGGGTTAGAGTAATCGTTAATTTAACCCGTGAGACAACAGATTATTTTTTCGATTGTTTTAATCTTTTATTTGTTGAATATCTTGATTGTTTAGATATAATGTTTAGCTGATAATTGCTTGTCTTGAAAAATAAAACACTAAAAAAAAAAAAAAATCAAAATTTTGCATCAAGAGCATGTAGGTTTAATTATGATTGCATTTTTAGGACTACATTTTTAGGGTTGCACGTTTAGGTAATTTTTTGGAATAGATTAGGATTGATTTTTTTTATCTAGACAGATTCTTAAATAATGTTTGCACCTTTTTAATAATCTTATTTTTCTAAAAAATACTTTTCTAAGATAGGATAGGGTTTAAGTCAAATTAATCCCTAAAATAACTTAGAAAATTATTCCTTTTTAGATTGTTTAATTAGGGTTTTTATTAATTCCGAATTTCAATAAAAAATACAAAAAATATTAGGTACATGTTAACTAGTTTGCATAATAGGTTGATTTAATTAGAATTTGTTTATTAGTAAAATTAGGTCATATAGTTAAAATGCATGTTTTATTATAAAATTCTAATTTCAAGAAAACTCAAAAATAATTGCTTGCTTTGTGTGTTTATATTTTATGCAATTTATTTTATTTATTTGAATGTCTAATAGTGGATGAGCATCCGTGTGGTCACCATATTTGCATGATAATAATTTAGCTTAAAATAAATCTAAGCTGCCTGCAAAAACATTTTTGAAAATAAAAAGAATGGTACCAAAAAGGCATTAGAGAAATTTAGTGTAATAAAGTCTCCGTACCCATAGTCTCTGGTTTGTATAAGTAAAATAATTCTCAAAATAATTCTCCCATTATTTTACTTATGTATCTAATCGACCTACCGTAAACTGATTAGTGGCGACTCCTAACTAATAATTTTTTGCATGTTAAATATTTGAACTTTAAGTCGCGAATTGGTATGAGCTTGGGAGAACCCGACCTAAGTTTAAAGCTTAGTAGTCCATTAGCCTAAACTCTAGGTGGTGCACCGAAAATTTAGGTCGCGACAGTCATAATTTGTCTTGATATTGTGTATATATTATCTACTAGATTTGAGATTATTGAATTTTGGTATTGCCTTCTTATCATGCATTGTGGATGCTCAAATTGCTTAGAAGAGATATTCAATACTCATTGAGCTATGGTTGCTCTTTGCTTTCATTCTAATCTTTTTTAGGTCCTTTAGCTAATGACTCGTAGGATGGGGAACTTTGGTAGTTGAATTTTATGTATGAGTTGAGATATTTTGATACATGTCTGAAATGACATTTGTTGGGTTTAATTAAGTTTAGAGATATATATATATATATATGTCTGTGTGTGTATTCTCTTTGATGGATTTTAAAAACTTTTGATCATGTAATTAACTCCCCATCTTATTAGATATCTTATTAGATACATGGATGTATATATATTTTTATAGTGAGTTTACACTGGTTTTGTTTTAGACTGCATCCTTTGGGTAAGAGAACGGCCATTTGATCCCCTTTTTCTAGTTGGAATCGAGGTGTGGCAATTAGAAAAGGAAAAACCAAAATACCGCACTAAACAATCTCTTTACATCAATATAAATATCAGAGTTATAAGTTTCAGGTTACAAAAGATATTGCCCCAATATATAATACGAGTTTAGGGCATATATAGTTATCCTATAAATTATATGTGACATTAGCTACAGTAAGAAGCTCTATTCTTTGCTTTAACATGAAAGTTAAATGTATGCCATTAACATTAGGAGCTTTGCGGTTTGATATTACTTTTCTCCATTAGACTCCACAATTCCGTTAGTCAAATACATCATGGACAAGCACATAGATATTAGGTGAAACATATTGGAGAAAACTGATGAAAGATTGAGGCACGAACAAGATGCTATGAGGTGGGCAAGTTATCTTTCAATCTGATCCGTGTTCGTGCCCTCTTGTAATCGTTGCTCCAGACAAGCCTCACTAGATTTCATTTACTTAGACACTGGACTGGGAATTATAGCCTTTTGATGTTCTTAATGGTGTCCAAATGGTGTGAAGCATCAAACAAGAACTTTTTCTGAGTTGATTTTCTCTGTATCGACTTCAACACTAGCGCTAATGTTGCTTCCTTTGTACTGATACCACCTAGCACATGCTATGAAGTAACCTAAGTTCAATGCCTGCAATACACCAACCAGGTAATAAAAATAGTCCAACTTTCCCTTGTTAAGATCTTCAGGCAACCAGTCACCATCTGCAACTCCTCCTTTTGTGACCTGGTGAACGATGGATATCAGCAAGCTACTCAAGTAACTCGACATTGCCATCCCCACAAAAGAGAGCGACCCGCCAATGCTTCTCATGTTTTCCGGGAATTGCTTATAGTAAAATTCAATTTGACCGATAATTGTAAATGCTTCAGACAATCCTCCCATCACCAGCTGAGGCACCAACCATAATCCCGACATAGAAGAAATTGCACCTCTCCTTGGGTCGACCCCAATGGGCTCAGTCAGTCCCAGAGTTTTCCTTTTGTTCTCGACAATGGCTGATATAAGCATTGTGATCACGGCGAGGAACATGCCGATTCCCATCTTCTGGAGAAGTGTGATCCCGCCTTCTTTTCCTGTCAACTTCCTTAGCTGTGGCATGATCATTCTGTCGTAGATAGGAATCCATATAGTGAGTGCGATCATCGAGAATATAATGTAAGTGGCAGCTGGAATCTTGAAGTTTAAGCTCCCGAGGCGTCGATCAGATTGAAGGGCTTGGAAGACTACGTAGGTTTGCTGTTGGACTAGGGTTATGTAGTAGATCATGGCAGAGATCCAAATGGGTACGACTCTTATCAAACACTTCACTTCTTCGACCTGCTGAATGCTGCAGAGTCTCCACGGATTGGCTGCTGATCCATCACGATTGATTTGGTCTTGTGGAGTGATGATTGCAGCTTTGTCGATGAATCTGAAATTATCAGCGACTAAGTTAAATGTTAAGAACATTGTTAGCTGTCTGATTCTGGTGTTCTTGTGGACCAAAACCTGTTAGAAAACCCATCTTTCATTTAAATGGTTTCCTCAAGTTGCTTTTCCCTAGTGCCAATATATGTGTCCCTGCAACTTTTGCGATTAAAGAAAGTGTGCGCTTTTTTATCCTCTTGGGGGAAGATTGGTTCCACAATGCCCAAAATCATATTCACATATCACTCATAATCACAGACTGTTTAGTGCAAGCAGATCAGATATAACTCGCTGCAACTAATTTTAGGGAGTATGAAATATTGCACGTTGATAGGACAAGACATATCATTTTGCTAGCATGGTATGTATGTTCTCTAAAATTTGCTTTTAGGTGATGAAATTTTATGGTGCAGTCATGCTTGTCGTTTCTTGAAAGTTGCTTTTTTGGGGGAACATGGTCAACCAGAGATTTTTTATGCATAGACCAGACAAAGGCTTGATTTGTTACGCCAATAATGAGGACAGCTTACAGCTATATCATCAGAAATATTTTTAAAAAAAAAAATTATAGACCGAGTTGTCTTATGCTATCTAACTACCATTCATTTTTTAATCGTTACTGTTCTCCCTGGAAGTTCATCAAATAAAGCACTTTGCAGACAGTTTCTGATGCTGCTCAACACGGTAACTCATGAAAATGAAAGACAAGATGAGAAAGCACCAGCAAAATACCTGAATTGATCGGTGTGAGGGAGTTTGGAGTTGATAGTACTGCTCGGAACATGGTCATACAAGGAGAGACCTGGCTGGTCCGGTAACTTCAACTTCCTCTTCTTTATTGCTGCCACTAGCACTCGTGAGGTAGTCGCCAGCGGACTACCATCCGGTTTAACTTTTACGTATATTTTCGTTCCCACGAAGAAGAGAGCGCATGACAAGAACATGAGGAACGTGGGAATGGCCAATCCCCAAGCCCAACTCACATCGGCTTGCACATAGACGATGATTGTCAAAGATACCATCATGGCAAAAGTGAAGGTGAAATAGTACCAATTGAAGAAGCTACTAATTCCCCTCTTCCCAGATTCCGTATTAGGATTGAACTGGTCAGCACCGAATGCCAGGTTACAAGGTCTAATCCCGCCACCTCCAATCACAAGCAGTCCAAACCCGCTGAGCAGAAACGCCATTTGCCCAAACGTCGGTCCATGGCACGAGTTGCTCTCCTCTGTCTTGCAATGAGGAGGATGCATCATCGCTATGGCTGCTGTGAGAGTAAGTACAAGCATCCCCTGGAACATGAAATGGAATGTTAAATAGATCCTAGTTACACTTCCACAATTTCCTGCTTGGAACATATACAAGTGAACTATGCAACGATGAAATGCTAAATGCAAGTACCAGAAATGAGGACACTGAAGCGAATCCTAGTGTCTTGTAACGCCCAAAGTATGTGTCGCAGAGGAAAGCCCCGATCAAGGTGGCGAAATTGATGGTCCCATTGAAGATGTTAACGATATTAGTAGCCGTGATGCTCTTCAAGTTGAAGACAGTGGTGAGATAGACCAGAAGGTTGGAGGAGGTGCCGATCGTCCCGAGCTTCTCAAATGTCTCGTTTCCTGCATTTTTTGCATGCTCGTGTCATTTTTCAATTCCTTTGTAATTTAGAGAAGACGTAGACATATACAGAAGAAAACCGCACTTTGTAGTCACCCTTACCTATCACAAAGGGCATGGCTTTTATGCCTCCATAGCGAATCTCCTCGGTCGAAACACCATCCTTCTTCTTCTCCATGGTTTTGTCCATAGAAGTACTCCTGTCCTCCATCTTTCAAGGATGTCGAAACGCAAAGCAAAGTAATTTAAATATCATGCAGTTTTGTCGGCATTCTTCTTGCGGTTCCCACGAATTCAATCTCTCCTTCCTGATTGGACAGTTTTTTTTTTTTTCAATGAATTTTACACTTCGAAATCATTGAGCTGTCACTATTGACCGAGTCTACTCGCCTTAACGAAGGACGTATATACATCTAATATTCGTCGACTCATAATCCCATCTCTCATCCCTCGTCGGATCAACTTGTGCTGTAACTAGAGTAGAGGGTCAGCTTTCCCTGCTAGAAATTGACTCTCATAGTTATGCTTAATATACAGATTCCTCGAAATAATTCTCCGGATAAGGAAATCTAAGACTGAACCATCGAAAAAGGGGGGCACTTTTACTCGTGTAGAACTTGTACTAGAGACCAATTACGTGACGAACATGAGAATGGGAATACTCGTCCGCTTCTTACTTAAAACTGAACTCGATCCTTATTCATGTCCGCTTCATTTTTTATAATACTCTATTCCGGTTTACGTCTAACCGACAAATACAACCTAACATAACTTTAATATCACAAAAGACATGACATTCTTCAAGCAATTAAAGAACTAGGATTTGGTCTACGTCTAACCTACGAAATGCAACCTTAGACATCTTTAATATCACGAAAACATGCTTCAGGCAATTAATGAACTAAGATTGGTTGATTCATGTTCCAGGAAGGTGACATCCGTCAATTCCCAATCTGATCGGCAATTTGTGTTGATTTTATAGTAAGACGCACCATGAGAAGACTTATGGGCAACATCAATCTTTTATAGAATTTATATATGTTAACACTAAAAATTAGTTTGCTTATCATGTAAATGACAACAAACACGTGAATAGCACCCGGAAACTCGATTGGATCAATAGGTCTGGTCCTGGTTCAGTTGCAAGATCAGATGATTAGGTTCCTAGTTCCAAAGAATTGTAGACCAGTCCCATTGATCTAGTTTCTGATTCGTGGATGAGAACCTGACCATTCAAAAATTGATTACCCCAAGAATTTCTAACCATGCATGTGAAAAGGAGAAAAACAGTGGAAAACGACCAGAGTTTTGTTTTTTGACTTTCGACAAAAGACAAATCACAATTTGGCGACTAGCTCTGCTAGTAATTCCACTTGTTCCATTGATAATCAAAGTTAATAACTTGTTTGTTCTCATTGAGAAAAAATCCTGCTTGAGCCGACATAGTGATTGTCGTGTAATGGCATGTCTTGTTGTGCCCACCTCACATTCAGCCCAGTCTCAATAATAGTGTCTCATAATGAAATTCATAGTCAACACGACGTAAGGACCCATCATCTGTCATGCTTGATCATCTGAAAGTGAGATGACAGCAAGATGGATACGAATCAAACCGATCATCAAGATTGGATCTAGTTATAGTCCAATCCATTTCAAACTCATACCATTTAATGTATTTTGTTCAGGTCGGGACTCGGGACGTGTACTCAAAGGACGTCGCAATCTCTCTCTCTCTCTATCTCTCGCACATGCGTGGGCTCTGTTGACTGTTGGATGAAGGGTGTTGACAATTTGATTTTGGATACTCACAAGCTTCCAATGCAAGAGAAGACGAAACGTAAATTTTGACAGGCTCTCAAATGAAACCAAGCTAACTTCCAAAAGAAAAAAAAAACATCAAGCCGAACTACACACTTGGGCGGATTGGAGTTTGGCTATATTTAGACATGCAAGCTCAATTGATTCGAAGTGTCCATTTTTCGAAAAGGACTGTTTTCCAATTAATACTGTCTTCAGCCATTGTAATCTCAATCGTTTTGTACGTCAACTAGTGAATTAATATTTTGTGAAAGTAGACCAATTACTGCAATTACTGCACTTTTTAAGTGCGGAATTGAGTTGGGCCCAACTTATTACGTTTCGGCCATAATAGGCCTTGCCTAACGTGAAGGCTCAATGGCACGGCGATCTTTTCGGGTTTATGCACTTCTCAGTATTCCCATTGGGAGGTGGCCTATATATGTGAAGCATACATATTCCAGTATTTGATTATTCGTATCCATCTGTCCTCTGAAAGGTACATAATTAAACAGAATATGACGGCTGATGCATAATTATTCGCGAGGGCTAATTACATAGGAAATCCTAATATGGTATTACTTGGACAAATTAACCTAAAGTAGTTTTTTGATGCATAGAAACCCTCAGAGTGGTACCATTATCCCAAATTTACTCTCCACTGACACTTCGTCCTCTTCTGCTGCGAACTGTCCTTCGTGTCGTCGCATGGTGACGCGCTAGCAAAGTCATTTTTTATTCTACTTAAATTACTCGATTTTGCCTAATTTTAGCCATGTGTGATCAGATGGCATTGTAACTCTTGATTAAGCTAGCTAAAAATGATGTCATTTCAGCCAAAAAAAAATGTTGTTTTCTTGAAGGTCTCATGTAGTAACAATCCACATTGGATCCGTCCCGTTCTCAATTGCCATCACTTAAGACAATTAATGTCGAAATTAGATTGAAAGCTAACCGAGAGTAAAATTTGAGGATAGTGGCAAAGCAGAGATGGGTGGTCATTGGTCAAGCCCAAACCTTATCAGGCCTGCCTATATTATTCCTAAGCGCGCCCATCACAGAAGGTACTACGAACAATTTTTCGGGCTAAGCTACTAGACTGGGCTTATAATTAAATAAATATTGTCCAACCGTCTTTCCGAAAAATGCTTTTCGGGCCATTGGACTATGCGGGCGGTTATACCCATGAATAGGTCTACTGGCGCAGGCCTAATTTAATTTGACCTAGAGAATATGAACTGGTCAAGAACATTTAAAAAAGTAAAAAAAAGCTATCGAAAATCATTACGAATTATGTGTTTATCTGAGGCAAGTTACATGTGTTTAATAGGAATTAAAAAAGGGAGCAAGTTTTCAAGCAACAGAAAGTAAGAACAATTCTGATTGATGGAGAGTACCCGCTGAGAGCGTGGTTAGGTCGGATTCTCGGGCTCATC
Source organism: Eucalyptus tenuipes (assembly GCA_014182365.1). Taxonomy (NCBI): domain Eukaryota; kingdom Viridiplantae; phylum Streptophyta; class Magnoliopsida; order Myrtales; family Myrtaceae; genus Eucalyptus; species Eucalyptus tenuipes. The sequence continues at coordinate 19,657,709 of CM024547.1, forward strand.
CCACTTCTAGGTTGGTTGCTGTGGCGGTGGAATGAGATTCGATATGTATCACCCGTTGAGCGAAGAATTTCTGATGCTGGTGTGTAGTTGCCGCCACGAAACATGGGCACTCCCTTCTTCGGGGAAATCTTCACCTTCCTTTGGCACTTCAAGATTCTTTGCTGCTTGAACAAGTTCATAAACTCTAAAAGACGGAAGTATGGTCATCATTCGACATTGAATTTTAGACTGAAAACTTGTGACCTGAATTTATGCTGCATCATATTTGAAACTGTGACAAAAATTAAGCCAAGTGATGGAGTAATGACTGTCTTTGGTTTCTACTAATGTCTCTATACATGTTTCAGGTATGGTGATGGAGTAGGGATGCGCAAGACTCACCTCTTCGAACGCCTTCCTTTATAGCATGCTTCCCAACAGTGAACAAGTTTGTGTTCGGAGCTGATGACAAATTCGTCCCGGAATGGTCAAATGTCACTCTTGTGGGCGCAAATTCTCTAATGGTGATTTAAGGAAAGGCACATCGATGGGGGTCGTTTACCGTATTTCCAATTCACCCTGATGCTCTAAAGAAACTCCTGGTTCGAAAATCATCCGACTTGGTAAAGCTTTATCATCAAAACCATAACCACTGTTTCATCTGCAATATGTTAATCTCAGACTCAAACTGATGGCCATTAGCCAGAACTAGAAGGGGAAGTTCCTTGGAAGGATGAGATGGGTGTTCAGATAACTATTGATAAAACGATCCAAAAATTTCTGAAGCTGACGAATAGAAACATAATACAGGCGGTAGAGGAGACAATAAGGATTGCCAGTAGCCGCTTTCATGCTCAGATTAGTAATAAAGGATGTCGATTATAATGGTATGGGATAATTTGTTATAGATGGTTGTCTCTGAGGCCATTTTTAACTGGTGAATTGGGAGGGAATCATATTGATCAGACGATTTCAGTACCTGGAAAGTGATTCTTTGGATTAGATTTATAGTAACAAATTCCTGAATTTCTGCTGGTTGTAGGACGTCTAAGGGCTGGAAGGTGATTCTTTGAGTTAGATGCCTTCATATGAACTCAGACCACCACCCAATGTGCTTAAATCCAGACCGATGGAATGTAAGGCTCGACAATCAATTTGCTTATGGACGGAGATTTCTGTCTTCGTTTTTCCTGATTTTTCTTTTGTGCAAATCTATGCAGTATATAATACACGTCGCGTTCTTCACGTATCTATGGGCTGGTGGCGAACGAAGCCTTTGGTGGGGTACCGAGAATATACGTGGGAGACATGCTGGCGAGAAGAAAATGGACAATTTTGCTGCATCAATTATAAGTAAGATACAAGTAAGAAAAGAAGTGAAGAATTTGCTGGCTTTCGGAAACCACAAAGTTCACAACAATGTTTGGCAATTGAATTATCAGAATAAAGGACACTATAAGTGCCATAACTTTTGTATATTACTCACTTGAGTGCCATAACTTTTTTGTCCAATTACTTGAGTAATATATGAATTTTCAGTCGATTAGTTGAATGCCGTAACTTTTTAAAGACGTTAAACACTTAGTGAACGTTTTAAAAAAGTTTTGGGACTAAAGTAATCAATTGAAAGTTATGACACTCAAGTGATTGCTTTTGTGAAATTATGATGCTCAAGTAGTTGAGAAAAATGTTATGGCACTCGAGCGAGCATAATTGTTATGACACTTATGGTGTTCTTCTCTTAAAATTATTATGTGGAATTACTCAACTTGGACATCGGTTTCATCTATCTCCATACCTCATGAATTTGAAGTCACTTTTGCAAGCTATGAGGACTCATCTCGGTTACAATTATCACACCTTGATTACTACTAAAAAGGGAATGACATGGCCGTCTTTTTATCCATAGGACATTGCCTAAACAAATCATAAACCTGCTATCAAAATATACATACATCCATTTATCTAATAAGATAGGGAGTTGGTTACTGTACCGGGTTTCTACAATCCATCAAAGGGATATATATCTCTAAACTCAATTAAACCCAACATATATCATCTGACATACACAACTCATACCCAACAATATCCACAGTCCCATTGATAATGCTCTCATCCTATTTGCTACTAGTTGAAAAATCTGAAAAAGATTTAGAATGAATGGAGTGAGCAACCGTAGCCTAATAAGTAGCATCTTCTAAGTAGATCGACTATCCATTGTGCATATTTATAAAACAATATCAAAAACTTATTATTTTTATTTTTAGTACATAATATACATACAATACCAAAATGAGTTTTATCTAAAACTCATTTTAATCAACAACATCAAATCTATCACATATCAATGTTCCATTTTGTTGATTAATCTCATGCTCAATATCCAAGCATTATTATGACACAACTCCTTGTCATAAAGCAACCAATGTTCCCCCTTTGGCAAGGTTAGTATGCATACGCAAAACTCTCATTGGGTTCTAATCATAGCGATATAAGCATAATTTACTAACATCATTCTTCAATAACCCACAAATCAAATTCATAATCCATCTTAAAACTTAGTTCACTAACAAAAACGTACAACTTTTTGAAATAGAATACATTTCATAAACAAAATTCACAAATTAGTACATATAGCCTTTTTCAATTCCTCACAAACTAAAATGTATAATATTTCAAAAATGAATTTTTCGCAAAACATTTCTCAAATTATTTCACAATAATAAGCTCATAAGCCATTTCCAGAAATGTTTTATCATATCAATTCCAATAATCAAAAGAGTAGTATATGTCTGATTCAGATTTATGCAACAATCATGCTATAAACATCACTTCTTCCTTTTTATAAATATCATGTCGTGCCATGCCTTTTGATAATCATAATATTTGTGTGTGTCTATATATATATATATAATGTCCCCGTCATTTGTGAATATTAGTTTACAAATTCATAAAATAGATAGCACCACTCATCTGTAGGGGTGATCAGTTCTTAATCCAGTCCTACTCAGGAACTGGAAATCGGATCAAATGGAGCGTTTCCCAATTTCTAAGACCTATCCAGTCTGTTTCTGGGGCGCTCCATTAGAATAGGTTGAAGAGGGAGGGGATGGGTGTGGATGAGCCAAACTCTCTCGACTCCCATTGAAATCTAAGGCATGCTTACTAGATGCATGGTTTAAAACGGCTACCTCTCTCGACATTAGTCACATTACCATAGTTAGGGGTGTGCATGGTCCGGGTGGGCGGTTCCCGACCTAGAACTAGGAACCGCCTGCTAAGAACCGGTTCCGAAAAATTGGAACCGAGAACCGCTCGTTAGTTGCATGGATCCACCCGGAACCGGACCGTCGGTTTGGTCCGGTTCTCGAGTGGATCCATAGAACCGGTCCAACCTTCGCGCCTTTTCCTTTTCGCCCTCCCCACATTTGCTTATTCTAGCTCTCCTGACTATGGTAGCTTTATTCTCCTCAAATACTAGTCGTGTCCGCGACGAGGATGGCGACCACGTGAAGAGAGAGTTTAAGTTTGAGGGAGGAAATGAGAATCAACTCATTGTTTCGCCGAGTTCGGACTAGGACTCGAAGGGAGATGAGTAGATCCGGAGGTGAATCGGAGAGAAAGAGGAAGCTTGGGGAGATTTTGAATTGAGAGAGGCGAGATGGAGTGGGAGAGTAGTAAATTGAAATAAGATGGTGATTGGAGCCCTAAATTTTAGATTTGCTAATTTCGAATTTTTATATATTAAAAATTAATAAATTATTATAATATAACCGGTTCGGTCCGGGTGGGCGGATCCGCCCATGGAACCGGGAACCGGACCGGTACCCACTGGTTCCCATAAATTGGAACCGAGAACCGGACCGGTTCCCTTAAGATCCACCGGTTTCGGGCAGTTCCGGTCCGATTTCGGGAGGTCCGGGCGGGTCCCAGTTCTTTTGCACACCCCTAACCATAGTTGAGTGTATTATATTAATCAAGCTATCTATTTATCCAAAAAACAGGACACGACACAAGGTGAAGGAAAGCAGGAGGTGCTAAAAACTTGCTACCACAAGCACAAGCATTGCAATAAGATCTCAATTGAGAACAATTCACTCGAGAAAGAGATATGCACCATTTCACTTTTGAATACCTGAGCCATGAGTCAATGGGACAAAAAGAGCACAGACCCAACGATACCATTTCACGTAGTTGGTTTGCGAGTGGTTCTGTACGATTATGATACTCACGTTGAATAACGATAAACTGATTTTCTGTTGATTTTGTACTCATGATATGTAATTGAATCCTCGCAATTACATGACAACTGATGGTCGTCCATGATTTGAAGATGCACAAACATGAATTGAAAATTATTGACCACGAGTCAACTGCGTGAAAATCCCTAAAACCACTTGATAATTTAGGTTGTACTAACTTGATTGATTTTAATCATGAAATTTAACATGATTTCGGGAATCGAACTTTTGAGGATTTTAAGACCCATATATTGGACGTTGCCTCATTCGCTTGTTAATTTATCGGTAAATGTAAAATTTTCGAAAAATGGTTAATCAATCGAAAATTGAACGTCAAGAAGAGAAGTTGAGCCAAGCGAGGGTCATTAGGCCTCATGCCAATGTGGATCGACCACGGAGGCCCAAGTGGGCCAAGCCAAGCCACCAAGCCCAATTCAAGCAAGTGGACCTAAGGGCAAAATTGGAAAGTTTGGACAAAAAGTATGTGAAATGTCCAAAATGCCCTTGCATTTATAGAGGACAAAAGAAACAAAGGAAATGAGGAAAGGATTTTAGGGAATTTTGTTGGATTTGCAATGATGAAGATTTTCGAAAAATCTTAAGAAATCTCTCTCTCCTCTCTCTTCCTCCCTGGACTTCGAACCTCCTCCTCCTCTCTCTCTCTCTCTCTCTCTCTCACACACACACACACACACACACACACACATTTTGCTTCTTCTTCTTCTCCATTTTCATCTTCATCTTCTTCTTCTTTTTCTTCTTCCATTTCCTCTTTAGTCACCCCTCCCTTGTCGTGACTGCCGCTGCTCATCGCCACCGTCACTACTGCACCTCACCTTCGCTTGAGCTACCTTTGCTGTCATTCGTTCGTGTTGTCACTGTCCCTCACCTTCACCACAAGCCACCACTGAACCACCCTTGGTGGCCGTGGGCTTCAAGAGCCAAACCGCTGCCATTCGTGTCCCTGTTCAAGTCGGGAACAACGTATCCTTGACACCGTCTTGCCGTTGTTGCCGTGAGCTCGCCGTCGCCGTAAAACGGTGAGTTAACTCCTAATCATTGATTATGAAGTTAATTACGTTTATGGGTAGTTTAGTTTATGGCTAATGGTAGTTATTGACCCTTAATGATGTCTAGCCCTAACTAAGGTTAAGGATGGATTAGATTAAGGCTAATAAAGATTAGTCTTAATTAAGGATGGTTAGTTTAAATAATCATGTTTAGATTGATTAAGCATGGTTAGTTTGATTTGTAATTAGCTTAATTAATCTTAATTATTTTAATTAATTTCAGTTAGTTTAATTAACTGCAGTTAGTCATAGTTAATCGCGATTAGTGTAATTAATCACCATTAGCTTAATTAGTCGCATCTAGTGCTAATTAATTGTGATTAGTGGAAATTAATGACGGTTTAGCCGTAGAATTTTATACTTGATTTATTGGGTGAAATTATACACAATTATGACTGTTTTAGTTTGTAATGCCATGTTGTTGATTGCCCAAATCATGTGTTTAAATGCTATTTTCAAAGAAGGTTTATTTGAAAAGAAAATTGCAAACTTTTATGTGTTGTGCTTGGACACCGTGTTTTATGTGCTAAAAGGGATAATGAGGCTTTAAAATGAAAGCGTTCAAATTTTGGTGGGTTGATTTTAAGTACGTGACCACGTGTGATCATTTTACCAGAATTTTTAAATGTAAAGATTTTCTGAGATTTGATATTTAAGCACAAACTCTTTTACATTGGGCTAACTGATGGTAAATAAAAATTGGCTTGAGTGTTGGCGTGCTTGTGTGATCACTTGATTGAACCCGTCACCCAATAGGAGTTTGGGACGATGCTCGATGTTTATCGGATGCCCGGCGGGGATTCAAATGCCGAGACGCGATTGAGACCAGACCGATACTCCTTATGGAATGCCGTCTAGGCAGGGGTTCTAGATGAAACCGTGTTCGATGGGGCGGGATGATGCCCGGTCATGTCAGAAGACCACCAACTCGTGTGTTGGCCATGGCCTGAGGGGTTGTAATAATCGGAATGCGTGTGAATGATTGTGATACATTGTGCCGATTATTGGGTAAAATTGTGAGGCACGGTATGGGACAGGCCAAAATGAGTTTTACCGTATAATTAGGACATGTGTGCATGCTTGATGCATGAAAGTTATGTGTTCTGATTATTGATTATGTTTATTGCATTAGGGTTGGCATATGTGATGTACTAATATGCAGGGGTCTGCCAATGCAAGGTAAGTTTATATGTCGTGTGTGTTTAGGCTACCTCTGAGATGAATTCGCGTCCTAATCGAGGCTTAGGCTGTTCACTCGCTAAGATTTTATGTCACCCCATTGTTGTTAAATATTTTTAGGTCCGTAGTATAGAGAATCGTCACGTGCGGTTTGGGGTCCCGATGGACCAAGACTTGGGTGTGCCTGGCGTCACTATTGTTCAGCCTCCTCGTTAGTGAAGTTTAGGTTAACCTTGATCCTATAGGTTTTTGAGATGGTCGGTAGGAAGTGGCTGTAGAAAGCTTGTAATTATTAAACTTCCTAGGGTTAACAAATTATAAATTAAAGTGTTGTTTTGGAATGTTTTTGTGTTCTTACTATCTCCGTTGTTTGTTGTTTGACTAGATGGTTATATAGATTGCTTCCGCATGTGTTTAATCGAAAGAGAGAGAGAGAGAGAAAAAAAAAGAATGGGTCAACGACGTGTCCTAGGACGTTGCAATTTTAATCGACTGTTGAGAGACGTTCGCGCGGTCGGGGTTTGGGGCTTGACATTTAATATGGGGCTGGTTAGTGTGGACTGAGTTGAGCTTAACTCATAATGAGAAGGCTTGGCTGAAAACTCTATAAATAGTGCCCAAGTTTCTCCTTTAATCCTAACATACACAATTATCCTCACAAAGGAGCGTTTACTAAGCACTATGGGTGATGGGTCATCTCATTGAGTTAGTGATACAGATGATAATAGATGAGAAGTTTTTGAACTTGGATGGTTGTTATTCTGCATTAATAATGATGCTCCAAAATAGGTGCATAAATCTTTCTGCATCATTACATATGTGTTCTTGGTTCTAATTATGGAGATCTTGAATTGTGCGTTTGCGTCTTACACACCTCACAACATTAAAAGTGGCTTCATTGCAACATGACTTATCCTCGCTATCATGAATATCAAAGAGAGTAACAAAGAGAGCATGCATAAAATGAACATTGTTGCATTTTATTAAGAGACTTGGTCCGTGATATTGAAGTACCATGCGTGGAGTATAACTTCTATGCCACAAGAATTCTTTATGACGGGGGTGAGTCACAAAGCAATGTCTCCACAGATTGGATCCAAGACCAAATCCCAAATGCCTCCCAATCCGCGAGAAGTTGAGAGGCGAGACCAGAGGCGAGAGGCAAAGCGATTAGGTTTAGACATTAGGAAATGAAAATATATATTTTTAGTCCAGTTTGGTCCGAATGGTTCAGTTCTCTCTTAGAATTAGAAACCAAATAAAAAATCACTGGTTTCTATTTTATGGAATTGGAAATCAGATTGACACTCCTAGGAACCTGATTGAACCGACCGGTTCAGTCTGGTCTAGGCAGTTCTTAGTTTGGTCGGTCTATGTTGCTTACCATTACTCATTTGGAATGCTCAAATTAAACAACAAAAGCCACTTGAGCTAACAAACTCAAACTGTCAATAAAGCAAGAAGTGATCAAAATTCAAGCAAATAACTGTCTTAACTAAGACTCGATTAAGTGACCTTATTTTGGGTTCAAATCACTCACTACGGGTCAACAAAAGATCTCAAGAACGACCAATCACAGCAAATAATCATTAATGCGAAGAACAACCACTTACGTGACAAATGATCATTCACACGACAAACTTTCACATGCCATATCTCTCTCTACTGAGTTCCAATTAATGTGTGCTTTCTATAGAATAAAAAAAAAAAAAACCTTTTGAAATACTAAAAGACTTAGCCGACCCAAAATATAGCCATTAACTGGGTCGATTTTATGTAGCAAGGATTTCAAAAAAACGAATTCTGTCAAACAGGATGTCCAAATCGCAATCCATAAAATTCTAAAAGTTGCTAGGGACGTGAACGGACCTTATTATCACTATTAGACAACTCGAACTCGGCCAGAGCGTCACTTGAGAAGATAACAAAGTTAGGGTTATGATTTTTACTCCTAAAACAGAAGCCCAACTTGCAAAAGGGAAAGACAGCGAGGAATTTTTTCCATTCAGATACAAAAGGAGTATTCCGGCATCAATTGATGTTTCCTGATGATCCACCGCGACTTCCTTCTCTTCTTTCTCTTGGTTTCCTCCGAGCTATTCCTCTCTCTTTTCTTCTTTCCTTTTTGTTTTGTTTTCTCTTTCATTTCTCGTTCTCTCATTTTTTGTACGCTTTATCTTACTAGTTTTAACCAAAATGTTAGGGAAATAAATAAATTTGAAAATCTAACTTTTAATTCAAAAATCTACAATCTCGTGATTTGTGACCTAACTACCATCTGATACATTTTTCATAAATTAGAACTCAAATGTAATTTACAGCGATACACAAAATTTGACTTCATTATGTACTAAATGTTCTGTGTTTTTTATATATTCACCCATTAATAAATTGTGATTTCTTTTGGTAGAATAATAAATTGTGATTAGGTAGATACACTTTATAACACGGCGATTTAAGTGAAAAAGGACAAGAGAAAATCAAATAAAGCCTCCAAGACGAATATGCTTGTCAACTGCTGATCTTAACAAACTGGCCAATACAAACAATACATGTCAACCACATGAAGTGACATTGGAGTACGACACTTTTGGATTTTCTTCTCCCCCCCTGAACAACATATGTAGAACCTAGAGGTGGTAAATTGGGTCTAAAACCCATATTTAATTGTACAAATCATAAATGGGTTGCCTTTAATTTTAAAAACCGGCTTAAGTGAGTCTAAGAAATAAGTGTCTAACATTTTAAAGGGTTTGAAATGGGTTAGTCTCAACTTATTTAAGATTGGTGAGGATTGTTGGCCGACCCATTTCAAATTCATATGGAAAATAGAGAACTTTATCGCTGGTCTTCTAATAATAAATAAAGCGCCCAAGTCATTTAAGATCGGTGCAGTTGAAGATGTCATTTTTCATTTTTTGAATTATTTTGTTTTTTGTTTTTTTTTCTACGAAGTTTGGTGAGGATTGCCGGCCAAACCTTGCCAGCTACTGGCAAGGGCCGACCGACCATCTCCAAGACCAAGGAAACAAGTCAAGATATTGATGCGTTAGAAGTTAAAGCTTAATATTTAAATGCATAATGGTTCACTTCTCTTAGTTTTCAATTTTATACCAAGCAAACTTCATGAGAACTATTCACTTCATATTTGAGGTAGAACCTAACTCTCATACCATGTTATTTGACTTGTAGGAGTGGATGCACAAGACAAGGCGCATAATTCGACATTGCTACTATATTAAAAAGTCCAATCTTCTTCCAACTATGAGAGACACATGTATATAAACCCCAGTATCAAGGATGTTTTGTCATTCTATCTTATGTGCAAGCCGGATTAGGTGTGACATGTGAAATTAATTAACATAGGTGGATGCATACACGAAAGGGTGGAATCTGTTCTGATACCATGCTTGGCAGTAGTCCAACAAGATTTGACATGTTAAAAGTCCAATGCAAAATTTTAAGCTTATAATTGGAGAGAGAAAATTTTGGCTGCACTATCAAGAGATTTGTGATATTTAAACACATGCCAACCTGATTAGAGTGGCATGTGAAAAATTTGACCAATATGGTGGACACATATGCGGAAGGGGATAAAACTTAACTTTGCTATCATGAAATTTTATAGGATCATTGTCAATTATTTTAAAAATTTAAGCCTTTAATTTGGAGTTTCTAACACTTTCTTGCGTTGCTTTCCTTTACTTTATCTAGAATGGTAGAAATTGTTGTTTACATGACACTTCGTATGTTGTTAGTGTTGACGTGACTCTTTAGAGGATCAAAAAGGCTTTGCAGGGTCGTTTCCTTGATTCCTCTGCTATTGAAAGTAAACTTTTTCTCGATATATTTAGGTCTTTGCGTTGGAATTGAATACTTGGTGTTGTGCAGTTCATGACCCTGTTTGGGGTCTTGGTGTTTGTGTCGCCCGCGAGCATGTAGCAGGATTGCGACCCCTGCTTTTGGTTTGTTTATTTGTGACTTATGGAAAGAGAAAACATTGTTTTAAGATGGAACATTTTTAATTAAAATTTAAAGAAAAAAATGAAAAACGAGAATTGGGACAAACAGAGATGGGGCATGGATAGCATGGTTGTTAATACAGCTATAGTGAGGGAGATTTTCCTAACGTGACAAAATTCGGTATCTTTCCGATCTCTGTCGGTTGGAGATGCATAATTTTCCATTTTATAAACTCATGTTTTCATTCTCTTCTTCAATCTTCAACCATGAGAGGGTTTGAGCTAGTCTCACCCTCCCCTCCATCTATTTTGATTTTCTTTGAGTTTTTATGTATTTTTCTCTTTTTTTCTCTCCCAATCTAGATCGAGTAGTTGTGCTCTCCCGATCTACTTCTAAATTTGAGAGTTTGAACTCTCCAAATTTAGTTCTAAATCTAGGAATTTTTCTCTCCTGATTTAAATATGGGAGTTTAATAATGTTTTCAGAGATTTGACACTCTTGTACTCCCTTAGTGTATAGGTCCTATGCTTCCAGTTTCAATGATGATTGTAAGAGCTTTGGCATCTCGCTAAGCTATGAAGATTTATTCTTCCAAAGGTTACATCTGTATTTATTCAACCAATTTTGGTTGTTTTCATACAGTGATGGTGTAGTAGAGGAAGTCAAACCTAGGCATGCACTGCCAAATGACAATGTCGTAGTTATTGGAATATGAAGTTTTGGCATGTGCACATCATTGATGATGATACGAGAACTAGTGATTGACAATCAATTATTTTGCTTGACAGATCCGTTCATTTGGAATAGGTGTGTGCTTAACCCTACCGGTGCTTTATTGATCCTCATTATTTTCTGGACTTAGCTTTATTTTGTAGTGTTTTGGCCTTTGCTTTGCTTTGATTTTCTTTATCATGAAAGTTTATGTACTTCTTATGTATCTTTTTTAGCGATAAATATATATTTTTTTCAACCAAAAAAAAAAAAAAACTCGTCTTTGAAGATAACGAGCATAATGTTTGTATTTTTCGTGTCGGGCCATAACTCTCCGAAGATCTCTTTCTTTCTCGTGCGTTTTAGAGCTGTCGGGACTAGAAAGCGACATCCTCTTATTCACAACTCTGCAGATTCAAACACTTGCCTGCATGAGAATAGAGAATCCGCATTGAAGAAAATGGCTAAAACAGCTCTGTATCTTGTCCCTGCCTTCGTGTCTCTCAAACGCTGTTGGGAAGATCCTTTCAGGGAAACAACAGAATGTGCGAAGCTGAGCGGCCAAGCCTATTTTCACTCTTAGAGATGATAAAAAGAAGAAAATTTTGATAATGGAATTTGCCTGATCAAATGTGGAGTCCCAAATTATTTTTTGATGAGTTAATACTATTAAAAATGCTGAATTTTGGTGCCCCCTCTGTAATGACGTAGTCCAATGAGGATGGGGAGTAATCACTGGGGTTAGAGGGCATGGATAAGAAGCGGCTCCTAGCAGACTTTTAGGATAGCGAATAGGATATGAATGAACCGAAATGTATACCAAACAAGGGGATGACGATTCTG